>OU975419.1:17732500-20232500 GCA_918857605.2 Philereme vetulata
TTAATATAATTAGTTACCAGTGCACAGTGATTGAAATTCTTATATTTTTATTGATGATATATCATCAAACATATTTTCCCAGCCAAGCCCGCTTATCGAGGAAAAATAACAATGGCAAAGAATTAATACGTGCTTTGTTAATGTCGTACATATTCATCGGGAATAATGGCCGTCTGATAAAGGCTACGCTTAGTATTTCTTTAGCGTTCCGAATTGAGCATCTGATCATATTGAAAACCTGGGTTGAGCTAAAAAGTACGTAAAAATTTGGCCAAAGAATGAGCTCGGTAGTTAAGTATAGTTACTCCAAGCTAGGCCGTTAAATGCAAATGGTATGTCTTAATGTTTTTTAAGGTTTTTTTTATTGATGATAGTCAAGCGCTTGACACCTCACCTGATGGTAAGTGATTTCACTCTGGACTTGAAGACTCCGAGATTATTATTTTTTTATTAGCCCATTTTGTTCCACTGCTGGGCAAAGGCCTCCCCCTCTTCCTTCCACTTATCACGGTCTAGAGCCATATCCCGCCAGTCTCTTTGGAAGGCATCCAAGCCATCGCTCCAGCGCTTTTTAGGCTTTCCTCGACGTCGCTTTCCGTCTTTAGGAGTCCGTATGCTTGCCTTCTTAGCCCACCTATAGGGTTGCATACGGGAGACATGACCCGCCCAGTCCCATTTCAGCTTTGCAGCCTTGATGCCCACGTCAGCGATGCCGGTCTTCGAGCGCAGCCAGGAGTTTGGAATCCGGTCGATCCGCTTTACACCTAAAATGCTGCGCTCCATCGCTCTTTGGCAAACTTTTAGTTTGAACTTCTGAGACTCGGTCAGTGACCAAGTCCGGAAAAACATACGCCGGAAATAAGTTCCACTCCTTACTTGTGTTAACAAGAAAGTTTAAAGCAAATCATTTGGTACGGCAAGGTGGTATGCTGACTGTATTTAATTATTTTTTTCTTTTACTATGCACAACCACATACTTTTCCGTGCGTGCAATAAGCTTAAAAAGGGGCGCAAACTCTTTTCTTCGCGTATTAATATTGGAGATAATAAGAAAGACGTTTATTTTGCGTCACAAAAGTACATTTGACGACCTCCGTGGTGCAGTGGGCGAATAGCCGGCTGAGATGCAGGAGGTAGCGGATTCAATTCCCGCTGCGGAACAAATGTTTGCATGATCTACAGATATTTGTTCCGGGTCTGGTTGTTTCTCTATGTATTTACAAAAAAAGTATATAAGTATTCTATCAGTTATCTGGTTCCCATAGTACAAGCTCTGCTTAGTTTGGGGCTAGATAGAGCGGTGTGAAATGTATAGAATTTGTTTTTTACAATAAGTACAATACAGTATGACACCGCATTCGCGACATTACATTGAAACACGTATACGGAATAGTATTAGGACTTGAAATTAAGGTGTATCGAAAATTTTAAAAAATCCACGGTAATGTATTAAAAAAATATATTTTATAACAATACTAGCCATCAGTCCTACCCGTAATTTAAATTAATGTCGCAAATGAAGTGACACGCAGTATATTGCAGTACTGAATTTTTGTGACAGTAAAAACGGTCGCCACTCAGCGTTATGCTATAGTATCATAAAAATAAGCTAAGTTCATATGAACGCGCGGTACCGCGCGGTACAAGATCAAACTAAATAGTGTTCTACTGCGCTACTGTAGCGCGCGGTAATGTAAACGATAAACACTATTTAGTTTGATCTTGTACCGCGCGGTCAGTAGTTCCGCGCGGTATCGCGCGGTCACATAAACTTAGCCTTATACTTCTACAGCGCTAGTCTTCCGTAATTTAATATAATATAGATATATAATAATAATTAAATTGCGCTGTTTTAAAATCTAGTTCCAATATAAAAGACTCGAATTCCAAACACAAGGCTGTTCAAAACTTGATTAAAAATGCGCACAAAAGGCACAACTTACCACGGCTTATATAATATGTAACGGTTGTTGATAAATAAGTACTTCGTAAGGTCAATTGAACGTATGCTAATCACTTTATACTATCACAATGTAGGAAAACAGCTAAGTAACTAGAGCCTGCTTGCACAAATGTGTTTAGCGACTAAACATGTTAAAATTTTACGTATTTGACAACTTCTTAAATCATATTTAGCCACTAAATACGTTTAGGCAAGTCACTCTTAGTACACACGGCTACACATCAAGCTATAACATTCCAATATAAGCTGACCTCGCATTGTGTAGGCTTTTCGTAGAATGAGAGGTCAGCTTATACTGGAAATGTACAGCTTGATGTGTAGCCGCGTGTACTCACAAAGAACTTTTATTAAACGTGTCATTTGACCGAATAGTCCCATTTTGAGTTTTTTACCCATCTTGAACCCCAACATCCCATATATAACCCCCCCCCCCCCCCCCTTCCCACATTTTTAGCTCGTTTAGTCACACTAAAATTGTGCTACCACTACCTACCTATATAATCGGATAAACGCTTCGAAAGTTATCATCGGACAAACAAACATACATACAACGCCGATTTGCCCAAGTTCATTTAGAGATCTCGTTTCGATCGATCAAAAAATAGTAAAAGGTAAGATCGATAAATCAATTACTATTGGAGTATGAGTTTCAAATGCCCTTTTTCTATTGAGGTGGCCATGATATAGTAGGTTTTATCACCTTCTTTATTAAGTGAGTTTGGGTAAGTGAAGAAAGCATATTCATATGAATTAGCTTGCTTCGCTCGCCATAACTTGTTTTCTCCTTCTAACAATACGTCTTTTTAGGGATCCGTACCGAAAGGGTAAAACGGGACCTTATTACTGAGACTTCGCTGTCTGTCTGTCCGTCCGTCTGTCACCAGGCTGTATCTCATGAACCGTGACAGTTACACAGTTGATATTTTCACAGATAATGTATTTCTATTGCCGCTATAACAACAAATACTTAAAACAGAATAAAATAAAATATGTAAGGGGGACTCCCATACAACAAACGTGATTTTTTTTGCTCGGTTTAGCTCGATATTGATAACGGCAACAGGTAGACGCTTGAAATATTCACAGAATATTTAGTTATATACTTTAAAAATAAATGATTAAATCAAAATAAAACAAATATTTGAGGGGGGCTCCCATACAAAAAACGTGATTTTTTGCCGTTTTTATAGATAATGGTACGGAACCCTTCGTGCGCGAGTCCGACTCGCACTTGGCCGGTTTTATTGATAATTTCGTTAGTGGATCATGCGGCCACTAGTTTGAGTAACTCCGTCTCCATATGTATCCTAACTTCGCTAATAAGGATCTGTATGTATAAATTTAACATAATCCAACAGTCACGTTACAACATCAGACAGCATGATGATTTAAATGTAGCATCGGCAGGTATTGAGCTGACCATCAAAATTTGAATTAGATTAGATTTGATTACGGGAATTGAGCTTCTGGTTTTCGCTGTATAGAGCAAACCAGCTGTTGTCTTAGGTTTTGTAAAGGTACCTGTTAAACTGACTTCGAGATATTTCAGATATGCCTCGAGGGAACGGTAACGTTATCTATTTAGATCCTGTTTGAATAACTTTGAATGAGAGCTAATAAAAATTGGATTATTAAAACTAAACCAGATATTCAGAATCTAAGTCAAATGCTTATATAATGAAACTTAATAGTTTTGAAACATGTAGGCTGTTTGATGAAAAATAATGGTTTTTCATATATGAATTATGCAATCCTCCGAGCAGTGGATAGAGAGTTGAAACCTTTTTATGCAAAATTACCCAACACCTCATTCAAAATGTAAATTGCGAAAGTTAATTATGGATTTTTGTAAAATAATATGTCGGTTTGTTGCGTTAAATTGAATAAAATTAACAAAACATCAGATTACGTAGTATTTGGAGTCAATAGAGCAACTAATAAATAAATGACTACAATAATCCAGGTGGAACGTGCTCCACCAAAAATGAGACATATTTATTGACTCTTAGTTAAATTGGCATGGCGACCCCCCACTAGATGGAAAAACGACCTGATAACGATTGCTGCAAACCATTTGGGGGCATGCCACTCAAAATCCGTCGCTCTGGAGATCTATGAGGGGGCCTATGTTCAGGCGTAAACGTCCTATAGCAGTTAAGATACTGAATCTGATTCAAGAACATCCTTAATTTTCTCAATACCGGTTGATGACCCACAAAGTCGGCAGAATCACACCAACAGTATTATTTTCAATACTCTCGGAAATAGCCTCTAGTGACATAAAACGTTAAGCGCACTCGACGATTAAAAGATTACTTCCGTAAGAGCATGAACGAGCATTATGCCTTAACAGCCGTCCGGTGTATTGTTTCTTTAATCCAGGACCCTATTCAGAAGCTGGAAAGAGGGTAAAGAACATCCAACTATAAGAACATCCAAGTCTATTAGTAATTTTAAAACAAAAGTGCACACCCATTATCTGTCCTTGTGTTGAAGTTGTAGCTGCTTGTTAATTCATTATAACCACTTTTAGAGTTGCTTATTTAAATTAAATTTGTGTTATTACTGGTAATTTAGGTTTATAGTATGTAGATATGTTTTTAAATTTATATACATAGATGCACCGCCGTCATGTGTTACATTTTGATCCTGTCCATACAAAGGTTGTCTGGAAGAGATCGCTTTTAGCGATAAGACCGCCCATTGTACTAAATCTATTTGTAAGAATTATGTTCTGTATTTTACTTTGGTGTACAATAAAGAGTTATCTTATCTTATCTTATCTTAAAGTAACTGACAAACACATTAAGGGCCGATTTTTCAATCCTCAGTTATATCGTCGAATAGCTATCTAGCCTGGTATCTGTTTGTATAAATAAACATATCTCAGGCTAGATAGCTAATCGACTAATTCGAATAAACAGTTTTCTATTTTTCAATAGTCTATTAACTAGAGAATCATCAATCAGAATATCAGTGGTTTAAGCTAGTCAACTTCACACTACCTGTGTGCAAGCGAGGTGAATAGATACTGTATTTAACGTATTAACGTGTTAAAGAAGGATAGCAACAAAACTGTATTTGACATTTGACGTTGATTGTAACACAAAACGTAACCTGTAGTCGCTTGTTTACTTACAGTTTGTTACTCATACCGTGTTAAATAACGATTCATTTTGTATTTTCTTGTTCTTTTTTAAATAAATAAAATTAAAATGGATCAAAAACGGAACAAACTAAGAAACGTGAACGCGCCACAAATTCCAGTAATTCGGAAGTACGGTTACTGACAGAACTAGTGACCAAATATCGGTCAGTTATTAAAAATTAGAAAACCGACGCCGATCCTAAGTAATCATAACAAATCCACGTACGTAATACACAAAACCAACGAATCTGACAAACATACCAAAAACGACATACTTATCGGGGAGATAAAACCCTATCCGGCCCTTCAAGTAGCAGGTTTTATTCTTCGGATAGGGGCCTTATTCGACAGTTAACATCTGCCCTTTGAAAAACCAAGAATATTGCTATTCGTCGACTAAATATTATCTGATTGTTTATCTGAGGATTGAAAGATTGGGGTTTTGCGTTGTACCCACACACAAGGTACAACGCTTCACGATAAGCAAACCTTAAGTCTTAAGTCAGGACTATCATTATCAACATTGGCAGCTTTACTGATAGGCCACTGTTGGGTATATAAGCAAACGTCCTCAAACTCCACTGCAGCCAATCTGGTGCTATTCGCATCCAGGCCTTACCCTCTACAGTCTCTATATCTCCGACCCACCGGGCTGATGGTCTGCCGCCCCCTCTTTTGCTCTTTGTTGGCCACCATTCTGTCAGGGCACTACACCAACTGCCAACACCAAGTCTTGCTAAATGTCCAGTCAGGGTAGCATGAAATAATACCTCGCAGTTTTCCTTTTTACAACCCGCCATAATTCTGCAATATCAATCATAGAGATTTCCTCCACCAACAATATTAAAAAGTTGAGGTATCTCATCCCTAGCTCAAAAAAAATTGGTTGTCTGTAAAGTCGGTTTACGGGCGATAATTTTAGGTGATGACGAGTGGAAGAGAGATGTATCACAAGCCGAACGCTTTGGCCGATCGTGCCTCTCTATCGCTTGTTCCGTGCTCTCACTTGCACGCTCGGCTCAGGCGGAACGTGACACTTTTTCGTGTGTGCAACCGTCGTTCATCGATTTATAAGACGTTTATCACGTCAATAATAAGCATAATACAACAGAAACATTCTACAAAATAATAAAAAGTAGCTGTGACATAATTTTAAAATAAAACCGCATTTTCGGCTATAATTATTTATGTAATATGGATATATGCGGGTAGTTAAGACAATGACTCGGAGAATGATTAAATGGCAATGAGGAGCTATTCCGCTCCGCCAATGGCTGGAAATCACTTGCGCCTGATCGAATTCCAATTTCTTCTGCTGAATTCATGTGAAGGGCTCTGACTACAACTCTGTCCGGAGCCATTCCGCTCGGCAAATGGCTCGGAATGGCTTCCCAAACTCACACGCAACTTTCTCGCGACATTACGTAATAGTTGCTACACTTTTTTGGTTGATTCCGCCTTATACCGGCCTTGATACGCTTTGAGCGACACGAAAATGAGAAATCATATTTGACGAAACTCGGAGATATTAACATTATCTCTCATTTCGTTTCGGTTTTGTAATGTAATGCTTAGTTTTCGGGTGCGCCTGCGCCGCCGGTGCAACCAATGCATCGCAATCGTGACCTCGATCGCGGTTACGGTGATTCATTGTCAAATGAAAAGAGTAAATTCTGCAATAAATTCTATGATGATTGTCTGCTCTTATTTGTTTGACCGTTTTAAACGACAGGCAATCTAAATAGCAACCATGTATTTGATTACAACACAAATACTTCAAACCTTATAATCTTTTACACAGAATGTTTGGTAATATACTGACGATATTCAAGTGACGGTTTCTCAAAACATAAAAAAGACTTCTAGAAAAAAAAACACTAGTTATATTATCAAAATTTTAAAGAAAATCTACTAAGTTGAGTACCTGACGGAGCTAGGCACCGAGTCTCCAGCATCGAGGAATTGAACAAGTTCCCACAAACGGAGGCACCGGCGGTAATTAAAACGACCATAGCGCCTGTAGTGAAGGAGACAGCTGCTCTGTCGAAGGCCAGACGTGCGGCGGCTTCCCGAAAATAGTGTGTTGTTCATCATACAAAGCTGAATCCAACCGAGTAAATCCGGGTCAATTTACTCTATTATCCACCTTGATAAGTACTGTCCATTCACTTTCTTTCTTTATTTTTTAACCCTAAATTTCTGTTTATTTTATGTTGTGTGCAAACGGTGACTCAAACTCCATCAAGGCAAATGTCATTGTCAAACATCAATTTAACCGCAGTGACAACCCAAAAACGTTCCATTACTTTTTATGTTTGGATTATGTTATTTTTTGTGCCTAGTGTTATTATTATTTGTGTGAAACCGGTGCGATTGGATTAGAGTTATTAAGTATTTATAATTTTATATTTTTCTCTTTGATATTGTTAATTTTATGTACAGTTTACAGGTAACTGGCGGGTGGACACGGACTAAACGCGACAAGATATTGTTTGTGACTAGTTGTCAGCCCATAAAAGCAATCTTTATAACTAGGTATTTATTATATTATATTTATTATTTATATATATTTTAATGAGTGACTCTGATGATTTTGAATTTATATCTTGCTCCTCCTCAGTTGTGGACTGTTCTGACGATAGTTTCAGTAGTATTCCAACTCTTTGTGATACCCTAGAATCAATTTTTCGTGATGTTCCCAAGAACTTCAATGTGGTGCATATAAATGCACAAAGCATTCCGGCTCACTTTACAGAAATGCTGGCGTCATTAAATTTAAAATGCATTCACGCTATTCTTGTGTCCGAATCCTGGTTAAAACCTTGTTTACCCTCTACTGCTTATGCACTACCAGGATTCCAACTCATTCGCAATGACCGCACTGGATCTGGGGCTGGTGGTGTAGCCATATACCTCCGTTCTCCTATTCCATTCACTGTTATTAGTATGTCTGCACAGCCACCCCCGCCCAGTGCTGGTGAGCATCTATTCCTTCAAGTTACTTTATCTCATTGTAAAATACTGCTTGGAGTTTACTACTCGCCGCCAATGCGAATTGATTACTTCTCCTCTTTAGAAAAACTGCTTGAAGAGTTTACTCCCCTTCACGATCACACTATTATCTCGGTAGAATACATGCTTAAATAAGCATGACCACCGTTCCAGTTCTTTAGAAAATATTGTCCAGGCTAATAACTTGACCATTCTTCCTTTGAATCCAACGCATCATTTTCCAAATTGTCAACCTTCCCTTCTGGATTTAATATTAATTTCATCTTCAGTTCATGTCGCCAAGCACGGTCAGTGTACAGCGGATGAATTTTCATATCACGATCTATTATTCCTTTCATATAAAGTTCGCCCTCCCAAAGCCAAGCCAAAAAATATTTTTCAGCGCAATTTTGGAGGTATGGATGTGGAGTCTTTGCGCAATGAAGCCCAAAACGCGGACTGGTCTGAGGTTTTTAACGCTGAAACTTTTGATGATAAAGTTGATTGTTTTAACGGTATCATGACGAGATTGTACGACGTGCATGCCCCAGTATGAGCGGTCAAAATGAAACATCTCCTGGCGCCGTGGCTTACCGACCAGATACGAGCCGAAATGCACAAGAAACTCGCAGCCAAGGTTAGATTCAAACGCAATAATTCTGATGCAAACCGGGAGAAGTATGCTGAGAGTAGAAATCACTGCAATAGGGTGTGTAGAGATGCTCAACGCCGATATATCCATGAACCTGTAGAAAATAATGACCCTACGAAAGTATGGAAGTTCTTGCGGTCACTAGGAGTTGGAAAATCACGCCAAGATACTATTCCTAAGGACTTGGACGTAAATTCTTTGAATCAACATTTCTCCTCTTCATCTAATTTTGATGGACCTACTAAGACACAAACATTAAATTATCTTTCTTCATTACCAACTCCTGACTCTTCACCTTTTTTGCTTCGCCAATTTACTGATTGTGATGTTAAGAAGAGCATATCATCCATTACATCTAATGCATTTGGTAGTGATTGCATTAGTAAAAGAATGATAACTCCGATTCTCAATGAAATCGTCCACGTAATTACGTATCTGCTTAAGACACTGAAACGTTTCCAAGTGCGTGGAAGGAAGCTCAAATAACCCCGCTTTCTAAAAAAAACAAATCCTTCGTCCTTTTCCGAGTACCGTCCCATATCCATTCTCCCGTTCCTATCCAAAGTCTTAGAGCGTCTTATACATCACCAACTTAGCTCATTTCTTAACACAAACAACCTCTTGAATCCCTTTCAGTCCGGGTTTCGCCCAGGCCATAGCACTGTTTCTGCTCTCATCAAAATCACCGCTGATATCAGACATGGTATGGAATGTTAAATTAAACATTGTTAAAGGCATGCTGGATTTCAGCAATGCCTTTAACAATGTGGATTTCGATATACTGTTAGCTTTTCTTCGCTCTCTTAACATATCTCCAACAGTAATTGACTGGTTTCGTAGTTACCTGTTTGGACGCCGGCAACGTATCCGTATTGACGACACATTTTCCTCTTGGTGTCAATTGAGTGCTGGTGTACCTCAGGGCGGCGTTTTATCTCCTCTTCTTTTTGCCATCTTTATTAATTCCATCTATGAACAACTCTCTTCGTCCTACCACCTCTATGCCGATGATTTGCAAATTTATACCCAAGCCCCTGCTGGATAGTTACGTGAAGCAATTACTGACATAAATAGTGATCTCCAGAGTATTATTCAGTGGAGTAAATCATACGGGCTGAAAGCAAATCCAACGAAAACTCAAGTGATTGTTATAGGAAGCTTGCGGATGATTACACAAATCGATTGGCTTGATTTACCTGAAGTGAAATTTGACGGTACATCAATAGAAGTTAGCAAGGTAGTCAAGAATCTGGGGGTACTCATGGATCGTCAGTTATCTTGGGGACCACAACTAGCAGCGGTAAGCCGAAAGACCTTTGCTGCAGCTGCCTCTCTTAAACGGCTGCGAAACTTCCTTCCGACTTCCACCAAAATTGCACTTGCACAGACATTGCTGCATCTCATTTTCGATTACGCTGACGCCAGCTATCTTGATTTAACTGAAGACCAACTCAACAAGCTTGAGCGTCTCCAGAATTTCTCTATTAGATTCATATTTGGCTTGCGCAAGTTCGACCACATTTCTGAGTATCGCCACAGACTTAAGTGGTTACCCATCCGCCTTCGCCGGAATGCGCATATCCGTTCCCTCCTTTACAGCATCCTTTTTATCCCTTCTACTCCGTCCTACCTCAAAGAACGCTTTGACTTTCTTCACCTTTCCAACTCTCGATCCTTACGTTCCTCTGAAACCCTTCAATTAAAATCTCCCCACCATACCTCAGTATTTTATAGTACTTCTTTTACTCTGCAGGCTACCAGACTCTGGAATGCCCTACCTGTCTCAATTCCTCATGCAAAATCTCTCCCTATCTTTAAAAACGTGGTCAGACAACACTTTCTGTCATCCATCGCTCACTAGGCCATTTATTTATTTATACATTTTGTATAATTTATGTATGTAGGTATGACAATATATATATATATATATTATGTATCTTAATATTAATATTTATGTAATTTTATGATAATATTATTTAATATAATTAAGCATTTTATTTTATATTAACTATATTTTTTATAAATTGTAATATATGCTTGTTTTTAAAAAAAAAACTGATTCTAAAAAATAAAAAAATCTTATGCCGCCGTCCTTATTTGTTCATATAGATTCTGTCCATCCAAAGGTTGCCTGGAAGAGATCGCTTTTAGCGATAAGGCCGCCCATTGTACCTATGATTTAAAATTGTATTTTCTTAATATTGTAATTAATGTAATTATTGTAAATTGTTTTTAATGGTGTGCAATAAAGAAATTATCTAATCTAATCTAAGTTTAGGTGATTAATTCGATATAAAACTTACGGCCTACTCTTGCAATCGACGTCTTAAAATAAAATTTAAAGTTTAAATTGTTAAGGCCTCTCTTTACAGCCGCTTCAATTAGCTGTATTCATAATTAATATAATATTTTATTTTTTATCATTTTGTATCTGACAAAGCCCAGAGCTGCAATTTAAATAATACGGTACCTTTACATACTTAATTACTAATAATTTATTTTATGAATATGTACCTACCAGTGAAGTACCAGTGAAGTAACTAAGTGTCCTAATAAGACCCATGGTTTGAAAATAAATGAATGAATGAATGAAAAAGGCCGATTTGATATCTCTTTTGGAAATGGCTGCGGGTTTTGTGTTAGAAAGGGACAACAAGAGATATCTCGGGACGTCACCAATACAGTATTTGTGGTTAGATGGCAAGCATTATGCAATAGCATAACGTAAGTTTTGATAATTGTGATTTGATGATTGTGTTTGTTTTACATGCTAAAATAATTTTCACATTTCTATGGTAAACATTTCACAAATTAATTTATTAAGCTCACCAAAATTACCCCTTTCATTTTTGTGCGTATAATATATATAAAACAAATTAACACCCTATATATATAAAACAAATTCGGGTTAGTTACACCATTTACAACTCAAGAACGGCGGGCCGATTTTGATGATTTTTGAATTGTTGGATTTGTCTCCGCCCCGAATAGAAGAATAACTATTAAAATATTGGAAAAATTCACGCAAAAAAAAAAATATGACTAAAACTCATTTTCTCATACATAGATCTAGCTAATAATGGCAGATTGACAATTCTACTGGAGTGACGTATATTGGCAGCCCGCGTCATATGCATGTCAAGGCAATATAAATGTCGGCGGGTCAGCTAGTTATTAATTCAATTCATATATTTCAGATGTCACAGATCCGTATTAGTTAGTAAAAAAATCTTAATTAAACATGTCAAATGGGTTAGTACATATTAAATTCAGACACAAATAATAAAAGTTAAATTCAAATAACACAAAATAATCATAAGTCACATTATATATTCAGGTACTCTCGCTCACAAATACTCTTATTGCTCTTTGGAAGGGATTGTGTGGCACATGGAGCTTACAGCAGTGGTTCAGGGGCAGTCGAGGCGGTCTGTAAGCACGATGAGGAGGACTTTGGTACTCGCCCGCACCCGCCGCACCAGGGATGCACAGCGCAGGCGCATTGTCGCATACAAACAATTGATGCGCGCCTTCTCGAACATTCCCTACGCGCTGCAGAAGCGCGGAAGCCCCAACATCATCCTCAGCGCGTTGTTGTACTGGACTCTGAGGGCTTTGTACGATCTCTGAGTATAGTTTCCCCACAGGCTGTGCGTGTAGAATGAAGTACAAAATGCTCTAAAGAGAGTTATTTTAACGTCTCTCGAACAACGTGCAAATCGTATTTAGTAAAAAAGTTCAAGGGTCAAGTTTAACCAATCTAGACATTTAGATTAAGATCTGAGCTAGATGAAAAGTTTTAATCTAGTAGAATATAATATTGACGGAAATCTTGTAGAATGCATTATTATATTAAAATTTACAAATATTTCATTGTTATATTGAAATGTGTTATTTTATTATTTATTTTATCAAAAAACTGCTCCACTCTCTCTTTCTACCGAAGACATCCGTGACATAATCCACTGTCCGTGGCCCCAGGCTGAGGTAATGATTAAGTTCCCAGTGTCCATGATGATTCCTTAAATATTTGCGTTTCATCTTTAACAGGATTTTTGTTATTTTTTGGGCTATTGGGAGTTTTACTAATATTATAAATGCGAAAGTGAGTTTGCTTATATATTTGTTTAGTTATTTGTTTGTTACACATTAACATCGTAATGGCTGAAAGGATTTGGATGTAATTTGGTACTTAGAAAGGTAGATTATGACCTGGATTGAGACATGGGCTACTTATCGAGACACCTCGGCGCGAAGCCGCCGGCGGTTGCCAGTTTATATTATAAATTAAACATAACTTGTGGTGAAAAGACAAAATTAAGTGGTGTATGTAATAGTTTTCACTACATCGCATTAGTTTTATAACTGTTGTGTTTTCAAGTTATTTCAAGTAGATTATTGGTATGGTTGTCGGTAAAATTTTACATTTTACCTGTATGCCTCAAGTTGATGGAATACTTTGTTATAGGCGATGGTTACCACGTAACATCAGGTGGGCCATAGGGCGTTTGTGCACTATAAGGAATTTTACTGTCCGGCAGTCCGATTTTTTACGATCCTATATGGCACGCCATAACTTTATATAGTAGCTTGTGCACTATACGTAAATTTACCGTCCTACATTTTACTTTTCTCAATTCCGGGCCATTTAAAAAATAATCTTTCGTCCTGCCTCAATTTATTGTGGTTTATTTAAAATGACCCCTGTCAGGTACCTTTCATATAAAAGGGGAAGAATCTAAAATTATTTTGGTCTTCTATGTCTTCTCACGTAGAGTAGGTAATAAAGCCAGCAACTGCCGACGTTCCCAGAAAGTCATCGTTCCTAGCGTATTTACGCGTAGTTTCAAAGAGAGCTACCATAAACTCCGCCGCACCTGCGAGTAAAGACGGACGGTGCACAAAAATCGGACTGCCGGACAGTAAAATTCCTTGCAGTGCATAAGCTAATCATCGGTTTTTTTATGCCACAGTGGACCGAAAAAATCGGACTGCCGGACAGTAAAATTCCTTGTAGTGCACAAACGCCCATAGGCTTCTTCCATCTCCAGGTGGTATAAAAAAGGTATCCAATAGTTTTGACCAAAAAGCGGAAATACACATGTCGTGGAATGGAATACGTAACGTAAGTGTACATTTATTACACAATCACTAAGTAATTGTGTGTGATTTAAATAACTATGGCGGCAGTGATAAATTTCTTCTTGGACGTAATGGCGGCTGTATTTGCCAAATTGGTCTCTACTTTAAGCCGAGATGAGAAGCATTGAAGCGAGCAGGCATATTTTAATTTAGCTTTTATGAATTAACGTAAGGAGCTATAAGCATAATCACTGCTGAACATCCTTATCCATAAACTTCCAGAGCGATAGATAATGTGCGTCCAGATAGAAAATACTTTGACCAAATACATAGAAAATTAAAATACTACTTAATGATATCATCCGCCGGGCTTTTTGCAGTGTCAACATTCCAGCCATTCTCGAACCAAACGGCCTGATACGTGACAATGGTAAGAGGCCTGACGGCATGACTCTTATACCTTGGGAGAAGGGTAGACCTTTGAAAAGGGTGTAAGACGCCACGGGTGTAAGACGCCACGATACCCTTGCGCCATCTCATCTGTCTGGTAAAGCAGTTGGGGCCGGTGCGGCGGCAATTTCAGCCGAAGATCTCAAGCGGCACAAATATGGAAGTCTCGACAGAGCTTACGTGTTTGAGCCATTTGGGGTCGAGACTCTGGGTCCATGGGGTACCGGGGCCCATCGCGTTTACAAAATTATTTCTGGGCGAAGCGACGTGTGATCCAAGAGCTGGCGCTTATCTGGGTCAACGCATAAGCATTGCAGTTCAGCGGGGCAATTCAGCCAGTGTCTTGGGGATACCGGTCTTTAGACGATTTAACTGTTTCTTCTGTATTTTAGTTATGTAAATATTTATTGTTATTAAAGGCATTTTGCCCGCATAAAAAAATACTACCAACAGAGATTTTCCCGTTAATCTACGATATGGTAAGCACCAAGAAAAATGTAGAGGTGTTGCCGGTGTCAATAGGCGACGGTGACCGCTTACCATCAGGTGAGCCGTAAGCCTGCTTTTACAATAAAAAATGACGCAACTTAAATTTTAGTTAATATTAAGGTATTTTTGTAACACTACCACAAAATATCGATTATATTTTTGTTGTTAATAAGACCATTTCGTTGTCCGTCTGTTTGTCTGTATGTCAAGTCCCTTTTTCTCAGGAACTCATCGAGGTATTAAGTTAAAGTAAATATTAAATACTTTCAGTCTGCGGTCCTTTGAACCTGTAAAAAATCATGCTTCTAAGTCAACGTAATCAAAAGATACGCAAGAAGCAAAATCTCACAGCACGAGTAACGGAAACACTCTGAAAATTGTTAATTTCTTCGAATAGTAGTTGTTGCCATCGGCTTCGCCCGCGTTGTTTTGGGGTGCAAAATACATATATACATTTTTTATCCCATGGACACTGCTTTATGGGATAAATGGTAGCCTATGTGGTGATCCAGGTTATAATCTACGTATATACCAAATTTCATCAAAATCGGTTCAGCTGTTACGGCGTGATTGAGTAACAAACAAGCAAACAAACAAACGTCCAAACTTTCGCATTTATAATATTAGTGTGATGTGATATCACATTAAACAATACAGAACCCTCGGTGCGCGAGTTAGACTCGCACTTGTCCGTTTTTTAGGGTTACGTAGCCAAATGGCAAAAAAACGCTACCCTTATGGATTCGTCATGTCTGACTGTCTGTCTGTCCGTCCGTATGTCACAGCCACTTTTTTCTGAAACTATAAGAACTATACTGTTGAAAGTTGGTAAGTAGATGTATTCTTCTCACAAATACTCTTATTGCTCTTTGGAAGGGATTGTGTGGCACATGGAGCTTACAGCAGCGGTTCAGATAGGGACAGTCGAGGCGGTCTGCAATCACGCTGAGGACGACGTTGGTACTCGCTCGCACCCGCCGCACCAGGGATGCACAACGCAGGCGCATTGTCGCTTACAAACAATTGATGCGCGCCTCCTCGAACATTCCCGACGCGCTGCAGAACTTTTATATTATGTTACTTGCTGCTACGGAACTCTTCATGGGCGAGTTCGACTCGCACTTGGCCGCTTTTTTATTTACAACTTGATTAACTTTATGAAACAGTTGCAAGTTTTTTTGCACTTGCTCTCGATGTCAGGGCTGCGCGCGCAAAGTTTACGCAAAAAAAAGCAATATTAATGCGTCGTGAAGGATTCGTGGCTGAACGACAGAGCTAATAAACTGTTATACTGAGAAGAGTAAGCAAGTTATAGAGCGCAGCTTTAGGAAGGTATGAACAACTCTGTATTCAAAATAGCCAACAATATTGAGCACTTAATTTTTATAAATGCCCTTTTTATACACTCCTAAATGTGTAAGTAACCTAGAAATAAAGCTATGCTCGCTGTTGCAACTTGACTTGACACCCCATTTTTATCCAATGGGAACTGATTTACGGGATAAAAAGCAGCCTGTGTGGTAATCCAGGCTATAATCTACGTGTATACCAAATTTCATCGAAATCGGTTTTGTCGTTACAACGTGATTGAGTATCAAACAAAGAAATAAACAACCATACAAACTTTCACAATTATAATATTAGTGTATTATTATTATTATAAATTACTTGTATGCCCGCGACTTCGTCTGCAATTTTCTGGATCCCGACAACAGCGCCCCCTACTGGGTCTATTTGTGAATCAAAAAAAACCTTCAAAACCATCAAAAGTTGTTATCAAGTTATGGCTTGACCAAGGGAAATAGGGGTTCATATTATATATTTGTCAGATAATTTTATGGTATGTTTGTAAATTTAATGATTCCTAATCAATTATCTAGAAAACACTACCTCTATGTATGTCTACACAAAGGTTAGCTCGAAGAAAATGGTTATTAGCATTAAGTTCACCTATGTATTATTTTATTTTGTAATATAATCTAATCTAACATTTTATTAGCCCGGCGCGGCACAACGCGGCCGGTATACCGGCATGATTATATCAAAATAAGTTGTGTTAACTGAGGGAGTGGAGCGCAACTATAGTTGCGCTCTACTCGCTCAGTTGCCTACCGGATTTTATCGAGTAGAACACGGAACGGCACTAGTCGCTGTTGCCACGACTCTCGTGCCGGTGGCAAAGGCTCTCGTACCGCCGGAATAATTGTTCCGGATTGCAACGTTCTGCAGCCGCCGGGCTAACCCCCCGGCACTAACCCTGAAGGCTGTGCCGCTGAGCCGGCGGCTTTGGTGTGTAGAGGTCATTAGGCATGGCAATAGACAAATTACATGGTGTTTAATTTAATTTGTTTACTAAGACATATAAAACAGAATAAATAAATAAATATTGGTGGACATTTCACGCAGCGCTATCTAGCCCCAAAGAGAAAGCAGAATTTGTACAATGGGAACCAGATAACTGATAGAATACTTATATACGTTTAATTTTGTAAATATATCATCATCATCCACAGCCCGACTTCACCCACTGCCTCCCCAAGCCACGATCCTGCGCTAGTCTCACCCATTGACGGCCCGCGACTCTAACGATGTCGTCCACCCATCTCGCTGCCGGACGTCCTACCTTTCTACAGCCATTCCTCGGCCACCATTCAGTCGCTACTCTGTTCCACCTGTCATCACCACGTCTTGCCAAGTGTCCCGCCCAAGACCATTTGAGTTCCATAACTCGATTCCCAACGTCATGAACCGTAAACGTACGTACGTCATTTGTAAATACATACGTACAATATATAGAATATCATCCAGACCCGGAACAAATATCTGTAGATCGTGTATAGTAGAGAATAGAACTGTATCCCAAAGCATGTGTACACAGCATGACAATTCTAGAGCAGTTCTCGCAGAACAAAATAAGGTAATCATAAAAATAAAATGTAAATACTTAGACGACTATTACATAAAAACACTCTATTAAGAGTGGAGTTATAAGCTCTATAGTATTACTACTCTGAGTTGTTACTCCATCTGACTGAACCTAAATAAACCAATCGCACCTAGTTTATTCAACTGAATTAAGATTTAAGCGTGCAATCTAGCAAATTTTATTTATGCGGCGGCATTTCTATGGGTACTATAACTTAACTCGAATGTTAAAAATTATATTAGCAGTTATCGTATTAGTAGTAGGTTTCTTTTAGGGTTCCGCACCCAAAGGATAAACCGGCACCCTATTATTAAAGCTCTGCTGTCTGTGCGCCTGTAACCAGGCTGTATCTCATGAACCGTGATAGTTAGACTGTTTCAATTTTCACAGATGATGTATTTCTGTTGCCGCTATAACAATAAATACTAAAAACAGAATAAAATAATTATTTAAGGAGGTTCCCACACAACAAACGTGATTTTTTTGCCGTTTTTATAGATAATGGTACGGAACCCTTCGTGCACGAGTTCTACTCGCACTTGGCCGGTTTTCTATACTACCTGGAAATGGAACAAGCTTATAGCCCACTTGATAATTACATCGCGGACATAATGTGGTTTGAATTTGGAACCTCATCTGTATTAAAATTTGATCCAAAGAGATCCACACAATAAGAACTTATTCGTTAAATCGAACTAACCTCTACACAGAATGTACCAACCTAGATTTGGTTTTTATTGTCTCGCAGAAAGTGTGAAAAGTAGAGAATTCTCCTCGTGCATAAAGCTGTGTGTATCTTGGGCGTGCTTATATCCCTCTTTGCACTCAGGATTCTAGTAATTTCCTCGCTCCACTCGTGAGATACTTTAGAATCCTTTGTTAAGTTCAGGATTCAATATAGCGCCCATGGCGCAAGACACCGCTTTATCCCCTCGTTTAATAATCTACTATTCTTGGTCAGCTTGCTCTTCGAGATAGAATCAGAAATGAGGAGATTTGTAGACAAACTATAAGGTCACTGATATAGCTCAGAGGATTAGCAAGCTGATGTGGCAGTGGGTGGGGCACATAGCTCGAAGAACTGATGGCCGTTGGGGCAGAAAAGCTCTCGACCATAATCGACCACGCACTTTAAGACGACATACAAATTTAATTTCGTTGACGAATGGGCAGAGCATATAAAAATGCAAAAAAGTGACAGTGCTATTTACATGCTTAGGTGAAGAACGAGACAAACATGTATCATAGCCGCGCCGCATTCTCGCAGGAGTAAATGACGTAAGCGACAAAATATAAAAACTCGAATCGCATGAGAACCAACAAAAGAAAAAAATAATGCTTTTCCATTAATTTATGTACCATAACTGCCAACATAACTATATAAAAATACTTTAAATCTTTTCTTGAGTCGGAGAATGAATGATAGTAGTGTTTTAGAACATCCGATTTTGACAGATCATTGTATCGAGAAAAGTTTCACCAATTGCGTTTCTGACTTTCATTTATGTAGTTTAAATCCTCAAGTAAATATTGCTTAAATATGAAATCAGTACCATTTTTCGTTATTGAATACGACAGTTACTTAGCGGCTCAATTTGTTTTACATATCGTCTTAAATCGCAGAATAGGACGGCCCCTCAAATGGAAAGAGTCGTTGGGTGAGTCCGCACAAGATCGGCAGCTCTGGAAACCTATGGAGAAGGCCGATGTTCAGAAGTGGATATCTTATGACTTATATGATGGTGCGTGCATTATCTTCGACCATAACATCATTTATCATCAGGAAAGGTAGTGGTCAAACGGTTCACTAATCTTTATATATAAAAATGAATCCCTATTTCCCTTGGTCACGCCATCACGCGTGAACGGCTGGACCGATTTCGCTAATTCTTTTTTTGTTGTATTTCTTATTGTCAGAAGAAGATTCTTATGAAATAAAAAATTAAGAAAATTGCGCGCAAAATTAGAAAACTAAAGAATACTTAACCCCCGTAGAAAATTGTTTATAATCTAACCTTAGCGCTTTTATAATGTAACCTTATGACGTTTGACATAGAATTAACAGAATGCCTGCTGCAAATATCGTCAAAGAGGATGTAAAAACAATGAATATCGTTTGAAACAGATGCTTCGGTCGGAGTTATCCCGAGATATTGTCTATATATATAAAAATGAATTGCTGTTCGTTAGTCTGGCTAAAACTCGAGAACGGGTGGAGCGATTTGGCTTATTTTGGTATTGAATTATTTGTGGAAGTCATTCATTTTCTCATACATAATGATGGTCGGGGACAAAAATTGACAATTCTACCAGGGTGACGTATATTGACAGCCTGCGTTATATGCATATCAAGGCGGTACGAAGTTCGGCGGGTCCACTAGTTCCCAATAAAAAAGTGTCCCCATAGTTTCAAGAGCGACTGCTTTTGTGCGGCTTGCACCCAAAGGCTTTGGACAACCTTTATTAGCTATAATATAAGCATTTATTGAAAGGCAAAGTGCCTTAACCTTCTTTTTAACATAACTATGTGACTAAAAATAGCAGCAACTTTTTATTAAACTCGTATCTTGGTACAACAATGCGAACATATTATTTTTAATATTTTGAGAATATTATTTTTTATTAAAGGCTTTGATGACCTCTTTTTTTTCATCAAATAGTTGTGCAATATTATCTCATTGTTATATTGACCAATATAAATAAAAATAATTAGTCAAGCGAGTGACTGACCACGCAAAGTGTACATGCACTTACAGAAGATGGCGACATCTATGTGTTAAGTACACGTTAAGTATCGTAAACAGGCTCTTGTTTAAGTGTTGAGAAAAAATTAGTGTATTTAAAATACCTAGTAAACGATGCCCCACATGATGGTGTATGTAGAGAAAAAGACACACCACCACCAACTTTAATATAGGGGAGGTACTCGAAAACAGGATTTTACGAAGTGAAAACTTCTTAAGGCGCGCTGGGCATTTTTTGAGATGGGAAAAAACCATTGAACTCGTGACACTGTTACCGTTACCGACTTCTCAGTATATAAGTATCTCGTAATTGTTCAAGTTTTCACTTCTGTCAGCACTCCCGGAGTGCCATTTCTTTTTTTTTTTCATAACGTATCATCACGGCCAGCTCTACGGCATTAACAATCTACGAATTAAAGCGCTTTAACTGGTCGGACAGACATACAGACAGATGGACATGGCAAAACTATAAGGGTTCCTTGTTTGACTACGGAACCCAAAATTACAGCATACACAAAAAAACACGTGATCGAGTGGACTTTATCGACTAGTAGAAAGTAACCGCATTGCAAGGCTATCTGGAGGTTAACCGGATGTTAAAATATTTTAATAGGCATATTTTATAATTAATTAGCTGGCCCGTGGCTTCGCGCGCGTGGTTTGTCCATAAAAACATTACCCTGCTTCTGCGCAGTCGGGTAAAACGTAGCCTATATTTCAATCCCGATCTTAATCTATCTAAATACCAAATTTCATAGAAAACAAGCCAGCCGCTCTTGAGTTATAAATGGTTTATCTAACCCGTATTTGTTTTATATATATTTAAGATGTACAACGTAAAACGTCAACGTAAAAAGCGAAGTAGAGCACATATTCTACCTCCGAGCGTAGACTACCTCCGTGGCGCAATGGGCGAATAGCCGACTGAGACGCAGGAGGTAGCGGGTTCGATTCCCGCTGCGGAACAAATGTTTGCGTGATCTACAGATATTTGTTTCGGGTCTGGATGTTTTCCTATATATGATAAGTACGTATTTACAAAAAAAAAGTATATAAGTATTCTATCAGTTATCTGGTTCCCATAGTACAAGCTCTGTTTAATTTGGAGCTGAATAGTGCTGTGTGACATGTCCAGCAATATTTATTTATTTATTTATATTGAAATAAAAAGTATAATCAATTTTAAATAATTTATAATTCGCAGGTTTCGAAAAAAATATTACAAAAACGTGTTAGTAAATTATACTAAGTCCTCCATAAATACTAATTATTTCCTTTAGTTTAGCGATAAAGTTCAGTTGCAAAATATCCGGCTTGGCTATACAAATTGTTAGACAAAATAGTATATCCCTACATAGTTATACGTAATGCATACTATATAATATATTAGCTATGTGAACAAAACTACACTATACGGCACTTTATAAAGCATAGCATAGCATAAAAAAGGGGAATTCTCCCTCTTTCTAAAGAAACCCGTCTTAGATACCTGCATTCTGCCTACCCTCACATATGGATGCCAAACGTGGACGTATAATACACAAATTAAATCCAAACTAGTAAAATGCCAGAGAGCTATAGAAAGGAGAGTACTAAAACTAAGAAGGATACACAGAGTTAAAAGCGAACAGATTAGACGATAAACGAAAGTTACAGATGCCTTACAATATGCTCTAAAATTAAAGTGGCGGAGGGCAGGGCAATGACACGCACAGATAAAAGATAGACACTAGAGACAACTACGGACGAAAGAGACTACCTTCCCACAACACAGGTTTATACCTAAGGTGGGAGATAGTGATCTTTTAATGTTCACATACTGTCCTGTGAATAGCATGAATGTTATACTTTAGTGAAAAATAAATTATTTGATTTGATTATTTGATTTGATATGGGAAGGACCAATAAGAAAAAGAAGAAGAGGACGTCCTAAAAAAGATGGATAGAAGATATAAAATCTATTGCAGGAAGTGAATGGAGAAAGAGAGCAACATACAGAGAGGTCTAGAGCAAGCTCGAGGAGGCCTATACCCAAGAAGGGGTTCCAATCGCCGGTGATAGAAACAGCAGCGATACTGATTAAAATGAAATAAAATAATAATATATATAATAAATATTTCTGAACATTTCACACAGCGCTATCTAGCCCCAAACTAAGCAGAGCTTGTACTATGAGAACCAGATAACTGATAGAATACTTATATACTATTTTTTTGTAAATACATACTTATAATAATATATATAGAGAAACAACCAGACCCGGAACAAATATTAATGTTTCTTTAATATATATGTATAAATTTATTAATAATCATTATAATTAATTGAATTTAAGAAATGCATGTATTAGTAATTGCATATTGTAAATAAATGGGCTATATTATAGAACGAGCTGAAAACACCAAAACGCGTACGAACACGGACTGAGTGCTGAAGTTCATAATTAAACAGTATCACCATGGATTTCTTGAGCGCGGCATGTGTCATGGATTTTTTTTATTACAAAGACCAGAGCTAGAGAAGCGTGGAAGTACATGGAGGAGGCCAAAGCCAAGGAGGCGGTCACTACTATAAGCGATTTATAATGTCATACAGTATTTTATCATATTTAGAAACAAGTGGGCCCGTAAACTTCGTACCACCTTGACATGCATATAACGCGGGCTGTCATTAAACTTCACCCTGGTAGAATTGTCAATTGTTGTCCCCGGCCATCATTAAACAACCATACTTAACCATAGGCAAAATTACGTTTAGCTGTCATTTGCTGTCATAGCTGTTATGTTATTCCATGTCAGATGCGTTTTTGTTATACGACGTTTTATAGTGACTTGTATTCTCTTTGATGTTTTATGTCATGTCCCACGGGAACGACGGGAACGGGATAAAAAGTATCTTATGTCCTTCTGCTGGCTCTTAGCTACCTCCATACCAATTTTCAGCCAAATGTGTTCAGCCGTTCTTGAGTTATAAATAGTGTAACTAACACGACTTTCTTTCATAATAGCTTAGGTATAGTAAAATTAATGTTAGATTATGTTTAAAAATTTAATATTGTAAAAATAGCAGAATAAACAAAGATTCATTTTATTCATTATTAATGATGATAATAAGGAACCTGCACAGTATTCACAATTTTAGATTAAAACTAAAAAAAAATATTTATTACACTGGCATTAGGACTAGGAACTCAACAGACTTAATACAAGTGCAATATAACTTTACAGACATACATGTTAGTTTACAATATGATTTTATGAATCGTTCTAATCATATTATTGCTATCTATTTTTATATATTTAATTAGTTTATATTTTTAATATGGCTTTATTTATTTTTTATTCGGTTAATGTGTTTTTATCATTGTAAAACTTTTTCTGTTTGAAACTTCTTTTTATGTTATTGAGTGTTTTGTATGTCCTTGAAAATGGCGTCTTCTATGTATTTATTATATATTTATTTGTCTTTATCGGCCCTAAAGGTCTCAACGGAAGACCAGCGCAGGTACTAATGTCCTGCAGACACTGAGTGGAGACCTTTTGGAACCAATTTGTGTACCTAGCTTTAAGTTTTAGTGGTTTTATATTGATATACTGTATTATTTTTTTAAGTAGTTAGTTTTGTATTAAAGTGTTGCAAATAAAAGATTTGATTTGATTTTGATTCAATAATTATTGTACAGTCCTCCTAGTTGGTAATGATGCGAGATGGGTGGACGACGTCGTTAAAGTAGCGGAAACAATCTTGGGGAGGTCTTAACCCACCAGTGAGTGAAGTCGGGCTGTGGATGATGATGATGATATTGATTGATAGTCAAATGATATGATAATGACACACGTGGTTTGATTGATGACTAAACGCAAACTAAAGAACTCGCGACTAATAATTTTAATGGTTCGAAAAGTGTAGGATGACACAAATTATGTATGTCAGTATACGTCGCACAATCTACACTAATATTACAACGAGGAAAGAATTGTATGTTTGTAACGAACTTACTCAAAAACTACGGGTCCGATTTCGAAAGTTCTTCCACCATTAGAATTCTACATTATCTTTGAGTAACAAAGGCTATATTTATTACTATAAAAAATTAGGAATCCGTGCTAAAGCTTCAATTTTCAAAACAAATTATACACAAGGTGTAAAAAAAATCGAAAGTAACTCTGTCTGTCTGTTTATTACGCTTTCAGAATCAAACGGCTAGACCGATTTCGATAAAATTTGGTATAAAGATGTTATAACTGGGATTGAGACATATACTACTTTTTACCCAACTGCGCAGAAGTAGGGTAAAGTTTTTATTGAAATACTACGCGCGCGAAGCTGCGGATTGGTCAGCTAGGTATAAATGTTTTAGTAAGCGCATGCTTGTAGTTTGTCGTGTACTACATGCAAGATATTAGCCATGAGAACCGCGATCGATCACAGGGCGTGACGACGTAATTAGCTGACGAGAAGGGCGTGTTCATACATGCGGTATGTGTTTGACTAGTGTGCGTTTAGTTTAGCTAGCATACCTACTTTAACTTAGTAGCTTGATGCACTTATCAGTGTAAATTAATAGGTGGAATACGTTTTAATGTATTTTCAAGTTATAAGGAGATAGGACGTGTTTGGACGAAATTCGGCTTAATTCATTGTAATCTAAAACCTCAAGCTTTAAAGGAGACGGGACGTTTTCGTAGTCATCATCATATCAGCTGTAGAACGTCCATTGCTAAACATAAGCCTCGCCTATACATTTCCTGAGCGACCTATCTTGTGTGGCCTGCACCCAGCCCCCCTTATTAGGTCGAATTTCTATGTAGTGGGGGCCGTCCTTAGATCGAGTTCCCAATACTGAAATTTGCAAGCAGACTAAAGTACAAGACGTCAGCAAGCGATTATTGGAGCTCAAGTGGAGTTGGGCAGGAAGGACACTTGGCCAGACGTAGTGACGATAGGTGGACTAAGGCCCTAACAGAGTGGAGGCCGAAAACTGGGCATCGAAATAGAAAGAAAGAAATAAAGAAAAAATATTTATTCAGACCACCACAAATGGACACAAAAACAAATGACACAAAAATATAATCTAACTAAAAACTTTAAATGTGGTGTCGAAAGGGTTCTCAGCTCAGCATTTGCTACAGCATGTTGCCATACTGCAGCGCTGGTCTTCTGCTGAGGCCAGTGTTGAACTCACGGACACCCAGACGTTTATACAACTATAAGATTTAAAACATTTACATTACAATTTTCCAACATTATATCTAGCACCTTCTACAGATCACTAACTCAAAAAGTCATACAAACCATGACTGACAATTTATTAATAGTTCGTGCCAAGCAATAAACAGAGTGACGACAGAGGAAAGTGAGTGGAGAGTGAGAGAGACACTACTATGAAATAGGGGACGTCCACCAGCGAGTTGGGCCGACGACATTCAAAAGACCTTGGGTCGTACGTGGTTCAGACTGGCACAGGATCGGGAAGAATGGCAGAAACAAAGAGAGGCATATGCCTATGCCCAGTAGTGGGTCGACAAGGGCTGAAAATGAAATGAGCAGTAAACGTAGTTTAATTATTAAAAACTATAAATTTGATTCATACTCGCAGAATAAAATATTTTATGAGTTTTATAAAAACTTTTGTGTTTTTTACACATATTCTAAAATCAAATGAAACTATTTTAAAACTCTCAGGAAATTCAGAATCTATGTAATTAAATTAATTACGAAATCGGAGATTATATTGACAGCGTGTGTACCTACGCAAGTAGCCACCGTAGTACCTACTTACTATTCCGTGTCTCATTCATAGTCACGGCCAAGACCTGTCCGCGTCATGTCCTGTTCAGCTTGAGAAAAAGTAAGAGCATGTCATGTTTAGACATGAAATGGATTGTGTAATATATCGTTCTAGGTAGCTTAATTTTTCGTTTTTTGGTTTAATGGAGCGATACTTTTTTATAATTTGAGCTTAATTTATTGAACAGTTTAGCTGCAGCTTGGTACGTATAGTTAAAGATTATGGTCAATTTTAATTAACCGGCCAAGTGCGAGTCGGACTCGCGCACGAAGGGTTCCGTACCATTATCTATAAAAACGACAAAAAATCACGTTTTTTGTATGGGAGCCCCTTAAATATTTGTGTAATTTTAATTTAATTATTTATATTTAAAGGGAATATATCACTAAATATTCTGTAAATATTTCAAACGTCTAACTGTTGCCGTTATCAATATCGACCAAAAACGAGCAAAAAAATCACGTTTGTTGTATGGGAGCCCCCTTAAATATTTATTTTATTCTGTTTTTAGTAAGTATTTTTTGATATAGCGGCAACAGAAATACATCATGTGTGATAATTTCAACTATCTAACTATCACGGTTCATGAGATACAGCCTGGTGATAGACGGAGAGACAGACAGACAGCGGAGTCTTGGTAATAGGGTCCCGTTTGACCATGTTTTTTTGTATTCTATATTTTACCTAACTTCTAAAGAAAGAAGTATAACATATACCAGACTTTCTGCTAATTTCGTAGCACTACAATATCAGTGTAAAAGACTTCAACGCGCTTCTAAGTTAAGAAAAAACCGGCTAAATGCGAGTCGGACTCGCGCACGAAGGGTTCCGTATCATTATCTCATTATCAACAAACGTGATTTTATGCTCGGTTTAGCTCGATATTGATAACGGCAACATACTCTTGAAATATTCACAGAATAATTAGTTCTATGTTCACTTTAATAACAAATAATTAAATTAAAATAAAACAAACATTTAAGGGGGGCTCCCATACAACACACGTGATTTTTATTTGCCGTTTTTATAGATAATGGCACGGAACCCTTCGTGAGCGAGTCCAACTCGCACTTGGCCGGTTTTTTACAATTTTGGTCTATGTCGAGCCATTTAATTAACGAAACATCACCTTGACAAATCACCTAGCAACATGTAATTAATACGTGTTCATACCAGAAATTATGAAAATTGTGTGTTTTAAACCAGATATTTAGCACGCGACGCAATTACGGCCAATAAAAATAATAACGGTATCAATGCGGTCAGCCTTCGAGAATAAGAACATATTATTGACCTTAAAAAGCAGGTATTTAAATGCATAGTACCTACTTGTATCATGTAGCTAGGACTTTTTTATATTACTAGTGGACCCGCCGAACTTCGTACCGCCTTGACATGCATATAACGCGGGCTGTCAAAATACGTCACCCTGGTAGAATTGTCAATTGTTGTCCCCGTTCGTTTTAGTTTAGGAAGTCATTCATTTTCTCATACATAATGATGTATGAGAAAATGAATGACTTCCACAAATAATTCAATACCAAAATTAGCCAAATCGCTCCACCTGTTCTCGAGTTTTAGCCAGACTAACGAACAGCAATTCATTTTTATATAAATAGACAATATCTCGGGATAACTCCGACCGAAGCATCTGTTTCAAACGATATTAATTTTTTTTACATCCTCTTTGACGATATTTGCAGCATGCATTCTGTCAATTCTATGTCAAACGTCAAAAGGTTACATTATAAAAGCGCTTAGGTTAGATTATAAATAATTTTATATGGTGGTTAAGTATTCATAAATTTTCTAATTTTGCGCGCAATTTTCTTAATTTTTCTTTCATAACAACCTTCTCCTGACAATAAGAAATACAACAAAAAAATAATTAGCGAAATCGGTCCAGCCGTTCACGCGTGATGGCGTGACCAAGGGAAGTAGGGATTCATTTTTATATATAGAGATTAGGCTTTCGACAGTGTCGAGCATTGGGCCCTGTTTCACTCTCTTCATCGTTGTAACGTTGACTACCCATATGTGGATATCCGCCGGAAACTATACCAGAACGCCACTTTTCTAGTCCGTATGCATAGATTTTCTGCCTTAGTGCCCATCCAGCGAGGCGTACGGCAAGGAGATACCATCTCACCCAAATTGTTTACCAGCATCGTAGCATCGTCAGTATCAACATAAAGGGCCGCAAAATATCACATCTACGCTTTGCTGAAGACCTTATCCTCCATAGCAGGGAACGTTGAAGATCTCCAGGGAATGCTCGCTGACCTTCAAGCGTCAACAAAGGTGGGTCTGAGGATGAACATGTCCAAAACGAAGATTGTGACCAATCTTGCTGGTCCAAAACCTAATATAATCGTAGGTAACTGCCCAATAGAGGCAGTGGATAACTACATTTATCTTGGACACTGTTTATCTTTTGCCTCACTTTCTTAGAAACAAGAGATCTCGAGACGAGTCCAGCTAGGATGGGCCGCCTTTAGTAAGTTAGAAGACTTTCTAATTTCTAAAATCCCTCAATGCCTCAAGACCAGGGTGTTTAAAAGGTTTCATGAAACTTTTATTCAAAAAGATATATCACACTAATATTATACATGCGAAAGTTTGGATGTTTGTTTGTTTGTTACTCAATCAGGTCACAACAGCTTAACCGATTTCAATGAAATTTGGTATGAACGTAATATAGTTAACAAACTGGAACAATATAGGCTACTTTTTGTTGACAAACTATGCGTTCGAAGCCACTGGCGGAAGCTAGCATATTTGATCGAGTGAAGCGAGATCTCCAAATAAACTTGGGCAAATCGGCGTTATATGTAGTATGTATGTAAGTATGTATGTATATAAATATGTACGTATGTATGTATGTTTGTTTGTCCGAAGATAACTTTCGAACGGTTGATACCATCATCGTGAAATTTGATAGGTTAATGACACAATTTTGGCGTGACTAAATGAGTTAAAAATGTTGGGGGTTTGTTGAGATATTGGGATTCAAGAGGGGTAAAAAAATGAGGTTATTAGGTCAAGTGGGACGTCAAATGAAAGGTCTTCATTAGTACATTTCAATCCTGCTTTTATTTTTAGTTTAACCTTTGTAATTTTTGAGTTATTAGCCATAATAAAAACTAAACTTTGACAAAATTCACAGGGTACACTAGTGACTCCACAATGCTGAAATTTGGTATTCGTGTAGCTTTAGTGACACAAATAAATCCAGAATAACTGCATTTTGTACCCCAAAAAACAAAACCAATTGACATGAACTCCCGTTACCCGTAATTTGAATGAAACTGTAGGTTACAATATAATACACTATTTTGATAGTCAAAGATTACAAATAATAATAACTATGTTTTTATGTGAGACTCGCGAGATCTCAGTTCGGGGCGAACTAGTATAAATAAATTCAAGAGATGGGTCTCTCGAATATTTTGTCGTTTTTTTATACTACTTATATGGCAAACGAGCATGCAGTCCACCAGATGTTAATTAGCTACTGCAGCCCATATCCACATAGAGTTCAAAACAAGCTATTATGTTGTCTTGATCTCTATGTGGATACGTTGCCATATTATAGAACTTAGCTGTTATGTCTATGTGCCAGTAATTACAGGAACATACCATTACCAACTAACCGGAACACAGCAGCACAAGTACTCCTATTTGGCGGCACATAAAGGTAAGGCGATGGTGCCTACTTTCTCGAGCCCGTTCACAAAAGTTCTACCACCAGTTTTGACAGTCACTGTCTTTTCGGTTTCTTATATAATTTGGCACTGTGAGAACATACATATGTATATACATGCAGTAAAGTAGGTTTATCAAATTAAATCAGAACAAGGCCGTACGTCTAGTCACTTAAAATAAGTAGCTAAAAAACTTACTCAAGTAAAAAGTCTAGAAAATCTAGTACAGGTACAATTTTGCCCTTATTAGTCCCGATATGGATAAACTAAGGTATGGTTATGAAACACACATTGATAAACAACTGGTCGTCTAAACAAGAGCAGTATCTGCTCCATCTAAGATCACTGTCAGCCTAGTGTTGACCCTAAGTACTCGTACGGATTACAACACTCAAGAATGTAGGCAACTCGTGCGCGTGACATTACCCTACGTTTGCGATATGGACCGTGAACTAGGGTTGCCAAAATCATTGTTGACGACCTCCGTGGTGCAGTGCGCGATTAGCCGGCTGAGACGCGGAAAAAATTTTTGCATTATCTACAGATATTTGTTCCGGTTCTGGTTGTTTTTCTCTATATTATAAGTATGTATTTACAAAAAATTGTATATAAATATTTTATCAGTTATCTGGTTCCCATAGTACAAGCTCTGCTTAGTTTGGAGCTAGATAGCGCTGTGTGAAATGTCCAGCAATATTTATTGTTATTACAAAGGAGTGGTTAACAATCATCTTCTCTTTCTCCTGCAGAAACCGGAACGACAGCTCGTGGCAATTCTTTAAATCATTATTATAAATACTACGGGATTTATCACGTACCGTATTATGTCTCGTCACGCGAGACGTTATTCGGAGCGGATCGCACTCACCCTGATGAAGGTTCACGAATAAAACCGAAACATTGTCGGTCGATACACCGTTAAGTCGGTACGTGATAAATCCCGTATTATAATAATGATTGAAATCAATCACAAAAGTTTTCTTAGTAAAATTCTTTAAATCAGAAATGTTTTCATATTAAGATATTTTATAATAAATATCCTAGTTCCCTAACAGATTTTATAGCAAGTCTATAAGAATATATATATATATATATATGTATATATATAAGAATTATATACATAATTTTTAATGATATACTACTACCAATTAAAATAGTTATGGTTCCTCATTAGATCTATTTGTAAAAATTGTGTTCTGTATTTTATTTTTGTGTACAATAAAGAGTTATCTTATCTTAAATCTATACGTAAGTTTGATTTGAGCCAAATTTTACTAAGAATCGGCTTTTGTGTAAATGTATGTTAATTTATTTATTCCGAAGCGTTGATCCGATCTTCATAAAAGTTATACAAAATACATTTATGTCAAGCATTAATATGGTTTTACTAGCTGACCCACCCGCGGATTCGCATACGTGATTTGTCAATAATTTTTTTGTTAATAATTTATTTGTAGATACAAAAGATAGCCTATGTACTTTTCCTGGATACAATCTATCAATCTCTTTGCCAAATTTCATTACGATCCGTAGAGTGAAATCCATTTAGTGGTGAAAAGGTAACACACAAACTAACTTAGAAATAAACAAACACAGTTAAATTCGCATTTATTATATTAGTATGGAAAAGAATTAATATAGGGACTTTTTTCTGAGTAAGGTCCAGTTTAAATTAGAGGTAATGCGACAACCCTGAAGGTCTAGCTGTTGCTCATAAACTTCCCACGGAATGACAAAACGCATTTACACTCTTTATTTGCACATTATCTCCGTGTATTGTTTGTTAATAGTAATGTTGATGGTATCAGAGGAGAAACAAGCAGGTATGCCCGGACGTACATCATTGTATTCAAATGTGGCTTGTATGCGCCTCAAAGTTTGATATGACAGCGACGCGACGAGATAATATCACCAAACATATTTACAATCTTTGGTTGACACATGTGTATTTGTAAAGCGCGTCACAAACGATGAAGGTGCTATAATATTTTATGATAATATTAATATTGTCCGCCATACAATTTAATATACGTATGAAATAGTACATTATTAAACAAGGGGATAAAGTAGTGTCTTGCGCCACGGACGTTATATTGAAGCGGAGCGAGGGAGTTACTAGAATCCTGAGAGGGATATAAGCACACCCAAGGTGCAGACAGCTTTATACACGATGAGAATACTCTACTTTTTACACTTTCTACGAGACACTAAAAACCAAATTAAGGTTGCTGCATTCTGTGCAGAGGTCAGTTCGATTTACGAATAAGGTCTTATTGTGTGGGTCTCTTTGGTTCAAATTTTAATACAGATGAGGTTCCAAATTCAAATCATATTATACCTGCTAAGGCATAATGAAATTCAGTACAACTTTACTCCCGGTTCAGTCGTAGGGATTTAATCACCTGCTTTCGGTGAGGTTTAAATGACATATTTTAATTTGACATTGTCGAGCAGGTGGTGTGAAAATATATATTATCTTTGCTGTATGTGATGTTCCATTGGATTGTACGACGAGCTATATTTTATCGTGTGTGACGCAATCATAATTATTAATATTATATATTAAGACATAACGGAACCATTCACTCCAGTCAGTGAAAATGGAATCCATGCAGCAGAAAAGTGCCGATAAAATCAAAACTGTTTTTGAAAGTTACTTATTAAAATACCCACTTACGTCACAGTTGGACATAATTTGTGAGTGATTGGCAATTACGTAAGTACAAGGTGAAGTTGTCCGTAAAAATGTATCAGGGCGTTCAATTTTTGGTTTCTACGAAGGCCTTTGTTGCCGTATCGGTTCATTTAAATCTGACATTTGGAAAATTAAATAGAATGTTTTACGTATCGGTCGATTACTTATGCGCCACTTTGGATCACGATCGTATTGTATTTCCGTTGTTTTTTTACAGAAAGAAAAATATGAAATAGATTAATATTATCCCTAAAATGGAATATTTAGTACTTGCGGAAATTTATTTTTTACACATTTTTATGAAAAAAAATTTTACACCTTGGGTTACATTATTGAAGTTTTAGTAAGGATTCCTAATTTTTTCTAGTAATAAATATAGCTTATGTTACTCAGGGATAGAGTAGAATTTTAATGGTGAAATAATTTTTGAAATCGGACGATTGGTATTTGAGTTTATTCGTTACAAACATACAAAATTACAAACCTTTATTCTTTACTAGGTGACCAATCCGTAGCTTCGCACGCGTAGTTTTTCAATAAAAACATTACCCTCCTTCTGCGCAGTTGGGTAAAAAGTAACCGATGTTACCCGGGGATAGTGTAGCTTCCCAACAGTGAAAGAACTTTTTAAATCGGTCCAGTAGTTTCGGAGCATATTCAATACAAGCAAACAAACAAATCTTTCCTCTTTATAATATTGGTATAGTATAGATTATAATAGCATTTGTGGTTATAATAATGATCGTTCTTAGCCATAAAACTTGCAAATCTTTATAATCTTATATATATTTAAAATTCCGGTGTGCATAATAAGATAAGATAAGATAAGATAAGATAACTCTTTATTGTACACCAAAGTAAAATACAGAACATAAGTCTTACAAATAGATTTAGTACAATGGGCGGTCTTATCGCTAAAAGCGATCTCTTCCAGACAACCTTTGTATGGACAGGATAAAAATGTAACACATGACGGCGGTGCATCTATATAAATTTAAAAACATATCTACATACTATAAACCTAAATTACCAGTAATAACACAAATTTAATTTAAATAAGCAACTCTAAAAATGGTTATGATGAATTAACAAGCAGCTACAACTTCAACACAAGGACAGATAATGGGTGTGCACTTTTGTTTTAAAATTACTAATAGACTTGGATGTTCTTATAAAGAGGGGCAAAGAGTTCCACAATCGTACGTAATATGACTGAGGATATGCGATCCCTAATATACTGATAACTGGTTTTTAATGCGGAGGTTGGAATAGAAAGATGTATATTATGTACGTGTATTTGTTGAATGAGTAGGGTGAGATGACTGGCATGCCCACACTTGCGAACATCTACTTACAACTTACAAAAGTCAGATAGATAGATATTGCACACTAAACACAATTACAAATTCAAAGAGATACACATAATTAAGGGCAAGTAAAGTTCTGTATTTAGTATGTCCTTTCAAGTTAGATACCTACGGATAAATGGTGGATGAAAAGAACTGTCTTCGTTTCCATAAACCCGCGCCTCTTCCACCACTTTCAACCTATTTTTTTTAGGTGCTTTATCTGTCAGGCAAAAATTATACAAAAATGTATTCACCTGATCCTTGACGAGCTATCTAAACCGAAACATAACACTACTCGTATATTATAAAGAGGAAAGATTTGTATTTTTGTAACGAATAAATTCAAAATCTACGGGTCCAATTTCAAAAACTCTTCAACCATTAGAATGCTACATTATCCCTGTGTAACATAGGCTATATTTATCAGTAGAAAAAATTAAGGATCCCTACTAAAACTTCAATAATGTAACACAAGCTGTAAACAAATTAGACATAGACAATGTCTTTCATCGCATGCGCTGCGGAAACTGATGATAGAACAAAAAAATGTTCTACAATATTAAATAACATATCTATATATACATCTACAAAAATTTTGCGATATACATAACTATTGTAGTTATCTAACTATAACTTCTTTTTTACATTTTAAAAGTTAATGGAAATATTACGTTTATCCGTTAAAAAAATAAATGTCCACCCGTGCGAAGAAAATAAAGCAAGTTCAAATGAACCGGGAAATTAAATTAAATCATATCAATTTAAACAGAGCGTGTGCACAACATACCACTGCCTAGTCATAACTTTTCCTTGCTTAGAAGATCATTATCTCGTAATCGGAAGCACGATACATACTTATTCAATTGAAGGCCAGTGTCGAACAGTGAAGTAGAATAATAAAAAATCATCGCCATATCACTAACAAAACTCCAGTAAAACATGCTTTTGCATCCAGATTTCTAATGTTCCTAAGACCATTGCTGTACAACAGGCTTAATCGTAAATTCAGCATCCCTCAATGAAATTCTCAAACTGTAAAAGAGCCTTACAGTCTGCTCTACCAATGGCGGGTTCCTATATCCGTCAGTAACCAGCTACGACTCGTTTCTCCTTGAAAACCTGTCAAAAGTTTGACACTAGTTTGACAGTTTTTCAAGTAGATACGAGGCGTAGTAGGTTACCGACGTATATAGGAACCCGGCATAAATCTATCTTACAAGGAAACTGAGCAGTTATTAACCGTAATAAAATAAGATATATGTATGTTGTAAAATGTTGTAAAGTAACTTGCCACGTTTGCATTTAGTTTATTTAGTATTTTTTTTCCATTATGTAAATAGATTTTAAGTTTTGTTAATTTGAGTATTCATAAGTTACCCCAGTCCAGCCCTATTCGCCTCGGTTTTCCTAGTTCAGGCAATGTATACAATGTTACCTATAAGTAGATATTAATCCCTAATGTTAATCTTAGCAATATAAAAAATGAATAAAGATTTATTTTAGAGATATTATAGATTAGGGATATTATCCCAAAATAGTAATTTGTAGGTAGGTACTTGTGTAAATTATAAGGTAATATGTATACATTTTTTTACGTGTGTATGTAAGTACTTAATAGGTTTGTGTATGTAACTATTATTATTTTTATGGTTAGGTATTTCTATTGTACCTATGCAGTTAATTTGTCAGTATTTTCATTTTCTTATGTATTAGTAATAACGATTTGGTTTCTAGTAAACTGTTATGTTATTTCTAAGTTAATAAATAAATAATCAAATTCTTTATTGTACACAAGGCATACTAAAAAAACGAATCTATGCTAAATATAGTACAATGGGCGGCCTTATCGCTGAAAGCGATTTCTTCCAGGCAACCTTTGGATAGTATTTTTCAAACTTTCGCGATCACTGTACATAATTATCGATTAAAACGGGTATTTATCGCGTAAGTACCTTTTTTATTTTTTATTCCGACGTTTCGGCTGTGTTTCGTGACCACGACTGTTGCAACACAGCCGAAACGTCGGGATCACAAATAAAAAAGGTACATACGCGATAAATACCCGTTTTAATCAATAACCTTTGGATGGAAAGTAATGAGCGAAGCAAATGAAGAGAAATATAAAAAAATAATGATAATATCTAATAAAAAACTGTACTTATAATCCTAATACATAAATAAATATCTAAAGATAATAATGACTAATATATGCCCAACTAATAACTTAAATAATTATTCTTACAAAACTAATAAAACGGGGACAAAGAAAATAATAAATAAATAAATAAATAGGTAACTCAATTGACTAGAAAGCTAGGCATATAGGTAATGCTGCTTTAATCTCAACTTATAAGAGAGCTGTGAATGAGCCCGTTTAATTTCGACAGGCAAAGCATTCCACAGGCGCACTGCTTCGACAGTGAATGATTTCCCATAGAAGGAACTAGAGTGTACCGGTGTTCTGAGGGATAAGTTTTCCGATGACCTCAGAGAAAAAGTATTAGAAGAATAGAGATAAGCAAACCTTTCTACAAGATTTAAGAATAGCAAAGAGAGAAAGGATTGAATAGAATATAATAGAGAAGAGACAGAATATGAGAATCACGGCGAAGGCGAATAGGGAGCCACTTGAGAATTATACAAATATGATGAAAATTATGAACAATAAAACAATCATCTATTTTGATTATTGATCGCTTGATTGTAACTAGGGGAAGGGCGTGTAAGACGGATAGAGTGGGCAAGATGGATACTCGAAATATCTCGAAGACGCAGCGAAATTTTACGACCTCTGCATAACAACAGCGTGCCTAGGCGCCGACCGTGTCCGCGCTGTTGTTATGCAAAGATCGTAAAATTTCGGTGCGTCTTCGGGATATTTCGGGTATCCGTCTTACCCGCCCTTCCCCTATCCCGTATATTTTATAGTCTGGGGATAACGAAAAATAAACGAGTGTCTTTTAGACCATATGACTGAAGTACAACTTATTTTTCTAAATATTAATTTATAAAATTGTTCAATTACAAAATTGTCCACACGTCTGTAGGTCGATCAGTCTATGTTCATTCTGGACAGACGCAATTCGCACTCGCACAAAACGTTTAAAAATATACGAAACGTAACTCTCTCTCTTTCTATCTTCACTAACTTATACCTCCTTCTCAACTTCCGTTCGCACTTTTCGTAACGCATTCACCAGCTTACTCCCCAAGTCAAGAGTGTGTGAAGAAATTTGACTTCTAAAATCGTTCCAAAAAAGTTATTTTTATGATATTATATATAAAACCAGGGTTCAAGGGGTATCTAGTGACAGCACGATCTGACCGCAGTCGTAATTTACTAGAAAATACTGACATAATACAAAAAAATTATGATAATAATCCAAAATTACCATGTTAGGCTTTTAAAGTTACGAATTATGCTGATTTTGTTTGCATCACCATACCTAATGAAGAAATGTTTGTAAACTGCTGCTTCACCTGTCATCAGTGTTTTAAAATTTGTTAGTTTAAGTGTGGTATACAAGAAAGCGTTTTCTATTCTGCTCATCTGCCGCGATCGGATTATAGTCCTGAGGGCTTAGCCAACGGCTTCTTCATTAGTTTGTTGTCGATATATCACGTGATATTTCCATAGCATGTCTCAATCTCATACATTTTCGGACTTATCGACTAGCGTTATCGCTAATCGAATGTAACTTGGAATAGTTGAAAATAATACTGACCCACCTCAATCATGTCACATTATTTTATTGACTGACCTTTAAATATACAAATAAACTGATTATTCCTGTATGGTTTTATTTACGTATATGGTAAACGTTAGGTAAGATAAAATAAGATAAGACAACTCTTTATTGTACACCAAAGTAAAATACAGAACATAATTCTTACAAATAGATTTAGTACAATGGGCGGTTTTATCGCTAAAAGCGAACTATTCCAGGCAACCTTTGTATGGACAGGATGTAACACATACTATAAACCTAAATTACCAATAATAACACAAATTTAATTTAAATAAGCAACTCTAAAAGTGGTTATGATGAATTAACAAGCAGCTACAACTTCAACACAAGGACAGATAATGGGTGTGCACTTTTGTTTTAAAATTACTAATAGACTTGGATGTTCTTATAGAGAGGGGCAAAGCGTTCCACAATAGTACGTCTGTTACAGTGTTACGGTATTCATGTTACAGAAGTATTAATAATGTATTAAGTTATCCACAAAATTATTGGTAAGACAGAGTCATAAAGCAGATGCAATTGGAGGGCTAGAAGGGCCTTAAGTATGTATATCTATTTTAGACAAAAATATAATTATATAATGTAAGATAGTTTCGGAGTTATAATAAAAACCGGACAAGTGCGAGTCAGACTCGTCCACTGAGGGTTCCGTACAAATTTGTAGTTACTTTAAACAAAGAATACGCGTTACACACCTAAATGAGTAGGTAACCTAGAAATAAAGCTAAATTCGCTGTTGATACTTGACTTGACACCCCATTTTTATCCCATGGGATCTGATTTATGGGATAAAAGGTAGCCTATGTGGTTTTTCAGGTGCGTATATACCAAATTTAATCGAAATCTATTAAGATTGAGTAACAAACAAACAATTTAATAAAACAAACCTCCAGAATTTTTTTTTGGGCAGAGCCTAGCTACGCACGACACAGGGAATCCTAGTGTGGGAGCTAGTGTTCATTATTACAATAAGTACCTACCTAAATGTATACCTACTAATTTAATATTATATCGTGTCTACTAACTTTTTGTGTGAACAATTCTGGATCAATAAATTTTATTTATTTATTATTTATTTAAATATAATATTAGTGTGATAAAACTAGTTAGGTACGGAACCTTCAGCGGATGAGTCTCACTTGGACTTGACCGAGCTTGTTTTTATTTATTACTATCTGACCAATCCGCAGCCTCGCACGCGCTTTCAATAAAAATTACTCTCCTTCTGTGCAGTTGGGTAAAAATTAGCCTATGTTACTCAAGGTGAATGTAGCTTTCCAATGGCGAAAGAATTTTTGAAATCGGACCAGTAGTTTTTGAATTTATTCATTACAAATATACACACAAAAATACAAAAATAAAAATCTTTCCTCTTTATAAGGTTTTATGTAGTAATATAGAGTATGGACTAGTATGGAAAGCTACCATGGTAGAAGTAAATTAAAGTTTATAACTTTTTCAACACCGTAGGTTATAAAAATACTTACTAAATACTATATTTAGACAAGGTCTGTTAAGGGTGTTGTAATATATTGACAGATTGGTAAACCTTTTCTGATTAGGTGACTGCTCAATTTTTTTAATAAGACTCGGTCAAACTCACTGAGTGTATGCCAATATTGGCATTGTTCCTATGATTGTAAAATTGCGAAACATGCAGTTGCATTGTTTTTATAACAAGTTGGCTTTTTACCCAACTTCAAAAAAGGAGGAGGTTCTCAATTCGACTATACTTTTATTTGTTTTTATTTCTATGTTTGTTACCCTTTAACTCCGTCATTTATCAACTGATTTGGCAAAAAAAATATTAATTATTTGAAAGGATATACTTTCAGATTGATCCCATAGAAATTTCATCGAAATCGATTCAGTAGTTTGTTTTTTCTGTTATCTGAAGTCGGTTATATTTTTTTTTTGTTAAAAGTTACTTGTGTTTTAAGATTAATGAAGAAAATGCAGTATGAAGGGACTGTTTACGTTGTGGCCGGGTAAAATGTAGCAAGTATTCGTGATGTTACAATGTGGCCGTCTTGTAAAGCGGCCGGAAAATATTTTAATTATAAAGGAGGATACAGTTAAGAAATAAATCAGTTTTATAGCATATTAAAGATATTATATGTAAGTATTACTCATAATGTTTGCAGTACCATTGTTTTTTATCTCTTTGCCGGTTCCAGTTATGTGATTTCCCAAATCATGACATCAAAACATGTCATAATTACAACACTGTTGTTTGACTTTTAGTAGATCATATACTTTATTTAAAAAAAAATAACATAACTATTTAATACATGATATTACATATATTTAGTTACATCGAATCGCTTCGAATCGATTCGATTTCTACATATGTTTGTTGTCGATATATCACGTGATATTTCCATAGCATGTGTCAGTCCCATACATTTTCGGACTTATCGACTAGCGTCATCGCTAATCAAATGTAACTTGGCTAAGCCCTCTGATCTTTTTAGGGCTCCGTACCCAAAGGGTCAAACGGGACTCTATTACTAAGACTCCGCTGTCTGTCTGTCTGTCCTGATAGTTGAAATTGTCACAGATGATGTATTTCTGTTGCCGCTATAAAAACACTAAAAACAGAATAAAATAAATAATAAAGAAAGGGTCCCATACAATAAAAGTGATTTTTTTGCTCGTTTTAGCTCGATATTCTTAACGGCAACAGGTAGACGCTTGAAATATTCACAGAATATTTAGTTATATATTCACTTTAAATACAAATAATTAAATTTAAATAAAACAAATATTTAATAGGGGCTCCCATACATCAAACGTGATTTTTTTGCCGTTTTTATAGATAATGGTACGAAACCCTGCGTGCGCGAGTCCGACTCGCACTTGGCCGGTTTTTTATTTAAAACATGGGACTTGTCATTCCCTTTTATAGGCATCTGGACCAAAATGTTAAAAACGGAACCTTTATGATGTGACTTTGTCCGTCCGTCCGTCCATCAGTCCGTCTGTCACATCTCAGTCTGTCTGTCTGTCTGTCTGGTTATCTCAGCAACTAGTGAATCTGTCGGCTTGAAATTTTGAATACTTGTAAATAATACTAACTTTTCTCTATAGCACGTAAAAGTGTACATTTAGATGGCCAAAATAGCCAAAATGGTGGGGGTCAAAATTTCAAAATAGTGTCACTAGGTCAAGTGGGGTATCATAACTAAGAGATTGATTTACAAATTCCAAATCTACTTAAAAGTTATGATAAAAATGTCGAAAAAATACCGTTCCATATAAAATCTTCGAAATTTGCGAAATGAACAATCTGAAATTAATATAATTGATGTATATTTATGCATAGACTGGCTGACAAATCCGCGGCTTCGCACGCGTAGTTTTTCAATAAAAACATTACCCACCTTCTGCACAGTTGGGTAAAAAGTAGCTCATGTCACCTGGGGATAGTGTAGCTTCCCAACAGTAAAAGATTTTTTTAAATCGGTCCAGTAGTTTCGGAGCCTATTCAATACAAACAAACATATCTTTCCTCTTTATAATATTAGTATAGATTGTAGGAAAATTTTAACGAAGTCTCTATCTGGAACAGTTTTTAGATACCTTGCTTAAAGTTTTCTTAGTTGACCGGTTATATAATTAGATGGCGCTGCTTAATTAACATAAATAACGCTATTTAGGATCGGAACCCTCAGTGCGCGAGTCCTACTCGTATTGACCGGTCTTGCTTTGAAATGAAATGATATTTACTGCATGAATGTTTCAACTACAAGGTATGTTGTTATAAGGTAACTTCACTTTAACATCATAGGGATACAAAAAATATAAATAAATAAATAAATATTGGTGGACATTTCACACAGCGCTATCTAGACCCAAACTAAGCAGAGCTTCTACTATGGGAACCAGGTAACTGATAGAATACTTACATACTTTTTTTTGTAAATACTTATCATAAATAGAAAAACATCCAGACCCGGAACAAATATAGGTGGATCATACAAACTTTTGTTCCGCGGCGGGAATCGAACCCGCTACCTCCTGCGTCTCAGCCGGCTATTCGCCCACTGCGCCACGGAGGTAGACATAATAAAAAAGGTAGAAATAAACAAACTTATTACAAAATAAAAGGAGTGCTAATGGCTATAGTTAGTTTAGATAAAAATCCATGCAAAGCCAGGCAAATCAGCTAGTTATTTATAAAAATGCAGATCATGAAGATCCAAACTCACAAATCTACGCACCTGATACATGCGAGTGACATCAGTGGCAATTTCTAATCAACAAGTCGTGCTCGACATTCAGATCACCTACGAAAAACTAAACTTGTGTCAACCTTCACACATTGAAATAAGGTTTAAAATGAACAAGATACTTTCTTCGTATTCAAACGAAAGTTCTAACGGATCTAGATACCATGAGTTTTATACAAATGTTATGGTAAGTGGGCGAAATTGTTAAGATTATTGTGGGTGACAAAGTAATAACACAAAATAGATGAGTACACTGATACTAGTATTTATTATTATATAATATATATTACTAGTATATACAGTGTAAACTCCATGTAACGTCACTCGTTTTAACGACAAACTCTCTAAAGCGTCGAAATCACTCGGCTTTGGTTGGTTTAGCTTGTCTTGCATACAATGGTACACTCTGTATAGCATTACACCCACTCTCAATAACGACAACAATTTGTAATAAAAAGTTCTTTTGAAATTGCCAAATTAGTAAAATCTGCGCAGCTGTGTATATCCTTTTGTCGTTTTATTATCCTAGACCATAATAAACTCGACTGTCGGCATCATACACACCAAACTTTCTAAGAAATCCATTCTTTTGTTTACAAAATGGGATTACTTGCACGTGTAGCTGTAGACTGTTGTTAGTAGAAGTGAATTAGTGAAGTTAGTTTCTTTTTCTAATACAGATTTTACTTCTCTCCATTTAACGACAACTCTCTATAACGTCAAAATATGCTCAGTCCCTTGAATGTCGTTATATAGAGTTTACACTGTATATATATTATTATTTATTATTAGTAGTTGTTATATCAAGTAGGTTTATGTATTTATTCTAACTGTGATTGGAGTTTATTGTTATTTGTGTTTCATTTGTTTTTTTTTTAATTATCATTAATATTGTTATAAGTTAGCACGCCAACCTTTTTTGTTACCTCTGAGGTTGGCAGGTAGAAAATACTATAAGCATTAAGCCCACCTTTTGTACATGCAGTTTGTATTTTGTGCAATAAAGTATTAAATAAATAAATAAATAAGTAGTATTTGGTTTTGAAACGGAATTAAAACTACAGAACTGTTACGGTTTATTTGCTCGGAGGTGACAATCAAGTACTCTAGTAAACTCTTTTGATTAATTTGTTTTGAGGGTTCCCTACCCAAAGGGTAAAACGGGACCCTATTACTAAGACTCCGCTGTCTATCTGTCCGTGTGTCACCAGGCTGTATCACATGAACCGTGATAATAAGCCAGTTGAAAATTTCACAGATGATGTATTTCTGTTGCCGCTATAACAACAAATACCTACTAAAACAGAAGAAAATAATTATTTAACGGTGCTACTATACAACAAACGTGATTTTTTGCTCGTTTTTGCTCGATATTGATAACGACAACAGGTAGACGCTTGAAATATTCACAGGATATTTAGTTATATATGCACTTTAAAAAAACAAGTATTTGTTTTATTTAATTCTTAAATAAAACAAATACTTGTAAGGATCATTTTATTCAATTTAAAATACTTACACTTCCAGCAATTTACATTCATGAAGTATCGATTTTTGTAAAAAGTAACCTCGAACTATTTGAAGGGTTTGCAGTTGGAAGCCGCTTAGAAGGTAATCTACATAATGTACCATGTAAAACGCAATGGCTACGCAGCAGTGTGTTCTGTATGGATCCTATTATTTACAACAAAATTCCAAGGTATGTGCGCTTGCTCTCCAATAATGAATTCAAGAGCAGGTTGAATGATATTCTAGTTGGAAAAGCATACTACACAGTAAAAGAATTTCTTAATGACCAAAATATTATTTAACATTAATTTGAATAAACTTATTATTATTGCGATTACTTTTAATTCATTGACATATCTATTTTGACATAATTATTATTATTATCTATTATTGTAATTATTATTATTCTTAAATATGCAAATCTTTTGTCATTTATTCATCAACTTTTAATAACTGTTTGCTCTTCTTATTTCATGTAATTCTGAACTATATTAATCTTATTAAGAAAAAAAAATATATGTATTATTATGATAAATATTGTGTAATTGTTATGTAGATGTTTGTACGCTTAAATAGCAGAACCTAGAATAGTTCTTTATTATAAGTTAAACCACCAATTATGTACCTAGGTTCACGAACAATAAAGAGTTATGAATTATGAATGGGGGGCTCCCATACAACAAACGTGATTTTTTTTGCTAGTTTTTATAGATAAGAATAAGAAGTACGGAACCCTTAGTGCGCGAGTCCGACTCGCACTTGTTTATGTTTAAAAGACTAACAGCTACAAATACAGAACAGATCTAAAATGATGTTGTTAAGATTATACAGTGAAGTAAAGGTGGATTATTATACATAACTATATTTTTTTCACGGATCGCTTAATTATTTATTGAGATTCATTGGTAAAACTAGTAACTAGTACCATCAGGTGAGGTAGTGCTCGAGCGCTTGGCTATCATCAATAAAAAAAATAAAAAAACTCGATCGCTTGCCACCAAATGGTAGATCGCGAGACAGATTAGGTTGAGATATTTATTTTCTATGTTACTATCTTTCGCTCGTCGCTTCGCATGTGCGGTTTGACAATAAAAAGTCTATATTTTAATCCAGGTCATAATATATCCATATAGCAAACTTTATAGAAATCGGTTCAGTTGTTACGATGTGATTAAGTCCAGACAAACAAACATCTAAATCTTCGCATTAATAATATAACTCTCTATCAGCCGTCATCTCCGTTGTCACTTCTTTCTTACCCATATTATTCTTCACACAGTTCATCCATCTCTTCTTCGGCCTTCCTCTACTTTATCCATCCATATTCATATCTAACACTCTATTAGTCACATGATTTTCTTCCCTCAGCATGTCATGCCCATACCACGCTAACCTCTTACACCTCAATTTGTCTATCACTTTCAAACTTCCTCTAATATTCTCATTTTTTAGCTGATCCATTCTTGTTATTCACTTTTGATTTGCACTTCCGCCGCGTGCACTCTTCTATACACTATCACATTACGGAGACGACCTCCGTGGTGCAGTGGGCGAATAGCCGGCTGCGAGTCAGGAGGTAGCGGGTTCGATTCCCGCCGCAGAACAAATGTTTGCATGATTTGCAGTTATTTGTTCCGGGTCTGGGTGTTTTTCTATATATTATAAGTATGTATTTACAAAAAAAAAATAGTATATAAGTATTCTATCAGTTCTCTGGTTCTCTTACTCTTACAAGCTTTGCTTAATTTGGGACTAGATAGCGCTGTGTGAAATGTCCAGCAATATTTATTTATTTATTATATAGTCTCCTTATTAGTACCTAGTTGAGCGTGGGCGACCATCAATCGACTTACATTATTGCGTTTGCGTTTGATGTATAACCAATTTATTTACCATAAATGCTAATTTTATTAGCTAAGAGGATATGCATTCTTGCATAAATTCTATATAAAATAATAAGATTAATATTTAAATACACCATTTACCTACTTACTCAATTGTCAATATTTCGTCAATAAAGCAGTCTATTGGCTGCTGGTGGTGCAAAAAATGTCACGACTAGATGATATACTGCTAGTGCGATTTGTTTGCCACTGCGTTTTCATTAGTAGTAGGGTAGATTATAGTATGAAATACTTTATTTCACACAATAAAACATGAGTCTATGTGATACAATTGGCGGCCATATCGCTAAATAACGATCTCTACTAGACAGCCTTTGAATGGAATGGACTGTGTGGATAATCCTGGTTATACCTAATCTACATACATACCCAATTTTATCGACATCGGTTCAGCCGTTACGACGTGATTGTGTAACAAACAAACAAACAAACTTTCGCATTTATAATATTAGTGTGATATTCTTTTTTATTGTATTTTCATTTGGTGTGCAATAAAGAGTATACCTATCATTCTATCATGATGACTACTCAAGAAACAGTCTCTCTGACTGCCATCGGGCTTCGACCGACGATTTGTAGAGCGAACAAGCAATCTTGTGCGGCCAGCGTCCAACGGCTCTCAGCAACCTTTAACATGTCTTCATTACCTGGTACCTTGTGAAAGCTATACGTTTAAAAATAACATGGTGATTGGATCTAATTAGGGTTAGTCAGCGTCTAGCCGCAGGGAATAAAATACAGAAAATGTTAAATAAAATCCAAGTGGTTTATTGCTCTTGGCTTAAATATCCAAACTCAATAAAAACCACTCAACAATCTAGCTTCAGGCATTATAAAAACATTGGTAAACAGAGTCACGATGCATTGAGAAAGATGGAATTACTGTAATTTCGTAGAAAGATCTTTCAGAGATTATTCCGGTCGATTACTGTTATTTGATGTCATTGAGGAGGTAATAAGATAATTATATGTTTCTTTAGGATACTAACAAGTCCAGTTTTGCAAAATTTAAAAGAAATTATTTGTGATTTCATTTCTTGATTGCGTAAATTGGCAGGTAAAACATAAACTAAATATTTTACTTGGAAAACTTTTGTGATTTATTTCAATCATTATTATAAATACGGGTTTTCTAATGTTGAGGTTGGTGGGGGTTGACAGGTTGACGCAACCCCCACCACCGCTCCCATCTAGGCGTCTACTCGCGCACAGAGGGCTGCGGCGCGTAGTGCTCGGCAAGACGTGGTTCGGAGCGGATCGAACTCCCCTGATGAAGGTTCAAGAATTGAACCGAAACACCGTTATAACGGTACGTGATAAATCCCGTATTTATAATAATAATAAACGAAACATTAATAAAGTTTTAGTGGATACATAAATAACAACATATTTTTTTTCAGAATTGGCATTTTTGTGGCGTGAAAGGCACCTGTGTGTTGGGCAAAGATCCCTGATGCATTCGGAAGATGTTATTGATCGAGCGATACGAGATCTCTAAATCAACTTGGGAAAATCGGCGTTGTATGTATGTTGGTTTGTCCGAAGATAACTTTTGAAGCGTTTATCCGATCATCGTGAAATTTAGTATAAAGGTAGATAGATGATGGCACAATTTTGGTGTGACTAAAAGAGCTAAAAATGTGGGGGTTGTGGAGATATTGGGGTTCAAGAGGAGTAAAAAAAAATAAGACTATCCGTTCAAGTGGCAAGTCTCTTAAAAGGTCATAATGAGTACATTTTGACCCCGATTTTATTTTTAGTCCAAACCTTGTAGTTTTTAAGTTATTAGCCTCAATAAAAACTGTATTTGACAAAATTCATAGGGTACACAAGTGACCTCATAGTACTGAAATTTGGTATGAGTGTAGCTTTAGTGACAGAAACATAGGGAAAAGTCTGATATTTCGAAGAAAAAAAAATAACCAATAGCAAGCATACTTCCTTAACCGACGAAGCCCAACTAATGCGCTGAAGTGGTATCAGGAACGCTACCCAGACCGTGATTGAGGAAGTATGCTTCAATTAAGTCTACTTTTTGCGTATTTGACAATGCCATGATAGGACAAATAGGATGATGCAATGACTGATATAAAAGTCCGACAGGTGCAAGAACCATGTTCGAAATTCAAAATTGTTCTGAAATACGAAATGTTTTTGAATTGCTCATGAGAGCATGGAGTTTCTTGACTTCTTAATCGCTACAGTATTAATACTTCTTTAATGTGCAATTAGAATCTAACAAAAATTTTGTAGAAGGAATTTTGTTTGTCCTGTTGTATGAGAATACTTTTTATCAAATTTGACTAACTTTCGCTGTTCAGATTTTTTTCATCTGCTACAATAAAATGATCCTTACAAAGGACTGCATCGATCGGCATCAAAAAAAAATTTTACCAACTTGATTCATTTTCAGGCGCTACTCACAATTGACCAAACAAATTTTAATTCTAAAATGTTTTTTTTTAAAACGAGCTGTTGTTTTAAAAGAAACTGCACCTGTATCTCATCTGGTTATGGGTGCCACCATACTGTTACAGTTAAAAAAAACACTATATTTTGAAAAAGAAGCTTTACTTCAGTCGTGTGGTCTAAAACGCACTCGTTGTTTATAAACATGACGAGATATTTGTGTTGTGGAAGAATCGCGAGACCTCAGTTCGGTGCGAACCACTAGTTATATTGGACATCCTATTAACTTTTGGTACCATAGACTTTCCGGTTAAAAGCTCTGACAGGACGCTTTAAAATACCAAAAATATTGTAGTTTTTAATGAAATGCTTCAAAGCTTTTATAGGAAAAGGAATGTAATTAACACAATCCAAAGGTTTTCGATTGTAATCCACAGTCCTTGAACTAATTGTGCAGAAATGAAAGCTTAGCTGTTATCGATCGACTATTATTATAGAATGATAATAAATTACGAGTTTGTTTTGTTGGAATTGTTCCTATTCAAGCTGCGTATTTGCAAAATCTAATTAACCACATATAATTTTTCTTACCCGCACGCGTGGGATGTCAGCAAAAAAATTACCCTCTTTCTGCGCAGTTGGGTAAAGAGTAGCGCTTTTCGCAATCCTAGTCATAACCTATCTATAATACCAAATTTCATCGAAATCATAATACAACTTTTTCGTATCAATGAATGAATGAATGATAACACTTTATTGTACACAATATAAACAAAAATAAAATACAAACAAAATAGAAAATACAAAGCAAATAGTACAATGGACACTCTTATCGCTTAGAAACGATCTCTTCCAGACAACCTACAGAGAGTTATTATAAATTCAATATTTTTTTTTTAAAGAATTTTGAAGAATTTGAACTTTTCAACCTAATCCCACCATCTCCATTCTATCATCAGACAACCAGACGCTCTGCTGTGCGCCACCGCTATATGGTGGAAATACCTCCCATTCGCACAAAGCGGTTCTCTTCGATCTTTATTATGCGCACCGCCAAAGAGTGGAACGCCTTGCCAGAGTCCGTGTTTCCCGATAGCTACAACCAGTCGCGCGCGACTGAATAGGTTTCTTCTAGGCAAGCGGGTACCATCGTAGACTGCATCATCGCTTACCATCAGGCGAGATCGTGCTCAAACGTAAGCCTATAATGTAAATAAAAAAAAATATCTTAAATGTAAGGTTGGGAGGGATGTTGTCTAAATGTATATACTTGAGGAAGTGAGGGATGCAGGAGTTGTGTATATTGTGTGAGTTTTTGAAAAGTATTTTATGGAATGCGCTATGTATGATTAAAAATAGAGAAAAGAAGAGAAGATGTCTATTCAGGAAAAATCCTTGCTGTAGCTATCTAGCGTAAGATAGATGACAGAGATTTTGGCATAGTTGCTACTACTCTTAGTCATGTTCTAGCCTCATCCAGGTTCAACCCGCGATGCTTGCTACATCGTCTGCCCATCTCGCTGCTGGATGACTTACGTTTCGGTACCCTGTTCTTGGACGCCATTCACTTAGCGTCATACTCCAACTGTCGTCAAATACAAAAATTGCCTAGAAGAAATCGCTTTCAGCGATAAGTTCACCCAATTTGGTATAAACTAGTTGAAATGCAGTCATGGTGTACATTATGGCGTGTTTCTATATAATATTACTAGCTGTTGTCCGCGACTTCGTACGCTACTAAATGTGTAGGTTAACTAGACATAAAGCTAAACTCGCTGTTGCAACTTGACTTGACACCCCATTTTTATCCCATGTTACCTGATTTATGGGATAAAAATAAGCCTATTATAATCCAGTTTATAATCTACGTACCAGAATTCATCGAAATCGGTTCAGCCGTTACGACGTGATTGAGTAATAAATAAACAAACATCCAAACCTTCGCATTTATAATATTAGTGTGATAACGTTTGCTTTCATGTAACGGCTTAACCGAATTTAATGAATTTTGGTATATGGATAGGTTATGACTTAGATTGAAAGTTAGGATAGTTTTTATTGATAAACCACGCGTGCAAAGCCCTGTGCATAAGATAGTTCGAATTTATTCATATTACTTTAGTAAACTGTTATCCGTAACATTGTGCAGTTTGACATTTATTCCAGACCGTATCGCAATCTCGGGTCGGCATATTGCTTTAATCATTTGTCGTATCCAATGTTCTTGTAAATTGTAACGTATGGAGTTATAATATATTCTTATTCTTCTTCTTTCTTGACAATGGCTGTTTGACTTCTAAATTTTATTAGCCCAATAGAGAGCAACTTCCACACCCCTCTCAGTTGCCTGGTACAATATTAAAGTGTGTTCTATAGTTAGCTTAAACAAGTAACTATTTATCAAAAATATAACCGACTTCAGATGACAATAAAATCCAAAACACTCGACCGATGTTGATGAAATCTCCATGGGACCAATCTAAAAGTATATACTTTCAAATAAAAACTGATTTTCTAAATCGGTTGATATATAACAGAGTTATGAGCTAACAAACATAACATATAAATTAAACAAATTTAAGACTTATATGGTTTTCTCATAGATGCCATTATCAGAACTGGACCAAATGGAAATGGAACCACACAGGAAGTACAAGCTTTCAAATAAAAAAAAGAATCATCAAAATCGGTTAACCCAGTCGAAAGTTCTGAGGTAACAAACATAAAAAATACAGTCGAATTGAGAACCCTCTTCTTTTTTGAAATCGGTTAAAGAGTCCAAATCAATACAGAGTGCTTTGGAATACACATGTTAGACCAAAGCGGGTCATTGTCCTAACTAGCTATAACAGTTTACTAAGAATTTTTAAGTTTGATGATTTTCATTGAATTGCTACAAATCTTTAACGACTGATACAAATAGTTTACCAAAATCAATACAAGATACTACGAAATATGTATGTACTAGCTTCCGCCAGCGGCTTTGCACTTGTTGTCTGTTAGTATTAAGTAGCCAATCTTTTAATCTAGGTCGTAAGCTATCAACACACCAAATTTCATCGAAATCGGTTCAGCCGTTACGACGTGATTGAGTAACAAACAAACAAACATCCAAACTTTCACATTTATAATATAAGGGTGATTCATAGTCCAAGAGTTCATTGTGCTTACTTACTAGAAAAATTAGTAAAAACTTTTCAAATTTTTTGTATTATTGATGAAACACATAGAAAATCTGTTTTCGGTTTATATAGCCTTGATAAAGGGACATAATTAAATATTTTTTTATAATTTGTTATTTTGTGTGAAAATGCTATTTATTTCCATGGATAGAGAATCAGCCTGTTTTGGATTACTCTTGTGTATTTGACAAATCACCTAAAAGTGCGTTGTGATACAAATTCTTTCAACTCATATTCCGAACCTGTTTAATGCAGTCAGGGTTAAAATCTAGGTCAAAGATTGACAATGATAAATACTAGGTGGAGAACGAAGTCAAAAAAGAAAGGGTGATTTTGGACCCTGAACCAAAAGCCACCTGTTTGGTTTCTTATGCGGCACATTTGCGTAACCAATAATTTTGCAAATATTAATATGCTACTGGATTTCGAAACACATATCAATGTAGAGTAGAGATATTGATGTTGATTTTATGCTTTGTTGAATAAAAAATATATTTGTAATAACAAGATGTCCAGCTCGCACAACGATCCCTAAACGTGTTTAGCGACTAAATATGTTTAAATTTGACGTATTTGTATGATTTGACAACTCCTTAAATCATATTTAGCCAGTAAAATACGTTTAGGCGCCAGTCGCTCTTTGTGCATATTTTGATATAAAAAGCTTATAATTTAATATAAAATATGATAAAGCCTTTATTAACAATCTTAAATACACATTACATATTTCTACTTAGTACTACAAAATTTGTTTATGTATAGATATAAAATACAATAGTTTCAGAGTAGACCCCGGTTTTTGATTTTCTTGATTTTCACCATAGGCCTCCCCGAGTGTTCTCCACAAAGATCTATCTCTTGCTTTTCTTGCTAAAGTCGTTCCCGCCACTTTTTAATATCATCTTTCCATCAACGATACTGTCTACCTTTACTTCACGTTTTATATCTAGGGCGTCATTCTGTCACTTCTTTTGCCCTTTTTTCCGTCTTATTTCTTACTAGATGCCAAGTCCATTTCCATTTTAGTTGTTGGATTCGGTATTTAATATCTATAATGTTGGTCTGTTTTCTTATTGTTGTTAATCTAACTTTGTCTTTTAATTTTATGTATATAGTCTAACTTTTTATTAGCTGCAGTAAAATGACGTTTTGTGGGTTGCCGGTTCTGGAAGAAAAATAAATAGGGATGTAGCTAAATGAGTGAATCATAAATGAATAATCAGTTTGGTTTTTTTTTTGAGATTTAATATTAAGTTGTAATGTATTTTTTAACCTATTATTATTACTATACTAGAGGATTGATCATTTTTAGTGGAAGTATAGGGAGGTACATTCAAAATGAAACAAAAACGTCATAATAATGTTATTTAATTAATTTTTGTGAACTGAATCACATCCCTATTGAGATTAGGCTGGCAACATTATTTTACGGAATGACATTTAGAAACGTCATTTTACTGCAGCTAATAAAAAGTTAGACTATAGTATACTTCTTTCCATTCTGTGTTGACAAGTTTCTAATGATTTTATGTTTTTACTATAGTGTGACCATTAGTGCTGTGGACTCCCTGAGGTATGCGCGGCGAGGTGGGAGGCAAAGAAAAAACTGCATGAGTTCACATGAGATCAATACATGTCGGACATATCTTACGATATCAGTTTGCATTTCTAAGGCAAGACTTGTGGCGGGACGATAGTCGGAGGCTATCTATCTGTAATATATTATACTTACTTAGTTGATTAAAATGTAACTTAAATATACTCATATTTTATTAAAAATATGCAGGTGATAAATAAGAACTAAACTTTTAATTCAAAGGACTTGTTTTATTGAACATTTTTTATATTTACAAACAATTATATATTCTAACGAAAGTTATTCTGACATAGATTCTGTTTCAACTTCATCTTCCATTTCATATCACGAGATAACGCACGACCCATCTTTGAATATTTATCTCATGTGCGTCTGACATAGACAGTCCGATACAAATAACACTACCTGCCGCCACGAGCGTTGACTGCGAACTGACAGAACGCAGCAGCCGATTCTCCCCCCCGTCTTGCCGCGCGCATACCTCAGGGAGTGCACAGCACTAATGGTCACACTATAGTGGACCCGCCGAACTTCGTATCGGCTTGACATGCACAGGTATAACGCGGGCTGTCAATATAAGTCACCCTGGTAGAATTGTCAATTGTTGTCCCCGTTCATTTTCTCATAAATCATTATGTATGAGAAAATGAATGTCTTCCACAAATAATTCAATACCAAAATTAGCCAAATCGCTCCACACGTTCTCGAGTTTTAGCGAGACTAACGAACAGCAATTAATTTTATATATATAGACAATATATCTCGGGATAACTCCTACCGAAGCATCTGGTTCAAACGATATTAATTTTTTTTACATCCTCTTTGACGATATTTGGAGCACGCATTCTGTCAATTCTATGTCAAACGTCATAAGGTTACATTATAAAAGCGCTAAGGTTAGATTATAAAGAATTTTATATGGTGGTTAAGTATTCTTAAATTTTCTAATTTTGCGCGCAATTTTCTTAATTTTTTCTTTCATAAGAACCTTCTCCTGACAATAAGAAATACAACCAAAAAAAATTGGCAAAATTGGTCCAGGCGTTGTTGAGTTATGCGCTTACAAACACATTTTTCGATTCATTTTTGTATAGGTATATATAGGTAGATTTGTGCAACTCCATGTCTGACATCCGTAGGTCATGCTTGGCAGGATACGTGTATTGAATATTTTCTTTTTTCCTTTGATTGGTATATCCGAGCTTTTCATGACATCTTTTAGAGCCCAGTATCTTTTCCACCCTATGTTTATTCTATTATTAACTTCTTTTGCTGTGAGGTCTGTGGGAGATATTATTTGGCCTAGATATGTATACTCGTTTACATATTCCAATTCAGTAACGTTGTTAGGTTTTATAGGAATTTTAATGGGATTTGTCATCATCTTTGTTTTATCTGTGTTTATTGATAATCTAACCTTTTCGCTTTCATATACAAGTTGTTCAATCATGTCCTGTAGGGTCATTGGGTCTTTGCATATTAGTATAAGGTCGTCGGCGAATCTTAGGTGATTTAATAATACCCCATTAACATTTATACCGTATTCACTCCATTCGAGCTGGCGAAACATGTAGGGTCTTGGGTTTTGAAACATGAAGGATTGTCTGTGGTAAGTAATGATCCAGCTTGATTATTGAACTAAGATTACCAACTACTGTTTCATAATGATTTAGGTATTTAGTCACGTAGTGAGAGCTGAAACCGATATCTAATGTCCGAGCACGTTTTATCTACAATTGTGCAACCACCGCCTGTGGTCGTTTGGCAAGGCTGTTCCCATTGGCTCCAAAGTACCTTCTGCGATAGCTTTTTAATACGATAAATTACAATCAATAGTTCCTGGCAGTAGCGAGCCAAATTAGATCACTAAAAATTGGTTGAACTGATATAAACTAGTGGTTCGCCCCGAACTGATATCTTGCGAGTCACAGATAAAAACAAAAAAAATATTTGTGATCTTTGACTATCAAAGCAGTGTCAGGAAATAAACAACCACGTACTTGACCTACGGTTTCATTCAAATTACAGGTAACGTGAGTGCAAGAAATGTGGTTACATGATACAAAATGCAGTTATTATGAATTTCAGACTTTTACCTATATTTGTGTATGTAAAGCTACAGGAATACCAAATTTCAGCATTGTGGGGTCACTGGTGTACCCTGTGAATTTTGTCAAAGTTTTCTTTTATTATGTTTTAATTATAACTCAAAAACTCAAAGATTAAACTAAAAATAGAAACAGGGTTAAAATGTACTACTAAAACCTTTTATTTGACGTCCTATTTGATCTAATAGCTTAATTTTTATTTTTTTTACCCCTCTTGAACCCCAATATCCGAACAACGCCCCAACATTTTAGGATTATTTAGTCACACCAAAATTGTGCCATCACTACTTACCTATGTATCAAATTTCCTACCTACCTATGTATCTTAACAAGCACTATAGAAAACATAAACTTATATTATTTTCATGTAAAATTTACAATCAAAATGTATAAAAAATAATTCGCTTTTTTTAAATAATTAGTTCATTTAAACGTCCATAGTGTGACACCAAAAAAAAAATAACGAGTGGAAGTGAGCTAGATGCGAAACAAGCCGAACGCTTAAGCCGATCGTGCCCCTATATCGCTTGTTCCGCGCTCTCGCTTGCACGCTCGGCTCAGGCGGAACGTGACACTTTTCGTGCGTGTAGACAGCGTTCATCGATTTTTAAGACGTTTATCACGTCAAAAAAATTACCCTTCTCCGCACCTCATATAACATTCCTACACGTTCCACCTCTCAAGACATATATTGGCAAAAACGTCCGTATTATATATATTCAATTTTCAAATAAAAATTTTCAATGTGAAAGTTATATTTTTGTCACATTATCTGCTTCATCGGATTTATTTTTCTTTCCTTTCTCGTTGAAGTGACGAGATGAAAACTACGAGGAGTGAATTGTGCATAGTCCTATGTAAATAATCTCCACAGTTATCCAAAAATGTATGCCAAAACCGGACCATTATAAATTATTTATTAGACAAGCACTTTAGCTTTGCCTGCGCCTGTCTCTAGAAAAAATTGTTTAGAACGCTTGGGAATAAGCCTCTGCGACTCCGTTAAGGGCACGATCGATAAGAAGAATGGTAAATATCTGTAATTGTATTGTTTTTCGAATAACAATCGTGGAATGGCGTTAGGAGTCCGGTTTATGTCATTATAGATTGTTGAAATAATTTAAAGCGAAGCTTCCCGCGGTTTCACACGCGTGGTTTGTCAATAAATAGTAGCCAATGTCTCAATCCTGGACATAATCTATCTATATACCAAATTTTATTGAAATTGGTTCTGCCGTTTTGACGTGAAATTGTAAAATCAAAGAAAAAAACAATCACTTTATTATAAAAACCAATAATTAGGAGAAAAACAAAATATAGGAGCATGACGGTTGTACTTCTTCTTTTTCGAGTCAACGGTTCACTTCTCAATCACATTAAGGATGAATAAAAGTTAGCCACTTTGCGGTGTCAGTGGCTAAGTTTAAATTATTCTTTGTGCAGGGGGTAGGGCACAGATGACAGATAACCATGTGGGCTATGCTTTGAATGGGTTTCAAGCAGACACAGCTAGTTAATGTATGGTCCCGTATTCCCCATCTACACAGATCCTTCATGCACCGGCCGACTTAGTTCGGAGTAGGTTCATGGACTTCCAAACTGGCCACGGAAGGTCGTGTCCTGGGGAAGATGTACCGGTTGTACCGATGTTATGGTAAAAAAAATATTTGTCCTAGTGTTACTATCCATGGGAGTGCGTTTCTATTGTCAAAACGCAGCCCACATCCTCTTAAAAATATAGCGGCAAGGCGTAAGAATAATGCAACATTTCATGGACATGTTACTGTTCACGTAAAAGCTCTATAACTCTGTGTTCTCCACCCACACGCAAAACAAAGGCGTGTGCACTGTGCAGTCAGACATTCAAAGCATTTGACATTGGTTAGGACACACCCAATCGTATTGCAGATACAAGTGCATGAATAAATACCTATAGTATATTGCTGAATAGTATTCGAAGCTTTGTGTTTCACTCAATGAAGTGTCCTAAAAACCGCTACAAATTACAATACCGCTATGTTGTAGAGTAGTCCTAGAGTTTTCTAACACTTAATTCGCGGGTCATTGCAACAACTCAAAATTTTGGATTTTTGATTTGGCATCATTCATTCTGTTCTCGTCGTTCTTCGTCAGGTCTTCTCGTCACCCATCCCACAATGCCTAAAAAGCATACAACCAGTGCGTCTTACCTGTGATGACCTATGCAGCTGCAACTTGGGCACTTACGGTGGGACGGGATCACAAATTGAAAGTCGCTCAGCGAGCAATCGAAAGGGATATGCTTGGAATTTCTCTGAAGGATAGAATCCGAAACGAGGTTATCCGCAGAACCAATAATCGTTGAGGTAAACGTGTTCTGGGGTGGAGACCACGTCTAGGCAAGCGAAGTGTAGAACGCCCTCCGGCTAGATGGAGAGACGATTTGCGCGCTGTGGCTGGCAGGGATTGGAAGAAAAGAGCTGAGGATCGGGTTCAATGGCGCACCCTGGGAGAGACCTACGTCCAGCAGTGGACTGCTATAAGTTGATGATGATTATGATGGTTCTGTTCTTTCGGTCCATCGATTTATTACGTTTTCATGACTAACGGTTTTGATGAAATTGGGTATATATATATAAATTGAGGTATTGATATAGATTACCATTTTTACGCAGTCACAGGATCCACGCAAATCGTTACTAGTTTACTTGACACCGTTTTAATAAGGTCGTAAAATTACGGTCACCAGTTCGAGAAACCAGGCAAGTAATAAATTCTGTCAGCATTTACGATAACAAATAACAGTAATAACTATTATGCCCTATTGGCATAATAGTAAGTTTTAGATACTAGTGGCTCTGTGAGAACAGTAGACCTCGCGTCCCAAGTCCAAAAAATAATTTGCGCAACAAAATTAACGAAGTCCAATGTTAAATCGAATTTCAGGTGCTTGAATTATCCAATAGGTTTACCTATGTAGACTTTTGGGCAAAATATTGGTATAAGTTTAAGTGATTACTCGCGTTCCCTTAGTCGTGTTCGAGCCGTCGTACAGTGCGGACGTCTCTGGGGCGTCGTTACGCTGCCCGTTGAATATACGAAGATTCGATCGTCGTTAGTGGTCGAGGCAACATCGCCTATAAAAGGCTCCTCAGATCGCGCGGCACGCATTCGATCGTCGTTAGTGGTCGCCGCTATAGCATGCAGCGGCCACACCTTAGGAACCTAGGCTGGTAGAGGGGGGCTCGAGTGCCGAAACACTTTGTTGTAGCAACGGCGTGTTTCGGCCCTCGAGTCGGCACGGTCACTCCCCGTGCTAGTGCTCGTTGCTTCGGCGTCAACGCAATCCACCTCAAGTGGCGAGGCAACCAGGCAACTGTAGAAGGCCTGAAGGTAGCGATAGGAGTTTTTATCGTTGCCAGATACTGCGTCCTGTTCCCTTCCAGTCGTAGCGGTTCTCCGTTCCACTGGGTCAAGGGGAGTAAGGAGGAGAGGGTGCATCTGTGTACGGCGCGCACACTTATGCAACTTAATATATCCTGCGCATCTGACTTGGCTTTGTCATTCCGAGTTTAAAAAAGTCCTGGGCTTGGTCTAATACCTGGACACGGGTGGCCTAAGGAGAGGAGAGTGGTCGCTCTAGCACTGCATCGGGGTGACAGTGTGGTTCGGCAGCACTCTTTGAGACAAAGCAGCTTTATTTAGAGAGGCACTGCTTTCCTCGCTCAGCCGGGGAGGGGGCTAGAAAAGGTGCCCCAAACAAACGCTCATTCCTCGCAATAAGAATAAATCTAAAAACATGCAGATGAATATGACTTTTGGTGCGTGGAATGTACGTACTCTTTTAGACCGACCCAACAACCTCTGCCCAGAACGTAAAACCGCCATTGTGGCTCGCGAGCTCAAACGCTATGACGTCGACATAGCCGCTCTCAGCGAAACACATCTAGCTGACGAAGGTGAGCTTGTTGAACGTGGTGGTGGGTACACTTTCTTCTGGAAAGGCACACCAGCTTCTGAGCCTAGACGGTCAGGAGTAGGCTTTGCTATTAAAACTACTTTAGCCTCTAAGTTGGAAGAACATCCAGTTGCTATCTCTGATCGTGTCATGTCCTTACGTTTCCATCTTCGAAACAATAAATACTTAAATGTTATCAGCGTATATTCGCCAACACTCGACAAAAGTGATGACGTCAAGGACAAATTTTATGAGGAAGTGTCAGAAGTGCTGACTAAAATCCGGCGCTGTGAGAAAGTTTTGCTTCTTGGCGACTTTAATGCTCGCGTCGGACGTGATTTTGAAGCTTGGCCTCGGGTGATAGGGCGACATGGCATTGGTAACATGAACAGTAATGGGCAACTGTTACTAAGCCTCTGTTCCCAATTTCATCTGGGTATTACCAATACCATGTTTAGACTCCCAAATAAATACAAAACTACCTGGATGCACCCAAGGTCCAAGCATTGGCATCTTATTGATTATGCTATAGTCCGTCAACGGGATATAGCGGATGTCAAAGTAACGAGAGTAATGAGGGGCGCAAACTGTTGGTCGGATCACCGACTTGTTGTTACAAAACTATTTTTGCGTCTTAGCCCTTGCCGTAGACCTCGCAGGGCTAAGCCTAACTGTCTTCATCTGAAAAAGCTAGAGTCTGCTGAAATATTGGCAAATTACAGGGAAGCTGTCAATACCTTTACAGCAGGCATACACCCCGAAGATGAACAGTTAGACGAGGGCTGGAAACTGTTAACTACAAATACCATCAATGCGGCTACTGAGATCTTAGGCCAAAAACCTCGTGTCTGTGAAGACTGGTTTGACGAAAATGATAATACATTGACAGTCGCCCTAGAAAAACACCGCCAGCTCCTTCGAAAGGGAAATCAGACAACTGCTTCAGAAAAAATAAAGGAGAGTACGAGCCAAATAAGGAGACTAACTCGAAACGCAAAAGATGAGTGGTGGCTGAACAAGGTTCGCTATATTCAGTGGCTTGCTGATTCGAATAGACTCGGCGATTTCTTTAACGAGATTAAAAAGTTAGTAGGAAGTCCACATCGAGTAAACGTACCACTGAAATCACTTTCAGGTACCCTCCTGGTAAGCAAAGGAGAAGTTCTTACTCGCTGGGCAGAACACTATAACAGCTTACTCAATGTGGATCGTTCTGCTGACATAAACTATTTAGCATCACTTCCTGCCTTACCACAAGCCGTAGATCTGGATCAGCCTCCTTCTCTTGAGGAAGTTATCATCGCCATCAAAGCGCAGAAAAACAATAAGGCTGTCGGCATCGATAACATACCAGGAGAACTATTAAAATATGGCGGAGATGAGTTGCACTACAAGATTTGGCAATTTTTCCAGCGCATGTGGGAAATGGAGTTCGTTCCTCCTAGTTTTGGCGTATCACTAATTTGCTCTTTGTATAAAAATAAAGGTGATCGATCTGTTTGCAACTCTTATAGGGGTATATCACTTCTGTCTACTCCAGGAAAAACTTTTGCCAGAGTACTCTTAAATCGTCTTATGGAGCTCTCTGAAAGTATATTGCCTGAAACGCAATTTGGGTTTAGACCCAATCGCGGCACATGCGAGGCCATATTCTCTCTTAGACAACTGCAAGAGAAAAGCAGGGAACAGTGTCAACCTCTGTTTCTCTGTTTTGTTGATCTGGAGAAAGCTTTTGACAGTGTACCTCGCGAAGCTTTGTGGATTGTGCTTTCGAAACTTGGTTGCACCGACAAATTTATACGCTTGATAAGACTTCTTCACGACAACATGACTTGTTGCGTAACCGTCAATGGTGAGCAGACAGAGCAATTCCCTGTCACTTGTGGTGTAAAACAAGGCTGTGTATTAGCACCCACTCTTTTTGCTCTGTACTTTTCCGTTGTCGTGAGGGAGACTTTACAAGCCAACACCGAAGGGATCCGCATACGTTTTCGCACAGATGGCAGTATCTTTAACCTGGCTAGGTTAAAAGCGCACACAAAGGTATCGTATGACCTCATTACCGAATTGATGTATGCTGATGACCTATGTTTCGTTGCGGAATCTTCTGAGGGACTCCAGGACTTGATGACTCGGCTTGACGCTGCGTGCTGTAGATTTGGCCTCAAAATTAATATTACAAAGACAGAGGTGATGGCCATGGACACTGTTAACCAAGCTCCACTGAATCTGCAAATCGATGGAAAGCCCATAAAACAGGTCGATACATTCAGATATCTGGGAAGCAGCATAACAACAAAATGCGACCTTGACTCGGAGATCAACAGCAGACTTGGCTCCGCTATGGCTGCTTTTGGTAAACTACGAGTCCAGGTATTTCGCTCCCATAACATCAAATTGAGTACCAAGATTAAGGTGTATATGGCTATTGTACTTCCTAACATCTTGTACTCGTCAGAGACATGGTGCCTGTATCGCAGACACATACGCACGTTAGACAGATTCCATCTGAAATGCCTCCGCGACATTCTTAACATCAAGTGGTCGGATCGGGTCCGTAATACCGATGTTCTACGACGGGCTAATGTCTGTGGCATAGAGGCATATTTGATGCGGCGTCAGCTGCGTTGGTGCGGGCACCTGTCTCGGATGTCTGATGAGCGAAGGGCGAAACGCATTTTCTTCTGTGAACTAGAACATGGTAAGCGGAAACGCGGAGGTCAGTTCCTACGTTTCAAAGACGTACAGAAGAGGCACATGAAGAGGTGTTGTATCGATCCGTCGCGCTGGGAGGCTCTCGCTGAAAAACGACCTGAATGGAGGCGTCATGTTCAGGACAAAGTGTACGAGTTTGAAGAAGAAAGGAGGCAAGAACTAGACTTAAAACGAGATCAGCTTAAAAGTCGACCGCCGGCTAATATCAATTACAACTACATTAATGGCGCCTTAACTTGTGTTCATTGTAACCGGACTTTTAGCGCAAAAAAAATAGGGTACATCAGCCACATACAGGCTAAACACCTAGGCCAATAATCACAAAGTCAAGTCTCTGTAGCCGAAATCGGCTAGGAGGATTATTATTATTATTATTATTATAGGAGGTCTAATCTGGTGTCTATGGGTTCGTCTCGTGAAGGCGGAGAGGACTGCGTAGGTTGATTGGTATACATTTTCAAAATATAAATCCAAATTTTAAATCCGTCCATAGTGTTACTATGTTACGTTACTGTAAACTTCCCCCCTACCCCTCCCCTCTCCACTCCCCCCTTTTGATTTCGCAAGATCTTGTGTAAAATTGCCTCTAAAATTTGATCGAAATCCATCGATAAATAACACTTTAGCAAACTTCCCCATTTTACCCCCCCTATCCCCCCCCCCATTAATATTCGCGAAAGTTGAAATAAATCAAGGAACTTTTGTGCGAATTTTCGTCTAAATTGGTTGAAAAATGCGACCTGTAGACGAGAACAGACAGACGGACAGACATACAGTCGGACAAAAACATTTTTGGCCAATCTCGAAACTAAGACGCTTCATCAAAGATCATCAAAATCAGTCCAGCCGTTCTTTAGTTATAAATGGTGTAACTAACCCGACTTTGTTTGATATATAGACTCGCTGACCCGCCAAACTTCATACCGCCTTGGCATTCATAATTATGAATTATGACGCGGGCTGCCAATGTACGTCACCGGAATTGTCATTCGGCCATCATTAGCTGCATCTATGTATGAGAAAATTATATTTCTTCATAATTTTTTTGCATCTATTTTTCCTATATTTTTATGGTTATTCTGTTATTCGAGGCGGAGACAACAAATCAAATATCATCAAAATCAATCTAGCCGTTCGCGAGTTAAGTGGTGTAAAGGGTTTAGTGGTAACTAACCGGACTTTGTTTTATATATAGGTATAAACAAGCTGACACCACGAACTCCATAGCACCTTAGAATTAATAAATTCTGTGTTGCTAAGCTGAGATAAAATCGTTTTTTCTTCAATGTCTTTTTTTGTGCACTACCTCTTTAGTCAAAGTAGAAAAATTATTAAAGTACTATTAACGATATAAAAAAATAGGGGTTGGTGGTAGAAGTGTAAAAATTTATGGTTGAATGTATTTTTTATTACCGAATCATAAAAAAAATAAAAAAAATGTAGTGGACCACCCTTAACACATAGGGGTATGAAAAAAAGTTAACGTTCTGTTCTCAGACCGAATATACACAAAAAAATTCTTTAAAACCGGTCAAGCCGTTTCGGAGGAGTTTTGTTACAAACACTGTGACACGAGAATTTTGTATATTAGATAAGATAAGATAGCTATATTATAGCGTCTACCTAGTAATGGTTGATTAATGAAGTCAGATGAATAACAATAATAATGCTGGATATTTCATACATCCTCAGACTAAGCAAAGCTTGTATGGAACCAGATAACTGATATAATACTTGTATACGTTTATTTTTGTAAATACATACTTATGATATATATGTAAACGATGTGCGTGACACTTCATTTAGTTTAAATTGCCGCGTAATTAATTTGACGTTTAATTTATCTATGAACCTATTTGAATCTATGGAGCTGTCTGTCATATTGACTGGATGACACAGCATGATAAATATGAAGGATAAAGTGAGAATTATATTGTAACTAGTGGACCCGCCGAACTTCGTACCGCCTTGACATGCATATAACGCGGGCTGTCAATATACGTCACCCTGGTAGAATTGTCAATTGTTGTCCCCGTTCATTTTCTCATACATCATTAAGTATGAGAAAATGAATGACTTCCACAAATAATTCAATACCAAAATTAGCCAAATCGCTCCACCTGTTCTCGAGTTTTAGCGAGACTAACGAACAGCAATTCATTTTTATATATATAGACAATATCTTGGGATAACTCCGACCGAAGCATCTGTTTCAAACGATATTCATTTTTTTTACATCCTCTGACGATATTTGCAGCACGCATTCTGTCAATTCTATGTCAAACGGCATAAGGTTACATTATAAAAGCGCTAAGGTTAGATTATAAATAATTTTATATGGTGGTTAAGTATTCTTTAATTTTCTAATTTTGCACGCAATTTACTTAATTTTTTCTTTCATAAGAACCTTCTCCTGACAATAAGAAATACAACAAAAAAGAATTAGCGAAATCGGTCCAGCCGTTCACGCGTGATGGCGTGACAAAGCAAATTAGGAATTCATTTTTATATATAGATTTTTATATTCAAATAATAAGAACTGGTGAAGCAATAGCTTTAAATGTTGTTTCTTTTTTCAGGTGAATTTGTGATTAATTAATTAATGTTTTATAAAAGTGTAATAACTGGTTTATTTACTTAATAAAATCAATCTCTTTTCAGATCAACTCAATTTTGGTTATAGTTTTACTGTTCACGCTAGGTATCCAAGGATAATTATAAAACACTTTATATATAGAAAAAGAACTAAACCCGGAACAACCATTTGTAGATCATGTAAACATGGGCTTTTAGGCTAATAGGTGAGCAATATATGGCGGAGGCTAAGACCCAAAGTCTCGAACAGCGCCGTAAAGTTGCAAGCGTATCGATCTTTTACTTATTATATTTTGGGGAATGTGCCCAGAAACTTTACGATCTGATTCCGCCATCTCCTTTTCATCAAAGGACAAGCAGGCGCACGGCTCAGTACCATCTGTACCTAGTTGATATACCACCCATTCACACACACCGTTTTGGTTCTACGTTCTTGATGCGTACAGCTGAGGTATGGAACGCTTTGCCGCCGTCTGTTTTTCCTAAAGAATACAATCTGGGCCTCTTTAAGGTAAGAGTGAATAGGTTTCTTCTAGATCTTCGTGCTTCATCTTAGACCACATCATCGCTTACCATCAGGTGAGATTGTGGTCAAACGAAGATCTATTTATTTAAAAACAAAAACATTTGTCCCGCAGCGGGAATCACCTATCACACCACAGAGGTCGTTAATGTCATGCATTGAAAAATCCTAATGAAATCAAGCAAAGAGATAAATCAAAGCCTTTCGCTTAACCAAAAGCTTATAGCAATAAAATGTTTCACAATATTGATTTTATTAGCAATGATAATAGTTAAGTTAACATTGAACTAGCCGTAACAAGACTTCAAAATTGATTTGGACCAGATATCATTAAATAAGGAGTCAACAAAAATTTCGAAAGTCTAATGGCCGCACGCCCACTACGCTATATAATAAAAAGCATTCTTTGGCCTTGCTTGGACTAAATCAATTATGTGTTAACGGATTTATAGTATTACTAACGAGTATTAGGTAATATTACTAATGATGTGATCATTGACATCATATCGGCCATTGGACGTTTACTGCTAAAACTAGAAAGAAAGAAAGAAAAAACATTTATTTATGACGGTATAAAACATACACAGCACGCAAGTAAGATACACACAATAAAACAAATTCATACACACAAAAACAGCAATACCCAACAAATGTGTGTCTCACAATTACCTGTATATAAATAACCGACGGCACAAAAAGGCGTCCAACTCAGCATTTGTTGTGCTTTTGGTACAACGCTGATCTTCCGTTGGAACCATTTAAAAATAGGATGTCATGGATGACTGCCCGGCCAGTACCACAATTACAAAAAATAAGCATATATAGATAAAATATATGTTACCACACTAAGAAAAAATAAACTAGGCCACAATCATAGAATTTCATAGTGATGGAGCTTATGCAGCCTGCAACTAACGGCTCCAAGCAAGTCCTTTCGTCTTAAATGGGGCAGTCCTACGCATAAATCATCTTCAAATAATAAATGTCGTGTTGTAGCCTCTCTACGCAAAGTATTTGTCTTGTCTCTAAACGAATTCATTAAGAGTTGCAATAATCCCAAAATTCAACCATTCGCAAAAAATCTATCCACACCAGATGTCAATTTTTCAATTATTTTTCATTTTTGTACTGCGCGTACCAAGGAGGTTTCATGGCGCCTGCATGAAGGCCCGTTGAAACGGCTTTACTCCCAAGGTTCACGACAGTGTTCTATAGATTACAAAATGCAATAAAGTCGGGCTCAAACACAAGGCGGGCCTAATTCCGCTCATTTATAAGATATTAATTATTATTATTACCAGCTCACTGTGTCCCACTGCTGGGCAAAGTCCTCCCCCCATTCTTTCCAGACACTTATTTCAAGCGTTAAGATGGTCCAGTCCACTCGGAAATTAGTGAGCTCATCCCTCCATCTCTTCTTTGGTCTCCCACGACGTCTTCTGGCTTTGCCAGGGTTCCACTCAGTGGTGAGCTTAGCCCACTGATCACCCGACCTACGGCATAAATGACCAGCCCAGTCCCACTTGAGATTGGCGGCTTTCTTAGCTACAGCTATGATTTGTGTTCGAGAGTGCAGCTTGGTGTTGCGTATAAAGATAAATAAAGATATTAATAAATAAATAAATATTGCTGGACATTTTACACAGCGCTATCTAGCCCCAAACTAAGCAGAACCCAAACTAACAGTAACTGATAGAATACTTATACACATTTTTTTTAAATACATACTTATAATACATAGAGGAACAACCAGACCCGGAACAAATATCTGTAGATCATGCAAACATTTGTTCCGGGAATCGAACCCGCTACCTCCTGCGGCGTCTCAGCCGGCTATTCGCCCACTGCACCACGGAATGGAAAAACGATAATGGAGCCATTTATCTGACATGATTGTTGCTCATGTCATGCTGTCAAATTTTCAATGGTGTTGTCATGGCAACGGCGGTCATTGAATAAAGATTAAGTTAGAATACCAAAAGGTATCTTTAGTGGCCATTTTGCGACAATACCATTGATAAAGTGAAGCGATTGGTTCAGTAGAATTGGGCCTCAGGAATGTAGCTCCGTATCTGAACTTTTGAGTAATGGCGTACGGAAAAAACTAGTTACAGCACGTCGCTGACTGGTTACCCCTTGTATGTTGAAATAACAAACTTTTTGAAGGATGATTTCATAATTTGTTTATATTAATTGATCGAGCGAAGCGACATCTCCAAATCGACTTGGGCAAATCGGCGTTGTATGTATGTAAGTATGTTTCTTTGTCCGAGGATAATTTGCGAAGCGTTTATCCGATCACCGTGAAACTTGATATATAGGTAGGTAGTGATGGCGTAATTTTGGTGAGATTAAATGAGCTAAAAATGTGAGGGGGGGGGGTTGAGATATTGGAAATCAAGAGGGGTAAAAAAAACAAAATAGGATCCGGTCAAGTGGCACGTCTAATAATAGGTCTTTATAAGAACATTTCGACCCATTTTTTTATTTTTAGTTTAAACCTTGTAGTTTTTAAGATAATAGCCATAATAAAAACTAAGCTTTGACAAACTTTACAGCGTAGATCAGTGACCCCACAGTACTGAGATTTTGTATGTGTGAAATTACAGGTAACAGGAGTTCATGTTATGTGGACAATCATTTTTGGGGTTAAAAATGATTATCCACATAACATGAACTCCTGTTACCTGTAATTTTAATGAAACTGTAGGTCAAGTGTGTTGGTATTTATTTCGTGGCACTATTTTTATAGTCAAATATTACGCGAGATCTCAGTTCGGGCCGAACCAGTAGAGATTTTAACAATGCAAGATACTCTTGGGGGGACTTCCGCCTGGTATGGAGCAGTTGAGCTACCTATATATCGTTTGCAACGGTCTTTAGAAGTTTCAACTGTAAATATAGTCATGTAAATAATTGTATTTTTTTCCTGCTAAATGTACCTAATTAGATTTTAACTAGACGCCACGTGTAGCCAAAACTTTTTTAACACATATCATAAATAGGGCGAGTAAAATTCTTTTCATCACTCGAATTGGTAATTGTTAGCTCGATATGCAATTGCAATAGATGCAATTGATGGGCAGCCGTATTACCTAAGCCAAATTGCTGTCTTGTCGCTATCGCTAGTCAGGCCATCCCTTTCATACGTGAGGTACGTACTGTAGGTGTAAAAAGGAAGCTACATTCACCCTGAGTAACATAAGCAACTTTTTACACAACTGCGCAGAAGGAGGGCAATGTTTTTATTGAAAAACTACGCGTGCGAAGCTGCGGATTGGTCAGCTAGTATACAATATGTAACAAAAACCCGGTCAGATCTTTATGGATGTGATAAAGTATCGATATTTGGTCACAATCATGTTATAGTTTACCAGAAATAAAATACCCTACTAATATAGTTATTTGGCGCTCAAAACTAAAAACTTACATCTGGCAACACCGGCGGGTCTACGCGCTGCGCCGGGCCTGTGTGGAGGGGTCAATAACCCACATACGACATTGTACGACGTACAAAATTAGCCTATTTTTGGGGTAAAATTCAGATTGTTCTCGAAATTAAAAATGAAATAACTTTCAATTTATTTGATACAGATGTTTTTTAAACATCTGTCCGACTATAATTTTTATGTACGCTCTTCATGGATCAGACAGTGTTTTTGTCACTGTATAATATATTTTGTGAAAAATCTGCTGTCTACTGTTCCGCCAAAAACGCGCAAGCATATGTATGCAAACACGTATCGTGGGAATATATGTAATATTTTGCAAACGGGTCATTATTACGACATGCTGATTACCTCTATACTAGCTCATTGAGACCGTACTGACCATATTATTATGATCTGTGGCAGTACCAAGGTCTGTCCAGTTGACAACGCCTTACTTTCGGCTAATGAGCAAGAAATATTTTATTGCGTCTGTTTTATTTATATGTAGCTTAGAATACGATTTTGGAAAGAATGTATTGCATGTTTGGTATTTAAGATCAAGTACACACATTTACACAGAGCCTGAAAAGGGTTCTTGGATCTAATGACGGCCTCCCAGGCATAGTGGTCGAATAGCCGGCTGAGATTGCGGGCTCAGTTCCCGCCGTGAAATAAATATTTGCATGTTCTACAGATATTTGTTTCGGAGATGAAAGTTTCTCTATAAGTATGTATTTACAAAAAAATTTATATAAGCATTCAATCAGTTGTCTGATTCCAATAGTATACATTTTGCTTAATTTGGAGCTAGATAGCACTGTGTGAAATGTCCAGCATTATTTATTTAGTTTTATAATTATAGAATACAAAATAAACAATAGAGTCATCTAAAGACCGTTGCAATTGATCTATAGATAGCTTAACTGATCCAAATCACTATCTGGCGAAAGTGTCCCTAATAAACTGGCTGCATTACCCCGCCTAATTACAATCCTTATACATCCTTATAAAAGCGAAGAGTGACCCCATGGACCTAGGGTCTCGTCCCTAAGTTGCTTAAATATATACTTTTATTTAGGTGTTTTATGCTCATATTAATATTATTTTATAATTAAATCTCTAGGAATGAATAAAAAGCCTCCATGTATCCAAAGGAAATCACTTCAAGCGATAAGATCGCCCATTGTAAATGTAGCTTTGTTTATTTAAATATATATGTTTGTTTCTTTTGTGGTATACAATAAAGTGTTTTCATTCATTCATTAATCAGCCTCTAAGCCTTTGGTTGAATCAAAACATGTGAATTCTTAATCCGTGATTAATTGACTTTCTTAAGTAACACTTTCTTTTCATTTGTATGACGTTATTTTAAATGTATTATATAAATAGGTAATTATCAGGAGAAATCTCGTGCGTTTATGTTGATGTAACAAACGATGTCAGTCCACCTACCGCGCCTACTATTTAAATATGCAATTTTAACATATGTTATTTAATAATGAATATTAAAATCATAGACGCGTGTATCCTTAAAGACTGGCGTCCACCAGACAGTCTGATTGAAGCGCGCTGGGCGGTAAATTCGCTAGATCGCTTAAACTCATCGTTATATCAATCACCCCACAGGAACTGTGGGCCGGGCACGATCTGCCGTGGCCAGTCTGGAAGTCCTTAAACAGGTTGGCCGCTGCAGACTTAATATGTTCAAATGGGGATTCAGGGACCCTAACTTAACGCAGTGCGACTGCGGTGATTCTGTGCAGTCAATGCAGCACTTGCTAATGTGCCCTTTGGTGTCCGCACACCTGCATGATGGACGAACTAATAATCACTTCACCTAATGCTATTGTTGTGGCCAAACACCTGTCCAACATAGTATAAATGAAAACGTAGAAATCTTGACACGCTAAGAAGAAGATCGTTATATCGTTATGACAAATATAATAGTTTTGTATTAAAAAGAGCAAAACGATATTTTTACAAATCGATTTGATTCGACGCAGCACGCATGGTGAAAGCCAGCCTTTATAAGTTTTAGTATTTTTCAAACTTTCGCGATCACTGTACATAATTATTGATTGAAACGGGTATTTATCGCGTATGTGCCTTTTTTATTTGTTATCCCGACGTTTCGGCTGTGTTGCAACAGTCATGGTCTCGGGCTGACTGGAGTACTTGGAGCTACCGTCGGGAAGTGTGGGTAGCTGCAGCATCTACCCTTACCTGGTCTTCAGAATTAGAAATGTCTTCGTTCTACGACACACTACACTAACCGTATCTACGCACTGAGTCGACCGATTACGACGCGCACACCTAGCAATCACCGGGTTCCAAGACTCTAAGAGTCTATCACGATTTTTTGTTACTGACTGTACTTGGCATCCTGTAAATTTCCGCCTAGCAATCAACTTTTGTAACTTCTTATCGTGCACAAAACAAAAGTTCGCTGTGATTGATTGTACGTTACCCGGTCACATAAATCGAAATCACTCAAAGATAACATTCACCTACCTATCTGGCGAAGCATGTTACTTCAATTTTTCAGCCATTGGTGGGAAAGACGACATCTTTTGTAAAGGACTCGCGCCATTTTGTAGACATACTGGGGAGTTTAAATTTGGAACCAGACGACATATTGGTGAGTTTCGTTGTGGAAGCGCTCTTCACCAACGTTCCAACAAAGGACTGCCTGGATGTTATACGAGAGAAGCTAAAGGATCACGAACAGCCTGACCAGTACATTGTTATCCTTGAACACTGTTTAGATGGGAACTTCTTTTTATATCATGGGCAACATTACCTCCAGATTGATGGAGTGGCCATGGGTAGCCCGGTGGCACCGGTTTTGGCTAATATCTGGATGGAGCATTTTGAAACTAAATTAGACCTTACAGCTCATGGTATGAAGTTATGGAAGAGATACGTGGATGATGTCTTTTGCATAATGAAGGGGAGTAAACGGGAAGTTGAACAATTTACTGTATACCTAAACTCCATTCACCCGAATATGCGGTTCACTCATGAAATGGAGGATAACAGGACATTAGTTTTCTCGATGTCAAGGTTATGGTGAAATCAGATGGCCGTCTAGCGCACTATGTTTACAGAAAGCCAACACACACTGACCGCTATTTGAACGCTGCGTCACACCACCATCCTCGCCATTTGCAATCTGTGGTTTCATTGTTAACAAACAGAGCTTACGATCTCTGTGACCCTGAACATCTGGAGAGTGAGCTGGCCCATGTTCAGGAGGTTCTAAAATCCAACGAATATATAAATAGACGGCAGCCAAGACGCACGAACAGAGAAAAACCAACGGAGGCCTGTAGAAAGCCAACGTTTTTGCCATACGTGAAAGGGGTGACGGATAAAATTGGAAATGTGTTGAAGAGGTTTTCAATCAAGTCGGTCTTCACTCTTCTCTCGAAGATGGCCAAGCATTTACGGACTCCAAAGGATGTTATACCTCTGCAGATGCCTGGTGTTTATAGCATAGACTGTAGCTGTGGCCGCTCTTACATCGGGCAAACCAAACGTACCATAGCCGAGTGTGACAAAGAGCATATCGCAGTTGTCAAAAATCGCCAGGTAAACAAGTCGGCGATAGCAGAGCATTTGGTAGACTCGGGACCAAATCATTGGATTGAACTTCATGATCCTAAGGTTCTCTCTAGTGAACAACATTATTAATAGTTCGTGAAGCGATTGAAATCAAGAAATTTCTTGATTTCAATCGGAAAGATGGCTATAGACTCTCAGCGTCTTGGAACCCGGTGATTGCTATGTGTGCGCGTCGTAATCGGTCTACTCAGTGCGTAGTGTAGTCGCACTGAGAGTAGTTAGTGTAGTGTGTCGTAATATGAACGAGGACATTTCTAATTCTGAAGACCAGGTGAGGGTAGATGCTGCAGCTACCCACAGTTCCCGACGGTAGCTCCAAGTACTCCAGTCAGCCCGAGACCATGACTGTTGCAACACAGCCGAAACGTCGGGATAACAAATAAAAAGGTACTTACGCGAGAAATACCCGTTTTAATCAATAATTATTTAATAGTTTTGTTTAAAAATCATAAAAAACGGGCAAAATTATTCGTAATTTAGAAATAGATAAAGCATTTATTTGTAATATCGAACACACATACATATAATTAATATAAATACTCATAAAAAACGACTAAGAGATAAAAAATCACGAAACACACAAAATGTATAAAAAACCGGCCAAGTGCGAGTCCGACTCGCGCACTAAGTGTTCCGTACCATTATCTATAAAAACGACCAAAAAATCAGGTTTGTTGTATGGGAGCCCCCCATAAATATTTGTTATATTTTAATTTAATTATTTATTTTTAAAGTGAATATGTAACTAAATATTCTGTGAATATTTCAAGAGTCTACCTGTTGCCGTTATCAATATCTAGCTAAATCATTTTTTTTCATTACAGGTTTAATTACGGATGTCAAACCGTCCAATAGGATTGCTTCATTTGCTTAGCCTCGTATAACCAAGCTACCCTATTGGTGGATTTTTCCACAGCTCACAGCTTAGCTTCTTCGTGCAGCTCTGATTGAAGGTCACCCTTAGACATCTCAAGTAGGACATCTCATCTTTTATTTTCAGTTTCGCAAAAATTAAACTGTTGAAAAAAAACTCGATAAATCTCGAATTCGACATAGTTTTTAAACCACGAGAATTGGAACCCAGCGCGTGGTTGCATGTAAATACGTAACGAAACAGTCACAATGTTGCTGATACAATCAGAATCGGTCTTAATCGTTTTTATTTTTTGTTAGCTCTATTAATGGTTTCAAAACCCATTACGGTACTAATACAACTATTATTATAACCGCAGCTACATACCAGTTATTGTATATTATCGGTGCAACTGCTAATAGAGTGGACAATTACGTAGAGCAAATAAATCAGGACTATTATTTGCCAGTGGTACTTAATCAGAGGAACATTAACTATCACGAAATAAACCATACAATTGACATCTACTTTTATAGATTTTTTTCTTATAACGTGACATGAAACTATAGAAAAAATCGCATACTTGAGCCAAGATGACAATCGACACAAATGCCAAAAAATAACTAGTATCTAATCTTTGGTGGAAAAAAATTATCTGTTATTTGTAAATACTTAATATTACCCATTTCAACATCTTTCTTCTCGGTTTGTGGGAGTGACTTTGGCAAAAGGGACGGAAATGTGTATCAGGAAACCGGGGCTTCCCCGGATTTGACAAATGACCGCGCGCTGTTTTATTTGACCAATGAGCGCACGCGGTGCGGTGGTCAGATGTTTTTCAAGAAGAAGAGAATTTGTCATGGTGGTTGTATTTTATCATACCATATTATGAATACAATGAGTATCATTCTATTTTTAAAACTTACGCTTAATCGCATTTACGGAGCCGTTCTCGAGTTTTCAATGACCAACTTTCAGAGTGATGAGTTCGGTAGATAAGATTAAGCTTTGCTTTGTATTTTCTATTTTGTTTATATGGTGTACAATAAAAATGATGTTACACATCATATGCGACTACTGTAACGCCCGGTTGCTGGAAGCATAATTAATCCAAAAATTAATTGACCATTGCTTAAACCTCTTGTCAAGTGCAAATTGGGTTGCTGGAACGTATTTTACCTCATTTGATTTTAATCAGAGATTTGTTAAACAGGTTGTCAAATCAGGCAACAAAATCTCTTGTCAAACGTGAAAATGGGTTGCAGGAACGCTGATTAGCTGTTTTTCGTCCATTAATCTGATGTCAAATCGATATTTATTTAATCAGTGCTTGAGCTCTAATTAGCAGAAATAATTTGGTTAATTCGAGTGAATTTAGTGGTTTTATTCTACAAATACATCAGGTGTGTACTCCAAAGGTGATAATATAATCCTACTAATATCATAAACGCGAAAGTTTGTATGTATAGATGTGTGTTACTCTTTCACGCCGGAACGGCTGAACCGATTGCGATAAAATTTGGTATGTATGTACGTAGACCATAACCTAGATTAACACATATGTTACTTTTTACTGGCAAACCACGCGTGCAAAGCCGCGGATGGATCAGCTAGTGATTATATATATTTGTGGAAGTGTTATCTCTTAAAAAACTATAGTAAACTGCCTACACAACCTAACCTTTAAATTATTTATTTTTAGGATGTCTCTGCCGTGGGGCGCCGGCACAGCCCATGGGCGCCGGCAATAGAATGTTGCCCCTCCGCTCTTGCCCGTGGATGCAGTAGGAGTCTGCTAAGGGATACCACCGAAAGATGGGCAGCAGCGTCTTTTCGTGTTTTCAATACCTATACTGCGCTCGCCAACCCCCCTGCCAAGCGTGGCGAGTATGGCAACAACCCCCTCATGGATTTACAACATAAAACCAGGCCCCGAGTCCCCGGCGGCCCCGCTAATCCTGGCTACGGTAGCAGTCACGGTAACGGCGGGGCCGACTTTTGGTACAGATGTTTTATCGTGATAGTAAACTGTTGAAGTCCCCTTTGTGCAGTTATTCTTACTAAAACAGCACTCCATGTCTTCAGTCTTCATTCTGCTCACTCAATGAAGTCATTGATATTTGCAATTGTTGAGGTGTTTTGGCGATCATTACGACGTCGTATGCTTACAAGAGATTCCAAGGTAAGGAAACTTATTACACCACAAATAAGTACAAGAAATAGGCACAATTGAAAGAGGTTTTGGTGTACTTAAACGAAGTTTTCCATGCCTATCTATGGGATTGCAATGAGTACAATAGTATCTTTTTGTATATTTTTAGGTCATTTTTGTTTGTAGAGAGAAAAACGACCAAAATAAACGTTTTTACTACACATTCAAATTGTACATTTGATTTTTGTCAAAAATTTCTAACGTGTAGACATTGACATAAGCAAATTTATGACGTGTAGGAATAAATGATTGAACTAAAATAATGTTTTAGGTGGTGTGACCCTATAAAAATAACACTAGTTTGACATTCAAAAGGTGATCCTTTGGTTTAGCTAATTATTCACTAATCAACCTTCGAGAAACTCAATTTGATTTAACAAGAGTGCTAAGTTAAACACTATGTCAACTGATTTGCGATTTGATTTACGTACCAACAACTGGCTATAAGGCCCGCTTGTTGGAAGGATGATTAGCTCAAAAATTAGTTGATCATTGGTCAAACCTCTTGTCAAGTGCAAATTGGGTTGCTGGAACGTATTTTACCTCATTTGATTTTAATCAGAGATTAATATTGAATAGAATATTGATAATATTGCCACATAGATTTCTAGAGCGACTGACCTTGTGCGGCATGCACCCAACGGCTCCCAGCAACTTTTATCCATGTTCATCAGTGGACGTAGGCTGATATAATGAATAAAATAAATAAATAAAATAAAATTCGTTTATTGCAGGCACAAATAATACGACCCATATCACATACAAATATAAACAAACAAAAATAAAATACACTACAACAGAATTGAGAACCTTCTCCTTTTTTGAAGTTGGTAAAAAATACAGAATATGCCACGGAGCAGATGCTCCAGTGTAGTCATTTATTATTTTCGTCTAAGTGGATGGAAATCCAATACTTATAATTAGCATTTTCATACATCTGGTCAGAGACAGACCTCAGTATGCTATTGTTGGAGCGACTCAGCCTACTCCAAAACGACGCTACGCGAGTTCGGATGATAGCGAAAAAGTCAATATTTATTTTATTTTAATCTTAAGGAACACAAAACAATACAACCAATCAAATACAAAATATAGTGATCGACTCTTAGATCTAGATTGTATCCCAAAGCATGTGTACACAGCATGATAACTCTAGCGCAGTTCTGTGTAGACCAGCTGAAGGGAAATGTTCACGTACACAGGAAAACAAATGATGATGATATATGAAATGATATGATGAGGGTTATAACTTTTCAACCGTACCATAGTTTCTCGTTTAAATAACATTCGTTTCGGTCATTTATAAATTAGCATTTGTGAAGTACTTTGCGTTGCAGTGATTAATGAGAGTGTTGGCAGAATGTAAGAGGTGTGTCTTGCCATTATCTTAATTAAAAACACAAGTATAAGGAAGCCATTAATTAAATTAAACGTTTTAGGAAACTTTGCAAAATAAAATAATTAATTTTGAGAAATAAATCAACAGTTAACGAGTAGTCTAAGCAATGTGTGGTCCGAGAGCTGGCGCTGGATCGACGCCTAAGCATTGCAGGTCGAACGAAACACCGATAAAACGATACGTGATTAACCCCGTATTTATAATAATGATTCTTAGGCATTGCAGTTCTGCGAGGCAATGCAGCTAGGGTGGGGGGGAGTTATGTTATGTTAGTGGACTCCCTTTTCCGCATTCGAACTCTGTATGAGGTTCATTATGCGTGAGAGAGTTGACTATATGGATAGCCAGCCTAACTCCGACCAGAAGCGCAGAAGTTTTCTGTGGTCTTCGCAGGCTTCACGGAGTGACCTTGGATTGTTCAGGATTTCTGCACATAGTGCTGTTACCCCCACGCATTCCAGGACTATGTGGGTAGCTGTTTCTTCTTCGGTGAGACATCCTCTGCAGAGTGGGCTGTCTATTGCTCCAATGATGTAGAGGTGTTTGTTCAGAAGACAATGTCCTGTAAGGGACCCCATGATGATTCGAAGGTCCAGTCTTTGAAGGTTGAGCAGTCGGCGTGTCGGTCGTGGCGAGATTGCAAATACTCCTTCTGTTATTAATAGTAAATAAAATAAATAAATATTGATGGACAATGTGCACAGCGCTATCTAGCCCTAAACTAAGCAGAGCTTGTTAGTTCAAACTACGAGTAGTATGAGTAGTATGATGAGAACCAGATATCTGATAAAATACTTGTGTACTTTTTTTGTTGTAAATACATACTTAAAATATATAGAAAAACATATACCTGGATCAAATAACTGTAGACCATGCAAACACTTGTTCCGAGGCGGGAATCGAACCCGCAGTAGTAGGTAGTATAGCAGTATTATATTTAATTGCTACTTAAAATACTTACTTTTCAACTGACTTCAAAAAAGGAGTTCTTAATTCGTCGGAATCTTTTTTTTTCTTTTTTTATCGTTCGATTTGAGAAATTAGTTTTTTGTTTAAAAAGGTGGTCCCATTGGAACCAAGTCAGGATCTGATGATGGGATCCCAAAAAAATCGTGGGCAACCCTAAAATTTTATAGGGATACATAATGTGTATATATATATATATATTTATTCTTAAAAAAATACTTTTCTAATGTCAGTTATATTTTTGTTAAAAAGTTTACAGAGACTTGTATAATAAAGTTAAGCTTACTACTCCTTCTGTCAAGTCTCGCAATAAGTTAAGATTTTTAGCTAAATTTGGCCGTCTATGGTCCATACTAGCCGGCTACATATTTGCTTTGCGGCAACTTTTGTTCGTTTAAGAGAACCTTAAAGGCAAAATAACTAGTATTTAGATCCACGCGTAACTTCAGATACTGTTAGTGTTGTGTGTCGAAACAGTGATACGTGCGATTCAGAAAACCAAGTGCGGGTAGTTGGTGACAACATTCGCGCTGCCCGGCAATGACACCCGCCCGCTTTCAGTCTCTCGTGACCACGGCCGATGTAGCTTGGCCGAAACATCGAGGTTAGTCAAAATTATAATTTTGATATAAATATGTGCGCGAGAAGACCCGTTTTGTCTTAAAAACAAAAATAACTAATGTTATGCTCTTTTTTTCGCTAGCCGTAAACCAATAAAGTTACGAAAAAAAATACTTACACAGGCCAATAAATTATGCGCATACTAACATTTAATTAGATTGTTATCAACACATACGGTTTATTACATGGCTACTTTGCTTTTTGTTGATTAATTGCATTTAGTTTGCTTAACAAGCGATTATTGTATACTTAGATGCAGCGAATAATACGTAGCTGGTTCACACTTAACGCTCACATACATATAATAAACAAGCTGACCAATCCGCAGCTTCGCACGCGTAGTTTTTCGATAAAAACATTACCCTCCTTCTGCGCAGTTAGATAAAAAGTAGCCTATGTCACCCGGGGATGGTGTAGCATCCCAACAGTGAAAGAATTTTTAAATCAATCCAGTAGTTTCGAAGCGTGATCTCTAAATCAACTTGGGCAAATCGGCGTTGTATGTATGTATGTTTGTCCGAGGATAACTTTCGAAGCGTTGAACCGATCATCGTGAAATTTAATACTTATATAGGTAGCGATGGCATAATTTTGGTGTGACTAAATGAGCTAAAATTGTTGGGGGGGTTGTTGAGATATTGGAGTTCAAGAGGGGTAAAAAAATGAAAATGAGGCTAACTGGTCAAGTGGGACGTCAAATGAAAGGTATTCATTTTGTACATTTAGACTCCTTTTCTTTTTCGTAAATTCCTTATAGTTTTTGAGTTATTAGCCATAATAAACACTAAACTTTGACAAAGTTCACAGGGTTCACCAGCGAACCCACAGTGCTGTAATTTAGTAGGTATGCGTTTAGCATAAGTGACAGAAATATAGGAAAGTCTTAAATCCAGAACAAATGCAATTTTACCCCAAAAAAGAGCCACTACTTTACATGAACTTCCGTTACCTGTAATTTGAATAAAACTGTAGGTCAAGTAACTTGGTTTATTATTTCGTGGCACTATTTTGATAGTCAAAGATTAGAAATAATATTTTTTTGTTTTAATCGGAGACTCGCGAGATCTCAGTTCGGGGCGAACCAGTAATATTAGTATAGACAAATATTGATTGTGACATACACATAAGAACGTTCAAATAAATTCTTACTTACCTTGCAGGTTAGCTTTGGAAACAGTTGTGTTCTTAATTTTCAACAAGAGTCAAACATCAACATCTTAACCCAGTAAATTGAACAATCCGCTTGACTCCCACTTTCGTTTAAACACCACTTAAATAATACTTAATTTGTATATAAATTCGCGATAAACATTGGACCACTTTTTATGCTGTGAGGGTAAATTATTTCAGTGATGACAATTGTCAGTGTTAAGATTAGTGCAGAAATGGAGAGGTTTGGCTCCGTCGACGTCACAGTGGGCGTCAGAGTAGGCATCAGCGTCGGAGTAGACGTCGGTGTCGGTATCGGCAGCGGCGTCAGCGGTATTGGAGTAAGTGTCAGCGTCTGAGTAATTTATTCATCATCATCATCATATCAGTCGTAGGACATCCACTGGAAAAAGGCCTCCCTCATTGATCTCCAGGAACTGCGGTTGAAAACAGCCTGCATCCAACGCCGATCTGCGGTTCTTACCAAGTCGTCTGCCCATCTTGTAGGTCACATCCTACGCTGCGCTTGCCGGTCCGTGGCCTCCACTCGAGACTTTCGACATAATTCGACACTGGACATTCGACATAATTTTCGTCTTGTCCATGTTCATTTTAAGCCCTACCCGTTGGAAGACTCGGTTGAGGCCTTCGAGCATCGTGCTGAGCTCTTCCACCGACTTTACCATGACCACAATATCGTTGGCAAACCGATGATGTGAGTGATGTATTCTCCGTTAATATTGATGCCCAGTCCTTTCCATTCCAGAAGCTTGAAGGCATCTTCCAAAGCGGTCGTAAACAGTTTTGGAGAGATGACGTCTCCCTGTCTTACGCCTCTTTTTAAGGGAATCGCCTTCGAGCTCTGTTCTTGTACTCGGACTGACATAGTGGCATTTTTATACAAACACTTCAACACTTCGATGTACCGATAGTCAATACGGCATCGTTGGAGAGACTCAAGCACTGCCCATGTTTCGATCGAATCGAAGGCTTTCTCATAGTCCACAAACGCTAGACATAGCGGCAAGTTATACTCTTCGGTCTTCTGTATGACTTGCCGCAGCGTATGTATGTGGTCAATGGTACTGTAGCCTTTACGGAACTCGGCTTGTTCGGGAGGCTGGAAGTCATCAAACCTGCGTTCGAGACGGTTCGCGATGACCCTCGAAAACAGCTTATTAACATGGCTCAAAAGCGAGATAGGTCTGTAATTCTTATGCAAGGTGTTGTCACCTTTCTTGAAGAACAAAACCACCATGCCCTCGTTCCATGCTTTTGGCATCGTACCTTCAAGCAAGGCGGAATTAAAGAGCTTTTGAAGGACTTTAAGTACCAGTGATCCACCCGCTTTCAGAAGCTCTGAAGTGATTCCGTCCTCACTCGGCGCCTTGTCGTTCTTAAGCTGCTTCAAGGCCATCCTGGTCTAATTCAGGCTGATGTCTGGAATATCTTCGGTATAATGTCGGGTCAGTTTAGCTCTTGGGTCGTTGGCCGCACTGCAAACAGGTTTAGTGACCGAATCGTAGAGCCGTCCATAGAACCTTTCGACTTCCCTTAACACTTCCGCTTTACTTTACGTTATGCTGCCATCTTCCCTCTTCAGCTTCGTCATGCGGCTCTGCCCAATAGAATTATCTCTCGCGAACACCTTGGAGCCTTTATTCCGCTCTATCGTATCTTTAATACGAGATGTATTAAAGGTACGAATATTGCCTCGCAAGGATTTCCAAATTTGTCTATTGAGTCACATAGGCATGTGACTGAGCATTTTACTGAGTAATTTATTATGTCAATTATTTTATAACGGTTTATACAAGCAATATTAATTTTGCTGTTCCTATTCCTGGTTTTATTTTAGTATCTATGTTTGTTTACCCGTCATGGATTATCCTAGTACACACGGCTACACATCAAGCTATATCGTTCCAGTATAAGCTGACCTTTCATTCTACGAAAGGCCTACACAATGCGAAGTCAGCTTTTACTGGAAATGTATAGCTTGATGTGTAGCCGTGTGTACATATTTTTTTGTGGATTAAAAAATGAAATAAAGAACTTTACTGTTTACTATCAATCGATTACGCTTATACGCTTATTCAATAAGTTTATTTTCACGGAACGCGTAAGTATAAGTATATTTCGTACGTATATACGTAAGTATAATTCAAGACAAACTGACATTCTCCACGCTGACCGTACAGGCACCATGTTTCGCCTATGCGCCAACGGTGCACTTCGCTTGGTAAATAATTAGCAAATCTTGATGCAGCAGGTGTAGATAGTGATGCAAGGGCGCCCACATCCTCATCCGCCACTGCAGCAGCTTTTGCAGCAACCTCCGCAAGGTCCGCAACACATGTCATCTTGGGTTGTTGACTTGAAATTCAAACAATCCTTAATAAAAGTTCGTGATATGCTGAGACTAAAAGCTATCAAGAAGTTTAGAAATATACGTAACCATAATACAGTCATACTCTAATTACAGGGGAGAAGATATACGTTGATTTTTATCAAAGTGTGACCACAGATGATAATAATTCAGATTGAACCATCTGCTTTATTAATATAAGCTGTGGCATTAGTGCAAATGATGTAACGATGTTATCTAAGTGTTAATGATCTAATTTAAAGTGTAACTTGTCATGTCTAAAACGCTTTTAGGTAAACGGGGTCGTATTTCTAAAACTGCACCTAGTTCTCTAAAGAAATCTAGGTCTAGCCAAAAAATGTTTTATTACTGACTAATGAATGAGACAGTCTTGCGATACGTTATACTTGCCTTATTTACCTTAACTTACGGTATTTTTTCGGAAAGCACGGAATTTGTTTAGAACCTTTGTTTTTTTTATCCGATCTGGTGGTGGAACAAGCATATGAGCCATCTGATGGTAAGTGGTAACTATCGCATGTATTGCCTAGGTCACACACCTTAGAAACGTGACCTACAATGCACTGCCCATCGTTCATCAACTTGAGGTATATAGGTGTAAAGCCTAATTTAAGCCCAAATACAACATGGTAACATCAATGTCGACCTCTCTTTGATCTAGTCATCCAATAACTCTTTTTACATAAGTTTAAGTAAATCAATATATTTTAAATAGTTACCCATATTTATTTATATATGTAACAATTTACCATAACCTTAGAAATCGTAAGAAAGTACATAAGTTGTATGTTTATATATATAGGTATGTAATATTATTTTAGTAAAGTATGTTTATAAAATTTATATTTACGTTTAAACAAAACTCTACACACCTTTTATTTAATCACTTCTTTATTTTTTTTCTACGTAGCTGCTGCACTACCTATTGCTTCTGGTTTCAGCTGAAAATCAGCGTTGGGTGCTTAAAATCCAACATTATGCTGAGCTGAACGCCATTTTGGTACGCAGACACATAAGTCGAACTTGTTTTATTGGATTCAATTGTATCTACTGTTCCTTTAAATTATTTCATGTGTTATTTTGTGTGTACCATAAATGATTATTCTATTCTGTTCTAATTTCATTGGCAACCATACCATTCAAACCGAAACACAGTAATTCTACTTGGCAGCAGAAAACTTCTGCCAGAAATAGGTATGGTGGTAGTAATTCCCGAGGCGAGCCCATTCACAAGGAGCTCTACTTCTCGCTGTGTAATGAGTAATATCACAGAGTACAAGCACTCGTTTATGGCATAATATTGCAATTTCCATGCGGTTTTCGTTTGAAAACCGATGTTGGCAGAAGTCCTGAGCACTCTACATATACATACACGGTGTCTTTTAAATCACTGTTTTCCCAGAACAAACGTTGCTCAGACCATAAGCTACTAACTGTTTATAGCATCAAAGAAACGAATGAAAAAAAAATCTAGACCTTCTCAAATAAATCAAACTTTGTTCAAAAACTAACCGTGACATAAAGTTCATCGGTACACTACCCGTAGTGTATTACCTACTCTTTAATACCTAGTAGCCACCGGTCCGCGCGCTAACTATGTCGTAGGGCGTAACGTTAAAATAGACGTTTTAGTTCGCAACTATATTTTTAACGACCGATTTTGTTTTTTTTTAATTTCATGTTACAAAATGTTAGTAGACCATAGTCTGAACAATGTTTGTTCTGGGAAAACAGTGATTTAAAAGACACCGTGTATGAGTCTACACTCTGTATATAACCTAACCATTTTAGTTAGGCTTTTTGATATAGTTACTAAAGTACGACAGGAAACTATTAAATAGAAGCTTCCGACGGCGGCTTCGCACGGGTTGTCAATTATAAGTAGCCTATGACACAATTCAGGTCATCTATACACCAAATTTCATCAAAACCGGTCCACCTCTTTACTTGTGAGAACGTAACAAACAGACAGAGATATTACTTTAGAATTTATAATATTTATATTTAGAATTTATAATATTGATTTCTAATTTAACTAATTTTCTGTGTTTAACTAATTTACTACTACAGTAAATACCCATTTTAATAACTAATTTTAATAATTCAATGATCCAAACCCAAATCGTGACTCTGTTTACGTTACTGACCTAAAATCTACAACATTCTTGGCTAGATACTCTGTAATAGATCTGTCTTGTTAATAGTAATTATAAATACATAATGTGTATATAAATCGTTAAATGAATTAGTATCTAGGTGGACTATAAGTCGCCGGAATGTTTTCGGAAATTTGGTTTATTTTTTTTTTGCCAACAGTAGGGTTATGTTTGTAAATTATAAAGCTATGAGTTTCAACAACACCCAGACTTCACAATCACCATCATTTAACACTTTATTGTCTAGTATTGGACATATAATTAAACAAAAACACGGTTAGTTAATAATGATTCGGTAGAAATGTTAATAACTATTCTTATTGGAGAATTTGCAAACTGAAGTGTATTTTCTTTTGAAGATTTTTTTCTCTGTCACTTATGTCAGTTAAAACAGTTCGCAATAAGGTAAAAAAAAGTTAATGACTGGGCAAGTCAGGGTTTGAGAATCTCAAAAACAAATATGAAGCTTTTTTACTACCTCCTAACTCTGACAAATGATGAGAACCTCAGAGTAACTTTTTACAAAAATATAACCTACAGATAACAGGAGAAACAAATCGATTTCGATCAAATTGCTATGGGACTAATCTGAAATGATATCCTTTCAAATCGGTCCACAATTGACGGAAAAATCGGTGAACATACATAAAATATATATATATATATATATACAGTCGAACATAGAACCTCCTCCTTTTTTGATAAATAAATCTTTTTTATTGAAAGTTTTTGAGATGGTTTTAAAAATCTTATAAAATAATGCCTTGTAATGTCCTAACCGCTTCCAATCTGATCTGTTCCGCGCTTAAGACTCTATTACTGACCAGCTTTGTAGCTGGCAGCCCCTTATACCGTTCGATTACTGTGCCTAGTGTGCCTAGACCTGTGCTTAGGCTTGACCTGTTTTAACCTCTAGTTTGCGGTCTCCACTCAGTCAGATAATTTGACATTTTAAGTTTATTTCTATTTGTTTAAGTAGGTTTACTTCTCCAACCTTTATTCGAACTGTAAAACAATCTAGGTAACTTTTTCTACCGTTACGAAACCGAGCTACGTACGCTGCCAAAATACAGTTTGCACAGACTACTGGCTATTTTTGGATCTAGAATAAATCCGACTGCTTGTCGTCCATGCCTAGCCTCTGATTGAATGTAGGTCCACTTAAGCATGGTAGTAGCAAATAGTGCATCAAGCATGCTGCGGTACTTCAGGGGAATTTGTAATAATAACTTCAGTCAAAATTGCATAAGCATTGTAATTCAGTGGGGCTACGCAGCTAGTGTCTTGGGGACCCCGCATGGCAGTAATCTGGAGTAGATAAGCTATCAAAGTATCGTTTGCAATGGTCTTTAGATGATTCAACTGTTTCCTCACCTTTTTGTCTTTTGTATTTTATAACCGGCTACGGCAAAGCCGACGGCAAATTTATCAGTTATGCGAAAAGGATGGGTACTGTTTAATTAGTAGGCGGATATCCGTGGTCTACTCAAAGAGGCTCTAACGGAAGACCAGCGCTAGGTAGCCAGTGCAACCCAGCACATGCCGAGTTAGAGCCTTTTAGTGACATATGCAGTGAGTACAATGAGACATACACACTGCAATATTTTGTATTTATATTTAATATTTATTCTTTTAGCTATTGTTTCTTTGTTCTTTTTATTGTCTCTTGTGTGCGTTTGTTCTTTTGTAACTACTATTGGTGTTGTTCACAAATATATGTTTTCGATTTGATTTGATAAGGTTTTAAGCAGTCTATGTAATGTCTCTTTGTATTTATGTATGGTTACACTGTAGCGCCTAAAGTAATCATCCAATTTTGATAAATGAGGTGTCAATTGATTCCTCACATTCCTTATGGTCCGGATGACATAGGCTACCATCGACGTACTTACGTAGTCGGATTTTATTTTCTAAACTCATTGCTTGTTATATTAGTATATATGTAAATAATCTGTACCTCAATTTAGTTATCCACATCACCTTCGCACTCCGTAGAGGAAACTGCCCTTCAGTTTATCTTGGTGGGGACGTTCTTCCACATAAGGACTCGGTTAAATACCTCGGATTTATACTAGATATACGCTTGACATGGAAGGACCACGTCAAGGCTAAGAGAGCAGAACTTGACATTCGATTCAAGAGCCTGTTCTGGTTGCTCGGACCACAATCCCGACCAGTGTGGACGTATGGGCTACAAATCTGGAGTACAACCAGCAAATCCAATCGTGCTGTCCAACGCTGTCAGAACAAAATCTTGCGTTCCATTTCTAATGCCCCATGGTTCACAACCAACAAGGAGATCCATGAGTACCTAGAAGTTCCCACAATTGACCAAGAAACGGGCTTCATAGGGAGAAGATACCTGGATCGCCTAAAAAACCATGATAACCTGCTGGCAAGAGCGCTGGTGGAAAATCGTTCTGATACAAAGCGCCTGAAAGGAGTCCATGTCTTGGACAACCTGCTTGCTGCCTCTAAAGAAGGGAAGAAGGACTAATGTGTCTCGATCCCGAACACCAAAATAAAACAACACATCCGCCTATAGTCCTCCAACTGATTGCGGATCACAATGAGAACAAAAAAATTTAGTTACGTCAAACGTTGCGTTGCCAGGCATAATTTAACGACAACGCATCTAAAATGTAGATCAGTAGTTTATGAAATTTTTGAGCATTTTTGAGTTTCGTTACAAGACTGTGCAATCGACGTTATAGAGGACAGAGTGCCTATTACAACATAATGAGAATAATTGATTCAAAATGATAGTTTGGAACTATAAACACTTCCTTACATAGCGGCTTGCGTGACCTTACATATTTTGACTTTCCAAAACTAATTCATGTCGAAATTTTAAACTAGTTTGTCACAGTTGGTCATGGTTGAATTTGAGATAGAGTTCTAAATTTTAACATCATTTATTTACTCGTATTATATGACGTTGACGGCTGATATTAGGCTCCGTACATTTCCAGAGGGGTGTGCGGCCAGCACCCAACGACTCCCAGCAACCCTTATCAGATCGTCTTTCCTTCTAGTGGGTGGCCGTGCTACGTTGGGTTTTCCAGAGCGTGGTCTCCGCTTGAGAACCAGTTTTAACTAACTCACTGCTAAGGCTAAGGTTACCTAATAAAACCAAGATGCATTATCTTAAATATCTAACATCTCTTACATCTAAGCAATAATATTACTTACATACTTCTTACTGACTTCAAGTCCTACTTACTCCGGACGCCTGCAAAGCATAAGGATATTTTCATCGCTCCTGATTCCTGATCACCTGCAGAAATTCTATGACGAGTGACGACCCTATATTGAGGCACCAACGTAGAGAAACCCCTAATTATTTGTGTAAATAATAACCTTTGCTGCGCGCATCCAGGAGTTTCCCGTGACTTTCTGTATGTCGTCGACCCACTGCGGACGTCGTTGTTTTACTTATCTCGCAGATATATCAATTATCGGTGTGTGATTGTTTTTTTTTCATAACTCCTGATTGAATGAGTTAATAAACCGGCTACAAGCTGCAGTGGCCAATCTGGAAGTCCCTAAAACGGTTGCGCACTCAAGTTGGCCGCTGCCAAGACAATCTAACCAGGTGGGGTTCCGGAGCCAGTGCCACTTCCACCTTACAAACAATGGCCCACCTGCTCTCATGTCCTCTATGCCCAACCACCTGCACACGAAATGACTTGTACCAGGCAACAGAGAGGTGTGTGGAAGTTGCTCTCTATTGGGCTAATAAAATTTAGAAGTCAAACAGCCATTGACACGAAAGAAGGTGAGTTAATCAGATAATAAGTTAACATTGTATTTGCTAATATATTTATTAAATTCACAAGTATTAGCTAAGTACAATTATGAGTTATTCGATGGTATGTGCTATCGGTTAATATTCGAATGGGCCTGCAACCTGTCACGTATATAATCCTAAATACTATGCAAGGAATTGGGGCAAGTATACAATAAAATGTTTGGAATTGCATCTAACTGTCTATATCTTAAATTACACGTTTTGTTAATACCTAAAGAATGAGGAACAACTAAATAAGTTGTGCCTCTATATATAATAAGCATGTTTTTACAAACAAAATCGTATATAAGTATTATTATATTTCTGATTCAGTATATTGCAAATTATGTATTTAGTAATAATGTTTCTCCTCCTTTCGGTTTTGAGATATCGAGTAGCAAAGATATACCGCTGCAAAAAACTCCAAAATCTGAAACGTAAGAAAAAAAGAAAATACATTTATTTGACACACACACAGGACAGACCATTCAGAACAGAAAACATACCTACTTATCTAAAGATTATAATTAAAAAACGAAAAATTATTAAGGTACAGAATTACAGGAAAAATACAAGACAAAAATGTAGTACTTAAGAAATAAAACAAAAAGAAATATGCTTTACACTATGACCCGCCCGCGGCTTCGCACGCTTCTAATTTCCCGGTCCCGCTCGAACTGGATTATAAAAACTATATAAAACACTCTTGTCAAAGTGACTTCACGTTAATGAACGACGATTATATTATATGGATATTGTTCATACAAAAATTCTAAAATCGCGATAAAAAAATGGAGGGTGGGGATAGGAGGGTAAAAATATTTTACGACCTATTCTCATTCACCAAAAATACAAAAAGATTTCATTAAAATCGGTCAACCCGTTTCGGAGGAGTGCGACCACAAACACCGTGATACGAGATTTTTATATATTACTAGCTGTTGCCCGTGACTTCGTACGCGTTACAATACTAAAGGTGTCGGTAACCTAAAAATAAAACTAAACTCGCTGTTTTAACTTGACTTGACACCCCATTTTTATCCCATGGGAACTGATTTATGGGATTCAAACCGAAGCACAGCAATGCTGCTACGCGGCAGAAATAATATGGTGGTAATTCGCCCCGAGCGAGCCCTTTCACAAACATGTTTAAGTTTGACGTATTTGTATCTCTAAATCATATCTAGCCGCTAAATACGTACAAGCATAGTTGCGTGGTTGCGCAAGTCGCCCTTGAAGTTGTCAATCACGGCTCTAAAAGACTTCGTAGACATGTATTGTGTCCGAGATGGTCCAACAGTGGAATGTTGCTGATGATAATGAATTTGAAACGCAGGAGTTTGCGGGTTCGATTCTCACCGTGAAACAAATGTTTGCACGATCCTCAGATATTTATTCTGAGTCTGGTAGTTTCTATACATATTTTATGTACGTATTTACAAAATAAATATATAGGTAAATCTTCTTTCGGCTACACTCTAGCTATACTGCAAATCAAGCTACGATATCTAGTATAAAATGACCTTTCACTGCACGGATAGCCTACACAAGGCTAGGTCAGCTTAGAATGGAAAGTATAGCTTAAATTATAGATGTGTACAAGCTTTGCTTAGTTTGGGCCTAGATAGCGCTGTGTGAAATGTCCAGCATTATTTATTATTTCTCCCATGTTATTGTTTGAACTTCTATGATTCATATTACAATGCGATAAGGAGAAATATGAAACACTCTAAAAATAGTTCAATGAGAAGGAAACTTAGTAATTGAACTGTAAGTTGGATATTAAATGATACAACTGGTCGTGTCACTTGTAAGCCCATAATCATATTTAAACTATACTCAAGCATCTAAATGAAATAAATCGTAAGATGTGAAAGATTCGTATCTTTTAAGAGATTAAAAGGATTTTATGTATATCTTAACCGTGTATAATACACCTAAAGATAAAATAATATATTAACATAAAATATATTAGCGTTTTGAGTAGATTTTATGACAGTTTCAAAGATGTCTGTCAAAATCAATGCTTGAGTTTCGATTTAGTTTTAAGTTTAGTTCTGGAGTAGAGTACAGTATTATTTTAAATTGAGATTTCTTTTGATAATTTCAAAGTAAAACCTTCGTTTTAAACCAGGTTTTATATCTATTGAATGAGAATTTAATGATTTACATTATGTAAAAAAATGCCATGCACAAATTAATAAATAAATAATGATAGACATTTCACAGACCGCTATCTAGCCTCAAACTAAGCCAAGCTTGGGAACCAGATAACTGATACGTACTTATCTTATCTTACTTAACTAATAATATAAATTCGAAATCAATTCTGTCTAAAATATTATAAATTCTAATATAACCAAATTTCATCGAAATTGGTCCGGCCGTATCGTCGTAAAAAAGGTACAAAACAAGACAGACAAAGTTACTTTCGAATTTATAATATACCTAAGTATGGTAAAATAGAAATGAGTATAATACCACAAAAAGGTTCCAACTCAGCATTTCCCTGTGTCACAGCTCGGTAACACTGCGCTGGTCTTTCGTTGGAACCGGTGTGTGGCCTGGTGTGACGACTTTCTACCGAAGCGCTTAGTGGAAAATAATACTAGCGGTCACCCGTCAAATCAGTGACTTCGCGGAACGCAGCTTAGCAGTTCATACCAATGCACACGTTGCAATGTTAGAAGTTATTTTTGCTAATATATTTTACTGTTGCTTTGTTCATACTCTGGTGTTATTAAAATAAATAAGCGATTCGCCTGCAATCTCGCGAGTCCCCCAAACAAAAAATCTAGCGTGAATAATCTCTTTGACTACTAGCGCGGTTTAAATGGCGTCTTGGAAATTGCTACATCGTTTTTGAAGTGAAAACTTCTTTAGGCACGTTGGGCATTTTTGAGATGGGAATAAACCATTGAACTTGCGACACTGTTACCGACACCTCTGTATATAGTTTGATTTTTTTTAAGTAAAACTTCTTTACGCACGCTTGAGTAAGCTGGTGAATGCGTTACGAAAAGTAGGAACATAAGTTGAGTGGGAGATATAAGTTAGTGAAGATAGAAAGAGAGAAAGTTACGTTTCGTATATTTTTAAACGCTAATGTGCGAGTGCGAGTTGCGTCTGTGTATGATTTTTATGCGACATCCTTATTGATAATTTTGCAACATCCAAATTTTTAAATGAAATATTCTTTAGGCGCGTTGGGCATTTTTTGAGATGGAAAAAACCATTGCACTCGCGACACCCTTACTGATACTTTTGTATATAAGAAAGAAAGAAAGAAAAGAAAGAAAATATAATTTATTATGCCAACCACTAATAACAATAATTAACAACACTAAAACAAAATACATTACAACAAAAGATAACATTGCTATTAGCTATTAGTAGCCGCCACAAAAAGGTTCTAACTCAGCATTTTGCTATGTCACAGCAAGGTAACATAGCGCTGGTCTTCCGTTGGAACCATTGTGAGTACACGGAAGTCTGCTAACAGATACAAAAATATAAATATAAACAAGTACTTATATTAAAACCCAACTAGCATAATACATACAGACAAAAATATGCAAGTAACATTATTAAAATTAATTAGTGCGCTTAGTGCCAAAACTTACTATAAGACCCTAAAATATTGCTAACAAGGAGTTGCTGCAACAATATTGCTGGCAGGACATTCAGATCACTCAGTCAATCAACTGCATCACGTAAACGGGTGCCGGCACCATAGTTCTCAGTGCGACTGCGCCGCGCGCTTTATACATAAATAGAAGAATTTTATAATAGAAGGGCAAACAGAAAGAAAAAACAAATAACATACATACGAAAGTAATTGCTAGAGTAATAAACCCATTCACTTGCCTATCTACTGCGAACTACCCTGATGAAGTATAAGTATCTGCAGTATCTGGTCTGTTCAAATTTTCACTTCTGTTGGCACTCCCGGAGTCCTACTATTGTTTATAACCTACTTTTTTGCATTCTATGTATGCAATGCGCCGGCACAGTGAAGTCAATGGCCGGCAAACATGGCGGTTGTAAACCGCTCCGTGAGTTCTTAGTCTAGACAAAACTTACCTCTACTGCGGTGATCGAAATAAAAGTCTTTTTAATGATGTCACTGTAGTAATCCACGTAGTCGTCCGCTGCTTTCAAGCAACCACCAACATTTGATTTGTCTAATGAACACATGTCTTCAGCGCTTGCTTTACGGTCATGAGTACTTTGAAGCGTTTTAGTGAATATGTTTGTAGATTGAATTAATGATTCTATGCTAGTAATCTTTTCAGCACAACAGGTTGGTGGTGTCTTTGGTAGAGGAAAGTAAGAGTGTGGCCCAGCAGTGCCGCAGCAATGCAACTGAAATAAATCATATAAATGAATCAATAATAATAACAGAAATAATAAACAATTATTTACAATAAATTACAGAAAAAACAGTTGAATCATCTAAAAACAATTGCAAGCAAACTAAAGATAACTCAACTGCTCCAAATCACTACCAGGTGGAAGTGTCCCCAAGACAATGGCTGCATTGCCCCGATGAATTGCAATGCTTATGCGTTGACCCAGATAAGCGCTAGCTCTCGGATCACACGTCGCTTCGACCAGACGCCCAGAAAGAATTTTGAAAACGCGATGTGCCCCGGTAGACCCAGGGTCTCGACCCCAAATGGCTCAAATACGTAAGCTCTGTCGAGACTTCCATATTTGTGCTGCTTGAGATCTTCGGCTGAATTTGCCACCGCACCGGCCCCAACTGCTGTACCAGACAGATGAGATGGTGCAAGGGTGTTGACGCACGTGGCGTCCCACACCAAAGGCCTACCCTTCTCTCAAGGTACAAGAGTCATACTATCAGGCATGTTACCATCGTCACGTATCAGACCGTTTGGTTCGAGAACGGCTGGAGCTTAGACGCTGCAAAAAGCCCGGCTTTTCCGAACCAGTATAATCTCGGAGTCTTCAAGTCCAGAGTGAATAGTTCTTCCTAGGCAAGCGGGCTCCATCTTCGATCACACCATCACTTACCACCAGGTGAGGTAGTGGTCAAGCGCTTGACTATCATGAATAAAATAAAAATATCCTTACCCAAACTTCTACTACGTGGAAGGCAATGTTATCATTTGATTTGATATCGCTTCTGAATGCCTTATTCAATGAATCATTAACTTCGTCTTTTATGGAGTCGACTTTAGTAATAAACAGAATTATGATTAATATCTTGGCAGCAGCAAACACAAACATGAAGACGGAAAACTGAAAAAAAAAGTTAAGATTATATTGACATTTAATCTCCTCATATGGAGAGAGCAGTGTTTTTCTACTAGATCGAATCAGAAATGAGGAGATTCGTAAACTAACCAAAGTAGTATAGAATAGACTAGACCCTCATATTGTAGATACGTGGAAGTCTCACACGATGCGTTTCACCCGCTCGTTTCTTCCACGCACCTGCAAGATGTGGAATGACTTTCCCCCGGAGGTTTTTCTGGAGGGCTTCAAAATGCACGCCTTTAAGAGAGGTGTAAATAGGGTATTCAGTGGTAGGCAACGCGACTGCAGTACCACGAGTGCTGCAGGAGTTAGGATGACCACATAACATCAGGAGGCCCGTCAGCTTGTGTGTCTACAAGTTTAATATAAAAAAAATATTATTTACCTATTTGATACACACAAAATGACAAAGGTTGCCTGGAAGAGATCGCTTTTAGCGATAAGGCCGCCCGTTTTACCTTTAATTTAATTGTATATTCTCTTTTGTTTGGTTTTTTTAAATGGTTTGCAAAAAATACATTAACTCATCTAATCTAATAACACATGAAATAAATTTAAAGAACAGTAAGTACAACTGAATCTAATAAGACAGTTCGACTCATGTCTCTGCGTACCAATATGGCGTTCAGTTCAGCATAATGTTGGATGTTATTTACCCTAAGCTGATTTTCATCTGAAACCAGAAGCAAAGATAGTGCAGCAGCAACGCAAAAAAAAAAAAAAAAAAAGTGGGTGAACTGGTAAAGTTGGTAATCAATTAGTGCCTATTCGTTCTTACCAGATCTAATGACTTGCCTAAAAAAGGTTTCGGCAGAATAACAGCGCCGAGCTGTCGATCGGTGGCGAGGCATGATGCTGAGCTGAAACCCATTTGCTGCAGTAGCACATACACACCTACTAGCCTCTTATTAATTTTTCCCTGACTACATTGTATATTTATTATTTCATTCTATTGTTCCTATGTTTGTTGTGTGTAATTTTCTGTTTTCTCTTGCTTGTGCTTTCTCCTTGGTGTTATACCTTTTGATTGTATTGTGTGAATTTGTGTGTGCTATGCTAGGAAATAAATGTCTGTCTATGTAAATAAAAGGTGTGGGTAAATAAATTCACTGACATAGCCCAGATACTTAGCAAGCTGAAGTAGCAGTGCACACTGCTCGAAGAACTGACTGTTTTAATACAATACAATTATTATGGCTGACTGATTCTCAAAATAATTCAGTAATTTAATTGTTTTTTTAATCTGTACTTGAATTTGACTTCAATTGTTTATTTAATTAAGTAATATGAATTATTACCAACTGCACTAACATAGTTTTAAGTTTTCAAGTTTTACTAACAAATTATGGATGTAATCATCTGAAATAAATTATTTTGAATTTGAATTTATATAATAACAGATAAACGTAGGTAAAAAAATATTCCTCGACACAGTTTTGATAATAATAGATTCATTTTTTTTTTCTGAGTACCTATTCATCTCCATATATATATATATATATATATATATATATATATATATATATTAATTATATCTATTTATTCGTTATATTTGTATATTTTAATAAGTATTTTATATTTATTTAGACAATTAGGTAATTAGCAGCTTTTTCTTATATATTTGTTTTACTTTTTGTACGCCAACTTAAGTTTTTTACCTGTCACGATTGACTGGTAGAAAGTGTTTTTAGCATTAAGTCCTCCATTTGTACAGTGACGGAATGAAAAGGTTCATCACTTTTCAAATGGATTCGTTCAACGTATCGCGCGTACATATTATCCTTTTGGAACTTTGTTACATATAACATGAGTTAGAGAAAATAATGTTTAACTGTTCGCTTGCACCAGCAATGCAAAAATCAATTAATTCCTTTGGACAAGATAACTAGTCAAACTACTTTGATCTGAATAATTTAGACCTTAATTAAAATTTATTTATCTAATCTGAGATATGATCTAAATAATTATGAATTTTATTAAGCATCATTTTCTCTAACTCAGTGTATCCTGTAAAAAAGTTTCATGTTTATGCAATAAAGAATGAAAACAAACAAACCAACAAACAGTATCGGTACCACTAACTTGACAGGCTGAAGCGCCTCTAAAAGTCTTTTGACAAAAGACAGAGGGTTTATTTGAACGGCTAAATGCAAAAACGGCCCTTGTCACTTTTTTACCAAAATATTTTTATGCATTTAAAGGTTTGGCAATCATTGAGCAGAGCAATACCCGTTTTTATCGCTTGGTGTAAGATAGGCACTAGTCCTCGTTGTTTTTATACATTTACTATAAAAAGGCACTTGTGACTGATTTTAATTCATCTTTTTCGTAAAATCCAATGATAATTAAGCTGAATTTTACGTTGAAATGGATAGCTGATTTTGTACTCAATTACATATACGAATGTAAGTTATGTATGTGTGATTTAAAGACATTTAGTTTTTTCGCTCTCCTGTAAAATTTTGACTATGGAATTTAGGTGTCACTTGTGTCCGTTTTCGGGTTCCGTAGCCAAATGGCTAAAAACGGTACCCTTGTGGATTCGTCATGTCTGTCTGTCTATCCGTCCGTATGTCACAGCCACTTTTTTCCGAAACAATAAGATCTATATGTTGAATAATATGTTATATATATGTTATGAAAATAATATGTTGAAACTTGGTAAGTAGATGTATTCTGTGAACCGCATTAGGATTTTCACACAAAAATAAAAAAAAAACAATAAATTTTGGGAATTCCCCACACTTAGAACTGAAACTCAACATTTTTTTTCATCAAACCTATACGTGTGGAGTATCCATGGATAGGTCTTCCAAAATGATATTGAGGTTTCTAATATCATTTTTTCTAAATCGAATAGTTTGCGCGAGAGACACTTCCAAAGTGGTAAAATGTGTGTCCGCCCATGTAACTTTTAAAAAAAGAGAATGATAAAACTAAAAAAAATAATACATGATGTACATGCAAACTTCTGCCGAAAATTGGTTAGAACGAGATCTAATAAGTAGTTTTTTTTAATACGTCATAAACCGTAAACCACAATTTACCTTTTATTCATTTAACTCAAATATAAAAAAGTTACAACGAACTACAAGAACTTTTATATTAAGTTACTTGCTGCTGCGGAATCTTTCATGGGCGAGTCCGACTCGCACTTGGACGCTTTTTTTATATTTAGCCATTCATTTAAGAGTGTGATAAATCAATGACATATTAATTTAAATTTTAAATAGTTACCGTTATCAAAAGGCATTTGCTTTCGATAATAGATCCCCAGCATCCTGAGAACGCGATGAACAGAGTAATGATGCCAAAAAGAATCAAGGCTATAGACGTTGCTTTTACCACTTGCTCCATGTACGCAGTGTTGACATCAGCAGTCACTAGGAGATCTTTAAATTTGATGTATAGGACTATTCCTCCTATAGCTATGGCTAGACTGAGAAGCTGTAAAAGAAACAAGGAACGTTTCAACAGAAAAGTTTTGCTGGAAGAAAACTCTGCATAGGGCGAAGCTCGCTTTTGTTCGTCTTTTATTCATGTACTTACTGTGTAATGTATTTTCACACCACCAATGTCAAATTATATGACATGGACCTCCCGGCTGAGCCGGGAGTAAAGTTGTACTGAATTTCAATAAGCCGCTCGTGGGCTTAATGTCATTTGAATTTGGAACCTCATTTGTTTTAAAATTTGAATCAGAGACCCACACAATAAGAACTCGTTCATAAATCGAACGTGAATAAAAACTACATACTGAAAGATAAAAGAATGTGTAATCTAATTATTCATTATTAATTATGAAATGGGATTTCGCATTATTTTATCTTTTAGTAAGTATTTTTTATTCACGTTCGATTTATGAATGCTATGTTCTTCGATTGAAGAACATATCATAAATAAAGACCTCTGCACAGAATGTACCGAAAAACAACGAAATCTATTAGATTTCGTTTTTATTGTCTCGCAGAAAGTGTGAAAGGTAGAGTATTCTCCTCGTGGATAAAGCTGTCTGCATCTTAGGCGTGCTTACATCCCTCTCTGCACTCAGGATTCTAGTAACTCCATCGCTGCACTCGCGAGTTAACTCTAGAATCCTTCGTTAGCTTCGGGATTCAATTCAGCGCCCGCGGCGCTGCTTTTTCCCCCGTTTAATAATCTAATAATCTTGTATGCAATAAAGAATGAAATGTATTTTCTTGTGTACAGTATTTTTCGATTATACTTTCACGAGTTATAGTTCGAGTACAGAATCCCTAAAATAACTACATAAGTAAGTACTTACCACAAAAATCGTATTGAATATAAACAACAAAAATTTCACCAGGTTATAAAAGCAGCCCTTAGAATGCATTTTGTCACTCTTTAAAATACAATTATGGACAGAATTTCAAAACAGTGTTTCCTCATCAACTATTGTATAATAAATAACTATAGCTACTCGTAGTTTAATCCTACTGTACAATAACTTGTCTGCGTATATCCTGAATCCATGTTTATTGAAATACAGTCCGACCACGCTAAGTCTGCTTGCCAGTTGGGATGGTAGATTTTTACACAACAATTTTTGTTGGCTACCAACAATCTACCACGAAAGCAGCCTGCCCGAGAGTCCCCCCGATCGTTGCAACACAATTGAAATGTAGAGATAACAAATGAAAAGGTACAGACGCGATAAATACTAGAGAAAAGGCTCGCGTGCTTGTTATTTCATTAGCATTTTTATAGAAAGGGCTCGCCCGGGGAAGTACTACCATCATACCTATTTCTGCCGCCAAGCAGCATTGCTGTGTCTCGGTTTGAAGGGTATGGTTGCCGGTGAAATAACAGGCACATGAGGCTTTACACTTGTATGCCTCAGGTTTTTTTTATGTTATTTGTGGGGAAATAGGCTTACGGCCCACCTGATGGTAAGCGGTCACCGTCGCCTATTGACACCGGCGACACCCGGGGCATTGTCGATGCGTTCCCTACACTGTAGAAACTTCTTTACGTTTCACTTGAAGCGTGCCATGTCGTAGCCTAATGGGAAAACCTCAGATGGACGCAGGGCACATTTCTAAAATGCATGACCTACGAGGCAGTTCTCTGATATAGGCGATGGTTACCACTTAACATCAGGTGGGCCATAAGCTTGTTACATCTCCATGTAGCACAAAAAAAACTTTTTTGTGTACCTCTATGGCGCATTAGGCGAATAGCCAGCTGAGAAGATAATTTTGATAAGTTTACTTAATACCTACTTTAAATATTTTTTACCGGTTTGAGTGTTTTTGAGCACCAATATAAACTTAGGCAGGATATACAGTGTAGAAATGATTAAGGTCGAAAATCAAAAATGCGAGTCTTGTTGGATCGTAAATTGTTGGACTACCTTTAAATAAAAAAAAAAACATTTTTAATTCAAGTTTTTAATTTTATTATCTAGATGAAAATATCTGGTCATCATTCAATGGAGGCTTGTGACCCTTCAGCTGGATTTCTGTGTCGCCTTAGAACACCGAAACACTTGGAAACACCGAAAGTTGCTTAAGAGCTATATTTTTTTAATTGACTGTTATTATCGTGATGCCGACTTAGCGTGGAAGGACTACAGTTCGTATCCAATACAGGATAACTTCACGGTACAAACTACAGGAAAAACTAAATATCACTGTAACGGTATGACAACCAACAGCCACTTAGTTAATTAAAATAATACTCAACCACAGGTCCTACAAAAATATATAAATGGAATTGACTAATTACGACGATGACCTGCGTGGCGCAGTGGGCGAATGCCCGGCTGAGACACAGGATGTTAAGGGTTCGACTCCCGCCGCAATACAAATGTTTGCATGCTCAAACGTGGCCGCTGACGGAATCACACAAGACCAAGCTCGGGGTTTGCCAGAGAGCGATGGAACGCAGCATTTTGGGTATTAAAATAACAGACCGAGTTAAGGTGGTGGTTCGCGTCGCGACAAAGACAGGAGACAGAGACAGGAGACTGAGACGGGAGACCGCGACAAGTGTCTCGGTCTCTTCTGCTGTACTGTGGGTCAAGACCGAGACCGCAACCAAAGCTACAATTTATTCAGTATCGGAGTGTCTGTCGATGGAAATGTTCGTCACTGTATGAGTCTAGTTGTGCATCGTATATCGGAGGGTGTTGTCTGATCAGTTCAATCAGCTTTTCACAGTCTTCGTCAGAAGAAGTAGTAATTTTTTACAATAAACACACGTACTTTTCGAGCGCGACACGAGACACTACTGGTCAGGGGCAGCAACCGTCGCGGTCTCCGGTCTCGCATCTCTGTCTCTTGTCTTTATCCCGCTCGCTAACTGATGCATTAAACATTGCCTAAAGTCAAGTAACGGTCGCGGTCTCCCGTCTCAGTCTCTTGTCTCGGTCTCCTGTCTTTGTCGCGACGCGAACCGCCATCTTTAGAAATACCACACTGCATTCGAAGACAGGTACCGCTGACGTAGTTCGCAAGACAGTTAAGCTGAAATGGGAGTGGGCGGGCCACGTGACTACGTGAAATATTTTATTTCGGACGCGGGTGTTCCTCTTTATATTCTAAGTATGTATTTGCAAAAAAATATGTAGGTATTTATTTATTATGTATTCGTTATCTGGCTCCCAGAATACAAGGTTTGCTTGCTAATTGCACTGTGTGAAATGTCTAGCATTATTTATCTATTAAATGTGTATGGATCGTTTTGAAATTGTATTCTGTATTATTTTGACTATTCACTGTTGATTGGTTGTAAATGTAATTCTGCGTGTACTTATTTCCTTACTTGTTACATTTTGCATACTGTAAGGTATGGCTATAGCTGATTTTTATTTTTACTTCCGACATCGGTCGGCTTCGCATGCGTGGTTTGTCAATAAAAAAATATGAAATAAAAGTGGCACTCCAGGAGTGCCGACAGAAGTGATAACTTGAATAAAAGCAGACTACAACTACAGATGTCGCGAGTTCAATACTTTTTTTTTAACTCAAAAATACCCAACGCGCCTAAGTTTTCACTTCAAAAATTTGGATGTTGCAAAATGAAATGAACATCGCATAAACATGAAAATTTACTAAGAAAATCGTCTTATGCCCCTCCACAAACTAAATAAAATCATATTATATACAGACGTATCGGTAACAGTGTCGCGAGCTCAATTGTTTTTTCCCATCTCGAAAATGCCCCACGCGCCTAAAGAAATTTTCACTACAAAAATCGTGTTGGTACTTATGTTTATTTACACTTTTAGTACAAGTTTTTACAATAAAGAGTTATTTATGATAAATAATAACTCTTTATATAATTACCACACAAACAGAAATAATACAAAAAAAAGTACTAGGCTAGAATAATTACGGCATTACAATGGTCGGCCTTATCGCAGAAAACAATCTCTTCCAGGCAACCTTTGGATGGAGCGAAATTTACAAAGATACGGAGTGTGGTGTACTTTAGAGGATACATTTACACGTAATATATTCTAAGGTATATTATGAAATATAATAAAGTTTTAACCCTAATACTCAATATACTTGTAAAATAGACTAATATATATATATATATATATATATATATATATATATATATATATATATATATATATATATATATATATATATATATGTATATAGGTATAAACATATAGCAAACCATATTGACAGATAAAATACTTAAATAATAAATAAATAACGCTAGGAAGATGACATCGTCAGGTAATACGATAAGATAACTCTTTATTGTACACCAAAGTAAAATACATAACATAATTCTTACAAATAGATTTAGTACAATGGGCGGTCTTATCGCTAAAAGCGATCTCTTCCAGATAACCTTTGTTTGGACAGGATTATAATGTAACACATGACGGTGGTGCATCTTTATAAATTTAAAAACATACCTACATACTATAAACCTAAAATACTAGTAATATCACAAATTTAATTTAAAATAAGCAACTTTAAAAATGGTTATGATGAATTAACAAGCAGTTACAACTTCAACACAGGGACAGACAATGGGTGTGCACTTTTGTTTTAAAATTACTAATACTTGGATGTTCTTATAGAGAGGGGCATAGAGTTCCACAATCGTACGGCTGTTACAGTGAAGGATAAACTATAAAACTCTGTCTTATGTAATGTTGTTTCACCTTCAACTTGAAGGAGGATGACTGTCTTATTTCTTCGGGCAGAGCATTCCACAGTCGAACAGCCTTTTATTTATAGACTGATGAATAATTTCAAACTCTAATTATAAGTTTCCGTAGTGTAGCGGTTATCACGTGTGCTTCACACGCACAAGGCCCCCGGTTCGATCCCGGGCGGAAACAAATGGCTTTTTGCCTATTGTTTTTACATATTATTTTTACATGTTTATCTCCACATAAAATGTATAAAATATGTTATTAATTTTATGTTTGTTGTATGTTTTGTTTATTAATTTTACTTTTTATAAATAATTAGTAGTTTTTGAATAACTAGAGGTTCGGACCGAACTGAGATCTCGCGAGTCTGCTATAAAAATAAAAATATATTATTCGTAATTCAAAACAGTGCCCCCAAATAAATAACTAACTAAGTTGATCTACAGTTTCATTCAAATTAAAGGAAACGGGAGTTCATGTAAATTGGTTTCTTTTTGGGGTACAAGTTGCAGTTATTCTGGATTTCAGACTTTTGCCTATATTTGTGACACTTACGCTACACGCCTACCAAATTACAGTAATTTGGGGTCACTGGTTTACCCTGTGAATTTCGTCAAAGTTTATTATGGTTAATAACTCAAAAACTATAAGAAATTTACCAAAAATAAAAATCGGAATCGAAATTTACTAATGAAGACCTTTCATTTGACATCCCACTTGACCTAATAGTCTCATTTTTTCCCCCTCTTGAACCCCAATATCTCAACAACCCCTCAACATTTTTAACTCATTTAGTCACACCTAAATTGTGCTATCACTACCTACCTATCTAACAAAAGCGGATCAACGCTTCGAAAGTTATCCTCGGACAAACATACATACATACTCGTACAACGCTGATTTGCCCAAGTCGATTTGGAGATCTCGCTTCACTCGATCAATAACGAAAACAAGGTTAAAAATAATGCATAGAGAAACTATCAACAGTGTCTATAAATTATCTTGGATTTTATTAAAGTGCATGTAATAAGTCCACTTCGCTTTTCATCTATCGGTGAAACGATAAATCAATGTGGAAACGTCAAAATTGCTGTTCTTGCTAAAGTTTTCAATTGATCTAAGAACGTGATGAATATTAACTTGCAATTTGAACCGCTGACTTTATATGTTGTCATCTAACAAGACTGCTGATTTAGGACAGAACCCTGGCTTTCCGTTCCGGCCGAATTCAAATCATTGAGCATTGCTCTTAGCGAACCTACAGACCAATATTAAAATTTAAATCGAATCTCCTTAACAAATCCTTAATATCATGAAAAAAATTAAGAGATCAAAGATCATAGTTCAGTAGTGGGCGACCGCGTCGTCTTCTGCCATCTACGGATATCCATCCTGTGATTTCTTTTGCCCATGCGGGTCACGTGGCTCGCCCAGTCCCATTTCAGCTTGGCTGCCTTGCGACCTTACATCGGCGATACCAGTCTTCGAGCGCAGTGTGGTGTTTCTAACTCGGAAAATGCTGCGCTCCATCGTTCGCTGGCAAATCCCGAGCTTGGTCTTCCGTGATTCCGTCAGCGTTTGAGCACAGTAGGAAAACGCTGGCGTGATGACCTAGATGTCTTCAACAGCGGTTGGGTAGAGTTGGCTAGGGATAGAGAGGGGTGGAAAGAATTGGGGGAGACCTTTGCCCAAAAATTGTAGTGATAAAAACAATGGACTCCAAGAAACAAAATTTTCTTTAGCAACAAACTGCTATGAGAATAACCTTTTTATTTTCGTACTGAAAAGTTATGTGTTATATATTTTAATAACACATAAAAGATCGCTTACAGCCCTTGTATAAACAATATATATTATCTGGTATGATTCTTATAAATTCGGGATTTATCACGTACCGTTTCATCAGTTGGTTCAACCGATAATGACGTGATAAATCCCGTATGAATGATGGAAATCAATCACGAAAGTTTTCTAAGTAAAAAAGTATATGTTTAAATCCAGGTCGTAATCTATCAGCATACCAAATTTCATTGAACATATACATTATAATATTAGTGTGATTATCTTCACGCAGATAATCAGTTCAACACACTAATATTATGTACCTACTTGGTCTCAACAATAACTCAATTATGCTACAAAAGTTTGTACCTACCGTAATCGAGTAATTTCCGCTATAATTCTTAATACTCTTTGAAACAACTTCATTAATTTGAGCCAACACGTGGGAATTATCGTTGTTTATTACGGTTATGGTCGATTATTTATAGTGTCGGTTCAAGATAACATTCAGGGAATTAGTGACTTATAAAACGTGACTAATATTGTACTTTACTTCGTTCAAAAGGAAAATGCGATAGTGAGATTCTATAATTCAAAATTTGTGGCTCCAAAACTGAATCGCATTTTAGCGGCTACACCTGTGAAAATTTCAACTGTCTAACTATCACGGTTCAGAGATACAGCCTGGTGACAGACGGACAGACAACGGAGCCTTAGTAATAGGGTGCCGTTTTACCCGTTGGGTACGGAACCCTTAAAACTGACCTAGGAAGAACCAAGAGGGCTAAGGACTATTTATATACGTTCTTACTGTGGGCGACTTGCGCAACGATACCTAAACGTAACTAGTGGCTAAATATGGAGTAGTCAAATCATACGAATACGTCAAATTTAAACATGTTTAGTCGCTACATAAGTTTACAGATCGTTGTGCAAGCCGGGCTGTAAATATCCCGTTTTTGGACAGACTTTTTTAAGAGCAATGTTTGGAATCTATCCCCCTCTGCGTCGCAATAAATGTAGGAAATTGTGTATTTTAGCGTATAGATTACGACCTCATACCAACTTAGTCAAAATAACAGTAAAATCTAAATAGCCATTTTTGAAAAAACGCTATTCATTCTGATTCCAATATAAACCTATGCAATTGCAACTGTCTCTAAGCAGTTGCAAAACTATGCTAAACATAAGTAATTTATTCTGAAAGCTATAATTAATAGAACGATCTATTTGATATTTGATCAATTTAATTAGGTACAGTCAACATCAATTATTCTTAATACAATGATTAAATAACATACAATTAGTTACAGAAAAATATACATGCATTTTCATTTCTCCTTTTGAAATACGAAAGAACTGTTTCATTTACTAGTACTTCCTACTCTGTAGTATACTACATATATACACTATATGTATATACTATATATAGTATACAGTCAACATCAATTTACTTATTATCCATCTATACTAATATTATAAAGAGGAAAGATTTGTATTTGAGTATTTTTGTGTGTATGTTTGTAATGGATAAACTCAAAAACTACTGTGCCAATTTCGAAAATTCTTTCACCATTGGAAAGCTACATTCACCCCGAGTGACATAGGCTATAATTGCTAGAAAATATTAGGGATCCTTACTAAAACTTAAGTAACGTAACCAAAGGTGTAAAAAAGTGCCCTAAAACGTCTTTCGTCGCATGCGCTGCGGAAACTATTGATGATAGAACAAAAGTATGTTCTACAATATTAAAGAACATATCAACATCTACAAAAAACTTCGTAATATTATAAAGAGGAAAAATTTGTTTGTTTGTTTGTATTGAATAGGCTCCGAAACTACTGGACCGATTTTAAAAATTATTTCACTGTTCGGAAGCTACACTATCTCCGGGTGACACAGGCTACTTTTTACCCAACTGCGGAGAAGGAGGGTAATGTTTTTATTAAAAAACTACGCGTGCGAAGTTGCGGATTGGTCATCTAGTAATAAATAATTATAGAACTTTCTTTTTTATTTCAATAGAAGCGATGAAAATGCATGTATATTAAAGTGTAAAAAAAATCTAAAAAAGGTTTCGGCAGAATAACTGAAAGAACTGTCGATCGGTGGCGAGACATAATACTGAGCTGAAACCCATTTGCTGCAGTAGCACACACCTACTTGCCTCTTATTAATTTTTCCCTGACTGCATTGTTTATTTATTATTTAATTGTATTGTTCTGACGTTTGTAGTTTGTAATTTTCTGTTTTCTCTTACTTGTGCTTTCTCTTTGATGCTAAACCTTTTGATTGTATTGTGTGAATTTGTGTGTGCTATGCTAGCAAATAAATGTATGTTTATGTCTATATTTTATTCTGTAAATAACTGTGTGTGTGTTATTTAATTATTATGTATTAATTGATGTTGACCGTATACTATATATAGTAAGTACTACAGTGTAGTAAGTACTAGATAACGTACTACAGACCGTTGCAAACTATTGTACTATCTATTTTGATGGCTGAACTGCTCCAGGTATTTTCCTATAATTGTGGAAACACTAATAATAAAATATTATACAATTTAATTAGTAGTTTTAAGAATACAATAATATTTTTGTTTTAATGTTGATTGTACTATCAAGATAAGCGATCGCGGAAGGCCTAAATGAACTACATATTTCAACTACCTCGAAATTAAGGAAATGAAAGACATAGCTTAACCTAATTTTCAATTAACATTGTGAAACTATCTATAGCCGCACACTGTTATTTATTGATCGAGCGAAGCGAGATCTCTAAATTAACTTGAGCAAATTGGCTTTGTATTTGTGTATGTTTGTTTTTCCGAGGATAACTTTCGAAGCGTTTAACCGATCATCGTGAAATTTGGTATACAGGCAGGTAGTGATGGCACAATTTTGGTGTGACTAAATGAGTTAGAACTGAAAAGGGGGGGGGGGGGGGGTTGTTGAGATATTGGGGTTCTAGTGTAAAGAAAAAACAAAATGGGACTATCCGGTCAAATGGCACGTCTACTATACGGTATTTTTTGAGTAAATTTCGATACCGTTTTTATTTTTAGTGATTATTGACATTTTTAGTGAAATTGAACTTTGACAAAATTCACAGGGTACACCAGCGACCCCACAGTGCTGAAATTTGGCATGCGTGTAGCTTTAGTGACATAAATATAGGCAAAAGTCTGAAATCCCAAAAAAGTGTAACAATTTAACATCAACTCTCGTTACCTGAAATTTGAATGAAATTGTAGGTCAAGTTCCTTGGTTATGAATTTCGTGGCACTATTTTGATAGTTAAAGGTTACAAATATTATTTTTTAGATTTTATGGGAGACTCACGAGATTTCAGTTTGGGGCAAACCACTAGTTTAATATAAGCTCCCGCTTGCGGCTGCGCACGCATGGTTTGTCAATCAAAAGTAACCTATGTTTCAAATAGTTTCAATCCAGGTCATGATCTTTCTATATTCCAAATTTTATCAAAATCGTTCCAGCCGTTCAGTCTTGAAAACGTAACAAAGAGACAGAGCTACTTTCGAATTTATAAAATTAGTATAAATTTAGAAAAATTATCTGCTGAAATCGTACTATGGAAATTATTGGGAGAATAGTGGAGGTTCATTCGGTGGTATGATGTAGGTAGATGATGATACACACAATATAGAAAGTCAAATATAGGTTACACGAATAATAAAGCAACTAAATGATAAGATCAGAGCAACAGACACTAAACGCAGCTAACATTTCATAAAAGCGCCAAATGCCGGTAGCCTAATCACTAATTAGAGTCGGATGATGTCACTGTCGCCGGATTAGGCCGTGTCTATAGACGTGAGATACGCACTGGAGCCATTAAAGGGAGCGGTCTGTCCGAACGACAGGCGGGCGACAGCAACTGGCTTACGTAAGGAAAAACTGGCATTTATTATAGAGGAGGCCAAATCCAACCTAAACCCAGGAGTAAGTGCAGATGGCCTGAAGTTATGATGTTATGTCATTGTGCTTATAAGCGAGCTGAAACTGAAGTTAATAAGAGGGGTGAATCTAGACATTTTTTATTAATTTTACATACCTTCTATATAAATTCATCTTTAAACAGAAGCAAAATAAGGGTTGAAACTGAACTAACTCATCATACCGGTAAGTTGAGTCCGAATTACTTTGCATTCAAATAAGTTTAGAACTCCACAGAACCTACTCACAAAATGTAACTGCAACAAACCTTTCTCAAGAGAGTCTAGGCGGAATAATTCAAGCAAACCTTTGCCCTATCATGATAAAGTAGTGGTATAAGTATTTTTAGCACGGTTCCACTATAATCTGATACGTACTACAAAGGCGCCATGAAATACATTGAAATGGTTGGAGTAAAGCAGTAAATCAAAAGTAAATCCAGGCAATCCAAGGATTGCTTGGGTGATAACTAGTGTTTCGCCCCGAACTAACATCTCGCGAGTCTCCTAAAAAAACAAAAAAAATATTATTGGAATCTTTGACTATCAAAATAGTGCCACAAAATGCATAACCAAACAACCTACAGTTTCATTCAAATTACAGGTAACGGGAGTTCATGTCCATTAGTTTTTTTTTGGGGTATAAATTGCAGTTAATCTGGATTTCAAACTTTTCCCTATAATTGTGTCACTAAAGCTGTGGATTTCCTGGTGTAACCCGGGGATTTTTATTAAAGTTCAGTTTCTATTATGGCTAATAACTTAAAATCTACAAGGTTTAAACTAAAAATAAGAACGGGATCGAAATGTAGGTACGCACAAATACCTTGTTAGACGTGCCACTTGACCAGATAGTCCCGTTTTTTTTTACCCCTCTTGAACCACAATATCTCAACAACCCCACACATTTTTAGCTCATTTAGTCACACCAAAATTGTGTCTTCATTACCTACCTATGTACCATATCGTGAATGGTACACATACCTAGGCGGTATTGATTATCAAAGTTCTTCTAATCTTCTAATATAGTTAACAAGTGCAGAAGTCTTGAAGCAGTACGTCCCGGCCCAGCGTATGTAAAGATTTCGGACGGTCTGTGAATTTGAACAACAGTGTTGGTTAGTTAATAGACCATACTTAAAATATCTTACAAGTATCTACGCCACATTGCGAGTCACATTAGATATTTGAAACACGACACTGATTCTTTATGAGAGTGCCGCTGTCATATTTTACTAACGGCCACAACTCATGTTCTGTCTAAATTGTGGCTGTCGAAGCCACACGATGCGTTGCGGCCAGCGGCGGCACGGCGGCCGCACGTGGACCCCGTGATTAACTGCTGCTGCGTTCTACATATTGAAAATTCTATGCACCTAAGATGCCAGAGCGGTACCTTTTTTTTCGGGATGATCTGCGATCAGTCGTTTGACTATGAGCAAATGTCTTCTGCGATGTGTTGCCGTGTGACTTGTGCTCCACTTTTGGCGCACAACTCGTCCTGTTTGCTACTAGCATCTCTAATCTAGTGTTTTTATGTCTAGTCTCTTGATAGCCAGGTTGCACAAGGTTGAGTGCCAGTTGGTTGGGATGGTGTGCCAAGCGCTCCATGTATTTTGCAGCAGTTATCCTGATTTCCTCTCTAACTGTGCTCATTTCTAAGTGCTCGTGAACTTCAGTGTTAGTTATGAACCACGGTACATCTGCTATTGTCTTAAGCATCATGTTCTGAGATCTCTGTATGATAGAGATGTTTGTGTTGCTGTTGCATCCCCATAGTTGGATTCCGTACATCCAGATTGGTTTCAATATGGCTTTATATATGAGCAGGTTGTTGTCTGTAGAAAATATGGAGTTCTTTTCTAGAATCGAAGAGAAGTTTCTAAACTTTATTTTAGTCAAAGTTTAGAGCGGTAAGTAGAACATTTATTGCGAGCGTGTGTTACTCTTTACAATTCACAACTGCTTACTTGATTAATAGAGGTAAACTTATTATTAGCAAATTGTAAAGTCGAAGGCTATGCCACGTTGTTTTTCAGCCTGACTGTTGTCGATTTCTATTGTCAGGCAAGACACAACACAAGACAGCTGGGGCAGCGAGGCAGCATGGCTCCGCTGCGTTCCGATGCGGCACTGAGAGTTATGTGGCATAACTGCGGTGCTGCATCGCCTGCAACGCACCGTGTGGTAGGTTGTAAACAAATAAATTTTGTTTATAGAGGTAATTGTGGCCACGAAAAATGAGTTGTGAGTGCTATTTAGCTTCCGGGCATTCGTTCGGTCACGAATTGGACCGCTTGCGAAACGGACCAAGTCCTGGCCCTTATGTCATCGCTTACAATCGACCACAACTTTCAATATAAGTACAGAGCGAGGAATTTGGTTTGCATAGGCATTTGTAAATTGATAATTTTGTCGAGTGGGAAAACGCGCATTGCATTACATTTGGGTTTCGAAATTCTGTGCGGTGATGTTGATAAAATTTAGGATAGGACAATTAGTAAACTTTTTTTCGGTGATGTAGTGATTATAAAAACTAGCTGAACTGCTTCGCACGGTTTTATGTCAAAATAAAATATGGCCTATAGAACTTACGGATAGTGTAGCTTTCTACACTTCGGTTATGAAATACATTATAAGATATCGAGATAGAATCTAACATATCTGTGGAAGGAGCATTCCCTAGTAATGCCCGTTACTCAACCAAGGAAACTAAAGTGGACTATAGGCAATAAAAAGTTCCCATGGACTGAGCAGGTGGGCCACCGACCAAGGAGCGAATTTTAGGTATAGCCTCTAAAGTCTTAAAAAGGGTATAATGATGTAAGACTAGCCTGACTAGTCTTACATAATCTCCCAACGAAGATCAGATAGTGCACAAACGCTACGATAAATCTACAAAAAGACTACCTACTCTAAAGTTTCGTAAAGGCTAAAAATAATTGTCATTTACATTGAGAAACCGAATTGTTTTTACACCATTGTGCCTCTATTGTGCATGGTACAGATTAGCTCAATTCAAGAGTTCTTGACATAATTACACAGTTTCGCTTTTCAAGTTGATGTTTACAATGGTTTTTATGTTGGGAAGTATTAATTGTTGGGTCCAAGTTGTGTATCTGCCATCTTAAGATGCTAATTATGGAAAATGTTGGTGATTTGATAATGGACGGTTATGGTTGGTGTAATTATAAAATATCAGAGAGAATAAATTAGAGTTAGAAGGCAAACTTATGGTTTTTTTGGTTAGAGAATGACCCTTTGCAATCAACTTTATTAAAATACTAGCTGACCAATCCGCAGCTTTGCACGCGTAGTTTTTCAATAAAAACATTACCCTCCTTCTGCCCAACTGGATAAAAAGTAGCCTATGTCACCTGGGGATAGTGTAGCTACCCAACAGAGAAAGAATTTTTTTAATCGGTCCAGTAGTTTTTGAGTTTATTCATTACAAACATACACACAAAAATACAAATCTTTCCTCTTTTAATATTAGTATAGAAATATTTATTATGCATTGAATATCAGCGAGGTAATGCAGCCAGTGTCTTAGGTACACTTACGCCTGATAGTCGAGCAACTATAGATTTGTTTGCAACGGCCTTTAGTTAGGTGGCTCAACTATATATTTTGTATGTTATATAAGTATAAAGTATAGTTAGTCAAAAGTTATGATATATAATAAGTTAGTTTAATAGTTATATATAGGGTGTTTGGTAATATACTGACGATATTCAAGTGACGGTTTCTCCAACGATAAAAAAGACTTATCGAAAAAAATTACTAGTTTAATTAACAAATTTTAAAGAAAATCGTCTAAGTTTAGGTGATTAATTCGATATAAAACTTACTGCCTACTCTTGCAATCGATATCCAAAAATAAAGGCCGATTTAATATCTCTTTCGAAAATAGCTGCGAGTTTTGGGTTAGAAAGGGACAACAAGAGATATCTCGTGACGTCACCAATACAGTAACTGTAGTTAGATGGCAAGCATTAGGTATGCAATAGCACCACATTTCTATGGTAAACATTTCACAAATTTATTTATTTATTATGTACATCAAAATATTTTTTTTATTTTTTGTGCGTATATTGTATCAAACAGCCTATATGTAGTTATGCAACCAACTGAGATACGCATCACTACATTGAACGCATAAAGACGCAAACTCATTTATTGCATTCTCAGATGTCTGGCTGGCCGCTTATCAGCGACCACCCACGTGTTATGTGCCTCTTGGCTTAATAATTGTAATACTAAATAAATCATTCGTCTCGAAAATGAAATTAGTCTTAGACGTTTCACTGTAATAATATTTTAATTAAAAGCTTTTATCAAAATATAAAAGTTTAGTTTTTAAAAACACTTCGAACGTTCCCGTATACTTCAATATGTTGTTTTTTTTCAGTAAGTAAAGGTAAGCGTTAATGTAGTCTCAGATGGAGCATGAAGCTCTAGAAGACAGAGACCGGGTTAATATTTTTTTGCATCAACTGTTAGTTCCACTTATTTTCCTCAATGTTCAACTCTATTTGAGCAAAAGAAAGACTCACAAACATAAAAAAGCTGATGGAATTTGTAACAATTGCATTCATTTGGGTTTAACCTAATAAGATGTAACATTACACGCTTGGACGCTTGCGCGAGACAATACTTTTTGTCGCGATCTAGACTGAAGAGAGAAATAAGAAAAGTCATTTTAGGGTTAAATTTGTTAAATCTTAATTTGAAATAATCTAACCTTGTGATACAAGTAGAACAAAATATAATATTTGTAATGTAGATTTTTATCATCTTCCCATTCAGAAAGAGGAGGATGAGCGGGGTTACAGGTGACTGACTGTGTAGCTCGTAAGCGGATAAAAGTCAAAGTCAAAATCTTTTATTCATTAAAATCACAAGGATCACTTTGAAACGTCAATTTTACTGCCTGTTCCTTCGCGACCAAGCCAGGAAAGAAAGGCAAGAAACAAGGCTGGTTGTTTTTTTTAATGATACGTTTACAATACAGGAAATAAATTACGTCTAAATTGTAACATTTTGAACTAGCTGGAGCAATTTCAATCCCAAGCATTTCTATCATCTAAATAATCCGATATTTTATAGTAGGCTTTTTTATAAAGATTTTGTTTAATTGCGTTTTTAAATTTGTTAATTGTCAATTTTTGTACATCACTTGGGAGTTTGTTATAAAAGCGAACACCTTGCCTTTTTTTTGCAACAGCGAGTTTATCTTTATTTCTAGTATTAAAATTATGATTATCGCTATTTTTCTTAAACAAATTAATATTTTTGTGAACATACATCAGATTTTCATAGATGTATTGACAAGGGAATGTTCTAATATTTATTTCTTTAAACTTAATGCGTAATGATTCAATGGGGCCCATATTATAAATTGCATGAACAGCCCTCTTCTGCAGCACAAAAACAGTGTTCATATCTGCAGCACTCACAGCAAAGAGATTTCAATGCGTTTTTTATTTTAAAAAAACTAGTGTTAGCGAGATGGTTCTGGGTTTAAACGCTTTAAAATATCAAAAAAACATTTGATGAACAATATTACCTGCTTGGTAAGTTTAAGTTAGAGTAGGTTATTTTGTCGGCCTCTTCACATCAAAATATTATTATTTTGTGTGCCACATTGCTACGATTTATTAATACTTTGTAGCCGGAAAATGAGGCTGAGAAACCATCCAAACACTGACTTAGAATACTTTGTAACAGTGAAGGTACAAATAACTTAAATGAATGTTATATAGTAGAGCAAACGATTGAGAATATCCTGGTCTGTCTGGCATCCGCTGAAAGCAAGTCTTCTAGTTAAAAGCGTCCAGTAGAAAATGCATTCTCGTATGTTGATAATAGTCTTATATTTTGGCGGTTCCAAATAAAATCGTACTGGAAATCGGATCAGGAAAGATATTTTTTAGTAGGAAACTAAACTGATTTTTGAATTCCGAACCAAGGACACGGACGATTTAGGATTTTTGAAGTTCGGATCGTGGTACCGTTGGAAAAGGGAGTATCATCCAACTACCCTCCACTCAACCCTTCACAACCTGAAGAATTCGAGAAGTAAATCCAACTTACTAAGTAAAAGTAGTGTCTACCTACGGTAATTGTTAGACGGAACCCATGCAAGAATAATTTATTCTTACATCGATTACCAAATTTTTTATTTTTTTTCACAAAATTATTCAGGTCAAAACGACGTAAATCTAGTTGGTAATATAATCTAATTTCGCAGTGCTGTGAATTCCTAAGTAAGGTTTCTGCAATATTGTTCGTAATTCAGTAGAACTAATCCTCCTAATTGGAATCTCAGTCTGCATAGTAACAATGTTAAAGCTATCTCCTACTTACGGCTAATATATACTAACTACGGGATTGAGAAGTTTGTCTATACGTCTAAGACCTTTACCAGAAAGTTTGTATGATCTAAACACCAAGCTAGTGACAGAGCATAAAGGAATACCCGAAAGCCATCGCTTTATCGCAGTGGTCGATAAATCTTCATTAGAAATAAATCTGTCGCTCAGAAAAACGTCGAAAATTAAAATTTAAAAAAAATTCGGGAATCAGATGCGATGTGACTACGGTGATCCTGCGCAGTTAACTACTAGCTACTGTGTCCTTTGTGCTCAAACACCTGCAAGATGAGACCTAACAACCGCCTCACCTGATGTTATTGTTGTGGCTAAATACTGAAACGGGTTATTTTCGATGCTATTTTGTTAGTTTTTGCGTTTTCATGTTTAACCCATCAAGGATTATGCCAACACATTTTAGTATATTCCTGGAACCTGATCGAATAAATCGTTTTAACTGTGGCATTCTAACGACTGGCATATATACGAGTATTAACTTACTTTTGATATACCTATATTTCTCTGACATTTTAAGACGGAAACCCGAGATTCCTGATTTGCTCTTTTTCTCACAAGTAAAACCGTGTAAAAAGATAGTGTTTCTTATATATGTCCATTAATGTAGTAAACGTGTTCCAAGATGGTATCGTACTCTGCGGGGACAGCACAATGGCATTTTGATTTGGTTACTCTGGTTCCAGATTTGTTGAATTGTACTTTTTGGTGTTGGCAATTTGAACAACATTGGTATTATTTGCACGCTGTTAGAGGTTATTATTATGTACGTGTTCTGTGAACTGATTAGTTTTTTCTTTGATTATGTAGATAGTAGAGATTTATCTTCAGTTTGAAATGATAAATTATTTTTTGACATTGTTTGTGTAACTGAATTTATTTTTTTATTATTAATTGCAATGTATAGATTTGTATGCCTGCTAGACGGCAAAACAAAGCAAAACTTTTTTTTATTTAATCATTACAGAATCAACAGCACTTGATATCTATATAAACAAACTCTTATAACTAATGCTTAATGCCAATAACTGATTCTCATTTTAAAGACATAACTTTTAAGCAATTAGTCACCTAGAGATTATGATTATACACAATATATTATTAAATTTTAAGGAATTTAGTAGTAACGCATTTGAAGAACGTAAGGGAGGGAGGGATGCTGTGTAAATGTGTATACTTGAGGGGGTGAGGGAGAAAATTTTATGGAGCGCGCTATATATGATAAAGAACAAAATGTCTATTGACTATTATAGCTTGATGTCTATCTAGTTAAAGATGTCTATTATAGCTATCTAGCGTGCCACAGATGACAGAGTTTTGAGCATCGTTGGTGTGACTCTTTTGAATTGAAGAACGTGATACGCTAATTCGGAGCTATCAATTCTATTACTGCAATCGTCATATAAAAACAACATCTGCAGAAAAGAGCGCCGTTCCTTAAAAATAACTATTATTATTATAACCTGGGCGCCGATCACAATCTTTTAGAAAACCATCATGTTTCAGGAGCGTTTTGTTTCAAGCGTGTTGCTAACATTACTTCGATTTGAACCACAAAATTTTAAAACATTAATGTTATAATCCTAATAATGTTGTATATTAAGTGCTCTCTCACTCACACCACGTTGAATATAATACATTATAAAAACGTATAATTGTAATTATAAGTATATTGCAAAAGTAACCACGATTTACATACTTTTAAGAATAATTTTCCGCGTTATTTGAGCTCTAATGTGAAACGTTTTGAATTATGGTGACGTCACCAAAACTGCTTCGTCTTTACAATAATAAAGTAAGATTACGCTTACTAATTGAGGGTCATGGTATGAAATGTCAGTGTAATATTATTTTAATATAGGTAAGAGATTAAGGTTGACCTGTTGTGTACCTAACCTACGTTTTGAACAGAATTAAGAAACTATTTGTAAATGTTTTTTGCTTTTGAATTTTATTTTATAAAAAGTGATCCGTTATGGTATAGTAAAATATTTTTTTCTTAATTTAATATAAGATAAGTACTACATGATACTTATTTATCAAACGGATTGGGATCTCTACTTTTAAATTGTAAGATCTGTGTTAGGAAGAGATCTGTGTCTTCTTTACTGTGGTTTTAGTAAACATGAATCTAAAAGAACCTACCTAAATACCTGCCGGTATAACTCTTGTATCTTAGGAGAAGGGTATGCATTTGGCCACTTTTACGATACCCTTGCGCCATCTCATCTCTCTAATTCAGCAATTAGGACAGGGCAGCGGAAAATTCAACCAAAGATCTCTAGCGGCACGAAGTTTGAAAACCATTCCATGACACCATGGCCCTTCAAGTTTTTAAAATTCTTTCTAGGCGTCTGATAAAAGTGACCTGTGATCCGAAGGCTGCCTGATAAGGTCAATGGACACCTTTTAGCCAGGAACCCTTTGACCTGGTACATAATGGTCAAAGGAACGTTGGCTAGAGGAATTCATAATAATTAAACATTTCATATGAGTGCGACGCACTGAATCTATTTACACTTCCATTCTTGATCATTGTTTATTTACCTTATGTGGTGGGTAATTACAACAGACGTTAAAATTAATATTTGTCCGTGTTATGGCCTAAAATATAAGCAGGTCATAATGATGTCACCAACCGCAGTGGCTAAACAAAAACCCCATATCGGGTTCCCGTGCGCTGATCTTTACGCTCATTGCATTAACTTTCACTTCCATCAGAACATTAAGCACGCCTTTTATGAATAGTTAGGATGTAGGCTCACTGTTGGAAAATTTTTAAAAATTACCAGCTTTACTACATAAATTTTACTATCATCTTTCTCGAAAGCACTGTTCAATCCGCACCAATTTTCGCATGTTTAGTAGGTTCACCACAGCAAAGAGAGATTCCAAAATCAACTTGGGCAAATCGGCGTTGTATATATGTATGTATGTTTGTTTGTCCGAGGATAACTTTCGAAGCGTTGATCCGATTATCGTGAAGTTTGGTATATAGGTAGGTACTGATGGCACAAATCCGGGCGTGACGAAATGAGCAAGACACATTCAGGGGTAGTTCAAACTTTGCAGTTTTTAAGTTAATAGCCATAATGAAAACAGAACTTTGAATAAATTCACAGGGTGCACCAGTGACCTCACAGTCCTGAAATTTGGTTTTCGTTTAGCTTTAGTCACACAAATATAGGGAAAAGTCTGAAATCTAGAATAACTCCAATTTCTACCCCAAAAAAGATTAACCAATTATCATGAACTCCGGTTATGTGTTGTTATCCATTTCGTGGCACTATTTTGGTAGTCAAAGATATGACAAATAATATTTTTTTTGTTTTTAAGGAAGACTCGCGATATCTCAGTTCGATGCGAACCACTACTTAGATCGAATGATACAAAGATAGATGCGGTTCGCGGTATCTCACCGAGCAGCAACACAATGAGCAGGCAGATGCTCCTTAGACCACTCGAATTAGTTTTCTTTTGTTTACATTTTAATTTTTTTATTCAGATATTGTAATAAATAAATAAATAATGCTGGACATTTCGCACAGCGCTATCTAGCCCCCAAACTATTCAGAGCTTGTACTATAGGAACCAGATAACTGATAGAATACTTAAATACTTCTTTTTTGTAAATACATACTTATAATATACAGTAAAACACCAAATATCTGTAGATCATGCAAACATTGGTTTCGCGGCGGGAATCGAACCCACTACCTCCTGCGTCTCAGTCGGCTGTTCGCCCACTGCGCCACGGAGGTCGTCACGTAATGTAACGATTTTGACTTTTCCAAGTGTACCTACAGTTGTATCGAAGTGGAATAAATTAATCTGAATCTGTTATTCTATTTTGACGTTATATTTTCTGTATGAGATTGTTTCTAGACATCATTTTTTTGCAACTCGCTCCGCTTTCCGATTATACCTCTCGGCGTTCTGAAACTGTTCTTCGCAATCATTCATAAAATTTAAAATACATAAAATGTTAGTACTTACCTAAAAGATTTTTTCCAAACCATTGTGGTACTAGCCTTAATCTACTGATCAAAGAAAGTAAAAATCCATGTCCAGCAGCACGCCATTAGGAAAGCACTGATTAGATATGGAATTAAAAATTATTTCCTCTATTACTTCCTGTTTCTTTGTTGTCGGTTCTTACGAGTAGATAATATTTGCGATTAGCTTTCTAAATTGAATTTTACGAAGACCACAATGTAGCTCCAGTATGGGGTAGCATCAGTAGAAGCCACTGACTTCTGTAATACCCACATGTCTTTGTACTTAGCTCAGATGTCAGAGACTTCATATTACAAAGTTTTTTCAGTCAATAAAAAAAATATTTGTGTTATATTAATATCTTTTATATTCTGAAGTTTATATTTGACTTCCAGCAGGCTTATAACTGTCTAAGTCTAAGTCATCATTTTCACTATGGGGATTTCTAACGCTATGGGGAACCAAACTTTCGCAATCAATGATATAATTTTTGATTTATTTATATCCCGACGTACACCGGATATACACCGGGATGATAAATACACGTTTAAATCCATGAAATTAGTTCCAAAGATAACCAAAGATAGCTTTAGGGCAATATCGATCCCCTTACAAAATAAGATCAATACACAGGTTACGTCCAACTAAGAGTTGGCCTACACCGCACTGCATTGCCCTGGGACATAGGTGAAAAGTCTCAAATACCTATAATTTTAACGGCAAAATTATAGACATAGACAATCATTTATTCACTACATTATCACATAATATACAATACAGTTACATTTTAAGAGAGAGGAAATACTTAAAATTTAACAATTAAACATCACAACCGTAAAACATAAACAAACATAAGGGAGAACCTGGTAGATACTGTGTGCTACAGCAGTAAATGGGACTCGACTCAGCGTTAAGCCTGCCGTAATGGTAAGCCCCGATATTCTGTCGAGACCGCTCCATTTAGCCACTAGACCTTGAGAGTATTGTATTGTCGAGTGAGAATACTGTGTGTCATGGTAGATATGTCAAGTTGTGTCAAAATATAATCATATTTAATAGAAATTGACAAAATATTATTATATGTAATAAAATAAATAAAGTCAGAACATATATAAAACCAATTGATATATTGGTTAAAGGAATACCCCAATCGGCTAGCACGTGAAAGGTGCACTAATGCTTCCCGCACCAGGCAACCCAGGTTATTGTTTACTAAGGTCTTTTTCAAACCGGAACACGCAATGTGAGCATTACAGCTTGGCGGCAGAACTAAGAAAGGTAGTACATTCCCGGACGAACTCTTTCGCAAGGAGCTCCGATTCTACATTGCTTAGGTGAAGAGGAAGAATGACCTATGATAACCCCTATGAAGATTTCGAAGTTTCTGTCATTTAATCTCCATTTGCTAGCCATTTGCAGCAAGGTAATTTACATTTATTTGCCTTAACATAGAATAGAATCATTACATAGTAAGTATAAAATGAAGTCGCTTCCACTGTCTGTTCGCTTAGATCTTTTAAACTACACAACGGATTTTAATGCAGTTTTCAGCAATAAATAGACTGATTCAAGAGGAGGTTATTAGTAATAATCATTACAATTAAAAGGAAGGTTTATGTGTATAACACTCGTACATACATGCAACTGTGAAAATAGCGTACTGTTCATATTTTATGGGTAATCTCATTACAAAGACTTATATCGTTCACGTTTTGGGCATAGGCTTTTCTGTCTTACATGTTGCCTTTAGAGGTTTCATTTTATCGTCTAGTTTTGCTGGTTACATATTCCCGTAAAGTTTAATATTCTACCTATTACATGCAATGTAGAAACTGTCAGCTTTACATCATCTTTAAATAGTATAAAATGAAGTCGCTTCCGCTGTCTGTTCGCTTAGATCTTTTAAACTACTCAACGGATTTTAATGCAGTTTTCAGCAATAGATAGAGTGATTCAAGAGGAGGTTATTAGTAATAATCATTACAATTAAAAGGAAGGTTTATGTGTATAACACTCGTACATACATGCAACAGTGAAAATAGCGTACTGCTCATATTTTATGGGTAATCTCATTACAAAGACTTATATCGTTCACGATTTGGGCATAGGCTTTTCTGTCGTACATGTTGCCTTTAGAGGTTTCATTTTATCGTCTAGTTTTGCTGGTTACATATTCCCGTAAAGTTTAATATTCTACCTATTACATGCAATGTAGAAACTGTCAGCACATCATCTTTAAATAGTATAAAATGAAGTCGCTTCCGCTGTCTGTTCGCTTAGATCTTTTAAACTACTCAACGGATTTTAATGCAGTTTTCAGCAATAGATAGAGTGATTCAAGAGGAGGTTATTAGTAATAATCATTACAATTAAAAGGAAGGTTTATGTGTATAACACTCGTACATACATGCAACAGTGAAAATAACGTACTGCTCATATTTTATGGGTAATCTCATTACAAAGACTTATATCGTTCACGATTTGGGCATAGGCGTTTCTGTCGTACATGTTGCCTTTAGAGGTTTCATTTTATAGTGTAGTTTTGCTGGATACATATTCCCGTAAAGTTTGATATTCTACCGAATACATGCAATGTAGAAACTGTTAGCTTTACATCATCTTTACATAGTATAAAATGAAGTCGCTTCCGCTGTCTGTTCGCTTAGATCTTTTAAACTACTCAACGGATTTTAATGCAGTTTTCAGCAATAGATAGAGTGATTCAAGAGGAGGTTATTAGTAATAATCATTACAATTAAAAGGAAGGTTTATGTGTATAACACTCGTACATACATGCAACAGTGAAAATAGCGTACTGCTCATATTTTATGGGTAATCTCATTACAAAGACTTATATCGTTCACGATTTGGGCATAGGCGTTTCTGTCGTACATGTTGCCTTTAGAGGTTTCATTTTATAGTGTAGTTTTGCTGATTACATATTCCCGTAAAGTTTGATATTCTACCGAATACATGCAATGTAGAAACTGTCAGCTTTACATCATCTTTACATAGTATAAAATGAAGTCGCTTCCGCTGTCTGTTCGCTTAGATCTTTTGAACTACTCAACGGATTTTAATGCAGTTTTCAGGAATAGCTAGAGTGATTCAAAAGAAGATTATTATTAATAACCATTACAGTTAAGAGGAAGGTTTATGTGTATAAATATTCGTACATATATAGTAACTGCGAAAGTACCTGTTTGTTTGTTAATTTGTTTGTTACTTTTTCATAACTAAACGGTTGAACGGCTCGTAGTGAAATTTGGCAAGAAGATTATATCCTGGGGAAGAACAAAGGCAACTTTTTATCCAAATGCGCAAAAGGAGGGTAATGTTTTTATTGAAATACCACACATTCGAAGCCGCGGGCTCAGCTAGTAGAATATAAAACGCTTTATTTAGTTTATTTTATACCACACTTAAATTAACAAATCATAATAAACATTTATCTAGATAGGCGATAGAGCAATTGGCGGTCTTATCGCTTAAAGCTACATACACAGTTGACCGATAACAGAAGCATGTCTCCTTTTTATAAAGATTATGAAATTCCCGTCCCTTATAAAAATAGCATAACCAATTCATTGTCATCCATCCATTCTTTGAAAGGTAGTTTGAAGTTTCACAACGACTCACCTTGTTTTTAAACAATAGAGGGCGCTATTCATTGTTATAATAGCATTGTGTTTCACGGGTCATTACATTAAATCGTGCATTTGAATTGTAAATAAACTTATTCAGCTATTATTCTTAATAATTAGACGATTGTTATCTGTATGAAATAATAGTCAACACCACGGTTAGCTCAGGTGGCAAAGTCATCGTTGATAAGATAATGCCACGTGAACTAAATAGGTACTTAATTTTAATAATTCTTCTTATTCCGTGTTTTTATGTAATTACAATCTCAGGGTCCTCAAGTCGCAAGACAAGACTTCCGTTTTAGATTGCAACATTGCTTTCCAACAGGCGTCATTGATGTCTTACGCGAGCATATTATTTAAAAAAAATATTTACAGACAATTTATCAGATAATAGAATTCTCACAATAATTTTCTTTCAGCAAATCTTCATGTAAAGAGCGTCTTAGAATTTTTTTTATTGTATTTGTTTTTATTGATAAAGTTTATATTCAAGTTATTACAGAACTTAAAACAACTTATATTTTATTTATTTGGGAATATAAACAGTCATATATTATGAAGTAGAACATAGTGCTAATATTTACATGAATAAATGCATGACATCATCCACAGATTAATTGATTAATGGCGGGTTCCTATATCCGTCGGTAACCAGCTACGACTCGTTTCTCCTTGAAAACCTGTCAAAAGTTTGACACTAGTTTGACACTTTTTCAAGGAGATACGAGGCGTAGTCGGTTACCGACGGATATAGGAACCCGGCATAAGTGAACAATATTAATAATTTTACAAACAGTAGGTATATTATTAAAAAAACAGAATAAATGTGTAGTGGGTAGTGGGTACCTACATTATACCCACTATCAGCTGCTCGAATGCCAGTAAATAAAACAAATGAATGAAAGAATAATGTGAGTTGTGCATTTTATTTTTTTTTGTTACTTTATTTAAATTTTACAAAGCCATTACAGTAATACCAAAGCGACCGACAGTGCAAAACCTTAATATCTAGTACTTATAAAGTACTTATTTACACTTAAACTAGATAGGTCCTACTTAGAAAATGCAAGATATATATATACATATCTTTGAATTTAAGGTAATACAGAAAATATCAACATTTTCGGCTAGACATAAGCTGTTGATAATCCGAAGGGCTCGTTAAATATTATGATACCTTTACATGCTTAATTACCATTAAATTATTTTATGAATATGTACACACGGCTACACATCAAGCTATACATTTCCAGTATAAGCTGACCTCTCGTTCTACGATAAGCCTATACAATGCGAGGTCAGCTTATACTGGAACGTATAGCTTGATGTGTAGCTTGATGTGTAGCCGTGTGTACCTACCTACCAGTGAAGTGACGTAACTAAGTGTCCTAATAAGTACTCATTGTGTGAAAAAAATTAATATGAATATGTACAACCTAATTATTCAGAAATGAGGTTATTCATTGGCGAACCCAAGTCACTGATAAGTGATAACACAGAGGATAAGCAAGCATCCTGTATAATATATCCCGTTTGCCCGATTAATATAACCGGCAAATATCCCGTTTTTAGTAAAAATAGTGAAGACAATGTACTTTGGCCTCTATCCCTGTCATGTTCGGCTTTCTCGCATTGTCAAACAAAATGTATTCTACACAGGACTAAAGTAAACTTTTTTTTCAAAATATTAATTTATAAAATTGTACAATTACAAAATTGTCCACATGTCTGTAGGTCGATCTGTCTATGTTCATTCTGGACAGACGCAACTCGCACTCGCTCATTAACATTTAAATAAGTATAGGTATACGAAACGTAACACTCTCGTTCTATCTTCACTAACTTATATCTCTCTCTCAACTTCCGTTCGCACTTTTCGCAACGCATTCACCAGCTTACTCCCCAAGTCAAGCTTGCGTAAAGAAGTTTTACTTCAAAAATGCGTGTGTATACCTATGTATGGGGAGAGGTCTATGCCCAACAATGGGACAACATGGGCTAATAGTACTATTAGTACATAATTACTCACGTAAGAAGATGAACTTCTTTGTCGTTCATTAAAAGTCATCTGCGCACCACATGGACAACTTCAGAATGTAAAAACTATACTCATGGTATGTCAAATACTGAATATAGATACACTGATCTTTAGAGCAACAAAAATAAACAATCTTCAGAAAAATTTGTATAATGTCAATAAATTCTCTGGTATTTAAATTGCACCGCCTGCCTAAGGCAAAAATCGAAGTTGTGAAGGCTGTCAAATTGTTTCGTAATGGATTATTCCTAAACAAACATGCCAGTTTCAGTAGCCGGGAGCAATTTTTGACTAACGTCCAAGTTCATATTTGCCGCCTCTGTGTCCTAGCAATAAGAGCTAGAATCGCTTACCGTGACCTTGTTGGAGAGTGTTCACTGCTCATGACATGTTGGCGGCTTATCTCTTGACCTCCGTGTGGCCTTGAGCCGACAGAAACATGACTTGGTAATACTTCTGTGGTATCGAACTAGATTACGACTGGCACAGAGCTTGTTCCGTAGCAGTACTGTTCAAATTCCTTTAGCAGCGTATTTTTTCGTATTTAATCAGGTAGGTAATTAGGTATTATATTTATTAGTAACGTTCGTTTGAGTAGGAACTCCTTTCTGGGAATTTGACACAGAAGTTGAATGACGGACCTACTAATTGACGTCATATTTGTACGTATGAGGTTTGATTTTGATTCATTTAATTCTGGTTTTACTGAAATGAAAGACTTGACTTTTACTTTCATATCGAAATTTAAAATATTTCCTTATAGTTACTAAGTAAATAGCTTACTTTAGTTAATGAAGATTTAACTAGTGGTTCGCCCGAACCGAACTGAGACCTCGCGAATATCCGATTAAAAATAAAATATTAATGGTAATCTGTGACAAGCTAAATAGTGCCACGAAAAAAAACCTAATTACTTGACCTACAGTTTCATTAAAATTTCAGGTAACGGGAGTTCATGTTATTTGGTTAATGTTTTTGGGGTACAAATTTCAGTTATTCTGGATTTCAGACTGTTGCCTATATTTGTGCCACGTATACCAAATTACAGCACTGTGGCGTCACTGGTGTACCCTGTGAATTTTGTCAAAGTTTAGTTTTGTTATGGCTAATAACTCAAAAACTATAAAGAGTTTACCAAAAATAATAACGGAGTCTAAATATAAGTACTAATGACCTTTCATTTGACGTTCCATTTGATCTAATAGTCTCATTTTCATTTTTTTTACCCCTCTTGAACCCCAATATCTAAACCACCCCCCCCCCCCCAAATTTTTAGTACATTTAGTCACACCAAAATTGTGAATCACTGTAGTGAACACCTATGTATCAAATTTCACGATGATCGGATCAACGCTTCGAAAGTTATCCTCGGACAAACAAACATACATACAACGCTGATTTGCCCAAGTTGGTTTAGAGATAGCTTTTTTATTTTTAGTTTAAACATTGTAGTTTTTAACTTATTATCCATAATAAAAACTGAACTTTGCTAAAATTCACAGGGTACACCAGTGACCCCACAGTGCTGATATTAGGAATGCGTGTAGCTTTAGTAACACAAATATAGGTAAAAGTTGAAATTCAGAATAACTGCAATGTCTACCCCAAAAAAAATACCAATTATCATGAACCTGTAATTTGAATGAAACTGTAGATCAAACATGTTATGCATTTCGTGGCACTATTTTGATAGTCAAAGATTACTAACAATATTTTTTTGTTTTTAAGGGAGACTCGCGAGATTTTGGTGGTTCGGGCCGAACCACTAGTTGTAATTAGTATTATTATTATTTATCTGTGGTTAGATGTTAGCCTTTCATTCTTTATACGTAGGTGTTACGCGTACCTACGTTTCGCACGTTCGACCACTTACCTACACATTTTTATTTAGTTCATAAGTGACTTTGATTTACGAAAATTGTACTAATGACTCAATAAAGCCATAAAACTTAACAAATAAACCAGTTCTACACATCACTAGCATCACCGCCCGTGGCTTCGCATGCGTGGTATTCCAATAAAAACATTACCATCCTTTCGCGCTTTCGGGTAAATGGTAGTCTGTATCCTTCCCCCGGATATAATCTATCTCCTTGCCAAATTTCATTACGATCCGTTCAGGCGTTTAGTTATGAAAAGGCAACAAACAAACTAACAAACAAACAGTTACTTTCGCAGTTACTATGTATGTATTAAACGTATAAACCTTCCTCTTGAATCATTCTATCTATTGCTGAAAACTGCAATAAAATTCGTTTAGTAGTTTAAAAGATCTAAGCGAACAGACAGCGGAAGCGACTTCATTTTATACTATGTAAAGATGATGTAAAGCTGACAGTTTCCACATTGCATGTAATCGGTAGAACATTAAACTTTTACGATAGTAGGTATGTAACCAGCAAAACTACTCTATAAAATGAAATGAAACCTCTACAGGCAACATGTACGACAGAAAAGCATATGCCCAAATAGTGAAAGATATGAGTCTTTGTGTGAGATTACCCACAAAATATTAGCAGTACGCTATTCTCACTGTTGCAATTTTTTGCTAAATACAATAAATAGTTAATTTTTAATAGTCTTGTTAAACAATATTTGCCTGAAGTACCTACTTGACGTGGCGAATCAGATATAAATTCTTACACGCCTTTCTCGCAAAATACTGCAAGCAGTTCGTCACCTTCTAAGGGAAGTACTAAATACGATTTTTACAGTAAAACTTCTTTACGCACGCTTGACTTGGGGAGTAAGCTGGTGAATGCGTTACGAAAAGTGCGAACGGAAGTTGAGAGGGAGATATAAGTTAGTGAAGATACAAAGAGAGAGAGTTACGTTTCGTATATTTTTAAACGTTAATTTGCGAGTGCAAGTTGCGTCTGTCCAGAATGAAAATAGACTGATCGACCTACAGACGTGTGAACAATTTTATAAATTAATATTTAGAAAAAAAGTTTTACTTCCATCGTGTGGTCTAAAGCAGACTCAATTTTTTAAACACACTTAGTGCGAAACAGGGCTTGAAACACCCTGTCCGTGTCTCGTCTTTATAGCGGTAAGAAAAAACTTGAACGTCTCTGTCGTGCGGGAGGCATAACTTCCATCTGGCTCAGTGTAAGAAAGAGATAACTGAGATGTGCTATTGATTCCTAGTTCTATGGTATACCAACCTCAATGCCGGGTTTCTTAGACCTCTTGCCGCACAGAAAAAAAACCGTACACTTTGTCTTATTTGGCGCCAAAAAAAGGATTTTGGTCTCCTACGGGCGGTGGGGTTTAATGTGCCTTGTGCCGCTGGGAACGTGTTAATGATCGTCGCCTCTAGTTGACGAATAAAGCGTACGATATTTCAGGAGCCGCTTTCGCCTTCCAAGGAGGACGAAGAGAAGACAGAAATCCATATACGCGACTGGTTTCGACTATAGTGTTTCTCTTAACTCAGTACCAGCATCTAGACATCTGGATATTTCAAAAGGTGCGTTCCAGTTCGTTGGGTCAAGCGACCTCCTTAATTAAGACATTACAGCGTGATGACGGAACGTGCGGTGGCCAGTCACGATGGCACGACACTGTGCCACATTATTAAACCAAATTCTACGAGCGAGCGCTCAATTCTGCACTTCTAACTTAAAATGATTAAAAGATTTAACTGAATAATTTCTTAATTATTATTTTTGGGGTTCCGTCCCCAAAGGGTCAAACGGCACCCTAATACTAAGGCTCCGCTGTTTGTCTGTCTGTCACCAAGCTGTATCTCATGAACTGTGACATTTAGACAGTTGAAATTTTTTCACAGTTTATCAAAAATAAATATTTAAGGGGACTCCCTTACAACAAACATGATTTTTAGGGTTCCGTACCCAAAGGGTAAAACGGCACTCTATTACTGAGGCTCCGCTGTCCGTCTGTCTGTGTGTCTGTCTGTCACCAGGCTATATCTCATGAACCGTGATATTTAGACCGCTGAAATTTTCACAGATTATGTATTTCTGTTGCCGCTATACCAACAGATTTTAAAAACAGAATGAAATAAATATTTAAGGGAGCTTCCCATACCACAACCACGATTTTTTAGCTCGATATTGAAAATAAATAATTAAATTTACATGAAACAAATATTTAAGGGGGCCTCTTACACAACAAACGTGATTATTTTGCCGTTGTTATAGATAATGGCACGGCACCCTTCGAGCGCGAGTCCGACTCGCACTTGACTGGTTTTTGTTTATTTTTAATTGGCTGCACTAAATCAATTTTAATTACAAAAGACAAGATGCGCCCAAAAATTACTACATAAATGTGATTTATGATTGAGCTATTAAAGGTAATTATAATGTTAACTAGAGTATGATGTGTTATCATAATTATCATCATCGTATCAGCCGTAGGATGTTCTTACCTTTATCGTCTTTCCATTTAGTGGCGTGGGGGGGCGGCCGGGGACGGGGAGGGGGGGGGGCTTCCGCTACGCCTTCCAATGCATAAATCCGCTCGAGAACCTCTCTGCCCCAACGACCATCAGTTCTTCGTGCTATGTGTCTTGCCACACTTTTCAGCTTTCTAATCTTTTGTGTTAGGTTCGCCTACGAATCTCCTCATTTATGATTCGATTTCGTAGAAAAACACCTAACATAGCACAGATGCGATAAAATTAAAAAAATAAAATCAAACAACAATAGTAGATAACAGAAAAAACCGAACTATTGAACCGATTTTGATAAAATTTCTAAAGGATCAATATAAAAGTTAACAAAATAAAACATTTTTGTTAAAGTAAATCAGAATTTACTCAATTTTGTTTATATATATACATTATAGGCTTGCGTTTGACCACGATCTCGCCTGATGGTAAGCGATTATGCAGTCTACGATGGTACACGCTTGCCTAGAAGAAACCTATTCACCTCTATCTATTGTTAAATGACTGAATTCTAATGTAACATACATAAAAACAAATAAAAAAACGAGTGTGCTTTAAAAACGGGTCCCTGATCAGCCCGGATACCTTAAAGTATGAGCCTAAGCCCTTTACCCTAGCTTCAACTCGGGTAAGTGCTTAGGTTAGCTCTGACACACTGCTACACATGTTTTGACATTTACATGTGTAACTTTCTATGACAGAGACCGTGGCTTAGCTGAGGAAGGGCTGAGTACCGTTGCTACGTAACGTAACTAATTATTTTATGAAAAATTTTATTCACGCACTTTCTATGGATATGTGAAGTGAATTTATGATGTGCAAAACGCGTTAAAAGAAGTAGTTATGATATAATAAAGTAGAAACAGGGCCAACATTGCCTATTATTTGTTTAGATAGGCATAAAGGGTAAGTGGCGTAACGCTATAAGCACTTTCATAAAATGTAATAACACTGATGGAGCCATGAAAATCCTCAGTTCTCTTACTTACTTCATAATAATAATAACACTAAGAATAACAAAAAAAGTATATAATAAGTAATAATAGTTATTTGTTATACTTACAAGAGTGCAAAGTTGCTTTTTAACCGCGTGCTCAGTTTGGATGTCCAAGCAAGCGAAGGATTCTAAAATTGAATTAAAAAATTAGAATCCTGAGCGTTAGCGAGGGAATCAAAAGAGCACGAGGTGAAAAATCTTTGCACTCGAGTGCAACACGTAACTTTTCATCCCACCTCAGCGAGAAAATGACAAAATGCAAAAAAAAGTAATACACCAAGAAGGTTCCGAGTCTGAGTTTTTAACAAATTAAAAAAGATTGTATGATAAATTCGGCACCATGGAGGTAGAAGTAAATAGGTTTAATGATGTTTTGAATTCACAAACTTAGTTCACACGATGTTCTAAATTCAATTTACTTTAACCTCTAGCGGATAAAAACGGCTTATGTAATCAGATATCGAAGAGCAAAAATACTCTTTCCGAGATGGGGGTATGAAAAATGTATATATTTTAAAAAAGATTTACATAGTGCACGATCATGAGAGACATCTATTTCTAGGACGTAGGACCTAGGTCTTGAATATTTGACCTTGTATAATGTACCTTGCTGTTGATATCTTTTTTTTTTCCTTGGAGGAATCCTCATGGATACCGCTCTGAACCCAGGGAGCGGTATGTCGGACTCCTACCGGCTAAACCTCCACGGCGATTCTTCGCTCGCTTTATACCGGGGACACGGGAACAGAAAACATTCTTCCGCGACCCCGGTGGTGTTAGTCCGCTCTTGCGGGCACCATCTTATAGGGTTAAGGGTCATCTCTACTAACTATATACAATAGTATATACAATAGTATATAGTTAGGCCACTACTATGGGGGATGGAGGTTGGCATACGCTCTTGCATACGCCCTCCTCCTTCGCCCCGTTCTTGTGCGGCGGGTTGGGAGAGTGCTCCCAGATTCCTTGTCGCTCTTCGCTGCTTCCTTCTGCTGCACTACATTTTCGCAGAAGTACTTAACAGCTTGCCACGACCTATCGCTCTCGACCATTGAGCTAACTACGGTCGAGAGAGAGAGGTCGTGACCTACCATGTCACCGAGAGCTTGGCGCTCTTCAACCCAGGCAGGGCAGAACTCGAGGGTGTGCTGAGCCGTGTCCTCGAGGCAATCGTCACAGTGGTGGCACATTGCTGTTGATACCTTGCTCTACCTAAGTATATAAACTTGTGTTTAGACGCAAGCCACTACGCAGACTCATAAACATGTCCTGGGGGTAGGTAATCAGAGGCAATCCACAAAATATTACATGTCGTCGGCCTCAGTAGGCCGTAATGGCCGACAATGTAATAATTTATATATTAATATGTATAATTCTGGTAATGACCAGAATTCGTAAGTTCATTTGGGCTAATTTTACAGGAGCAATGCCGACGGTACTGTACAATGTACATTACATACATACATGACAAATTTTTGCTGAGTTGTTGTTTTGAGAAATGTTGTACTTATCTACCGATTAGTTCACTAGCGCACTTGATGCAACACCTACTAATATGCAAGTTACATTGCGCTCGCCACCCTCAGACAAAATTCTACATTTTTTGCTCTACAAAAAATTTAGCAAAGACGGGAATTCTTCAAATAGCTAGTTCACAGTAAACTAATTTCTTAACCTCTTAACTTAATTAACAAACATTTGAACCATGCATTTATTTCCTATAAGTACGCCATAATAACTATCTGCAAACCTAAACGTTTCTGTCCGACACATTCTTACATACCGTATGGACCGGAGTAAGGATTCAAAATAATATATAACTGAGCTAACCTAAAAGACACGGGCGAGCGAAGCAAACACTTACCACAGATAATCTCGAGTCTCGAGAGACCACGCACTGGAAAGCGCAGCGAAGGACGCCCCAACACGATGGAAAGAGGACCTGATAAAGATTGCTCGCAGCTATTGGGTCGCACAAGATCAGTTGCTCTGGAAATCTATGGGGAGACCTATGTCAAAGACTCTATTGACTCTGTTCAAAGACAAGCTGTGATAATTGTTGACGATCCCATTCTCACAAGAGGTATTGAGCCCTTAAGTCTCAGGAGAGATTTTGCCTCCCTGTGTACATATGTTCTACCGCTTGTATAATGGGTTGTGTTCTGAGGAGTTGTTTGATATGGTGCCTGCAGGTTCCTTTTATCACCGCACTGCTCGCCATCAGCAGGGAAACCATCCACCTTAGAGACAATCTGGTCGCGTACCGTGAGGTTCCAGAGGAATTTCCTCCCGCGAACACTTTGCTTGTGGAATGGTCTCCCTGCCGAGGTTTTCCCTTGGGACTACAGTATGGGGTTCTTCAAAAAGGGCGTTTTGAAAATTTTAAAGGGTCAGCAACGAGCGAGCGATGCCTTTGGTGTTACAAACGTCCATAGGCTACGGTAACCGCTTACCATCAGGTGGGCCGTATGCTTGTTTGCTAACTTAGTGGTAAAAAATATAAAAAAATATGTTCAGCAGTGAACGATGTGTGATGGTGCCCTATGATACGATGACGATGCAGCGAACACGACGAATTGGTGATTGCAATTCTCTGGATTGTACGAGCTGGCTCTACTTACGATAGATGTTAGAAGATTTGCACTCCCTAATCTTCAATTTCTATGCTTATAAGAAACTTGTTTCGCTCTTAATTTAGTGCTGCATTTTTCTGTAGCTAAGGAAGAAGCTCGTTTTGCTCACTTTAGCACGCGCTCGCTTGGCCCGGAATAATAATTTGCAGATTTTGCAAACACTGTTTTACAACGGGAATAAACCCCGTAAGCTCTCCAGTCGGTTAGTTAACCAAAGTTCAATAAAGGTTGTACGCGTTCCTTTTTATTCAAAGGTAAATTGCGAAATTCACACCCATATTCTTTTCAGTCTCTGCCGAAATACTGCAGCTTCCTAAGGCCAACTATCAATGTAACATTGTACCGTTTTAAACTTACTTATTACTAAAGTCGAGAGAGCGTAATATCTCTAATAGTCCTTAATGCGTCCATTCGGCTTCGCAAATCTGGGCTACACAATTTCCTGCTGTACCTACAGATTCAATCACGCTTGCCTCCGGTCTTAACGCAGGAAGAAATCTGCACTAGTCTAAATAACTGACCACAAAATCACTGTGCTAATGAACCGGCATTAAAATCGGCGGTTGCATATGTCGGATTGGGTTTGAAGTATAATTCTTTCGTAATCATTCAGCGGTTTATCTTGTTTCCACTGATGACTCATAATTTGCGCCTTATTGGTAAAATTCTAGTATCAATAAAGTGCAGTAATGGCAAGGGGATAATTTAGATATTCTTGATAAATAACACAGAAAATGACGCGCCTTGTCAGTAATATCGTAGTGAGCACGGAAGTTCAACTTTTAGTCAAAAAGTATATCGAGATCTCGGTATTCGATCACAACACATCACACTAATATTATAAATGTGAATGTTTGGATATATTTACTAGCTGTTGCCAGCGGCTTCGCCCGCGTTGTTCTGGGGTGCAAACTATATAATTATATAAACTTTGACATCCCATTTTTATCCCATGGGAACTGATTTATGGGATAAATGTTGGCATATGTGGTGATCCAGCTTATTATCTGCATATATACCGAATTTCATTGAAATCGGTTCAGCCGTTACGGCGTGATTGAGTACCTAACAAACAAACAAACATCCAAACTTTCGCATTTATAATATTAGTGTGATGTAATTTGTTTGTTTGTTTGTTACACAATCGCGTCGTAACGGCTGAACCGATTTCGATGAAATTTGGTATATACGTAGATTATAACTTGGATTACCACCATTTAGTAGTGTAACGCGTACGGAGTCGCGGTCAACAGCTAGTTTTATATATTTTATTTGAAAATATATAAACCGAATTTTAGAAAACTTTCGTGATTTATTTTAACTACATATTTTTATAAATACGGGATTTATAATAATGATATTAGGAATCATTTAGTTAAATTTAAGAACAAAATTTTTTGATTCATCATACACCAATTATAGATAGTGTTTGGATCCTTTTTGAAGCTAAGCACAGTCAATTAAATCACCACAATAGCACCGGCAGCGGCATAAGGAGAACAGGCGTACTGGAGTTGATCCCTGTCAACATTCAGTTAAATCTGTATCCACCTTTTTCGGTCATTATAATAAGTACTAAAATTAATATTGCTATAGAGAAAACACGTACGCCACTCTGCCAATAAAATAGCTATTATGACAGCGACAGATCGCAGTGTCGTAAAATTGCACCAGTTGCATTTTATCGCAACATCGTTATACAATTAGTGAAGAAATGTATTACACAGACTTCAATTCTAAGGGCAATCATGCCTAATCGTATTTAGTGCCTAGAGAGTTATCAAAAAACATGTTTAGTCTAATTACATTTTGGGATCGGTGTGCAAGCCGGCAGCCTATTATCGCTAGTCAGGCCATCCCTTTCACACGTGAGTTAGGTACTGTACGTGTGAAAGGGATGGCCTGACGTAGCAACACGACAGTAATTTGGCTTAGGTAATAAGGGGCCGGTTAACAATACTATTTTCAGCGCTAGAGGTAAATAATTTTATTATCATGTTTACAGCAGACACTGTGACGCATATCATTTATTAGTCATTGTTTTTCTAAATTAATGCAACCAAATCAAAATCAAATCAAATATATTTATTTCAGTAAACTTAATTTATATACATACATTTCATGGGTTTGGGACCCTCTTTTAAGTATAAAATACCTGTGTTAGAGTGTCTCGCTCTTCCGTTAATTCGATATACAATCAAAACAAAATAAATATCGATATTGATAAATAAATATCAATATTAGGTGTGTGTTTGTGTGTGTGTATGTGTGTGTGTGTATTGTGCATACGTGTGAGTATCTGATGTGTGCGTGCGTTCATGTATTCGCGTGAGTGGGTGCTCCGGATCACCAGATCTCATAGGAGCATGGGTATTGTAGGAACAACCAGGTGTGAATTGAAGGCTGTGTGAAGTTTGTGTATGCGTATGTTACTAGTTTCCATGAGTTTTTCCGCTTCCTCATAGCAACCGGCAAATAAAATTGTCTGGTTCTGTTAAAATGTAGGCACAAGTAAGTCATATAATACCTATATTCGACGTAGATTACAGGCAGATATAATTATTATACTTAATAAAGAAGCCGAAAAATTGATTGCTCTTACCAATAAGTGTGTCTTAGTCGCTAAGGAAGCGCTGTAGTGTTCAATCATATTTCGCTTTTAAAGGCGTTTAATTTGAATGCCCTAAAAGCATGCAAGAAATACGGTTATAAATTATTATTGTCTAAGCGTTAAACAGGGCGACCCAGTCACTCCCAAATTATTCACAAGCACTTTAGAAGAAGTTTTTAAACCATGGGTGACAAGGGGTATTGAAGTCGCGACCAAAGGCTTACAAACCTTCGGTTCGCCGATGACATTGTTCTCTTCGCTCCTACTGCATCCTAGCTGCAGGAAATGCTCCAAGACCTGAGCACGGCGAGCCTAGGAGTTGTACTTATGGTGAATCGGTTAGACACAAATAATGACCAATAGCACGAAATGTAGGGTAGTGGTAGACGGGCAGGAAATACACTACATCAATGATAGTAGAGTAGATACTCTACTCTAACTACTTAGTACTTAGGCAGTTAGCTTCCTTCAACAACGGGCAGGACAAAGAAGTCTACCGTCGTCTCGACAACGCCTGAAAAGCTCTGGTCCATGAAGGAACTTATGAAGTCAAAGTCAAAGTCGAAATCTTTTATTCATTGATATCACAAGAATCACTTTGAAACGTCAATTTTATTGCCTGTTCCTTATCGACCAAGCCAGGAAAGAAAGGCAAGAAACAAGGCTGGTTGTTTTTTTAAGTAATTTAAAGTTCGAACAGTTAGGCAGCTATTTATACTAAACATAGTTTTAAGACAATGCAGATCACTTCCCTATAGCACTAAAAATAATAACAAAAGAGGAAAAGATATCGTCCGCACTAACAACCCCCAGTAAAACATGCTTTTGCATCCAGATTTCTAATGTTCCTAGGACCATACCTGTACAACAGGCTAAATCGTAAATTGAGCATCCGTTCAATGAATTTCTCAAACTGTAAAAGAGCCTTACAGTCTGCTCTATCCAATCTATCTTACGAGGAAACTGAGGAGCTACTAACCGTAATAAATTAATATTTTAAAGAAGTACATTAAACACTCATACCTGCCATGTTTGCACTTAGTTTAAATAGAATTTTTTTTGATTGCGTTAATAGATATTTGATTGTTAATTTGAGTATTCAAGTTACCCCAGTACAGCCTTTTTCGGCTGAGATACAGGTTTTCCTAGTTCAGGCAATGTATAAAGTGTTACCTTTAAGTAGATATTAATCCCTAATGTTAATCCTAGCAATAAGAAAAATGAATAAGGATTTATTTATGTATTTTATTTATTTAATGATCCTTTTAGAATACATACTAAAACAGAAAATAAATTACGTCTAAATTGTAACATTTTGAAAGAGTTAGAGCAATTTCAATCGCAATCTTCTCTATCATCTAAAGAATACGATATTTTACAGAAGAAGCCTTTTTTATAATGATTTTGTTTAATTACGTTTTTAAATTGGTTAATTGTCAATTTTTGTACATCACATGGGAGTTTGTTAAGGGATGAAGGGTGACCGCCCCTTATCGCTAAAGCGCCAACTCATTGACATGTGTATTCTGCCTGTCCTAACTTACGGTGCCCAGTCTTGGTGACCGAGTGTCAGAGGTTCAAACTAGGAGTTTGCCAAAAAGCGATTGCATTTTGGGTGTAAATCGGATCGACCGGATTCCAAACTCCTGGCTGCGCTCGAAGACCAGCATCGCTGACGTGGGCATCAAGGCTGCTAAAATGGGACTGGGCGGGTCATGTCTCCCGTATGCAACCCGATGTGGGCCATGAAGACAAGCTAATGGACTCGTAAAGACGGAACGCGACGCCGAGGAAGGCCTAAAAAGCGCTGGAGCGATGACTTGGATGTCTTCCAAAGAGACTGGCGGGATCTGGCTCTAGACGTAAGCGGAAGGTAGAGGGGGAGGCCTTTGCACAAAAGTGGGACAGTACAGGCTAGTAAAAAAATGTGTTTCTACAAATTATTGAAATTTAACGTTAATATGTGTACCTACTTATTATCGTCTTACTCTACTAGCACAGATAAATAACAAACTAGGTTAGGTACCTATAGGTTCAGCTTAGCTGTTATTTCTTTACCTAGAAATTAGAATAGTACCTATCTATAGTAGATATTTTGATATCTGTGTACTTGTTTGTGATAAATTGAAGTTTATTTCGTAACTAAGCTGACCAATCCGCAGCTTCGCACGCGTAGTTTTTCAATAAAAACATTACCCTCCTTCTGCGCAGTTGGGTAAGAAGTAGCCTATGTCACCCGGGGATGGTGTAGGAAGAAGAATTACAATCCGATTATCCGAAATTAAATTGAAAGAAACCCGGGGAAGAATTTTTAAATCGGTCGCGTAGTTTCGGAGCCTATTCAATACAAACAAACAAACAAACAAATCTTTCCTCTTTATAATTTTAGTAACTACATAAAGATTCAAAAAGTTGAATTGTAATTGATTTTATTTTGTGCCTAATAATATCGTATATGTTTTTCCTCTGTTCTGTTAGCTAAAGGTAAGGTAAGGAACATTTTGTACCTACATTGTAAACCAGATCCACAAACAATAAAGATTAATGATTATTTTTTGTTCTGTTCATTGTTTGTTTTCTCTCGATATTGTGGTGGTGAGGTGGAGGCATCTACGTTTGTTTGTTGATATTTATAGTCAACCGCAAAAGGCGACTAAAACGACTTATTAAATTTGTCATTTATTACGACGGCTTCGACAGTCGATCTTGTTGAATCGACTGTCGAACTGTAACATTTTAACAAAAATAAAACCGACTTAACCAAACTACTGAACTGATTTTGATGAAGTTTCTATGATGAGACCAATATGAAAGAGGATATAAAAAAGATTTTTTTTAAATCAGTTGATTAATGACGGAGGTAAAAAAATAAAACCGAATTGCGGCCCTGTAAAATTTGAAGGTGGCCCTCAATGTTTTTAGATCCCACCCATCCAACCTGGAAACCCTTTTAAACAAAAAAAAAGAATTTCTCGAATCGGTCCAGGCGTCTTCGAACATATATAGAAAAAAATTTAAAAAAAAGATTCCGACGAATTGCGAACTTCCTCCTTTTTTTGAAGTCTGTTATTAAGAAGTCTGAATAGTACTCATGAAAAAAATAATATGAGTAAGCGCCATCTAGCAGCGTATGTTAAAACTAAATACCCAAAAATATGCGTCGAGAATAACACTATCATAAAGAAGTGAGCAATTTTGTTAGTGCAAGCTCTACTTCAATATAAAAAAGATAGATGGCGTGCAAACAAAAATAAACCATGATTAATTATATTATTATTTATTATATTAGAAACATTACAAAAACAGTGCGCACTTATTTTGTATGAATACTAATCTTAAAATTAACTTATGTCATAGATTTAAACATAGTTTGTACAAATAAAACAGCATGAGCCCATAGTTGAAAAAAAATATTTCTCGAGTAGGTATCAATACTAACTAAAATAATTATACCGTAAACCTATCTAAGTGGTCATTTTGTTTATTCTCCAGCCATGACTTCAATGAACTCTGGAAGAAAATATATTTAACAATAACTAAGATTTCACCATTCATAATAATATATACTTACCTATATAAAATTATATTACTAATCAATTGCTCTACTTATTTTTGAGTGCAAGCTACTTAATAATATTATAGAGAAAAAAAGGTAATATGACTATACAAGTTACAGGCCAGTATTTATTACTCAGGCGTTGTAATAAAAATACCACATTGTGTGTTGAAAATAGATGGGTGACGCCTTAGATAGAATCTTACAGGTCCTAAAGTCCGTCTAAGGTTCGGGGGGCAATGAAGTAACATTCATTGCACTCAATTTAAATTTGAAACTGGTAATTATGGATAATACGGTTGATTAAAATAATATATTTATAGAGAGAGACATAGAGTAGGTTTCTACTAATAATTCTTCGTAAATTTCTGGGGATTTCTGCCGATATAATATTGTACCAACTCATCACTTCAGGTGAACAAACTTGGAACGAATCCCGACCAGTACCTACAAAAATTTACATACAAATGTGGCTCACACTAGAGATGCTGTCAACTGAACAGATAAGTTGGTGACACTGTAGCATACTAAGGCCGGCATGCACAACGATCCCTAAACGTATTTAGGTGCTAAACATGTTTATGTTTGACGTATTTGTATGATTTGACATCTCCTTAAACATATTTAGCCACTAAATACGTTTAGGCATCGTTGCGCATGTCGTCATAAGTTACATAATTCTATGGCAGAAGTAAACTTACCATCAAAGTCCACGGTCCCAGAGCCGTCAGTGTCAATTTCCTGAATCATGTTATCTAAGTCATCGGCTGTGATCGTGTTGTCCAATTCTTTGAAAATCTCTTTCAACACGTCTGTTGTGATGTAGCCATTTCCTATATAACAAATAATGAGTTTTCTTTTGAATAATTACATTTTAAAAACAAGCTTTTATAAAATTCATAATCGGAACCGCAAGCAGATTCAAATGAGCCCAAACACTAGTAGCCTCTATAATCCATTCAGAAGTTCCGTTGCCTAGCATCCGTCTCCATCATGAGATCACCTCCATGGTATCATATTATTGAATTATCACCGAAGTTATTAAGTATTTCAAATTTCAGCTCAATCGGTTGAGGGGAACGGGTTTAAAATTCAGTTGCAAGATTTCACCCGGACAAACATACATACAATTGCAAAAGCTTGTAAAAAAAAACAAAAATAAAATTTGAGAAAATATGGTGTAACTAAAAGTTTTAAGTTTACTCTTATGTATATCAAAAGAAGTTATTTTGTATAATTGGTAGGAGAATGGAATGTCAGGCCTCTATTCTTGTGCATATATGTATGTACTTTCAAAATAGTGGCACTTAATATTGTAGGTAAAGGTAAGATAATTTTATTATTAACCCAGCTGAGTAGGTTTTATTAATCGTTTGTTGGTGAATTTGTGTACAGTACCTACATAATAAGTACAATCATACAGTATAAACAAAATGAGCTGCAAAATTAACTTTGTAAGTTTAAATGAATATAATATATATCCGACACGTGCTTATCCAAATTAAAAATAAAAATAAATAACTCACCTTCTCTGTCGTACATCCTGAAGGCTTCCCTAAGTTCTGCCACCAGTGCATCATTGTCTTCCTCCTCTTCAGTCAGGAACCTACCAGCTAGATTACAGAAGTCTTTGAACTCCAACTGCCCCGTACCTGCAAAAAACATGACATCATCGATTTAGTCAAACTTACTATCTACAGCGTAAGTTTGTATTATCTAAATTTACCGTTCAATAATAAGTCTCGGTAGCCGTGATCGTCTAGTGGTTAGGACCCTACGTTGTGGCCGTAGTAACCCAGGTTCGAATCCTGGTCACGGCAATGTGCAAACATTGTCACGGTGAGGCATTTCCTTTTGTTTTGTCAGAAGTTTTTATTTTGGTTGTTTTCTTACTTGTGTCATAATGAAAACAAAGCAATTATACAATAATGAAACATTTTGTTTCTATTTTATCAAAGCGCCATCTAGTAAATGGTGCCGGTACTAACTAATTAATTAATGGTGTGTTAATTTCAGGTAGTTCAAGTTACGTGAACTAGAGGCGCCACTGTAGATTTTAAACCGTACCACAACAGATGGCGACACCAATACATAAATGATTTTAAAGATAGCATTCTCACCCGAAACATCTACTTCAGCGATGATTTCAGCTAGGGTTGCCTCGTCTATATCTTGTCCCAACATCTCCAGAATCGTTCCAATCATCTCTGTCGCGATAACTCCTTTCTTTTCATGATCGAAAGCATCAAACGCATTTTTCAGAACTGAAAAATTACATAGCGAATAAGAAAAAATAATATCAACCATTCTGTAAGGCATTTTAAAAAAAAAATTGTAGGTACAAAAGTAACAATATTGAAACGAGTGCTCCAAAATATCACAAGTTTACTGGTAGGTCACGCAATGGCATGACATCAACATATCTAATTGGAAGTGCAGCTAAATCGAGCAGATAATTTACTATAAGGCGGGCCAACTGCCAATTCATCAAATATCTTTCACAAAATGACGCCAATTAATCTTTTCGAGACTTGGTAATAATAGAGTGATTTGAATATGATTTAGATAATTTAAGTACCCCATTAGAAGTACCGCACTAGAAACTTTTTTTGCAAATTGCAATTTTTACAAATTGCAAATTCAATTTGGCCTCAACTTAAAAATTTGTGGCTGAAAATAAGGAATTTATAGTTTTTGTTGAAGTTAATTGACAGAATGACTTTTTATGTATGTACTGATGACATACTTACATGCCACACGATGTGTATGACTTTTTGTATTAAATATTCATATCAGTAATTTTTAATTTTAGTGTTAGGTATAGTAGAACAACCAAAGATTCATCAGAACATTATTTTCAAAAAGACTGATGTAAATCATAATTGGGCTATTTGACACTTGAGAAAAAAAATTGCCTACCTACTAAATAGTAAAATTAATAAAAAAAGATAGATCAACGCGATGTTCTTGTTCCAGCTTTCATAATTTAATTCAGTAAGTTGATTACATGATGAGTGTTGCAAAATACTTTAGAGAAAATACTCACGTAAAAGCTGTTCTTTATCAAGTTCCTCCTTAGCACCGCACATGAAACAAAAAATCAAAATTATAGAAAGAATAACTTGAATAATTATTTTACCCGTCATTTTGAAACTCAAAAGATTAATTATATTTAATTTTTCTGGTCACTTCTAATAGAAATACACATACCATTATTGTAACACAACGAAACCACTAAATCACACTGAAAGAAATCCGTCAATACACTTTTAGGAATGGATCCAGATTTGCTGGATGTGGACCGTTTTATACCTGGGTTCGACTGGGTTCCGCCTAGATGGAATACTTGAGGGGTTGTCAACAATTTTTGAGACACGATATCTAAGATTGATATGAGAGACAGACACAATTTGAAACAACTTGACAGTCTTAAATTTTAATACACATTTTTGTGGCTAAGGGCGACTTGCGCGAAGATGCCTAAACGTGGCTAAATATGTGTTGTCAAATCATAAAAATACGTCATATTTAAACATGTTTAGTCGCTATATACGTTTTATTTTTTTTATTTTATTTATTAGGTCTACCCACGATTGTTACAATATTTCATGCTTAACTATAGAATAATTTAAGTAGGTACTAATTGCACAACCAATTATAGGTAAACACCGCATGCACGTTTAGGGATCATTATACAAGCCGGGCTAAGTGTTTGACACGTCTTATTAAAAAATTAATAACTCGAAAACTATGACAAATCGGGGAACATACATAGGGGTGATTTAGATACCCCACAATATGAGGGACCTAATTTTTTTCTTTAGACGTCAATTTTCCGGCCAGCCTGTATAGTTAAACATTATTTTCAATAACGTTCTTTCTATATTACAAATCAATAAAAACTAGTTGAAATTATAAATAAACGAATAAATACCTAGGTAGTTACAATAATAATGGATAAACTTTTAATATATAAAGATAACAGAGTGGATTAATTACAGAGTATCTACAGGACACCACTCATTTAGTAGGCTAATTTTTCCAGAGCATGGTAATCCCAGAGTCTTTGAGGCCAGAATGAGCAGGTTCTTTCTAGGCTAGCATGCTCAACCTTCGACTACACTATCACTAACCATCTTGGTGAGGTAGTGGTCAAATGCTTGAAAAACTTTTCGTGTAAGATGTTTTTGGATAGCAGGAATAAAATTCCTAAACTTACATTTATATTCCAAACTGTATGTAGCTATTAAAAACTATATGATCTCAAATTGAATCCAGACTTATGTATAGATTTTTACATATCTCATTTGAGTCTCGATATATATTAATCTTTCGATATACCTATGACCTATTCGTATATACCTATTCGCAGACATTTCTATATTACAGAAATGTTTGCCAATAAAATGGGACTGGTGGCATAACGTGCCACTTATTAAGACTATACCAAAGAAGATAGGTACTTTAAATGTTACGGACACCTGCCTATCTTGTAGCACGCTACTTGGAATCCCAAGACTGCAACGTCCAATGATATCGACACGGTCAAATATCCTGCTATTAATAAATCATACGTACATTAGTAATATTAATATAATTCGTTTCGTTTGCGACAATCGATAGGTGGTTTCTAATTGATGGACCAATCGTTTCCTGTCGCGAATTACGCATACCTGCTCGACGTATTTATAGGAAGCTAGAGGAAGTGGTAATGACTTTGTCACGGCCAATTCTTTATAGTTCCTCTGAAACGCAGTGGTGACCTACTTCCAATTTGGAGATAGTGGGTTGAAATCCTGGCCGTGCGGCAATGGGATTATTTAATTCTCATTAACACCATTCTCATTAAAGTTTGAATAAATTTTCCTTTTTCTGGCACTACCACTTTCTCCACACTACACAAAGGTTAGCTGAAAGAAAAGGCTAATTAGCATTAAGTTCGCCTATGTATTATTTGATTAGTGCAATAAAGAATTTTCTAATCTAATCTAACACCGACTCTCAATTTCGGCTCTTACAGCTACATTTTAGCGTCCAGCTCGTCCAGCTGGCCGCTAAAAAGCTTGGTATACTTGCAACGGAGAGGCAATACTTCACACCGGGACAGTTGCTCAACTTATACCAAGCACAAGTCCGATCATGTCTGGAGTACTGTTCTCACCTCTGGGACAGATCAGTGAAATACCAGCTAGAGGAGATTCAATTGAGAGAAGAGCCAAGAAGCTCATTTGCAATGACGAGTTAGCAGATGCAAGCCTCTCGGTTTTTTATCGGATACATTTCGGAGAGTATGCTGCGGAGCTTTTCAACCTGATCCCACATTCCCCATTCTATCATCGGACAACCAGACGCTCCGCGATGCGCCACTGCTACATGGTAGACATACGTCTCATACGTACAAAGCGGTACTCTTCCACTTTTATTATGCGCACCGCCAAAAAGTGGAAGCTTTGCCTGAGTCTGTATTTCCTGATAACTACAATCTAGGGGTCTTCAAGTCGCGAGTGAATAGGTTTCTTCTAGACAAGCGTGTACCATCGTAGACTGCATCATCGCTTACCATCAGGCGTGATCATGGGCAAAAGCTAGCCTATAATTTATAAAAAAAAATCTACTACATTAAAGTGATGTTCCTAATTTCATATCCAGATGAAACCGCGGCTTAGTTTCTCTGTAAGTTTTAGCCCAGACATTACAGCAGTTGCACCCTTTGTCCAGTTCGTTCTAAACATGCTGCAAAGTACTGAATAAAGAACATACATAAATCATAGACTGTGAAGGTTTCAGTTTATTCGATTATAACATGGAATGGAACTTTATTATGTGGTTCTGGTGCTGGCTGCAGCGTAATCATCATCCTACTAATATTATAAACGCGAAAGTTTGTATGTATGGATGTTTGTTACTCTTTCACGCCGGAACGGCTGAACCGATTGCTATGAAATTTGGTATGTACATAGATCATAATCTGGATTAACACATAGGCTACTTTTTATTAGCTAACCAAACGTGCGAAGCCGCGGATTGGTCAGCTAGTTCTATTGAAATGGTTTAGTCGGGCTGTATTATAATCTAAGAGAGATTCCCTCAGGGAGGGTTTTTAAAACATTAGATATTATAACGCTACCTGCCTTATATGAGAGCATAATGTACGCACACTCGCAAATATCACTTTTCAAAAAGCGTTGTGATGTGCACATTAATAAGGTTAAGATAATCATTGTCCGATGATATTTATATTGAAAGACTTGAGCGAATTAAATTTATGATTTTAAAGATTCCTTATAGCTCTTTTGATTATCTTAATCTTTGTACTAAATTTCATTTCCTTCCTCTCTAAACGACGCGAAATAACTAACCTATCCTTTTTACTCAATTTAACCTCCATAACATCGACTGTCCCGAGTTGCTAAGCAAAATCGGTAATAATGTTCCTTTTAAAATAAAACGATTTAATCCCATCGTTTATTCTCCTGTGGTTGGAACAAATTATAGGCAGAATTCATTTCTGTGGCGTGCAAGCGACAATTTTAATAAATTGTGCAAAAGCAATGATTTCGATGAATTCAGCACGAGTGTCACCTCAGCTAGACAGCGATTGAGCAGACTTTTTTGTTGGCGGTAACATTAGTATAGTTTAACGTACTAATTAGTAGATTAATACATATTCCTATTTGGATAACTGTTTCACCGAGTGTTGGACAAATTATGTTCATACCTAGTTATGATGCATCTTCTTTCGTGTCGATATCTCAAGACTAGCCACGTTCATGGCAGCGTCGGAGCAGGTCATCAGTTGTCCCATCGTGCAGGTGTCAGTGCAGGATGAGCATGCAAGGATGTGTGCCAGCCATTGTTTGGAGCTGGGCACCACATTCATTCTGCATTCGTCATTCTGCATGCATCGGAGCTGGGCATTTCGTCGCCGATTTGTTTATAATACCCCATTTACTAAGATTACACTTGCTAGAAATTTCTATACGTGAAAACCTTTATTTGGCTTTCTGTTTTGTATTAGTTAATTGTTATGCTAATATAGCTGTAACATAAGTTATGGAAACAAACAACCAACATATCTTTATTAATACTAGTTGACATGCCGAACTTCGTACCGCCTTGACATGCATATAACGCGGGCTGTCAATATACGTCACCCTGGTAGAATTGTCAATTGTTGTCCCCGACCATCCCGGTCTTTTTGCGTGAATAACCATACTTAATCATAGACAATTACGTTTAGCTGTCATTTGCGTTTTGTTATTCTATGTCAGATGCGTTTTTGAACCACGTTTTATAGTGACTTGTACTCTCTTTGACGTTTTATGTCACGTCACACGGGAACGCGGTCGAACGGAATAAAAAGTATTCTATGTCCGTCTCCTGGTTCTAAGCTACCTCCCCACCAATTTTCAGCCAAATCAGTTCAGCCGTTCTTGAGTTATAAATACTGTAACTAACTCGAATTTCTTTTATATATATAGATAATAAAGAGGAAAGATTGGTATTTTTGTATTTTTGTGTGTATGTTTGTAATGAATAAACTCAAAAACTACTTGACCGATTTCAAAAATTCTTTTACCATTAGAATGCTACACTATCCCTGAATAACATAGGCTACGTTTTACCCAACTGCGCAGAAGGACGGTAATGTTTTTATTGAAAAACTACGCGGGCGAAGCTACGGATTGGTCAGCTAGTTATAAATAAATAATAAAATGCGGTGGTGGTTTAGTAATAAATTACCAAAACATGTCTTATAAATAAAGGAAAATGCATTCAAGAAACATATAAACGACAAATAGTAGATTATTAACCAAGGGGATAAAGCAGTGTCTTCTGTCACGGGTGACGATTTAAATCGCGAGCGTAACGAAGGACTCGAGGTTTACTCCCGAGCGTAGCGAGGGTGTTAAAAACTTAAATCACGAGCGAAGCGAGGGATTTAAGACGAGTCCTGAGTGTAGTGAGGGATTTAAGTTCACCCAAGACTAAGACAGCTTTATCACCGAGGAAAATACTCTACTTTTCGTACCATTTGCGAAAAAAATAACTATATATATAAACTATATATATATATATATATATAAACTATATATATATATATATATATATAAACTATATATATATATAAACTATATATATATATATATATACTATATATAATAACCATATTAAGCAGTCAAATTAACAAAAATATAAAACTTAATCCATCAGAGCCACAACCATCAACTTCCGGCATCTTATCTTCGTCCGTAACTCACGATGCACCACCACCACTATCTCCGACGTATACTATCTACAATGAAACGCAAGTTCCTCATACGCAAGAACAGAGAAATACTCAAATCAACTCATCAACAATAAATGTACCAAACAAAAATGTAACTCTCTCTATCAATAATTGGACCAATGTTTCGAATGTTAACTTTTACTTTTAATTGTCGTTATGTTTAATTTTATATATACATATATATATATATATATATATATATATATATATATATATATATTATATATATATGGTTATTCCTTTTTCAAAAAGATGTATAATGCTTTATATACAAACTCAATGGTGTAAACACAGATGTAGTTCAGTATAAATTTCGGTAAGTATTCCAAATTTAAATCACATTCTCCCCCTAGAGGATGAATGAAATTCAGTACAATTTTCTTTCCCTGTTTTTAACAGATTAAAAATGACTTGTTATGTTCGCTTTCTGTGGCATAGAATGTCACTTTTTTGAGCAAGTGGTACGAAATAGTAGATTATTAACCAATGGGATAAAGCAGTGTCTTCTGTCGCGGGTGACGATTTAAATCGAGAGCGTAACGAAGGACTCGAAGTTTACTCCCGAGCGTAGTGAGGGTGTTAAAAACTTAAATCACGAGTGAAGCGAGGGTTTTAAGACGAGTCCTGAGTGTAGCGAGGGATTTAAGTTCACCCAAGACTAAGACAGCTTTATCACCTAGGAAAATACTCTACTTTTCGTACCATTTGCGAAAAAATTAACACAATAATAATATGAGACAAGCATTTATTAAAAATAATGACATTTAAAATAAACTTAACGTTTATGTATTTGAAGAAAACCAAAACGCGGCTATTTCCTAGACTAATATTTTTTTGTCGGAAAAGCAAAGGCATCAAGCTCATACGGCCTCGTCGGTTTTCGTAATTTTATTTAATAATCATAACTGCATAATAAATGCGTATTCCTTTTACAAAAAGATGTATAATGCTTTATAAACAAACTCAATGGTGTAAATACAGATGTAGTTCAGTATAAATTTCGGTAAGTATTCCAAATTTAAATCACATTCTCCCCCTAGAGGATGAATGAAATTCAGTACAAGTTTCTTTCCCTGTTTTTAACAGATTAAAAATGACTATTGTTATGTTCGCTTTTTGTGGCCATAGAATGTCACTTTTTTGTGCAAGTGGTACGAAAAACATATTACATCATCAATGACTTCGTCTACACGAACATTTGGAATGAATAGGTTTAGTTTTGAGAAAGTTTATCTTCCTTTAAGTTTATGAAATACACTGTTTTAATATTTTGTTTTCAATTCTATTTGCAGACTATTTAGATAAGAATGATAAATAAAGATGTTTGTGCACTACTAAAACTTAGATTGCTACAAAGTCCCTGTACAATTGCAAAAATTTGTATTCTATCGGACAAAGCGTTTTTACAGCTACATCTCTCACTTTGTTAAACATTATTACTATAAAGTTTTTTAGTTTTTTTTTTAGTTTAAGTTGATTGGGTTCCGTACCCAAAGGGTAACGTTTTACGTTTTACGTTGGTGCCGTTGCACCATATTACTAAGGCTCCGCTGTCTGTCTGTCTGTCTGTCCGTCTGTCACCAGGCTGTATCTCATGAACCGTGATAGTTAGACAGTTGAAATTTTCACAGATAACGTATTTATGTTGCTGCTGTAACAACAAATACTAAAAACAGAATAAAATAAATATTTAAGAGGGGCTCTCATACATCAAACGTGATTTTTTTTGGCGTTTTATAGATAATGGTACGGAACCCTTAGTGCGCGAGTCCGACTCGCACTTGGCCGGTTTTATAATTATCATATTATCATCACGAAATTTAATTTAGACGTGGGTACGGTTAATTTCATTACTTTGTTCTGGAACAGTAGACATGTTAAGTTCTATTATCTATGAAAAAGTAACATTACAGAGTAAATTGTAACTCAATACCACAAGTCAGTATAAGTTAGGTTTGCAATTAGTTTTCGTTACAAAGCCATTAAAGCTCCACACGGTGACATCAGGCGGTTTCCGCTCCTGAACCAATGAAATTTCCGCTCCTGTAATGAAACTGAATGGATGCGGAACCAAGTTAGCGTCAAAGCAGGGACACGCACTCGTCGGTACGAGTATATTCCATATCTGAGAACCTTGTCGGAGTTTTACTCGCTGAGTCGTAGTGTTATTATTTATTCTGTGCCTGATTGTAGTAACACGTATAATGGTACACAAGTATAAATGGTATAAAAAAAACAGGGGGTCTAATGGGGCCACTTTTGGTGAATCATCATATGTTTCAGGTGCTTTGTAAGAAGATTGTGTTCTTTTATTATTTGTATGATGATGAACACCCGCGATTTCGACTCAGTAGAATGTTTTTTTTTCTATTTTAGTTGGTTTTTAGGGTTCCGTACCCAAAGGGTAAAACGGTACCCTATTACTAAGACTCCGCTGTCTGTCTGTCCGTAAATCACCGGGCTGTATCTCATGAACCGTGATAGTTACAGTTAAAATTTTCACAGATGATGTATTTCTGTTGCCGCTATAACAACAAATACTATAAACAGAATAAAATAAATATTTAAGGGGGGCTCCCATACAACAAACGTGATTTTTTTGTTCGTTTTTGCTCGATATTGATAACGGCACGAGGCAGACGCTTGAAATATTCACAGAATATTTAGTTATATATTTGCTTTAAAAATATATAATTAAATTAAAATAAAATACATATTTAAGGGGGGCTCTTATACAACAAACGTGATTTTTCTGTTGTTTTAATAGATAATGTTCCGGAACCCTTAGTGCGCGAGTCCGACTCGCACTTGGCCGGTTTTATTTACTTTTACTATCAATAGTTAGGTACCTCATTAGAATCATTCTGGTAATAACAATTAAGGAGTTCAATTGCTTCCATTTCATCATCATACCCTGGTAGAGTAGCCCCTCTAGTGAATGAACGGTGAAGACAATTTTCATCTATAAATTTGCATCTTCTATGGCGGGTTCCTATATCCGTCGGTAACCGACTACGACTCGTATCTCCTTGAAAAAGTGTCAAACTGGTGTCAAACTTTTGACATATTTTCAAGGAGAAACGAGTCGTAGCTGGTTACCGACGGATATAGGAACCCGCCATTAGTAAGCATATACATGATTTTTATATACATGATTTAGTTTCTTTATTACTAATTTTATGTCATCCTCAGTAAACATAAAGTAAAGTTTTGGTTATGAGATATATTTTGTAGCATTTACATAATTTAGCAAAATGAAAAAATGGCTTTAAAGATGAAAAAGTGATATGAACATAAAAAAAATATTTATCAAAATCAATTCACTGGTTTCATATATCTGTAAATAACATGCTAAATAATATCAAAAATTAAAAAGTAATAAAACAAACTGAATATTTTTTTACCCTATAACTAAAAAAAGTTTTTAATTTTTGTATGAGGTTGAGGAAAAAGTTTCTTCGCATTTTTTAAGAAAATTCAAAACATTTTTTAATATAGTTTATAAACATTTAACTAAAGTATGTAGGTACCATTTTGTTCCATAATTTTTGCCATCTTATAAGTAGGGACATGATCCCATTGCTATAGAAATTTCTAACTAATCTTCTTCTAACTTCTTCTAGCTATAGGACTTCTGATTAAAATACCGCGACAAGTAGTTTTGGCAGTCCTCTTGTGATGTTAACCTGACACTGCCTAAAGAATTCTGAAGAGACCGAAACAGGTGGAAATCTGAAGGTGCAAGGTCAGAACTATATGGCGGATGCATTAACACCTCCCAGCCAAACTCTCTTAATTTTTGCTGAGTGGCGAAAGATGTGTGAGGTCTAGCGTTATTATGATGAAAAACCACACCCCTTCTGTTGATTAATTCCAGCCGCTTTCTTTCAACTTCTTGCTTTAATCTCATCAGTTGTTCGCAGTAGAGATCTGAATCGATGGTCCTGCCTGGTGGTAACAGCTCATAATGAATAATGCCCTTCTAATCCCACCACACACACAGCATCACCTTGTTGCTAGTTAACCCGGGTTTCGCCACAGTCTGTGAAGCCTGACCGGTCTTTGACCACGACCTTTTTCGCACGTTCTTGTCGTACGTGATCTACTTTTCATCACGTTATGGTTCGGTTTCATTACGTCGTAATAAAGAATCACAAATACACGGTTCGTTAGGTGTCTTTCAGTGAGCTCGTGGGGTACCCAAATATCGAGCTTTTTTGTGTACCCAGTTTTTTTCAAATGCGCCAAAACTGTTTTGTGGTCAATTCCCTGTTCTTCAGCTACGTCGTAACTACTGATATGCCGATCTTGCTCCACTTTTTCAAAAATGGCATCAATTTTATCCGTAATAAGGCGACCAGAGCGACGTGCATCTTTGACATCAAAATTTCCGAGTTGAAAACGCTTAAACCAAATTTGTGCTACTCTCACAGACACTGCACTAGATCTATAAACATTGCAAATTTTTTTCGCGGTTTGCGTTGCATTTTTACCTTTTTGTAGTAAAATTTTAAAATGTATCAAATTTCTTCATAAGATTCACTCATCTTTATAGTACGAAAAACAAATAAAAATCACACATTTTCCTAATTTGAATTTGGAATTATCTTCTTTTAAATTTAAACTTTGAATGATACCAAAACCAGCCAGATACAAATAGTATAGCCAAAGAGATTTTATTACAAGTTCATACATACTACCTAGTCAGGTCATAAGTATTGTCACACAGTAAAAACTTTTCTTTAAGAATGCTGGTCACAAAAAAGTTTATTGAATTCGAATTTCGAATTGTTCATGAAAATAAAAATGTATACTTTTTAGAATTTTACTCATTTTTAAACACAACGCTTAAAGAAGACCGTGTTGCAGTTATTGCGTTGCATCGTTGCGGTTACGCGCCAATTCAAATTTTTGACATACTGAAAAATTTGAATATAACCAAAAGATTCGTTTATCGCACCATCAAAAGATACAATGAAGACTCTAGTGTAGATGACAGGTCAAGAAGTGGTCGCCTTCGGTCTCTTAGGACTCCAGAAGTGATAAAAGCTGTGAAGGCGCGAATTCAAAGAAATCCCAAACGTAAGCAGAAACTGTTGGCCCTTCAGATGGGGTTAAGCAGAACCACGGTGAAAAGGGTGTTAAATGAAGACTTAGGGCTTCGGGCATATCGAAGAAAAACAGGACATCGTTTGAATGCTCGTCTAATGGACCTGAGACTGAAGAGATGCCGCGCTTTGTTGAAGCGGTACGCGGGAAAAAAATATCGGGAAATTCTTTTTTCGGATGAAAACATTTTTACCGTAGAAGAGAGCTACAACAAACAAAATGATAAGGTGTACGCACACAGTAGTGAAGAAGCGAGCAACCGTATTCCGCGTCTCCAACGAGGTCATTTCGCTCATCCATCCTCGCTCATGGTATGGTTGGGAGTTTCTTATTGGGGCTTAACAGAGGTACATTTTTGTGAGAAAGGTGTAAAAACGAATGCAGTTGTGTATCAAAATACAGTCCTGACGAACCTTGTGGAACCTGTTTCTCATACCATGTTCAATAACAGGCACTGGGTATTCCAACAAGATTCGGCGCCAGCTCATAGAGCGAAGAGCACACAAGACTGGCTGGCGGCGCGTGAAATCGACTTCATCCGGCACGAAGACTGGCCCTCCTCTAGTCCAGATTTGAATCCGTTAGATTACAAGATATGGCAACACTTGGAGGAAAAGGCGTGCTCAAAGCCTCATCCCAATTTGGAGTCACTCAAGACATCCTTGATTAAGGCAGCCGCCGATATTGACATGGACCTCGTTTGTGCTGCGATAGACGACTGGCCGCGCAGATTGAAGGCCTGTATTCAAAATCACGGAGGTCATTTTGAATAAACTTTAGTGTCATAAGAATCTATGTTTTGTTAAGTTCATTTTGGTATATAAATGGTTACATAATGAATAAACTTGTTTCAATTATTTTATATTAAACATATGACAGAATTTATGATCTGACTAGGTATAATGCGAAAAGACTTTTTCCCCAACCTATTACTTACAGTGAAGAGTCCTTCAGCCGGCATTGAAATGAGCAATATACACAAATAAAATAAATAAATATATATATTGCTGGACGTTTCACACAGCGCTATCTAACCCCAAACTAAGCAGAGCTTATACTATGGGAACCAGATAACTGATAGAATACTTATATACTATTTTTTTTTGTAAATACATACTTATAATATATAAAGAAACATTCAGACCCGTAACAAATATCTGTAGATCATGCAAACATTTGTTCAAAGGCGGGAATCGAACCCGCCAGCTCCTGCGTCTCAGCCGGCTATTCGCCCACTGTACCACGGAGGTCGTCAATGTTCATTAATTGGTAAAAAAATTAATAAATAAACTAGGAATCTAGTAGATTTCTTTAAAAATATATGAACTTTGGTCGTTCCAATACTGGCTGCATGATTCCTAATCAGTTTTTATAGGTCCAAAGGAAAGACATTAAAAATATTCAATAATTCCAAAACATTTATTTTGGCAGAACCAATGAATGAAGAGAAGAAGAAAAGAAGAACACCCTATTAATTCATTGAATTTCGATTTTTTTGTTTTCCAGTAATGGATCACTTGGTAATTTACATATTAATGCAAAAAAAAAACTACTGTGAAATCAGTCTGTAACTAAGAATAAAACCATATCCTAAAAAAATAACATTTTAGTATATTATAAACTTCAATTATCACTTTATGTCAAAAGGCAAGAAACACTGTTCTTACTAGGCTTCTAATTTTGTTTATCGAACACTAGTAATTTAAATGCTAGGTTAGAAAAAATATTGCATACTTACTACCCTCCTAAGTTGGTAAAAAGGTTCTAAGAAAGTTAATAGTAGAAACATCAAGAACGGATCCAGCTTTGGTGCCAGGGGGGGTCACATAGTCGTGGTCAAGTCAGAAGAAGTTATAATTTAATTTTTATAATCATAGGTGCAAGTAAAAAGTAGGTATTTTATTAATGTACTTACATACTGTACTTAAAAATACCTATATTTAAATAACAAAATCAATTTTTCAAATCAAAATATTATATAATATAAATTAATTAAATATTGAATGTTCTTACATAAAATCTATATTGTGACAAAAAATATATATAAAAACATTATGTTTAATAATTTTAATTAGTGGTCCACCTAGGTTCTGGACCCAGCCCAGGGAGGGGTCATGACCCCCATGACCCTCCCCCTGGATCCGCCTTTGAGATACATAAACCCGAAATAACACTCATCGAGACTGAGTATTGAAAACCTACTTGAAATACATAGAAGAAATATCCTTTCAATTTCCCCGAAGGCGAAATTCGTATAAACACAGATGAAAGATAGTTTGGAGTCTGCTTCAATCTGATTACGACGGCTTCAATAATTTATGAGGAACTTGCTTCTACGGCACTGCTTGTGTGGCGTCAGTATGGAAGTCAACTATCTATGCTGAGATCTAGTTTTAAATCTTTTCATATTCATATCTTTTCATTGCTGGGCAATGTCAAATTATATGTCATGTAATTTAAATCCCTACGGCTGAGCCGGGAGTAAAGTTGTACTAAATTTCATTTTACACTCGCGGGCATAATATGAATTTAGAACCTCATCTGTATTAAAATTTGAACCAAAGAGACCCACACAATAAGAACTTATTCGTAAATCGAACTAACCTCTGCATAGAATGCACCAACCTAGAATTGGATTGTATTGTCCAGCAGAAAATGTGAAAGTACAGTATTCTTCTCGTGGATAAAGCTATCTGCATCTTGGGCGAGCTTATATCCCTCTTTGCGCTGAGGATTCTAGTAACTCCCTCGCTACGCTCGTAAGTTAACTCTAGAATCCTTCGTTACATTCGAGATTCAATATAGCGCCCGTGACGCATGACACTGCTTTATTTCCTCGTTTAATAATCTACTATTTCACACCTGCTCAACAATGTCAATTTATATGTCATGTAAACCTCACCGAAAGCAGGCGATTAAATCCCTACGGTTGAGCCGGGAGTAAAGTTGTACTGATTTTAATGATGCCCGCGAGGGCATGATTTGTATTTGGAACCTCATCTGTATTAAAATTTGAACCAAAGAGACCCACACATTAAGAACTTATTCGTAAATCGAACTAACCTCTGCACAGAATGCACCAACCTAACTTTGGATTTTATTGTCTCGCAGAAAGTGTGAAAAGTAGAGTATTCTCCTCGTGGATAAAGTTATCTGCATCTTGGGCATGCTTATATCCCTCTCTGCACTCAGGATTCAATATAGCGCCCGTGATGCAACTGATAAGACACTGCCTTATCCCCTTGTTTAATAATCTACTATTGTACCACTTTTGAAGCTTATTGCGCGCATGGAGGAGTGTGTGATATGGCATACTTAAAGTTGATATGGAGAAGGAGGGGTGTAAACCTTAAACTACAAGACGACCATAAGACCTGTCGTAATGTATGGTTCTGTTCTGAGTGTTGGGTCACGAAAGCGACGGATGAAAGAAGAGTACACGCGGCGGAAATGCGAATGTTGAGATGGATGTGTGGGGTAACGAGAATGGGAATAAGTATATATGAGTAAGTAATGAGTAATGAGTCTGGTTGTTTCTCTATAAGTATGTATTTAAAAAAATGTATACAGGGTGTGGTGTAATGAGTGGATAATAGGGTACCTGCGGGTAGGGGCCATTGTGGCGGTTCAGAAAAATATTTGTTATGCTCAGTAAAAGTGCCTCGGTTTTCGAGATATTCGACATTTTCGAAATTTAAGAAATATTTCACCCTTCGTCACTATTTTTGGCGCCAAGACTGCAAATGAATTTTTTTTTTCTATCTGTTTTTTGGATAGTACTCTTGGATAGATGTGCTATCGAATGGAAACTATTATTTTTATAACACAAGCACAGTTATGTTTTTAAAATAAGATTTCACTAAAATTTTACTTGCTTTCGTTTGTTTTCCTGACCTTTACCCTTCTGTGGTGTAAAAAAAATGTATGGTCACTTGAATGCCAAATTTAAAAAAAATTAGCCTATTTCATCGAAATTCCGAAATGGTATATTACATATCATTGTCACAACTTGATTCATAATTAATTCCTACCAAACTTATCAAGGCGTAATTTAAAGAAATATTTTTAACTATTATTAGCAATAATTGTCTACTGTTCGCAGAACTACTAGTAACTCTTGGAACAGATTGGTTCCCGGCCCAGCGGCAATCGACACTATGTCTATCTTGCTCTTTCATGCTATGAGTGAAAAAGAACTATCGTTTCGCGTAACGCATTTTTATGATTTTCGAGTCAGTGTGCTATCATACTACTCCCGTACAACAACGTGTTATCCTGTTTTGGATTGATACTCGTCGATTTTGTGCAGTGATTTCGGACTTTGTTTTGCCTAGCGATTTGGACGTCTTAATTTTGTGAACCTAACGATTTTGTGCTGTGATCTCGGACTTGATTTGCTTTGTAACTTGGATTTTTTGGTATTGCATATTGATTGCAATGCCTCAGCTATACACTGCGTCTGAATATGCGCAAATGCATTTAATCTACGGCGAGTGTGGTGGTAACGCCAATCGAGCAGCAGCACTGTATCGGGAAAGATTTCCCAATGCACGCCATCCCGATTATCGTGTGTTTATTCGCGTACACAATGCTTACATGGAAGGTCGAATTCCTGGAAGTGGCATCGGTGGCACGAGTTCTGGGAGACCACAAGTACATAATGAAGAGGACGTACTTGATGAAATTGCTGCTGATCCGACCACATCTGTGCGCGTAATAGCCTCTAATACTGGCATGTCAGTAAGAACAGTGCACCGAATTTTAAAAAGAGAAAAATTACATCCTTTTCACTACCAGCGCGTGCAATGTTTGCAGCCAAGAGATTACCCTGCACGAGTTGCATTTTGCCAAACAATGCTGAGAAAAATGAACGCTGATCCCGATTTCTTCGATAAAATTTTGTGGAGCGACGAATCCACGTGCAAAAAAGATGGGTATTTTAATATGCACAATCTGCATAGTTGGCAGCGTACAAACCCTCATTTGGCCAGAGAAGACAGGTCCCAGTACCAGTTCAAAATTAATTTATGGACTGGAATTCTAAATGGCAAAATCATCGGACCATTCGAATTGTCTGGAACATTGACTGCAGAAACGTATTTACATTTTTTACGGCACGAACTTCCACTTTTATTAGAAGATGTTTCATTAGAAGATAGAAGAAGAATGTGGCTGCAGCACGATGGTTGCCCCGCTCATTACGCCCGAAATGTTCGACAATACCTCGATGAAACATATCGTCGACGATGGATCGGTCGTTTGGGGACAATTTTGTGGCCACCTCGTTCACCAGACCTCAACCCATTGGACTTTTTTTACTGGGGATGCCTTAAAGAAAAGGTTTATAAAGACCCAATCAATACAGTGGACCAGCTACGGGAGCGTGTGCGATTAGCTGCTCAGAAAATCACAGAGCAAAGAATTGCGAACAGGATTAAAAGATCTTTTATCAAAAGGTGCAGAGCATGCATCAGAGCACGTGGTGGCCTTTTCGAACACCTTTTGTGATAGTAAATTTAATAAATGAAATTCATTTAAAATTTATTGTTTCATTTTATTTCATTACCGAATTTTAAACTAACGTTTTTAGGTGATTTTAAGTAATGAAATAAATTTTAGTACTATTTGTAATTTTATAATAATTAGCTCTACCCATTTTAATAGGAATTACTTTTGAATCAACTTGTGGAAATACCATGTAATATACCATTTCGGAATCTCGATGAAATAGGCTAATTTTTTTAAAATTTGGCATTTAAGCGACCATACATTTTTTTTACACCACAGAAGGGTAAAGGTCAGGAAAACAAACGAAAGCAAGTAAAATTTTAGTGAAATCTTATTTTAAAAACATAACTGTGCTTGTGTTATAAAAATAATAGTTTTCATTCGATAGCACATCTATCCAAGAATACTATCCAAAAAACAGATAGAAAAAAAAAAATCATTTGAAGTCTTGGCGCCAAAATAGTGACGAAGGGTGAAATATTTCTTAAATTTCGAAAATGTCGAATATCTCGAAAACCGAGGCACTTTTACTGAGCATAACAAATATTTTTCTGAACCGCCACAATGGCCCCTACCCGCAGGTACCCTATTATCCACTCATTACGCCACATCCTGTATAAGTATTCTATCAGTTGTCTGGTTCCCATAGTACAAGCTCTGCTTAGTTTGGGGCTAGATAGCGCCGTGTGAAATTTCCAGAAATATTTATTTATTTATTTATATTGGAGGAAGTTTAAAAGTACCGCCCGTGATAGAAAAATTGAGGAGTAAGAGGCTAGCGTGGTATGGTCATGTCACGCGTAGGGAAGAAAATCATGTGACTCAAATAGTGTTAGACATGAGTATAGATGGATATAAAAATAGAAGAAGGCCGAAGAAGAGATGGATAGGCTGTGTGAGGAATGATAAGGGTAGGAAGGAAGTGACAACGGAGATGACAGCTGATAGAGAGATGTGGAGAAGGAATACACGTTGTGCCGACCCCGCGGCAGGAAGAAGAATATGGATAAGGAGGGGTGTATTGGGTACGGTCGAATTTTGACCCCAGGCAACTAGTAAATATTGATTTTCAAGGTCATATCACGAACTATGTACCTTTTCCTTTCGTATACATATTTTATTGCTTTTACAAGGTAACAAAGTTGCTACAGGTAGTAAATGCGACAAAATAAAAAAAAGTAGTTACACAGTTTGTTGCTAAAAAGAAAATTTGCGTTCCTGCTATCCATTTTTTTCACATCTAAACTATGGCCTCCTTTATTTAATAGAAATAAGGATTTGTCACGGAGGTTGTATTTAATTTAAGCATTAATACATGTAATCACTTTTATTTTAAATAGAAATTAGGATTTGTCATGGAGGTTGTATTTCATTTTGATATATTTTGAGCTAGCTGTTGCCCGCGACTTCGTACGCGTTACACTACTAAATGTGTAGGTAACCTGGAAATAAAGCTAAACTCGCTGTTGCAACTTGACTTGACACCCCATTTTTATCCCCATTTATTTTTATATAAATATATTTATGTATGTTATAATCGAAAAAAATCGGTAAAAATTTCATCGAAATCGGTTTAGCCGATACGACGTGATTGAGTAACAAACAAATAAATAAATAAACAAACATCTAAACTCTCGCATTTATAATATTAGTGTGATGTGATGCAATGAACCTCATACTATTTTAAAATTCACTAACTGCCCTAGGGGTGTAAATTTCATTTACGCATTAGGTATCAAGCTAACAATGACCAACTTTCAGAGCATTAGTGATGTAAATATTATTTTTTTATTCAAATTCTAGCACATACATTTTCTAACTAAATATTCTTCATACATTTAACGTGTCTGCTTTCCCACAAAAATGTTCACAGAACATTAATTTAGTAAAACGAGAAAATAATCCGTGTACATAAGCAACACTTTTCACCCAATCCTATGAACATTCCTCTATTTACCCGTTGTTGGTTGTTTCATCAACAAAACTTTTACGACCTTCGCACGCTGGCTATTTAAAATGAGTAAAACAAAAGATTGATTATATGAACAATGAATGTGTTATATAGCTCGGATTCCAGTGATTTGTTTTCAGAGTTCAAACTAGTTTATTAGTTTATTTGACGACCTCCGTGGCGCAGTGGGCGAACATCCGGCTGATCAAAACATATTTCTATATTTTTAATAACAGGTAGGTACAGTCAGCAGAAATTCCGCTCTGCCAGTTTTGAAACAGTTTCGCTTGCAAGTAGTTAGCTAGCTGACACCGCCTTTTTCTTTTGTCCTTTTATTTTGGCCAATCGGAGAGATGAACAATATTGAACATCTGTTTATTTTTGTGAAAGCCCTTTGTTTTTATGACTTTTAAAGTTTTATTAAACTTCAAGGCGGGTTTATTAAACTTCAAGGCGGGGTAACTGCTAGTCGCTTCATAGAAAATTCACCCTTAAAGTGGCAGAGCGGACTTTTTGCTGATAGTACCTTCATGTAAAATTTGTTTCAAACATTTAACTACGTGTCTATTTACCAGTAAGTCTTCTTTATCATCATCAGCCCACATAAGTCCACTGCTGGGCTGCTACTGTCACTGACACTGTCTATCCCAATACGCGAAGACCGGTAAAGTACTACCACAATACTTATGTCTGCCGTTAAACAGCATTACCGTGTTTCGATGTGAAGGGTAGTGTTTTGCGGTAATTACAAAAATATGAGGCTTTACACCTACATATATGCCTTAACTCGATGGACGCAGTGCATTGTAGGGCATGTTTCTAAGGTGCGTGAACAATACTTTGTTATAGGCGATAGTTACCACTTAATCAGTTGGGCCATATGCTTGTTCCAACTACAGGTAGTATTATATAAGAAATAAAAAAAACGTATGTGTTCTAATATCTACGCATTTACAAAATCTAAACAGTATGTTCAGTAACTCTCCGACATGCAACAACAGTAAACATTTAAACGCATCGCAGCTCCCATTTATAACATTGTGAGAGCGCAGAGTGCAGTATGACATCCGCAATATTTATAGCCCATTTGCAAACGATATAATTGCTTCTAACCGCGCGCTCTCGTGGAAATGAAGCATCTGTCTCCTCTCATGCTTGAATCAGAACCATTTGAAACATCTAGTTTTATTCCATATTTATGTATATACGGAACTTGGTCTTAGACTTACGGCTAATATAGTAGCTGATTGGTCTTATTTGGAGGCTTTCTCCTCAGAGAGGAATCAGTTGTATGTGCTCAAAAAATATATGTAATTCATTGACCTTTTATCTGCAAAGTGAACATACAAAAAAGTTCTACCTGTTTATTTATTATGAGAAAAAAAAATAACAAAATGTAGCTGCTTTCGACTTTCAATTTGATTTAACCTCTAAACGACGTAAAATTTGGTAATTTTTTTTTCGCACAAATGTGGGGAAAGGCTATACCTTCAAGTTTAACAAATGATTCTGTACTGCGACGGTCTTTCACGAGGCAATTAATTATTTTCAATTTTTCCGAATAATTAGCGGGAACCCTTAGAAGGTGGTTGCGCGGGCGTCGGGCGGCTGTACACCGCTGACTGTCGTATGGGAGGGTTGTGCTCTTCTGTCTCGCGCTCACCTTTTTGCTGGTCGGTTAGATGCGTGTGGCGGGAGGTGCGGTTTGTGCGGAGCTGAAACAATAGCTACGCCCATTCGCTCAAGGTCATCGGCTACGGTTAGCGCCTCAACCGAAATCAGCAATACTTTTCTGAATTTTGCAGTCTTAGCATAGCGATTCCATAGGCCGCACCATGTGGGGTGGTTTTTGGTGTGGCCGGGTGAAATTTTTCCCGAATTATATAATGTTATAATGTGGCTGCCTTGTAAAACCTTATGACACTGTAACCGGATGAATATTTCAATTAGAAATGAATGATTATTACAAGAAATCAAACAGTAAAGTAAATACAGTTAATCTTTCTTATGAAAATAAAAAATAATTATTTGCAGCCAAAAACTTAGCTCTCTTTCTTCGTATTAAACTTTAACTATGCCAAATCTTACAATCCTCTGTGCGCGGAATAAGCTGTGCAAATTTTCCTCTTCACGTATATAATAGATCTAATGTCTAATTTGAACTATTAAATCAGTGTACCTACCTATAATGTATAAATTAACGTTTCTTGCCCAACAAATGTTATAATCATTATTCAATCTGTGTCATCCCTCTGCTGGACAAAGGTCTCCCTCATTGTCTTCCAGGACTTTCGCTCGCGTGCCAAATCCCACCAATCTGTCTCGAAGGCATCGACATCGTCACGCCAGCGTCTACTAGGGCTTTAAGCACCTGCGTGACGATCATTGCTCATCCGTCCGGGTGCATGCGTCTAACACGGCCCGCCCAATCCCACCTGTCACCGCATTCACGACATTAATTTAAAACACAGATGCAGAATTGAATTAACACGTTCCCAGCGGCACAGATTTATCTGTACTCTCCATTATTGCGTTACGGGTCGTTTTAAACCTTGTCCTATACCACAGATTGTGGCGGCACGAGGCATATTAAGCCCCACCGCCCGTAGGAGACCAAAATCCTTTTTTGGGCGCCAAATAAGACAAAGTGTACGGTTTTTTTGTGTGCGGCACGAGGTCTAAGAAACCCGGCATTGAGGTTGGTATACCATAGAACTAGGAATCAATAGCACATCTCACATCTATAGTTATCTCTTTCCTACACTGAACCAGATGGAAGTTATGCCTCCCGCACGACAGAGACGTTTAAGTTTTTTCTTACCGCTATAAAGACGAGACACTGGCAGGGTGTTTCAAGCCCTGTTTCGCACTTATCGTGTTAACTGATGTTAAAGATTGGTTTGATATCAATCTTAGCTTGAATATTTATCCAGTAATCGATACATAACTAATAAATCATTTTTTAAGTTAATCGGCGGCGCCTTTGCGACGATGCCGCTTAGTCAGTTTAACAGGTACCTACTTACATAATGAATGAATATGATTTGTTTACCTATTTTATACAGGCTCTTTCATTGATTTATTGACTTGATATTAAGGTTGTTTGAAAATTTTAAATTTCTATGGTACTGAATTTGCAAATAAATCCGGCCAAGTGCAAGTCGGACTCGTGCACGAAGGGTTCTGTCTCATTATCTATAAACACGGCAAAAAAATCACGTTTGTTGTATAGGAGCCCCCGCTATATATTTGTTTTATTTTAATTTAATTATTTATTTTTAAAGTTAATATAAAACTAAATATTCTGTGAATATTTCAAGCGTTTACCTGATGCCGTTATCAATAACGAGCTAAAACGAGCACACAAATCACGTTTGTTGTATGGGAGCCCCCCTTTAATGTGTATTTTATTCTGTGTTTAGTATTTGCTGTTATAGCGGCAACAGAAATACATCATCTGTGAAAATTTCAACTGTCTAACTATCACGGTTCATGAGATACAGCCTGGTGACAGACTGACAGACAGACAGCGGAGCCTCAGTATTAGGTTGCAGTTTTACCCTTTTGGTACGGAACCCTAAAAACCTATTTTATAACAATACTAGCCATCAGCCCTACCCGTGATTTAAATGATTGTCGTAAAAGCAGTGACACGCAGTATAAATCTTATAATATGGTAAAATAAATAAAACTGATTTTGAACAAAATATCCTTTATTTAAAAAACCATCTTTCGAATAAAGTATGATGGTAAATTGGTATTTACATAATATTGCTCTTTGATTATGAAAAAGTAAATAAACTGTATATCTGTATGTTGTAAATAAATGGGTTTTATATATAAAACGGTATAAGGAAAACTTAAAATAAAAAAACAAACTTATTAAAAAATTCGCTTGTTTTACTGCTTTGGATCGAATAATGACTTTAAAAGAAATCATTTCAGTACATAAAATATAAATAAAACTTAAAACAAATTAACAATAAAAATATAGATAAAAAGATCTAATACGCCATGATGGTATTAAAAGGTGTTAAGTCAGAGTTTTCAAGGATCAAAAGTGATTATTTGACGGACATTTTAATAACGGTAACAAACTTAAACTGATACCAATTCAGTTGACACTGAAATCGTGTCGGTATACAACAACTTTATCAATAAAAACTCTAGTTCATGTATGTTGAATTTCCAAATCATGATTATCCATGGTATGTTCTTGAAGCCTGTTTCAGCTGTTCGTAACTTAGTCGTCTCCTCCAGTCATGACTTCCATGAATTCTGTAAAAGAAAATAATATTTAATTATTAGTCTGATAGGCGTTGGGGCGGATGGATTCTCAAGTGGAGACCACGCACTGTAAGCGCAGCGTAGGGCGTCTCCCACTAGATTGAAAAACGACCTAATTAAGGTTGCTGGAAGCGGTTGGGTGCAGGCACAGTATTTGTCGCTCTGGAAATCTCTACGGGGGAGGCTTGTGGGCCTATATTGAGCACTGAACGTCTAATGGCTAATATGATAAAGATGTTTTTTTAGGCGGCCAACGAACTTCGACACCATTGTTGACCTCTAAGCCAACTTAGAAATCAGCTGATTCTTACCAAGTGATTCTTCAATAAAAATCATAGAATAAACAAAAGGCGTAGAAATATTTTTGTACTCGAGTAAAGAGGATTGACAGAATCCGTAACACCACGCTGCGTTTAAAGACCGGCATTGCTGATGCAGGAAATAAGACTGCCAGGCTAAAATGGGATTGGGCGGGCCACGTAAGATGAATGCACTCGGACAGATGGGCAACGATCGTCACGCAGCGGGTGCCTGAAGACGGGCGTCGGCGCCGAGGAAGGCCTAGTAGACGTTGACGTGACGGTCTCGATGCCTTCGAGACAGATTGGTGGAATTTGGCACGCGAGCGAAAGTCCTGGAAAACAGTGGGCGAGACCTTTGCCCAGCAGTGGGATGCCATAGGTTGAAAAAAAAAGTGTCGAGAATCAGCCCTCCTCCGAATAACATACCTACTAGTTCATGGACTGCCTGTATAAATCAATTGACACCACATTTATCAAAATCGGATGGGTGGTTTAGGCGCTACGGTGGAACAAACATCCATAGTCTACCAAAAACATAACCCTTCCTTTTGGCTTTGCCGTAGTCGGTAAAAAACCAGTCATAGATCAATCATAAAAAAAATAATGGTCACGCCATGCGACACTTGAGAACGACTTTACCCATTTCATTCATCTTTTGTTTCATAGTTTTCTAACACTTTTTAGTAGGTTCTTACGGAAAGAAAAATTAAGATAATTGCGCAGAAAATTTAATAATTTCAGAAAACGACTATTTTAACTTCGCAAATTTGACAGTTCGCGCGTTTAATGAATGTGAATTTAGCACAGACCTAAAGACAGGACAACGTCTGTCGGGTCAGTTAGTCGTTTATAAAAATAGTAAAAGAATCTCTAAAAGAATGCAATAATAGACTAATGCAGAGCGAGCTTCATTTCAAAATGTTATATTCTCTCGGTGATGCGCGACACTTCATATTTTATGGCTTTTGAGATTTTCAAAAGCTTGAAAGATGATCTCTAAAGCTAGCTTAAGTTGTTAGGTTTACTTATTTTGATATCCTAGCTATGCTTTTAAGAGAAGTAGAGTTCCTTGTGGATGGGCTCGCCCGAGGAAATACTACTACCATACCTATTTTTGCTGCCAAGCGGCATCGCTGTGCTTCGGTTTGAAGGATTTGTCGGTGAAATTACAGGTACATGAGGCTTTACATCTGTGTGCCTCAAGTTGATAGACGCAGAGCAGTGCATCGTAGAGCACATTTCTAAGGTTACCTACACCTAGGGCATCCAATCCCGCATGTTATTTGTGATCTCGGTATTTGCGGGATCGATGATTTACGATCCCGCGGGATCGCGGAATTTACGGGATCCCGCAATTGTTAGATGAACTGCCTACTAAGTGTTGTGTATTTATATGTTATAATATAATCATATGGTATGAATTTAGTACTTTTAATTATAATAATTACTTACTATTTAAGAAATTAAAATACATTAATAAACAATCAATATTCAGTTCAGTTTACTTCTATTCTATATTTGTTTATATTGTTAAACATAAAATATGCATATATATGTATATCATACGAAGGAAACATACAATGTTTAATGTCTCGACTGCTTCGAATTTGCGACGCTAGATAGCTTGCAGCAGAGAAAGCCCCTTCAGCTTCCATGCTAGTAGGTGGAAGAGATTTAAGGGCATTACCTATATGCAAATGGCAAATACTTGCCCATCGAACCTGCCGATTCAAACAGAGTTTGTACGCAACTCGCTAATCCCGCAAATCCCGCGGATCCCGCACAGGTAATCCCGCTCCTTGCGGTACTGAAAAATGATGCGGGATCTCGGTATTTCGAGATCTCCGAATACCGAGATTGGATGCCCTACCTACGCCTACGAGGCAATTCTCTGTAATGGGCGGTGAAAACCACTTAGCATCAGGTGAACCGTGCCATCTCCAACAGTATAAAAAATAAAAAAATACTGCTTAAAATTTTACTCAATGTTGTTGCTTGCTCACTCACACAACTGTCTTATAATTACTGAACCTAATTGGATGAAATTTTGAACAGATGTAGCTATGTAGTCACACTAATATTATAAATTTGAAAATTTGAATGTTTGTTTATTTATTTGTTTGTTTGTTACTCAATCGTAACGGCTGAACCGATTTCGATAAAATATAGTATATACACGGTGTCCTTTAAATCACTGTTTTCCCAGAACAAACGTTGTTCAAATCATGGTCTACTAACAGTTTATAACATCAAATAAAAAAAACAAAACGAAATCGGTCTTTGAACAATATAAAAAGTTGCGAACATAAAACGTCTATTTTAACGTTACGCCCTGCAACATAGTCAGCGCGCTGACCGGTAGCTACTAGGTACCTATTTAACTAAGATACGGAGTAGGTAATACGCTACGGCTAGCGTACCTATGAACTTTATGTCACGGTTAGTTTTTGAACAAAGTTAGACTTATTTGAGGTCTACATTTTTCATTCTCTTTTTTGATGCTATAAACAGTTATTAGACCATGGTCTGAGCATCGTATGTTCTGGGAAAACAGTGATTTAAAGGACACCGTGTATGTAGATTATAACCTGGATTACCACATAGGCTACCTTTTATCCCATAAATCAGATCCCATGGGATAAAAATGGTGTGTCAAGTCAAATTGCAACAGCGAGTTTAGCTTTATTTCTTGGTTACCTACACAATTAGTAGTGTAACGCGTACGGAGTCGTGGGCAACAGCTAGTTTAACATAAAATAATAGTATTTTACATAGGTATAAATTTTGTGTGTTTATATGTTTTTTTAGATATACTTGCGTTTGAGCACGATCTCGCCTGATGGTAAGCGATGATGCAGTCTACGATGGATTCAACAGATGTTTGTTTATAGGGAGTAATCTCCAAAACAATTTCAACCGATTCAGAAACTTATTTTACTAATAGGATGGTAATCCCGAGACTACTTGCAACACAGAGCCGTCGGTATCGTCGACGACCCAGTAGTATCTAAGGATCTGGAGCCACTGAGTCTGCACCCGCGCCGTGACATTGGAGCGCTCGGCATTTCTATAAAATCATCCCACTTCTACCATCGAACCTCCCGCAACCGGCAACCAGCTCACCCACATATTGTAGATGCGTGGAAGTCTCACACGATGCGTTTCACCCGCTCGTTTCTTCCACGCACCTGCAAGATGTGGAATGACCTTCCTCAACCTTCATATGAGAGGTGTAAATAGAGTATTATGTGCTAGGCAACGCAACTGCGGTACCACGAGTGCTGCAGGAGTTTATAGGCGGCGGTGACCACTTAACATCAGGAGGCCCGTCAGCTTGTGTTTAATATAAAAAAATATATCATCGTGGAGTTACGATTTAAGTCAATCTAAAAAGCATGTTTATAGCTCAAGCTTACATGTTAATAAATAAATATTGCTGTACAATTCACAGAGCGCTATCTAGCCCCAAACTAAGCAGAGCTTGTGCTATGAGACTATATAACTGATGGAATACTTTTTTTAAGTGAACACTTCTTTAGGAGCGTTGGGCATTTTTTGAGATGGGAAAAAACCATTAAACTCGCGACACTGTTGCCGTTACCGATACCTCTGCATATCCTACCTATCTCTTAATTATTCAAGTTTCTTTTTTCTTTGTTTGTTGTTGTTTTTGTTCTGCGGTTATTCCGCCGGCTATTCGCCCACTGCACCACGGAGGTCGTCCGTTAAGTTTGTTACATCGTGAAATAAAATTAACTTTGCCCTGAAGGCTATATTCAATTTCGAAAAAGAATCATACCAAACCGGCGCGTGTCATCCAATATGACCTAAAATAACTCTTAGCTACTTTTCTAGCAACGAAGCCAAGAGCTAAGTTCTTTGATCTAATATAAAATAACCTACCGTCAAAATCAACGGTTCCTGAGCCGTCAGAGTCAATCTCCTCAATCATCATGTTGAGTTCTTCTGCGCCTATCTTGTCGTCCAGTTCTCTGAGGATCTCCCGGAGTACATCAGTAGTAATGTAGCCATTGCCTGGAAACAACAGAAATAAGGTTATTCATGGTATCATACGATATTAAGTTACGGTCATCCAATAATCTACATTAACTCCCAGAATGTGTAATGTAAGTACACCAACGCCGTCTTAGGCTAGGCCGAGGCCCTTAAAAGAATTTGGGGTCTTGTTGTTTCCAACAAGACCCCAAATTCTTCAAATCAAAGAAACCTTTACGAAAGTAAAGGGCTTGTGTCGGTGATTGCTAGATAGTGTTTTTAACTAGTTTTAATATCTAGGTACTACCTATCTTAATGTTTTATCCTTTTATTAATTTGATCAACAACATTTTTATGTATATGTATTGTATTTATTATAGTATATATTATATAATAGTATTTTACTCCAATGTCCTTTTCTGTGCACGTACCCACCACTATAATAAAAAATCTCTATCTTCAAAGGTTTGCTGGAAGAAAACTCTTATTATGGTTAAGCTCGCTTTTGTACATGCCCATTTTGAAAGCTATTTTTGTCTGTAATTTATTTGTGTACAATAAAGAATAAAGAACACTCCACCAGCTGAAGAACCGTAGAAAGTTTTTGAAAAAATGCCGACGCAAGTGTTATCACGGGCTTAAGATAATCTCCTATGAATACTCTTAAATAGGTTTAAAAGTAATATATTATACCAACATCTTTTCATGCATAGTTTATAGTTTTAATATATTGCACTATATAACGCTTTTACTAATTATTCATACAACACACAACACTGCATACTGTAATAAATCCTAAAACATAGTGAATTACCATTAATATGTTTGTCAGAAGCAATATTCTCACCGAATTTATGATATTAGAATGTACATCACTATAGATAAATAGAAGGCCAATATAATCTAGGCAAATTCACGATTTAATCCCGCCTGTCAGCGCAACGTTTGACGTTACAATGATGCTGCTTTTAGATCGTAGCGACTGAAAGTTTTAACTCAGTTTTGCTTTTTGACAGGTCAAACAATGTTGACAACATTACTTTGTACCAGCGTCTAACAAATTATATCTCATACAACCAAATACATTTTATACAGGTTGTTTGGTAATATACTGACGATATTCATGTGAATGTTTCTCAAAACATAAAATATATATATATATATATTACCCGTGCGCGATAAGTTGGGACCTGAGAGCGGTGACGTCATATTGGCGTGTTTGTACCGCCCGCAAAAAAGCGAACATAACAAGCAGCCGCCCGCGGCTTCGTCTTTGTTTTTTTTAACCTAATTTATTATGTTACTCAGGGAGGACGCTGCTTTTTATCTAATCTTTTTTACACTATTTGAATATAATAAAAATACAATGTTTAAGATTATACATTTATTTTATCTATTATTTACATTATCTCATCTTCGTCACTACTTAGTGGATTTATGCCTTCTAGAGGTTGTTCTTCGTCCTCAGTCTCACTATAATCACTTGACGAAGAGGTATCCGATAAATTTACAATTAATTGCGATTCATTCGTCTCTTGTAAGAGGTCATCGTCCCAATACTTTTGTCGAAGCCTGTCCACATGGTTGACTTCTTTTTTCCAGTCACTCTCACTTATGCTGGTAATTGCATCTCTCGTTAATTTTTCTATTTCCCTTTCTGACTGGTTGATATTTTTATCGGCTACTCTTTGCTTGACCAAATTCCAAATGTATTCTATTGGATTGAGGTCACACATGTATGGTGGTAGACGAACTACAACAACAAAACAATGACACAAACTATCACACCAAAAACTACAACAACAAAACAATAACACAAACGAAAACTAAAAGAATTCCAGAGCGCGTCGTTACGTGACGTAGGCCAGTACGAGACTAAAAACCCTAGTAAAAAATAGTGATGCGAACGGTACAATACGGGCGCCATCGGGGAAGTGCAAGGGAAGCGGTCGGGGAGTCGCATTCCTAGCAGGTCCCAAGTTATCGCGCACGAGTAATATATATATATCTAATTTGACCTTCAGTATTATTAATTACCATATGATCTGACATTATTATTAATTATGTAAATAATAACGTTCTATTGTTACCTTATTTATTATTGTTATTATATTTTAGAGGGAATTTACTATAGAATTTTTTTACTGTACCAAATGAAAATGAAAAAAAAATGAAAAATATTTATTTTAGCAAAACAATATAAAAACACAAGTAACAATGGCAATCTAATCTTACAAATACATAAATAGAAGTAATCTATTATGGCTACATAGACCGATATAATAATGATGATGATGGACACTAATAATTGTGTACCTTGTTTGTTTTGTGTAAACGTTCCGACACATTATGTATTGTTTGCGAATAAATGAATCTGAAACTAGTAATGCATGCTTCGTCACAAGCACAAAAAGTTATAAAAAAATTTAATGAACTTAAAAACAAACATAAACTATGTAGTATCAAGTAAGCTAACGATATCGTTATGGAGAGTCTACGGTGTTACAATTCTAAGTACCTATATATTTTGTAATTATATCGATATCAAAAATCTGTTACGTTACTTCAATCACTGTTTCTACTGTAAAAAGTAAATAACAGAATAGCAGAGATATATATATCTATACATCTATACTATTTATAATATAGAGAGGAAAGATTTGTATTTTTGTGCGTATGTTTGTAAGGAATAAACTCAAAAACTACTGGTCCAATTTCAAAAATTCTTTCACCATTAGAATGCTACATTATTCCTGAGTAACATAGGCTATTTTTTATCCAACTGCGTAGAGGGCGGGTAATGTTTTTATTGACAAACCATGCATGCAAAGCCGGAGGTAGGTCAGCTAGTAATAATATATTATAAAGAGGAAATGTTTGTAACGAATAAATTCAAAAAACTACTCGATCAGTTTCTAAAATTATTTCACCATTAGAATGCTACAATAACCCTGCGTAACACAGGCTATATTTTATACTAGAAAAAATTAGGGATCCCTACTAAAACTTCAATAATGTAACCAAAGAAATTAGAAATTAGTTTTTACAAAGAAATAAATTTAGTTTTTGGTTTGTTAATGTAGGTACACCCCCCCTCCATTATTGTAATGTCACAAAAGTCCTCTCCATCCAAAGGTTGTCTGGAAGAAATCGATTCTAAGCGATAAGACCGCCCATTGTACTTGTTGTTTTAGTCTGTTTCTTTTGAAGTGTACAATAAAGTATTTTCATTCATTTATTCATTCATTCAAAGGTGTAAACAAATTTGCTCTAAAAATGTTTCATAAATAAATGTCCACCCGTGCGAAACCGGAACGGGCCGCTAGTAGTTAATATAACGAGAATTAGGGTCTGGATCTAGCAAATGAACAACGTAAATTAACTTTTAAATGTAATCTGTCATCTGCCTGCATAAAGTGTACAAGATTTACAAAACGTAGGTAATTTCCTTTGACATCAGTTCTGTTGTGCCATTAGTGAGAGAGTGATCGCTGAAATATATTATTTTTAGATGACCATGCCTTTGAGGTGTGGCGATCACGACTAAAAGCTGATTGTAGCACGTAGCTCCGTGTATATATTGCTGTGACTACTTTATTAGATCAGAAATAATCATCATCAACCTATAACAGTCAACCGCTGGACGTAGATCTCTCCCAGGGTGCGCCATTGAGCCCGATCCTCAGCACTTCTCATCCAAGCCATTCCAGCCATAGCGCGCAAATCGTCACTCCATCTAGCCGGAGGGCGCTACACTTCGCTTGCCTAGTCGTGTCCTCCACTCCAGAACACGGACGGAAATTTCAGTGGGCGCCAATTTCTTCAAAAAAAATCGGTTAACTTTAGTTTTAGAAAGCACTTAGCATCCAGAGCACGTCATACTATACATTATTCCACTCCCTGCCAATATTATGACATTGACACGGGCAAAATTGTGACACTACCTCGTCACAGTAGCCACAAACAAGAAGTAAAATTCCACTGAAAAAATAACTTACTTCCCAGCTAACAGTATTTACTCTGCAACCACAATCATAGATTAAAACGTCGGTGGGCATTTCTCAATTGTCAAGACATGATTAGCTTTTCTTGAACTAATATTTATTAAATAAAATTTGGCACTTTATCATTTTTAGGAACTCCAATTACAGTAAACTTATTCTAAAGCCTGTTAAAAAATCCGGTTCAAATGAAAGAGAATTAAAAATGCTATTCAGTTGAACCTACAGCATAATTGATGCTCATTGGCAAAAAGTTCCAAATGGCTGCCTTATATATTCCAACTGAAGCATTCAACTGGTGACTGACTACAAATAGGCCAATTATTCTGATAAACCGAACGGGCATTGACAGCAACCCTAATACATCAAATACCAGCATGTGACATAAATAAAATAAAAATAGCCAGGCCTAGAACAAAATTTTGTAGATATCCCATAGCGGGAATCGAACCCGTTGAGCCGGCTGCACGCCACAAAGATCATCAAAATTGTAGTTAATGTATTACTACAGTGGTTTTACCAGCCCATGCAAATGGACTATTAGCGAAATTTGGCAGTGCATGATCATTTTACTATGTATAAATCCTAGCTAATTTTAATATACAGATTTTCACGTCCAAATTGTGCCATAAAACGCTTAATTTAAGCACTATAACATTAAAACCGGTCCAAGGCAACTGGCGATAGATATAAACAATTAATAATGATTCATCACTAGACAGCTGCCACGATTCAGACTGTCAACGATAAGATAAATAAAGTAGTCTGTAAACTCTATTGTTCTGCCAAATCACGGGGCATTGATGCAGGGCATTGCTAGCTAATTCAAATAGGAAGGCAAGTTCAACCTTATGAAATTGTCGGGGCTTAATCAATTGGAGTGATTCTAAGGATTTGATTTACAAACTAATCATGTCTTCGATGTTGAGTTGATATTTAACGTGATTAATATTTTTCATAACATCAAAACCGATATGTCCAAACTCAACTCTCATAATTCAAAGTATGCCAAAAAACACCTCAAAGTTACTTTTTCGGATGAATCTCTATTTTTTAAATCCAGATACAATTTCCGGATTAGGAAGGATTAAACATTGTAAATATTATATTTAGCTAAAGGCTCCATTGTTAGTGGTCTTATCTGTTTTAAAACTAACACATAAATATTAAACAAGGTTGTTTAATATTGGTAAACAGTGAAATTCTAAAATCACAAATTCATGAACCATAAAAACCCCAAAATATTTATTTGAATATTCATTCTTCCAAGGATCGCGATAGGTGGAAGGAGTTGGGGGAAGCCTCTGCCCAGCAGTGGGAAAATGTAGGCAAGTTAAAACAAATTAGAAATAACTTGCACAGTAAATTTAATAACTTCAAATTTAATTAACTAGTTAAGTTTCAAGAGCATTACGATCGGGGGCATAGAACCCTGAATTTGGCTTAATTTGATTACTTCCACGAGGATTTAATTTCCTTCATTTATTACTATGAATACACTGCAATTTTAAGGTAATACTATGGAATAAACGTACCTTCTTTATCGTATAACCGGAATGCTTCTTTAAGTTCCTGCTGCATCGCTTCAGCATCCTCTTCAACCATGAACCTTGAGGCCAGGGTCACGAACTCTTCAAACTCCAATTCACCAGATCCTGTAACAGTTGTAAGTATTCTGTAAGTTTTTGCCGGGAGCACTTCGCACTTCGGTTTCAGAACACTTCGCAAATACCAGCTTTATTTGATGGCTATAGGTGCAGCCAGTCCACAGGTCGGCTCTTATACAGTTTTTTAAAATGTACTTTTCGTAAATTTTTTGTAACGGCTTATTATTACTGTGATATTAAAAGATAATGAAATTATTCGTTAATATATAATAATGATCCAATTAAATTTACGGGTCTACAGTGTTTTTTTTACCTGGGACAGTACGGCAGCACCCATAACCAGAGAAGATACAGGTGCAGTTTCTTTTAAAAGATCAGCTCGTTTTCGAAGAAAAACATTTTGGCATTAAAATTTTTTTGGTCAAGCGTGAGTAGCGCCTTAAAATGAATCAAGTTGGTAAAACATTTTTTTGATGCCCATCGATGCAGTCCCTTGTAAGGATCATTTTATTGTATTGGATGAAAAAAATCTGAGCAGCGGAAATTAGTCACAATTGATAAAATGTATTCTCATACAACAGGGCAAAGCAAAATTTCTCCAGCAAACATTTTATTAGATTCTAATTGCACATTAAAGAAGTATTAATACTGTAGCGATTAAAAATTTAAAGAACTTCATGCTCTCATGAGCAATTCAAAAACATTTCGTATTTCAGAAAAAAAATTGAATTTCGAACGTGGTTCTTGCATCTGTCGGACTTTTATATCAGTCATTGCATCATCTTATTTGTCCTACCATGGCATTTTCAAACTCGCAAAAAGTAGATTTAATTGAAGCATACTACCTCTACCTAACATACTACCATACTACCATGTTAAAAAAAATACTGTATATTGCATCATACACGGTAAGCAAATAATTTAGGTACTACGATTACTTTTATACAAATTTCCCAAAGGATGATAAATTTATGTAAGTACATACATTGCTACTATTATTTTAGTTCTAATACAAATGAAATAACTGGCAATTTATACGAAATGTGGGTTGTATATTTACTTACAATTTGAATAATGAAACCCGTTATGAATCATTTTTATCTCAACGAAATTCAGCCGAGCTGTCACAACATAAATAAGATAAGAAATTTCTCCAGAATAATTTCAGTGAATTTACGTAAACTTTCGACACAAAAATTATGCGACTACAATTGGATGTTTTGATTTGATTTAGGTACAAAATGGATTTCGTGTAGTACAGCTGTATTGTACCCGTCAGTTTGAACTTTTTCAAATATTAATATTGCTATACCTGAATTTCGGAATCAAATAAAACAGATACAGTTTTATCTAACGTGTGATTAGAGAGCTGAGAGGCAATTGCGCTAATTTAGAACGATAATAACAAATTAAAACCAAAACAGAAACGTTACGATCATGCACATTTCGAGTAGCGTTGACCGCGTGACATCAGTCAAACCAACGTGAGTTCCAACGTTAGACACGTTCAAAGCTAGCGCGATTGCCCCTTTGGTGTAACGCATAAGCATTGCAATTCAGCGGGGCAATGTAGCCTGTGCCTTGGGGACATTTTCGCCTGGTGATCTGGAGCAGTTGAGCTATCTACAGATTGTTTGCTACAGTAGTAAATGATTCAACTGTTTTCTTTTGTATTTTTTATGGTCATGTAAATCGTTTTACTTATTATTTTTGTTGATAAATGTTTTAATACTAACAGAGTTAGAATATTATCAAAGACATGAGTATTTTGGTTTTGTTCGGATTTTCAGACTATTTGGGTTAAATTTGAGGGGAGGAAACAAAAATTCTGCATTTTTGACTAGTCTGCGTGAGGTTTTTTTTAAATAAACTAGTGGTTTGCCTCGAACTAAGATCTCGCGAGTCTCCCATGAAACCTAAACCAAATTATAATCTTTAGCTATTAAAGTAGTGTCAGTAGTGCCATTTTAGTGTATAGAGTGCACGTTAAGATGCCAAGAAATAAATGACCAAATTACTTGATCTACAGTTTCATACAAAGTACAAGTAGGTGTAGAAGTTACAGTTATTATGGATTTCAGACATTTTCTTTTTTATGTTGTGTATCAAATTTCAACACTCATTGACAACTTTTGTTCGTGTAAAGTTTTTGAAAAGTTGTTATTAAGGCTAATAACATAAAAACTACAAAACTTAAACTTAAAATAAAAATGGTGAGAAACGTACTGATAAATAACTTTCATTAAACGTCCAAATTGACCTAATAGTCTCATTTAGATTTTCTTCCCATCTTGAAACCCAATATCTCAACAACCCCGCAACATTTTTAACTCATTTAGTCACACCAGGATTGTGCCATCATTACCTACCTTGATACCAAACTTCACGATGATCAGATTAACGCTTCGAAAGTTATCCTCGGACAAACAAACATACATACATACATGCAATGCTGATTTGTCCAAGTTAGTTTGGAGATATCGCTTCGCTCAATCGATAACACAAACTATTCACATACTTACACCAACATTCAGTGTCGTGTATTAAGTATTACGATTAACATGGTACCATGATGTATGTATGTATACATGTTTTACCTTTGATCTATTGTGTCAACACTATATAATTCTACCCAATTCCTGATAGCAATGATGGTTGCTGTTAAATATTCTTTCTTTTTTGTTACCTTTTTATTTTTTATTTTAATGTACTAAATATTTTAAACTAATTCATGTAATGAGTACCTGTCGGTCACAGAGAAATAATAATGATAAGTACAATGTATGTTTCTACACTACCTTTCGCCACCACAACACATAGTATCCTAGTGTGGCGGCTAGTATTGTTTAAGTAACTAATCTTTTCTTAAAAAGCATGCTAGCTAACTAGATACTGTATTCATTTTGAAACTATCATGGTTATGAACAATATTTGTACTAAAAACGGGATATTTGAGAGTTATTAGTGAGTTTTTGAGGTAAAAAAGGTAGCGTAGAAACATACATTGTACTTAGGAAATTATTTCTCTACGACCGACAGGTACTATTTACTTACATTGAAAAAAAAAATTAAAAAGGAACAAAAAAGAAAAAATATCAAGTACGTTATCACAGCACAAATCATGGTAAATATCCCGTTTTTAGTACAAATGGTACTGTATTACTACCATAAAGTATAGTAATTTTGTTGCAATGAAATAAATTTTGTATTAACACAAAAAAGTATTTAATTATTTCTATCAGATAACTGGGTTCAATAGTAAAAGCTTTGCTTAGGTTGAGGCAAGATAGTGATGTGTTAAATATCCAGCAATATTTATTTATTTCTCAATTACGAAATACTCTTAGGTCATTACTGCTCATCCAGTATTCTTACCGTCAGCATCAACTTCATCGATGATTTCCTTGAGTGTGGCGTCCGAGACCTGGTGCCCCAGCATGCCCAGGATAGTTCCCACCATGACTGTGCCGATGCATCCCTTCTTCTCCTGGTCGAAGGCTTCGAAAGCCTTCTTAAGGACTGGAAAATAAAATAACCTACTTAGAAGGCTTATCGTTTTACTACAGGGAAAGTAATGTAATGTAAAAATACTAAGCAGACGGAGTTTGAACCTGAAATAGGTACGGAGAAAAGATACAAATTTCGCCTGGCTTATGTTCTCGCCAAGTGCAAAATTATTGACATATTATTTAAGGATAAAGGGGAAGTTCGCGGGTTTAAATCTCGTCTGGTTCGTTATTTCTGGAATTAGTTTTTACTCGATCCTAAAATACAGCAAAGTGGGATTGGCAATACTCGCCGTAAGTTAAATGTTTCTGAAATATATTGAAATTATTTTTTACACAACTGCGCAACTGGTCATGTTTTCACTAAGAACAAAGTCAATAATACGTAACGAAAGTATAACAGGTTAAACGGTTCTCGAATCCGTATTTATTGGCTCATCAACATCATCATATCGGCCACAGGACATCCACTACTGAACATAGGCCTCCCCCATAGATTTCCTTCGGATCTTGATGACCTGCACCCAACGGCTCCCAGCCGTTAATACAATCTAGTTAAACTAGAATTTAATTAATTTCCCGTTTTAAACATTTGTAAATACCAAGAATTTCCGCGAAGTAACCGAAATACAACGACGAGACGAAATGCTGGTTGAGATCTAATTAATGAGACGCCTGTACACTTGATAAAATAATTAATGAATACCATTTAATACATCTATTTCAAACTCAGGAAATGAGAGACGATTTAAAATAGCATGTAAAGTCTGCGAAAACCAAGAATAAAGTATTTATGTCTCGGTACATTAATCAAACTATTCTTTGAAGTGGTAAAATATATGTTGACGTATTATTACGTATCTAGTAGTAATTTCAATAAGTATTTTACTGATGAGCCTTAATGCTAATGCTGCAATGTAAACTGACATTAGGTTAGGTCAAATATTGACTTTATCGAAACAATTAAGAGAAATGGGTTAAAGATATCAGGCATGGATTAATCTATACTAATATTATAAAGAGGAAAGATTTGTTTGTTTATATTGAATATGCTCCGAAACTACTGGACCGATTTAAAAAAATATTTCACTGTTGGGAAGCTACACTATCCCCGGGTGACATAGACTACTTTTACCCAACGGCGCAGAAGGAGGGTAATGTTTTTATTGAAAAACTACGCGTGGGAAGCTGCGGATCGGTCAGTGAGTTTAACTATAAATCTATGGCATTATTTATTAATCATAAGCCTATAGCAGTCCTCGAAAAATAAAATAAATTAAAAAGTGTTGATTATAGTGACGAAATCTATGAAGAAATGAAGATAAATTGTACTCCGTGGGTTACTATGCATAAAATCGGTGAAAAAATCCGGTCCCGTTCGCCTCAGAATTTTTTAAGATGCTTTTAAATATTTTAGCCAATCCCAAAGTTCTTAAAGTTTATATGAAAGAAAAAAAATATATTTGTAAGACTTTAAACGTTTCTATGATTATAGTAGCGTGTTTCTATTAGCCTAATATTAAATAAAACTCTTCGAATAAAAATTAAAATATGTACTTACTTTCTACTTGTTCCTTGGGGATGTCGTCCTGAAATCGTCACAACATTTTTATAAATTTATTATTTTCACAAAAATTTCAACACAAAATCACCAAAAATATAACAAACCCTCACCATTTTTATAAGTTTAGTTGGCTTTGAAAAATTACGGCTCAAGAAATTGTATCAGTGAGTACGCTATCGAGAACCAAAGCAGTAGGAACACAAGTCCTTTTAACTGGATGGAATGAGCGACTAAGCGTATACGCGCGACGGCGTCTCCCAGGTTGGCACCGTTCAAAGATGCCGATGACCACAGACCCAGCCGCGGCACAGCAAAGCCGTTTTAACTCCCCTCTTAAAGGCCAGAACACACCTGATACCGGATGCCCACAAAAGTGCACTGGCCAATTGCATCACGGCAATAATTACCAATATTAATTACCCCAGTCATTTAAATTGTCTGGATACTTGCCATTCGATTTGTCAATTTTTCGAATTAAATATTGGTATTAAAATAAACTGTAACCTTATAATGGAATATAATTAAAACAGGGTGTCCATGAAAACCCAGTGACAGTACTAATTACATGGAAATGTATCTACATCATAACTTTGGATTTTATAATGCATTGCATAATTCAAGCGTTAGAACATATGACTTTATTAGGGTTCCGTACCCAAAGGGTTAAACGAGACCCTATTACTAAGACACCGATGTCTATCTCTCCGTCTGTCACCAGGCTGTATCTCATGAACTGTGATAGTTAGACCGTTGAAATTTTCACAGATGTGTTTCTGTTGCCACTATAACATAATACTAAAAAAAATATTTAAGAGGGCTCACATACAACAAACGTGGTATTTTTGCTCGATATTTGTAACGGCATTGTAACGGTATTTGTAGGCGCTTGAAATATTCACTTTAAAAATAAATAAGTAAATTAAAATAAAACAAATGTTCAAGGAGGGCTCCCATACAACAAACGTGATTTTTTTTGCTTGTTTTTATAGATAATGGTACGGAACCCTTCGTGCGCGAGACCGACTCGCACTTGACCGGTTTTTTAAGATGCGCTAACGGAAAAAGTTTTTGGCCTATTAAAACAGGTAAAAATTCGTATGTGCATATAATTTAATTCCCTTCAAAACGGAAAACAGCAACGCGAGTTTTAATGATTGACTAAATAAAAACGTGAGATACGAAAAATACAATTTTTTTTTTAATTTTATTTCGACTTCGTAGTTCTAGTTTAAATAAAAGATTTCTTATAAAATGTACTGTCTATCGAATGCCTTATTTACTCATTGAAATAGATGGTCACCTGAAGCGCCAGGTGCGCCGTGATACAATGACACATTGTCATCTGTTTAACGGCGCTAACCATCCTTGTATTGGCTGGTTAATGAGCACTGAGAGAAACAACTACATTCAACACCTTTTACGTCATGTGTATTGTGACTGTATCATCTGTTGTAAAGTGCACCGTCTACTCTTTGATAGAGTATTGACATGCGCTGTGTATGCCACAGACCGTCACTGTCACTTAGAGTGACATATTTTTTCCGATAATTACGCAAGGAATTTTTACTAAGACTGGATTTGATTTTCTTAAGAGTATCTCTATTTTATTTTAACAGCCAAACGACGGGATGGGTTTAGATAAATTGGATGGCTAAAGAATCGCACATTCCTCAAGAGTGACAACAGTGTCAAAACAAAAATTGCGGACACTTGGTAAAAATTTGTCTCCAATGTAAACTTTTTTTCTGCCAAAATATAACGAAATGAGTGAAGATCTTGACCCGGAGATTTAAAATGGTATACAAAAATGAATATGGCAATGTAAATTGAAAGTGCATTTTTGACGTGATAACGTCTTATAAATCCGCCTGAGCCGAGCATGCAAGCGAGAACGTGGAAAAAGTGATAGAGAGGCACGATCGGCCTTAGCGTTCGGCTTGTGATGCAGCAATCTCTCTTCCACTCGTTATCACGTAAAGTTATCGTCCGTAAACCGACTTTACAGACAACCAAATTTTATTTTATACATTATAGGCTAGCGTTTGACCACGATCTCGCCTGATGGTAAGTAACCTCGCACTACTAACTAGTGCAACTTATACATTTTGACAAAATGAGGTCGAAGTAACAGTGTAGTAACAGATATTACCAATAAGATATGAATAATCATCACACATATTGTCCGATATAATATTCTCGTCGTATCTCGCGAGTAGATATACGTTTTTGGATTGCGTGATATACGCCTGTTGCTTTAAGGGTATAATAAGTACATGCATTATCTATTTGCAATTCTATGACAGAGCTAAGGTCGAGGCAACAGAAGCGTCAGCTGCATCCTGTCACAATGACTTATTGTGGTCATTTGCTTTCACGGTGAGCGCTAAAAGGTTAGCTAAAGATGAAACAACTACATTATTGACCGAGCGAAGCAAGATCTCTAAATCGTTTATCCGATCATCGTGAAATTTAGTATAAAGGTAGGTAGTGATGGCACAAGTTTGGTGTGACTACATGAGTTCAAAATGTGGAGGAGGGGGGGGTTGAGATATTGGGGTTCAAGAGGGGTAAAAATAACCAAATAAGGACTATTCAGTCAAATGGCACGTCTAATAAAAGGTCTGCATGAGTACATTTCGACCCCGTTATTAATTTAAGTTTAAACCTTGTAGTTTTTAAGTTATTAGCCATAATAAAAACTGAACTTTCACAAAATTCACAGGGTACACCAGTGATCCCACAGTGCTGAAGTTTGGTATGCGTGTAGCTTTAGTGACACAAATATAGGGAGAATCCTGAAATCAAGAATAACCGCAATTTCTACGCCAAAAAAAACCATATATATACTCCCGTTACCTGTAATTTGAATGAATCTGTAGGTCGAAAAGGTTGGTTGTTCATTTCGTGGCACTATTTTGATAGTCAAAGATTACATATAATATTTTTTTTTGTTTTTATAGGAGACTTGCGAGATCTCAGTTCGGGGTTTATATTGTGTAAGAACAGTATTTTTTTTTTTATTATTTTATGTAATATTTGTACTCCAGGACATTACCTAGTAGAATGTTAATTGAGCTTCATTAAGACCAGTGTAAAATTGTACTAACTTTCTGCGAATAAATGATCTTTATCATTATCAGTACCTATACCGATTTAGCTCTTATATAGCTTAAATAAACTCGAATACTTAAATATACTTGAGTATAATTTTTAGGGTTCCGTTGTCCGACTATAGGAACCCATACGGCTCGAATTCACCAAATCTGTCATACGTCGGACGGCCACACTCGGCCGACCAATTCAAACGTATGTAAAGTAACGATTTATTGAACACTGCTACAATCGGCATCGCTCCGGTTCTGGGGACGTTGGGAAAAAAATCGCAACGTCCCCACCGGCTGTAAACGGGCAAGTAACTTGCTTGGGTGAAAACAAGTAACTGTGTAAAATAACAAAACAATTACCTTGTTACGACAAAAAAAAAACTATTCTTTAGACCACACGACTGAAGTAAAACTTATTTTCCAAAATATTAATTTAAAAAATTGTTCAAGAATGAAATTAAACGTGAGAGAAAGAGAGAAAGAAAATGTGTGCTCGCACCTCCCTCTCTTGCCCCTACAGTAATATACGAAACGTAACTCTCTCTCTTTCTATCTTCACTAACTAATATCTCCCTCTCAACTTCCGTTCGCACTTTTCGTAACGCATTCACCAGCTTACTCCCCAAGTCAAGCGTGCGTAAAGAAGTTTTATTTCAATAATGCGTGCTTAAAAAAAGTCCTTACCAATTTTTGTATTGCAATTTTTTAAACACGATCTAAGAGAGAGAGAAAGATAGAAATAAAATATGATTTATTATGCCAACCACTAATAACAATAAGTAACAACACTTAAACAAAATACATTACAACAAAAGATAACATTGGCCTTTTTGTGGCGGCTACTAATAGCCGCCACAAAAAGGCCAATGTTATATGTAAAAGTGTTAATTAAAGTGTAATCAATGTTTAATCATTTTTGTGGTAAGACCCTTAGGAGTAAGTATAAAATATGCAATATAATACAAATAATACAATAGTAGATAGTTAGCCAGGGGGATAAAGCAGAGTCACGGGCGCTATATTAAATCCTGAGCGCAGTGAAGGATTCCAGAGTTAACTCACGAGCGGAACGAGGGGATTACTAGAATCCTGAGTGCAGAGGGGCGGAGAATACTCTACTTTTAACTCTTTCTGCGAGACAATAAAAACATAGGTAACATAGGTAGATTACTAAAAACAAACGGGGTTTTTGTATGAACTCCAGACATATTTCATTTTTAAATTCGCGCAAAGCAGGGGTGGGTCAGCTAGTTTTTAATTAAATTTTCATCAGGTTTATGATCTTAATTAATTTTTAACCGATTTCAAAAACGGAGGTGGTTTTCAATTCGACTGTATTTTTTTATGTTTATTACCTCATAACTCCGTCATTTATCAACCGATTTGGAAAATGATTTTATTATTTTCTTATATTTTATTTAATATGATCGAATAGATCACATTTCTAAGTATCGCTACAGACTTAGGTGGTTACCCATCCGCCTTCGCCGGCATGCGCATATCCTTTCCCTCCTTTACAGCATCCTTTTCATCCCTTCTACTCCGTCCTACCTCAGAGAACGCTTTGACTTTCTTCACCTTTCCAACTCTCGATCTTGACGTTCCTCTAAAACCCCTCAATTAAAAACTTCCTATCATACCTCAGTATATTATAGTACCTCTTTTACTCTGCAGGCTACCAGACTCTAGAACGCCCTACCTGTCTCAATTCGTCATGCAAAATCTCTCCCTATCTTTAAAAACATGGTCAGACGACACTTTCTGCCATGCATCGCTTACTAGGCCATTTATTTATTTATACATTTTTATAAATTATGTATGTAGGTATGACAATATATATTTTATGTATCTTAATATTAATATTTATGTAACTTTATGATTATATTATTTAATATAATTAAGTATTTTATTTTATATGATCTATATATATTTTAAATTGTAATGTATACTTGTTCTAGGGATTCTAATAATATCTTACGCCGCCGTCCTTATTTGTTCATATAGATCCTGTCCATCCAAAGGTTGCCTGGAAGAGATCGCCTTTAGCGATAAGACCGCCCATTGTACCTATGATTTAAAAGTGTATATTACTTTATGTTTGTATTTAATGGTGTGCAATAAAGAAATTATCTATCTATCGATTTAAAAGGATATACTTTCAGATTTGTCCCATAGAAATTTCTTTGAAATCCGTTCAGCACTTTGTTTTTTTGTGTTAGCTGAAGTCGGTTATATTTTTTTTGTTAAAAAGTTACTTGTTATCGTATGTATTAGAACCACCTTTTCTATCCGGTTTATTTTCAGACTTGATTTAAAATACATGCTCATCTGCTCCTAGGGCATGTTCGATACAAATAGACCTTTATTAATAGATATTATGATCTATGCCATTAATCGGGCGACACCTGTAGCGGTCGCGTTAGGGACTTTAAATTAAATGTGGCTAATCTATGACGTCACGCTTCGGGCGTTGCTCGCACGAGTGCTAGTTGAGGTTTGGTAAATAGTGTATTTGATTTGATATGCCTGCGTCGGGTTGACACGAAGTGGTGAACATAATAATATGACAGCCATGAATGAATGAATGAATGAAAATTCTTTATTATACCTTACAAGCCAGACACAACAAATATAAAGAAATAAACAAATAAAAGTAAGCATAATGGACGGTCATATCGCTTAACAAAGCGATCTCTTCCAGACAACCTATGGATGGAGAGGATCATTGCTTAACGGAAGACTGGCCGAGGTGTAAAAAGAATAAAAATATAAAACTTAATAATAGAAAAAGAAAAATTTCTTAACCCTAAATAGTTATATACCTAATCAGGTCATATGTATTGTCACACAGTAAAAACTTTTCTTTTAGAATGCTGGCCACAAAAAAGTTTATAGAATTCGAATTTCGAATTGTTCATGAAAATAAAAATGTATACTTTTTAGAATTTTACTCATTTTTAAATATGGAGTGGACGCTTAAAGAAGACCGTGTTGCAGTTATTGCGTTGCATCGTTGCGGTTACGCGCCAATTCAAATTTTTTTCATACTGAAAAATTTGAATATAACCAAAAGATTCATTTATCGCACCATCAAACGATACAATGAAGACTCTAGTGTAGATGACAGGTCAAGAAGTGGTCGCCCTCGGTCTGTTAGGACTCCAGCAGTGATAAAAGCTGTGAAGGCGCGAATTCAAAGAAATCCCAAACGTAAGCAGAAACTGTTGGCTCTTCAGATGGGGTTAAGCAGAACCACGGTGAAAAGGGTTTTAAATGAAGACTTAGAGCTTCGGGCATATTGAAGAAAAACAGGACATCGTTTGAATGCTCGTCTAATGGACCTGAGACTGAAGAGATGCCGCGCTTTGTTGAAGCGGTACGCGGGAAAAAAATATCGGGAAATTCTTTTTTCGGATGAACATTTTTTACCGTAGAAGAGAGCTACAACAAACAAAATGATAAGGTGTACGCACACAGTAGTGAAGAAGCGAGCAACCGTATTCCGCGAGTCCAACGAGGTCATTTTCCATCCTCGCTCATTGTATTGGTTGGGAGTTTCTTATTGGGGCTTAACAGATGTACATTTTTGTGAGAAAGGTGTAAAAACGAATGCAGTTGTGTATCAAAATACAGTCCTGACGAACCTTGTGGAACCTGTTTCTCATACCATGTTCAATAACATGCACTGGGTATTCCAACAAGATTCGGCGCACGCTCATAGAGCGAAGAGCACACAAGACTGGCTGGCGGCGCGTGAAATCGACTTCATCCGGCACGAAGACTGGCCCTCCTCCAGTCCAGATTTAAATCCGTTAGATTACAAGATATGGCAACACTTGGAGGAAAAGGCGTGCTCAAAGCCTCATCCCAATTTGGAGTCACTCAAGACATCCTTGATTAAGGCAGCCGCCGATATTGACATGGACCTCGTTTGTGCTGCGATAGACGACTGGCCGCGCAGATTGAAGGCCTGTATTCAAAATCACGGAGGTCATTTTGAATAAACTTTAGTGTCATAAGAATCTATGTTTTGTTAAGTTCATTTTGGTATATAAATGGTTACATAATGAATAAACTTGTTTCAATTATTTTATATTAAACATGTGACAGAATTTATGACCTGACTAGGTACATACATACTTATTAGGTACATGAGTAATTTTAAATAAATAAATATCATATCTAAAATAAATAAATATGTACTTATATAGGTACTTATTATTAATATTAGAGATCAGATGAATCACGACTCTTCATGGAGATAAAAGTTATTGAAAAGCCATATTTACGTTGTCGAGTTTTCATCATTATCAGAAGACCAGTGCTAAACATAAGCCTCCCAGATTCATCACCATAGCGACCGAGCCTCTACGGTCTGCACTTAACGGATCCTAGTAGCCTATAATATGTCGTCTTTCCATCTAGAATAGGTCAACCATCTTATGCACTGAAAAATCGAATAGGTTGAACTCCATAACGTTGATTCCATTTAAGTTGCATTAACTTAAGACGATATACAAATTTAATTTCGGTTACGATTGGGCGGAGCCTCCGGAAATGCAAAAAAGTGACAGTGCTATTTACTTGCTAAGGCGAAGAGCGAGACAAACATGTATCATAGCCGCGCCGCATTGTCTCAGGAGTAAATGACGTAAGTAACAAAAGACAAAATCTCGCATTGCATGAGAACCAACAAATGAAAAAAAAAATGCTTTTCCATTAATTTAGGTACCATAATTACCTACATAACTATGTAAAAAAATACTATAAATCTTTTCTAGAGTTGGAGAATGACCGATATTAGTGTTTTAGAAGAGCAGATTTTGACAAATAATTGTATCGAGAAAAGTTTCACCAATTGCGTTTCTGACTTTCATATATGTAGTTTAAATCCTTAACGCGCCGGCGAACACTGAGCGCAACTTCAATTCGGCCACGTATAAAACTTCGGCCTGAATATCGCTATCCCTGTTTAGTGACGAAGTTTAGCCACGCAGAGCGACAGTGATAGCAATAGAACGATTCTAAATTTGATTAGATTTTGACCGTGTTCCGTAATACCAAAAATGATGACTGAAAACTTGTTGTATTTTTCTCATTGTATTGTTATTCTGTAACAAGACGATATAATCTATGTTCCCATGACTAGGATACGTAAGATGTTGTTATTTTTAATACGAAACAATTAGGTTGAAAACAGGTCTTTTATGACGTAAAAACATGCAGAATGCGATACGCTTCTATTTCATTTTAGGTAAGTATTTTGATCTAATATATGGTTGGGAACCTAGATAAATACTATTCAAAATAAAATAATGCATTATTAAGGTAGAAATATGATCCAATTAGAAATTATCTTGGTAGTACGTGTTGTATGGGTGATTGTCCCTCCGGTGCCCCCTTAAGTAAATATTGATTATATTATGAAATCATTACTAATTTTTGTTATTGAATACGACAGTTACTTTGCGGCTATTTTTTTTTTACATATCGCCTTAATATTATGTTTAAACAACTCTTATAATACATTTATTTCTACAAAAATAAAATTGTTAAAAATTAATAACTTAAACCAACCACTAAAAGAGGTTATTACAACACAACATTTTTGGTATATTCGAATCAAGTAAGTATAACTGATTATTTAGTAAAGCCAACATGTTAACGAAGTAGAGTCAACAAAATAACTGAGTTAAATATATATAATCAGGTCAATTTACCTTTAGTTCAACTATTTTTATTTGTTAATTCAACAAATCATGTCGGTAGGTGCTATATTAACCTAAAATATTTTTTAAATATTTTGTTGAAAAAAGGTTAAAACAACCTATTCGGTTTTTCAGTGTACGTATGTTGCGCTTTTCAGTGATCTCCACTGAAGAACTCTCTCCTTTATGCCAATGGCCTTCAATTTTAAGATGTTTTTAAGAATTCGAATCATAGTTCAATATTGATTTTTTTTTCTCGAAAAATGTATTCCTTTACACGTGCTCATAAAAAAAGGAGCTCAAAGGAAATATTCTGCGGCTGTAGTTAGTTGGCGATGTTCTTGCGAGTAATGCGAATTGGTATGGCTGCGTTGGTACACACGGCTACACATCAAGCTATACATTCCCAGTATAAGCTGACCTCGCATTGTGTAGACTTTTTGTAGAATGAGAGGTCAGCTTATACTGGAAATGTATAGCTTGATGTGTAGATAGATAGATAGATAATTTCTTTATTGCACACCATTAATTACAAACATATAAAAGAAAATCCACTTTTAAATCATAGGTACAATGGGCGGCCTTATTGCTTAAAGCAATCTCTTCCAGGCAACCTTTGGATGGATGGATGGATGGACAGGATATATATGAACAAATAAGGACAGCGGCGTAAGATATTATTAGAATCCCTAGAACAAGTATAATTTAAAATTTATAAAAAAATATAGATAATATAATATAAAATGCTTAATTATATTATCCAATATAATCATAAAATTACATGAATATTTATATTAAGATACATAAAATATATATTGTTAAATATACATATATACATAAAATATAAATGTATATGTGTAGCCGTGTGTACAAAGAAAAATGGAACAAAGATGAGTAGATGAGTATGGATCTGTAAATCACGTCTAGTATTTATAGCAACCTGCTCAGGTATAGCTAGCTCTACTTGTAACAATAGAATGTTTTTAGAACACACGTGTTGGGTTCATTTATGAAAAAAATAATTTAAATGACCTAACAACGTTACACTACACCTGTCAACTAAATCAGCGTCTCGCTTTACCAAACGGGAATCGAACCCGATACAATTCTGGCAGCTGACGCGCTTACTATTGTTTTCATCAATTTGTTTTATTTTCGGAGTGATTTAGGTCACAACCGCTATGTCTATTAAACTACTGAAATTTATGAGCCAGGAATTCGATTCTCACGTCGAAATCACACATACAACTGAAGTTACAGTGTCACGTGCTCTTCAGTTGCTCACATTAATGTCGTCGACGTCATAGAAAAAGAGCTATGTGGCAAGAATGTATATTTTCATATTTATTTATTTTGCTTACATGTATGTATATAAACATTTTATGCAGTTTAGACAGTAAGTAGCTTAGGGAGTAAGTACATGTACCCTGTAAGGGCTCTGCAAGTTGGGTTTGATCCTTTTCAAAAAAGCGGCCAAGTGCGAGTCGGACTCGCCCATGAAGGGTTCCGTAGCAGCAAGTAACATAATATAAAAGTTATTATAGTTCGTTGTAACTTTTTTTTATATTTGAGTTGATTGAATGAAAGGTAAATTGCGGTTTACGATTTATGACGTATTAAAAAAAAACTACTTAATAGATCTCGTTCAAACCTTTTTTCGGTGGAAGTTTGCATGGTAATGTAAGTATATCATATATTATTTTTAGTTTTATCATTCTCTCATTTTAGAAGTTACGGGGTGAGAGGGGACACACACACACACACATTTTACCACTTTGGAAGTGTCTCTCGCGCCAACTATTCGGTTTAGAAAAAAATTATATAAAAAACCTCAATATCATTTTTGAAGACCTATCCACAAATACCACACACGTATGTGTTTGATGAAAAAAAAAATTGAGTTTCAGTTCTATGTATGGGGAACCCCCAAAATTTATTGTATTTTTTTCCTATTTTTGTGTGAAAATCTTAATGCGGTTCACAGAATACATCTACTTACCAAGTTTCAACAGTATAGTTCATAAAGTTTCGGAAAAAAGTGGCTGTGACATACGAACGGACAGACAGACATAACGAATCCATAAGAGTTCCGTTTTTTGCTATTTGGCTACGGAACCTAAAAACGAGTGTGCTTTAGACAACACTACTGAAGTAAAACTTCTTTTTCAAAATATTAATTTATAACATTTTTCAAGAACGATAAAAAATTACGAAAAATAATAAATCACACTTTTCGTAACGGTCTCGTAACGCATTCACCAGCTTACTTCCCAAGTCAAGCGTGCGGAAAATAGTTTTACTTCAAAAAGTACAAAAAATTAAATAAATAGCATTAAAGAATTATACATGTCAAATTTAACAAATTAAAATTAATTCATGCGGCATATTATCTATACTCTGTACTAATATTATAAAGAGGAAATATTTTTATTTTTGTGTGTATGTTTCTAATGCATAAACTCAAAAACTACTGGTCCGATTTCAAAAATTCTTTCACCATTTGTAAGCTACATTCACCCTGAGTAACATAGGCTACTTTTCACCCAACTGCACAAAGGATGATAATATTTTTATCGAAAAACTACGCGTGCGAAGCTGCGGATTGGTCAGCTAGTTTCAAATAATTACAAATATTCAACTTTGTAAATGTAAATTTTACGCAATGGGCAGAATAGCCGGCTATTCTCACGTATAATGTCTGAAATCCCCAAAGTTTTATTATAAGAGATTAGCTGCAGGTCGGTATCGGGGATGCTTCCGTCTCATCATCATCATCATATCAGCCGTAAGATGTCCACTGCTAGACAAAGGCCTACCTCATTGATCTCCAGGAACTGCGGTTGGAAACGGCCTGCATCCAACGCCGACCTGCGGTTCTTACCAAGTCGTCTGCCCATCTTGTAGGTGGACGTCCTTGCCGGTCCGTGGCCTCCACTCGAGAACCTTCCGGCCCCATCGGCCATCTGCGCGCTTCCGTCTAGTAGCGATTAATTCTAATTCTAACTCTAGGGTGGGGGGAATAAAAGATCTGCACTGACGTCCCGCATTGGGGTGTATTGTGCATTACCCCCCTTAGCGAGCTCTAGTAGCGATATAGAGGCTTAATTTATCTATAGATCATTTATAACCTTCGGATAGCTCAATTGTCATGTGTTTTGTTTGTATACGAAGGAGACTGTGCACAGGATAAGAGTCGCACAGAGAGCCATGGACCGCGCCATGCTCAGCCTCACACTGCTAGACCGAGTCCCCAATACCGATATTCGCAAGCGGACTAAAGTTAAAGACTCAAATGGAGTTGGGCAGGACATGTGGCCAGGTGGAGCAGGGTGCTGACTGAGTGGTGGCTCCGAGAAGGAACCAGGAACGCAGGTCGTCCACCGGCAAGATGGGTCGACTACATTATAAAAATCGCAGGTCATATCGTCGCTGTTCTGGCTAAGTGTCGTAACCGACATTTTGGCGTAACTGACATTTGTAATGTACTTTTATCTACTTTTGAAGACGAAGCGATCTGTCTAATCGGCGTATTTGTATCTTCTACCTATATCTAGATGTATGTTTGACGTATCTACATATCTTAAAATTATAAATCATTGAGAGAGTCCTATGTACACTTACGACTTTTAGTAATATTTTCTAAAATGTCGGTTACGTCACTTGGTCAGAACAGCGACGATATGTGGGTCAAAACAGCGCAGGATAGAGGCGAATGGCGACAACGAAGAGATGCCTATGCCCAGCAGTAGGATGAGAAGGGCTGAAGACGATGAATTAGAATAACAACTGTAACAGGCATAAATTGCTTATTGGGTTAAATCGAATGCTCGAATTCAATTCTGTTACAGATTTAAAACCAAAACACTAAATTATATTATAGGAAAACCAGACGCAACGCGCTACGCTTCGCTGAAAACCTTAAATTGAGAACTCCTCATCATACCTCAGTCTTTTATACTAACTCCTTCACTCTTCAGGCTACCAGACTCTGGAATGCACTTCCTGTTTCAATTCGTAACGCCAAATCCTTTCCTGTTTTTAAAAACATGGCTAATAAACATTATCTGTAGTCCATCGCTCATTAGGACATCGCAACTTAAAATTCGTATATATAATTTTTATAACTTATGTATTTAGAAGTACGAGTAGGTTATTTAATTATTATAAAATTATTTATATATATTATTTTAGTAATTTATGTACTTGTTCTGTTAGTTAATAGCCGCCGGTCTCATTAGTTCACACAGATCCTGTGCATCCAAAGATTTCCTGGAAGAGATCGCTTTTAGCGATAAGGCCGCCTATTGTACCTTTGATTTAATTGTGTATTCTCTTTTGTTTGTTTTATTTTTAATAGTGTGCAATAAAGAAATTATCTATCTATCTATCGACATATGTACCTCCCATACATGCACAAAAAGTTCTCTTTCAACTTTATTATACTCACCGCCAAAGAGTGGAACGCCTTGCCTGAGTCTGTGTTGCCTGATACCTACAACCTAGGAGTCTTCAAGTTTCGAGTGAATTGGTTTCTTCTAGGCAAGCCTGTTCCATTATTAATGCATTATCGCTTACTTTCAGACAAATTTGTGGTTTCAATTTATCAAAAAAACATCGAAAGTCAATACTAAAGTAGGGATATTCTAAAGGTAAACAGGCTCACCCTCATGTACCCGGAGTGTTTGCAACTGACATCTATAGCTTGTTACAGAGCTCGACCATGCCACAGGCCTGTGGGAACAGTTATGTTATTATTTCTAAGATGGGCGAACAAAATTTGCAGTGATGTCTCCTATGCATTATTCCCTTTTAGTCTGATTCGTTTAAGGCAATGAACTGTTTCACTCTGTTTACGTATTTCGTCCATTTTCGCGAAGATAAATCAAAATTATTGATTTTACCGTATACGGCATCACGATATGAACCGGTAAAAACTATTAAATCGTCGCCAGTGAGATATTATAATGAAACACAAGCTGCGGATCAAATCTAACTAACTTATTTCTTAACGACGGTAGCACATTAAAATGTAATTTACGAATACCCAACCAGTCATCCCCACGCGAAGTAACGGAGAAGGATTTCGGACTGATAGCAGCAGTTTTCCAGTATCCCCGAGGGAGAAAGAAAGTGTATTACTCATAACAAGCCTTATTAAATCAAAGAATGAGTAGGTATTTATTTGTACGTTATTTTTAATTGACTTACTTACATAAATCTAGTAATTTTTTTTGTCTTTAAAGATATATGTAAATATATATTTTTCATCATCATCATCATATCAGCCGTAGGACGTCCACTGCTGGACAAAGGCCTCCCTCATTGATCTCCAGGAACTGCGGTTGGAAGCGGCCTGCATCCAACGCCGACCTGCGGTTCTTACTAAGTCGTCTGCCCATCTTGTGGGTGAACGTCCTACGCTGCGCTTGCCGGTCCGTGGCCTCCACTCGAGAACCTTTCGGCCCCATCGGCCATCTGTTCTGCGCGCTATATGGCCTGCCCATTGCCACTTCAACGTGCTAATCCGTCGGGATATGTCAGTGACTTGAGTTCTCCTACGTATCTCCTCATTTCTGATTCGATCCCGTAGAGAAACCCCGAGCATAGCCCTCTCCATAGCTCGTTGAGCGACTTTGAGTTTATTCATAAGGCCAATAGTGAAGGACCACGTCTCGGTTCCATGTCTTCACTGGTAACACACACTGATTGAAGACTTTCGTCTTAAGGCACTGAGGTATGTTGGACGAAAAGACGTTGCGAAGTTTCCCAAACGCTGCCCATCCGAGTTGGATTCGACGATTGACCTCTTTCTCGAAGTTGGACCTACCTAATTGGACTGTTTGTCCTAGGTATACATACGCATCGACAACTTCAAGAGCCGAGTTCTCAACCATAACTGGGGCAGGGACGACATGGACATTCGACATGATTTTCGTCTTGTCCATGTTCATTTTAAGTCCTACCCGTTGGGAGACTCGATTAAGGCCTTTGAGCATCGTGCTGAGCTCTTCCATCGACTTTGCCATGACCACAATGTCGTCGGCAAACCGAAGGTGAGTGATGTATTCGCCGTTAATATTGATGCCCAGTCCTTTCCATTCCAGAAGCTTGAAGGCATCTTCCAATGCGGTCGTAAACAGTTTCGGAGAGATTACATCTCCCTGTCTTACGCCTCTTTTTAAGGGAATAGCCTTCGAGCTCTGTTCGTGTACTCGGACTGACATAGTGGCGTTCTTATACAAACACTTCAACACTTCGATGTACCAATAGTCAATACGGCATCGTTGGAGCGACTCAAGCACTGCCCATGTTTCGATCGAATCGAAGGCTTTCTCATAGTCCACAAACGCGAGACATAGCGGCAAGTTATACTCTTCGGTCTTCTGTATGACTTGCCGCAGCGTATGTATGTGGTCTATGGTACTGTAGCCTTTACGGAACCCGGCTTGTTCGGGAGGCTGGAAGTCATCAAACCTGCGTTCAAGACGGTTCGCGATGACCCTCGAAAACAGCTTATTAACATTGCTCAAAAGCGAGATGGGTCTGTAATTCTTAAGCAAGGTGTTGTCACCTTTCTTGAAGAACAGAACCACCACGCCCCTGTTCCATGCTTTTGGCGTCGTACCTTCAAGCAAGGCGCAATTAAAGAGCTTCTGAAGGACTCTAAGTACCGGTGATCCACCCGCTTTCAGAAGCTCTGAAGTGATTCCGTCCTCACCCGGCGCCTTGTCGTTCTTAACCTGCTTCAAGGCCATCCTGATCTCATACAGGCTGATGTCCGGAATATTTTCGGTATAATGTCGGGTCAGTTTTGGCTCTTGGGTCATTGGCCGCACTGCAAACAGGTTTAGTGACCGAATCGTAGAGCCGTCCATAGAACCTTTCGACTTCCCTTAACACTTCCGCTTTACTTGACGTTATGCTGCCATCTTCCCTCTTCAGCTTCGTCATGTGGCTCTGCCCAAAGAATTATCTCTCGCGAACACTTTGGAGCCTTTATTCCGCTCTATCGTATCTTTAATACGAGATGTAATAAAGGTACGAATTTCGTGCCGCAAGGATTTCCAAATTTTTCTATTGAGCTGCCTATGTGACTGAGCATCATCGGGAGACTGCAGTTGCAAAGAACTTCGTTCAACCATGAGGTTAAGGGTGTCATCAGAGAGTTTCTGAGGTCTATTGGTACGGGGGGTCTTAAAGAACTGGGACCCCACCGTATGGACGGTTTCTACGAACCTGTTATTGATCTCGTCCACTGATGCATCTACTTCTAGACAGTCATAGCGATTTGCAAGTTTGAGTTGAAAGCTCTCGAGGTTTTGGATATGTGCGCGAGTGGGTCGGAGCGTAGATTTCATCAAACGGGACCTTTCAAGTTTAAGGTTCATATTTAATGTGGCTCTAACAATTCGGTGATCACTGCCGGTTTTCACCCTGTGAATCACAGAGACATCATTGAATATCCGTTTCTTGTTGGTCAAGATGAAATCAATCTCATTTCTCGTGGAACCGTTGGGACTCATCCAGGTCCATTTCCTGTGAGGCGGCTTCTGGAAAAAAGAATTCATCATAAAGAGTCCTTCTTTCTCCAGAAAATCGGCCAGCCTCTGGCCCCTGGGGTTCCGTTGCCCATATCCAAATTGCCCCACTCTCAGCTCATCATCGCTTCTCATGCCTAGCTTTGCATTGAAGTCTCCCATAACAACAATAAAGTGAGTTTTGTTCGTATGTATGGCTCTACTGATGTCCTCATACATAGACTCTACTTCTTCATCTGGGTGTGAAGAGGTCGGCGCATATACCTGAACGAGCTTCAGCGAATATCGCTTAGATATTCTGAGTGTCAGGTACGCGACCCTGCTCGACACACTGTCGATGGTGATAATGTTGTTGATGAGTGACTTGTGAACGAGAAACCCAACACCACCTTGGGACTGTTGGTCGCCCTCCCGGTAGTATAGTAGGTTACCAGACTTAAGAGATATCGTGTCCTCGCCCTCTCTACGGACTTCTGATAACCCCAAAATGTCCCAGTGTAATCTACTAATTTCTTCTTCCAGCTCAACAATATTTTCGTCTGTCCTCAAAGTGCGGATGTTGTGTGTTACCAGGGCCAGTGGTCGTCGTAGGGTTTGGTAGCCGATCGTCTCCCGGGCATTCTTAGCACCCCTAGCCCCGCCGTTACTGTGACTGCTACCGTAGCCAGGATTAGCGGGGCCGCCGGGGACTCGGGGCCTGGTTTTATGTTGTAAATCCATGAGGGGGTTGTTGCCATACTCGCCACGCTTGGCAGGCGGATTGGCGAGCGCAGTATAGGTATTGAAAACACGAAAAGACGCTGCTGCCCATCTTTCGGAGGTATCCCTTAGCAGACTCCTACTGCATCCACGGGCAAGAGCGGAGGGGCAACATTCTATTGCCGGCGCCCCACGGCACGCAATATATATTTTTATATATATGTATTTAATATTATTTTCACACCACCTGCTTGACAATGTCGTATAAACCTCACCGAAAGCAGGTGATTAAATCCTTTCAGCTGAGGCGGGAGTAAAATTGTACTGATTTGAATTTGGAACTTCATCTGTATTAAAATTTGTACCAAACAATAAGAACTTATTCGTAAATCGAGCTAACCTCTGCACAGAATGCACAAACCCAGATTTGGTTTTTATTGTCTCGCAGAAAGTGTGAAAAGTAGAGTATTCTCCTCGTGGATAATTTTGTCTGCATCTTGGGCGTGCTTATATTCCTCTCAGGACTCAGGTTTCTAGTAACTCCATCGCTCCGCTCGTGAGTTATCTTTACAATCCTTCGTTACGTTCGAGATTCAATAAAGCACCCGTGACGCAAGACACTGCTTTATCCCCTCGTTTAATAATTTACTAATAAGTTATTATAACAAATGTATTACTAACTAATCTAGATAATTTCCAGATATATTCACGAATGCATTATGGCACTTATTGATTTATAAACATACAAACATATTTATTAACATAATTAATTTAGTATTTACACTGTTTGGGTTTGACACGTTAAAATTAAAGTGATACAAGTAACTTTTTAACAAAAATATAACCAATTTCAGATAACAGAAAAACAAACTACGGAACCGATTTCGGTGAAATTTCTATGGGACTAATCTGACAATAAATCGGTTGATAAATGACGGAGTTATAAGGTCAAACATAAAAAATACAGTCGAATTGAGAACCTCCTCTTTTCTTAAAGTCGGTTAAAATCTTTCGAAAAACAAAGTCAAAATATTACTGGTGGTAGAGCTTTTGTGAACGGGCTCGAGGAAGTGGGCACCACCGCCTTACCCTTATCTGCCGTCAAATAGCAGCACTTGTGCTGCTGTGTTCTGTTTAGATTGTAATGGTATGTTCCTGTAATTGCTGACACAGGCATACCAGCTAAGTCCTATAGTATGGCAACGTATCCATATAGAGATCAAGACAAGATAATAGCTTGTTTTGAATTCTATGTGGATATCCATGGGCTGCAGTAGCCACTTAACATCAGGTGGACTGCATGCTCGTTTGCCATATAAGTAGTATAAACAAAAATCCGCGAACTAAGTTAGGTTTCGGTTTATAAAATCTATGAAACATTACAAATCACATAACACTCATATTAAAAATGCGAAAGTTTGGATATTTGTTTATTTATTTGTTTGTTACTCATTCACGTCTTAAAGGCTAAACTGATTTCGATGAAATTTAGTATGTACGTAGATTATAACCTGGATTACCACATAGGCTACTTTTTATCCCATAAATCAGGTCCTATGGGATAAAAATAGGGTGTCAAGTCAAGCAGCAACAGCGAGTTTAGCTTTATTTCTAGTTTACCTACACATTTAGTAATGTAACGCTTCGCGGGCAACAGCTAGTAGTTAAATACATTAATTAATAATGCCGGGCATTTAACACAACGCTATCTAGCCCCAAACTAAGCAAATTTTGTACTATGGGAACCAGATAACTGAAAGAATATTTATATGCATATTTTTTCATACTTATAATTTAAAGTAAAATACTCAAACCCTGAACAAATATATGAAGACCATGTAAACATTTGTCCCTCAGCGGGAATCGAATCCACAACCTCCTGCGTCTTAGCCGGCTATTCGCCCAATGCGCCACAGAGGTCGTTGTAGATAAGAAGGCATAATTTGGTTGCGATTAAAGAGTATTCAAGCTGTTTTCTTAGTGGCATATTACTGTTCTTGACTCAAAGGTCGTTTATGTCCTGGTGGTTGAATTTTGAAGTATTTATGTTTACGGAATTGTATTTATAGTGATGTACAATCAAGAGAAAGAGAAAGTGGAGGATAAGAGCCGAATACCGGGCTCAGTAGCGCGTATTGGAAGAGGCATAATCCCCTCATGTCTCGGGAAGGTCTGGCCCCTGTTTATCAATCATTACCTACAAATTGTAAAATACTATTACTTGAGACAGGCTTATCAAATAAAAAAATACCTATAACGTAGATATAAATTGGATTCGCCAAGGAATGGTGGGAATCTGCCATGGATCGCGATAGGTGGAAGGAGCTGTGGGAGGCCTTTGCCCAGCAGTGGGAAAATGTGGGCTAGTTAAAAAATTTTACAAATTTGTAATCGTGGAAAATTCATAAAATTGTACCAACAATTTTAAAAAATTCTGTTCAATAAACATTTTGACTTGACAGGTGACAGTTAGATATTTGTCAGAAAATTTGTTTTATTGAACACATAATTGTATTTACGAGTTTATATATTTGACTAGCTGTTGCCCGCAACTTCGTTCGCGTTACACTCCTGTGTTGTGTTGTACCATTTTGACGTATGATTGTTTTAACTTGATAAATGTATTATGTTCACTGTGTTCACAAATGTGAAAGTTTGAATGTTTGATTATTTATTTGTTTATTTGTTGCTAAATCACATCGTAACGGCTGAACCGATTTCGATTAAATTTGGTATATACGTAGATTATAACCTGGATTACCACATAGGATACCTTTTATCCTATAAATCAGTTCCCACGGGATAAAAATCGGGGGGTCAAGTCAAGTTGCAACAGCGAGTTTAGCTTTATTTCTAGGTTACCTACACATTTAGTAGTGTAACGCGTACGAAGTCACGGGCAACAGCTAGTTAATATTTATAAATAAAAATTGTGTATCTCAAGCGTATTAGTATATGTGGTTAGATGGCAAGCATATATGCAATATCACAGCAAAGTTTAAAGTGTTTGTTTTTACATGCTAAAATTAATTTCACATTTTTATGATAACATTTCACAATTTTTTTTATTATGCTCCTCAAAATAACCCCTTTAATTTTTGTGCGTATATTATCAAACACCCTATAGATTAGCCAAAAAACTGATAGCCAGGGACGTCACATAATTTATTAGTACAGCGCAAAATCAGTATGGTAACATATTGTTGTCGGACACACAATATATCAAATGGGTTATTAATTACTGCAGCTGATTCATACTGACAAGATCATTACCAGTCGTCAGCCCTGAGAGCCTACGCATATTTAGCGGATGTCCGAGTTGGCTGCACACAGCGGATTATCCGCTTCTTTACTGTGGCCACTTTCGATGTTATCAAATTACATTAACGGCTCATTGATTTATTCATTTATCAATACGGAAACCATCTATACATAAATAACAATAAATAAATAAATATTGCTGGACATTTCACACAGCGCTATCTAGCCCCAAACTAAGCAGAGCTTTTATTGTGGGAACCAGATAACTGATACAATACTTATATATATTTTTTTTTCTGGTAAATTAAATACATACTTATTGATCGAGCGAAGCGATATCACCAAATCAACTTGAGCAAATCGGCGTTGTACTCGATGTATGTATGTATGTTTGTTTGTCCGAGGATAATTTTCGTAGCGTTGATCCGATCATCGTGAAATTTGATACATAGGTAGGTAGTGATGGCACAATTTTGGTGTGACTAAATGAGCAAAAATGATGGGAGGTTTTTGAGATATTGGGGTTCAAGAGGGGTAAAATTTAAATGAGACTATTAGGTCAAATGGGACGTCAAATGAAAGGTCTTCATTGGTATATTTCAATCCTGTTTTTTATTTTTAGTTTAACCGTTTTTTGTTTTTATGGGAGACTCGCGAGATCTCAGTTCAGGGCGAACCACTAGTAATATATAGAGAAACAATCAGACCCGGAACAAATATCTGTAGATCATGCAAACATTTGTTCCGCGGCGGGAATCGAACCCGCAACCTCCTGCGTCTCCACCGGCTATTCGCCCACTACGCCACGGAGGTCGTCAGATAGATAGTGATAGAGGTAAAGATAGATTTTCAGGTGAATTTATAGAATAAAATTGTATTAGAATAATGAATAGTAAATTTACGGAAATAGTAAATTTACGGAAATAGTAAATTTAATTTTCATATGTGTCACTCTGAGATATAATTTTGAACCAGGCTTATATTTTTCCTGTATAATACTTAAAACTAAAAAAAACTGAGATAAGAGCTAAGTAAATTTACTCCGTGTCTGGGATTTTAATTATCCTCATTATCATCATATACATACAATCTGCGTTTCCTGATAACTACAACCTAGGGGTCTTCAAGTCGCGAGTGAACAGGTTTCTTCTAAGCAAGCGTGTACTATCGTAGACTGCATCATCGCTTACCATCAGGTGTGATCGTGGTCAAACGCTAGCCTATAATTGATCGAGCGAAGCGAGATCTCTAAATCAACTTAAATCAAATCTCTAATTCAAATCGGCGTTGTATGTATTTATGTTTGTTTGTCCGAGGATATCTTTCGAAGCGTTTATCCGATCATCATGAAATTTTGTATATTGGTAGGTAGCAATAGCACAATTTTAGTGTGACTAAATGAGTTAAATATGGGGGTTTGTAGAGATATTGGGGTTCAAGAGGGGTAAAAAATGGGACTATCCGGTCAAATGTCACGTCCAATAAAAGGTTTTATAAGTATATTTCGACGCCGTTTTTATTTTTAGTTTAAACTTTGTAGTTTTTAAGTTATTAGCCATAATAAAAACCAAACTATGACAAAATTCACACAGTGTACACCAGTGACCCCACAGTGCTGAAATTTGGTACGCGTGTAGCTTTAGTGACACAAATATAGGGAAAAGTCTGAAATCCAGATTAACTGCAATTTCTATCACAAAAAAATATATCTAATTTACATGAAGTCCTGGTACCTGTAATTTGAATTAAACTTTATCAAGTAAGTTGGTTGTTAATTTCGTGGCACTATTTTATTATTCAAAGAATAAGGCCGGCTTGCACAACGATCCCTAAACATATTAGGCGACTAAACATGTTTAAATTGTACGTATTTGTATGATTTGACAACTCCTTAAATCGTACTTAGCCACTAAATGCGTTTAGGCATCGTTGCGAGTCGCCCTAAGAATATTTTCTTTTGTGTTTTGTGAGACTCGCGAGATCCCAGTTCGGGGCGAACCACTAGTTTATAAAAAAATATTAGCCATAGAATGCCCACTGGTGAACATAGACCTAGGTATCTATTTATAGGATTGTAATTTACATTGTATCAGTAAACAACCTGCTTGAAACAGCCGCTTTGTGGATCTCTCTTGCCAGTCACTTTAAAAAACGTCCCTATCACTGCCAAGTGCATTGTTCTATGGCTCTGTTTTGCAAGCGGAAAGTTGCTGCCAAAACAATTGTAGCCCATTACAAACTATTGTAATCAACAGTGGAGCTCGCTAAATATAGAGTGTTACTTTGCGTTATCCGCTTTTGGCAGTTTGGCGCTTCCGAGGTTTAATTTGGCAGCGGATGGGAGTTCCAATTGATAATCTAAGAATATCCTATAAATAGATGTTTATCATTTTGTTGTTGTTGCCTAAAACATCAAAACAAGAGTCTATTTACAAATTAGGTATATTCGTAGGAAAATAAAGTTGCTAGTACATATACAAGCATAGGTTAAACATATATTTCATTTCATTTATTTGTTCATAAAACAATTAACCAATTGTATTTGAAACTATACTATACATTAAACTATACTAACTATACATTAAATAATCAAAATAATCATAAACATTAAATACAAAAATAATCAATAAAACTAACACAATTCAAAATACAAGCCATAATAAAAACAACACTAAGATTAAAAAGTCAGGGAGACAGTAAAAATAAACAAAATGTCATAAATTAATGGAATAATTAAATCATTTTGAATTACATTGTAACTTGAAATCATCCACTGAATAAAAACACTCTAAAAAGAAAATAAATACAATTGGACTATGAATAATTTTCATGACAATGGGGAGAGAGTTGTATAAATTAACTGTCTGATATCGACAGCCATGAATCGCTACATTTAATTTTGGACATATAAACATACATTTTAATATTCAAGGTACAAAGAAAAGCACTAATAAAATACTACAAATACCTATACACATTTCCTGCTACCCATTCCAAAATACCAACATACCTGTAATAAAACTAACAATGCAGTATTAGAGCGAGACACACATTCCAATCTTGTAGACTAATCGGCCTACAGTCGGTTTTAAATACTCATAAAAATAGAACCGTCCAATAGATCTAACAATACATGTCGTGGCGGCTGGCTCACAGCTCAAACAGCTGTACAGGATTGATTCACGAGCGCACCGGTGACGAAGTCGGACGGTACAACGCCACACGACACCGACACAATTATCTATTACCACAACGCTAATGGACTAACCGACTCTTAGTGAAAAATGATCCATTGTGATGAATTGCCATCGCTTCCTGCAAAACCAAAGGTCACGCTAGCTATCGATCAAACTACTTTAAGCTCTATTAAGTCCTATCGCTTTCATCGAGTGAATAGTAAGAAGTGTCGCCACAAATCCACGAAAATGTAGACAATTCTGATTTGGAGCTGATCGTTAAGTCGTTATTGAAATGGCGACTGATCCTCCATTCTGCCATCTGATCTTCGGAAGGCTGCAGCGCGGAAATATAGCTCGGAGAGTTACTTATATTGCTGTGAATTGATTTCATTCTGTTTATTTTCGGCAGAGTCAATATATCATTAGAACTCAAAATAAAAATATCTTTATCACTAAAATCAAGGGCGGTGTCATTTATCAAGTCGTTTCGAAGTGGAATTTTGGGCGGCAGAACTAGGGCATCGACCGTTTTGTGTTTTACAAACAGTATTCTTTTGCTTCCTTTTAGTAGAATAGGGTTTATTCGGATCAATCCGTAGACAATAGCAGCTCCGAAACAAAAGCAGCCTAATACTGTTATAGTATAGATTAGCCAGTTTAAATAATTAGGTGTGGTAGATTTTTCTAAGGTTTCAGCGTCAACCATAGAATATCCGACACAACTATTATTTTCTATGTTGCCGGTGCTTAACCGCATTGGGCAAAACGTGTACTGAGACTTTTCATTAACATTGTATATTCGTAGGAACGATGGCATGGAATCAATACAATACAAATCATTAGGGCAATCTGATTGAAACCACAAAAGGCCGAAATTGTTTGTTTCTGTAGCTCCTAAGTAGAAAGTAGTAGACCTAGATTTTTTTAAAAAGAAGGAAAAATTTAACCAGTTGCTGTTATTAAAACTGGCCGGTGTTGTAGAAAGCGAACCGACGTCGATATCCGTAGTTCTATTTAAGGAGCACCTGCTGTTTTCCTGGGGAGAAACAAGCCTGAAAGTCATTTTATTTTCATTATTAGAGTTTTTGATGTTGTTTTTCTTTCGACATTTACCATAGATGAACACGTTTCTATCATTAAAACTAGCATGATGTACCGTTTTATTGTTGTCAAATAATTTGACATCAAACGAGTCTTCGGTGTCGCTTACGCAACTTTTATCGAATTCTGTAAATGTTTTGTCGTTCATTGCAACAGGATATGTGCAGGTAGTGTCGACAAGTAAAATGTCTTTTCTTACTAGCTGTCTCAGATCGTCTGCACCACAGTCACAGTACCACGAGTTCTCTTGTAAGCTTATTCGTGGTCTAGGATTTTCAAGTAATACAATGCTATTGAACAGTCCTGGTGGGACAGCAACAAGTAGATTTCGGTGCAAGTAAATAACTTGAATACTTGATAATTGATCGAACGCGCCTGCTCCGATAGAAACTATGCCGCAGGAGTTCAGGTATAAAATTTTACAATGCTCAAGTCCGTCAAAGCTTTCTTTTCCCAAAACAGTATTGAAGTCATTGTGGGAAAAGTCAACTATAGCTAATTGCTCGTAACCTCTTGAGCCTGTTACATTGATTGGATCCCAGAAGCCACTTTGGGTGATAGTTAAAGTTTGTAGTGTGTCGTCAACGGCTCGAAGCGAGTTTGCTTGGAAGCTGATTTCACTGTTGACAATGTTAAGCGTCTCGAGGCTAGATAGTCCAACTAAGCTGTTGGCATAAAAGGTCTTTATGCTCAGGTCTTGTAACGACAAAGTCTTCGTGTATCCAGTAAATTTACTCATGAAAGCCCCGGTAGGTAAATGTTGGAGATTGCCTCCTGTTATACAGAGTTCATAGATGTTTGACTGCAGCTTCGGCAGCCAGTTGTTCGGTAGGGTGTTGTTTTCAAAATAAGGGTGGTGTAAGTCTAAAATTATTCTTATGCATTTTGGTTCAGCAACCTGTAACAATAACAACTGATTATATCGTTTGCTCTAGGTTATTTAGAGAGTCATAGTAAGGGGGTTATGGTATCTCTTTTGACTAAAATAGTAGAAAAAAATGTAGCATAAAAAACTCCCGGGCGCAAAATATGTTTTCGACACACTTGCTTGTAAAGTGAGCCTTATTACATCGTTCTTAGGGCCATAAACCGAAATATAACACACACGTGCATAATAATACTACACACTAGTGCTAGTATTATTCCTACAAAGTTAAGTTGCGAGTAAACAGAGCATTTTCAATTTAACCGGGTAATACAGTTATATTTTTGTAACAACAAAGAGGTTTTATGCCGCTGAAAATCCATTTTCATTTTTAGAATAAACAAATGTATCCCTAATTAAGACGAAAAAACATTTACTATTATCAAATTATTTATAATTCACAATAATTTGTTGTAAAATATTTGCATTTTATCACTAAAATTATTATTTTGAAGTAGGCTATATGGCTTTATGTAATCAATCACCTTACATTTGGCGCGTGCAAAAAAAAACTAGCGCAATTTCCCATTTTTTTGTTTGTATCACATTTGTTGAACATAAACCGTAAAATTTTCATCAAAAACAATTCAATATCGTTTTGAAAATTGTATATTCACCAATTGTTTTAATAATTAAACGATTTATGCAATACATGTTTATTTTTTCCTCGCAAGAATGTTGAAAAAGTGCGCATGAAACTCGTGAGCAACTTGCTCACTAGACACTCGGCTGATTTACGCCCTTGCCTACGGCTCGGGCTGCAACCCACAGCCTCGTGTATAATGAGCAACTTAGCTCACTTGTATCATAATATACTATTATACAATTTAAACAGTAAAATTTTTGCCGAACGGAATTAGAGGGAAGACAAAATATTTTTGTACAAACAAAACTATATGCTAATTTACTACAAAAGTAATGTAATACTATAAGGTAGAGTAAGCTCATAATAAAAGCGGAAATGTTTCATAACCGACCCGTAAATTATCGGATTTTCCCTAGAGGTTTGTAAATAGCGATCCGTGCGAACTAAATAGTCTGGTAATAAATATTCAGTACAAAATATTAAAAGGTGATACGTACTTTGTAATGTATTGTAATATATTGTTGAATCCGTAGTTATGTTATAAATTCGAAAGGAAAAATTTCAGTGAAATTTGATAAATAGATAGACGACCTAGGTTGAGACCTAGTCTACTTTTATTGATAAGCCCCACGTGCACAGTAGCGGTAGAAGCAAGGTTATTTATATATCTTACCGCTACGGCATTTAAAATGTCATCTTCCCACTTTCCATAGTAAGGTGCTTCCGTACACACAACTCTGCAGTTTTGAGGTATGCACCTAGGGTACGCGGTTTCTGGTTTATGGCGGGATTTCGGGTTGGTAACGGTCATCATCACTATGAGGACGAAGCTGACTGTGGTAATCACAGCGAAGATAAACTGGACCGTCACATGAAGCCAGCCGCGACTGCATGATGCATTCCTGAAGAGATATTTCAAAATAATTAAAGTTCGATCTTTGTTTGCTAAATATGACAAAGTGGCTCATTGATCGAGCAAAGCGAGATCTCTAAATCAACTTGGGCAAACCGGCGTTGCATGTGTGTATGTTTGTTCGAGGATAACGTTGATCCGATCATCGTGAAATTTAATACATAGGTAGGTAGTGATGGCACCATTTTGGTGTGACTAAATGAGCTAAAAATGTGGTGGGGTTGTTGAGATATTAGGGTTCAAGAGGGGTAAAAAAAATGAAAATGAGGCTGTCAGGTCAAGTGTGACGTCAAATGAAAGGTATTTATTAGTACATTTAGATTTCGTTTTTATTTATCGTAAATTCTTTATATCAACATTCATTTTTATTCATTTTTAGCTCATTTAGTCACACTAAAATTTTGCCATTACTACCTACCTATGTATTAAATTTCACTATGATCGGATCAACGTTACGAAAGTTATCCTCGGACAAACATACATACTCGTACATACATACAACGCCGATTTGCCCGCGTTCATTTAGAGATCTTGCATATCTCGATCAAAATCTTTGTTTTCTCAAGGTTTAAAAAAACATATAGAGAACAAAAGAGAGAGGATAAGAGAAGAAGAATAAATTAATAAATCTTCTTTAGATAGAGAAGCTACTGGCCAATAACACATATTTTTCAAATTCTAGAGCAAGGAATGAGGATTGTTCGTCTCCGCGTTCTTTGCTCTAGAACTTACTTTATTTAAAAATACAATATCATAAAAATTAAATTAAACTCTTTCTGGGCGTCTTGTCGAAGCGAAGTGTGATCCGAGAGCTGCCGCTTATCTGGGTCAACGCATAAGCATTGCAGTTCAGCGGGGCAATGCAGCCAGTGTCTTGGGGACACTTCCCACGGGTCGTTGGGATCGTTGGCAACGGTCTTTAGTTGATTCAAACGGTTTCTTTTGTATTTTAGTCATGAATAAATTTATTGTTATAAAAGGCATTTTTCACACCATATTATAAAATATTTGTTATTCGCCAGTAGCTTTTGTAAAACCTTCCAAAGATTTTTATAAAGAAAGAGTATGATGTTTTAAAAACTTTCACATTAGAAAGGTATCCCAGAAATGTAGATTCACACGGCTACAAATTTCCAGAATAAGCTGACCTCTCATTCTACGAAAAGCCTACACGTTGCAAACGAAAACTTAAATATTATTTCATTTAATTGCTGTACATAATTGGTGACAAAATAAACTATTTTAATTTAAATTAATGATGAGAAAACAGAGTGATAGTACATGAACTTGTAATATTTATAAAAACACCCAGACCCAGAACAAATATCAGATCATACAAACATATTATTTTGTTCCGCAACGGGAAATGAACCCACAACCTCCTGCGTCTCAGCGGGCTGTTTGTAAACTGCGCCATGCAAGGGCGGATCTCGGGGGAGAGTCATGGGGGTCATGACCCCCCCCCCCCCCCCTGGGCTGGGTCCAGGACTTAGGTGGACCACTAATTAAAATTGTTAAACATAATCTTTTTATATATTTTTTGTCACAATATAGATGTTATGTAAGTAAATTCAATATTTACTTAATTAATTTAGTATAATAATTTAATATAAAAATTGATTTTCTTATTCAAATATACGTATATTTAAGTACAGTATCTAAGTACATTAATAAAATACCTACTTTTTACTTGTATCTATGATTATAAAAATTAAATTATAACTTCTTGTGACTTGACCACGACTATGTGACCCCCCCTGGCACCAAAGCTGGATCCGCCCTTGGCGCCACGGTGGTCGTCAGAAATAAACAAAAGTAATTTTAGGTAAACAAGGTTACCTAAAATGTTTATGAACTATGCCCTAATTAAAACTTATTTATAACAGAACTGTTTCTTTTTTTTATAAAAAATTATTAAGTATAGGTATCATTATGGATTATGTAATAATTACGTAGGTAACATATTTTAATTGTTTCATCTGACTTGTCCAAGCACATGTAATTTGTCGAAGGATATGAATAAATGAAAATGAAAATGAAATAAAAAAACTACACTAATATTTTATTATGTCGATACCCGTTCCCTCCACATTCATAACAAAGTCGCTTCACTTGTGTTTTCTATTCCCGTGCGCGAGCTAACTTTATTAAAACCGTAATGGAAAAAAATAACAAGAAACGCGGTCGGCTTGAAACAAAATACACTTTTCCTCTTGGTGAAGCGGGACATGATGTCATCACGTCAACTGCGGTCGCCAATATCATTACAAAAGAACCAAAAAGTTCATTTCCATCACAAAAGTTTTAATTTTAAAGAATAAAAGTTTTTGAGTGGATTGTAAAGTAAAATGTTGGGTAGGGGAAGGGCGGGTGCGACGGATAGAGCGAGTAAGATGGATACTCGAAATATCCCGAAGACGCAGCGAAATTTTACGACCTCCGCATAACAACAGCGCGGACACGGTCGGCGCCTAGGCACGCTGTTGTTATGCAGAGATCGTAAAATTTCGCTGCGTCTTCGGGATATTTCGAGTATTCATCTTGACCGCTCTATCCGTCTTAAATGCCCTTCCCCTATATGAATTAAATTTCAGGGTTCTTTGTTCTTGTTGGTTCTTGACGCCACCCGTGGTGCAGTGGGCGAATAGCCGGCTGAGACGCAGGAGGTAGCGGGTTCGATTGCCGCCGCGGAACAAATGTTTGCATGATCTACAGATATATGTTTCGGGTCTGGTTGTTTTTCTGTCAGTTTTTGTCTGGTTGTTTCCAATAAGTATTTAGGTATTTACAAAAAGAAAATGTATATAAGTATTCTATAAGTTATCTGGTTCCAATAGTACCAGCTCTGCTTAGTTTGGGGCTAGATAGCGCTGTGTGAAATGTCCAGCAATATTTATTTATATTTACTTATTGATCCAGCGAAGCGAGATCTTTAAATCAACTTTGGAAAATCGGCGTTGTATGTATGTTTGTTTGTCCGAGGATAACTTTCGAAGCGTTGATCTGATCATAGTGAAATTTGACATATAGGTAGGTAGTGATGGCAAAATTTTGGTCTGACTGAATGAGCTAAAAATGTTACGGGGTTGTTGAGATATTGGGGTTCAAGAGGGGTAAAAAAATGAAAATGAGACTCTTCTGTCAAATGGGACGTCAAATGAAAGGTAATTCATTAACACATTTAGACTCCTTTTTTATTTATAGTAAAGTCTTTATAGTTTTTGAGTTATAAGCCATAATACCTACGGAGACTGTCAGTAGTAGGTAACAGTGTCGCAAGTTCAATAGTTTTCACTTCAAAAATCATGGTAATGAATTTAAAAAATAAAATATTTTACAACAATACTAGCCATTGATTACCCCCTACCCGTGATTTAATAATGCGGCTACATGCAGTATACGTAGATCACTGTAAAAATCATTGTAGACTCTATGGTGATCGGCAACCATTGACTACGTAGTCGTTATTAATTTAGTATTTATAGTACTTATTTCAATGCAACACACATCACAGGTTTCATAAGAGTAATCTATAGAAGTATGTACCCTATAAGGGCGTGGCAATGCAAACAAACAGCATATAGATATTTATAACACATTTGCTCGTAAAGGGTCTCTTATTTCACCAATTTCAATATCGTAATTTGTGTCATTACGTACTTGTGCGTAATTGTAATGTAAAACGCACGAGTTTCTTTTTAATAAGGTAAAACGGTTTATCAAGATGCTGCGTCTAAAACGAACGCTACTTTTTTAAATCTTAGCAAAGAGTTTTTATGTCAGAAAAGTGGTCATCATTTTATGAATAAAATTAACTTTGGGAGATAATAATAACAACTTGACAACAATATAAATGCCAACTGTCATTGTAATAATCAATTTTATTAATTGTTCAAATTTTTCTAACGGCTTTAACAAGTGATTAAAGATTTATTCGCTAAGAAAGTCCGAGTTTTATTTATTTCCTCGCAAATATGTTATAAAATGTCGTATGACATACGTGCGCTTTGATAATTACAGCCTCTGTTTCTTATAGCCCTCGCTTACGGCTCGGGCTAGCAATATCGCCTCGGTTATAATTTTTAACTTACTGCACTTATATCATAATATACTATTATTACAAACTAAAATTATCATATTATATATATATATATATATATATATTGCTGGACATGTCACACAACGCTATCCAGCTCCAAACTAAGCAGAGCTTGTACTATGGAAACCAGATAACTGATAGAATACTTATATACCTTTTTTTTTGTAAATACATACTTATCATATATATAAAAACATCCAGACCCGGAACAAATATCTGTAGAACATGCAAACATTTGTTCCGCGGCGGGAATCGAACCCGCTACCTCCTGCGTCTCAGCCGGCTATTCGCCCATTGCGCCACGGAGGTAGTCAATAATATGTACATTATATTAGGTGCTAATCGTAACTTTGTTACTTTACTAAATATAAATATGTCTGTTACATAATTAATAAATTATGTGGGTATAGGAACATTTCTGATTTCTTAGGGGTTAAATAGAACACCTGCCTATGTAGAGACCGTGCACTATTTTGCACCAAGTTGTTTCGAATAACATTTCATAGTTACACAAACTGGCACCGTCCTTCTTCTGCAACCTACGGCCGAGTAACTGAATACGAAATATATTTTTTTGCAATTCAATAGGTCGGCCATTTGGCACGTTGAAACATCGGCCGAGTTATTGAATTAGTAAAATAAACTGCACAACAGTATGTTATACTGTATGTATATAACTATATAAGGTTAAGTAAATTTTCTTTTTCTATTATTAAGTTTATTCTATTATTAAGCAATGATCCTCTCCATCCAAGGGTTGTCTGGAAGAGATCGCTTTGTTAAGCGATAAGACCACCTATTAATTATGCTTACATTTATTTGTTTATTTCTTTATATCTGTTGTATGTAGCTTGTAAGGTATAATAAAGAATTTTCATTCATTCATTCAACAGTGGACTGTTTGATCTATCTAACAAAAAACAAACTTACTTGGCTACAGAAGACAGCGCAGCACTTTTGCTAACAAAATGCGTCCTGGCCACTTGCATGCTCCACAAATTATCATATTCACTAAAAGCTCTGATGAATACAATGACTAAGTTCTTCTGACTGATAGTTGAGTGACGTATGTATGTACCTACTGACATTACATTGTATTAAAGATATATACATAGAAAATAAACAAATTGTATACAAGAATATAGAAGCGCAACTCTTTTGTTGGTTCCCTTCGCATCCCCCGTGCGCTTGTTTCAAAAAACTTACGATGCAAACTTTATGCTACGTCTTTATCTTCGTAGAGCAAAACTTCTAACAAATATTCGTTAGCAAACATTAGTGCATAAAACTAAGTTTGGATAACTTGAAAGCTGGCAAATGCAGCCACTAAGTTCATGTTTCGAAGTAAATAGAGCTCATTCAGTATACAACTGTGGCGATTCTGTTGTTAGTAGACTAACAAAAATTTCGTAAAAGACCAACGTTCTTATTTTGTACACGCTAAAGATAAATTAGCATGACATTTAAAGAAACGTTTTTAATATTAGGTTATTTTTCACACCACCGGCTCGTTAATGTAAAATTATATGTCATGTAAACCTCACCGAAAGCAGGTGATTAAATCCGGCTGAGCCGGGAGTAAAAATTTACTGATTATGATTTGAATTTGGAACCTAATCTGTATTAAAATTCGAACCAAAGAGTCCCACACAATAAGAACTTACATATTTGTAAATCGAAATTACCTCTGCACAGAATGCACCAACCTAGATTTTGTTTTTCTTGTTTCGCAGAAAGTGTGAAAAGAAGAATATTCTCCTCGTGGATAAAGCTGTCTACATCTTAGGCGTGCTTATAGCGCCTGTGACGCAAGACAATTCTTTATCCCCTGATAAAGCAGTGTCTAGCGCTTGTCAAGGTGCTACGTTCAATTCCGAACGTAACGAAGGATTGCAGAGTTAACTCACGAGCGGAGCGATAGAGTCATTTGAATCCTGAGGGATATAAGTTTAAAAATCTCCTATTATTTAAATTTGCATGTTCGTTTGCAGGATTACAATATTATATCAGAATATTTTATATTGCTGACTAAAAAACCCCCGCCAACAAGCCAATTTAACTATATTTCATGCTAATTTGGTCTTAAGACAATAGAAGAACCTTCTTATTTTATGAAATTTTAGTTACTGTTAATGCTTATTTAATGCTCTAATTCCTGCACTATTATAAATGCAAAAGTTTGGATGTTTGTTTATTTATTTGTTTGTTACTCAATCACGTTGTAATGGCTTAACAGATTTCGATGAAATTTGGTATGTCATCATCATCATCATTATCCACAGCCCGACTTCTCCCACTGCTGGGTATAGGCCTCCCTGCGCAGTCTCACCCACTGACGGCCCGCGACTCTAAGGATGTCGTCCACCCATCTCTCTGCCGCACGTCCAACCCTTCTACAGCCATTCCTCGGCCACCATTCAGTTGCTACCCTGCTCCACCTGTCATCACCACTTGTCATCATCATTTGGTATGTACGTAGATAAAAACCTGGATTAACACATAGGCTACTTTGAATTGGCAAACCACGCGTACAAAGTCGCTGGCGGAAGCTAGTGTGTAATAAAAAAGCGGTTCTGGTGTACGCGCTTTTGGCTACGTTTGGTTTGTCCGTGCCAGTTCTTTTAATTTGTTCGGCCGAGTTCAGCCGTCATCGTCCGAAGAACACGCTCAATTTATCACACTAATATTATAAATGCAAAAGTTTGGATGTTTGTTATTTACTGTTTATTTATTTGACGACCTCCGTGGTGCACTGAGCGAATAGCCGGCTGAGACGCAGAAGGTAGCGGGTTCGATTCCCGCCGCAGAGCAAATGTTTGCATGATCTACAGATATTTCTTCCGGGTCTGGTTGTTTCTCTATATATTCTCTATATGTATTTACAAAAAAATGTATATTAGTATTCTATCAGCTATCTGGTTCCCATAATACAAGCTCTGATTAGTTTGGGGCTAGATAACGCTGTGTGAAATGTCCAGCAATAGTTGTTTATTTATTATTATTTATTTATTCGTTTGTTTGTGACTCAATCACGTCGTAACGGCTTAACCGATTTAGATTAAATTTGGTATGTACGTAGATTAACACATAGGCTACTTTGAATTAGCAAACCACGCGTGCGAAGCCGCGGGCAGATTCTACTTTTACATACGTTTGGTTTGTCTGTGCGAGTTCGGCCGACAACGCCCGGCATACTTCGCCCGATTTCTGATTAGATGTGTTCGAGCCGTAAGTTGTATTTGCGGACCGGAGTTTCATGTCTAAATTTTTATATTTAATGTGACTGATAACGTTGACAATAATGTTAAAGCCATTAGGAGATAAGCTACTCAAACACACCGTGATCGAACGGTCAATTTCACGGACGAGTGCTCATTATCGGGTGTTAGATTAAAAAACAATACGTCAAAATTAATCGAATATTGTGCTTAGCGGATTACCGAAAATGCATACTATCCAAAGTACTCCCGTATGGTGCAATAATGCAAAAAGTCTTACACAGGGTGTTTGGTAATATACTGACGATATTCCAGAGACGGTTTATCAAAACATAATAAAAACTTCTCGAAAAAAACTAGTAGTTATATTATCAAATTTTAAAGAAAATCGACCAAGTTTAGGTGATCAATTCGACATAAAACTTACTGCCTACTCTTGCATTCGACATCCAAAAATAAAGGCCGATTTGATATCTCTTTCGGAAATGGATGCGGGTTTTGGGTTAGATAGGGACAACAAGAGATATCTCGAGACGTTACCAATACAGTATCTGTGGTTAGATGGCAAGCATTATGCAATAGCACAACATAAGTTTAATAAAGTGTTTGTTTTTACATGCCAAAATAAATTTCACATTTCTATGGTAAACATTACTCAAATTTATTTATTGTGCTATCAAAATAACCCCTTTCATTTTTGTGCGTATATTATCAAATACCCTATTAAGTTTTAACCCTATCATCTAATTATTATTGTATAGTTATTGATATCAGGTAACATTTCAGTATTGTGTTTTATTAATTTTAGACCTTTTTTACACATTAGAAGGGTATTCAAATATTTTGAATATTTGGAAAATCCTTATTGTAGTTTCAATACAAACAAAACGTCTCAAGCTGTATTCAATTGATCAAGCAACGTTTAAGCTTACTGGTGGTATAGCTTTTGTGAACGGGCTCGAGGAAGTGGGCACCACCGCCTTACCTTTATCTGCCGCCAAATAGCAGTACTTGTGCTGCTGTGTTCCGGTTAGATGGTAATGGTATGTTCCTGTAATTACTGGCTCATAGGCATACCAGCTAAGTCCTATAGTATGGCAACGTATCCACATAGAGATCAAGACAACATAATAGATTGTTTTGTTTTGAAATCCATGGGCTACAGTAGCCACTTAACATCTGGTGGACTGCATGCTCGTTTGCCATATAAGTAGTATAAAAAAAAGAAAAGCTGAACTGCAAGCTGGTGTTTATAAGCATAAAGCGTAATAGCTTCGCTTAGCTTCTGTTCTTCTTCCTTTTCTCTCTCATAACTAGGTAATACAATAAGCTATTCAATAAATACGACAGGTATAGCAATCAGCTTAAACTCCGCTTACACAAATCCGATTACAGACACGTCGTCGAGGCGTAATACCTCTGATTTATTGCAGCATCTATTTGAGGTTAGGTATTGATTTAAGGATTATCTAAGGCAATTTTGAAATTACTATCACCCTACTACACCATAGCATTTGTTGCACGCAAATTTTATGCGCGTTGGCGTAGCTTGTAGTTGTCAATTTAGTAATGCGAATGCGAGTTGGACTCGCGCACGAAGGGTTCCGCACCATTATCTATAAAAACGGCAAAAACATCATGTGTGTTGTATGGGAGCCCCCCTTAAATATTGGTTTTATTTTAATTTGATTATTTATTTTTAATGTGAATATAAAACTAAATATTCTGTGAATATTTCAAGCGTCTACCTGTTGCCTTTATCAATATCGAGCAAAAACGAGCAAAAAAATCACGTTTGGTGTATGGGCCACCTTAATGATTTATTTTATTCTGTATTTTTGTTGTTATAGCTGCAACAAAAATACATCATCAATGAAAATTTCAACCGGTTCATGAGTTACAGCCTGGTGACAGACAGACAGACAGCGGAGTCTTAGTAATACCCTAAAAATGCTTGCATGGAAACACCGCACATAACAAGACGGTTGAGTATGAATAGGAATCGCGCACCAAGGGTGCCATACCTACCTATTCTAGTTAATTTAGCAGCGCCGTCTAGTTATGTGAGTCAGAAACCAAGTAAACCTTTAGGCTCGGGCTAAATGGCATCCGATGACCAATCCGTCGCGCAAACATTTTAATTTTTCCTGCATCGACTACACACGATCCGAGGCCATCCGACTCCGATTTTTACCGGGACATGCTCCGGATTCGCAGGATCGGGGAGACCCGGATGCCATATAGTCCGAGCGATAAGGCAGAATTCTAAATAATTATAAATTTAAGACGTTTGTTTTATTTTTCCTGTAATCTTTTCCAATACATATTTCTATCAATCTTATTTATTTCACTCGCTTAGCAAACTTCGGAGGGGGGGGGGGGTAATTTTTTAAGCATTTTCACCATTAACTCTAAAAAGATATGATATAAAATCAGATAAAACATGGTTTTGGAATGTGACAGTTAAGCCCTTATATATGAAACCCCACTGTTGTTACTTGTTGACCCCCCACCATTTTTTGACTTTGACAATCAAATTGATAATGTTTTAGAATTTTCTTACTTACAATAGAGATGGGACAGTACTTTTTATGGCCTATGCTGTCCCACTGCTGGGCAAAGGCCTCCCCCTCATCTCTCAACATAACTCGATCCTGTACCAAATACTGCCCGTCCCTATATAAAGCGTCCAAATTATCGCGCCAACGCTTCTTTGGCCTTCCACTGTGTCGCTTCCCATCCACAAGGATCCAGTTATGACATTGGCCCACCTATCTGCTTGCATACGGGAGACATGACCCGCCCCATCCCATTTTAACTTGGCAGCCACGTCAGCGATGCCAGTCTTTGAGCGCAGCGAGGTGTTCGAATCCTGTCAATTCTATTATTATTCTTCCTCTTCTTCTTCCAGTGCCTCTTCTATCCTGAAGGTTGGCCGTTAGCTTCCTGTATTCATCTCTATCAGCAGCCAGCCGGAACAGCTGTTCGACGGAGGCAATACCGGTCCACTCCCGGGTATTCCGGAGCCATGACTTCTTTCTCCGCTCAGCACGTCTCTTTTCGTCGACTTTGCTCATCATTTTCAACTGCAGCAGCATGTATCTATCGTTCCTGAGCACATGGCCGAGATATTCTATCTCGGTTTTGGTAGAAGGCAACATTTTCCGGGACATATGAACGCGCTGAAGCACGGTTTCGTTCCTGACCCTCTGCGTCCAACTAATGCGTAACATGCGACGGTAGCACCACATCTCGAATGCCTGTAGGCGTGTTGTAGTGTCCTCTTTCAGGGTCTACGTTACGCAACCATACATAACGATAGGCCCGATATAGCATATGAGTAGCCTGACTCGGCGCTTTATATTCAGTTGACGACAGCAAAGAATTTTCCTCATTTTATTAAAAGAGGCTCTAGCAATTATTATTAGACAGTATTATTTATAACTATTCCTTTGAAGTCACTACTTCTTTACATTAAAAACCTTAAAAATGCGCTCTAAACAAAATGCTCATAGCAACTTTTTAATAAGTATCTAATTCTGTATAATGCTTGCTACATAAAATTAGGAAATTTGATTTACAAAGTGTAACTCAATTAAAAATACTAATTTTATCAAAAAACTTCTAAGGTGCCTGCTGAGTTATTCTTATTTAAGATATTATTATACTAATCTGTGTTTAGTTTTAATACGCTGTTAAAATTTATATTCAATAAAGAACTTTTAAAAACAAAACAGCTGCAATAGTTGCTGAGATAATCAGCTGTGACAGTCGGGTATACAGACAGACTGACAAAGTCGCACGATATGGGTTCCGTTTTTACCATTTCGGTTCGGAACCCTAAATAGTTAATTATATTAGCTAATTAGGTAATTTGAGACGACGCTCATCTTAAGCTGCGTTTAACGGTAGACAAGTCAAATAAATAATTAAATATTGTTGGACATTTCACACAGCGCTATCTAGCCCCAAATTAAGCAGAGCTTGTAATATGGGAACCAGATAACTGATAAAATACTTATATAAATTTTTTTTTGTAATTACAAACTTATAATATATAGAGAAAACACCCAGACCCAGAACAAATATCTGCAAACATTTGTTCCGCGTCGGGAAGCGAACCCGCTATACCTCCTGAGTCTCAGCCGGCTATTCGCCCCCTGCGCCACGCAGGTCGTCAATTATTAGACAGTATTATAATTATTGCAAATTTAAAGTCAATAGCTTCAGTAGTTGCTGAGATAATCAGCTGTGACAGTCGGATATACCGACAGACTGACAAAGTCGCACCATATGGGTTCCGTTTTTAATATTTCGGTTCGGAACCCTAAAAAGTTAAGTTAATTTGAGACGCTTATCTTAAGCTGCGTTTAACGGTAGACAAGTCGAACACAAGCGGAGTACGATTTTGCGTAATGTATACGGAATTGGGAGCCTCGAACGAGCCCGCCTCGCGCTTGACTGCGCGGGCCGCCAACTGTCAGTATGGTGACGGACACAAAGAGATTTGGAAACTTGTGCGATTTGAAAACTATGTTCCAGTACTGTGTTTGCTATAGGCTAGTACTCCACACTTGATGCCGTGAACATAACGGCTCGGCTCGTGCTCTTTTTACCCCTCTTGAACCCCAATTTCTCAACAACCCCTCCACATTTTTAGCTCATTTAGTCACACCAGGATTGTGTTATCACTATCTACCTACGAACCAGATTTCACGATTATCGGATCAACGCTTAAAAAGTTATCCTTGGAAACACAAACATACATACATACATACAACGCCGATTCGTCGAAGTTGATTTAGCTCGCCTTGCCTAGACCCAGTTTTATGCGTTACGTGTAAATGAAGCAGAACTTTCCTGTTATAACACACGCTCAAGCAAAACATATATAATATATCTAAGCCCCGTCAGTTACATTGAAACACCTTATCTAATTGGACAGTAGTTTGCGTAAACTTCGTATCGCAGATCACAACTTGTGCCCAAGACCGACCATAGAAGAAATAGTAGGTACCTTAACCACATAAGAATCACTTCTAAAAGCACTAAGGCTGACCACTCACTGATAACTATCATATGATGACATCAGACAGGCAAATTATGTCCATTTATTGGCTGCTCCAAGACATAATTTCAAAACAGCAATGGTTTCGGCAGTCAGAGTAGACTAGCTGAACTATCCAGACTAAATAAATGAGAAATTAATTCTGTTTGTTTGTTTGTTTCCATTTTACGACTAAACGACTGAACGGATCGTAATAAAATTTGGGAAGAAAGTAAATTATATCCTGGAGAAGGAAACAGACTATATTTTGTCTCAAAAAATAATATTGATGCGGGTGTAATTCATATTTAGGCTTTTGGTAAGAAATAAAGAAATACGTGTTTCAACTTTTTTGCAAAAGCATCCCTAAAAGCGACAAAATAAGGGGTTATAATAGTGTGTGGTATTTTTATTTAGGTTCATTTTAAGTTATTGAGCTATCTATAGATAGTTTTCAACGGTATTTAGATGATTCAACTGTTTCTTCTATATTTTATTGTAAATAATAGTTATTCAATTAATACAATACATTCAGCAACATTCAGCAAAGTAGCTCTGTCGCTGTGTTTGTTACGTTCTCTCTGTACTAAACGGCTGCTGGACTGATTTCGATAAATATTGGAATATAGATAGATTGTGACCGGAATTAGGACATATGTTACTTTTTACCCGACTGCGCAGCAAGGTTATGCCTTATTGACTAACCAACCACGCGTGCGAAGCCGCGGGCGGGTCAGCTGGTACTGTGTATATTATATGGCTGCTTTGCTACACTAGACGCCAACGCTTCTGCAGACGGATTCATAAAACGTGGGATAAGTGGCAATGGCTTTCTCGCTCGCTCTTGCAGCCCCCACGAGAGCCGTTAGTGATGCGTTGTCCGTAAGTTACAGGAGCGTATGTTTCTATGGTTTGCCACCTTAGTAGTATCAAATATAATCTGTAGAAAGAGATAGCTACTAAACCATATCGGATATTTAGCCCGGCTCACAGAACGATCCCTAAACGTATTAAGTGACCAAAAATTTTATATTTAATGTAAGTATTCGTATGATTTTAGTCACTAAATACGGCTCGAAGTAACAAATGTTTTGGCCAAGGGCTATCGACCAGACTTAAGGATCACCACGAAATTGCAAAAGGTCAGAACAACACCACTCACCTTAGTCGCTTCGCCGCTTCAGATATTATGAAATGTTTTGGCCAAGGGCTATCCACCAGACTTCAGGATCTCCACGAAATTGCAAAAGGTCAACACCCCACCACTCATCTCAGTCACTTCGCCACTCCAGATGAAAAGAAGTGGCCGCAAACGCCAACTGAGATTGTTGTAGCCTCTCTCGTCACAGTATTGGTCAGATCTCCAAACAACTCCGTTAAAAATTATAATTATCCAAAATCCAACCATAAACAAAAACTCTCCGCGCTCAGACGTTGATTTTTTAAATCAATTTTGTATCTAGGCAACGTTGCGAAAGCCGGACTAAACGTACCTTATGGTTTCTAGTATCCTATCCTTTTTATCACTACAAAATCATTGTTTTTGTCCAAGATTTTGTAACATTTTGGGCACCAGATTTCACTGGGCTTAAAAGACTTAATATGGATTCTGAATTGTAAGCTGGTAAGGAGTGGTACAAGCTTGCACCGGCTAACCCATTGTTCGTAAACAGTGACCGCACACACCACATCTAGTACTCTCCCGAGACCTAACTTGGATAGACTTTGGAGGAACGTGAGCATTGAGCAATGGGATATATAAGACTACGTGTTTTGTTATGGTACGACATTCAACGAAAACACGAGTATGCCTAATTCTAATTTATATTTAGTGTAATTTTTTGTAGTACTAATCGTGTAGGGAACCAAACAACAAATTGTTTATGATATAGAAAATACAGTAGGTAGTTAATTTAAATATTTCGTAGACTGAAATTTATATAGACCGGGCGTTGAATAACAACGGAGTAAAAAGGATTTTCACTTATGAGTAAGGAAGAGAGAATCTAATTGTTTTGTCCCTTTCTGCGTATGCGATAAAATTGCGGATGGGGGGTTGTTGTGCACAGACTGTGCACAACTTGTCAATTGTGAAAAGTGAAATTGCTGGTGTTTTTCGCTGTTATTATTTAAGTACTTATAAGTGTTTGCCTAGGACCCAGTGAACTTGGTAATATGGTACGTTGTAGTATTTTTGATTGTAATCGCAAATAAAAATAAACAAAAATGTGTTTATTTCTGTAACAGATAGTTTTTTAAATAGTATTTTAAGGTTGGAACCTTCTTTTAAGTATAAAAACTTGTGTTAGAAGGTTAATTACTAGTAATGTGAAAATAGGATTTTTTCAAAATCATTACAATAGAAAATTTTAAATTCTAAAACAACCTTCTTATCATGCATGTCCTAAAATATAAATGAAACAACCTGTCTAAAAAAGGTAAACAAATCATATTCATTCATAATGTAAGTACCTCTTGAAGCGGCATCATCGCAAAGGCGCCGCCGATTTACGTTAAAAATTGTTTATTGGAAATGTATCACCTTTAAAATTAGTTAATACAATTCCGGATGTGTGTTTTAAATTAATTTCGTATATAACAAAACAGGTTGTATAAACCTTTTTTTGACCGAGCGAGCGAAGCGTCTCAGTTTCGAGATTGGCCAAAAACGCTGTCGGCTGCTTGTCCGGCTGTCTGTCTGTCTGTTCTCGCCTACAGGTCGCATTTTTCAACCGGTTTTAACAAAAATTGGCACACAAGTTCCTTGATTTAAATTTTTTTTAATCGATCGTAATTTTTGTTTGGAGGAAAATAGGGGGCGAAGGGGGAAGTTTGCCGTAGCATTTTCAATCAAATTTGAGAGGCACACTAAGCACAAGATGTTGCGAAAAAAATTCCAAAAAGGGGGAAAGTTTGCTATGGAATATATAAACGTTATATATAGACGGATTTCAATATTTGATTTTTTGATACCAGATTAGATCTCCTAGGACCAAGGGAACGTGAGTAATCGCTAAAACTTATATTTTGCTCAAAAGTGTACATAGGTAATATTGCAAAATTCAAGCACCTGAAATTCCATTAATAACTGGACTTTTTTCGTTAATTTTGTTGCGTAAATTATTTTTTGGACTTAGGACGCGAGGTCTACTGTTCTCACAGAACCACAGAATGCTGCAAATTGCCACCAGGCACTATACCTAGACATACAAGAATGTATTAGATATTAAAATATTATTTTTAATGCTTCAAATGACGCTGTGTTGCCACAAACTAAGCAAAGCTTGTATTATGGGAACCAGTTATTTGATACAATACTGTTAATAGCTGTAATATACCTATCTCACTCTCATGAACGAAGCCTACAATATGAGCGGTATCCTGTATCGGTCTCAATGTTTAAGTCTATGTAGATATAATCATCATCATCATATCAGCCGTAGGACGTCCACTGCTGGACAAAGGCCTCCCTCATTGATCTCCAGGAACTGCGGTTGGAAGCGGCCTGCATCCAACGCCGACCTGCGGTTCTTACCAAGTCGTCTGCCCATCTTGTGGGTGGACGTCCTACGCTGCGCTTGCCGGTCCGTGGCCTCCACTCGAGAACCTTTCGGCCCCATCGGCCATCTGTTCTGCGCGCTATATGGCCTGCCCATTGCCACTTCAACGTGCTAATCCGTCGGGCTATGTTGGTGACTTGAGTTCTCCCACGTATCTCCTCATTTCTGATTCGATCCCGTAGATAAACCCCGAGCATAGCCCTCTCCATAGCTCGTTGAGCGACTCTGAGCTTATTCATAAGGCCAATAGTGAAGGACCACGTCTCGGTTCCATATGTCATCACTGGTAACACACACTGATTGAAGACTTTCGTCTTAAGGCACTGAGGTATGTTGGACGAAAAGACGTTGCGAAGTTTCCCAAACGCTGCCCACCCGAGTTGGATTCGACGATTGACCTCTTTCTCGAAGTTGGACCTATCTAAATGGACTGTTTGTCCTAGGTATACATACGCGTCGACAACTTCAAGAGCCGAGTTCTCAACCATAAATGGGGCAGGGACGACATGGACATTCGAGATGATTTTCGTCTTGTCCATGTTAATTTTAAGTCCTACCCGTTGGGAGACTCGATTGAGGCCTTCGAGCATCGTGCTGAGCTCTTCCATCGACTTTGCCATGACCACAATATTATTACTAGATATAATATTATTACTTTATTTAATACTTCATGAATTGTATTACTAGGGTTTATTGATGTTTAAGTATTAGAAAGTAGTTTTATTGAAATACCATGTATTTGTCTGGGATTAATTATATTTATTTGTTTATTAATGAATCGGTCGAAGACGCAAATAATGACGAATGACACGAACAATAAATGACACGAAACGAAGGGTCGAGGTAGATGGACAGGAAATACTATATCTCAATGAGTACATTTACTTGGGCCAGTTAGCAAGCTTCAAAAACAGGCCTGACAAGGAAATCGATCGCCGCATCGAAAATGCCTGAAATACCTACTGGTCCATGAAGGCGCACATGAAGGGTGACCTTCCTCTGAGTCTGAAGCGCAAACTCATCGACATGTGTATCCTGCCGGTTCTAACCTACGGTGCGCAAACACGGTCATTGACCGAGCTGCAGAAGTCCAAGCTCAAGATTTGCCAAAGGGCAATGGAACACAGCGTCCTAGGATTCCGGAGAACCGATCGGGTGAGGAATAACACGCTTCGTTCTTTAACTGGCCTTGCCGATGTGGGAGACAAAACCGCGAAGCTCAAGTGGGATTGGGCCGGGCACGTAAGTCGAATGCTTCCGGAGAAATGGGCCAATATCATAACACCTTGGGTACCGGAGGATGAACAGCGACGTCGGGGTCGGCCGCGAAAGCGTTGGCGCGACGACATCAGCGGATTCGAGAAGGAATGGTGGGAATCTGCCACCAAGGAGTTGGGGGAGGCCTTTGCCCAACAGTGGGAAAATGTAGGCTTGATAAAAAAAAGTTGTTTATTATGTGTCTTGGAATTTAAATTAAAGCTCTCCCTCTACCAAATATGCACTACCTATAGTAACTGTTTATCCGCATTACACAAAGATGCTATTTAACATTAAGTTCGCATATGTACAGATTATTTTTGGTTATTGCAATAAAGAATTTTTAATTCATTCATTCAAAAAAAAACAGTGTTCTGTAGACCACACGACTAAAGTTAAAACTACTTTTTCAAAATATTAATTTATAAAATTGTGTAGTTACAAAATTGTTCACACGTCTGTAGGTCAACCAGTCTATGTTCATTCTCGACAGACGCAACTTGCACTCGTATGTTAACATTAACGTTTGAAAGAGAGTAAGAGATTACTCATTCCATTTTCACTAACATATATCTCAACTTCCGTTAGCAATTTTCGTAACGCATTCACCAGCTTACTCCCCAAGTCAAGCGTGCATAAAGAAGTTTTACTTCAAAAATATTCACATAGACCTAGATCATAGACATCTAGATCTGAAGCAAAATATCAGGTCATGCAATGATTTGTAAATCCTGCGACACAACCGGCTACTCCACCACGGATGCTAAAGTCAGAGCTAGAGTTGTTGATTAAACCACAAGGACTATTTTGAATCGTTTTTAAGCATATTTTCAACGATCGTTTTGGAAATGAAATCAAATGATCCTTACCAGGAAGAACGATGTAATGTAGTGCTTAATTTGCCTATCCAGCAGAAAGGAGTTATATCAAAATAAAAATCTCCTAAAAAAAGGTAAAAATATGTGTGTGTAAAAATGGACTGTGATACAAAACTAAATAACTACATTAATACCACAAAATTGTGTAGCCTAATGGTAAAACATAGATAAAAGTTACCAAAATCCAAAATGTTCGTGCTTCAAATAAACAAAGGATTTTCAAACAAGCTACGTAGATATATCGCAATGTTATTCCCACCATCAATGCAATGGATTTCTAGTATCATCTGTTTTTACAGCAAAAACCGATCAAACTGGAAAATATAAAAGGTTAACTTGAACGGTTTCTGCGCGTACCTAAAGCACCGTAAAGAATAATCTGTCATAGTATAGGTATGTACCTATTACTCGTGCGCGATAACTTGGGACCTGCTAGGAATGCGACTCCCTGACCGCTTCCCCTGCACTTCCCCGATGGCGCCCGTATTGTACCGTTCGCATCACTATTTTTTACTAGGGTTTTTAGTCTCGTACTGGCCTACGTCACGTAACGACGCGCTCTGGAATTCTTTTAGTTTTCGTTTGTGTTATTGTTTTGTTCTTGTAGTTTTTGTTGTTATAGGTTGTGTCATTGTTTTGTTGTTGTAGTTTTTGTTGTTATAGTTCTTGTTAAGTGTTTTTGTTATCATTATGAAGGGTAAACCTTTGCATAGCGGAGAAAGAAACCTCTTGCTAAAAGTGTTAGAGTTTTTTGAAACTGAGGACGAAGAACAACCTCTAGAAGGCATAAATCTACTAAGTAGTGACGAAGATGAGATAATGTATATAATAATATATAAAATAAAGGTACCGCTTTGTGCGTATGGGAGGTATATCTACCATGTAGCGGTGGTGCATCACGGAGCGTCTGGTTGTCCGATGACATTTCTCATGCTCTGGGAGTAAGTTATAGCTGCAAAAGATTTACGAAAGTAGAAGAAAGTAAATTTGTAAATAGAACTAGGCTAAATGCATTCACATTAATGCTAAGATGAAATCTCAGATAAAATCCAATCTTCATGACAAATCTCATTTCTATTTAAACTACTCGTAGTTGACCCGGCGAACTTCGAACCGCTTTGAAATGCATATGACGCGAGCTGCCAATGTACGTAGCGGTTATAATTGTCAATCGGCCATCATTAGCTGCATCTATGTATGAGAAAATAAATTTGCTTAGTATTTTTTTTTTGCGTGAATTTTTCCGGTATTTTAATAGTTATTCTGCTATTCGGGACGGAGACAAATTCCAACAAATCAAAGATCATCAAAACAGATCAAGACGTTCTTGAGTTATAAATGGTGTAACTAACCCGACTATGTTTTATTTATTTAGGAAGGAACTGGCTAAATAAATAAAACAAAGTCCATACTTTATGGACTACAATCTTCATGTAAAATACAATTTTAGGGTTCCGTACCTCAAAAGGTAAAAAAAAGAACCCTTATAAGATCACTCTCTTGTCCATCTGTCCGTCTGTCTGTCCGTGTGTCACTACCAATTTTCTCAGGACCTAGCAAGTAGAGTTTACACCAGATACTGAGGTCTATAGTCACTATTAGCTGTATAAAAATCAAGGTCCTGAGTCAACACGATAAAAAGATATGGGCAAATTTAGATTTTCGCGAAAACTTGTAAGTACAAAATTTAACTTTTCGCGCACCACACGCTTCACGCGATCTTTTCTACCCCATACTTGCAAGATGTGGAATGAGCTACCATCTGAGGTTTTCCCATTAGACTACGACATGGCACGCTTCAAGAGAAATGTAAAGAGGTTTCTTCAGTGTAGGGAACGCATCGACAATACCCCGGGTGTTGCCGGTGTCAATAGGCGACGGTGACCACTTACCATCAGGTGGGCCGTAAGCCTGTTTCCCCACAAATAACATAAAAAAAAAAAAAAAAAAAAAACTATATTTTCAACTTTTTTATTTTTGGAATTTTCCTTTACTTGTGCTGTAAGACCTTGCTTTTAACTATAATTGACAATTCTAGGTAATCCGGAAGTACTCTATAGGTTTTCGACCCAAAACCTATAGGGTACTTACCTATATGGTAGTTCCCGTTAATCTAGAATCACGAAATTAGGTAAAAATAAAGGTCTTATAGCAGAAATAAAGGAAAAATTACAAAAAATAAATTAGTTGAAAATTAAAGGGTATCCCCATACATACATAGTTGACGCCAATTAAGATAGTCCTCATACAATTTAGAGTAATGGTACGGATCCCTTCGTGCACGCGTCCGACTCGCACTTGTCCGGTTTTTAAGAAGCGATATTTCGGCACAGGCACATGAGTTTCAATGAGAAGATAACATTAGATCTAGAGCCTGGAATCCTGTGGTGAGATTTTGTAGGAACCGAAGAAATGAAGTGCCAATTACGCGTCTATACCGTAAGTATTGTGTGTCGGAAATGAGAATGAAACCGAGGGTAATAATATTAGTGAGTACATTCCTAGCAAAGAGACGATATGACATGCAACTGTGTCGAAATATCAGGACACTCAAAAACTATGTTCATAACCATGATAGTTTCAAAAGATATATATCGGTCATGGTTGGTCAAGATAAAAATAATAATTAAGCGTAATATTTGTCAATTTATTGATTACTAGCTGTTGCCCGCGACTTCGTACGCGTTACACTACTGAACGTGTAAGTAACCTATATATAAAGCTAAACTCGCTGTTACAACTTGACTTGACACCCCATTTTCATTTTATGGAACCTGATTTATGGGATAAAAAGCCTATGTGTTAATCCAGGTTTTAATCTAAATACATACTATATTTCATCGAAATCGGTTCAGCCGTTACGACGTGAAATAGTAACAAACATCCACACATACTAAAGTAAAATAAATACTGTTGGAACTTGTGAAGCATTTTTTATATTTTACAATAGAATGACAAGTTAACAACAGTTGGCAAAGAACAGTTGCTATGGAGACTAAAAGTACAGTCCTAACATCCACTCCTCTTTTAGTAACTGAGGCCAAGAGCTTTAGTTAGCTTTTCCAGCCTGGGTGCATATACGGGCTTTGTGAAATAATCAACCAGTTGGTCCTCAGTTGTAACTTGCTTGACCTCAAGCATGCCACCTGCCATACAAACTTTGGCGTTTATAAAATTAGTGGGATATTATTAGTGTCAATTGACTGCTTAGAAGTGTTAGTACGTTTCTATGTATGTAAATGTTAGACTTTACGAAATAAAGTAAGGTTTTCCTAATTCGTATTAATAAACTAAGTTCATGAGTTGACATACTCTGTACCATTTCTAAAAACATTAATACCCAAACCCTTACAAAGTTACATTACAGGTAAGTTTCTTACCCACATCACGCATTTTACAAATTACATAGATATTACGGCGTACATACGAGGAAATTAAGGAAGTCTCCCAAAACACGGTAAGAAGTTTGAAAACTTTGCTTCATTGGATTTTGATCGAATGCTAACGAAGCTGGAGTTCTATCGAAGATCTAATTTCGGGACGCGCTCCTTCGGGAAACTTAATTTGGCATTTCTGGAGCGATATATCTCTGATATTCCAACTAATGTTATAAGCATAGATTTTTTTTAAGTATACCTAGATATAACCGTGACCTAGATATAGACGAACCCCGTGGTGCATGGGCGAATAGCCGGCTGAGACGCAGGAGGAAGCGGGTTCGATTCCCGCCGCGGAACAAATGTTTACATGATCTACAGATATTTGTTCCGGGTCTGGTTGTCTCTCTATATATTATATGTATGTATTTACAAAAAAAAATGTGTATAAGTATTCTATCAGTTATCTGGTTCCCATAGTACAAGCTCTGCTTAGTTTGGGGCTAGATAGCGCTGTGTGAAATGTCCAGCAATATTTATATTTATTTATTTATTTTTTTATAATATGATTATTGATTAAGCTGCTGTTCTTATTGTGTGGCCAAAAAGCCTACAACAATTTATTACATACGTGTTTTACCAAATGGTTCACAGTCTATCTTTTTGGTTAATTTTAGTCTTTAAAAAACTAAAGCTTAGTTACATTTGAAAATCTCCTAAAACTCGCTGAACAATCCACCAAGAAACAGTAATTGGCTACCAGAATTATCATGTTAAAATCGTATCATTATTTTTCAAATAACGTCACTCAACTATAAACACTCAATAAGTAGAGCTACAAAAAACTAGTTACAAAATGGTGGTTTGGAGTTGTTGGCCACATCGCCCCGGGCGGTGCAATCGGAAAAAATGGGAAACATATTTTTCATCAAGCGAGGGGTGAAAGAGGGTGTCAGGGGTTTGCAATCACGAGAGCCCGGACCTCTGGTTATGCGGTGGTGTTTCCCACGCTCCACAAATTGCCGTGGATTAATGGGAAGTCAGAATGAAGCCTGTTCTCTATTGTTATTTTCCGTGAATTCTTTGTGATCTTCAGAATATGATATTTTTATAATTACTGATTTAAACCGGTATTTATCGCGTCTGTCGTACCTATTTTATTTATTATGTACCGTTTATATCAGTACTTATGTACAGCGATCGCGAAAGTTTAAAAAATACTATGAGATTTTAGCAGCCCTGATTTTTGTGTTTATTTACTTTCTACATTAGGCATAAGACGAGCCTCCCAAAAATTGTATGATTTTTGTCGGAACTTTCTGAAGTCAGTGCATGTTTTATCTATATAAACTTACAATATGTTATTTTTCAGAATTTTTTCGTTCGAATAGCGAAAAGTGTTTTCTAAATAAATACTTTTGCACTATAATTTTTCGTTTTCAAAAATGATGCTTTCAAGAAAGTTTTTTGGATGTTTCTCTGAAACTGTTCGAGTTTTTTGTCGAAAACAAATACTCATAGCAAGAAAATATAGTTTTTAGCAACTCGCACCTCAAAATTTTGATAGATTGATCAATAATCCCATAAAACATAAAAAAATCATTTGAGACTTTTAGTTCTGTGCATAAATATGGTCTAATGATACATGGGATATTGAAAATTTATCACAGAGATCTTTTCGCTTTTCGCCTTACGCACGGACGGAAAAATAGCTATCTGTTATTTGTAATAACAGATATTTATCCGTCCGTCGTCTGCCGCCGTGAGCGTAGGGCCTGTGACGATTTTTTTTCAACGTCATCTTTCGTCGATTTATCACATACAACAAAACCAGTTTAATTTATTACATAATAATATGTTTGAATTACTACATTTATTTTCCAAATTGGTTTCATTGTTTACAAAAAAATATATCAAATCTATACAATGACCTTTTCACAGTTCATCGCGTAGACAAATCTTTTATCCGGATTTTTCAGGATTTTAGTACGCAGCGTTTGCCAATTTTATTACAACAAAAGGTATTTATTGCTCGTAACAGTAATACTTACAGTAATTGAAGTGAAAACTTCATTAGGCGCGTTGAGAATTTTATGAGATGTGAAAAAACTATTGAACTCGCGATACTCTTACACCTCTGTATATAATTTGATTCTATTTAGTGTGTGGGGGGGCATAAGGCAACTTTCTTAGTAAAATTCAATGCAACATTAAAATTTTATATTTTATTTTTAGGGTTCCGTACCTCAAAAGTTAAAAAGGAACCCTTATAAGATCACTCTCTTGTCCGTCTGTCCGTCTGTCTATCCGTGTGTCACCACCGATTTTCTCAGGAACGGGTGGACCTAGCAAGTTACGTATGGTACAAATTCCATTAGTTTCCCGTTAGGGTTTAATTAAAAAATTACTTACATGTAATAGAATTATTAATATAAAATCAGATTTTTCTTAATACTAGCTACCGCCAACGGTTTCACACGCTTGGTTTGTCATTAAAAACATAATCCTCCTGCGCAGTTGGGTAAAAAGTAGCATTTGTCCCAATCCTGGTCAAAATCTATCATTATACCAAATTTCATAGAATTAGGTCCAGCCATTTATTCATGGAAACGGAGCCAACAGATAAACAACCTAGGAGTCTTCAAGTCGCGAGTAAATAGGTTTCTTTTTAGCAAGCGTGTACTATCGTAGACTGAATCATCGCTTACCATCAGGCGAGATCGTGGTCCAACGCTAGCCTATAATTTATAAAAAAAACAGACAACTCACAAACAGAGATGCAAAGAGACAGAGTTACTTTTGAATCCCACTAATAACATAAACGCGAAAGTTTGTATGGATGTAAGTTACTCTTCACGCAAAAACTACGGAATGGATTTTAATGATATTTGGTATGTACGTAAATGACAACCTGGTTTAATAAATAGGCTACTTTTTATTGACAAACAACACGTGCGAAGCCGCGGGTGGAAGCTAGTTTATAATATTATTATGGCTCTATCAACAATGAATCTAATCTCTTGTAGAGTATAGTCTCATAGGTAGAGTTTGAATTAAATACTGTTACAATCTACTTATGCACATAAATATTTCATCAAGGACGTTCTATATTAGTTTATTCCTTTGTTAAATAAATACCTAACTAAATTTAGTTTAAATTTCACCCGCAGTATGCCGCCGCAGAAAACTATTAAAATACCTCGAATTTGTTACGATATCGAATAAAAACATGTTTCGGGTGATGGCATATTGTATTGTGCTTGCATCATCATACCAGCCACAGGACGTCCCCTGCTGAACATAGGTACTGCCCTCAACGGCTCGCGTCAACCTTTATCAGACAAAGCCATTTCACACAGGGCTGTCTAGCCCAAATCTAAGCAAAGTTTGGACTATGATAATTAGATGGATTAGATAGACTGACATATTTTTATTTTTGATAAACTTTTGTTTATACTACTTATATGGCAAACGACCATGCAGTCCACCAGATATTAAGGGACTACTGCAGCCCATGGATATCCACATAGAATTCAAAACAAGAAATTATGTTATCTTGATCTCTATGTGGATACGTTGCCATACTATAGGACTTAGCTGTTATGCCTATGTGCCACTAATTACAGGAACATACCATTAACATCTAACCGGAACACAGCAGCACAAGTACCTACTGCTATTTGGCGGCAGATAAAGGTAAGGCGGTGGTGCCTACTTCCTCGAGCCCGTTCACAAAAGCTCTACCACCAGTAATAAAACTTAGTTCAAAAAAGTTTTGTTTTGTCGTTGTCTTGTAAAAACATACATAAATTAATAAAGAAACACCCAGACATGCAACAAATATCTGTCGATAACGGAAACAACTGTATCGAGGTGCAAATCGAACTCAACCTCCTGCGGCTCAGACAGATATTCGCCCACTGTGTCACCTAGGTCGTCAAGCACAATATACCCAAGCTGATTGATTTAATCAATCAAAATGATTAAACTATCTTGACTAAAAACGCGATATTTACCATGATTTGTAAGTTTTTGAAAAATAAAATAGTGAATCATGATAGTTTCAAAAGTTATATCAAAATGATTACTTAAGCAGTATAACATCAGTATTATTAATCTGTGTTAAGGTTATGGTTTCATGGCTATATTTTTATGACTGCTAACAGATGGCATTGCTCCGTCATACGCTCATTATCAAAGGAAACTGTCAATATTAGTTGCTGTGTTAACATTATTTTTCGAGGAACTCGAAATAAAATACATATTTTTTGTGTTTGTATATCTGACGACGACGTGAGACTATTTTAGACAAATTACGATGTTTTGTCTTTGCGATTTTGGCATATTAACCATATTTTATGACATCTCCAGACACCACTTTTTATTAGACATGCCAGTTCAAACTAGTTCATCGAGCGAAGCGAGATCTCTAAATCAACTTGGGCAAATCGGCATTGTATGTATGTACGTTTGTATTTTTGTTTGTTTGAGGATAACTTTCGAAGCATTTAACCAATCATCGTGAAATTCGGTATATAGCTAGGTAGTGATGGCAGAATTTTGGTGTGACTAAAGAAGCTAAAATGTGAGAGGGTGAGAGGATTGGGGTTCAAGAGAGGTAAAAAAAAAACAAAACAGGACTATCCGGTCAAGTGGCACGTTTAATAAAAGGTATTTGTGAGTAAATTTTGACCCCGTTTGTATTTTTAGTTTAAACCTTCTAGTTTGTAAGTTATTAGCCATAATGAAAACTGAAGTTTGACAAAATTCACAGGGTACACCAGCAACCCCACAGTACTAAAATTTGGTATAGGTGTAGCTATAGTGTCACAAATATAGACAAAAGTCTGAAATCTAGTATAACTGCAATCTACCCCAAAAAAGAATAAACATGAACTCCCGTTACCTATAATTTGAATGAAACTGTAGTTCAAGTCAATTGGTTATGTATTTCGTTGGACTATTTTGATAGTCAAAAATTACAAACAATATTTTTTATTGTTTTTAAGAGAGACTCGCGAGATCTCAGTTCGGGGCGAACCACTAGTTTTTTACTTAGAAAACTTACGTGATTGATTTCAATCATTATTATAAATACGGGATTTATCACGTACCGTCTTATCGGTGTTTCGACCGACAATGTTGACAATGAGTCGTGTGCCGAACATTAACAGGGATAGAGGATGGGTTCTACCGCCGGCCTGGAGGCCATGTCTTCATGATGCAAGTGACAGAAGAGTGAGTGAACCTGGTAGAGACATAGTTAGTGTTGTGTGTTTGCCTGTACCAAGAACTACAGAAGATAGCAGCAGTGATGATAATGATGATGACACAGCGGGTCAACGCACTGTGCTTTCGTTGACCCAATCCCCACCACCCCGCCCGTCCACTCGCGCGCAGAGAGCAGCGTCGCGCAGTGCGAGGCGAGACGTTATTCGGAGCGGATCGCACTCACCCTGATGAAGGTTCACGAATTGAACCGAAACACCGATAAGACGGTACGTGATAAATCCCGTATTTATAATAATCACTAGTTTTTTGTTTTTAACTCGAAAATGAATAACCCTCATTGCCATAACATACTGGCGAGTAGGAAACGTGTTTCTAGCTTAGCAATTTGTGAATCACGAGTGCGTCGCGAACTCGGCGAGCTACACATACTCGTTTTGTAGAAACTATGTAGTTTTAATCGGAGACTCGCGAGATTTCAGTTCGGGTCGAACCACTAGTTTAGATGTTACCACATGGGGTGGTCGTCGCGAGCTTGCCAGTGTGATAGCGCTCTAATAAATAAATCAATCATTTTATTGTCATCGTACATTTTAGTATCGATCTGTCTAATGTGTGTGGACAGCAATGTTTGTTATTGTAATTGGTAGGGAGTAAAAGTCTTCCAATTTCATTTTGTTTAACCGAGGCCGCTCTGTAAAATCAAATACAAAAGTGTATTTGCTAGAATATACAAAAATTATAATGAAAGGTCTTAAATCTATGCTTGTCAAAATATTCAACCTGCATGCAGGCATGCCTATATTTATCATTAGGTATTTGTTTAACATTGCCTACTATTAAACAATATTAAAATTAAAAAAAAATCATTAATACCTACTATAAAAAAATGCGAAAAAGCGACAGCGTCAGTTTTTTAGGGTTCCGTACCCAAAGGGTAAAACGGCAACCTATTACTGAGGCTCCGCTGTCTGTCTGTCTGTCTGTATGTCTGTCTGTCCGTCTGTCACCAAGCTGTATCTCATGAACCGTCATAGTTAGACAGTTGATTTTTTTTACACAGATGATGGTATTTCTGATGCCGCTATAACAATAAATAAGTACTAAAAACAGAATAAAATAAATATTTAAGGGCAGCTCCCATACAACAAACGTGATTTTTTACACAGCGCTATCTAACCCCAAGCTAAGCATAGCTTGTACTATGGGAACCAAATAACTGATAGAATACTCATATTATTATTTTTTTAAATACATACTTTTATTAAATAGAGAAATAACCAGACCCGTAACAAATATCTGTAGATCATGCAAACATTTGTTTCGCGGCGGGAATCGAACCCGCTACATCTTACGTTTCAGCCGGTTATTCTCTCACTGCACCACGGAGGTCATCAAGATTAAGAAAGGGTATAAGATGAAGAGGTAAGCCGCAAAATTGCCTAAGTTGCCACTGAGATCCTCACTCGCTTCGCTCGTTTGTTCAATTAATCTTAGCATAATTAACATTTCATAGCGCCCCAATTAATACCTAAACTCACCTGTATATCTCTAAGCTGAACGACCGGAGCGTCCCCTGCTGGGCTGAAGCGGAAATCCCATAAATTACCTGTCGCCAAGAGATATGGCTTTGCTGGGAACATAAGTTTATAGCCGACTAGACGTCGTCGTCTCAGCGCCGACGCTACGATCAACGAACTTTGCTTTGCCAAAGCTTTTGACTGATTGATAAAATGTGCTACTCTTAAGTCAGAGGCAACAATTGTTCAACGCAGACAAAAACCTTTCGGTCAACATACTGGGTTCAACTACATTTTGAATGTGGTTGGATGAGTGGTAAAAACTTGGCACGTCTCATGCACAAGAGGATTATAATGTACCTAGTATTATAATTAACGACTGGTTATTTGTTTTAATAAACATAATATTAAATGTTACCTACCGCTGCTCTTACTTAAACTAGCTGTTATTTTTTTTTATACATTATAGGCTTGCGTTTGACCACGATCTCGCCTGATGGTAAGCGATAATGCATTCTACGATGGTACACGCTTGCCTAGAAGAAACCTATTCACTCGCGACTTAAAGATACCCAGGCTGTAGCTATCTGGAAACACAGACTCTGGCAAGGCGTTCCACTCTTTGGCGGTGCGCATAATAAAGGTAGAATAGAACCGCTTTGTGCGAATGGGAGGTATTTCTACCATAGGTATAGCTGTGGCGCACCGCAGAGCGTCTGGTTGTCCGTTGATAGAATGGAGATGGTGGGATCAGGTTGAAAAGTTCCGCCGCACACTCCCCGAAATATACTCGATAAAAAACCGAGAGGCTAGCAACCTTTCGTCGATGCTCCAGGCTGAGGAGCCTTGCATCAACTAGCTCATCGTTGCCTATGAGCTTCTTGGCTCTTTTCTCAATTGATTCCAGAGCTTCAAGTTGGTACTTCGCTGATCCGTCCCAGAGGTGAGAATAGTACTCCAAACACGATCGGACTTGTGTTTGTTACAAGTTGAGCAACTGTTCCGGTGTGAAGTAGTGCCTCACCATTGCGAGTATACCAAGCTTTTTACCAGCCAACTGGGCTTTCGACTTAATGTAGGAGCCGAAATTGAGAGTCGGAGCTAATGTGATACCAAGAAGCTCGAGGTGGTCAGATATCGGCACGGATACATTTCGGAAAGTAGGAGTCAGATTAAATTGACTTCGTTTTGCGAAGAACAGACACACCTGGGTCTTATTCGCATTGAACTTGACCAGATTGGCATCACCCCAGTCGGAGATTGCCTTCAAGGACAATGTTATATTATGTTATACAACGTTACTAGTAACAAAAACCAGCCAAGTGTGAGTCAGACTCGCACACGAAGGGTTCCGTACCATTATCTATAAAAAAGAACATAAAAATCACTTTGTTGTATGGGAGCCCCCCTTAAATATTTGTTTTATTTTAATGTTAATATTTATTTTTAATGTTAATATATAACTAAAAACTCTGTGAATATTTCAAGTCTACCTGTTGCCGTTATCAATATCGAGCAAAAAAGAGCAAAAAAACCACGTTTGTTTTAGGAGAGCCCCTTTTAAATATTTTTTTCTGTTTATTAGTATTTATAGCGGTAACAAAAATGCATCATCTGCGAAAATTTTAACTGTGTAACCATCACGGTTCATGAGGTACAGCCTGGTGACAGACGGACAAACAGACGGAAAGACAGACAGCGGAGTATTAGTAATAGGGTCCCGTTTTCCGTTTGGTACGGAACCCTAATAAAAAACCAAGATCTGCCATAAATTTCTTTATTACTGCAACCAAAAATGTGCGCATTTTACTTGCATACAATTACGTTAGCTGGCACTGTAGAATTTTAAATTTCTTTTTAGTATGCAAATTTGTCAACGGGTCTGTCTTTTATTTTGCAGCAATTTTAGTCTACCTCACCATAGAATATAGAATTGAGTGAAATACGACAAGATGTAATTTATTTATGTTATACTAAAGTTTGACGCACGTTATCGCGACTATGTAAAATTATATGCTACAAGTAGGTCATTTACAATGGTAAAAAAATACCATTATAGTAACACCAGCGTCAAATTTGGTTGGTCTATAAGAAAAGTATTAATTTTCAAAAGTTAGAGTCAATCGTCAACTCGCCCGCTTAACTCGCCCGATCAGGTGAGATAGTGATTTCCAGAAAAGTTACAGCAAACGTCAAAAGTGACAGATCTGTCTGTTACAGCGAATTATCTCAGCAACTACTAAAGTTTGACAACTTGAACTTTAAAATCTAAATCTCTATCTTGAATAGTTAAAAAAAAGACTTAAACTTTTACTGACGCTAAATAACGCTGCTAAACATAAATACAAATAGGTACGGAACCCACGGTGTGCGAGTCCTACTCGTACTTGACCGGACTTGTTCATGCATTCAAATTCCCCTCTTTAGAGTGCACAACGATACCTAAACGTATCTAAACGTAGTGGCTAAATATAATTTTAGGCGTTGTCAAATCATACAAATACGTTAAATTTAAACATGTTTAGTCGCTAAATCCATTTAGGGATAGTTTTACAAGCAGGGTTTAGAGTTTTTGGCGAGTGGTGCAATACGGTCTTGTGCAGACAGGACTTTCAACGTGTCAAACTACTTTTGTGTTCGTTTTATATCGTAAGTAATTTAATTTGGAAACAAAATAAGACAGGAAGTTAGTAAACAGTTTTGTGTACCTCTAAAATTACTGTTTTACGAACGTAATAATTTTTAAAACTGAAAACGTCCGCTTGCTTCATAATCTTACTTTGCCACTTCTATGGCGTTAGGCGTGGCTTTGTTGAGGCCTCCCTTATGTAGCTGGTAGGGCACAAGTGACAGGAGAGCAGATGAGACATTGACATAGACAATCATTTATTCACTACATTATACGTAGATACTGTGTGCTACAGCAGTAAATGGGACTCGACTCAGCATTATGCCCGCCGTAATGGTAAGCGCTGATATTCTGTCGAGACCGTTCCATTTAGACACTAGATTTTGAGAGTACCTATCGTGTTGTCAAGTGAGAATATTATGTGTCATGGTAGATATGTCATGTTGTGTCAAAATAAAAAAGAAAATGTCAAAATAGTATATGTAATAAAATAAATAAAGTCAGAACATAATAGGTTGGGGAAAAAGTCTTTTCGCATTATAGTATGTATGAACTTGTAATAAAATCTCTTTGGCTATACTATTTGTATCTGGCTGGTTTTGGTATCATTCAAAGTTGAAATTTTAAAAAAGATAAGTCCAAATTCAAATTAGGAAAATGTGTGATTTTTGTTTGTTTTTCGTACTGTAAAGATGAGTGAATCTAATGAAGAAATTCGATACATTTTAAAATTTTACTAAAGAAATACAACGCAAGCCGCGAAAAAAATTTGCTATATTTATGGACCTAATGCAGTGTCTGAGAGTAGCACAAATTTGGTTTAATCGTTTGCAATCCGGAAATTTTGATGTCGAAGATGCACATCGCTCTGGTCGTCCTATTAGGGATAAAATTGATGCCATTTTTGAAAAAGTGGAGCAAGATCGGCATATCAGTAGTTACGACGTAGCTGAAAAACTGGGAATTGACCACAAAACAGTTTTGGCGCATTTGAAAACAACTGGGTACACAAAAAAGCTCGATATTTGGGTACCCCACGAGCACACTGAAAGAAACCTAATGAACCGTGTACTCATTAGTGATTCTTTATTATTACGTAATGAAACCGAACCATTTTTGAAGAAGCTGATAACTGGTCATGAAAAGTGGATCACGTACGACAAGAACGTGCAAAAAAGGTCGTGGTCAAAGGCCGGTCAGGCATCACAGACTATAGCGAAACCAGGGTTAACTCGCAACAAGGTGATGCTGTGTGTGTGGTGGGATTGGAAGGGCATTATTCATTATGAGCTGTTACCACCAGGCAGGACCATCAATTCTGAACTCTACTGCGAACAACTGATGAGATTAAAGCAAGAAGTTGAGAGAAAGCGGCCGGAATTAATCAACAGAAGGGCTGTGGTTTTTCATCATGATAACGCTAGACCTCACACATATTTAGCCACTCAGCAAAAATTAAGTGTGTTTGGCTGGGACTTTGCACCTTCAGATTTCCATCTGTTTCGGTCTCTTCAGAATTCTTTAGGCAGTATCAGGTTAACATCACGAGAGGACTGCTAAAACTACTTATCGCGGTATTTTGATCAGAAGCCCCAAAATTTCTATAGCAATGGGATCATGTCCCTACCTACAAGATGGCAAAAAGTTATCGAACAAAATGTACATACTTTAGTTAAATGTAAATAAACTATATTAAAAAATGTTTTGAATTTTCTTAAAAAATGCGAGAAACTTTTTCCCCAACCTAATACATAAATCAAATTAATAATTAAAAATAAAAGAATCCCCAAATCGGCTAGCACGTGAAATATGCACTAATGTTTCCCGCACCAGGCAACCCAGTTCTTTGAGACATGGACTGAATGGGTGTTCCGCAGTCGCATGTAGTCTATAGTTAAATTATATAGGTTGCTAATAACGATCATAACGATGCAGTAGCATATTTCGCAACAAATGCAATTAATCAGTGTAATTGCACGGGCCTTTGTTATATAAAATATCTTCATAATAATGCCATTTGTGATTAATTACAGAGTATTCAGGCTTCATGTTGGATGGCTCATTACAAATTGGATGAAAAATTATTGTACTTCGAAACTAATAAAAATAACTCTAACCTCTAGTTCATCATCATCATCATCAGCCCACATTAGTCCAATGCTGGACATAGGCCTCTCCCAATATGGGCCACTGAGCCCGGTCTTCGGCTCTTCTCATCCAATTTCTATCCGCCAGCTTTCTTATGTCATCGCTCCACCTAGCCCCACACTACGTTTTGACGCGGTCTCCACTCAAGAACTCGTTTACCCCAACGGTTGTCGGTTCTCCGGCCCGTCCACTGCCACTTCAGTTTGCTAATCCGTTGAGCTATGTCGGTAACTTTGGTTCTCTGTCGGATAACCTCGTTACGGATTTTATCCTTCAGAGAAACTCCAAGGTCGCGCAGCGAGCTATGTAACGGGCTATCCGTTACATAGCTCGCTGCGCGACCTTAAATTAGTGGACTAGTCCTACCGTGAGCGTCCACGTCTCAGCACCGTAGGTTGAACCTCTAGTTGAAAGTCTTAAATAGGTTACATCACTCAAAAGCTAATAAAAGGAAGTAAGCTCTGGTATAAGCTCGAACAATAAGGACAATAAATAAAATATCGAATTCAATCTCTGCTCCAGGAAATATTGGAAAGGTACATATATTTTCAACTTAAACTTTGATTTCCTGAGAAACGGTGATAGATCTGTCACGGTAGTAATCTGTAGTGGTACCTAATACTTGAATTATATTTGACATAAGTTTTTTGTTGAAAAATTACTTTTTCAAAACAGGCTTTTATAAATTTGATAATTGGAACCTCAAGTAGATTCAAATGAGCCCAAACACTAGTAGTCTAATATAACCCATTCAGAAGTTCCGTTGTCTAGCATCCGTCTCCAATTTTACATAAGTTTTTTGTTGAAAAATTACTTTTTCAAAACAAGCTTTTATAAAACTGATATCGGAACCTCAAGTAGATTCAAATGAGCCCAAACACTAGTAGCCTACTATAACCCATTCAGAAGTTCCGTTGTCTAGCATCCGTCTCCAACATGAGTCCACCTATGGTAGCATATTATTGCATTGTCACCGAAGTTACGAATGTATTCCTTTCAGCTCAGTCGGTTGAGGGGAACGGGTTTAAAAGTCAGTTGCAAGATTCCACCCGGACAAACATACATGCATTGCAAGTTAATAAAAAAAATGTAAAAAGCTAATGCGAATGAATGAAATACTCTTTATTGCCAAATAAAAATACAATCACATATAAAATAAACAATTAATTAACGGTACAATGGGCGGTATCATCGCTAAAAGCGATCTCTTCCAGACAACCTTGAAGATGAAGTTCATCGGTTCTAAATTAACCAGATGTATACCAAACGGAACACAGTATAAATATGTATATGTACTCTTACTATGTGGAAGTTGCGTTTAGATAACCACAAACTAGTCCGGAGTTCTCGGTAGCTATCCGCAACCACTTTGCTTTGTGGTACTGTTGTAACAGCACCTATACATTCTTACCACATTTTGCTATTTTCATTACCATTACATTGCCTTACAGCTTCATTAATATGGAAACAAAGTGGCACAAAAAAGTGGTCCTGAGACATTCGCACTCCCATTAGAGTAATTACGCGCAGCATAATTACTCTATTATATCCCTATTTGACGTCCTGCTTGAGGTTGAGTAATGATAATTATTCCTAAAAATTCATAAAATTTACTTAGAAAAATGGCTTGATTGATTTCAATCATTATTATAAATACGGGATTTATCATGTACCGTCTTATCGGTGTTTCGACCGACAATGTTTCGGTTCAATTCGATCAAGGTGATCCGCTCCGAAAACCGTGTGTGACGGTGTGCGAGGCGAGACGTTATTCGGAGCGGATCGCACTCACCCTGATGAAAACTAAAACCAACCCAACCGAAACATTGTCGGTCGAAACACCGATAAGACGGTACGTGATAAATACCGTATTTATAACAAAAAATTATAAACGTTATTGATACCATCAGATGCTTTTGTAGAATCCAATAACATACTACTTACTTTACTCTAAAATTGAACGCCCTTTCATGACTTGTGTCTCCATAGTCCAATGATCCTGGTTGTTATTTTCATGTTTTTACAAGCTTTTTATTATCTTGCAATGTATGTAAGTTTGTCCGGGTCGAATCTTGCAACTGAATTTTAAACCAGAACTCCCCTCAACCGATTGAGCTGAAATTTGGAATACATATGTAACTTCGGTGACAATGCAATAAATATGGTACCATGGAGGTGGTCTCATGATGGAGACAGATGCTAGACAACGGAACTTGTGAATGAATTATAGTAGGCTACTAGTGTTTGGGCTCATTTGAATCTGCTTTCGGTTCCGATTATGAATTTTATAGGAGCTTGTTTTTATATCATTTTTGCTATTTACTTAATTCATTATATAATGTATAGTGTTGTATTGTATTTAATATGGACTAAGCCTTGATAGTCTGAAATAAATAAATTGAATTGAACTACTTCAAAGCGAAATGATCTTTATTCACTGTTATTGCATGGCTTATTTTACATTATCTTTCTGTGATGTTGACGAACAATAATAAAGTGGAGGGGCGTTAACTTTTAGAGTAGACGGTATGTTCTCATCTTTTCAGTTTATAATTAGGTACCTACTCTATGTAATTTTCAATCAGTGGTTATTAGATAATCCACACACCGGAGCACTAAGCGCTGCCGCGAGACTAATGGAGTATCGACCCATTTATTGCTCGTCTCATTAATATTTCAAATTTGATTATACCTACTGAACCATTGGGGTTTACAAGGTTGATGTAGTAATAAACGATTTGAGGACTTTCGTTGATGTATCTCTCTAATGATTCTATGAAACTTATATATAGGTATGTTTTCTAAAATATATTTGATATTTCTTCTGGAAGTTGTCAAAATAAAAAATACCTTACCGTTATTATTTTTTATTTAAACCAAATTAAATAAATACACATTTTACAGAAATTTTCATAATTAGTTAAAATTACCTACAGTTAGAATTTTACAATAATAAATGTGACTAAAAAACTGCCAGAATACAATGTTTATTACGATCGTAATTATTCCCATATTATTTTGAAAACGAATGACCTTTTGGAGAAAATAATTTGTGTTTACTGAGAAACGAAACATTTGGAACGTGAAGTAATTTTCTTATAAAGAAAAAATTAACGTAGCCTTTAACTCTATTAGTTGATAATAACTTTGTGATTATTATTTTCAAGCTTTCGCCCGCGAGTACGCGACATAGCACGCGTGGTTTGCCAATAAAAAGTACTGAGAGACAAACAGTGTTAGTTTCATCATCAGCCCACATTAGTCCACTGCTGGACATAGGCCTCTCTCAATACGCGCCACTGAGCCCGGTCTTCGGCTCTTCTCATCCAATTTCTGTCCGCCACCTTTCTTATGTCATCGCTCCACCTAGCCGAGGAACGCCCTATACTACGTTTTCCAATACGCGGTTTCCACTCGAGAACTCGTTTACCCCAACGGTTGTCAGTTCTCCGGCATATATGGCCAGTCCACTGCCACTTCAGTTTGCTAATCCGCTTGGCTATGTCGGTAACTTTGGTTCTCTGTCGGATAACCTCGTTACGGATTTTATCCTTCAAAGAAACTCCAAGCATAGCCCGTTCGATAGCTTACTGCGCAACTTTAAATTGGTGGACTAGTCCTACCGTGAGCGTTCACGTCTCAGCACCGTAGGTCATTACAGGATGCACTGATAGAAGACTTTAGTTTTCAGGTATTGTGATATAGGTGAGGAGAAGATTTGACCTAATTTCCCGTTCCCGTATTACTTTAGAATTTGTAAATTAGTATGTCTCTTTTAGTAGTATGTCATTCCAATTTAAACTAATGATCGAATACTCATTATTAATACTCTCAAATGCAAAAATAAAATACAGCTCAATCATCATCAAAAAACCCTACTAAACATAATTACACTTTTAAACCCTACCAGTTAACTTGACAATATCTATATCCAAGGAATATGTATTCATAAAACAACAGTGAACAACAACAATTATCTTAATATAGGTACCTAATAGACAATGAATATAATTTAATATAGACTTATTATGTACTATTATTACGTAATATTGATATGCAACATCATGGTCTGGTGATTGTAGGTATAAGGTAACTTATATTAGCAAAATTTTAAAGATAATTATGTCTTTAACTAGATATTCTCCAAAGTTCCAATACCTACAAAGATTTCAATTATAGAAAATCGTACATAAGAAAAATCTCCTCACAAATTTGTACAACAGATCAATGAATAAAGTTGGTATGATAATAAAAATGTACAAATCAGTACATGGAAAAATAGAATAGTTAGTAAAGTAATTCAAATTACGAATATTATAGAAACAACTAGGTATGAGTCGTAAAAGAACAAAGGTGGCAATCTGTCATGTCTCAGAATGTTGATATATGTTATTGTTGAAAAATTACTTTTTCAAAACAAGCTTTTATAAAATTCATAATTGGACCGCAAGCTGATTCAAATGAGCAAACACTAGCTTACTATAATCCATTCAGAAGTTCCGTTGTCTAGCATCCGTCTCAATCATGAGACCACCTCCAGGGTACCATATTATTGCATTGTCACCGAAGTTGCATAAGTATTCCAAATTTCAGTTCAATCGGTTGTGGGGAACGGGCTTAAAATTCAGTTGCTAGATTCCACCCTGACATACATACATACATTGCAAGTTAATAAAAAGTTTGTAAAAAAACGATTCCATTGAAACGTCCAACTGAAATCTGTGGAATCCATTTGGTCATGATAAACGCTTATGATTGGTCGAGCAAGACAAATACCTAGTCGCCTTTGATTTTGACATTAAACACAGATAACTTTTGATGCCATAATCTTACGGTCAGTTGTTTATGGTAGTTTGCCATGTTTGATCCTCATTCATTTTTATTAAATAAAGAGTTTTAAAATTTCCCGTGTTGCCACATTGATAACAAATTTTTACTCAAAATGACAGATTGCCAACTCAGATTATATTCGAACATATTAAATTAAGCGTTTTTAATAGGATATAAATGTAAGAATAGTAGATTTTTGAGTTTAATTATTTAATGAAGGCGATTCAAATTATTATATATTTTAACTTGCGCCAGATTATAGAAGAAGCATTAAATAGAAATATACTTAATATAATAAAATGCATAAAGACACGACAATATTCATGATAAGATAATATTTACTTAATTAAGTGCTTTTCCACGTGTACACGGTAGCCGTCTGCATCGCTATACATTATATAAATGCCGCTGAAGACGATAAGATGGCATGGCAACCGTGCTCATGGAAAAGAGTACTCTGATAAACATACTACACAGATGAATCCTTAATTAATCAGGTTCCTTAGACTCTGACTACGAACACAGTAAATGTGCATACCTAATTAATTGGTGCATCACATATAACAGTTTGTGCATAAATACTCTTAAATATGGTGACAAAATATCAATAAATGATATATAAATTAAAACAGCATTGTATGTAGTGGAATAAGATATGATTCCACCTCGCGTCATACATACATTGCTTTACTTAATATCTAGAAGTATTTTATAGTATGTGAATAACATTCATACATTGATTTATAATAATATAATGTGGATATTCTCAAAAAGTGGGACCAAAAGGTTTAAATTCAATTTATGCCCATGCCATAATGCTAGAAGTGATTTTTCTATTATCACATCCCGAGCTTATGTTCATTTCTCATGTAAATGTATAGACATTCTTAAACTTACTTATTCAGACTAAAGGATATGTTTTTGGTTACATTATGTAGCACTTGATATATTTGGTGTGTTATTTTAGAGAGGTTAACAACATTAAACATGATTTATAAATATTACGCACGAACGAGTTTACATCACAATGTGTATATAGCGCATTATATATCCCAACTAAATAAGATGAAGCTTATTTCAAAGTCACATTTATTACTTCTACCAACTTATTATTATATAGCATTATTAAACGTAACTATAAAAGTCTACTTAACTAAAAAATGTACTATAATAAACAGATAAATGTAATAACATTTTAAACATAATATTAAACTCTATATAAAATGCAATTGTAATAATAAATTTAGTTAAAGATATAATTTTAACTAACATTGATCTACCTAGTAACATCTATATCAATGCGAATAGTTTACGGGAGTAACAGCAAAAATATCTACTTGTAAAATGCTTGTTTAAGAAGAAGCTATTGTAACTTTATTTTACATTAATTCAGAAGATAACTGAATTTATTTTCCAATAACTTCCTTTATTTGCGTATTCATGCGTTACAGAGTATAATATTATATAGAATATTATATTAATAGTCAACATCGTAAATACGTATAAGCTTCATAAATATGTATATTATCGTAAGGCAGGGGTAAACGATACAAAATATAAGGTTATTAAAACTCCAAAGTCAACTACGAAATTATATCGTTCCACTAAAATATTGTTTTAAATTCTATGTAGTAAAGAACCACATCAATTGACTCCTATTGGAGCATATCTTGACTTATCCAATTTTCAGTGACACCTACTTGCTACGCCTGGTGAAGTTGCAGCTACTGGTACATTATAAGGCATACCGATAGTACTAAAAATACTGTATCACACCAACTTACACTCCATAAATCCACGTTTTTAAAAAGCTACCGCTCCTTTACAACTAGTTTGTTTAGCCCCAAATTGATATGTATCGTAGTTTATTGCACAATTTACGTCGAACTAAATATACAAACGGAGAAGGATGAGACGTCAAGCCGTCCGGCCACAGCCGGCTTGAGGTGGACCCTTCACAACAAAAGGGGGACAACGTAAGACTAAATTTAAATGTAGATAATCTAAAGCCACTTGATGCCGATGTAGATCAGAGTATTAGTCACCAGGTTGCAGGAGTTGATATGTGCGGCTCCGGTGCGTCCGTAGGCGGGTTTTCTCTTGCAGTTCATCTTTTCGAGGGGCATCTTGGCGACGCTGTACTCACGGTGCTCGTTCACCATGGTGCAGATGGTGCGTTTCTTCTGCATCATCTCATCGTCGCGGTCTCGGAGGCCGGCCAGCCATCCCTCGTACCAGCCCAGCTCGCAGTCGCAAATCAGAGGGTTATCTGTGAGGATCAACGGCTGATTAGTTTTCAATCTCAACAATCTCAGATGCAAAACTAAATACTTTTAAAGAAGGTCGATTATTAATAACTAGTTATTGCCAAATCTCCACACCTTCGTGCGGCAATAAGCCGAAAAAGAGGCACAACATTTTAAGGGTTCCGTACCCAAAGGGTAAAACGGGGCCCTATTACTAAGACTCCGCTGTCTGTCTGTCTGTCGCCAGGCTGTATCTCATGAACCGTGATAGTTAGACTGTTGAAATTTTCACAGATTATACATTTCTGTTGCCGCTATAATAACGAATACTAAAAACAGAATAAAATAAATATTTAACGGGGGGCTCCCATACATCAATCATGATTTTTTTTCTCGATATTGATAACGGCAAACAGGTAGACGCTTGAACGACTCACAGAATATTTAGTTACATATATATTCACTTTAAAAATAAATAATTAAATTAATATAAAACAAATCATTAGGGCTCTCATACAACAAACGTGATTTTTTTGCCGATTTTATAAATAATGGTACAGAACCCTTCGTGCGCGAATCCGACTCGCACTTGGCCGGTTTTAGTTGTTAACGTATTGATATATAGTAGGTACCTATCAACATGGTACTTTTAGGCTTTAAAAACATAGAGTTTGTTAGAGCGACTGTTGTGTTTGCATAAAATATGCATAACGTAATAACATCAACGCACATACCTACAATATTCACAAAGCCACAATACAGTTTTGATGTTGATTATCTAACTTTGATAGCAATACAATTTGGTAGGTACCAAACCTATTCAAATTTTGATTGGATTATTGCCGACAATTGTACACATCAACCTATCCATTTCCAGTATAAGCTGACCTCGCATTGTGTAGGTTATTCGTAGAATGAGAGGTCAGCTTATACTGGATTAAATTATATTTGTAGCTTGATGTGTAGCCGTGTGTACTTGCAAAAGTAGGGTTTCTAAACCGTGGGTTTATTTCAGTAGAAATACTACACACTTCACAAAGAATACTACATACATCTACATAGGTACAGTGATAAGAATACCTAAGTAATAAGGCTTGGTGGAATCGTTACTTTGGGCAATATTGGCTATTTGCATAGAATCGTTAACTAGGGATAAAATAAAACCGGCCAAGAGCGAGTCGGACTCGCGCACAAAGGGTTCCGTGTAAATAATTTAACTCAAAATTCTGTGAATATTTCAAGCGTTTACCTGTTACCTATTGCTGGTCAATATCGAGCAAAAAAATCACGTTTGTGGTATGGGGGCCCCCCTTCAATATTTATTTTATTCTATTTTTAGTATTTGTTGTTATAGCGGCAACAGAAATACCTGTGAAAATTTCAACTGTCTATCACGGTTCGTGAGAGAACAGCATGGCGACAGACGGACAGACAGACAGACAGATAGCAAAGTCTTAGTAATAAAGCCCCGTTTGACCTTTTGGGTACGGAACCCTAATAAAAAAAGGTTCTGTTCATATGTAAGTATATGTATTATAAATCAATCAACCTTTTAAAGTCATTAGCCTAATTCACCTATCCATAAGCTTTTTATTCGATATATTATAGGCTCTCGTTTGACTAAAATCGCTTAAGAAGCGATGATGCGGTCTGCGGTGGAACATGCTTTCCTGTTCATTCGCAAAACTTGCATCCTTATAGCATCTATAAAATTTAAAAGTGTATGTCGCATACCTGCATTTAAAACAGTGTCTATACAGGGTGTTTGGTAATATACTGACGATACTCAATGGACGGTTTCTCAAAACATAAAAAATGACTTCTCGAAAAAAAAAACTACTAGTTATATTAACAAATTTTATAAGAAATGGACTAATTTTAGGTGATTAATTCAATATAAAACTTACTGCCCACTCTTGCAATATACATCTAAAAATAAAGGCCAAAATCTCTTTCGGAAATGGCTGCGGGTTTGGGTTAGAAAAGGACAACAAGAGATATCTCGAGACGTCACCAATACAGTATCTATGGTTAGATGGCAAGCATTATGCAATAGCACAAAATAAGTTTAATAAAGTGTTGTTTTTTACATGCTAAAACAAATTTCACATTTCTATAGTAAATATTTCACAAATTTACTTATTATGCTCATCAAAATAACCCCTTTCATTTTTGTGCGTATATTATCAAACACCCTATATAACAGTTTCCAGAGTGTAAAATACGTACCCATTATATCGACGACACGAAGCGTATCCAGAATAGGTTCCATGATTTCCTCGGGAATATGCTGCAGTTTATTATTCTGGAGGTTCAGGGTCTCCAGGGAATTTAGGTTGTCGAAACCCATCGTCGGCAGTTGGTGGATCCTGTTCCAAACAAAGTTATAATGTTACTTGTGAAGAGAGAGAGAAGCGTGGAAGGAAAATGTTACAAAGAGCGCACTTTATACGTTATACTTGGATGAAAGAGGGCTATGCTTGGGGTTTATAGCTACATGACGACTATTGCTGAACATAGGCCACTTCCATAAATTTCCAGAGTGACCGATCTTGTGCGGCCTGCAAAGTCAAAGTCAAAACCTGCTTGTTCCTTCGCGACTAAGCCAGGAAAGAAAGGCAAGATACAAGGCTGGTTGTTTTTTTAATGGTCCTTTTAAAATACATAACAATACAGGAAATAAATTACGTCTAAATTATAACATTTTGAACGAGTTGTAGCAATTTCAATCCCAGAGGCTCCCAGGAACTTTTATCAGGTCTTCTTTCCATCTGGGGGGGGGGGGGGGGGGAGTTCTACGCTGCGCTTTCCAGCGCGTGGTCTCCACTCGAGAACCTTTCTGCCCCAACATATAATATACAAGATATTTATTTGAACTAAACACAAGTAAATTAGGACAGACACAATTGTTCGTTAGAATATTTCGCGTGATTTTTACTACAATACAGCATAGTTTGTTCATTCAACTCTTCATAAGTAAACTATTCCTCAGAGGATAACAAAATATATAAGGCTTTGATTAATTAGTTTCTTGGTAGAATGTGATCAATGAGTGTGTTAACTTGAATGAAACACGCAACCCTAACCGCTTATCAGTAGTCGTTATGAAAGAAATATTTCTAGCGACATAAGAATTTTAGTTGGTAATTTTGACAGTTTGTCACTCACAATATAAAGCTACTCCAACAAGAAATGTGACTTTAAAACACTTTTGCAAATGAAAAATAAAACCGGCCAAGTGCGAGTCGGAATCGCGCACGAAGAGTTCCGTACCATTATCTATAAAAACAAGCAAAAAAAAACACGTTTGTTGTATGGGAGCCCTCCTTAAATATTTGTTTAATTTTAATTTAATTATTTATTTTCAAAGTAAATATATAAATAAATATTCTGTGAATATTTCAAGCGTCTACCTGTTGCCGTTATCAACATCGAACTAAAACGAGCAAAAAAATCACGTTTGTTGTATGGGAGACCCCGTTAAATATGTATTATATTCTGTTTTTAGTATTTGTTGTCATAGCGGCAACAGAAATACATCATCCTGTGAAAATTTCCACTGTCTAAATATAACGGTTCATGAACTCTTTCGGTACGAAACCCTTAAAAAGACACTCCGGGAGTGCCGAAAGAAGTGAAAACAAAGTGAAAATTTGAACAATTACGAGATACTTATATACTGAGTCAGTAACGGTAACAGTGTCGCGAGTTCAATGGTTTGTTCTCATCGAAAAATGCCCAACGCGCCTAAAGAAGTTTTCACTTCAAAATACGGTTTCCAATTTAAAATTCTTCAAAGATTTACAACATAAAAATCGCTTACTGAGAAAACTAATAATTATTTTGTACCGTAATAGATAGGTACACAATATAACTGTAATGAACGTAACTTGACATTACATGCATTTATATTAAGTATATTTGCAAAAACACATAGGTACAGTTATTTCCAAACAATCGCCAATTATTAGAAAACTTTCATGATTGATTACAATCATTTATTAAAAATATAGGATTTATCACGTCACCCTGATCGCACTCGCCTTGGTGAAGGTTCACGAATTGAACCGAAACATTGTCGGTCGAAACACCGATAATACAGTACGTCATAAATCTCGTTTATATACCAATACTAGCTGACCCGGCAAACGTTGTTTTGCCATATAAATAATTGCTATTAAAAAATAAGGGTTGATCGTAGAAGGGTGAAAATTGAGGATTGTATGTATTTTTGTATGTTGTATCATAAAAAAATAGAAATTAGAAATTTTGTCTAAAAACTAAAAAATAAAATTTAGGGGTGGACTACCCCTAACATTTAGGGGGATGAAAAATAGATGTTGGCCGATTCTCATAGATACCGGATAAGCATGAAAAATTTCATCAAAATCGGTCAAGCCGTTTCGGAGGAGTATGGCAACGAAAACTGTGACACGAGAATTTTATATATTAGATTATAAATAGGAACGATTTGTATTTTTGTGTGTATGTTTGTAATGAATAAACTCAAAAAGTACTTGTCCGATTTCAAAAATTCTTTCACCATTGGAAAGCTACATTCACCTTGAGTAACATAGGCTACTTTTTTTCTAACTGCGCAAAAGAGGGTAATGTTTTTATTGAAAAACTACGCGTGCGAAGCTGCGGATTGGTCAGCTAGTATAAAATTTTAGTAAATGGGGCTACATTGTAGAGTTGGCGACTAGTTGCTCATGAGGTAGGTACAGCCCTTCAGACTATGGCACACTTACTAAAGTCAGGCCATTTTAATAGGTAACATTTGATGTCTGTTGACGTCTGTCAGTTCGGTACAACTCGTATCAAACTCGTACTCGTATCGGTCATTATTACAATAAATAAGTAATCGCAATTGAAAAAAAAGCAATTGTGCAGTTCTAACAAAACGAAACAATATATTATTTTATGCCCGCCGTTACAGGGCTTCGTTGTTGAATTATGATGAATTGTCAAATGTTACCTATTATAATGGCCTGACTTTAAGCTGCCTATTGTGCCCCTATTCTTGCACCCTAAGCGATAACTGTTCGCCACAGATACGCTGTTGCAGTGCCCAAGTATTGGCAAAACAACCTTTGATGTTTAAAATAATGTGAACTATATCGACACCAAGAAGAAGAAAAAGAATAACTAGTGGTTCGCCCCGAACTGATCTCGCGAGTCTCCCAAAGCACAAAAAAAATATTCTTAGAGCGACTTGCGCAACAATGCCTAAACATATTTAGTGGAGTTGTCAAATCATACAAATACGTAAACTTAAACATGTTTAGTCGCTAAATACGTTTAGGAACGGTTACGTTCAAGCCGGCCTTAATCTTTGTCTACTAAAATAGTGCCACGAAATAAATGCACACGAAATGCATTCAAGTTACAGGTAACGGGAGTTGTAATTTCGTTTTCCTTTTTTGTGGTAGAAATTGCAAGACCTCTAATTTGACGTCCCACTTGACCTAATAATCTCATTTTCAATTTTTTTTACCCTCTCTTTAACCCCCATATCTCAACAACCCCTAACATTTTTAGCTCATTTAGTCATAACAAAATTGTGCTATCACTATTTACCTATTTATTAAATTTCATGATGATCGGATCAACGCTTTGAAAGTTATCCTCGGACAAACAAACATACATACATACAACGCCGACTGTACAAGTTGATTTATCAAAAAGAATGCAGAGAGCTCCAAAATTATACAGTTAGTCAAAAATTTCGGATACTGTACACATTTAGTAGGTTTATGTATACGGCGGGATACAGTTTGTAAGTTAGAATGTGAAGGTCCGCATGACATGAAATGACTGCCAAGCTTCTGTAGCGCATCAGGGATGTTTGCAGACGCGCGTACCGATGACTTCTACGCGATCATACGCAAAAGAACCGCATCCCTGGTGAGCCGCATGCGTGGAAGCACCAACAGCTTCCTGACCGTTGTTGCCTGGAACATAAGCTCATATATCACGAGGCACTGGATGGCTTTGCTTAAGCCGATCACACGCCCGGTGTCTCAGTAATGCGCTCATGTTCCAATGTTGCCGCATTTATTTTATCTTGTCATTTTTTCTTTTTTTTTATCGTTTATTGTCGTTTTGTGTACCTACTAACAATATTTTTTAGTAAGTTTTTTATGTGTTACTAACAAAAACTATGGATCGTATGGTCTGAAAAAAAAAACAAAAAAACATATTGTGCATATTAAATGTTAGCACAACACTTCAAGACGATTATGCAGTACATATTTTTACAAAGGAAAATAATATCATGCAATAGTTCACAACACAAAACAGATGCAAATGGCATATACAACGCAGAACGAAATAATTCAGAATTAAAAAGCTCTTGTATTTTCCATTTGAAAATAACTAATACTCTTGCAGACGACAGGTGGAATAAACAATGTCATTTCATTTTATTCCTTATTTTACGTCTCGATTCTGCTTGCCCGACAAACCATTTTATAGCCACGAGAACATTACGTTTTTAGTAATCATAAAAGTAACGTACTTAGATAAAATCGTAGGTACTTACTGAATTTTACTGATGCTACATTTAAAGTGGCTAAAAGTGAGATATGTGTATTTTTGACTGCTGATGGCAGACCTTATAGCACTATTGGTTGACGATTTAGAGGCCGTAGAGGGAAAGACCTGGATGCGAATAGGACAGGATCGGTTGTAGTGGCGTTTGATGGAGGAGGCTTATACCCAACAGTGGCCTACCATTTGGGTATCAAATGGTGATGATGATGATTTTTATTAATTTTTAATTTTCTTTACAATAAATAATCACACTAATATTATAAATGCAAAAGTTTGGATGTTTGTTTGTTTGTTACTCAATCACGCCGTATCGGCCGAACCAATTTCGATGAAATTTGGTATATACCCTGGTAGATCATACCCTGGATTACCACATAGGCTACCATTTATCCCATAAATAAGTTCCCATGGGATAAAAATAGGATTTCAATGTTTATTTAAGTATTTTGCACCCCAGAACAACGAAACCAACAACTAGTAATAAATAAAGAAATTTTGCTAGACATTTCACACAACACTATCCAGCTCCAAAATAAGCAGAGCTTGAACTATGGGAACCAGATAACTGATACTGAACTTATAGGTATACGTTTTTGTAAATAAATGCTTATAATGTAAGTATAGAAAATCATCCAGACCCAGAACAAATATCCGTAGATCATGAATACATTTGTTCCACGGCGGAAATCGAACCGGCATGTATGTATTTTAAAAGGATCATTAAAAAGAACAACCAGTCTTGTTTCTTGCCTTTCTTTCCTGGCTTAGTCGAGGAGGAACAGACATTGCGGAGCGTATCAGAGAAAATTATCCTCTCGCTGAGCCGCTCCGCAGACGAAGGACCGGAAGGAGGCGAAGACAGTATCTTCGCCTTCTTCAGCTCGATGGGGGCCAGCAGGGTTCGGGTGCGAGGAGCTCCGACCCAATATCGCACCGGCCTCCTACACTGGGGAATGTCCTCCATATTCCAGGACATTCCTCTCCCTCCCAGGAAGGGGACAGAGGGGTCCGCTGAAGGCGGACATTAACTGACAGGGCCGCGGTTGAATCCAACCGGGACCCCGTGACCTTGTCAGGTGCTAGTGCAGCATTGAACCGCTCATCTGATGGGCGGTTTGATGATGCACTGGCACTGAGGTGAATGACGGAATATCGGTGGGTTTTTAGTCGGTATGCCGTTGGTTGACAGCCTACGGATAGTTCGACAGACCCCTTTAGCTCTGTCAGAGTTGAAGGACATGCGTAAAGCATTTTACCATCGTAAAAAAAGGAGGAACAGGCAGTGAAATTGACGTTTAAAATTGATTCTTGCGATTATAATGTTAAAGACATTTTTCTATGTTTTGGTACCGTGATACGTAGGTACTCGGCCACGTTACGAGTCCCTAGGGTCGGGTCAAGACTATGTCTTAAGACAATGTAACATGGAATCCCTAGTGTCTGGTTAAGAACACCTGTACCTACTGTGTATTGCATCTGTTAGGTTGGGTGTTATATATTAATTTATATAATACTAGTTGACCTGCCCCAGCTTCGCACGGATGTTTAAATAAAATATAACACTAATGGTCTTGAGTTTATACAAAAACCTATACAAAAAACATTTACAGTTTTTTCCAGAATATATAATTTTCCCGAGCAACTTTTTAAAATGTTCTTTCATGCAAACTTTGAACTGATAATTGATCGACCGAAGCGAGATCTCGAAAATCAACTTGGGCAAATCGGCGTTGTATGTATGTATGTTTGTTTGTCCGAGGATAACTTTCGAAGCGTTTATCCGATCATCGTGAAATTCGGTAGCAATAGCACAATTTTGGTGTGACTAAATGAACTAAAAATGTGTGGGGGGGTGGGGGGTAGGGTCGTTGAGATATTGGGGTTTAAGAGGGGTAAAAAACAACAAAATTACGGTCAAGTGGCATGACTAATAATGTCTTTGAGTGTTCATTTCGACCCAATTTTTTTTTAGTTTAAACTTTGTTGTTCATAATTTATTAGACATAATAAAGGCAAAAGTCTGAAATCCAGAATAACTGGAAATTGTACACCAAAAAAGGTATCCAATTTACCTAAACTCCCGTTGTCTGTAATTTAAATGAAACTGTAGGTCAAGTTAATTGGTTACCTATTTCGGGCCGGCTTGCACAACGATCTCTAAACGTTTTAGTCAGTAAACATGTTTAAATTGTACGTATTTATATGATTTCACAACTACATAAATCATATTTAGCCACTAAATACGTTTAGGCATCATCGTTGCGAGTCGCGATAAGAATATTTTTTTTTGTGTTTTAAGAGACTCGCGAGATCTTAGTTCGGGGCGAACCACTAGTTACAATCAAAGCAAAAAAAAATCTGTTAAATCGGTAAGCCGTTCTCAGGTAATGATCTTTCATACATGCGGTTCAGCCGTAGGTCCATACTAAATTTCATCGAAATCGGTTCAGCCGTTACGAAGAAAGACAGAAAGATTTTTAATTGGGTAACAAACAAACAAATAAATAAATAAACAAACATCCAAACTTCCGCATTTATAATATTAGTGTGATTATGGCTACAAGTAACTTACATATTCTTCTGCATATTCAGGAATGTGATGGAGTCTCCATATCCAGTGAACGCATCCTCACTGATGTAAGTAATGTTGTTGGATCGCAAGTCCAGATGACGCAGACGATGGAGCGGGCGTAGGGCGTCAGATGGTATCTCATGCAGTCGGTTGTCTCCAAGACGAAGGTATTGCAGGTTTTCTATGATCAAAGAACAACTAATTTATGAATGGCCATCTTAAATAAAACAAATATAGAAAAAATGCCGGATTTTTCATACAGCTGTGCCATCTAGTCCCAAATTAAACAAAGCTAGTACTATAGGAACCAGATAATAGATAGAATTATTAATTTAGAATTGATAGAATTGATAAAATAACATAATCAATATATTTTTAGTAAATATAAACTACCAGACCCGAAACAAATATCTGTAGATCATGCAAACGTTTGTTCCGCGGTGGGAATCGAGCCTGCAACCTCCTGCGTCTCAGACGGCTGTTCGCCCACTGCGCCACGGAGGTCGTCAAGTAGTCTTAAGGTTGTTGTTTTTCGAATTGACTATAAACTAGGTGAGTTTTGTCTGCTCGTGCGAAAAGTGATCTTCTTTAAATAAATTGGTTTTTACAATCGGTTTAAAAACTAAAAAGCCAGTCTGTAGTTAGAAATATCTGATATGTACTATAACAAGCACTTCGTCATATACCAGTATTGTCATATCGCTAACAAAATGATCCTCTATGGGTTTCTTTTTTTCTTCTTCCGAGGTAAGAAACCTTAAAAATAAAACTGGCGAAGTGCGAGTCGGACTCGCGCACGAAGGGTTCCGTACCATTATCTATAAAAACGGCAAAAAAATCACGTTTGTTGTACGGGAGCCCCCCTTAAATATTTGTTTTATTTTAATTTAATTAATAATTTTTAAAGTAAACGTATAACTAAATATTCTGTGAATATTTCAAGCGTCTACCTATCCTATCTAGTTGCCGTTATCAATATCGAGCTAAAACAAGCAAAAAATCACGTTTGTTATATAGGAGCTCGCCCTTAAATATTTATTTTATACACAAAAATACATCATGTGTGAAAATTTGAATTGTCTTACTATCACGGTTCATGAGATACAACCTGGTGACAGACAGACAGACAGACAGCGGAGCCACAGTAATAGAGTTCCGTTTTACCCTTTGGCTACGTAACCATAAAAATGTAATTTTTTGTACCTCCCTAACTTCAGCCACTCTCAAAGACGCAAATATTGTTTTGATACCTTCTAATGGCGGATTCCTATATCCGTCGGTAACCAGCTACGACTCGTTTCTCCTTGAATACCTGTCAAAGGTTTGATACTAGTTTGACACTTTTTCAAGGAGATACGAGGCGTAGTCGGTTACCGACAGATATAGGAACCCGCCTTAAAACTATCACACTCAATCGTTTAGACGCCACGAAGAAATTAGGTAGATATATTTTTAGATGGGTAATTAGGGTTCAACTTTCACGAGTTGTTGAAAAATACTAATTATCTTATGCGTAACATTCGCAGCATAATGCTGCTTAAGTTTAAAATGATCATGTATTCGCAGACCATTAAAATTTTACGGTTTACGTGGCCGTACTAAAAACAGGTTTTCAACAAGTTATCATATTCCGTTATGCCATAACAGTAAAATTGTATTTTTCAGCTGCAAAACTTCTACAAAAGTTATGTAATCCACCCAGCAATATACGGTTCCTTTATGATAATGTTTGGGGCTATTACTACACTCCCACATCAAGACATAGATACAATGGAAGCCTTATAGCTACATCTTAAGTTCCGAGACAGTTCAAAGTGTCTATTTTGATTGATTTTCATTTAACAAGCTGAGAGAGACAGAGAACACATGTATTAATTAAAAATGTAAGATTCCTTGGCCCTCTTTTTGGTCAGAAATTAAGAACTGACATTACTAAACCATCTTATTTAAACTTCTATTAACCAGTGGTTCTGTGAGAACTGTAGAGCTAGTGAGCCCTTATAACTATGCAATAACAGTTACCTTGTGTTCTTTATCCCTGGACAACCGCTCAGGCTTAGCATGATCCGACTCCTGTGCCCGCAAAGTATTGGTATAAGTTTTAGCGATTACTCGCGTTCTCTTAGTCCTAGGACTACGGGTTCGTCTTGTAAAGGCGGAAAGGACTGCGTAGTTTGATTGGTGCAGGTAGGTATTAACCTATATGTTATTATGCGTATATGTATTTAACCTATATGTTCCCACTGCTGGACAAAGGTCTCCCCTGTTCCTGCACATCTCACGATCACTCGCCACGTCCCACCAGCCATCTTGGAATACTACACTGCGTGCGAAGACCGGCATCGCAGAGTTTGGTGACAAGACTGCCAGACTAAAGTAGGACTGGGCGGGTCACGTCAGTCGTATGATCACAGACAAATGGGCAACAGTCGTCACACAATGGGTGCCTGCAGATGAAAATTTTCCAAAAAAAAATGTATAAATAGAAATTTGTCCATTTATAACGCTACAGCAAATTCCCCCTTTTCCCCCGCTCCACTTCCCCCTTTTGGAATTCTTGCAACATCTTGTATAGAATGAACTCCTTAGTGTTCTTCTCAAGTTTGATTGAAATCTACTACTATCTAATCTATACTTTCCCCTTTCTCTCCCCAATCAAAAATCGCGATCAACTAACAAAATTCAAAAAGTTAAGGAACTTTTATTCCAATTTACATCAAATGCAACCTGTAGGCTAGAACAGACTGACAGACAAAAGCGTCTTTTGGCCAAGCTTTCTAGTCCCGTCTCGTCTGGGCTTAAAATTTTTTGAGATTTTTTTAAAATCTTATAAAGTTTTCTATTTAAAAAACCGCGTTCGAATCGATCCATTCGTTTGTTAACGGATATACCGATAGACAGAGAACCATAAACAGACACTTCTCTTTATGCGTGGGGGGTTAAATAATAGCCTAAAACCAGAAATGGCTAGCACAATGCACTTAGGTACTTTAAGTATATATCTGAAAACAAACAATTTAAAGCGACTGCAGCCACCATGAGTAGGGTAGACTGGGTACGGTAGAAACAATTTGGCTTTTATTGTTCTTAGTGTTGTTGTTGATGAACTGAGCGACGATGATGATATGTCAAATTGAAGAGCGCACTTATAGCTGCGAAAGGGCTATACCATTTTAGTTCCAAGAGTGCAATTTATGGAATTATACTAAATCTGAAAAAATATCCAATTTGTTTCAATCGTCCCCATGCCAGGGGTGGTTGAAACAGTGATTGGGGTCAGTTGTAACACATGCAAATAATACAAAATATAATACAGAAACATGTTTTATTTACTATTAATTCTAGTTAAAAAGATAATTATGGTATCGTATGACATTATCAGTCTTCAAGGTTGTAATACGCATAAAGATATTTCTAATCAGCCTTTTACGAATAATAAACAATTGACGCAATTACCAAATTTATTAAAAATCAACAATATTCTTTAAACCAAAACAAACTAAATAAACTAATTTAGATATAAACTAAAAGCGAACATTTCCTAAATCCAAGAAAAAATTAGCTTAGGGATCAATCTGAGTGGCAATTATGGCAAAAATAGCTAAGCCCACCTTCTGTGCACTCCTCGTGAGCCCATTGTTTACAAGTGGTACATTGTATCCATTTTTCTCCGGATCTGCTCTCTGAATATGGTGACATACAAACAATACAGTAGTATTCTTCTTCTTCTTCTTCTGATGACACTTCCTGCTGTATTTTACTTTTTTCCGTTTTGAAGTACCTATTTTTTAAACTTTTCTTCCATCCAAATTTTTTTTAACTTGCTTAGCTTTCGTCTGGTTTAATTTTGTTTCATGTTCCTTTCTTATTTCTTCTTTTTCTGGTGTATCTGTGTAAATTGCAGACTTTCTAGTTTTTCGCCCTTTATTAGATTTTCTCGGGAGAGCTTTCGGTAATGGTCGGACTGCTTCCGGTGTAAATGCAAAAGGATCATCAGAAATTGTTTGTACACTTGTAGACGGTCTCGGTGAAGTTTCCTGATTTATAATGCTGCTGCAACGTCTAGTTGGTGTATTCAAAGTTTCTTGACGTACATCAACGTTTTCATATTCAATTGTTGGAACTGGTGAGATATTGATAGCCTGTTGTTCAACAGTTGTCTCTGTTTGTAGTTCCTCAGTCAAAAGAGAAGGCGATAATTGGTGTGTTTCGTCTTTAGATGGATTACCATTCAATGTAGAAACAACTGCAGGCTCAGTTTTATTTTCGGGATTAAGTCTATTCGTTACTTTAGTTGTATCTTCGGGATTGGGTCTATCTCTTACAAATACTGTTATTTTTTTAACTAAAATAATTTTATTTACTGTTTCAATCGTCCCCACAAAAATTATTTCAACTGTCCCAAAACCCTTTGGTAAAAACAGTTTATACCAATGATACTAATAATAACTCATTAAAACTAGTTATTATTCTGTATTCTACAAGCTTCATACAAATCACAAATACAAACTCAATACTTTGACATAAATAGAACTTAAGATATTAGCACAAAAACTCAGAAGATTATACTTACCTTTGGTTATTAAAATACAATAGGGTCTCTTGTAAATAACTAGACCGCGCGGGGAGGTGTGCAACACTAAGATTCGTGTTTGGACCTGTCGTCTGCTTAGTTCTCCCCTTGCATCCCCCACTCTCCGAGTAACCGTTCGCGAGATATTTGTTTTGTTTCAACCGTCCTTTGTTTCTACCGTACCCAGTCTACCCTAGTAAGAAAGATCTCGTAGAGTAAGAGTATTTTTTTATTTTATTTTGCGGCTTTTATGTCACTGTTGCCACGATGCCTATTGTGATCGCCACTCGTGTTTATTTCGGCCCTAGTTAATGGTGCCGAGAAAGTGTACATACCTTCAAGTCCAGCGAAGGCTTTCTCATCAATCCGTTGAATCTGATTGCCTTCCAGCTCCAGCGAGTTCAAGAACGTGAGGTGCGAGAATACCTGAGACGGTACCTCTCTTAGCTGGTTGTGGGCCAAACCTAGAGAATCTAGGTTTCGCAGACCTGGGAACAAATACTAAGCTTGAGTGAACTGTATATGAGGATCATTACACCCCGGGCAATATTCCCGCAGTCCTTTCCATAGAGTAGCTGGTAGAGATTTTGCCAGAAGAACGCCAATTATATCACATAGATTTACGTTATTCTAATATTATTGTTTTGTTTTATGGTTTGAATTTAAGTGTTTTCTATCTATTTAACAGTGGCGAAGGGTAAAAATAATCAAAAGGCAACCCGGTCGAAAAAAAAATGTAAGTCGCACTTACCACATGCATTCACTTTTCAATGTTATTTCATGATTCATGCTCATCTCACCGAGGATGTAACGCGCCATTTTTAATTTCAAAAAGTAAACAAACTTATACTCTGCCAATTAAAGATGTGGCAAAATTATAATCCTGCTTGAATAAATAATGACGGCGCAATTTGGCCGTATCGTACCTACCTATAACTCGCAATCCAGTCGAGTTATTTTCCCCACCTTACTATAAAATACTGTTGACGTACTTTAGTGCACGAATTCTAGTGTTCGTTATACATTGACGGTTTTCTTGAATTTTGTAAAATCAATGATAGAACCCAAAGTGCGTTGTACGCAGTTTGGTTATGGATACGAAATGTTTTCAACAAACCGGAGATATTTAGCTTTACCGCAGAGTTTTATGCAAAAACATGCCTTAACGTTATACGTTTAGAGTCCGGTTTTTAATTAATTGTAAATTTGGTAGTATAGCTCGAAAAACGATGGATTATTTAAATATAATTTTACTTACATTCAAATTTTAAATCGCTTCAAAATACATTGCTAAGGTAAATTTTTAAGGCGTTATTATTTTCTAGAATTTTGAAGGTGACGGAACAGTCAAGAGCCCTGACTGAAGGTAACTCGATATGAATCGGCTTGTATGAACCCCTCACCACTGCTATCTATAAAGGGACAAGCGTCAACAAAACGAGGAGGTATCATGATCATATCTGCCAAAGAACGTCCACTGCTGAACCTAGCCCCCCCCCCCAATTTTGTGCGGTCTACACCCAACGGCTTCCAGCAACCTTTATCAGGTCTTCGTTCCATCTAGTGGGGGAACGTCCTTGCTGCACTTTCCAGTGCGTGGCCTCCACTCGAGATCTTTTCTGCCCCAACTGATTCAACTTTCTGATCGAATCAGAAATGAGAGATTCGTAGACGAACCAAAGTCACCGACATAGCACAATGGATTAGCAAGTTGAAGTGGCAGTGAGCAGGACACATAGCTCGAAGAACTGAAGGACTTGCCGGGCTGGAAGGACTGGCCACTTTCTAACTACTAATTACTTTTTAACTAATTAACTTTACTAACTTAATTAACTAATTTGTTGCTATTTAAATACTTTGGTACATACCTTAAAGGTACCTACTAAATATTGTTGGTGTTTTCACGTTTATCTATCACTTTGTACTGTTATTGCAAAAGGAAGGATTAAGCACGCATATACACACGGCTACACATCAAGCTAAACATTTCCAGTATAAGCTGTCCTCTCTTTCTACGAAAAGCCTACACAATGCGAGGTCAGCTTATACTGGAAATTATAGCTTGATGTGTAGCCGCGTGTACGAGTTTTTGCCAATATTTCTTCATGAAATATTTCGTATTATTAAACAATATATTGAGAATCATTATTACAAATACAGGATTTATCACGTACCGTTTTATCGGTGTTTCGACTGACAATGTTTCGGTTCAATTCGTGAACATTCAGGGTGAAGCGAAACATTGTCGAAACACCGATAAAACGGTACGTGATAAATCCTGTATTTGTAAAAATGATTAAAGTAAAACGCGAAAGTTTTCTAAGTAAAACTATGTTAAAATCTAACTAGTTTATCATCATCATCATCTTATTAGCCATAGTAGGACATCCTCAGCTGAACACAGGACTCACCCATAGATTTCCAGAGCAACGGCTCCCAGCAATCTTTATCAGGTCATCTTTCCATCTGAGGGGTCGTCCTATGTTACGCTTTCCAGTGTGTGGTCTCCACTCTAGAACCCTTCTGCCCCAAGACTTACAGCCACTTCAGCTCTTGGCAATGTCAGTGACCTTGGTTTTTCTACAGCAAAGTTTTCCCACCATCTCCATTCTATCAACGGACAACCAGACGCTCTGCGGTACGCCACCGCTATATGGTAGAAATACCTCCCTTTCGCACAAAGCGGTTCTCTTCGACCTTTATTATGCGCACCGCCAAAGAGTGGAACGCCTTGCCAGAGTCTGTGTTTCCAGATAGCTACAACCTGGGTATCTTTAAGTCGCGAGTGAATAGGTTTCTTCTAGGCAAGCGTGTACCATCGTAGACTGCATCATCGCTTATCATCAGGCGAGATCATGGTCAAACGCAAGCTTATTAAGTATAAAAAAAAAGTATGTTACCTGCGAAATCGCCTTCTGTAATGGTAACGATGCGATTCTCCTGCATCTCCAGTTTTTTCAAATTCTCCAGCAGAGCGAGCGCCTTCTGTGGAACCGACGTCAAATCGTTCCCGCCAAGATTCAATCTTTTGAGTTTTCTATGGAAAAAAGTATAAGTATGTAGAATGCTTTTGAGTTTATTTATTACTAATCCTAAATGTTTAATTATGACCTTGAAAATTAATAATAAATAATCCATACTAATAATACTAGTGGTTCGCCCCGAACTATCTCGCGAGTCTCCGATTAAAACAAACGAATATTATTTGTAATCTTTGACTATCAAAATAGTGCCACGAAATGCATAACCATATTACTTGACCTACAGTTTCATTCAAATTCGAGGTAACGGGAGTTCGTGTATATTGGGTCATCTTTTTTGGAGTTCAAATGGCAGTTATTCTGGATTTCAGACTTTAGCCTATAATTCGTGTCACTTATGCTACACGCATACCTACCAATCTACATCACTGTGGGGTCACTGGTGTAGCGTGTGAATTTTGTCAAAGTTCGGTTTTTATTATGGGTAATAACACAAAAACTATAGGTACGGACTTCACTAAAAATAAAAATGAAATCTAAATGTCCTAATGAATACCTTTCATTTGACGTACCATTTAACCCAATTGTCTCATTTTCATTTTTATACCCCTCTTGAACCCCAATATATCAATAAACTCCCAACATTTTTAGCTCATTTAGTCACAACAAAATGCCATCACTATGTATAAAATGTACCTATGTATAAAATTTCACGATGATCGGATCAACGCTTCGAAAGTTATTCTTGTACAAACAAACTAGAGATCTAACAACTTCTACTAACAAACTAGATCTCGCTTCGCTAGATCAATAAATATAAATATGTATTGCTGGACATTTCACACATTGCTATCTAGCCCCCAACTAAGCTGAGCTTGTACTATAGGAACCAGATAACTGATAGAATCCTTATGTACATTTTCTTTTTTGTAAATACGTAGATACTTATAGGAAACAATTTAAGAAACAACCAAACCCGAAACAAATATCATGCAAACATTTGTTCCGCGGCGGGAATCGAACCCGCTACCTCCTGCGTCTCAGCCGGCTATTCGCCCACTGCGCCACGTGTGGCGTCAATAGGTACAAATAACCCTGAATAATTAATTCATATACCAAAATTTTACTTTACAATCCACTCAAAAACTTTTGTTCTTTGTAATTAAAATACATACAACGCCGATTTGCCCAAGCTGATTTAGAAATCTCGCTTCGCTTTATCAATAAATTGGAAGGTAACGCTGTCTCTGTGTCTCTCTGTAAATTTGTTACGTTTTCAAGAGTAAACAAACTCACAAGCTCTTTATAATATTAGTATTTAATAGGTCACGACTATATTAATCACTGTGACATCCTTGAGTGGACTCAGTACATAAAGATATCCCAAGGGATAGTGACAGGCAAGCTCAAACATTACGTTGGAGTCATCTCGCTTGAATCACGCTCGCAACTCGCCAGTGACATAACGCTGTACGCAAACAATTACCAAGATGTGTGGTATTGCTTGGCTAGAGCCTCTGTGTACTGTAAGCTAGTCTAGAATGCTCACGGGACTTGCACCAGATTTTTATATTTATGGATATTACGAGCAAAAATATATATATCTACAATGTATATATTGTACGAGTCAACCATACGAGGAATGGGGTAGCCCCGAGTTAGTGCGGCAGGAGCTAAGCGCAAACAGAGTTCGCGAGCGAGTTGCTCGTGGGGTCCGTAGTCTAACATTTTTTGTAAATCCTATGTACTCCGGGCGCTTGCAAAGCATAATGACATTTTCCTCGCTCCTGATTTCTGGCAGGAGTTGTGTTTGGGCGCTATAAGGAGGTGCCAACGCAGAGAAAACCCTAACTATTAGTGTTATTTTATGTATTTAATATAACTAGTGATTCTCCCTGAATTGAGATCTCGCGAGTCTCCCATAAAAACAAAAATATGTTATTCGTAATCGTTGACTATCAAACTAGTGCCACGAAATAAAGAACCAAATTACTTGACCTACAGTTTCATTCAAATTACAGGTAACGAGAGTTCATGTCTATTGGATTTTTTTTTTTTTGGTTCAAATTACAGTTATTTTTGTCGTCCCTGCCCCAGTTATGGTTGAGAACTCGGCTCTTGAAGTTGTCGACGCGTATGTATACCTAGGACAAACAGTCCAATTAGGTAGGTCCAACTTCGAGAAAGAGGTCAATCGTCGAATCCAACTCGGATGGGCAGCGTTTGGGAAACTTCGCAACGTCTTTTCGTCCAACATACCTCAGTGCCTTAAGACGAAAGTCTACAATCAGTGTGTGTTACCAGTGATGACATATGGAACCGAGACGTGGTCCTTCACTATTGGCCTTATGAATAAGCTCAGAGTCGCTCAACGAGCTATGGAGAGGGCTATGCTCGGGGTTTCTCTACGGGATCGAATCAGAAATGAGGAGATACGTAGGAGAACTCAAGTCACCGACATAGCCCGACGGATTAGCACGTTGAAGTGGCAATGGGCAGGCCATATAGCGCGCAGAACAGATGGCCGATGGGGCCGAAAGGTTCTCGAGTGGAGGCCACGGACCGGCAAGCGCAGCGTAGTACGTCCACCCACAAGATGGGCAGACGACTTGGTAAGAACCGCAGGTCGGCGTTGGATGCAGGCCGCTTCCAACCGCAGTTCCTGGAGATCAATGAGGGAGACCTTTGTCCAGCAGTGGACGTCCTACGGCTGATATGATGATGATGATGATGACAGTTATTTTGGACTTCCGACTTTTACCTATGTTTGTGTCACACAGCTACACGAATACCAAATTTTAGCATTGTAGGGTCACTGGTGTATCCTGTGAATTTTTTCACTGTTTTGTTTTTATCATGACTAACTAACCTAAAAACTATAAGGATTAAATTAAAAATAAAAGCAGGGTTGAAATATACTAATAAAGACCTTTCATTTGACGTCCAATTTGACCCAAAAGTCTCCTTTTAATTTTTTCCCCCTTGTTTATTCATTTATTTGTTTGTTTGTTACCCAATTAAAAATCTTTCTGTCTTTCTTCGTAACGGCTGAACCGATTTCGATGAAATTTAGTATGGACCTACGGCTGCACCGCATGTATGAAAGATCATTACCTGAGAACGGCTTACCGATTTGACTGATTTTTTTTTTTGCTTTGATTGTAACTAGCGGTTCGCCCCGAACTAAGATCTCGCGAGTCTCCAAAAACACAAAAAAAAATATTCTTATCGCGACTCGCAACGATGATGCCTAAACGTATTTAGTGGCTAAATATGATTTATGTAGTTGTGAAATCATATAAATACGTACAATTTAAACATGTTAAGTCGCTAAAACGTTTAGAGATCGTTGTGCAAGCCGGCCCGAAATAGGTAACCAATTAACTTGACCTACAGTTTCATTCAAATTACAGACAACGGGAGTTTAGATAAATTGGATAGTCTTTTTTCGTGTACAAATTGCAGTTATTCTGGATTTCAGACTTTTGCCTATATTTGTGTTACTAAAGCTACAAGCATACCAAAATTCAGCACTGTGGGGTCACTGGTGTACCCTGTGAATTTTGTCAAAGTTCAGTTTTTATTATGTCTAATAACTTATGAACAACAAAGTTTAAATAAAAAATAAAAAATTGGGTCGAAATGAACACTCAAAGACATTATTAGTCATGCCACTTGACCGTAATTTTGTTGTTTTTTACCCCTCTTGAACCCCAATATCTCAACAACCCCCAAAATTTTTTAGCTCATTTAGTCACACCAAAATTGTGTCATCACTACCTACCTATGTTTTTCACGATGATCGGATAAACGCTTCGAAAGTTATCCTCAAACAACAACAACAGTTGTAGTACATACAACGCCGATTTGCCCAAGTTGATTTAGAGATCTCGCTTCGATATAAGTATGTTTTATTAGTCTGTAAGGTTATGTTACAGTTTAGTTATGGAGAACCCTTGTATTGATACTTTTGTTGCCTTCGCCTGAAATAAACGCTAATAACAGGTCTTTATGTGTTCATTTCGACCCCATTTTTATTTTTAGTTTAAACTTTGTAGTTTTTAAGTTAATAGCCATAATAAAAACTGAACTTAGACAAAATTTACAGGGTACACCAGTTACCCCCACAGTGCTGAAATTTGGTATGCGTGTAGTTAGTATCACAAATATAGGTAAAAGTCTGAAATCCAGAATAACTGCAATTTGTACCCCAAAAAAATTAACAGTGTACATGAACTCCCGTTATCTGTAATTTGAATGAAACTGTAGGTCATTTGGTTCCATATTTCGTGTCACTTTTTTGTTAGTCAAAGATTAAGGCCGGCTTGGACAAATATCCCTGAACGTATTTAGCGTCTAAACATGTTTAAATTGTACGTATTTGTATGATTTGACAACTGCATAAATCATATTAAGCCACTAAATACGTTTAGGCATCGTTTCGAGACGCCCTAAGAATATTTTTTTTTGTTTTGGGAGACTCGCGAGATCTCAGTTCGGGGCGAACCACTAGGTTATTATATAGTTCTCGTTGTCGAAGCGATGACCCCGTTCGCGTTAAACATAAGTATTCCAAAGCACCATTTAATTCGATACCGTGAAAACCTACTGTCATGTACTGTACTGTCATGTACTGTACTGTCATGTACTGTACTGTCATGTACTGTACTGTCATGTACTGTACTGTCATGTACTGTACTGTCATGTACTGTACTGTCATGTGGCTGATCTGTTTGTACTGTCATGTTTGTATTAGTTGTCCGGTTACAAGGCCTCTACGCACCGTTGGGACGAATATTATGTACGAACAGACGTACATAATATTCAGATATCCGTGGCGCAGTGGGCAAATAGCCGGCTGAGACGCAGGAGGTAATGGGTTCGATTCCCGCCGCGGAACAAATGTTTGCACGATATACAGATATTTGTTCCGAGTTTGGCTGTTTTTTTATATAAATTATAAGTATGTATTTACAAAAAAGTATGTAAGTATCAGTTATCTGGTTCCCATGGTACAAGCTTTGCTTAGTTTGGGGCTAGATATCGCTGTGTGAAATGTCCAGCAATATTTATTTATTTATTCATACATTATAATATACACATATCCACCCTTAAAGCATTTCCCTCCTTCGCAGTAGGGTAAAAAATTATAAATGATTCCAGAAAACTCGAACTCCACTACTGAATCCCACCATCTCTGCTAGCCCTTTTCTGACCCATGAATAATTTGAATAATAGGCCTTTATTGAATTGCTCCCTACATTCACGAGTAGTAAAATGATTTAGAACTAGAATTTGTAGGGGCGGCTTTATAAAAGCACTACTCACTGAATTATTCAGCCCATTTTCACAATAGCACATCTCCAATGCAAAACACAACTATAACGGAAAACAGTGTAACTACTAACCGACAATCAAGTAAAATTTATTTGATATTTCCTTCACCGTATACCTTAACTTGTAATAGGAAACACTTTTGGTAAATGTGCGGCTATTATGTGCGCTTTTGGGGTCACAAATAGGGGGGAAATTGATGCGTTATTTTCTCTATTTAGCTGTATGATCGTATCACTCAAGGTCAGAGTTATGGGCAAAATAATATTGCCATTTCGACGATCCATAAATTTGATTATCTGTTCTAGTTTTCCTGTAGAGTATGTTCAATAGAGAAGAGTCGTGGCGTTTTGGTGAACTAACATTAAAAATTTTATACGGCAACCCAATCCAGCTGTCATCTGTCTCGTATATTATTGTTGATCTCGTTTTTGTGCTAGATAATTACTTAATTATGTCAAAAAGAGGAAAAACTTTACGCAGCTCTGTGATGCAAATAATATATAATGTTATACAGTTTTGTCTACCCGAAAAAGCGTCAAAATGCCCTATCATCGACCTGAAAAAAAGCTACGGAACGAGTAGCCGCAATGACCGGTACGTAAGCTTCTTGTAAGCTTTCTTGTGGTATTTTTGGACTGTACATTGATTTCTTAGACGAAATAAACAGCGTCTTTAGTGTTTTATGTGTGATTAGCGTAAACGGAAATAAGTACTATATTAGGTAAAAATCACTCAAGCCTAAGCTAACCTATTTTTGTAGTACGACTAACCTAATTGATACTTTGAGTTTTTAGATATCATATTGATTATGAACATTTTATATTGCAGGTGTTAGTAGAGTCACTGTGACTAGAATTAAAAAAGAGGGTGCTGTAAATAGAGGTGTGTGGTGCACTCCAGGGTGAAAACGCAAAGGCCGACCCAAGACAATAATTCTGGACGATTTCGACAAATGTGCCATACGGAGCAAATTAAACAATTTTATACTGTTCGAAAAGAAGTACCGACTCTAAGGAAGCTGCATAGAGTACTAAAAGAAGACATAAATTTTGGTAGTGAAATTTCTAGTCTGCACAGTGTTTTGAAAAAAATGGGATATCAATATAAAAAATGTCAGTCAAAACGAAAAATACTTATAGAGCGGCATGATATTGTGGCTTGGCATGCCAAATATCAAACTAAGCAGAGCTTGTATAATAGGAACCAGATAACCGATAGAATACTAATATACATTTTTTTGTAAATACATACTTATAATATATAGAAAAACATCCAGACCCGGAACAAATGTCTGTAGATCATGCAAATACTTGTTCCGCGGCGGGAATCGAACCCACTACCTCCTGCGTCTCAGCCAGCTATTCGCCCACTGCGCCACGGAGGTCGTCAAAAAAACCATGTCGCGATAAACCTCGGTTCAAACCAAAAAAATACGCATTCAAATCGGTCTAGGTATACGTTTGGGAGCTACCTTGCCACGAACATTTACCTACACTAAAAGAGGATATCATCCCTCTTTTCTGCGTCCCGGGTTATAAAGAGACTAGACAAGTAAGTACTCACTTTTCGAGTCCCTTGAAAGCCTCGCCGTCGACCAGTGATATCCTATTCTCGTACAACGTGAGAATTTCCAGCGTGTCGAGTCCCACAAACGCCCGGTTATGGACCGCGGTTACCTGCGAAAATAGTATCTTTACTACCCTTTTCTAGAGTTTGACGAGCAGCAAAGAAAATGTAATCTGGTATACTCGTAACAACACAATAATACTAGAAAGATAAAAGAATAAGAGCGAAAATGCAATGGAAATAATACTCTAGTACTCTTAACATTTATTATACTCTTGTTACATTCTACTAACAAAAGACGAAGAGATATCGTCCGCATTAACAGCACCCCAGTTAAGCAAGCTTTTGCATCCAGATTTCTAATGTTCCTAGGACCATTGCTGTACAACAGGCTAAATCGTAAATTGAGCATCCACTCAATGAACATCTCAAACTGTTAAAGAGCCTTACAGTCTGCTCTATCCAATCTATCTTACGAAGAAACTCAGGAATTACTAACCGTAATAAAGTAAGATTTTAAAGATTGTATAGTACGTAAACTCATACCTTCCATGTTTGCAGTTAGTTTATTTAGTTATTTTTATCGTATTATTATGTAAATAGATTCTAAGTTTTGTTAAGTATTCATAAGTTACCCCAGTCCAGCCTTTTTTGCCTGAAATACAGGTTTTCCTAGTTCAGGCAATGTATAAAATCTTACCTATAAGTAGATATTAATCTCTTATGTTAATCTTAGCAATATGAAAAATGAATAAAGATTTTTTTTTTATTTTCTTGTTAGTTTTCCACGTATACTTGACAATTTTCCTACTAGTATCCCATAAAGTTTACAAGAAATCAACGCCACAACGGTATTGAATACTGACCACTACAATACCAATGTCTTCAGTCCATCGAATTAGAACCGCTACCATGAAGGATCACTAATCTTGCAGTTCGTTATCAGCAATCGAGAACCTTTATTATCCAGCGGTGTACGTTCCACGAGCTATTTTGTCTGCATATTGCCACTTCACTTGCTTTTTCAATTTTTTTTCTCTAATCTAGGTTTGTCTACAAACTGTGGATATTATCACTTTTTCATATATTTTTTATAAGACATAAAAATATGACATATTATAATAAATGTATTTTATACAACATATTATGCTGAGCATATGCCTCCCGCATAGATTTGCCCAGAGTGGCCGATCTTTGCGGCCTGCATCGTAGAAACTTTTCTACGCGACAAATGTTTCTTCATTCTATGCTATAACAACATTTTATTGTATCCTTCCTAGGGAAAAAACTTTTCTAGTGGCGCTCATGCCAGCTCGAAGAGCTATTAAAGACTGTGGTTAAAATCTAGAAACTGTACCAAAATAATACAATTTTACGTTGCTCATTTGCAACTGGGTTTCAATATTGCTCGTTTTACAAAGCCCCAATTAAATTACATTTTATGTTTATTATCTGTGTTCTAATTACCTTGTTGTGGTTCATGTTCAGAATAAGCAGGTGATTAAGATGCGCGAACGATGAGGTCGGAATAGTCGCTAAGCTGTTCTGAGAGACATCGAGCTGCGTTAGCTTGTTTCCTGTGAATTAGTAATGACTATTAAACAGACAATTTGTAAGAAGAGCCTTCTGCAAAGGGTGCTTGATTTCAGTAGGTACTTTTGACGCCCTTTGTGATGCGGCGTTGGAGTGAGACGCGGGGTTGTGGAATGAATTTACGCTTGGTTTGATTGGCTTACTTAATTAGATGCTTATCAAAGGTGGGCAGGCAATCAATTTTTTTAGAAATTGTATCTACTACAATGGCGCCAAAATCCCCTATTATTACTGCCTTTATCTTTTAGTCTTTTTAATAATTGAATTTTCAAAAAATGTATCAGTTTATTCCAGCACTGTTTCACTTTTGTAAAACTATACAGAGGGCATCTGCGACACAGTTGTTGCACCTAGTGCCGAATTTAATAGCAAAATGTTAATTCTTAATTGGTAAATAAAATATTTGTAAAATAAAATATTGTTAAATAAATAATATAAAAATGTATCCCAACATGCTTTCGTATTTAACGAAATAGGATTTGATTTCTTGAAAATATATTAGGTCTTTGTTTAGCTTTGACTCGGCAAACTAGCGGCAAAGGTAGTTTTAGTGCCATTCTATTGTCGTTATTTCAGTAGTTTGTAGCAGTACCTTTAAAAGTAAACCCACCTAGTACAAAGGTCAGGTATGACGTGGGGGTGTGCATCCCACCCAGAGCAATTTGCGTAAATAAGTGGACGTTTTACCTAAAGAGAACACAATTCAGATTTTATAAAAACAATGTTACGTCATACTCTCGTACTATAAATCTTTATCCCTATGATTTTATGTTGTTCAGTATTTACCCTATATCGAGCCACTCGTCCAGCAAATCCCTCCTACCGTCTCTTTTCTTTGTGGTCACACCAATTGTAGCCAACCTCCCCATTGCTTTCCTTCGAAATATTTCTGTATTGTGTTTTAAAAAGATCGAAACCAGTGATACATATAAACCTTAGTTCAGACAGCCAGCGCTAAAACGTGTTGTGGCAGAAGACGGACGGTGATACTCGTAAGAAACGAAGGGGTTATTTTGGTATACATTTCAATATGTCTACGTAAATAGCCATTACGTACCTACCTACTTTAATAATTGTTTGTTTACTGTGCTGTCCGTGACATTCCGTGACAGAGTATGGACAGATTTGCTTCCCAACAAAATTGTTTCTTTGCAAATCAGAACGGTAGTAGAAAAAGTGATCTTTCTTCTCGTGACCCATAAAATACGAAATAAAGTTAATTTCATTCAGAAGGTGGCTTTGAGTGTTTTTATATACAAACATACAGCCCACCTGATTGTAATCGGTTACTGTAATGAACATGAATATTTGTAACACCAAATACATTCGTTTAGAAGGACCCCATACTGTATTTTTCATCGAGCACTGACGTGAAAGTCTTACCTATAGAACTGAGCGAGGAGTCCTCAATCACCGCCAAGCTGCTGTTGTGCACGGTGAGGTGACGGATGTCCAGCCCCAGGAAGATATACGAAGGGAGCTTGGCCAAGTTGTTGTGACGCAGCTTAAGGTAGAAGATTATCATGGGCTTTGATCGCAGCGTGTTCATTGCCTGATAAACAGAACAAAAATTAGTGAGTGGTAAGATATATCGGAACAAATAATAAAATAATGCTGGACATTTCACACAGCGCCTTCTAATTACAAACTAAGCAAAGCTTGTTGAACCAGATAACTGATATAATTCTTTTAAACATTTTTTTTGTAAATACATACTTATAGAGAAATAACCAGAAACTGAAAAAATATTTGTAGATCATGCAAACATTTGTTCCGCGACGATAAGTTTCAACAAATAACTTTATAACAAAAATATAACCGACAATAATATAACTGAAAACAGACAAACGAAAATTATTCGGAAATGGAAATCTAAAATTAAAAGTCATTCATGAAATTTGTACTTGATTTTTAGAGAGCTTTCCAACAAAACCACACGCGTACGTACGGGCATAGAATACAGAACACCATATCGTATATTCTGTGGGTACGGGTACTAGCAAATTAATTTTCACTCCCACTTACCTCGATGAAAAATACCTTTAAAATTATTTTTACCTCAATAAAACTTAAATGCGACCTATCTATACTAATATTATAAAGAGGAAAGATTTGTATTTATGTGTAAGTGTATGTTTGTAACGAATAAACTCAAAAACAACGGGTCCGATTTCAAAGATTCTTTCACCATTAGAATGCTACTTTATCCCTGAGTAACATCGGCTACTTTTTATCGAACTGCGCAGAGGGTGGGTAATGTTTTTATTGAAAAACTACGCGTGCGAAGCTGCGGATTGGTCAGTTAATCGATTATAAAATGAATCACCAAAATTATCGTTCTTCCAGTAAAAAGTTATGCGGGAACATAGGTACAGAAAAAAACCGTCGAATTCAAAACCACTTCCTTTTTTTAATTCTGTTAAAAAGTGTCACGATCTGCCTTATTTATTTCGTTGGATTCACTTACTTGAGCATTAGCTGCCGCGATTTATTCTGTTATCCGTATTCTCATTTTAATTCCAATCAACTTTACGTCCATCTTTTTCTACAGAGTAGTCAAGTTGCTCCTAAATAATGCCAATTACGTTTAATTTCACATTTTTTAAATAAATCGCTTCTAAGCGATCATACCGCCCATTGTACTTGTGGATTTATTGATCGAGCGATATGTATGTATGTTTGTGAGGATAACTTTCGAAGCGTTGATCCGATCATCGTGAAATTTGATACATGGGAAGGTAGTGATGGCACAATTTTGGTGTGACTAAATGAGCTAAATTTGGAGCTATTGTGGAGACATTGGGGTCCAAGAGGGGTAAAAAAAAATTCAAATGAGACTATTAGGTCAAGTAGGACGTCAAACGAAAGGCCATTAGTACATTTTCCTTGAAAACTTTCGTGATTGATTTCAATCATTATTATAAATACGGGATTTATCACGTACCGTCTTATCGGTGTTTCGACCGACAATGTTTCGGTTCAATTCGTGAACCTTCATCAGGGTGAGTGCGATCCGCTCCGAATAACGTCTCGCCTCGCACGTGCGATAAGACGGTACGTGATAAATCCCGTATTTATAATAATGATTGCCATTAGTACATTTAGATTCCGTTTTTATGTTTAGTAAAGTCTTTATAGTTTATGGGTTATTAGCCATAATAAAAACTGAACTTTGACAAAATTCACAGGGTACACCATTGACCCCACAGTGCTGTAATTTAGTATACGTGTAGCTTAAGTGACAGAAACATAGGTAAAAGTCTGAAATCAAGAATAACTGCAATTTGTACCCCACATAAATACTATCAATTAGCATGAACTGGTGTTACCTGTAATTTGAATGAAACTGTAGGCCAAGTAGGCTGGTTCTCATTTCGTGGCACTATTTTGATAGACAAAGATTAGAAATAATATTTTTTTGTTTTAATCGGAGACTCGCGAGACCTCAGTTCGGGGTGAACCACTAGTATTTAAGTATAATTTACCCTGTTTATACATAGATTTTATTTACCTACTACATGAATGAAGATCATATTTTACTACGTGTTTTGTACACACGGGTAGGGCTAATGGCTAGTATTGTTATAAAGCTTTTTTCAAATTCATTACCACAAAAAAATTTATTTTTCAAACAGTCTTAAGTATATCTTAAGTACCAAAACATCAATGAAACAGCCTGTATAAAATATGTAATCAAATCATATTCAATCATAGTAGGTACCTGTTAGAAACGTTAAAAATTGTTTATTGGAAATGTATCGATTACTGGATAAATATTCAAGCTGCCGGTATCGAACCCACCTCTAAAATCAGTTAATAAGATTCAGGGTGTGTTTTAAATGAATGTACATAAGAAACAGGTTGTAGGTACGGCTTCCGGATCAAGTCAATCAGTTAGTAAAATATGAATGCAGAAAAGAAACGTACGTAGGTGGCATGTCGAATTGTAGATGGAACTATGTAGTTCTTATCGTACGATCGACACATTGAAGAGCAATAAAACAGATATAGCTTTGACGAATACATTTGCCATAGCTGGAACTGGTCACAAAAACTACATTCTCTCAGTGATTTGTTTTTCTCTGTTTTTAGGGTTTCAAACTCAAAGGGTAAAACGGGACCCTATTACTAAGACTCCGCTGTCTGTCTGTCCGTCTGTCACCAGGATGTATCTCATGAACCGTGATAGTTAGACAGTTGAAATTTTCACAGATGATGTATTTCTGTTGCCGCTATAACAACAAACACTAAAAACAGAATAAAATAAATATTTGTGGGGGCTCCCATACAACACAAATGATTTTTTTGCTCGTTTTTGCTCGATATTAATAACGGCAACAGGTAGACGCTTGAAATATTCACAGAATATTTAGTTATATATTCACTTTAAAAATAAATATTTAAATTAAAATAAAACTAATATTTAAATGGGGCTCCCATACAACACACAAAAGCCGTTTTTTGCCGTTTTCATAGTTATTGGTAAGGAAACCTTCGTGCGCGAGTCCGACTCGCAATTGGCCGGTTTTTGTTATTTTAATCGAAATTCTCCATATTCCACGAGTATTGGCATATTTCCAGTAGCTACATTTGAAGGTAGCTCCAAGTAAAAGATGGAAAAGGCACGATCCTTTCTGGCTGCTAGGTGCATTTTGCATGTTCAATTCAAGTTATGTGCATGATTGAAATGAATAATAAATAATTTGGTAACGCCGTCTTAGGCTATGCCGGGGCCCTTGATTTGGGGTCTTGTTGGAAAGTAAAGTGAATGAAAAAACATTTTTTCAGCCATGATCTTATATTAGAAGTGGTTTGTATGGGTGACCGCTAATTGGTGTAGTTAATTAGTTTTACTTCATAAGTACCTTTTTAGGTATTATTCATAATTATTAAAATGTTCACTGTTTGGAAATTGATTAAAAAAACTGTTCTGGGGTCCGATTAAAATTCACTAAGCTACATATAAAAACAGAGTTGACAGAGGCTTTTTGCTCTCAGGGTTGCCAGAAAGTCTCCAACAACGCCCACATATACTCTATGAACTTTTGTCATAGTTTATCTTTTACATTTGTCGGGTTATATCTACTTATAATAGAAAAAATGTACAGTGTAAGCGAATATATCAGCCTTTAGGGGCTCTGGGCATGGGCCTCGTCTGCCCTTATGGTAAAGACGGTACTGGTGTTCAACCCCGCGCAGTGAAGAGTTTCGTATTCAGTAAATATGCGACATAAATGGGTGTATTTTTTGATTGCTCATTTTGTCAAGAAGCTTGATTTTTGTACAACTCCAAGTGACTGTAAACAGTTCCGATCCATTCAAACTTTTAAAAATCTGATTTTTATTTGTCTGACGTGTCCTGTCGTCGTGTTTGATATTAATTGATCGAGTGAAGCGAGATCTCCAAATCAAATTTGGCAAATCGGCGTTGTATGTATGTATGTTTGTCCGAGGATAAGTTTCGAAGCGTTGATCCGATCATCGTGAAATTTGATATTATAGGTAGGTAGTGATGTGGCACAATTTTGGTGTGACTAAATGACTTGAAATGTTGGGGGTTTGCTGAGATATTAGGGTTCAAGAGGGGTCAAAAACTAAAAATGAGGTTATTAGGTCAAGTGGGACGTCAAATGAAAGGTCTTAATTTTTACATTTCGACCCGTTTTTATTTTCAGTGAAGTTCTTGCAGTTTGTAAGTTATTAGCCATAATAAAAGCTGAACTTTGACAAAATTCACAGGGTACACCAGTTATCCCACAGTGCTGAAATTTGGTATGCGTGTAGCTTTAGTGACACAAATATAGGAAAAAAGTCTGAAATCCAGAATAACTGCAATTTCTACCCCAAAAAAGAATAACCAACTACATGAAATTTTATTTTTATTTCATCCTTCTATTGTACACCTATATGTACTTACTTATAGTATTTTATATAATATACCTTTTTAATATTCATCATCATCATATCAGCCGTAGGACGTCCACTGCTGGACAAATGCCTCCCTCATTGATCTCCAGGAACTGCGGTTGGAAGCGGCCTGCATCCAACGCCGACCTGCGGTTCTTACCAAGTCGTCTGCCCATCTTGTGGGTGGACGTCCTACGCTGCGCTTGCCGGTCCGTGGCCTCCACTCGAGAACCTTTCGGCCCCATCGGCCATCTGTTCTGCGCTTATATGGCCTGCCCATTGCCACTTCAACGTGCTAATCCGTCGGGCTATGTCGGTGACTTGAGTTCTCCTACGTATCTCCTCATTTCTGATTCGATCCCGTAGAGAAACATCGAGCATAGCCCTCTCCATAGCTCGTTGAGCGACTTTGAGTTTATTCATAAGGCCAATAGTGAAGGACCACGTCTCGGTTCCATATGTCATCACTGGTAACACACACTGATTGAAGACTTTCGTCTTAAGGCACTGAGGTATGTTGGACGAAAAGACGCGAAGTTTCCCAAACGCTGCCCATCCGAGTTGGATTCGACGAATGACCTCTTTCTCGAAGTTGGACCTACCTAATTGGACTGTTTGTCCTAGGTATACATACGCGTCGACAACTTCAAGAGCTGAGTTCTCAACCATAACTGGGGCAGGGACGACATGGACATTCGACATGATTTTCGTCTTGTCCATGTTCATTTTAGGCCCTACCCGTTGGGAGACTCGATTGAGGCCTTCGAGTATCGTGCTGAGCTCTTCAATCGACTTTGCCATGACCACAATATCGTCGGCAAACCGAAGGTGAGTGATGTATTCGCCGTTAATATTGATGCCCAGTCCTTTCCATTCCAGAAGCTTGAAGGCTTCCAATGCGGCGTAAACAGTTTCGGAGAGATTACATCTCCCTGTCTTACGCTTCTTTTTAAGGGAATCGCCTTCGAGCTCTGTTCGTGTACTCGGACTGACATAGTGGCGTTTTTATACAAACACTTCAACACTTCGATGTACCAATAGTCAATACGGCATCGTTGGAGCGACTCAAGCACTGCCCATGTTTCGATCGAATCGAAGGCTTTCTCATAGTCCACAAACGCGAGACATAGCGGCAAGTTATACTCTTCGGTCTTCTGTATGACTTGCCGCAGCGTATGTATGTGGTATATGGTACTGTAGCCTTTACGGAACCCGGCTTGTTCGGGAGGCTGGAAGTCATCAAACCTGCGTTCGAGACGGTTCGCGATGACCCTCGAAAACAGCTTATAAACATGGCTCAAAAGCGAGATGGGTCTGTAATTCTTAAACCAGGTGTTGTCACCTTTCTTGAAAAACAGAACCACCACGCCCCCGTTCCATGCTTTTGGCGTCGTACCTTCAAGCAAGGCGGAATTAAAGAGCTTCTGAAGGACTTTAAGTACCGGTGATCCACCCGCTTTCAGAAGCTCTGAAGTGATTCCGTCCTCACCCGGCGCCTTGTGGTTCTTAAGCTGATTCAAGGCCATCCTGATCTCATACAGGCTGATGTCCGGAATATCTTCGGTATAATGTCGGGTCAGTTTGGCTCTTGGGTCGTTGGCCGCACTGCAAACAGGTTTAGTGACCGAATCGTAGAGCCGTCCATAGAACCTTTCGACTTCCCTTAACACTTCCGCTTTACTTGACGTTATGCTGCCATCTTCCCTCTTCAGCTTCGTCATGCGGCTCTGCCCAATAGAATGATCTCTCGCGAACACTTTGGAGCCTTTATTCCGCTCTATCATATCTTTAATACGAGATGTATTAAAGGTACGAATATCGTGCCGCAAGGATTTCCAAATTTTTCTATTGAGCTGCCTATGTGACTGAGCATCATCGGGAGACTGCAGTCGCAAAGAACATCGTTCAGCCTTGAGATTCAGGGTGTCATCAGAGAGTTTCTGAGGTCTATTTGTACAAGGGATCTTAAAGAACTGGGACCCCACCGTATGGACGGTTTCTACGAACCTGTTATTGATCTCGTCCACTGATGCATCTACTTCTAGACAGTCAAAGCGATTTGCAAGTTCGAATTGAAAGCTCTCGAGGTTTTGGATATATGCGCGAGTGGGTCGGAGTGTAGATTTCATCAAACGGGACCTTTCAAGTTTAACGTTCATATTCAATGTGGCTCTAACAATTCGGTGATCACTGCCGGTTTTCACCCTGTGAATCACAGAGACATCATTGAATATCCGTTTCTTGTTGGTCAAGATGAAATCAATCTCACTTCTCGTGGAACCGTTGGGACTCATCCAGGTCCATTTCCTGTGAGGCGACTTCTGGGAAAAAGAATTCATCATAAAGAGTCCTTCTTTGTCCAGAAAATCGGCCAGCCTCTGTCCCCTGGGGTTACGTTGCCCATATCTAAATTACCCCACTTTCAACTCATCATCGCTTCTCATGCCGAGCTTTGCATTGAAGTCCCCCATAACAACAATAAAGTGAGTTTTGTTCGTATGTATGGCTCTACTGATGTCCTCATACATAGACTCTACTTCTTCATCTGGGTGTGAAGAGGTTGGCGCATATACCTGAAAGACCTTCAGCGAATATCGCTTAGATATTCTGAGTGTCAGATACGCGACCCTGCTCGACACACTGTCGATGGTGATAATGTTGTTGATGTGAAAAAAAAAAATGAAAAAATAAAAATAAAAATAAACTTGTGAACGAGAAACCCAACACCACCTTGGGACTGTTGGTCGCCCTCCCGGTAGTATAGCAGGTTACCAGACTTAAGGGATATCGTGTCCTCGCCCTCTCTACGGACTTCTGATAACCCCAAAATGTCCCAGTGTAATCTACTAATTTCTTCTTCCAGCTCAACAATCTTTTCGTCTGTCCTCAAAGTGCGGATGTTGTGTGTTACCAGGGCCAGTGGTCGTCGTAGGGTTTGGTAGCCGATCGTCTCCCGGGGATTCTTAGCACCCCTGGCCCCACCGTTACCGTGACTGCTACCGTAGCCAGGATTAGCGGGGCCGCCGGGGACTCGGGGCCTTGTTTTACGTTGCACTATATCCATAAGGGGGTTGTTGCCATACTCGCCACGCTTGGCAGGCGGGTTGGCGAGCGCAGTATAGGTATTGAAAACACGAAAAGACGCTGCTGCCCATCTTTCGGAGGTATCCCTTAGCAGATTCCTACTGCATCCACCGGCAAGAGCGGAGGAGCAAAATTCTATTGCCGGCGCCCCACGGCACGCAATATATATTTTTATATATATTTAATATTTTTTTCACACCACCTGCTTGACAATGTCGTATAAAACTCACCGAAAGCAGGTGATTAAATCCTTTCAGCTGAGCCGGGAGTAAAATTGTACTGATTTGAATTTGGAACTTCATCTGTTCGTCCCACGGCATTTTTTAATATTAGTATGGAATATTTTTGATTAAATATTATGCACCTTATTTATTTATTTGTTTGTAATTATTTATTTTGCTTATGTAAATACACTGTTTATTCAATATTCAATTATTTTTATTAATAGCTACCGTCCTATAACGTTCTCGTGAAATTCAGTCCATCCAAAGGTTGTCTGGAAGAGATCGCTTTTAGCGATAAGACCGCCACTTGTATTTCTGCTTGTATTGTTATTTGTTTTACATTGTTTTTTTAAATTTAAGTGTGATTTACAATAAAGCGTTTTCTATCTATCTATCTATGAAATCCCTATATATCTATGAAAAAGGGTACCTGTAATTTGAATGAAAATGGTTATTATTTCGTGGCACTATTTTGATAGTCAAAGATAACAAATAATATTTTTTTTTGTTTTATCGGAGACTCGCGAGATCTCAGTTCGGGGCGAACCACTAGTTTCAACTTGATACTCCATGCGTTCCTGAGAAAAAGGGTATTGTCAGACGGACAGACAGATAGACAACGAAGTGATTCTATAAGGTTTCCTATTTTCCTTTTAAGGTACGGAAGCCTCAAAAAATCACCATACATCAAGTTTTTAATTTTATAATTTGTGATCAAATCGTATGCAATATAGTGTGTGTTAAAATTTTGTGGTTTCATTTTATCTGAAAGATGAATTTGTGGTTAACCGTCACCAGGTATAATCAGCGGCACAAATAAAATTATAGCATCAGCCTAGCATGACTGCCATAAAACACGTCTGTACAAATGTACAATTACATACTAACATTATTCTAAGATTGTATTGTTATTTACTATACTATTTCCATTTCTTTATTTTCTCGATGTTAGTTCTAATTTGATAGTTGTAGTGATACCAAATAAGTAATGATATCGATCGCATATATTTATTATATTTTGAACAAAGACAAATACAACAAAAACATTTAAATATATTTTTCAAGGTGGGAACACTCAGTGGCCCACCGCTTTTTTGTGTTTGTTTTAATCGGTCTCTCGCAACAAGACGGTCGTGCTAGTCACTACATTTCTGTTCGCTGAGTTTTTTCACATTATCCATACGTTACGTTGTGTATTTTGTGTTCGTCCGTGTTGATTGCTGTCAAATATCAAAATGCCGAAAGGATCTGTTCTGAGAACCTACTTATTTTACAACAGCTTCGATAATTTTAAAGAAGTTGGCGTTATCAATCAAGAATTAATACGTGTAACATCTTGTAATGAAATATAATATTAGTTAATAAATTTGTACAAAAGTATCCAGCAGTAGTTTAGTTTCTTAAAATTTTGTAAAAAAATATCGCGTCTGTTATCGTGTTACGTTTATCGATAGCTCTATTCCTATCAGTTTCTCCGACTCTATTATAACCTTGTACGTGCGTAAGCGTTATATTTTTATAAAATAATGCATACATAACGTAAACAAAACGCATTTAAACATATAATATCACTCTTTAATATATAACTGCATTTATTTTTTATTCGATCCGTAGATTGCACTAACATACGGCCCACCTGATATAACGTGGTAACCATCGCCTATAACAAAGTATTTCCTAGTAGATGACACACCTTTGGAACGAGCTCTAAGATGTACTGCCCTGCTTCCATCAACTTGACGCATACAAATGCCTCAAGTGCCTATAATTTCACTCGCAATCATACCCTTCAAACGGAAACACATCAATGCTGCTTGGTAGTAGAAGTATTCTTAGTAGTAATTTCTACCGTAGTTCAGAGCAGATTTCTAGCCAAGCTTGCATGACCGTCGTAGAAAAGGTTATCTTCAGGATAATATACCAGTGGTTCGCGCCGAGCTGAGATCTCGTGAATCTACTATAAAAGCAAAAAAAAATATTAATCGTAATCTTTGACTATCAAAATAGTGCCACGGAATAATTAACCAATAAACTTGACCTACAGTTTCATTCAAATTACAGGTAACGGGAGTTCATGTAAATTGTTAAATTTTTTTGGGGTAAAAATTGCGGTTATTCTGGATTTCAGACTTTAGCCTATATTTGTAATACACATGCATACTATATTACAGCACTGTGGGGTCACTGGTGTACCCTGTGTTATGTCAAAGTTTAGTTTTTATTATTGCTAATAACTCAAAAACTACAAAAACTTTACTATGAATAAAAACGGGATCAATATGTACCTACTAATGAAGATCTTTCATTTGACGTGTCATTGACCTAATAGTCTCATTTTCATTTATCTTGAACCCCAATATCTCAATAACCCCCCATATTTTTAGCTCATTTAGTAACACTAAAACTGTGCCATCACTACCTACCTATGTATCAAATTTCACAATGATCGGATCAATGCTTCGAAAGTTATCTTCGGACAAACAAACATACATACAACGCCGATATGCCCAAGTTGATTTAAAAGTCTTGCTTCGCTCGATCAATTAAAATAATATTTTAGTGTAGATAGTAGTAACCACAGATAGCAACATTTGTACGGTTCTGTTTCTATTCTCTACACGAAAATGTATTTTTACCCTCTTCAATAAAGAAAAACTTTTCAAGGTTGGTCATGCTATATTTCAAACCTATACTGGTATGGATGGTTAAATAATTGAATCGTATTATTACAGTTTTTAAAGCTGTAGTAAACAGTACCGGTTATTCATCCAAGTATTCACAGTGTGAAACGTTGCTTACCTCAGTCAAAACTTGATAATGGAGAATGTTCTGAGGAGCTATTTGATCTCATCCCGTCGTTGAGATTACCACCGCACTTCTCGACAACGTAATAAAGCTCATCCACATATCATCGACAATTGGGTATGGCGCACCACACGCTTCACGTGATCTTTTCTACCCCATACTTTCAAGATGTGGAATGAGCTACCATCTGAGGTTTTCCCATTAGGCTACGACATGGCACGCTTCAAGAGATATGTAAAGAGGTTTCTACAGTGTAGGGAACGCATCGACAATACCCCGGGTGTTGCCGGTGTCAATAGGCGACGGTGACCGCTTTTTTTTTATATATAAATATATGGCAAACGAGCATGCAGTCCACCAGATGTTAAGTGGCTTCTGCAGCCCATGGATATCCACATAGAATTCAAAACAAGCTATTATGTTGTCTTGATCTCTATGTGGATACAATGCCATACTATAGTACTTAACTGTTATGTTTATGTGCCAGTAATTACAGGAACATACCAATACCATCTAACCGGAACACAGCAGCACAAGTACTGCTATTTGGCGGCAGATAAAGGCAAGACGGTGGTGCCTACTTCTTCGAGCTCGTTCACTGAAGCTCTACCACCAGTAATACCACCGTTTACCATCAGGTGGGCCGTAAGCCACAAATAACAAAAGAAAATTAAAAAATCGGCTTTTTATTCGTCTGTCGTGTCATGACATGACGCATCTGAACGGTATCGGTTTCATATATTTTAAACACGTCACGTACGACACACATATAAATCTCACCATATTAATAAATGTACCATATTTTCTGACGCGCGTACTATATACACTACGTTTCAAATTAACTCAATAAATTACTTTAAATTTAATAATAATCGAGAATCAACTTCGAGAAAGAGGTCAATCGTCGAATCCAACTCGGATGGGCAGCGTTTGGGAAACTTCGCAACGTCTTTTCGTCCAACATACCTCAGTCCCTTAAGACGAAAGTCTTCAATCAGTGTGTGTTACCAGTGATGACATATGGAACCGAGACGTGGTCCTTCACTATTGGCCTTGTGAATAAGCTCAGATTCGCTCAACGAGCTATGGAGAGGACTATGCTCGCGGTTTCTCTACGGGATCGAATCAGAAATGAGGAGATACGTAGGAGAACTCAAGTCACCGACATAGCCCGACGGATTAGCACGTTGAAGTGGCAATGGGCAAGCCATATAGCGCGCAGAACAGATGGCCGATGGGGCCTAAAAGTTCGCGAATGGAGGCCACGGACCGGCAAGCGCAGCGTAGGACTTCCACCTACAAGATGGGCAGACGACTTGTTAAGAACCGCAGGTCGGCGTTGGATGCAGGCCGCTTCCAACCGCAGTTCCTGGAGATCAATTAGGGAGGCCTTTGTCGTTCTACGGCTGATATGATGATGATGATAATAATAATTTTTTGATCTATGAATACGTTTACTGAACAATTTACGCGTTTTAACAAATTCATGGAATATTCCAATAAATATTTACTTTTATTTTACGAGCAAACCCTTTATGAATACACAACGAAGTTTGCGAATGTCTGCGAAATATCTTGCTCATTTTCTTACCAATGAAAAGGAAAAAGTTTGCTTTGAAAGCATACCTTCTTAATTTCATTGCACCCTAAGATTTTATTGGGATAGATTCATTTTAAATATAGTTTCGAGTTTCCAATTTCAGTCTAAGTAGTTAGATAGATAACTCTTTATTGAATTATCACCCAAACAGAAATAATACAAAAATAAGTAGGCTAAAATAAATAAGGCAATACAATGGGCGGCCTTATCGCTGCAAGCGATCTCTTCCAGACAATTTTCTTCCAATCCTTTGGATGGATCGAACTTTACAAAGATACGGAGTGCGGTGTACTTTAGAGGATACATTTACACATAATAATATATACTAAGGTATAATAAAAATATGATGAAGTTTTAATCCTAATACTTAATATACTTATAAAACAGACTAATATATAGGTATATACATATAGCAAACTATACTAACAGATAACTACATAAATAGTTAATAAATAATGCTAGGAAGATGACATCGTCAGGTAATGTTGTTTCGCCTTCAACTCGAAGGTGTGTAAGGAGGATGACCGTCCTCCCGTGTCAGAAAACTAATTTTTGTGTTTAAAAACCTGAGGCAAGTTGTGAATTATCATTGTTTGAAAACTGTTTACTATGCCCTTGCCCAATCAGTTCTATCATATTGCATAACTTCGTGGGGTGGCTCGGCGAGGTCATTTATGCTAAAGCTGGAAAGAGCACAAACGGCGGTTCTGAAGGTAATTGTCGAAAAACCAATCTATTTTCCCACTTCAGAGCTTTATTCGATTTGCCAAGTTCCAACAGTTCGGCAACTTTTTAAAGCGCAAACTGTCATGCGAAAGCACTCCCAATTACTCGTAATATATGACCCAAATCTTACTACTAACAAACGAAAAGGTCTGATAATGTCTGCAACATTGAGCGTCGGTCGACGCACGGCACTAGCAAGTCGATATTACTATTACATCAGCCCGTTACTTTATAATAGATTAAATAGACACCTAAATATATATCCTCTCCCTTTATTTAAATGCAAAATTAAATGCCTGGCATGGCTCCAATCACTGTCCTACAATGAAACGGAAGAACTCATGGTTGTCTCTTAAGTAGCCTAGCACACACGCATATATACACAACCGCTACCCCCAAATACACCCTCGTGCATACACGCACGCACGCACACACACACACATACACACGCACATTTACAAGCACAGAATAATTAATATATACATACACGTACATATTGTATGTGTAACTAATGCACCTTGATTGGGACTGCTACTGTAATATTTCCCGGAGGAGGGCGTTGATGTCTGCGACACAGTTTAATACTTCTGCAGATACCATCGTTTCTCACATCATTTGTACCATTATTTATATTCCAAATAAAAAAATTATGAATTAATTCTTCGGACAGAGCATTCCACAGCCGAACAACTTGGACAGTAAAAGAAGCGCTGTAAAAAGAAGTGCTGTGCGAAGGAATTCTGAGTATCAAGTTTTCTGATGACCTAAGAGTATAGTTATTTGAAGAATGGAGAAATTCAAATCTATCTTTCAGATAGTGAGGAGAGAAGGGATTGAAAAGAATAGAATAGAGAAGAGAAAGGACATGTGCATTCCGACGAAGCCGAATTGGAAGCCACTTAAGCTTTGAACGAAGGGAGACCCATGATCATATTTACGGAGGCCAAATATAAATCTGATAGAAAAATTTTGTAGACGCTCGAGCTTGCTAAACTGTTCTTCAGTGAGGTCCAGATAACAAGCATCGGCATAGTCCACGATGTAAAAGCGATTGTGCAAGTAGTTCTAAGCAACGTGAGGTGAATCCATGCAGCGTTACCTCTGATTAAGGAAACAGTTTCGAAGTGATATCGATTTACTCTTTCTAAGAACTAGGGCGGATAATACAGCTGTACAATACACGCGGCGACTTTTTGCGACTGCATCGAAACACAAAACCAATACGTTGAAAGATAATTAGGCTAAAATAAGATATTCGTTGAATACGTCATTTTGTCTATACTAAGATTAGATTAGATTAGATAATTTCTTTATTACATACCAATAAATATTAACATACAAAAGAAAATACACTTTTCAATCACAGGTACAATGTGCGGCTTTATCGCTAAACGCGATCTCTTCCAGGCAACCTTTGGATGGACAGGATCTATGTAAACAAATAAGGACGGCGGCCTTATTAACGCGCCGGCGAACACTGAGCGGAACTTCAATTTGGCCACGTCAAAAACTTCGGCCTGAATATCGCTATCCCTGTTTAGTGACGAAGTTTAGCCACGCAGAGCGACAGTGATAACAATAGAACGATTCTAAATTTGATTAGATTTTGACCGTGTTCCATAATATCAAAAATGATGACTGAAAACTTGTTGTATTTTTCTCATTGTGTTGTTATTCTGTAACTAGACAATATAATCTATGTTCCCATGACTAGGATACGTAAGATGTTGTTGTTTTTAATACGAAACAATTAGGTTGAAAACAGGTCTTTTATAACGTAAAAACATGCAGAATTCGATATGCTTCTATTTTATTTTAGGTAAGTATTTTGATCTAATATATGGTTGGGAACCTAGATAAATACTATTCAAATTAAAATAATACCTTATTAAGGTAGAAATATGCTCCAATTAGAAATGATCTTGGTAGTACGTGTTGTATGGGCGATTGTCCCTCCGGTGCCCCCTTAAATATAATATAAAATAAAATGCATTTAATATAATCATAAAATTACATAAATATTAATAATAAACTACATAAAATATATATATCTAAATATATAAATTATAAAAAAGTATAAATTAATAAATGGCCTAGTAAGCGATGTATGACAGATAGTGTCTACTACTAAAATAGTCTATACTAAGATTGTTTTTAATCAATAATGCAACCTTTATAATGAAACATTTGAAATTATAAATATGTTGAACAATGGGTGACTTAGTTGTTGGACCCGTAAGCTGGATAAGTAGTTAAATAAGGCAATTTACAATATTATTATTTGACACAATACAGAAGCTTCGCACAAAGCGGTTCTATTCGACCTTTATTAGGCGCACCGCTAAAGAGTGGAACGCCTTGCCTGAGTCTGTGTTTGCTGATAACTACAACCTGGGTGTCTTCAAGTCGCGAGCGAATAGATTTCTTCTAGGCAAGCGTGATCCATAGTAGACTACCATCGCTTACCATCAGGTAAGATCGTGATCAAAGGCAAACATTTATAAAAAAAATCTTCCGCTCGCGGCTTCGCACGTGTGGTTTATAAATACAAAGTAGCCAAATTTTATCGAAATCTGTCTAGCCGTTCAATCGTGAAAACGTAACTAAATATATAGAGAGACAGAATTTATTTAGAATCACACTAATATTATAAATATGAAAGTTTGGATGTTTGTTAACAATGACGTCGTAACGGCCGAATCGATTTCAATGATATTTAGTATGTATGTAGATTATAACCTGGATTAATACCTACATAGGCTACTTTTTATCCGTTAAATGAAGTTCCATGGAATAAAAATGGGGTGTCAATTCAAGTTGCAACAGCGAGTTTAGCTTTATTTCTATGTTACCTACACATAACGCGTACGAAGTCGCGGGAAACAGCTAGTTTATAATATTAGTATTGATTATTTACATACTAGAGAAAGTTTCACTGGCTGCATTACGTTTTATCGGTTTCGCGACTGCATCGTTTGATAAAAGTCGCCGTGAGAAAACACGGTTTAATTGTTTGCTGTTTTCGCTTCCCCGGTTCCAGGAAAAGTTTATTTCATTTAAAGTTTAACTTTGCATTTTTAATTTGACAAGGTAGTGTGCAGAAAACTTTTGCAGCGAACCGTTTGAAGTAGTACTTTCGTACATATTTAATACGTTCGTTTTATTTCTCTACAGGAAAATGTAACAAATCAAAGTATACGTTGGACCATGTTAAGTATGTCTTTTTCATTAAAATACGATCAAAAGAGACATAACGCGGTGTTACTATTCCATACATAATCAAATAACACGAGCGATATTACATATATTAATAAGATTTTGGTATAAAGACACAGAAGCTGGTTCAAAAATCCATTTTTCATCATTATAATAAACCCACGGATTGTAACTCTGCAAGACGGGATCAGAAAATGCCTGAGCTGTTTCTGCTCAACTGTAATGATGATTTATAAGAATGAAGACCTCTGCGGGTACGTAAGCCTTAACTTAAACCCAATTTAATGGGTACAGCAGATGGGGCAGCCAATGATATCAAGCGGCGCAAATATGGAAGTCTCGACAGAGCTTACGTATTTGAGCCATTTGGGGTCGAGACCCTGGGCCCATAGGGTACCGTGGCCCATAACGTTTTCAAAATTATTTTTGGGTGTCTGGTCGAAGTGACGTGTGATCCGAGAGCTGGCGCTTATGTGGGTCAACGCATAAGCATTGCAATTCTGCGGAGCAATGCAGCCAGTGTCTTGGGAACACTTCCGCCTGGTGTGATCTGGAGCAGTTGAGCTATTTATATATCGATTACAATACTCTTTACATGAATCACTGTTTCTCCAGTATAGTCTTGTGAATAATTTTATATTTATTCTGTTATTAAAGGTATTTTACCTAATTAAAACATTGTATGGTGTCAAATCCCCTGCAGAGGACAAAATACAACAGATGGAGCTATACTACGACAAACTGGATCCCCCGTGGTACAAAGCGCAGAAGAGGAAGACCTCCAAAGAGATAGTAGAAGTGGCTGGAAAAATATGGCAAAGAATTGCAAGAGACCGGACAGGGTGGAGTCAATTGGAGGAGGCTTTTACCGCCACAGGCCGTCCTTACACGACAATAAATAGTAAGTTAATCATAGTGTATGGGAAAATAAAGCTTATTTATTTATTTTTTATTTGTATTATGGTGTCAAATAAAAATATTGGCGAACAGATTTAGCAAAAAAGCCATGATTTAGGCTTAGATCCGTACGGTTACAGTTTTTTACTGGAACACGTGATGCGAAAATTTGTGTTCTAATAGTTTTGTACACTCTACAATAGTCAATTTGTGATAATCAAGGTTGCATTATCAGCATTTTTTTTTATTTTGCATAGTTATTGCAGTATCGTTTTAAACAATGTCGACCACCTCGGAGATGGCGCGACGACTGGATGTTTATTTGCAGCAGGGTACAGAAAAACTGGAATGAAGAGAGGTATGGCTTTGCCCTGCAGTGGAACAATATATTTAGGTTATAAATTAAATAAATAAATAATAGTAAGAACGACCGAGTTTGGAATTGTGATGTGCTCGTGAATGATGTTGTATCTGATCAGTTGATAGCATTTTTAAAGCAAATGGCTCACCCCTTCCATTTTCCAACAGAGAACATCCTCAGATCCCTTTCAAGAAGCAGTGACTATCCTAATAAGCGATAGTCAAAGTCTATAAAAAAACTTTTGTCAGCATTTGTCTTCGCATTGCTGATAAGCTATAAACCCACCTTCTGAATATGCTGCTGCTCAGTAAACTCGCAGAGTATATCCAGGCCATTTTTCTTCACAGTACAACTGCATGGGGTAATCGTGTTGGAAGCTGGGCACTGCTGGGCGCCTTGAGGATGCGCTGGCCGCGCGAGCAGCACCACGCAGCATAGAAGGAGCCAGCGCGTCAGCATTGTTGATATACTGGAAAAAAGTATAGAGTTAGTTGATGATGGCTTTTTGAAGTAAAAACTTCTTTACGCACGCTTGACTTAGGGAGTAAGCTGGTGAATGCATTACGAAAAGTGCGAACGGAAGTTGAGAGGGAGATATAAGTTAATGAAGATAGAAAGTGAGAGAGTTACGTTTCATATATTTTTAAACGTTAATGTGCGAGTGCGAGTTGCGTCTGTCCAGAATGAACATAGACTGATCAACCTACAGACGTGTGGACAATTTTGTAATTGAACAATTTTATAAATTAATATTTTGAAAAAGAAGTTTTACTTCAGTCGTGTGGTCTAAAGCACACTCGTTTTTTTTATTACCTTCTGCGGCCATGAAACCAATTGTGATCGCTACATATTTTCATGTCACTCATAGTTCATGGGGGCGTTCAATGTACACCACTAAGCCCTATCAGCTGTTAGAAATTAAAGTATATTCTTGGGGTGTTAACTTTTAGTTCCTCTGGGCTAAGGATGTGTTTTCCCAGATGAATACTAAGTTTGCGTTAGACCTCAATCACGGACAATCGCATTGAATTGGTACAGGGTTAAATACAGCGTGGGTTGAGAGGTCATAAGACCATGTAAAGTTGAAAAGGGACACAAAGAGCAGCTAGCAGCTAAGTAGCTTATGTTCCAATCCTGGTCCTAGTATATCTATATGTATACCAAATTTCATCAAAATCTGTCTAGCTTGAAGAGTAGTAGAGCTCCTTCTGAAAGGTCTCGCCTGGGGAAGTACTACCACCATACCTATTTCTGCCACAAAGCAGCATTGCTGTGATTTGATTTCCGATAAAATTACAGATACATGATGCTTTACACCCGTATGCCTAAGTTGATGGTCGCAGGGCAGTGCATTGTAGGGGAAGTTTCTAAGGTGCGTGACCTACGAGGCAATACTTTGCTACAGGCGATGGTTATCGCTTAATATCATATCATTTACCATTTTTACAGCCGCAATTTGTAATTTGTAATTCTTTAATTTATATAATTTTATTTTGACAATTATTTTTTGTTTATTATTTTGTTTAGTTATAGATATTTTGGCATTCTACAATTGTTGTAGTTTATCGTAATGACAAGGCTCCTTTACAGCCGCAATTTGTAATAATTTGTTTTCGACACGATATACATGAATTAAGATTTAGCATTGACATTGATTGAAATTGTTTTATTCGGTATTTTTATTGATTTTTGTATTATTTTTTTTATTTTAAGTTTACATTCAATTAAGTTGAATAACTTATTCCCGATACCTGTCTGTTTGAGCTGCTGTAATGTTAATTTTATTGATATATTCTAAATATGACGTTACTAAGTGTTCTTTAATGTACCTACAGTGGAAAATAAATAAAATGAAATGAAATGTGCTTGTTCCATCACCAGGTAGTATAAGTATGTATATGTAGTAAATTAGGTACACCATTACACCTCAGGTAATGTCCACACAGTCCATTCCGTCCAAAGGCTGTCTGGTAGAGATCGCTATTCAGCGATAATACCGCCAATTGTATCACATAGTTTTACGGTGTTCTTTTTAGCTGTATTGTTTTCTTGGTGCGCAATTAAGAAATATCTCATCTAATCTAATCTAGTATTAACAAATCCCCTGTTTAGTTATTAAAACGTAATCAACAGACAAACATAAAATAATTTGAATTTATAATATTAGTATGGATGTACAGATACGTTGGAAGCGCAGCTTAGGACGACCTCCAACTAGATGGATGGCCTGATAAAGGTCGCTGGGAGCCGTTGGATGCAGGGCGCACAAGATCGGTCGCGCTCGAAATCTATGGGGTGGCCAGCATTGGATGTCCTGTGGCTGATATGACGATGCCAACTAGATAACTGTTCGTGCTATAAGACGGCTTTATATTGTCTTTCTCTGCTTGTTTCATTAAACAATTCACTATAGAATAAATCACTTCATTCGAGCCACTCAGAATAATAAAGTAGGTATACGCTTTTCTTCGATTTTATTGTTCTGAAATAAAACTTCGGCATTCGAAAGTTTCTTGTTCTTGTACAAGCTAAACAACTTAGCACACGGTTATTTGATTCTACAAAGATAAGTTAGAAAATCATATAAAATTCACGCAGAGCAATCTGTTACAACCAAAACTTGTTCATAACTTTTCAAACATTTGTGAAACTATTTCCAAGCGCTTAAAGCGCTGACAGTTTACAGAGCTTTGAGAAGGATGTCTAGCAAAATGCGTGTGCTTTAAGAAGTTATAAAATACACTAATGAATATATAAAATAAATAACAAATATTGCTGGACATGTCACACAGCGCTATCTAGCCCCAAACTAAGCGGAGTTGGAACTATATAACAGATATAAATACTTATATACTTTTTTTGTAACTATTTGCTTATTTGTACAGAAAAACATCCAGACCCAGAATAAATATTTATAGATCATGCAAATATTTGTTCCGCGGCGTGAATCGAATCCGCTACCTCCTGCGTCTCAGCCGCGGGCGAATAGCCGGCCGGATCTACAGATATTTGTTCCAGGTCTGGATGTGTCTTCTATTTATTATAAAAATGTATTTATATTACGAAAATGTGTGATTTTTATTTATTTTTCGCACTGTAAAGATCTAATAAAAATATAATGAAGAAATTCGATCCATTTTAAAATTTTACTACAAAAAAGGTAAAAATGCAACGCAAGCCGCGAAAAAAAATTGCAATGTTTATGGGCCTAGTGCAGTGTCTGTAAGAGTAGCACAAATTTGTTTTAAGCGTTTTCAATCCGGAAATTTTGATGTCAAAGATGCACGTCGCTCTGGTCGCCCTATTACGGATAAAATTGATACCATTTTTTGAAAAAGTGGAGCAAGATCGGCATATCAGTAGTTACGACGTAGCTAAAGAACTGGGAATTGACCACAAAACAGTTTTGGCACATTTGAAAAAAACTGGGTACACAAAAAAGCTCGATATTTGGGTACCCCACGAGCTCACTGAAAGAAACCTAATGGACCATGTACTCATTTGTGATTCTTTATTACGACGTAATGAAACCGAACCATTTTAGAAGAAGCTAATAACTGGTGATGAAAAGTGGATCACGTACGACAATAACGTGCGAAAAAGGTCGTGGTCAAAGGCCGGTCAGGCTTCACAGACTGTGGCGAAACCCGGGTTAACTCGCAACAAGGTGAAGCTGTGTGTGTGGTGGGATTGGAAAGGCATTATTCATTATGAGATATTACCACCAGGCAGGACCATCGATTCTGAACTCTACTGCGAACAACTGATGAGATTAAAGCAAGAAGTTGAGAGAAAGCGGCCGGAATTAATCAACAGAAGGGGTGTGGTTTTTCATCATGATAACGCTAGACCTCACACATCTTCATCATACCTCAGTATTTTATACTAACTCCTTCACTCTTCAGGCTACCAGACTCTGGAATTCACTACCTGTTTCAATTCGTAACACCAAATTCCTTCCTGTTTTTAAAAACATGGTTAATAAACATTATCAGTCGTCCATCGCTCACTAAGACTTCTGAACTTTAAATTTTATATATAATTTTTTATTTTTTTTTCTAATTACCTATGTATTTAGAAGTAGGTTATTTAATATTATAAAATTATTTATATTTATTTATATGTATATTTTATTTTAGTCATTTATGTACTAATTCTGTTAGTTATTATTTGATTAACGCCGCCGTCCTCATTTGTTCACACAGATCTTGTCCATCCAAAGGATGCCTGGAAGAGATCGCTTTTAGCGATAAGGCCGCCCGTTGTACCTTTGATTTAATTTTGTATTCTCTTTTGTTTGTATTATTTTTAATGGTGTGCAATAAAGAAATTATCTATCTATCTATCTTTAGCCACTCAGCAAAAAATAGGAGAGTTTGGCTGGGAGGTGTTAATGCATCCGCCGTATAGTCCTGACCTTGCACCTTCAGATTTTCACCTGGTTCGGTCTCTTCAGAATTCTTTAGGCAGTGTCAGGTTAACATCACGAGAGGACTGCCAAAACTACTTGTCGCGGTATTTTGATCAGAAGCCCCAAAATTTCTATAGCAATGGGATCATGTCTCTACCTACAAGATGGCAAAAAGTTATCGAACAAAATGGTACCTACATACTTTAGTTAAATGTAAATAAACTATTTACAAAATGTTAAAAAATCTTTTGAATTTTCTTAAAAAATGCGAAGAAACTTTTTCTCCGAACTAATATATAACTATTCTATCATTTATCTGGTTCTCATAACACATACTCTGCTTAGTTTGGGGCTAGATAGCGCTGTGTGAAATGTCTAGCAATATTTATTAATTAAGAGTTTTATTATAATAAACGCCTGCAAGTCTAGTTTTATCACGTCATCAAATGTTTCTCATTCTGTTGTATTTAGCATTCATCATTACCATACTAAAAAAGTAATCAAGACCGTATTATGAACAGGCCAGACTGTTTTTTTTTAAATGCTGACAGTGTATTCCCCGTCTTCCCGACATATGGATTGAAGAATGACAAACGGTTAACGGTATTGACTTTAATATTCAATCGAGCGTGAGAGGAATACGAAATGACGAGTATGCATGCAGGTTGTGATAGTTAAAAAATACAGGTGCTTCATTTGAAACTTGAAACTTGAAATTGGAAACTGAATTTGACTGGATCGAATTATGTGAAATCTTCTGCGGCAGTCTTCCTAGTTTTTCAATATCAAAGCTTTTGAAATAGCCCATAAATAATAATTAATTAAGGGCTTTTTCGAAAGCTTAGATTTTTTATTTTTTGATGTTCAAGATTTGATCATCTGTGTTCTTATCGTTAGTTCTTCCTACTTAGAATAAAACAGACCGCTTTCTTGCATTAATCTGTAATTTTGTAATGATAAACCGCTAATTATTTTGAGTAACTGACTTAAATAATATATTCCCACTTAAATTACTCATAGTTCGATAGTGAAACTTTTGAATTACCTACTTTGTTTATCGTCAGGATCCATATTTTAATAAGGACAACAGTGTTACTGCAAAATCACAACAAAAACAATCATAAAAATCTTCTTGGTAGAAAAATCGTTGAGAACAAACTTTAAATGACAGACAGCTGTGATCTAGTTTGCCATTAGGACTTCAAGGACTTAGCGATTTCTTATTAAAAAATACATAGACTTAGGGATTTCTTGGACTTAGGGTTTTTATGAATTGAATTTTTTATATATTATTTTTTTTTAAATCTGAAAATAACACTTAGAGATTTTTACGTAGAACCTCAAATACGCCATTTGAAAGGCAATTAAGAAACAAATCAGACAGTGTTGCTAGTTCATAACTGTAAAAAATGGACTTAGTGATTTCATGAATGGCCATTCAATTATAAAATAACGTAAATTATTTTCATAACATTCATTTTAGAGCTAGAGTCGCGTGCCATAAGCTATTTAAGCAAATATTATTGCAGTGTTAATGAGTTTGCAAACAATTAATTGGTAGCGAACTAATTAAGGTCCAATTAGTTTTGATATGTGATATTTTATCGAGCTCTGGACGAGCGGAAGCTCAGTTTGAAAAAAGCAATTATGTGATGTTCTGACATGGAAATTGAACAATTTGACATTCGGCACCAATTACCAATTTATTTTCGCTTATATTTTCTTTCATGGTTAGTAAAAGTATTTTCCTGTTCATCCCGTGATCACGGTACATTCAATTCTTGTAACGTTGTTGGTTTTTTTGTTATTCTGTCCATCCATTTTTTGTGCTTTCTTGAACAGCATTTATCCATGCTTTTAGCCAAGCTAAAGCTGAGACGTAATTGTTAGATAGGACCAAGCAATACGTACTTACGTACAGAATGTTAGTCAAGTCACAAGTTCATGTATCACTGATTAATCGAATTATCACTAAAACCTTCCTGAAGTATATAACAAACAACTCATAACTAACGTGACCATTTATTTTTTTGAAGTAAAACTTCTTTATGCACGCTTGACTTGGGGAATAAGCTGGTGAATGCGTGACGAGAGCGTTACGAAAAGTATGATCAGGTGAGGTGAACGGATGTTGAGAGGGAATTATATGTTTGTGAAGATAGAAAGAGAGAGAGTTACGTTTCGTATATTACTGTAGGGGCAAAAGAAAGAGAGGTGCGAGCACACATTTTCTTTTTCTCTTTCTCTCATAGCCAGTGCATGAAATACATAGGTACATCATCGGTTATATATACATAGTTAGTAGTTTGTTTGCGAGTTTGCTAGCGTTACGCGAACGGTTATTACTTAAATAATTTTCGTAATTCCATTTTGTTGTTGAACAATTTTATTAATTTATATTTTGAAAAAGATGTTTTAGGTACTTCAGTCGTGTGGTCTAAAGCACACTCGTTTTTTTGTCAGAGCGGGAGCGCTGGAGGAAACAAAAAAAAATTATTTTACTAGGTATTTATTAAAAAAAAAGGACATGAAAAACAATATATTAGGTACCTATATTAGTATTGAAATTTTAACATTTCAATGTGGTTGAAGACGCATTTGTTTTGTATTTGTCGGAAATTTGTTTTAAAATGTCAGGCCTAGTATTTGAGTAGGAATGGAGCTTATCACATGATTTTTTGTTAGTCTTTGCGTTATTTTGATTCGCTGCCGCTGTCAACCACGCGTTTCGAATCCAATGAATAAACTTGCAGGTAGGTAAGGGTACATTTAATGAATTTATCGTTTGGTCCCTTTGTAAAAGCGGGACATTTTTAATATGGTTGGGGGCAACGGGACAGACAGCCCGAAAGCGGGACTGTTCCGCCCAAAGCAGGACGAATGATCACATTAACCATAACCTCCTTTTCCGGTATACGTATTAGCTAACCCACCCAGCAGCTTCGCCCACGTGTTTTGTCCATAAAACCATTACCCTCCATTAGTGTAGTCAGATAAAAAGTAGCCTATGTATGTTCCAACCCCAGTCATAATCTATCTGTATATCAAATTTTATCAAAATTTGTCCCACTGTTTAGTCGTGAAAACTTAACAAACAGACCGACAGAGAGACTTTCGAATTTATAACATACTAGCTGACCAATCCGCAGCTTCGCACGCGTAGTTTTTCAATAAAAACATTACCCTCCTTCTGCGCAGTTGGGTAAAAAGTAACTTATGTTACTCAAGGTGAATGTAACTTTCCAATGGTGAAAGAGTTTTTGAAATCGTACCAGTAGTTTTTGAGTTTATTCATTGCAAACATACACACAAAAATACAAATCTTTCCTCTTTACATTATTAGTATAGAAGTCAGGATCCCAAGTACTCTGTATGAAAGAATAGTTCGAACTACAAATCACTCTGTATTATCGCAGGGGTGTTGCTTACATGTCGATGTGCGTGTCAGGCGGGCGTACAGGGCGAAGGGCGCGCCGATGTCATGGGGCACTAGGTCATGATCACAGGAACTCTGCTGACCACCCTGCCAAATAAAACAAGAATATTATTTACTAGCATACCATACCGCAATTTCGCACGCGTAGTTTTCCAATAAAAACATTACCCTGCCTCTGCGCAGTTGGTTAAAATGTAGCCTATTTTGCTCAGGGATAATGTAGCATTCTAACGATGAAATAATTTTTAAAATCAGACCAGTAGTTTTTGAGTTAATTCGTAACAAACATACAAAAGATAAAAGTATAGATACGGGTGTCTCTAGTTATAAAAAGATCGCTAACGACAAACAGTAATAGACAGTGAAACTCTAGCGAGTCGATTTTACAGTTATCGCTAGCGTTTATCTTTATTAGGGCCAGGCCATCTGATTATTTCGGTCAGTTTGCGTTATGACAGTAATCAGAAGGCAATTCCCGTAATTGTTACTAGTCAAATTCTGGCTTCGATCTTATTTCGATGCCTAACTGATTTGATTAACTGAAAGGTGATTAGAAAATGATAAGAGATACGACATCATTTGAGAAACTTGAAAAGGGTTTTGTAACCATACTAAAAATACCAGTGAGATGAATGGGTATTTTAATGCCCCTTCGTGCATGCCTTGAAAAAGCTTTACAACAGTGTTGTCACATCTACCAATGTTTTGGTAGATCTACCTAATTTGCCTCTGTTCTACTTATCTAACACCTTCGGCCTTAAAACTACCTAATTTTTAAAATATTACGATTGTATACAATTCTTCACAATCGAACAAACGTGTAACGAAATGTTACTTACTTACTATCAAATTTCGCCTGTCTTGTTAGTGTAATTTCAGCACTTATAATGGAACGCGTTATGTGAATGATCTAAAGAGTAGGTACAGAGCTACAGAGTGACATTGACAATGACATCTGTCACAACTGACACTGACTGACACTAGACGTGAAAACCTGCAGAACCTTTAGAGAGACTGCTGCACACAAGAAGGTTTATTTCAAAAAGTGGTGTACCTAATGATGAATATTTGAGAATGTTTAATAAAAATATGTATAAGCATTACCAATAAATAATTTTTAATAATTTATCTACTTATTTTTCATTTCAAATTCTACAAATTTCTACTAATAGTTGCACCCTGTTCTACCATTTTGCCAATATTGTATGTACACTTCTTTACAAAAACCAAGGACTAAAATCTATAAAAATAATATTCGGTCAATTTAATTTATAATTTACTATCACGTTTCATATATCAAACTTCGTAAGCAGCGTTTGTTTAAAATCTAACTAAACCAAGTAACTGTTTAACTGAATAAACTCCTACGTTTTCATTTAAAATAAACCTTTCCCTCGTCTTTAAAATAGCAGTGATTCGATTGCTCTACAAGGGGTTTTTGGGTCAGCCCTGGCGCTCGCTTCGGGTTGCCAAGTGATAGTTAGGACTCAGACTGTGTCCATAAAGACGCGTTATTTGTGGCCATTTTCCGTACACAAATGTTCTGGCTGGCTCTTTTTATTAAGACCGATAGATTGATTTCTCGAGTTTTATTCCTTTAGGGTAGATAATGGTTCTTTTCTGACTTTTATTATATATCTATTACATTGCCGTTGTAACGTTTAAGCGCGTTACATACTGTCAGATATATTAGGATAATATTATGTTATGATAAAGAAAAAATATATAAATAAAAAAAAATCATTCGCAAGCGGACTAAAGTTCAAGACGTTAGCAAGCGTATATTGGGACTCAAATGGAATTGGGAAGGACATGTGGCCAGGCGCGGTGATGATATGTGGAGCAGAGCGCTGACTGAGTGGTGGCCCCGAGATGGAACTAGGAACGCAGGTCGTCCACTGGAAAGATGGGTCGACGATATTTAAAAATCGCAAGTCGTATGTGGGTTAGAACTGACAATCCAATGAAAGATAAAAATCTATATTATCTTTGTCATGTGTGATGGTCCATTGGATGGTATGGCGAGCGATATTTCATCATAACATAAAATTTAGCATCTCAACCTTTATAAATGTACAATTAATACATCAATTCTCTCAATGGTAACTTTAGTGAACTATTCCGCGATCTCCATTCGTTCATCGAACAACCAGGAACCGCCAAGGAGTGGAACGCCTTGCCTGAGTCTGTGTTTCCTGTTAACTACAACCTATGGGTCTTCAAGTTTCGAGTGAATAGGTTTCTTCTAGGCAAGCGTGTACCATCGTAGACTGCATCATCGCTTACCATCAGGCGAGATCGTGGTCAAACGCTGGCCTATAATTTATAAAACAAAAGACGCTTTGAGTTGCACCACTGCGCTGTATCTATACTTTGTACATTTCTCATAAGTGTTGTTCGTTATGTTTAATTGCGTATTTTATTATAGATTCATCTATTATATCACATGCATATTCTCCTCCTTAAAAACTGACACTGTTTACGTCGCCATCTTGTTTAGGAATCAAACCCCTCCTGCGCGTCAACCGGCTATTCGCCCATTATACCACGGAGGCCGACGATTTAATTTCAGGAATTCACTTTCTGACCACAATTTCATAGAAAGTAGAGAAACCTGTTGAAGTTAGGACAGTTTTAATTTTAACCAATTTATGTACATATTTCGTGAATAAAATATGTATATTTTCATGAACTATATATACCAAAGAAACTTGAAAAATAAGGAAAATGTCCAAGGTACAACAACCCTAGTGTACCATGATAGGACATACTAGTTAGCAAACAAATGTTTTCACTTATATGAACGTACAATCTGTATAATGAAACTAAAGACGATAAACTTACATTTTCAGTTCATATTTTGATTTACTAGCTTATTAATATTAGCTCTGACAAATGACGTTTATGATGCCATCTCACGAGTACCAACTTGGCTAAAAGACTCGAGAATTATCTATATAACTTGATTGTCCAAGGTACAAACGGGTCCAAAGATCCACAATTTCCCTATAGAAATAATAATAGCGCCTGAAATCTGCTATCTTCTATACTACGTGACCTACCCTACCCTAGGTCTAATGGCTAGTATTGTTATAAAATAGGTTTTAATCAAATTCAAAGAAAATAAAGAAAATAGAAAATTTTATAATAACAAAAACCAAATAAAATTAAGATACATTTATTTCAAGCAATTATGTAGCTCATATAGGAAAGCGCACAACACTATAGGTAAGCTAACGTTTATAATAAACAGGGTTTTTGAGAGCATGCCTGTGACAGCAATGTCTGGTGTACGGGCAGTCTACTCTGCCGGCTATCATTGCCAAGACGGTGTTGGCGCTGGCCCGCAGCCTAAAAAGCCTTAATATCAAGTCCTAAAATATCAATGAAATAGCCTATATATAGGTTATAGGTAAACAAATCATATTCATTCACCATGTAAGTAAGTAGGTACCTGTTAAACTGACTAAGCGGCATCGACGCAAAGGCGCCGCCGATTCATGTTAAAAAAATGTATCGATTACTGGATAATTATGAATGAATGAATGAATGAAAATTCTTTATTATACCTTACAAGCTAGACACAACAGATTTAAAGAAAAAAAACAAATAAAAGTAAGCATAATGGGCGGTCTTATCGCTTAACAAAGCGATCTCTTCCAGAAAGAAATTAGTTATATACATACATATTAGGTACATAAATAACTTTAAATAAATAAATATCATACCTATATAAAATAAATAAATATGTACTTACATACTTATACTTACAATAATAATATTAGAGATCAGATGAATCATGACTCTTCATGGAGATAAAAGTTTTTGAGTCTAGCTTTAAATACGGAAGGCGAGGGGGATTTCTTAATGGAGACCGGCAAGGCGTTCCATAATCGGACAGCTTGGACGGAAAAGGAGTTTGCATAGAAACTGGTTCTATGTATCGGAGTTTTGAGAAGGAGGTTTTCAGAGGATCGGAGTGTTTGGGAATTAAATTATTCAAGCTAACAGTATTAAACTCACTTCTAGAATCAGTTAATACGATTACGTATGTGTGTTTTAAATTAATATCATCATCATCATCATCAGCCGGGAGACGTCCACTGCTGAACATAGGCCTCCCCCTTAGATCGCCACAACGAGCGGTTGGTAGCCGTTTGCGCCCAACGGCTCCCCGCGATTCTTACTAGATCGTCGGTCCACCTTGTGGGGGGCCGGCCTACGCTGCGTCTTCCAGTCCGTGGTCTCCACTCGAGAACCTTTCTTCCCCAACGGTTATCGGTTCTACGAGCGATGTGGCCTGCTCATTGCCACTTCAACTTGCTAATTTTGAGAGCTATGTCGGCAACTTTAGTTCTTCTGCGGATTTCCTCATTGCGGATTTTGTCACGCAAAGAAACCCCGAGCATAGCCCTCTCCATAGCTCGTTGAGCGACCTTGAGCTTGGTCATGAGGCCATGAGTAAAGGACCACGTTTCAGTGCCATAGGTCATCACTGGCAACACACACTGGTGGAAGACTTTAGTCTTCAGGCTCTGGGGAATTTTGGACGAGAAGGTATCGCGAAGTTTCCCGAACGCTGCCCAGCCGAGTTGGATTCTTCGTGCGACCTCTTTGTCGAAGTTGGACTTACCTAATTGGACAGTTTGTCCTAGGTATACATTTTCGTCGACAACTTCGAGAGTATCGCCCCCAACAACTACCGGTACGGGCGCAACATGGATATTTGACATGATTTTCGTCTTATCCATGTTCATTTTAAGACCCACCTGTTGGGAGACCCTACTGAGGTCGTTGAGCATGGTACCGAGTTCCTCGAGCGATTCGGCCATAATGACTATATCATCGGCAAACCGAAGGTGAGTGATGTATTCGCCATTGATATTGATGCCAAGTCTGTCCCAGACCAAGAGTTTGAAAACGTCCTCCAATGCGTTCGTGAACAGTTTCGGAGAAATTACGTCTCCCTGTCTCACGCCTCTCTGCAATTGGATTGGTTCCGTACTCTGGTCCTGTAGACGGACTGACATAGTGGCGTTACTATACAAACACTTCAACACTTCGATATACCTATAGTCGATTTGGCATCGCTGAAGAGACTGCAGTACCGCCCAGGTCTCGATTGAATCGAAGGCTTTTTCATAGTCCACAAACGCTAGACATAACGGTCGATTATACTCCTCGGTCTTCTGTATAATCTGGCGTAGCGTGTGAATGTGGTCTATGGTACTAAAGCCTTTTCGGAAACCGGCTTGTTCGGGAGGCTGGAAGTCATCGAACCTGCGTGCGAGACGGTTCGTAATCACTCTCGAAAACAGCTAGTAAACGTGGCTCAAGAGCGAGATGGGCCTGTAGTTCTTTAATAAGGTTTTATCACCATTTTTAAAGAAAAGCACCACCACGCTCTTATCCCACGCTTTTGGCGTGGTTCTTTCGAGGACGACGGAGTTAAATAACTTCTGGAGGACTTGAAGTACCGGTTTTCCACCCGCTCTCAGAAGTTCTGTCGTAACTCCATCCTCACCTGGTGCTTTGTTGTTTTTAAGCTGTTTCAGAGCGATCCTAATCTCGTACATTAAATATATCGTTACGTGAATTAATATAGTAGATAATAAAACTTATTTGCTTATAAAAAATGTATTTTGATTATAAATAACATAATTATGGACTTAGTAGTAACATCGCTTTCGGATCTCCGGTTTTGCTGCAGAACTTGTTTTACCGGTGGCATTCCATTCTTCTATAGCGCCCGTCATTTTATTGTTAGTAAATTCATTCATCAAATTGGCTATCGATAATGCAAACAGCATACAAGCTATAACAAATTGTGAGTGACTTGTTACGTGAACCCGATAGACATTAAATTCGCTGTAAGCATACGTTATACATGTGGGAATCTGTGCAGTTTTTACAGTAATGTTACAGCGAACACCAAACTACACACGGCAATCCGAACAGGAAAATACTTATCAAAATACTACAATGCCAACCCCAAATTTTGTTACTTCGAATATTATATTGAAAACATTTCCTTCAATTCATCGGGAATTCGGGAACTGACGATGAATATAAACGGGAAATTCGAAATCTCTTTTGATTCACATACATCCTATTTTAGGTAGGTATAGGTACATAGGTTGACGAAGTATAATCATAGTATAATCATCGACCCTTTTCCTCAAAACAATATAGTGAGCCTCGGAACTTCACCTGCCCTAACCCAAATATAATTGGATGAAAGGTCTGAATAATAAGGTTTTTTTGATTGTTCCAGATTGTACTAAATATTTATTGTACCGTATTATACATGTACCGTATGTACGTATTATACATGTACCGTATGTACGTATTGTACATGTACCGGATTATTTACGTTATATTTAACTGGCTTCAAAAAAAGGAGGAGGTTCTCAATTCGTTGAAACCATTTTTTTATGTATGTTCCATGATTACTCGAAGACGCGGGGACCGATTCGAGAAATTCTTTTGTTGTTTAAATGTTGTTGTTAAACTTCCCAGGTGGCCCCGTTAACACCAAGTCAGGATTTGATGATGGGATTCCAAAAAAATCGAGGGCAACTCTCAAGTTTTATAGGAACGCAATTCGGTTTTATATTTTTACCTCAGAGCTCCATCATTTATCAACCGTTTTGGAAAATTCTTTTTTTTATTTGAAAGGATATACTTTCATATTGGTTTCATAGAAATTTTATCAAAATCAGTTTAGTAGTTTGGTTAAATCGGTTATATTTTTGTCAAAAAGTTACTTGTTATTTTTAATTAACCGACGTCAAAAAAGGAGGAGGTTCTATGTTCGACTGTATATTTTTTTATGTATGTTCACCGAATTCTCAGTTAATTGTGGACCGGTTTACAAAATAATTTTTATTTGAAAGGATATACTTTCAGAACGGTCCCATAGAAATTTCATAGAAATCAGTTCAGTAGTTTGTTTTTTCTGTTATCTGAAGTCGGTTATATTTTTGTTAAAATGTTACTTGTTACTTAAAAGTTCTAGTAATAATAGTAGGTGGGTTTCAATTATGTCCACTACCAAAAAATAGTTATTAAAATACAACCACAAAATATTGTTACAACGTAAGCAGTCGTAGTCTAGAGTTTGCGCACTTACGTTTAATAAATGTAGGTAAGTACCTATATGTTTTAGGATGTTAGTTGCAGTAGGTAGGAAATTATAAAAGGTAGTTCTTTGCCAGTATACAGAAAGCTAACATGATGTTTTAAAATCCTACAATATTTACATACCAACCTATTTGAATATTCTGATAAGTCTTGCAAAGATTTTCGCTCATACATAAATTTGTTTTCTCATAAATTCCTTCTTTATCTTACCGTTTTTCCAAAAGATTCGTAATCCACACCCAAAGTTAATCTAAATAACTGTTTAACTTCCCCCCCTCGAGTTAGCACCTCGAAAACCACACCTAAATAAACACTGTCAAATAAAAAGCAAATTGCGTAACACTTCCCTAAGAGCACTTTTAACAGAAACCGCGGAAAAATCAACCATTATATTTATGGGGAAATGCACTCAGCGTAAAATACAACCAGTACTTTACGCTTACTTTGCAACACTTTTCTTTTTTTAAACGTGGTCTGTTATTGGTCGGGTTAGAATAAGTACGTCTGTGCGCAGATTGTGTCTCCATTCAGGCCCCTTCGTGTTGTCTATTATAGTTTGATGGGTCATCTCCGTTCTGTTCCCTAGTTACGGTAGCTTGATGGCAATGGATACAGTCACGGTGTGATCTCCATAGTTGCAGTATCTATTGCTATTACGTTTGCCTGTAGCAGTTGTGGTATGCTATTAGGCGTTAGCTCTTAGCTCTATAAGGCGCTAGCCAAACAGACGTGATAAGAGCTACTCAGTGTTTGGAAAAGGAAGCCGCGTCTGTCGGTCTTAGAATTAATAAAGAAAAGACCGAATATGTTCACATGCGATGCGCTAGAAATCTCCGAGAAAGACGAGCAGACCTGATAGTTGGCAACATGACCTATAAAAGAATTGACAGATTCAAGCACCTAGGCTGTACTGTAACGGACACGAACACAAGAGAGGACGAAATAGATTTGCGAGTCCAAAATACTCTCCAATGCAGTGCAGCCTTACATAAGATCCTAGTGTCAAGGCTTCTTTCCCGGCGCACCAAGATCCGAATCTATAAAACTGTTATTCGGCCTATCTTGATGTACGGATATAAAGCCTGAACGCTGACCCAGAAAGAAGAGCGCAAACTTCCGGTGACGGAAAGGAAGGTGCTAAGAAAAGCCCTAGGCCTGGTGTGACGAGAAGATCATCTCTGCGAGTGAGGAAGAATCGGGAGGTAGCGGAACTGGTGGCTGAGCCCAACATCATAGGCGAAATAAAATCTCATCGATTACGCTGGCTCGGTCACGTTGAGCGAATGGGAGACGATCGTGCTGCCAACCGTGCCCACCTAGGAATGCCAGTCGGCCGACCCAGACATCGCTGGAAAGATGAGGTGGAGAAAGACCTTCGCGCTCTTCAAGTGTCAGACTGGCAAGAAGTGGCGCAGAATAGGGACCAGTGGCGTCTTTTGGAGTTGGAGGCCAAGACCCGCTTCGGGGTTGATGCGCCAGGATAGCAAGTAAGTAAGTAAGTTGTGGTATGCAGCATATAGCTGTGATCAATAAATCCAACAATAGATAACCGGCTTTGTGCCTAATCTGCATATAAATTTCTAGAGCATTGTGGTACCACCGTATTCCTGATACCCAGCGTGCTAGAAAAACTCAAGTCAGGACAATGTTGGCTATTCCGTGTTAATTATTTATGCTCAAATTATCGAAGTTTTGTACAATGCTAGGAATACCGAAATGATAGACATTAGTTGTAATCTTCTTTGTCATTTTATCATCAGAATTATCTTTTTTGCTTTTAGCAGTCCATTGCTGGACGTAGGCCTCTTCCATGATGCCACTTATAAGCCCGATCTTCAGCCCTTTTTATCCAGTCTATACCAGCTACAGCGCGCAGATCGTGGCTCTATCAACCGGTCGTCCAGCACTACGCTTGCCTAGACGTATTTTCCACTTTAAAACACGTCTACCCTTACTGTGTAGCCGTGTGTAACTATGTATATAATGTACTCAATTTTTATCGTGTGTTTTTCCTGTGTTCCTTTATATAATTTTTATTTTTATAATTATTAACTTTATGTATGTAAGTAAGTATGTTTGTTCTGTTCTGAATGGTCTGTCCTGTGTGTTTGTCAAATAAATGGGTTTTCTTTCTTTATTTCTGTTATCAGCTCTTTAGCAGATATGACCGGCTCAATGCCACTTCAATTTGCTGGCCCTGTGAGCTACGTTGAAAACCAATAATTGTCGCTTAAATACTGTAATTGGGGGCTGGTACAAGTCATTGTGCGAGTGGTGTCGGTCCGTGACATATCTCTGACGGACTATTGGTCGGTGAACCCCATCCTGTCCTCGAATAATCTTGATCCTTATACTTTACTGATATAACTGCGTAGGTAGACTTTAATGCGGGAAACATCAAATACCATATATCGTCGACGAGTGGGTATCGCGGACCACACACTTCACGCGATCTTTTCTATCCCATACTTGCAAGTTGTGGAAAGAGCTATCACGTGAAGTTTTCTCATTAAGCTACGACATGGTACACTTCAAGAAAAATGTAGAAGTCTCTACAGGGTCGGGAAAAAAGCCCGTGTTTTGCTGGTGTCAATGGGCGACGGTGATCGCTTACCATCAGGTGGACTGTAAGCCTATTTCCCCCCAAATAACATAAAAAACTATTTAGTATTTTTGGCATATCATTTTTACGAGTCTTAAATTTGTTTAATTATAATATACTATTTGTTGTCTGCAGCTTCGCCCGCGTTGTTCTGGGGTGCAAAATACATATATAAACTTAGCATCTCATTTTATCCCATGGAAACTGATTTATGGGATAAATGGTAGCCAATGTGGTGATCCAGATTATAATCTACGTATATACCAAATTTCATCGAAATCGGTTCTGCCGTTACGGCGTGATTGAGTAACAAACATCCAAACTTTCGCATTATATATTACTAATGTGATGTGATTGAGTGATGCAAAATAAAATAAACCCATAATGCGGGGTCATCAGTGCTAATCTTATCCCCCCCATCCTAAAATTAAAATTAGTTGTATGTAGTAAAATTGTCATGTGTTTCAATATGTAGAAAACTAGACAAATTTTCAAATAATTACGAGAATATTGATTTCTTTTTGTTTTTAACATATATCGAAAGTGGTAGAGTGAAGACTAGCATTATAAAAATTGACCTAGCAAAAAATTACAGTGCCCTTGCAGGGATCATGTTTGAAACAGAAACACTTAGAATAAGACCTATGTAAAACAACATGAACGCAATAAATGTTTGACTTTGGCTTTGACAAATTAGTCCAACACTGAAACTTTCTCAAGAAAATCAACCATTTGTTATGTCCAACTTTTATTACTCTCAAAAACCTCTCAATATTTGTAATAATCAGTGATAAGTTCATCTGTAGTATATTTTTTGTTGTACTGCATCACGTCACATAGATAAAAATAGCAGATACAGGACCGACTCAACATGCGAACCCCGAATTCGCGGCAAGGTCGCCCTTGCAAGCGTTATGACTCGCAAACTAGCATTAGGCTACTAACTTACTACATCCGTCTGTTTAAACTACGGTAAAGTCAAAAAAATGCTTACATTACATTATAGAGATAATTATAAAGATTTTCCTAGGTTCATACATTCAGGCTGAGACACAGGAGGTCATGGGTTCGATTCCCGCCGCGGAACAAATGTTTGCATGATCATATTTGTTCCGGGTCTGGATGCTTTTTTATATATAATAAGTATGTATTTACAAAAAAAAGTATTTAAGTATTCTATCAGTTATCTGGTTCTCACAGTACAAGCTTTACTTAGTAAGGGGCTAGATGGCGCTATGTGAAATGTCCAGCGTTATCCATCACTCATTCATTAGACATTACTTTATAATCGGTTTGCTTAGCACATTGATGTGTTCGGAAAAACTTCAAAATGAAGTATGAACGATCACTTAAAAATATATACCCCAAGTTATTTTTCCGAGTCTTTCTCAGATGGGCAACATTTTATTTTTGATTTGAGTTTTTTATTAAAAATGGTTTAATAGAATATTTCAGTTGATCTGATGTTTCATTATATACCTACCTATACAGAAAGCTTATAATGTTCTAAGCTTCGCTTTATTTGTCGAAAAACTCTACTACAGTCTTCACATTTCGACCAATTAAGCACACTCCTTCCTGTTTTATTTTTCTTCAGCAATATCTACAGGTTGTATTTCCCAAAGTTACAAACATGAAATAAAACTGACTTTGTACGTACATTTTTTCCACCCACGACCCATGAGTCCAAATGTATCAGGTAATTTCCGCGGTAGAGAGCGCTCCTTATCGATCGATGTACGTGACACGGCCACCGGCGGAATTTCGTCTTATCCTTGAACCGAGATAGGTACCTACATGTTTAATATGTTTCTACCAGCTGGGCTTTTAAGAGTTAAGAGGTTTAATGTCTGTTGCAGTACTGTCGTCAAGTGTCAAGGTTTTGATGAAAACCTGGGCTTATAGTTATTTCAGGGCTAAGGGAGCGGGTGGAATTAAGAACAAAGGGATAATACAATATGATTATGTATACTGCGTGTCACCGCATTAACGACAATAATTTAAATCACGGGTAGTGTTGATGGCTACTATTTTAGTAAACTAGGTTTTTTTTTACAAATTCATTACCATGGATTTTTTTTAATCTTTGATCTACTTTAATTTCAAGTCCTATAGTATTTTAATAAAACAGCCTGTATAAAATAGGAAAACAAATAATATTCATTCATTATGTAAGTAGGTACCTGTTAAACTGACTGAGAGGCATCGACGCAAACACCGCATGCACTAAAAAATATGTAGTAACAATAACAAAGTAACACTAGTAAATTTTGACAAACAATGGAATTATTGATGTAAGGAAAGAATACACAAAAGTATAAAAATACACACTACTAAGCAATAAATCCACATGACTATTAAGGTCGACCCGCACTTCAGCGGCGCGGCGCGGCGCTGCAGCGGAGCGGAGCTGCCTTTCCTAAACGCACTATCGCGACAGCGAAGCAGTGCGGCGCGGCGTAAAATGCCAGACGTGGTAAAATTTTCACTGAAGTAGGACGCAAGTATGGAAAAAGCGATAGTAGTATCTTTACTGTGCGAAGAAGCAGAAAGATTAGAAAAAAAGAAAAAACACAAATGGGTTCACGATATCCCCAGTTATCGCTATGAAGAGGGAGAATACCACACTCTTTTCCCAAGACTTCTGAAAGACTCCGATCGTTTTCATACTTATTTAAGAATCTCAAAAGAAAAGTTGTATGAATTGTTTAAAGTTTTGAAGCCTCATATGGAACTAAAAGATATAACTACTAGAATATTTTATCGGGCCTCGCCGAGAGCTATACCGCACTATAGCGGCAGAGGCGCGGCGTGGCACGGCTCGTCGCGACAAAATATTCTCTCGGACCCAAATCTGCAGCGCCGTGCCGGTCCTCGCCGCGCCGCGCCGCTGAAGTGCGGTGCGACCTTTAACACTCCCCTATCCAATAACTTTGTCAGTGGCTTCATTATAAGGTTACTAGTGCTGTAGGGAAGCTGCACTAAGCAAAATCCCTCAAATAAATATGTATCAATTTTTAAGTTTATTGTTTTATGTAGGTATGTTAGTATTTAAGGTATTTATAGATATGGGCCTTGTAATCATTTTTTGTATGTGCACAGTGTTGCCTGAAATAAACGTTATATTATATAATTATTATAAGGTATTTTTCACACCACCTGCTCGACAATGTCTAATAAATCATGTAAACCTCACTGAAAGCAGGTGATTCAAAATTTACGGCTGCGTCGGGAGTACAGAGTTGTACTGTGACTTGAATTTGGAACCTCATCTGTATTAAAATTTGAACCAAAGAGACAGAGACAATAAGAATTTATGCGTAAATTGAACTTACCTCTGCACAGAATTCACCAACCTAGATTTGGTTTTTATTGTCTCGCAGAAAGTGTGAAAAGTAGAGTATTCTCCTCGTTGATAAAGCTGTATGCATCTTGGGCGTGCTTATACACTCTCTACACTCATGATTCTAGTAACTCCCTCGCTCAGCTCGTGAGTTAACTTTAGAATCCTTCGTTACGTTCGGGATTCAATGTAGCGTTCGTGACGCAAGACACTGCTATATCCCCTCGTTTAATAATCTACTATTACGTGCGAACTCGAAGAAAATTAATAAACAGCCTTGGTAAAAGCCCCACACGTTGGAGCCCGCAACAATGCAGGCGAACTTCCACAGCCAAAGTACTTACTTCGCAACTTTGTGTACTCGGAACACGAATAAACAGTATTTATGGAGGAAACTATTGCAGGTAACGTCATGACGATTATAGTTGCAATTTTCCGGGTAGACTATATATCTAAATCCATTTTTAAAATTGTTTTTCATCTCTCATAAAAGTTAGTCATTGTTAATTCGATCTGTAAATGCGATTTACAACCCTAGGGCCGTAACTAAATTTGAAAATAGAATGAGGCGGTTAGCATTCGTAATATGCTAAAATAAAATACAATTCTATTTAAAAATGGAATAGGTTACAGTCCGGTTTTGAAAAACAAAATTAAAACAAGAGACAAGAACTCGCAAATTTTGATTTGTTTAAAATTCCTATAAATCCTAATTAAACCTCCAAATTGTTTTTTGTAAAGTCTAACTACCTACACAGGGTATTTGTGTGGGAGGTACTGTTCAAACCTATACTTATACAAGTACCTATAAAAATTATGCCTTTTTTGTAACATTATAATGCTGTATCTACTCCATATAATATTTTTTATCTTGATCAATAATGAACAAATGCTTCGCCCCAAACTGAGATCTCGCGAGTCTCCCTTAAAAACAAAAAAATATATTATTTGTAATATTTGACAATCAAAGTAGTGCCACGAAATCCAAACCCAACTGACTCGACCTATCAGTCTCATTCAAATTGCAGGTAATGAGAGTTCATGTATGTTGGTCACTATTTTCTAGGGGTACAAATTGCAGTTATTCTGGATTTCAGTATTTTCCCTATATTTGTGTAACTAAAGCTACACGCACATCAAATTATAACTTTGTGAGGTAACTGGTGTACCCTGTGAATTTTGTTAAAGTTCAGTTTGTATTTTGGCTAATAACTCAAAAACTACTAAAACTTTACTTAAAATAAAAACGGAATCGAAATATAGTATTGAAGACCTTTCATTTGACGTCTCATTTGACTTAATAGTCTCATTTTCATTTTTTTACCCCTCCTGAACCCCAATATCTCAACAACCCCCCAACATTTTTAGGTCACTTAGTCACACCAAAATTGTGCTATAACTAACACCTACCTATGTATCAAATTTCACGATCATCGGATAATCGCTTCTAAAGTTATCCTCGGACAACAAACATACATACATACAACGCCGTTTTGCCGAACTTAATTTGGAGATCTCGCTTCGCTCGATCAATAAATCAATAATACCCTGGGTGTTGCCGATGTTAGTAGGCGACGGTGATCGCTTACCATCAGGTGGGCCGTAAGCCTATTTCGCCACAAATAACATAAAAAAAAAATTATTATTCTTTGGCAGATGACATAAAAAATACCAGAAGATCGCAAGGAAGCACCAAAAAATAAATACGTTTACTTAAATTAACTGAATTCAATACTTTAACAAAAAGTTTTAGGGATTTTAACTTTTTAATGGTCCAAAGTCTTATCTAAAACACGCCTCTCTTGAAAATCTCGCAGTGATTTACGTTGAACAACTTTCAAAAACTGTCAAATAACTCAGTGACTCTCACTGGGTGACTTTAGAGATATGAAATAGGGGGGCTGGGCTGATAAAGGAGAGGAAGGAAGGAGACCGCGAAATAGCGCTCTGTATGTTTTTTACAATATCCCCCGCCTCTGCAAGGTAAATGTGTTATGCAATTACCAATTTTCTAGCTGGCTGCATCATTTTATTGTATTTTCTGTGCCGTATTAGAAAGAAAACTTATTCACAAATTATCTTCCAAAAATAAGACTAATAAAATTATTTATCAAAATATTTTTATAACTTCCCGCTTATAAATTTGGAACGAGATTGATGAATTTCTAAGAATGTGTGACCTAGACCCATCCATTGTCCACCCATTTGACGACCTCCGTGGTGCAGTGGGCGAATAGCCGGCTGAGACGCAGGAGGTAGTGGGTTCGATTCCCGCCGCGGAACCAATGTTTGCATGATCTACAGATATTTATTCCGGGTCTGGTTATTTCTCTATATATTATACAAGCTGACCAATCCGCAGCTTCGCACGCGTAGTTTTTCAATAAAAACATTACCCTCTTTCTGCGCAGTTGGGTAAAAAGTAGCCTATGTCACTCGGGGATAGTGTAGCTTCCCATCAACGAAATATTTTTTTAAATCGGTCCAGTAGTTCCGGAGCCTATTCAATACAAACAAACAAACAAATCTTTCCTCTTTATAATATTAATATATGTAGGAGTATGTATTTACAAAAAAAATGTATGTGTTCTATCTGTTATCTGGTTCCCATAGTACAAGCTCTGCTTAGTTTGGGGCTAGATAACGCTGTGTGAAATTTCCAGCAATATTTATTTATTTATTTATCCGTTATGAAATCAATCACCCTTGAGACAATATTTTTAACTTTTTTCTGGTAGAAACAGAATTACTTTAACTAAACATTCAATACTAGACTCTCAGTCTATATTTTTTTCGTTTTCTCAATTCAACAGCTGTACCAATTCTGATGAAATTTTGTATATAGATAGATTATAATCTGGATGTGTATAACAATGTACTATCCTTATCGAGATTTGGCCTGCATTATAGCCGTTACCTTGCGACATACGGGTAAAAAGTCACTTAAAAAGGCACTTAAGTGCCTATAAATTCATCGGCACCCTTAGACTTCAACCAAAATCCTTCGTCGTCCGAGACACGTTCTCGGAGACCCGGATGACGAAATCACTTTCGCTAATACAGCAGAGTCATCCACATTAGACAGAGCAAACACTTTACAAATACACTGACCTCGCCGGCGTGGTCGACGAGTTCCTTCAGTCGCCGTCTATACGAAGTACAAGCACGTACCCGGGCGTTTCTCTCCTATCCCCGACCCGGCAACAGCCCAAGCCGAGGTTCGTACCTAAGTGGTGCCCTTGCGCTAGTTGCCTCATCAAAATATTACAGGTCTGAGCGCCTTCTGCGCTCGCCAAAAGCTCGGTTAAGCTGCAACGGCCTCAGAGGCCAACAGCGAGATTAGTCCATTCGAAAAAAAAAAACTTCGACCAGAACATTACTGCGATGCTAGCAGTACCTACTTACCTACTGCTTGGCAGAAATAAGTCAGTTGGTAAGTTACTCAACTGTCCGTCAGCTTACTGAGTCTTTGAAAACCAGACTTTCCGCCGGTAGGAACTGGGTTTTTGTTTTTCTCATGGAGTAACTGTAATTTACTGGATCGGACAGTTGGCCTTTGAAAACGAGGCTCAAAAGATATACCCTGCATTCCGAATCACGACATAATTGCTGCTAGCGTTCACGTAGTTATTTTGTGTACCAATTCAGTTATCGCGCTGATGACAGTTGAGTGCCGTTAAGTATTCGGAACGCTCATGAACGCGCTGCATGTCAGTGTTCTTTTATTTTCAAAACAACATTAAAACCCACCAACCATGGAACACTATTACTGACAAGCAACCAACCAACCAACTGTCACGTCACTTTTGACAGGCAGGCTCACGGTGATAACGGTTTGGAGCATGGACGTTGTTAGCTCAAAATGGCGGATATAATGACGTCATCTATGACGATTCACGGGACATCGTTGTTGCGCTCACGGTGACTCGGAACGCTTGTTATCGCGATCATATCGATTTTAGCGTGATTCGGAATGCAGCTATAGTCAGTTATTCCTTTATTCTTTATTGTACACAAATAGATTACAGACAAAAAGCTTACAAAATGGGCATTTGCATGCCATGGGCGTAATTGGGCATTTGAAAATCGTATCGCTTTTGCATCGCGTAACACGTTATATAATCGCGTTCCTCATACAGGCGGCGAACCCATCCGTGCGCGCCTCCGCGAACATACCTGAGGCGCTGCAGAACCGCGGGAGGCCCAACAACATCCTGAAGGCATTATTGTATTGGACGCGAAGTTTGTTGACGGACTTTAGTATGCACGTTATCCACAGGCTGCCCGTGTCGAACGTTTGGCAAAAAAACTTGAATAACGTTTAACCACATCCGAGCAACGAGCATTTTAGCCCTTACCGTCAACGCCTTTCGCTCCCTCTCTATATCCTCCTCAGCTTTTAGGTTATATAGTAGGTGTTATTTATTCCATGGCTAAGTTCAGTGAACGTACCCGGAAACTTGGGGTAATTGCATTGTCGTTGCTTCTATTAATTCATCACTTCCTAATAATGGTGGTTTTAACAGTAATAGGTAGGCTCAGAATGAAAATTGTACTATTTTGCTTGAAATTTGATAATGTTACGTCCAGTAAAAATATTATATATATAAAGAAAAACTTATAAAGCGAGGAAGATATAAGCGAGGCTTCAAATAAGCTACAAGGCCAACATAAAGCAGAAGAATAGGATAAGATCGCTGTCTGTCGTTGAGAGAGCTACAAAAGTCCATCTCCGAACGAGACAAATGGAATTGGATCAGTTGCACCACCTAAAGCGAAGCATTTGAATACGAGACGAAAGTAACTTAAAAAGAGGAGTATTTATGTACTAAATAAAAATTTACTTTTCTCCAAACAGTGAAGCTTTCCATTAAAAGATTACGTGAACAATGTTCGACTTACCGCACCGTTCCAAACAGTAAACAAAGCCTTTGCCAAGTGAACAAACAACGTGGAATTAAGCGATGCCAACACAGACCTTGAGGGCCTTAAAAACAGATTTATTACATGTGGGAAGGGTTTCATTATGAGCTCTCGAAGCTAAATTGTTAAGTGTTTAATCGAGTTACGGACGTATCGATCGAATATAAAATATAAAGTCTACTTCCTGAAATTCGGAGGTAAAAATAAATATATATAAAAAAAATTACCAAGTAAATATATCTGTGCCTATTAGCACTGCGCAAGAAAAGTTCATCTACGGAAGAGTAGAGTAAATGAATGAATAAATACACTTTATTATAGACCATACAAATAAATGTGGCCATCACAAGATTTCCGGCAGATGTAAAACAGTTACATTAATTATTACCGATGGAAGATAAAATTGATCGAGCGAAGCGAGATCTTTAAATCCACTTGGGCAAATCGGCGTTGTATGATGTATGTATGTTTGTTTTCCCGAGGATAACTTTCAAAGCAATTATCCGATCATCGTGAAATTTGGTATATAGGTAGGTACTGATGGCACAATTTTGGTGTGACTAAATGAGCTAAAAATGTTGGGGGGGTTGTTGAGATATTGGGGTTCAAGGGGTAAAAAAAATGAAAATGAGACTATCAGGTTAAATGGAACGTCTAATAAAAGATCTTTGTGAGTACATTTCGAGCCGTTTTTATTTTAAACCGTGTAGTTTTTAAGTTATTATCCTTAATAAAAACAGAACTTTGTCAAAATTCACAGGGTACACCAGTGCTGAAATTTGGTATGCGTATAGCTTTAGTGACACAAATATAGGGAAAGTCTGAACTCCAGAATAACTGCAATTTGTACCCCACATTACATGAACTCCCGTTACCTGTAATTTGAATGAAACTGTAGGTCAAGTAATTTGGTTATTCAGCACTATTTTGATTGTCAAAGATTAGGTACTAATAATATTTTTTGTTTTCATGACACTCGCGAGATCTCAGTTCGGAGCGAACCACTAGTTAAAAGAAATCCATTGGCGAGCGGTGATTGGCGAGTGGCGAGAACAAATACCTGTAAATCATGCAAAAATTTGTTCCACGGCAAACATTATATATATTTCCTATGTTCCACTTCCCATTAAAGCTTCTTTACATGTGTAACGCCACCCATACCCAAAATTGTTGTCAGACAGACACGCGTAGGTATTATAACACCTTTCTGCGTGGCTTCAGGCATCATGTTACCCGACCCTTGACGCCCTCAGATGGAGTATAAATAAAGGAATCATATACTCTGAAATGTACAACATGTACAGTCACCATCATAAGAACCTGAGCATCAGTAGTCTGAATAAACCTGCGCACTCAACATTACTTTTGAATCCACTCGGAAGCGCTCGCATAATAGTAAGTATGATTTGAGTTCAACTCTATAAGAGTAATCTGTGCCGTTTTAGTGTCTCTTTAGAATAATATAATTTACATGTATTATTGTTTTTATGTATTAGATAGCGTTAACTTGACATTGGGAAATAGTTCTTTTTTTATGTTATTTGTGAGGAAACAGGCTTACGGCCCACCTGATGGTAAGCGGTCACCGTCGCCTATTGACACTGGCAACACCCGGGGTATTGTCGATGTGTTCCCTACACTGTAGAAACCTCTTTACATTTCTCTACCCGTTTGCGAACTTTTATCGTCGAGTCCTACGTAGGTATGTCAAAAAACACGATGACACGCAAACTGAATCCAATCTGAATGAATATTTATCCAATTTCGATAAAATGGACTTAGACAATAATTATTTGTTATGCAAGAGTGCAAAGTTACTTTTTAACCGCGTGCTCAATTTTGATGACCAAGCGAAGGATTCTACAATTGAATCACGAGCGCAGCGAATGATTAACAAATTAGAATCCTGAGCGTCAGCGAGGGAATCAAACGAGCACGATGTGAAATATCTTTGTACTCGAGTGCAACACGTAACTTTTCATCCCACCTCAGCGAGGAAATGACTAAATGCAAAAAGAGTAATACACCAAGAAGGTTCCGAGTCTGAGTTTTTAAGAAATTAAAAAAGGTTATATGATAAATTTGGCACCATAGAGGTAGAAGTAAATAGGTTTAATGATGTTTTGAATTCGAAGAACACGATGTTCTAAATTCAATTTACTTTATCCTCTAGCGGATAAAAACGGCTTTTACTCTCGGATATCGAAGAGCAAAAATACTTTTTCCAAAATGGGGGGATGAAAAAAGCAATTATCACTTCAAGGTGTTCAAAGATCATTAATAATTAAACATTTGTTGCCAGCCTAGATGTTTTTGGCAATGAGTTGCTTAGCCACATTTGATGGCGTCAGAAATGTAGTACAGAAATACATAGGTATGTCCGTGGCGTCATAAACAATGTAGAGCTATCACGGCGGGAAATAGCCCCACGGGGTCGTTATATGACACTCGTAAAAGCAGCCCAATGCCTTGTGCGTTAATTTTTCAGGTTTGTAGATTTAATATAACTTTTTGGACGACCAGCGATATACTATTTACAGAATGAATTGCTAGTCGAAGTGCCTGTAACCCGAGTACTTGTGCTTATCTGAGTGGTAAATGCTGTTGACTGAACGCGAATTCAGAATTCGTGAAACTGTGTTTAATTAGCTCTTTACTATTTTAAAAATACTAACTTTTTTTGTTTCTTCAATATTTGTAGCTGCATTTGCAAACAAATCTATATTTAAAAGAGCCCATTTTCGGGTTACATCGCCTAAATATTGTTTGCAGTTTCACAATCTAGCTGGAAATATGTTTTATTATCGAATTAATATCAGATATTTTTGAAGTAAAACTTCTTTACGCACGCTTGACATGGGGAGTAAGCTGGTGAATGCGTTACGAAAAGTGCGAACGGAAGTTGAGAGGGAGATATAAGTTAATGAACATAGAATGAGAGAGAGTTACGTTTCATATATTACTGTAGGAGCAAGAGAGAGACGTACGCGTGCAGATTTTCTTTCTCTCTTCCTCTCATAGCCTGTGCATGAAATATATATTTAACTCAGTCAGTAGTTTGTTTGATTATTTTTCGTAATTTCATTTCGTTCTAGTTTTACTTCAGTCGTGTGGTCTAAAGCACACTCGTTTTTTTAAGGGCAAGTGCGAGTCGGACTCGCTCACCGAGGGTTCCGTACGTTGTAGGTACTTTAAATTAAGACTATATTTTTTATGATTTAATTACAAATGTATAGTTTCAGATTGCTCCCTGAACTTGTAGTATAAAACGTTATTACTTGCCAAATTTCATAGTTATAGGTCAACGGAAAGTACCCTATAAATTATGATTCCATTGAGAGTGTCAAAATATAGGTTTTAACCGGCATAAACGGTCGTATATTTTTTTGCTTTAACTTAGAGGTTTGGTTTTTTCACAGCTCCAAGGGACTGTAAATAAATAACTACGGACATATCTGGACATTTCACACAGCGCTATCCAGCCCCAAACTAAGCAGAGCTTGTACTATGGGAACCAGATAGTTGTACTTAAATACTTTTTTTTTGTAAATACATACTTATAATATATAGAATAACATCCAGACCCTAAACAAGTATCTGTCGATCATACAAACATTTGTTCCGCGGCGGGAATCGAACCCGCTACTTCCTGGATCTCAGCCGGCTATTCGCCCACTGTACCACGGAGGTCGTCAACTGTAGACTTCAGTATATGATTTTAACTTTAACTCGATACTTCAACGCGTTCCCGTGATCTTGACATACAGACAGATGGACAACAAAATGATCCTATAAGGGTTCCGTGAATGAATGAATGAAAACACTTTATTGTACACATTAAAAAAACAGAAATTACAGACACGAAGCAAATAGTACAATGGGTGGTCTTATCGCTTTGAAGCTATTTCTTCCAGACAACCTTTGGATGGAGAGGATATAGGAATGTCAAAGATGGTCGGGGGTGCATATAAGTTATGGATGATGGGAGTGCAACTAATACCTAAATAAAATATAAATAGACTTAAATAAATTATTAAATTACATACCTAAATATAATATATAAAATGTATAACACATACATTACATAAATACGATAGATATACATTAATTTATGTGTGCTGAACGCTAAAAATGATTGAAGATATTCCAACCTGTGACTGGCATTAATTATTAAAATCGTATTTGTGCCATGTACACGAATATATTTTTAATCACATAAAGGGACGCTGTTTAATTCAATGTAACCGCTCAACTTTTTAATTAGAGCTTCGTTATTTCTCTTCTGTTAAATATTCAGTTGCAGTTCTCTGCCTTTTTTAATGTTTATATTAGAGTGTATTTTATAACCAGTCTATTGTTGGTTTTATAACGTCACTGAAAACTTCGGGAAACGTTATTTTTAAAAAGGATATGGGGATAAAATCCGATGGCGGACATCTTCATTATATCCTGTTATCAGATCATATGGATCTGAGAACAGGATATATTGAATATTCCACTAGAAGTGGTCTGTCTTTTTTTGTTTTGCAAAATGGTTATCTTGACTTTATAATTCCTGACAGGCTGTGATGAGACTACTTCGCTATCAGTTCTGCACCCTGACACTCAATACAAATGAACTGATTTGTTTTTTTTTATAAATTATAGGCTAGCGTTTGACCATCTCTCCATTATGGTAAGCGATGATACAGTCTACGGCGGTACACACTTGCCTAGAAGAAACTTATTCACTCACGACTTGAAGACCCCTAGGTTGGAGTTATTAGGAAACACAGACTCAGACAAGGCGTTCCTTGGCGGTGCGCATAATAAAGGTGGAAGAGTACCGCTTTGTGCGTATGGGAGGTATGTCTATCTACCATGTAGCGGGGACGTACCGCGGAGCGTCTGGTTGTACGATTATAGAATGTGGATGGTGTGATCAGATTGAAAAGTTAATTGATTTTACTTCTACAGGCGCAGCGGCCTGTTCACATGCGGTTTTATTAGTGGGAAATTTACTGTCGGACTGCACGACTGAGATAAGCACCTTAGGTAATGTCTGTCTGATACAGATAGGAATTAAAATACTTTATTTTGAAAGATAAGTATTATTTTAAGTTTTTATTTGCATTAAACATGATTGATTTAAAGTTTTATGTGAAAGCAAACGCGCAGCAAGCACCATCGTGTGTGTCTGTTACAAAATTTAGACAAAACAGATTAGACAAAGCATCTAGACTTCGTAAATTCGCATGTACAAAAATATGAATGTTCTTCCAAATATAGCTGCAAAGTTACGAGACGAGACCTGCACTGAATAGTTAAAGAACGCTGGCGACCTCGATGAATAGTAAAACATCTACAAGCTTCGGTTTCCTAAGTTAATGTTTAAAGTTACAAAAAAAAAAAAAAAATTAATTTGTCGGCCGCGGGAGAATTCACTTTGTAAGGGCACAAAGTTAAATCAAGTATACGCTATAGTCTTATTGTATTCTGCTGACTCGTAACGCGTGTACTCCTTGATTTCTAAACATATATAAACATAAACAACATACCTCCTGTTACGAATAACAATCATAGGTGCACGACTATGTTCCTTATCCTCAGATCTCATATATATATACCCGTACCCATACCCGTGAAGGTATCGTTAGATATATACCCTCTTTTGAATGGTTGTTACAATTTCATACAACTTATTATTAAAATAATTGACAATAAACTTACTAACACCACAGAAAAAAATTATTTATTTCGATCACTATGATAAATACGGGGTGTATAACGTATCTACACTTACATATGAAGAAACCAAAGATATCATCATACAAGTAAAACAATAAACTTCCCTCTATATCATTAGATCCTTGTTATAAGCTTTCAAGTACACACTTACCCATCAGACACACATAACCCTCATAAATACCCACCCTTACACATACACACACTACCACACACTCGTTTACTACCACAAACTCACACAAACCTCATAAACACCCACCCTTACACATACACACACTACCAAACATTCGTTTACTACCACAAACTCACACAACCCTCTTAAACACCCACCCTTACACATACACACACTACCACACACTCGTTTACTACCACAAAATCACACACTTTCGAACCCTCACACACGCAGTCCCCCGCATTCACACAACTACACACATCCACACCCTCACTCAGGCGAACACCACTCCCCTAACACACTCTAAAACACATTCACACACCCACACACACAGTCATACTTACACAAAAAAGCCGAGTTATTATGGCATAGCATGTTAATTTATTTAAGTTTTCTTTTTTAAATCAAATTTTGTAACAGGAACGTTAAACTCATTTAATTGTATGTACGGCATTGGAAACTGCGACGTATTTATTTTTTTATATTTTACTAATGCATTTTCCAGTGTTCACATTGTTTTAGTTATATGTAAAAAGTTCACTGAAATATATAAATAACAATTTTTATAGTACGGTACGTGATAAAACCCGTACCGATTTATATTAATGACTTTTTATCCATCAAGAAAGTCATTGCATAAATTATGACCTTTCAGTTATGTCATCAAAGTTTGTCTAGAAATGATCGCTTTTCAGCGATAAGACTATCCATTGTGCCTTTTATCTTTACTTTCGTGTGTATGGCAATTATTGTTTGCAGGTACAGTTAAGTACTAATTCATTCATGGTTTTTAGGGTTCCGTACCTCAAAATTTAAAACAGGAACCCTTATAACATCACTCTCTTGTCCGTCTGTCCGTGTGTCACCACCGATTTTCTCAGGAACGGGTGGACTTGGCAAGTTGAAATTTATATCAGACACTGAGGTCTATAGTCCCTATTAGGTGTATAAAAATCAGGATCCTGAGACGATACGGTAAAAAGACATAGATTATTATTTAGATTTTTGCGAAAACTTGTATGTACCAAAATTTTATATTTACTATTTTTAATATAATTTAATTTTTTTTATTTTACGAAACTTTCCCATTACTTGTGCTGTAAGATCTTGCTTTGAACCAAAATTGCCAATTCTAGGTCAACCGGAAGTACCCTATAGGTTTTGGGTCGAAAACCTATAATTATGGTAGTTCCTGTTGACCTAGAATCACGAAATTTGGCAAAAAGCAAAGTCTTACAGAAGAAATAAAGGAAAAATTAACAAAAAAAATAAAGTTGAAAATTAAAGGGTGTCTTCATACATACATAGTTGACACCAATTAAGATAGTCCTCTGAGTTGTAAGGGCGATCATACATTTTAGAGGATTAGCTTAATCAGCACCAACCTCAAATAAGGTAAATAAATAAAATTGTGCTATTGAATAAAATAAATATTTAGTTTTATTTATGTGGGGCTCCCATACAACAGACATGAATTTATTGCAGTTTTTATAGATAATGGTACGGAACCCTTCGTGCGCGAGTCCGACTCGCCCTTGACCGGTTTATTAGTATACAAAACGTTACTGAACAAAATATCATGACTGTAATGAAAAACATGCCCGCAATTGTCTACTTTTCAGGCTGATATATCGGAATGAAATCACGTATAGCAGTACAGTAGCTATTGAGAGAAATTCTCGCGGGACACAAATTGAGAATAATATCCAATCGTGCGACAGTATCCAATACCACGTGCAGCAAATAAATGTTATTTATGTGATACTCTATTGTGAGAGAGATAGAGAGAGAGGGAGAGAGATGATATCTCGCAAGTGAGATTTATGGTTACAGGTGAATCATGAAAAATTTGATATGTAATTTGAAATTAGCATAGAGTCACAATGTGTGGTTGTAATCCTGTGGTACTTTGATTGGGTATAAGTGCCTACTAGCGTCCTCGAACAATGTTTTATCAACCCCAACGCAAAATGAGGAGTGCTATAAGTATCCGTATGTCTGACTGTCTGTATATCTATACGTGGCATTTAAAAGCTTGTCTAACTAGGGTCATTCTTATTCTATCAGTTATCTGGTTCCCATAGTACAAGCTCTGCTTAGTTTGGGGCTAGATAGCGCTGTGTGAAATGTCCAGCAATATTTAATAGCCGGCTGAGACGCAGGAGGTAGCGGGTTAGATTCCCGCCGCGGAACAAATGTTTGCATGATCTACAGATATTTGTTTCGAGTCTGGTTGTAAGTATTTACAAAAAAAATTATATAATTATTCTATCAGTTATCTGGTTCCCATAGCACAAGCTCTGCTTAGTTTGGGGCTAGATAGCGCTGTGTGAAATGTCCAGCAATATTTATTTATTATTTATTTATTTGTTCCGGGTCTGGGTATTTCTCTATCATACAAGAAGTGCTTAGTTAAAATTTTACAAAAAAAATGTATAAGTTACTATGTAAGACAAGAGACTATGTAAGACTGGTTTAACTTAGACAAAAAAAACGTCTGGCGTTTAAAAAATAAATAAACACATAATTAATTATACGTACTAGGATGCTTTATTATTAACTAGTTGTTGCCAGCGGCTTCACCCGCGTTGTTCTGGAGTGCAAAATACATATATAAATTTTGACATTTTTATCCCATGGAAACTGATTTATGTGATAAATTGTAGCCTATATGGTGATCCAGGTTATAATTTACGTATATACCAAATTTCATCGAAATTGGTTCTGCCGTTACGGCGTGATTGAGTAACAAACAAACAAATATCTAAACAAACATCTTCAACAAACAAACTATCGCGTTTATAATATTAGTGTGATGTGATATGGGGGTCCCGTCTTCTCCGTTATCCATAATGATCTGGCATCTTTGAGGCATACTTTCGTCTAATTTTTCAGCGTAGTCATAAAGTTAACATAGCCTTAATATTGCCAGTAAGCTCAGCGGCTGTTAGTGTTTTTTTCTTGTTAGTTTAAGCTTCATCAACGCCCAAACATTTTCAATTGGGTTCGCGTCAGGAGATTGCGAGGGTCAGCCCAAAACCTTGATGTCATTATCTTGTTTCCAGGCGGTGCAAAGATGACTTTGTGTTAGGTGTTGTTGTCCTCTTGTAATATCCACGCAGCGTTCGATCAGGTAAACAAGTTCAAATTGACAAATCCAAATGTATATGGTTCCCATAGAACAAGCTTTGCTTAGTTTGGGGCTAGATAGCGCAAGTGAAATGTCCAGCATTATTTATTTATTCAATCAGTGTCCACCATATTTGTAAAGCAATATTACACTACAACAAATCTAAGAATATGTCCCTTCCATTACGTTAACACGGTAAAATTCTGAGCACGTTGTCGAAATAACCCGATTTGTGTCTGCCAAAAGCAATTATTGTGTCCCCTGTATCTAAATAAACTTGCTCCGGGAAAGATGGCTGATTCAATTATTTCTGGGTAACTGTACGTTTATAAGTGTACATAAAAACTTGGAGAACCCACTCTGGTAATTTTAACTTAGTAATATTTCAGTCGTATCAAGATCACAGCGTAAAAAGTTAATGCATAAGGGCACATCATCATCATATTACACATTATAATAACATTCCTAGAACGTCCACTGCTAAAACATAGACCTCCATAGATTTACAGAGTGACCGATCTTGTGCGGCCTACACGGCTTCCACCAACCTTTTCTTTTTACCTAGTAGGAGGCCTGAGTGGTGTTCACGTGAGAACCTTTCAGCCCCAACGGTCATCAGGTTGTTCTAGCTATGACATAGCTAGAAACTTTTTTGTCTCCTTTCTTGTTCCTAGAGGTTTTATCATTTGTCTTTCTTTCATAAGTCTCATCTGTGGTAAATGTGTGTGTGCTATATAGCAATTGAATGATTGCCTATGTCTCTGAAATGCTAGTTAGTGCTTATGTATCTAGTTAACTACATTATTCTATGAGCTTTAGGCATGTAAAAATGGATGTAAGTGGAAAATTAACACTAAATACTAAATGTTACTAATTTGTTTAAATTGACTTGTAAATTATTTTACCAACTAGCTGACCAATCCGCAGCTTCGCACGCGTAGTTTTTCAATAAAAACAGTACCCTCCTTCTGCGCAGTTAGATAAAAAGTAGATTATGTCACCCGGGGATAGTTTAGCTTCCCAACAGTGAAATAATTATTTAAATCGGTCCAGTAATTTCGGAACCTATTTAATACAAACAAACAACAAACATATCTTTTCTCTTTATAATATTATTTTTGTAGATATATACATATATATTCTTTAATATTTTAGAACATACTTTTGTTCTATCGTCAATAGTTTCCGCAGCGCATGCGACGAAAGACGTTTTAGGGCACTTTTTTTACACATCTCCCACTGTCACTTCAGCTTGCTCAGCTTGTACTTACTTTGGGATAAGTCAGACAATTTTGTTTGTCTACGAATTTCTTCATTTATGGTTCGGTCCTGTAAAGAAATACCTAGCATAGCCCCTCCATAGCACGCTGAATGACTTTGGTACCTCAAAAGAAGCCCATAGTCAGAGACCGCGTTTTTGTCACTAGGTATAAGCCACATTATGCCATTATTACTACACACACTGATCCTTTCGTGAGGAATAGACAAAGGACAACGGGCATAGACTAAACCGACTAAATTAACATGTATTAAAATAAAATTTCAGCATCACAACATTTCAATGACAAGAATCAAGATTAGTAGATCAAGACTTGAGGTTGGCTATAGAAATTCGTCTGCAATTATATCATTTAGTTAAGCATTTTTAGAAGGTACATTTCATGTATGCGTATCAAAATGTACAGTACAGCAATATTTTATTAGAAACCTTAAGAATACTGTGCCCTTAATAAAATGCAAAAGTACTTACAAACAAGCAGTCACCTAGGCATATCTATCTATCTATTTTATGTTCTTTCCTACACACTATTATTGGTCAAAGTTTACTCTTTTTATAGCTAAAAGGATATATACCTCCATCATTTTTACGACCACGTCCACTATCCATCACATGAAAATGTGGACAGGATGTCCCATAGTTTCATTTTACGTTTATTTTATTCTCAAAATCCACTTTTGCCCAAACCTTGTTCCTGCGTTAAAATAACCTAACGTACAAAAATACTTATCCTCTGACAAAAAAAAAACACTATTTCTTTCCCGCAAAAAATTCAACCGAAGAACGGAAAAAGATTGCATCGATTTTCGTCAAACTTATCCTATTCTGTGTTAACCTAATCTGTAATTTATAAGATCTTTATTGTAAGCAGTTACACAAAAGAGCTATTGAGAACGATACGCCTAGTATTTCTCTACGAGATCGAATCAAGACCGAGGAGATTCGTACACCAAAGTCACTGACTTAGGCAAGCTGACTGGCAGGGGCAGAGCACATAGCTCGAAGAACTGAAGGCAGTTGGAGCAGAAAGGTTCTCATTCTCAAGCGGAGGCCACACACTGGAAAGCGAAGCGTAGAACTCCCACTAGATGGAAAGATAACCTAAAAAGCGTTACTAGGAGCCGTTGGGTGCAGGCTACATCACATCGATCGCTCGATCGCAATCTTAATCCTTATCCTTACTATATTTTATATTATACATATTTAATAATATAAATGCGATCTGTTTGTCGCGCTTTCACTCCAAAACTACTAAACCGATTTAAATGAAATTTTGTACACAGATAGTCTACTAGAGCCTGAGAAAGGACATAGGCTACTTTTAGATGCGAAAAAAGGGTTGTAAAGGGTTGAAAGGAGGGGATGAAAAGTTGTATGGAAGTATCGTCATTTTTAGAGCTAGAAGCTTGAAACTTATTTTTTAGATTGTTGATTCGATATTAATAAATATGAAATTCAATGTTTGTAAAAGTTTTACCCTTAATGGTGTAAAATAACAATAGGGGATGAAAATTTGTATGGAAATATGTAAGGTTTATGTGAATGTTTTAAAAGGTTGCGACAAGAGACAAAATATTAGAGCTATTCTGATGTAACATTTACGGAGTCATTACAAAATGTGAAACTGAAGTTAACGCGAGTAAGAAACTTGCCAAGCACCGCGCCGTACACAATGAGCGCTGTGCAGCGTACAAATAATTTAATAAGCTCTGCAGTGAAACACTCCAAATAGCTCATTAAAGTATATATACGTATGTGTCTTATTTGTAAAATAATTAGCCTAAATAATTAAAAATGCTACCCAAAGACACTATTCCACGCGGTCGAAGTCGCGGTCACAGCTAGTTAATAAATATATCAATACTAAATCCATTTGACTTAACTTACATTGAAATCGGTCTATCCTTTTAGGAGCTACGATGAAACGAATGCTTAACACACAGACATACTTATAAATAACAAACATATGTTTGTATCGGGGTTAAAATACATTTTCCTTCCTATGTGGCTCAATGTCTTTTCACTGATGGCTTCATTCCCTTTAACGAAGGTCTTTGTATTCTTTATTACGGTCGTGTATGTAATTAAATTGTAATCATCACGAAACCTGGTCTGTTGACATACGTATTTGTGCGAGTATAACCTGGGATATTCTAAATTTTTATTAGAATCTAGATAACATAGATATATTATGTGTAAATGTAATGTATCCGCTAAAGTACACCGCACTCCGTAATTATTAAAAATTTCGCTCCATCCAAAGGTTGCCTGGAAGAGATCGCTTTTAGCGATAAGGCCGCCCATTGTATTGCCTTATTTATTTTAACCCAGTACTTATTTTTTTTATTATTTCTGTTTGTGTGGTAATTCAATAAAGAGTTATCTATCTATCTATCTATAACAAATCAAAGTCGACGTAATGTTTTCTATTAATAAAAACCAATAATTTTGTTTCATATAATATAAAATTATCTTATGAATAATTAACGAGCAGGTTAAGGCTTCGATTCCCGACGCGAAATAATGTTTGCATGATCGACAGATAGTTGTTGAAGTCGCTTCCGCTGTCTGTTACCTTAGATCTTTTAAACTATTTGTAGTTTTCAGAAATAGATAGAGTGATTCAAGAGGAAGGTTCACATGATTAATACATGCGTAGCTATGTTAGTTTGTATGTTACCTTTACACGACTAAACGGCTGAACTGTTCGTAATTAAATTTTGCAAGGAGATAGATTATATTCTGGGAAAGGACATAGGCTACTTTTTAGCCAACTGCGCAAAATAAGGGTAATGTTTTATTGAAAAACCACCGGTACGAAGTAGCGGGCGTGTCAGCTAGTATTATTATAAGTATGAATTTATAAAGAAAAATGTGTATAAGTGTTCTATCAGATATCTGGTATATACACATATTGTCGTACAAGCTATGATAAGTTTGGGGTTAAATAGCGCTGTGTGTAACGTCCAACTAACACACAGCTAATATTAAATACTCGGGTCTAGTAACCATACTAGTACTTAGTGAAATTATGCTTGTTTTCCACGACTGTGATGTTGAACGGTACCGTGTGAGGAGTATCTATGGACTAAGACTCAGTCTCAGGCTTTTCGTGATGCATTTTTTGATCATCACAATTTTGTTATTATTGATGATTACCAACCTTAACATTTATATGTACTAGTGGTTCGCCCCGAATTGAGATCTCTCGAGTCTCCCCAAAACACAAAAAAAAATATTCTTAGAGCGACTCGCGCAACGATGCCTAAACGTATTTAGTGGCTAAATATGATTTAAGGGGTTGTCAAATCATACAAATACTTAAAATTTAAACATGTTTAGTCACTAATTATAGGTAACAGGAGTTTACGTAATGTTGTTAGGCTTTTTTGGGATACAAATTGCAGTTATTCTGGATTTCAGAATATTGCCTATATTTGTGTCACTTATGCTACACGCATACCAAATTACAGCACTGTAGGGTCACTGGTGTACCCTGTGGAATTTGTCAAAGTTCATTTTTTATTATGGCTAATAATTGAAAAACTATAAAAAAAATACTAAAATTAAAAACGGAATCTAAATTTACAAATGAAGACTTTTCATTTGACGTCTCATTTGACTTAATAATCTCATTTTCATTTTGTTACCCCTCTTGAAGCCCAATATCTCAACAACCCTTCAACATTTGTCGCTCATTTAGTCAAACCAAAATTGTGTCATCACTACCTACCTATGTATCAAATTTCACGATGATCGGATCACCGCTTCGAAAGTTATCTTCGGACAAACAAACAATACAATGCTGATTTGCCCAAGTTGATTTAGAGATCTTGCTTCGCTCGATCAATTAATATTTATTTATACGCCAAAGATAATTATGGTATTTAAAACAGATATTTGACTTCGCCTCTAATTAAAACTAGACTTTTCTAAAAGTAAAAGCGGTACTCATAAAATATTTTTTTTAGGTTTGCAATCATTTTATTTAAATTGCCAGTGTTAAGCTAAAGCGAATTACTTAAGCTAAAAGCATTAACTATAATATTTTACATGGATTAAATTTTAAAATATTCTCGCGCCTTTCTGAGCAGACAATTTCGCTAAAATGCTTTAAAATCTTATAAAAAATGCAGAATACTAAGGGAATCTTTTTGCCTAGTTGTAATAAGTGATTGGCCCCGAACTGAGATCTTGCGAGTCTCCCATAAAATGAGTGACATGTAAACTAGTGCCATGTGCCAAAACTTGAAGCTCTCGAATCAATTGAGAGAAGAGCCAAGAAGCTCATAGGCAACGATGAGCTAATTGATGCAAGGCATCAAGCCTGGGGCATCGACAAAGGTTGGTAGCCTCTCGGTTTTATATCGAGTACATTTCGGGGAGTGTGCGGCGGAACTTTTCAACCTAATCCCACCATCTCCATTCTATCAACAGACAACCAGACGCTGTGCGGTACGCCACCGCTATATGGTAGAAATACCTTCCTTTCGCACAAAGCGGTTCTCTTCGACCTTTATTATGCGCACCGCCGAAGAGTGGAACGCCTTGCCAGAGTCTGTGTTTCCTGATAGCTATAACCTGGGTATCTTTAAGTCGCAAGTGAATAGGTTTCTTCTAGGCAAGCGTGTACCATCGTAGACTGCATCATCGCTTACCATCAGGTGAGATCGTGGGTCAAACTCAAGCCCATTCCTAATGTATTAAAAAAAATTGTAATCGTTACAATGTAAAGTTCCCATGAAATGCAAGTTTCCATTTAACTGGACCTACACTTTCATTCAAATTACAAGTAACGCTACATCTTGTAAAAATTGCAGAAGGGTAGAAAGTGTATTTATTCTGAATTTTTTGAAAATTTCAGCACTGTGGGGTTACTGGTGTACCCTATAAATTACACCAAATTTCAGTTTTTATAATGGCTTATAACATAAAACTAAAAGCCTTAACTAAAAATAAAAAATAAAGACCTTAATTAGACGTCTCACTTGACCTGATTTTCTCATTTTGATTTTTTACCGCTCGTAAACCCCAATATGTCAAAACCTCCCTATCCCCCACATTTTTATTTCATCACATCAGGTTTGTGCCGTCACTCGTGTGTCGTTGTGTTACCATCGAATATATATTGAGGCAACCTTGTATATGTTTAATTCTGTTCACACATCTCTGTTTCTGTCTGTATTATCAATATATAACAGAGCAATACTTGTACCAATATTTTTAACCTAAATGAAAGTGAAAGGGGAATACGTCGATAATTACCTAGGCCAGTTGGTATCCTTCCAAGGCCGACAAGACCTCGAAATTGCAAGACGAACCGAGAACGCTTGGAAGGGATATTGGTCAATGAAACAGCTAATGAAAGGTACACTTCCTTTATCTCTGAAACGGAAGCTCATGGACGTGTGTATTCTCCGCATCCTCACCTACGGCGCGCAGACCTGGTCTTTGACTGATCTGCAAAAGTCCAGACTCAGGGTTTGTCAGCGAGCCATGGAGCGCAGTATTCTGGGAGTCAGACTAACAGACCACGTTCGTAGCAGTATACTGCGCCCTAAAACGCAAATCGTGGATGTCGGGCAACAAGCAGATAAAATGAAGTGGGATAAGGCGGGCCACGTCTGCCGCATGTCGGATGCGTTATGGGCTAAAGTAACCACAGTGTGTGTGTGAACTGAGTGACCACATAGTTTTTTTGTAGTTTTTTTAACTAAAAGGTTTAGTAAAAGTTCTAAAACATTTGTAAAACGAATATTAGAGTTTGTAAAGAATTTAATAAAAAGATATACTACCTAATGTATGGTCTCTCAGTTCACACACTTGCCCTTCCAAATCTGGGTAAGTATATCGTTTACAGGCATGTTTGGTACCCAAATGTTTAGTAAAACATGTGTAAACGTATTTACAAGACAACAAAACATAATGCGGCTAAGATTTATGGAATTACAAACTAATTTATATGGTCACTCAGAGACCACATATAAATCACGTATAACTTATTAATTATATCATAAAAACTGTAGTGTTTCTCTGCTAATGATTAGTAAAAGTTGCAATGGTGTTTGTAAAAGTTGAAAACGGGCAAAAGAACGAGCTATTTTCGTACAATTCATATTTAATTGTGGTCTCTCAGTCCACACACTGAAAAACTTTATTTAGGCAAAATAACATTAATTATAAGAAATACAGATATATTGGGCCTTATATCGTTTAGTAAAAATATTTTACTATAAAATTGTATGTTTTTATCCCTGATTCATTGCTAATTAAAAAAGTTATTTGCATTTTTACATTTTCTTTGCAATGTATGAAGTAGGGTGTCCACACTGTGAAAACATCACTGTTAACTTGAACCATTATCAGTGTCCTATATATGGTGTTGCAATATATATAATTATATTAAAGGGACGTCTTCGACACATATAATAAAAAATAAATGTATCTATAAAGTGTTCTTGTTTTATAATCAAAATCACGAGAAAGTTGAGAAAATGCAGCTCGACCAAATGTAAGAAGACAACTAGCTTAATGTTAGGCACAAACACTCATATTATAAAGTTTTTGGAATAAAACAAAAAACGTTATTTATTTATGAACATACCAACTTAGATTAGAGTAGAATACAACGTACTCCCCTAGTCACAGTAGCCACTAACAAAAAGTGAAGTTAATACAACCTATTTTGATCAATAAACGACACTGATAAATATGTTCTTAGTGATTTATCTCGAGCAATCTACATATATAGGTATATATAAAAGAAAGTCGTGTTAGTTACACTATTTATAACTCAAGAACGGCTGAACCGATTTGGCTGAAAATTGGTGGGGAGGTAGCTTAGAACCAGGAGACGGAATATTTTTATTTCCGTTTGACCGCGTTCCCGTGTGACGTGACATAAAACCTCAAAGAGAATACATGTCACTTTAAAACGTTACGCTCTTTGTTGTTAATAATTAATAAATTATCTTAAGAGTCCAATGTACCTACCTGAGATAGCTGCATATGATCATATATTTTACCTGTAATACTGCATCATTTACTTTGTAATCAATATATGTAAAAGTTGAGAATATATACTAGTGACTATTTGTAGCAAAAACACTATTCATTAAAATTATATAGAATTACTATAAAAAATAATTCTAAAATCATGTCCAAAACTTATAATAAACTCATAGTATGCAATAAATGCTACAAATGAGTTCGTGCAACTTTACATACTTATCGATATTAATATGATTGTTTCGATTTAATATGATGCACCTGTGTTTCAATTTTTCACATTAACTAATAGTTGTATTGTACCTAAATCATTATTTTATGCAATTTCATTTGGTTTTCGCTCTCGCGCCTCGAATTAGTCCTCGCACTGCGGGTATCTTCGCATGGGGTGACTGAGACAATTGCACAAAGTGATCTAAAGGTTTATCAAAATTATATTATTTTTCATTCAATAAGAAATTATTCTATTTTGAAATTTATAACCTTAACTTACTTAATAAAAAAGCATAATAATTCAAATTAACAATTACTATATATTATGTAGACACTTTTCTTTTTAAACATCTCCTGTGTTGTTAATCGATGACCCTATTGGAAAGCTTTATTCGTTCAAAAAATCAAAAGCCAAAGACTTTATTTTCAGGTAGCACAAATAGAGAAGTTATAAAAACTGAAATTTTGACTTCAAACATGTACCCGCAAATTTAAGTAAATTCGTAACTGTATGACTTAAATATGTTATTATTACTTTCTTTTGAGTCTCATCCTACGATTAAATGCATTACATTTTGTTTAACATTTAATAAATACTTGCATTTGATTAAATTATCTTGGAAATCGCAGCTGACAAATAAGTGAATTTTAAGAAATCTGTGTACCTATAGGTCTACTCACATTATAATGAAATATTGTACTAAATCAGATTCGTATTCTATTTACATCTGTCATCTTTTGATTGATTTGGGGAAAACCACTACGATTGAGAAAAAAATAGAAGACTTAAAAAAAACTAAATTTCAATTTTCTCTGGTTTTTTGGATTGTCATTGTTTTACTAAAAAACATCTCAATCAACCTTTACAATAGTTTGTGTGCGTATTGCATGTAAATAAATTACCACTTTTTGACATTTATTTGTAAGCCTCGTTACTATGACAACAGGCCCTAACAGTTTTTTGACACCATAGAAAAAGCTTGACATGGACACCCTATTTCATACATTGCATAGAAAATATTAAAATGCAAATAACTTTTTTAATAAGCAATGAATCAGGGATAAAAACATACAATTCTATAATAAAACATTTTTACTAAACGTTATAAGGCCCAATATATCTGTATTTCTTATAATTGATGATATTTTACCATATAAAGTTTTTCCTTTGTGTGGACTGAGAGACCACAATTATATATGAATTTTACGAAAATAGCTCGTTCTTTTGCCCGTTTTCAACTTTTACAAACACCATTGCAACTTTTACTAATCATTAGCAGAGAAATACTACAGTTTTTATGATGTAATTAATAAGTTATACGAGATTTATATGTGGTCTCTGAGTGACCATATAAATTAGTTTGTAATTCCATATATCTTAGCCGCATTATGTTTTATTGTCTTGTAAATACGTTTATTCATGTTTTACTTAACATTCGGGTACCAAACATGCCTGTAAACGATATACCTACATACCCAGATTTGGAAGGGCGAGTGTGTGAACTGAGAGACCACACATTAGGTAGTATATCTTTTTATTAAATTCTGTACAAACTCCAATATTCGTTTTACAAATGTTTTATAACTTTTACTAAACCTTTTAGTTAAAAAAACTACAAAAAATCATGTGGTCAGTTCACACAAACACACAAAATTTTTAACCTATATGAAAGTGAAAGGGGAAGACGTCGATGACTACCTAGGCCAGATGGTATCCTTCCAAGGCCGACAAGACCTCGAAATTGCAAGACGAACCGAGAACGCTTGGAAGGAATATTGGTCAATGAAACAGCTAATGAAAGGTACACTTCCTTTATCTCTGAAACGGAAGCTCATAGACGTGTGTATTCTCCGCATCCTCACCTACGGCGCGCAAACCTGGTCTTTGACTGATCTGCAAAAGTCCAGACTCAGGGTTTGTCTGGGAGTCAGACTAACAGACCGCGTTCGTAGCAGTATACTGCGCCCTAAAACGCAAATCATGGATGTCGGGCCACAAGCGGGTAAAATGAAGTGGGATTGGGTGGGCCACGTCTGTCGCATGTTGGGTGCGTTATGGGCTAAATCTACCACAGAGTGGATGCCTCTAAACGGGACACGATCTCGTGGCAGACCACGGCGAAGATGGAGGGACGAGATTGATGCATGGGCATCAATCTCGTCCCTCCATCTTCGCCGTGATGTTGTTCGCCGTTTTGGGCTATTGTGGACCAATCCTGTAAATGGTTACAGGATTGTTCCACAATAGCCCAAAATAGAGAAGACTGGATAGAAGGAAGGGGGGCATTTGCTCTGCAGTGGGACACTACAGGCTCTTAATAATAAAAATAATAATATGAAAGAGCCTTACATCAATCACAAATTATTATACAGCCGTAGAAGCTCGATTCATAATATGATAACCTTTATAACTACTCTCTGAGGGTACATAGCAAATACGTTTTGTATTCACGCCAATTACTGTAGATTACGGTGAATTCACATCGAGTTTTAATTCGTAGTTGTAGCAATTAATATTGAACCTTTGGGACTATAATAGTATTTGCTTATTTATTGCACAGTAAAGCGGTAACTCACTATAGGGATTAATAGCATACCTGTTAAAAAGCGGACAAAACAGTTGGTTAAACGAAAGAAAGATTTGATAAAGATTATTTTAAGACAAATGACGGGGATAGGGACCTAGATAAAGAATACCTACATAAGAAATAGGCGCCGCCTAATAATTAATAAGTCACAATTCAAGGGAAAAACGTAAAATCGTTAACAAAATCTAAGTTTTAAACAAACTTTGATAGCAAATTCCACGAAATTACCCTGAACAATGCCGTATAATTACAACACACAGGTAGTTCAGAGTAATTAGGATAATTAATGTTAATTTACTGGAAAAAGCCTAAGGTTAGTTTAGGTTGAACTCGCTGGCTCACGTGAAGTACCTAAATATTATTTGGGAAATTATAAATTTACCTTGGGGCAAAGTAACGTATTTACTAAAACACTACAAAGTAATCCCTTGAATAAGGTTTAACTTTTTCAGCACAAGGCTCGAAGACTATTGTTTTGATTTAGTTAGGTACTGTCTGTATGACATATTCTGGTCGATATTAATGATTACATCTTATATTTATTATCAAAATAATTGTACCCTACTTACTTACTAGTATTGCGGGTTCAATTCCCGCCGTGGAACAAATGTTTGCAGACCTACAAATATTTATTCCGGGTATGGATGTTTTTCTATATATTATGAGCAGTAATCGGACTAGGTAGAGCTATTTTCTGTACTTGCCATATGTAAGAATAATATGGATATTCCTAAAATCCCGAGATTTGCTTGTTAAGTAGAAAAATAATAAAAAGCTATTTACGCCTTAAGGAGTAATGAGAGAATTTACTTCCTCTGACGGGCAAGTATAAGGAATAGGTATATATATAAGGGTTTAAGGATAGTATACTAAATAGATAGAAACTTGATTCATTAAACCACATATATTTTTTTATGTAACAATTTCTTATATTCATACAAGACTTAACAATCATTTAACATTATCATTCTGAAGTTGTACAAAAACATTACAAATTATTCGTTCCTCAAAGAATTTAAATATACAAACAGAACAAGCTATATGTACCTAGTCAGGTCATAAGTATTGGTACACAGTAAAAACTTTTTTTTTAGAATGCTGGCCACAAAAAAGTTTATTGAATTCGAATTTCGAATTGTTCATGAAAATAAAAATGTATACTTTTTAGAATTTTACTCATTTTTAAATATGGAGTGGACGCTTAAAGAAGACCGTGTTGCAGTTATTGCGTTGCATCGTTGCGGTTACGCGCCGATTCAAATTTTTGACATACTGAAAAATTTGAATATAACCAAAAGATTCGTTTATCGCACCATCAAACGATACAATGAAGACTCTAGTGTAGATGACACGTCAAGAAGTGGTCGCCCTCGGTCTGTTAGGACTCCAGCAGTGATAAAAGCTGTGAAGGCGCGAATTTAAAGAAATCCCAAACGTAAGCAGAAACTGTTGGCCCTTCAGATGGGGTTAAGCAGAACCACGGTGAAAAGGGTGTTAAATGAAGACTTAGGGCTTCGGGCATATCGAAGAAAAACAGGACATCGTTTGAATGCTCGTCTAATGGACCTGAGACTGAAGAAATGCCGCGCTTTGTTGAAGCGGTACGCGGGAAAAAAATATCAGGAAATTCTTTTTTCGGCCAACAAAATGATAAGGTGTACGCACACAGTAGTGAAGAAGCGAGCAACCTTATTCCGCGAGTCCAACGAGGTCATTTTCCGTCCTCGCTCATGGTATGGTTGGGAGTTTCTTATTGGGGCTTAACAGAGGTACATTTTTGTGAGAAAGGTGTAAAAACGAATGCAGTTGTGTATCAAAATACAGTCCTGACGAACCTTGTGGAACCTGTTTCTCATACCATGTTCAATAACAGGCACTGGGTATTCCAACAAGATTCGGCGCCAGCTCATAGAGCGAAGAGCACACAAGACTGACTGATGGCGCGTGAAATCGACTTCATCCGGCACGAAGACTGGCCCTCCTCCAGTCCAGATTTGAATCCGCTAGATTACAAGATATGGCAACACTTGGAGGAAAAGGCGTGCTCAAAGCCTCATCCCAATTTGGAGTCACTAAAGACATCCTTGATTAAGGCATCCGCCGATATTGACATGGACTTCGTTCGTGCTGCGATAGACGACTGGCCGCGCAGATTGAAGGCCTGTATTCAAAATCACGGAGGTCATTTTGAATAAACTTTAGTGTCATAAGAATCTATGTTTTGTTAAGTTTATTTTGGTATATAAATGGTTACATAATGAATAAACTTGTTTCAATTATTTTATATTAAACATGTGACAGAATTTATGACCTGACTAGGTATTTACAATAAAATCCTGATTAAATTGATCAATACGTTAAACAATAATTTTTTTATTCAAACAAAAAATGTCATTCTTGGAGAATTTGAAGAAAAATTGTCAAAAAATGAAGTAAATGATGAAATTTTGTCTACAAATTTGTTCCACTAACATCCACAGATGTCGAACGCTCCTTTTCTTTTTACATCTAACAACCATTTATATGTAGAAAAGGAGCGTTCAACATCTGTGACTGAAGCTCAAGACGAACTAGACCAAGAAATTATCTATATCTTGGTCTAGTTTGTCTTCAGCTTCAGTAGAAGATTGAGTACCTAAGTGACCTAAGTTAAAATATATTACCATTATTTTTTCTATATTTTCTAATTTTAGTCTATTCCTTTTTACATCTAAAACCCATTTATATGTACAAAAAGAGCGTTTGACATCTGTGACTAAAGCTCAAGACGAACTAGACCAAGAAATAGATAATTTCTTGGTCTAGTTCGTCTTGAGCTTCAGTAGAAGACTGAGTACCTAAGTGACCTAAGTTAAAATATATTACCATTATTTTTACAAAATTTTCTAATTTTAGTCTATTTTTTTTACATCTAACACCCATTTATAAGTAGAAAAGGAGCGTTCGACATCTGTGGATGTTAGTGGAACAAATTTATATGACAAAATTTCATCATTTACTTCATTTTTTGACAATTTTTCTTCATATCCTCTGAGGATATCAATGTCAGGATTCCTACCCAAAACTTATTCAATTTTTATTTTTATTCTATCAGAATCACACTCATTTAAAGCAGCTCTGACTTGATCAAAAGCCAAAAATGAGTCGCTTAAGGTTAAATTTCGTTTCTGCAACTCTTTTAAAGAAAGTAAAATAATCGTTTAATGATTTTCTATATACACTAATTGATTCCGTAGATTCCCTTTTTCTAGAATATTTTTCGCATTTCGTATTGCCGTTGATTCAAAGCTCAAATCGAGAAACAACATTCATTATTTCTTCATAATATTTTCTATAATACGATGCAGCTTCAAGCAATTCCGGAGGATTAGTCGGAATCTAATGGAATATCCATATTAACATCAATGTTTGCGGTCAATGAACCTAAACAGCCCTACCTACTCCGATCACTGATTATGAGTATGTATTTACAACAAAAAAAGTATATATTTTATTAGTTATCTGGTTCCCATAATACAAGCTCTGCTTAGTTTGGGGCTAGATAGCGCTGTGTGAAATGTCCAGCAATATTTATTTGTTTATTTATTTCTACTTATGTATCTCCTCTACTTACGAGTAAAATCCAAGCCAGTCTAGAATCTTTGTGTTTCATCAAAGTCAATAATTACATTCCGTCTTGAACAGGTGATTAATTTCTGTAAACAAAGTCCAGTAAACCCTTATTTTCATCAGTAAAGCTAAAAGATCTAACTGTTATATTTGCATGAGACAAATCATATAATAACATGGTCCTGCAAACACGCCAAACATTTTAATTAAATTGGCGAAATCTTGAACTACCGAGGATCCGGCAGGCACTTCGGCACGGCTGCTGAGCTTTTTGACCCCTATTTGTTTTCAAGTACGCCCAAGTTTCATCTACTTGATCGCTTAAGTGATTTCACACTTCCGCGCAGTTTGGCAATTTTCAAGTGGGGCCACTTGGAAATTGCCAAACTGTGCGTGTAAGAATAAGTGGTTGTTTTGTGTTGGAAGTGGAAAATTGTGGCATAAAATTAATTGCAGTTTATTTAAATTACTTACATAAGAACCCGTAATCTCTTCGGGATGGTAGAGGTTAACAAACACAAACAATATAAACAGGGTTTGAAATATTTACTCATGATATTTTTGTAATATTGTCAACCATACTCAAACTTCACAAACTTTATTATAAAGACAGTGGGTTGTACGTGGCTTAGACTGACACAGGATCGGGATGAATGGCATAACAAACAGATGCACACACACGAGGTTTATCTTTGTTTATGCCATTGAGCTGGGTAAATCCCAAGGTGGTCGACACGGGCTGACAATAAATATATCTCAAACATTACTTGTTCTTTTAAATACTCTCCATCCAATGGTTGTCTGGAATAAATTGATCCAAAGCGATAGGACCGCCTATAGTTTAGTGTCGTCTATTTTGTTTGTTGTTTTTATTTTTAAGATACTACAATAAAGTGTTTTATTAATTCAATGCTTTTAATAGCAGCAACGTAACGTTTATCAAATCATAAAGCTTAAGAGTAACCTAAAAATGAGTTTAACTAATGAGCGTTCTGCAGCGCTTTATTTCCTTAATTAAGAATTCAAATCTTATGGGCGCGGAGAAAAATCCAAATAATTAATGAAGTCTCAGAAATTCAGCTACAGATCGAGGAAAAAGAAACCATTTTGAGCTGATGATGTCAGAACATGTTTTTACGCGATATTTTTTACACCTATGATACCTGCTTGTCGTCAATGCTAGACGTCATCAGCTTTTTCCTTCAATTTTGTGATTATCACCGATTTCTACTGAAATACAAATTGATTATTATTCATTATTGATTATTACAAATCCGACTAATATTGTAATATTACAAACATCCCCTTAGTCGTTTTTTAAAAATATGTTATTTATGTGTCCTTTTTAGTAAACAAATATGATATATATATATATATATATATATATATATATATATATATATATATATATATATATATATATATATATATATATGTATATATTCTATATCATTGATCGAGCGAAACGAGATCTCTAAATCAACTTGGGCAAATCGGCATTGTATGTATGAATGTATGTTTATTTGTCCGAGGATAACTTTCGAAGCGTTAATCCGATCATCGTGAAATTTAATACATAGGTAGGTAGTGATGGCACAATTTTGGTGTGACTAAATGAGCTAAAAATGTGGGGGGGTTCTTGAGATATTGGGGTTCAAGAGGGGTAAAAAAAGAAAATGAGTCTATTAGGTCAAATGGGACGTCAAATGAAAGGTCGTTATTAGCACATTTGACTTCGTTTTTGTTTTTAGTAAATTCTTTACAGTTTTTGAGTTAGTTATTAGCCACTACAAATACAAATACTGAAATTTGACAAAATTCACAGGGTACACCAGTGACCCCACAGTGCTGAAATTTGGTATGCCTGTAGGCAAATATAGGCAAAAACCTGAAATCCAGAATAACTGCAATTTGTACCCTAAACAAGAGTAACCACAAAACATGAAATCCCGTTACCTATAATTCGAATGAAACTGTAGGTCAAAATATTTGGTTATAGGTCAAAATTTTACGTATTCGTTTGATTTGACAACTATTCAAATCATATTTAGCCACTAAATACGTTTAGGCATCGTTGCGCGAGTCGCCCAAAGAATATTCTCTTTTGTGTTTTGGGAGACTCGCAAGATCTCAGTTCGGGGCGAACCACTAGTATATTCTATATTCTGATATATCTAGGTAAAAGTAAGGTGAGTGCTAGTGAGTGCTGCATTTTTTATTGATCGTACTTTTATCCGGAGTTTTTTAGGAAGCACTGTAGCTCGAAAACCCTTTGTCAGTGAGTTGTCAGTTTCGTTTTGTTATCCCAGACTGGTGTAATTATCCAAGTAAGGTAATGCTGCAACTAGCAGGTTTATTCATCAAACGAAACGGGGCATAGAGCACTGTGATCTATCAGAAGCACCTGAAAATTTAATTCCAGATTCTTCATCTTGACTCTGAGTAGTATCTACTTATAGCGGGTTCCTATATCCGTCAGTAACCAGCTACGACTTGTTTCTCCTTGAAAACCTATCAAAAGTTTGACACTAGTTTAACACTTTTTCAAGGAGATACGAGGCGTAGTCGGTTACCGACGGATATAGGAACCCGCCATTAGAGTATAAACGGTTTCTACTAGAAATATCCTAGTATCTACGAGATACTTAAACTCTGAAGGTTTATTAACAAGTAACTTTTTTACAAAAATATAACCGACTTCAGATAACAGTAAAAACCAAACTACCTTACCAACTTTGATGAAATTTTTATAGGATCAATCTAAAAGTATATGCTTCCAAATAAATAACTATTCTTTTAAATCGGTTGCTAAATAACGGAGGTCTGAGCTAACAAACATAACAATTAAACAAATTTAAGACTTATATGGTTTTCTCATGGATGCCATTGTCAGAAATGGACCAAATGGAAATGGGACAACACGGGAAGCACCATCTTTCAAATAAAAAAAGAATCATCAATATCGGTTCATCCAGTTGAATGTGCTGAGGTAACCAACATAAAAAAAACAGTCGAATGGAGAACCTCCTCCTTTTTTGAAGTCAAAAAAACAGGTTAAAATTGTCGAACTAAACGAAATAAAATCGTATGAGCTAATGGCCGAGCCTGGGGTCAGAGACTTCAGAGTTTATAGGGCGCCCGAACGTTCGACTCTTCACTAAAATATTCAAAGTATCGCTTGTAAATTTCTCTGTGGTATCACTATCAAAATTCATAGAATGAATAAATGAAGACACTTTATTTTAAACCATAAAAAATAAAAAATACAGACATAATAGAAGACACAAAGAAAATAGTACAATGGGCGGTCTTATCGCTTTGACGCGATAACCATAAAGTGATTCGAATGAGTCCACCACATGAACCAAGTACTTACAATGTTTTAAAACATTAAAATATTATCTATAATTAAATTGATCTAATTTGTAAACTCTAATAAACCATCGTACTAGACGTCTTACTTCTTTTTTTTAATTTAGTCAACTTTCGGTTAAGTTGAAATAGACAGATATCTTGGAGTTAACGTCACACGTTTCATTTGAATTGGCAGGCAGCGACATCAATTTTGCCTAATTCGCTTTTTTACTGGTGGTAGAGCTTTTGTGAACGGGCTCGAGGAAGTGGGCACCACCGCCTTACCTTTATCTGCCGCCAAATAGCAGTACTTGTGCTGCTGTGTTCCGGTTAGATGGTAATGGTGTGTACCTGTAATTACTGGCACATAGGCATAACAGCTAAGTCCTATAGTATGGCAACGTATCCACATAGAGATCAAGACAACATAATACCTTGTTTTTAATTCTTTGTGGATATCCATGGGCTGCAGTAGCCACTTAACATCTGGTGGACTGCATGCTCGTTTGTCATATAAGTTGTATGTAAAAAAAGACAGATATCTTGGAGTTAACGTCACATGTTTCATTTGAATTGGCAGGCAGCGACATCAATTTTGTCTAATTCGCTTTTTTACTGGTGGTAGAGCTTTTGTGAACGGGCTCGAGGAAGTGGGCACCACCGCCTTACCTTTATCTGCCGCTAAATAGCAGTACTTGTGCTGCTGTGTTCCGGTTAGATGGTAATGGTATGTTCCTGTAATTACTGGCACATAGGCATAACAGCTAAGTCCTGTAGTATGGCAACATAGAGATAAAGACAACATAATACCTTGTTTTTAATTCTATGTAGATATCCATGGGCTGCAGTAACCACTTAACATCTGGTGGACTGCATGCTCGTTTGTCATATAAGTTGTATGTAAAAAAAGACAGATATCTTGGAGTTAACGTCACATGTTTCATTTGAATTGGCAGGCAGCGACATCAATTTTGCCTAATTCGCTTTTTTACTGGTGGTAGAGCTTTTGTGAACGGGCTCGAGGAAGTGGGCACCACCGCCTTACCTTTATCTGCCGCCAAATAGCAGTACTTGTGCTGCTGTGTTCCGGTTAGATGGTAATGGTGTGTACCTGTAATTACTGGCACATAGGCATAACAGCTAAGTCCTATAGTATGGCAACGTATCCACATAGAGATCAAGACAACATAATACCTTGTTTTTAATTCTTTGTGGATATCCATGGGCTGCAGTAGCCACTTAACATCTGGTGGACTGCATGCTCGTTTGTCATATAAGTTGTATGTAAAAAAAGACAGATATCTTGGAGTTAACGTCACATGTTTCATTTGAATTGGCAGGCAGCGACATCAATTTTGTCTAATTCGCTTTTTTACTGGTGGTAGAGCTTTTGTGAACGGGCTCGAGGAAGTGGGCACCACCGCCTTACCTTTATCTGCCGCTAAATAGCAGTACTTGTGCTGCTGTGTTCCGGTTAGATGGTAATAGTATGTTCCTGTAATTACTGGCACATAGGCAAAACAGCTAAGTCCTATAGTATGGCAACATAGAGATCAAGACAACATAATACCTTGTTTTGAATTCTATGTGGATATCCATGGGCTGCAGTAGCCACTTAACATCTGGTGGACTGCATGCTCGTTTGTCATATAAGTTGTATGTAAAAAAAAGACAGATATCTTGGAGTTAACGTCCTGCGTTTCATTTAAATTGACAGGCATCGAGATCAATTTTGTCTAATTCGCTTTTAAATTTGACTAAACTACTCTCCATCTCCGGCAGCGAGATGTGTGGACAACATCGTTGGAGTCGCGGGCCGTCAATGGGTGAGACTAGCGCAGGATCGTGGCGGATGGCACAAACTTGGGGAGGCCTATACCCAGCAGTGGGTGAAGTCGGGCTGTGGATGTTGATGATGATGATGACTCTTTATCTATTTGTATGCTCTTTTAGGGTTGTAGGCTCTTTTACTGTGCCCTAATATTATAAATGCGAAAGTTTGGATGTTTGTTTATTTATTGTTATTGTTTGTTTGTCACTCAATCACGTCGTAACGGCTGCAGCGATTTCGATTATTTAGTATTTTAAGTAGATTATAACCTGGATTACCACATAGGCCGCTTTTTTTCCTATAAATCAGGTCCCATGGGATAAAAATGGGATGTCGAGTCTAGTTGCAACAGCGAGTTTAGCTTTTTTTCTAGGTTACCTACAAATTTATTAGTGTAACGCATACGAAGTCGCGGGCAACAGCTTGTACTAGATAATTATAAGTCATTAATTGGTCAACAAACTTTATTCAATAATATTAATTTCTTTACCAATTTGGATAATACAGAAGCAATTGACGACCTCCGTGGCGCGGTGGGCGAATACCCGGCTGAGATGCAGGAGGTAGCGGGTTCGATTCCCATCGCGGAACAAATGTTTGCATGATCTACAGATATTTGTTCCGGGTCTGGTTGTTTCACTATATATTATAAGTATGTATTTACAACAAAAAAAAATTATATAAGTATTATATCAGTTATCTGGTTCCCATAGTACAAGCTCTGCTTAGTTTGGGGCTAGATAGCGCTGTGTGAAATGTGCAGCAATATTTATTTATATTTATTTAATTATTTTTATGTACTTAAAATCTTTCCAATGATACAAAAAATCGCACATACCGATAGAATCAACAAACCAGTAAATAGTTTGCAGACGTTCGGTACCATATGTATTACCGGTCGGTATTTCCGGTACATCGCACCTGTGTGAGAGTGAGCCTTTATTTACGCTCGCTTCCGAAGCACAAACAGCTTCGTAATCGAGCAGTTGCCTCGGGAATACGCTTTGTGCGTGAACAATGGGCGATACACGAGTCTGAACTTAAGCTCAACTGTGCAACTCAAGCCGAGATGCATAAGCTTTACTTAGCGTGTGCTTACGCTTAGCACTGGCCTTGTAACTGTAATACAGATTTTAGGCATGAGTAACAGTAATATTGCTCATAAATAACAATCGTAAATTTCAAAGGCAATCGTAAGGATCTCAAAGCGCATGTTTACGCAGAATGAATGAATGAAAACACTTTATTTTACTTACACCTTAAAAAATAAAAATTACAGACAAAATAGAAGACAAAAAGCAAATAGTACAATGGGTTGTCTTATCGCTTTGAAGCGATTTCTTCCAGACAACTTTTGGATGGAGAGGATTTCAATATGTCAAAGATATGGTCGGGGGTGCACTTTTAAGACTAAGATAAACAGGGAGTTTTTTCTAAGTGTGCACAAATTTTTTTATAACATTCTAGACATAAATAATGTTATTTATAAAAAGACAAATATTTCATTTAACTCTTAATTAGTTAATTACTTTCATTTGAAAATTAATAAAAAAGTGCATGATTTATGATTTATGTAAAAAAAGACAGATATCTTGGAGTTAACGTCACATGTTTCATTTGAATTGGCAGGCAGCGACATCAATTTTGTCTAATTCGCTTTTTTACTGGTGGTAGAGCTTTTGTGAACGGGCTCGAGGAAGTGGGCACCACCGCCTTACCTTTATCTGCCGCTAAATAGCAGTACTTGTGCTGCTGTGTTCCGGTTAGATGGTAATGGTATGTTCCTGTAATTACTGGCACATAGGCATAACAGCTAAGTCCTGTAGTATGGCAACATAGAGATCAAGACAACATAATACCTTGTTTTGAATTCTATGTGGATATCCATGGGCTGCAGTAGCCACTTAACATCTGGTGGACTGCATGCTCGTTTGTCATATAAGTTGTATGTAAAAAAAAGACAGATATCTTGGAGTTAACGTCCTGCGTTTCATTTAAATTGACAGGCATCGAGATCAATTTTGTCTAATTCGCTTTTAAATAACCCTTTTCATTCTGCGCGCGGTCATTCATAAATAACAAAACTCACTGACGACGCACACAATTTAATTAATGATTTTCGCATTGTCCACGAGTTCTGTGTTTTAAGGAATAAAATGGTATTTTTTTTAAATAAAACATATTGTTTTTATTTCAATTTTCGCATATACTACAGAGTCTGAACACCCTGTGCAAATTTGTGCACACTTAGAAAAAACTTCCTGTATATGGATGAAAAGAGTACAACTAACACCTAAATACTTTATATAATACAAGTAGACATAAATAAATTATGAATTATATATATACTAATATTATAAAGAGGAAAGATTTTGTGTGTATGTTTGTAATGAATAGACTAAAAAACTACTGGTTCGATTTCAAAAATTCTTTCACCATTAGAAAGTTACATTCACTCTGAGTAACAGGCTACTTTATACCCAACTGCGCAAAGGAGGGTAATGTTATTTATTGAAAAACTACGCGTGAGAAGCTGCGGATTGGTCAGCTAGTAATATATAAAATTATGATATATCTATAATATTTATAAGACATACATTAGATAAATACATAATGCAGATAAAATGCAGACATCAATAAACAATGTTTTCTATAAGTTAGTGGTTTTCGACTATGTTCAATTTAGGTATGTAGTTAGTACATACCTTGAACCTACGATGCACCATCAAGTTGAGGCATATAGGTGTAAAGCCTCATGTGCCTGTAATTTCAGTGGCAACCATTTTCTTCAAACCGAAAGACAGCAATGCTGCTGGGCGGCAGAAATAGGTATTTTATGACTATTTCTTCGAATAAACTTACAACCGAAAATGTAACACAAGTGTCGCTTTACATTTAAATAATGCACGACAAAATCGACCCAGAAACAGCCGCTGTCTGAAAAGCAACACTTTACAGGGAAGGTCGTATACAAAGATCCACGTGAAACTGTGAAAGTTTCTTGTTTAGTGAAGTTTGGATAGAGCTCCAGTTAAACCGTAGAGTTAAGCAAGCTAGGTGTAGATAGGCAAACTCTTTCTCTTTGAATTGTTCTGTTACGCCGAAGCATATCACAGAATAAGCAATACTGGGGTTTAAAATACTTTACACTGTGTCAACTACCGTGTCACAGACATTAACTACTCGTCACAAAATATGTAATAGTAGCCACGCGTCGACATTGTCCGGAATAAGCCCGAATATTCTGGAATTATGTAGATTTGGACGTGCGTGGTTAAACGCGCCTGAGGAGTGAGTCTTTACTTAGAATAGGAGTGAGTCTTTAGATTTTTAGTGGTTAATAAGTGTTTTAATATAAACGTTAGTTTGAATTAGTGTTTTAGAATTTAGTTTGTGTATTAGTCATTCGATTGTATAATAAATGCGTTATCTCAACGTAACAGTACGTGTTTTCTTTGCGAGTCTTTTCATAAGATGAGGTGACGGCACAAGTCGTGGCCCACCTGATGTTAAATGGTTACTGCCTATCACAATTGTATCACCTCACAGGACAGGTAAGACAACTATGACAAGATTTGAAATTGCATTGTCCCCCTGAGGCATACATTTGAAAAATACTCATGTGCCTGTAATTTTAACCGCACCACAATCTTTTCAAACCGGAACACAGAAGTACGAGTCGGTGCCCTATTTTTTTACCCCACTATGGCAAAGCCAAGTGGAAGAGTTTTATAGATAAAGATCCATATACTTGTTTCAGAACAACGCAGTCGAGTAAAAAGTAGCCTATGCCTTGGTTTCGGTCTTAATCTAAATATATACCCAATTGCATCGAAATCTGTCCAGCCGTTTAGTCATGAAAACGCAACAAACAGACAGACAGATTTACTTTCAAATTTATAATATTAGTAGGGATAACTTAGATGCAGAATTATTTTCATAGCATCTGAGTTAAACCAAATTCCATTAGTGCCGTCTTTGAGCGTTTCAACATTTAGCTGTGTTTCTGTTTACTAAGTGCCGGGAATAGACGAGAAAATACTGAGTCTAGAAGCATTGCTATTCCTTTACCTCTACAAATACTGCTGTGGCTTGGATCTTGCGGCTAACGTCACTCTCATTAATATATTTCAAAGGGAATACGAAATGTAAGTAGGTAAATGTAAAACTTATTCGATGGCATCGGTTCTGCGGCATATATGAACCTTTAGGGTAAACGTGTTCCGGAGAGAAGACGACGTCTAGGCAAGCGTAGTGTAGGACGCCTTCCAGCCAGGTGACAATTTTTGCACTGTAGCTGGCAGAGACTATATGAGAAGATCTGAAGATCAGGCCAATTCTAATGCTCAATGGTGCACCTTGGAAAAGACTTACGTCCAGCAGTGGAACATGTGCTATAATATAGTACAGTGGTTCCCAAACATGATTGGGCTCCGACCCAAAGAAAGAAGAATGACCATTAACTCTGGTGTACCCCAAGGGTCAGTGCTGTCGCCCACACTGTTTATTCTTCACATCAATGATATGCTGCACATAAGCGGCCTTTATTGTAATGCGGATGACAGTACGGTTGATATTTTCTACACTGGCCGCCCTAATGTCTCTCGGTCTGAAGTGGAAGACAACAGATAAAGGCGTTCATCACAAAGAAGGCCCCTTTCACAATAGCTCCACGGTTCCAGGGCATTCCTCTCCCCGTCTCAGCGAGTATAGGGATTCTGGGAGTCGAAATTTCTAATGAGGTCCGGTATGGGAGTCACTTAGAAGCAAAAGCTGTGCTCACCTCCAAAAAAATTGGAGTCCTTAACCGTTCCAAACAGTGTTTTACGGCACAACAACGGCTATTGCTGTACAAAGCGCAAGTTCGGCCGCACGTAGAATACTGTTCCCATCTTTGGTTTTGACTGCCTTCAGAGAAGAGCCATTAGAATCATCGGTGATCCCAAACTCGCCGACAGGCTGGAACCGCTGAGTCAATTTAGAACAGAATAGAATAGAAAAGAACGCGAGTGCCGGCGCGCGCCCCTCTGTGGCCGGCTGTTAACCCGATCGGTCGGGTTATCTTATGTTTCAAGGCCCACTCAATATTCACTCGCGACCCACCAGTGGATCGCGACCCATACTTTGGGAACTCTTGTGCTATATAGTTCGTAGGTTGCTGATGATGATTCGATAGCATCACTTTACATAACATGTATTGATACTAGAATCGGAGTACAGTAAACAGATTGACGATCAAAGCAGTGTTTATTTCACAATTTCCGAGTTACTTTAATTGATGGATAAAAATTAATATATCTCTATATCTGTTTTTATGTCAAAACAAAAGACGTATGTATATTTTTATCACATGAAAAGCGTATATTGGGGCTCAAGTGGAGTTGGGCAGGACACTTGGCCAGACGTAGTGATGACAGGTGGACTAAGGCACTAACAGAGTGTAAGCCGAGAACTGGGCACCGAAATAGAGGTCGTCTACCAGTGAGATGGGACGACGATATCAATAAGACTATGGGTCATACGTGGTTCAGACGAAGTACAGATCGTGAAGAATGGCACAAACGAAGAGAAGTCTATGCACAGCAGTAGCTCGACACGGGCTGTGAATAATAATGATGATGATGATGGATAGTGTTACTCAGAGATTATGAAATAGGCACTTAGTAAGATTTGCCAGAATCCAGTACATTTACACTCTGTCGCCTCTATACAAAGGGAAAACTTTGTGAGATGGCTCGGAAGGAGGAGCAAAAAGAAGATGGCTTCATCTGAGTGGAAAAGAAAAAAAATAAGATCAAGTGTCCGAACAAGTGCGGTGCCGCACCGACTGAGCATATTCTGTTGCGTCCAGCGATAGTGCCGTAATTAGCTTTTTATGCGCCCGGTGCGAGCTGCTATAACTGCGCCATTGAAATATTTTCTAATCATAACTGGTTCTGACAATATCTATCATCCAAAACCTAAGATACGTAAACATAATTTTAAGTACTTGGTACTTTTAAGTTTTGAATAAGGAAGTTCAAATAAATTGCGTTTATAAATTAGGTGACACGTATAAATAAATTAATAATAGGTATTGTTAGTGGCCCTGGTCTGGTCATATCTGCACCCCTCCAGGCTCTGCGCCCTGTGCCTGGGCACCGCCGGCACTGCCCTAGTTACGGCACTGTCCAGCGACTCTCACGGCACGGCTCTATGTGTCTCACGTGCAATACTTCGTGAAGGCTGAAGAGGTTGCGAAGTACTTGCGCATGTATACAAACTTCAATTCGACCATCGGGCGGGTGGTTTGTCTCTGGATACAATCTTATATACGTAATCATAATAAATAAAGAAACACCCAAACCCGAAAGTAAAATTGAAAAGATAGATTTCATTATTGTCAAACTATCACAATGTTTATCTTAGTTACAACTAACTCTAAACTAAAATTTTAATCCTGAAGACAATGTGTTATAAATTGATGGAATAAATAATAGGTGTTGTATATAGTGTTGACAATCCTTGTTTTTAACGATTTAAATCCATTATTTAAATCTATATAAGCCACTAAAAATATGAAACATGCGTGAATTTCAGATGACATCTTTCAGTGCAACAGGTAAAAAGAAAAAGCCATTTAGAAACTCCATTGTGTGCAGTGTACTCTGCTTTTATTGGCTTCAACCAAATAAAATGAGACAATAACTGGCTGTATGGCTTATTTACAAGATAATGGTAACACAGATCATTTCACTATGAGTTTAAAATTAATTTTAGGTAAAGGACGATGGACAATTTGTGTGGGAAAAATACACAGCGTGGACACGAACTATGTGTTATATTTTGATCGATAACAATATTATTAACTAGTTATTTTTTGGGTTTTGAGTTTCAAGTTTGAAATCGGGATTAAAACGCCACCCTCGCCGAATTTTATGACCTCAGTCAAAATTAAGATTTCAACGCTCTCTAATAAAATGTTAAATGTTAGAACTCCCGTAAAACGTATGAAAAGTCTAAAGGTAAATATAAAGCATACATGAAATTTTTGCATATCATGTATCTTAGGAATACCTTGAGAAATGATTTCACCACTTCAACAAAATTATCAATTTTATGACATCGCTACATACGTAGTATACTTAAAACAAAGCCGCTTCCCGCTGTCTGCCCCTATGTATGCTTAGATCTTTAAAACTACGCGACGGATTTTGATGCGGTTCTTTTTAGTAGATAGAGTGATTAAAGAGAAATATTTATATGTATAATACATATATAATATAGTAGAGAAACACTAATGACTGAGGTTTCTAATGTAATGTCATAAATAAACACATTTTTTGCGCTTACATTGCAAACGCTGGCTGAACCCTACGAGATCAAAATAATGTAATACAGTATTGTACATCTTAAAAAGATCTACAAAAAATTTTAAGATGGTATATGTCTATCTCTTAAGGATAACCCACAATAAACATATAGTATAAAATGAAGTCGCTTCCGCTGTCTGTTCACTTAGATCTTTTAAACTACCAAACGGATTTTAATGCAATTTCCAGCAATAGATAGAGTGATTCAAGAGAAAGGTTTGTATTTATAAAACAAACATAGTAACTGCGAAAGTAACTGTTTGTTTGTTACCTTTTCATAACTAAACGGCTGAACGGATCGTAATAAAGTTTGGCAAGAAGATAGGTTATATCCTGGGAAAGGACATAGGACTTTTTACCCAAGTGTGCAAAATAACGGTAATGTTTTAATTGAAATACCACGCATGCAAAGCCGCGGGCGGGTCAGCTAGACTAGTGTTAAAATTAAGAAGGGAAAAGTGCAGTCATCGTTAAAACGTAATTACTGAGTAAGATAGATATACTCCTTATTACTTGCTGAACAAAAACTATTATGGCACTTAATATAACAGGCTCAAATATAAAAAGAATGATAAAACCTGGAGTAAGGTTGGGCAGATTACATAAATACACACTGCTAACTCCCACACGAGGATACTCTATGTTATAGGGTGGCTAGTCTCATCCTATGTTGAGAAGTTACTAATTATATTGTATATTGCATTGTTTCCGTGATGAAGACGTCGTAGAAAATATTATTATATAGCTACTTTTCTTTTTGCCTGTACACAGCACAACACCTGCATTACGGAAAGTAGAAAAATGGTTGAGCTTTATTAGCTCGGACGTCGCATTTCTCGTTGTGAAAGTCACGGTTTGCACTGAGAAGTTAAGTATTTTGTCAGGAAAAATAAGGAATATGTGAAACGATACGCAATTTTGAATTTAAAGGTAAAGTCGGGATTTGTGTTGCAAAAAGTGGCATTGTATCATTGACGTTTTAACTAATGACAGATTGGCTTAAAATATTAGCGAAATCCTAGCAATATAAATAACCAACACATGTTATATAGCAAAATATAACAACAGTGACTTGCAGATGAATCGTCAAAGAAAGTTGTCAATTCTTTGTACTGAAATGTAATTTGTCGATGGATGGGAGACTAACTGGACATCAGCCACACTGAAATCCTAATTAGTGTTGAAACGTGTAGTTGTTTGGATACCAGATATTCGGCAAGATACGAGGCCGGAACGCCAGATATCTACCTATATTCGGCTACCGGATATTCGGCCCTTTATCATGACGCGATCAGTTTGGTAGTGAGTTAATTTGAATCAGTGTACCTGCAGTTATCAAGGTTTGCTAGAATTTATCTTTCAGCACCTGGTAGTAGCGTTTACAGCGAAAGGCTATTTTCAGAAGCTGGTCTGGTATACGAAGTCAAGCGGAGTCGCCTCTTACCAACAAATGCGGAAAATTTGGTATTCATTCACCATAATTTACCACTTGTTAATTTTGAGTACAAAACTAATTAATAAAACAAACATTTAATACGTGCGATTACAAAAATAAACAGTGTCCATAACTTATTTGGGTATAATTTGCCTTGTGTAAAATAATGAGATTTTTTTTTAATTTTACTATAAAGAATCCAGCGATACTGAATTACTATCCGACATTCGGCCGGTTAGTGAAAACAAGGCCGGATAGGCCGGATACCGGATAGTTACCGGATATCCGTTTCATCTCTAATCCTAATTCAATCTTATCTTGACGACTGACCTACTGTTAAATCAAACTCGCAACATAGAGACACAAAAAATTTATTAGTTTTTTTTATGAAAAAAGAACTAATCGTTTTTTCATTCAACATGTTGTATTTTAAAAAGTAAGATAATAAAATAGTAGTATCCTTGCCTACTAATGAACGTCATAATTTAAAGATCACTGGGTATATGGTATAGGTATATAAAATAGTTTTGTAACTAATTTTTGATGTATTCATTTTGTAGACGACTCATTGACACGAACAACAGAATAAAAATAATGTTGAATTTTTGTAAAAGACTGTAGCTAGGTCCAACTACACCCGTCTATCCCCACTTATAAAACTTAACAAAACCATCACCATAAATGTTCGGATAAAATACTCCAAGGTATAATTTTTCTAACAAAGACTGGGCTTCCAATCTAGAAAAATCTCCGACTGTTGGCTAATCTTTATTGAGTTTTCTTCCATTACTCGCAGACCCGTAAACGATGAAATACTATGCCATTACATCTATCTACCTCTATTACTAAGAGAGGATGGTTCTTTTTTGTGTTGTGATAACATCTCACCTTTTGTTTTATACGTCTACATTACAACCAACACAAACACAATTAGACGAACAGTTTAATACACGTGTGAGTATTCCAAAAGGTTGCGCAATTAATGGATAATCCCAAAAATATGATCAGACATATAAAAAAAACAGTGGTTATATTTTTTTCGTTTGGCTTTTGTATTATTCATCTAAATAATGTATACTGTCGAGATTTTATTTTGACGACCTTTGTGGCGCAGTGGGCGAATAGCCGGCTGAGACGCAGAAGGTAGCGGGTTCGATTCCCACCGCGGAACAAATGTTTGCATGATCTACAGATATTTGTTCCGGGTCTGGTTGTTTTTCTATATATTATAAGTAAGTATTTACAAAAAAAAGTATATAAGTATTCTATCAGTTATCTGGTTCCCATAATACAAGCTCTGCTTAGTTTGGGGCTAGATAGCGTCCAGCAATATTTATTTATTTAGATAATAACCATTGACGACTGAATCGATTTGATATTTTGAATGGAATATTTATTTCTGTGCCGGTACTAAAAGATAACGTTTTAAGTGACCGAAGTCTGCCTAAAAGTTATTAGACTAGTAGTTCAACATACCGAGTACCTTTATAGAGTGGCCTCAATTAGCCAGTGACAGAGAAAAGTGGAAAGAGGGAAGTAAGGCTTTCAGTGAGACTCGCTCGTATTATGAGTTTCGCTCATTCCATTTGTCTCATTATAAGGCGGTCTTTTTATTCTCGTTATATAACATGACAGGGAGTTTTTCCTTCATCTGGATTATGTAGTATAATCGCGGCCTTCTTCTTCCTCGTTTTTTAGGGTTCCGTACCCAAAGGGTAAAACGGGACCCTATTAATAAGACTCCGCTGTCTGTCTTTCCGTCTGTCACCAGGCTGTATCTCATGAACCGTTATAGTTAGACAGTTGAAATTTCCACAGTTGATGTATTTCTGTTGCCGCTATAACAACAAATACTAAAACAGTATAAAATAAATATTTAAGGAGGCTTTAATACAACAAACGCGATTTTTTGCTCGTTTTTGCTCGATATTGATAACGGCAACAGATAGCCGCTTGAAATATTCACAGAATATTAAGTTATATATTCACTTTAAAAATAAATAATTAAATTAAAATAAAACAAATATTTGAAGGGGGCTCCCATACATCAAACGTGATTTTTTACAAACGTTTTTATAGATACGGAACCCTTCGTGCGCGAGGCCGACTCGCACTTGGCTGTTATTTTTATCTTTTTATTCGATAGTTGTTATTATGCTGTCGTGGATGACCAACCATAGTCATTTTCTGGTTATTTAGTTTTACTGGCAAAAAATAAATAAATAAAAACATTAGTCCTACAGTGATTTTTTTAGTGTGAACTCACTCTCACACAGCTCACTTGATGCTGTAATCGAAGATTGAGCAAGCTTGCCTAGAAAGGACCTGTCCACTCTAGACTTGAAGACTCTGAGATGGTCCGGAAACATCAAAGCCAGAAGCCAATTCCACTCATTACTCTTGCACGGGAATCCAATAATAAAAAAAATCTAAAATCTGGTTTATTTGTAAAAAGCACAGCGGCAATCTAGTTTTATTTGGTTTAACTGCGTCCAAATTGGATCAACGTGTAATATGAACATACTCTATGTTTTCATTCCGTCTAACGAAATGAAATTACGCCACCATCGCTTTTACTGCCAACAATACAGTACACTAATTAAAAAACTTAGGTAACTCGTGTTTCTATTTCTTGTAAAGTAAATTAGGCAAGCTGTGGAACATTTATCAAAGTCTTGAGAACGTGAAAAAGCCTGAAGCTGATTTGTACATGCTCAGCAAGCGAGCACACTTTTGTGCCTAAATTGTTTTATAAGTTGTACCTACGTACTTTCGTCTTCAAAGTACATAATAATAATAAGAGAGAAATAAGACGTACACTGCTGAACATAGGCCTCCCCCTTAGATCGCCACAACGAGCGGTTGGTAGCCGTTTGCGCCTAAAGGCTCCCCGCGATTCCTACTAGATCGCCGGTCCACCTTGTGGGGGGCCGGCCTACGCTGCGTCTTCCAGTCCGTGGTCTCCACTCGAGAACCTTTCTTCCCCAACGGTTATCGGTTCTACGAGCGATGTGGCCCGCCCATTGCCACTTCAACTTGCGAATTTTGAGAGCTATGTCGGCAACTTTAGTTCTTCTGCGGATTTTGTCACGCAAAGAATCCCCGAGCATAGCCCTCTCCACAGCTCGTTGAGCGACCTTGAGCTTGGTCATGAGGCCATGAGTAAAGGACCACGTTTCAGTGCCATAGGTCATCACTGGCAACACACACTGGTTGAAGACTTTAGTCTTCAGGCTCTGGGGAATTTTGGACGAGAAGATATCGCGAAGTTTCCCGAACGCTGCCCAGCTGAGTTGGTTTCTTCGGACGACATCTTTGTCGAAGTTGGACTTACCTAATTGGACAGTTTGCCCTAGGTATACATATTCGTCGACAACATCGAGAGTATCGCCCCCAACAACTACCGGTACGGGTGTAACATGAATATTTGACATGATTTTTATCTTATCCATGTTCATTTTAAGACCCACCTGTTGGGAGACCCTACTGAGGTCGCTGAGCATGGTACCGAGCTCATCGAGCGATTCGGTCATAATGACTATATTATCGGCAAAACGAAGGTGAGTGATGTATTCGCCATTGATATTGATGTCAAGTCTGTCCCAGGCTAAGAGTTTGAAAACGTCCTCCAACGCGTTTGTGAACAGTTTCGGAGAAATTACGTCTCCCTGTCTCACGCCTCTCTGCAATTGGATTGGTTCCGTACTCTGGTCCTGTAGATGGACTGACATAGACGGATAATATCCTTAATATTACATATTTATTATCAGAATTAATACATACAATATCTCATTAAAATATACAAAAAAAACAATTGAACCATCTACAAACCGTTGCAAACGATCTATAGATACCTACAGTGCTCCAGATCACTACCCGGTGAAAGTGCCCCCAAAACATTTGTTGCATTGCCCCTCTGAATTGCGATGCTTATGTTGACCCAGATAAGTGTTCACGGATTACACGTCGATCGCACTTCGACCAGACGAACTGAAATATATTTTGAAAACGCGAAAGGCTCTATTACCCCATCCAGGGTATAATAGAGTAGAATACAAAACGCTTTATTGTATACCACACTTAAATTAACAAATCATATTTAAAACACTTAAAACTAGATACGCGTTAGTACAACTGGCGGTCTTATCACTAAAAGCGATCTCTTCCAGACAACCTTTGGATGGCCAGGATTTTACTAGAACGTTAAAGGACGGTAGCTTTATAACATAAGCTTTTTATTGAACGTGTACATAAGCGAAATAAAATGCTTAAAATAAAATAAATAGATACGAGGGTAGGTAAAATTAATATAAATGTAATACATAAACATTCTTTAATACTAAAATACTAATCTTTACATAGTATAAAATGAAGTCGCCTCGCTGTCTGTTACCTTAGATATTTTAAACTACTCAACGGATATTAATGTAGTTTTCAGCAATAGATAGATGGATTCAAGAGAAAGGTTAATATGTATAACTAGCTTTCGCCAGCGGCTTCGCACGCGTTGTTTGTCAACAAAAAGTAGCATATATGTTAATCCAGGTACCGATTTCAATGTAACTATGTCTGTATGTCTGTTTGTTACCTTTTCACGACTTAACGGCTCGACCGATTTCGATGAAATTTAGTACCTATATACCTAGATAGGTTATTAATGGACTTGATGCATAGGATATACTTTACGACACTGCACAGAAGGAGGGTAATGTTTTATTGACAAACCACGCATACGAAGCCGGGAGCGGGTCAGCTCTTAATAGATAAAATATAATTATTAAACAGCTTTAATACAAACAATAACAACGATAGATATCATAACAAAATAAGAGAAGAGACTCAGCTTTCTGATGCTGACAAAAAGTGCTAAGACAATAGCGTTTTAAAGAAGAAGGGATTTGGCAGATCTAATGAAAGAAGGAAGAGAGTTCCTTAAACTGATAGCTTGTACAGTAAAAGAGTTGTCATATCAGTTAGAAGAGTGAATAGGAGTTTTAAGTTTCATGGACTTAGAAAAGCGCAACGCACGAGGATTAGATAGATAGATTAGAGATATTTTATTTTGAACAAAATCCACAGCTCTTAGTATAGGTATATCTTATGCTAAAACTTACAGCCAATAAAGGGTTTACATTTTATAATTCAAATACTTATAAATTGACGACGTAAATCACTTATCACAATAAATAGGACCATTATTTTAAATATAAAGAATTACAATATAAAAAAAATAATCTTAAGATAAGTATTACTTACACAACAACCATAACCAAACACGCACACTAAACATTAAAGATATACATTCATACATACACATAAGATACACATTCATATATCACCTATACACCTACAAATAAATGGACATGCTTAATTTAACTATTCAATGTACCTAAGCTGCCTATGGCTTTTAGCGATAAGGCCGCCCATTGTAACTTTGATTTAATTTTGTATTCTCTTTTGTTTGTTTTATTTTTAATGGTGTGCAATAAAGAAATTATCTATCTATCTAGGTATATATCTATCTAAGTACGAGTAAGAGTAGTGTAGTGTAGATGGAGATATTCAAAGCGTTCTCTGAGATAAGAAGGACTAGAAGGGTTAAACAAAATGCTGTACAAGAGAGAGGATATGAGTATTCCTGCGGTAGCGAATGGGTACCCACTTTAGCTTCCTGCGAAAATCAGAAACGTGGTCATATTTTCGTACTCCAAACATAAACCTTATACAAACGAAACAGGGTATCAACCCCAAATGCATAATAATAACCCGAAATAGAAATCCTTTATGTGTAGAGCCAGCATTATTTGATTAAGTATTAATTACTTAATAAGTACATTGACAGGGATGTAGATAACATCGAAGATTGTATGTGACTAAATTATGATAATTAGTTCACCTTGTATTTTTATATAAAAGTATTTTTTTATATAAAAAAACAGGCCAAGAGCGAGTCAGACTCGCGCACGAAGGGTTCCGTGCCATTATCTATAAAAACGGCAGAAAAATCCATACAACTCAGAGGACTATCTTAATTGGCTTCAACTATGTATGTAAAAAAAAAGTTGAAAATTAAAGGGCGTCCCCATCACCCTTCAATTTTCAACTAGTTTTATTTTATTGGAATTTTTCCTATATTTGTACTATAAGATCTTACTTATTGCCAAATTTTGTGATTCTAGGCCTACGGGAACTACCATAAAGGTTTTGATCCAAAACCTATAGGATACTTACAGTTAACCTAGAATTGTCAATTTTGGTTAAAGTTAAGAAAACGGAAAATTCCGAATAATAAAAAAAAAATTAAGGTAAATTTTGGTACTTACTAGTTTTCGCGACAATCTAAATTTACCGATATCTTTTTATCGTGTTGACTCAAGGACCTTGATTTTTATAAACCCTAATAGGGACTATAGAACTCAGTATTTGGTATAAATTTCAACTTGCTAGGTCCATCCCTTCCTTAGAAAATCGGTGACAGACGGACAAGAGAGTGATCTTATAAGGGTTTTTTTACCTTTTGAGGTACGGTAGCATTTCAATTTTAATGTACCCACGGGCATAATTATTTCGCAAAAAATGGTTTTAGGGTCAGGAACTTCAATTTACTAAATTGTGATGTGAATTTCTTTAAATAAACCAAACCCACGGTTCTTAACGAAGGCAGTCCCATCCAGTCCCTAATTCTCGTACACTTTTGAAATGAATAAACACGACTGACACAGGGAATTCATGTGTCCTGGGTATTCAAATACTTCAAGTTCCATACAACAACAGACCCAAAATTATTTGTCCCACTTCACCTTGCGACCTTGAGGTCAGCGAAGGTTGATGTAGATATCCATTAAGAGGGCCTTGTGTTGGAAAAACTACAGAGAAGGTATTCGTAGAGACACAATTACAATGTAAATCGATTATTTCTATCTAAAGCGATTCGCCGATCGTATTGAATCTAGAAATCGCGTAACCTAATCAATATTCATTATAGCCACAAACGTCTCATTCATGTGAAGACAGTATTCGGTTATGCCCTGCTTCTCTATAATGCTGTGAGCGTGATATGACGGCCACATTAAAGCAACGACGAGACATATCCTAGAAAGAGTCCTAGAAAATGTGGACTAACCTTAATGGAGGTTTTCATAATTACTAGGTGTTTTTAATAGAAGGGAAATGGTAACAGAAGTTAAAAATCTGCTATGTTAGATACCGTACAGCACTACAAATTAAGTTGCCTCGACAAATTCGTAATCATTAGAAATACGAAAATTTTGGAATTTACAAACTTACAAATACTGCAACCGCATGTGCTTTGAAGCTCGCTGGTGACTGACTCGGCTGGGCATTGGTTGCATAATCGTATCAGAGTTGAAGAAAATTGAAGACAAATCAAAGTCACTGACATAGACCCAGAGGACTAGCAAGCTAAAAAGTGGCAGTGGGTGGGCCACATAGCTCGAAGCACTGACCATTGAGGCCGAAATGTTTTGAGTGAACTGTAAAGTGCAGCGTAGGATATCCTTCTCCCCCCCCCCCCCCCCCTCCGCTAGATGAAAAGACGACTGATAAAAGTTGCTCGAAAGTGTTGGGCCGCACAAGACATGGTCAATACCTACTTCCAAAGCATATATCTTACTACTATATTAGGGCCGTAGTAATATAGCGGTGGCTGCTATTTAAAAAATCTGTTTTTAATGCCGTAAGCAACAGGTGACAACCCTCATTTTTCTGGCATCACGATAGCATTGTGCTAAACGACGCGACCGACGTCTAGAACCATCTCGGGCGCAAACTTGTCAGATCATTCTCTGCTCAAACGATCTTCTACTTTAATGGATTACTTCGACTATTTTTCCATTTAGCAACTACTTTTTAGTTATATCATTACTTAGAAACCCTTAGTTACTAAGCATTATAGATATGGGAAATTATCACGTTTCGTTGTATCGATATTACCGGTACATTATTAGGAATGTATTCGCGAATCGCGCTCACTGATGAAGGTTTTTATATTGAACTGAATTATCGATCGTAACTTGATAAAAAAGTACATGATAATTCCCGTACCTATATAGGTAAGGGTTCTAAGTTGTAACATTTTTTATTTTCAAACTAGATAACCCGTCGAAATTCGTACCGCCTTGACATGCATATGACGCGGGCTGCCAATGTCCATCGGCCATCATTAGCGACATCTATGTATGAGAAAAAGAATAAGATTTTTCAATATTTTAATAGTTATTCTGCTATTTGGGGCGGAGACAAATCTAACAAATCAAAGATCATCAAAATCGGTTCAGCCGTTCTTGAATTAAAAATCGTGTAACTAACCCGACTTTGTTTTATACTCGTATATGTATATAGATTAAGAGCGCACTATACATGGGAAGACGTTAAATCGCTTATTCAGAAACAATATTTTGTTTAACAAATTGTGTGCTTTCAATCTGTAATTCATATATGTTATAGTTAAGGATACGTGCTAGAGCGCCGGTGTTGTGAAAACACGATTCCGTAAAATTTTATAGATAGAAAAAAAATCCAAAGATGACTCCAAATTTATCTTAAAACCGTTCTTATGCGATGAATACTACAATTTAGATCTTGAAACATTATACAGTAATTCTACACAATATAAATAATGGCACCTGTGTTTTAAATTTTCAAAATACCTTTTGATTTTACCATACAATGAAAATATCTAAGTTTTGCACTAATGAAACCATTCGCTTCGGACGCCCGTTCCGCGATTCAGTCTGGCCTCGGCTTTCAGACGGGGTACCCGTGACGCTTGTCGCTCCAAACGAACACGTAATTCTTAGGTAGAATTTATATTTAGCTGGTTTTTGTAAAGACGCAGTAATGAAAAATAAACACAACAAGATAATGAAGGGACTGAATGATAAAAAACCGGCAAACATATGAACCACGGCGAGATAGGACGTGCAGCGGCGCGCGGAGAAGCGGGGCTGAAATTCGAGTTTGGGCTGAGGTATAGTCAACTCTTAACGAACTACTTGACATTGGAACAGTCGTAGAAAATCGATAGAGAAAGACGGCAATTCGTCATGGCAATCTATGACTAGAGGCTTACTCGTATGTATAGTATTGATGTACATTTTCAAAAACATAAATTCTAACATATTTTACTTTCAGGGATTGGAGTGTAGGATTCTGTGAAATAAACAACAAAGGCGCCATGTTTCCATTTCAAAAGCTACAGAGAATGCTGAAATTAAATAAGAAGCTTCTGAAGATACAATAAATGTCAAAGGATATCAAAAGCACATCTCACTCAGTCACAAAATTCCAATAGGTACATTTTAACGTGTAAATGACGCGGCAATATCCCCTTTCCGGAATGGAAGAGTAAACACGAATAGAGATTTATCACAAAGACTTTTTTCCAGAATCACCGAGATTAAGACGAATATTGAAATACGCCCCAGTAACAATGAATAAAACATCCTGGCAACTCTGATATCGTCCGGTGAGCTGCCATAAAATATTACTTCTAGCTCTGAGTGGCTTTATAAAACTTTGTGGAAACACAGCTTGCAAATAATGAGTTTGCGTGCTAGCGTGTGCAGATTTTATGTGAAGGGCTAGTAGGTCAAACTACGGTGGTAATAAAAAGAACAAAAGTTTAAGGCCCTAAGCAAGTAGAGCCAAGCAGAGCGTAGCAAAATGTCAATAAACAAACGCCTGCTTCAATAAAATCGTATAATGAAACAAAAGAAACGTGCGTAAATGACATGTTATACATTGTCAGAAACCTATTGGTTGATTTCACCATCTTTTCTGCACGTCGCAGTGGATTACGGCCCTTAGGCACTCGTCTCACCGCTGGCGATGAGCTAGAAGCGAGTAGAGCTAGAAACTAGAAACGAGTTGGCGAGCAGCGAGAAGCGAGTGTGTAGTTCCTATAGTTATCTCGCTGGGCTATAAAGCGAGTGAGCGAGTGCGGCGGGCGATACTCATCACCTCACGGCGTGTGTTCTGACCGCCAAGCGAACATCGCTGAGCGAGCGAAGAGCGAGTTTTCACCGGCATTGTAAACGGCCAGCGATCAACTATTAATATACGTATCTCTTTTACTGGCACGGAATCTATAACTTTTGTTAGTTTCCTGAGCGAGAAAGTAGTTGATAGCTAATCGCTTACTCGCCGGCGGTGAGACGAGTGCCTTACACTTGACGTGCTTGCATTATAATTTATGATCACTCTACTGAACATGCGACAGTGTGATACTATCTTGCGAGTCTGTGGAAGCCTTAAATATCCACGAGAATAAATCATTTTTCTCATAAATGGAGGCGGTATTACTTTTTATGACAGGAGTGCCAGAAGCCAGGTTATGACTTCATATTAAAAAGATTTAGTAAAGTACATTGAAAACTTTCATCTACAAATAACTTAGACATATCTTTTTAAGTATCCCATTGTAATAGTGGGAAATGAAAGGCTGGAGACAGTCGACCAGTATGTTTATCTTGGACATATTCTGTCGTTTGGTAAAGAGCATCAGCAGAAGGAGATCTCTAAGCTAATCCAATTGGGATGGGCTGCATTCGGCAAGTTAGACGACATCCTTAGGTCGCCTAAATTTCCAGTGTCTGAAGACCCGCTTATTCAACCAATGTGTTCTGCCCACCATAACCTATGGTGCCGAGACGTGGACGCTCACGCAGGAGGCTGTGTACAGGTCAAGAGTTGCACAAAGGGCCATGGAGCGTACCATGCTTGGCATCAGACTGTTAGATCGAGTTCCAAACGTCGAGATCCGTAGACGAACGAAGGTTCATGACGTTGGGATTCGAGTTATGGAGCTCAAATGGTCTTGGGCGGGACACTTGGCTAGACGTGGTGATGACAGATGGAGCAGGACAGTGACTGAATGGTGGCCGAGGAGCGGGTATAGAAGTGTAGGAAGACCAGCAGCGAGATGGGTGGACGACATCGTAAAGGTCGCGGGCCGTCAGTGGGTGAGACTAGCGCAGGATCGTGGTGGATGGCACAAACTTGGGGAGGCCTATACCCAACAATGGGTGAAGTCAGGCTGTGGATGATGGTCTTTTTATGAAAATGATCTCAAATATAGATTCAAGAAAGGTCTTTTTAGACCATAAAAGCTCCTGTACAGCAAGCCTATAATAACCTGCACATGTTCATGCAGTTTAAAAGCTACCATTGTATTATTATTATAGTGAAAACTTTTTAGGCGCGTTGAGCATTTTTTGTGATAGGAAAAAACCATTGAACTCGTGGCACTGTTACCGACACCTGTCACTGACTACTGACACTGACTGTTGACACCTGTCACCGACACTGACACTTCTGTATATAAGTGTCTGTAGTGTAGTCTGCTTTTAATCAAGGTTTCACTTCTGTCCGCACTCCCTGAGTGCCACTTATTATTTTTTTCGCCAACTTGTGTACACAAAAAATTGTTTTAAAATTAAGTCAAACGACGAAAAATTCTACACAGGTTTTATGCCTTCATTGTCCAATCTGGTTTTTGTAATCAATTAGTATGTAAATATGGACGCATGGTCGAAGCGCTGGCAGTTTAATCTGGGATATCAAACAAAGGCAGTGTTCACTTTGCCTGACAATTTGACACGGCAGAGTGGACAACAAAAGGGCTGTGCCCTGTTTATATAAAAGCTGTGAGCAAATGCTTTAGTTTCCTAATCCCTAACGATGTGAGACGATAGATTGAATAGGGTGCTTGATTGCTGCGTGTTCTTTTAGAACGTTCAGGATCATTATTCTAACAGTGTAAAATTAACCTTACCAATTATGGGGAAATACCGGTAGGTATGGTCAAAAAATTAATTGGCTAAGAAGATGAGAAGGCTTCCGGAGTCGTTACGGTTGTATAATTTGAAATAAGCAAATACAATATTTTGGCAGTTGATTCTGTAAATTTTCTAAATAAGTTTTATACGCGGTGTCCTTTAGATCACTGTTTTCCCAGAACAAACGTTGTTCACATCATGGGCTACTAACAGTTTATAACATCAAATTAAAAAAAACAAAACGAAATCGGTCTTTGAAAAATATTAAAAGTTGCGAACTTAAAACGTCTATTTTAACATTACGCCCTACAACATAGTCAGCGTGCTGAGTGGTAGCTATTAGATACCTATCTAACCAAGGAGTAGGTAATACGCTACGGCTAGCGTACCCATGAACTTTATGTCACGGTTAGTTTTTGAACAAAGTTAGACTTTGAGAAGATCAAGATTTTTTTTTTTTATATAAAATAAAGATTTCTGCAGAATAACAGCGCCGAGCTGTCGATCGGTGGCGAGGCATAATGCTGCAACCCATTTGCTGTAGTAGCACATACACACCTACTAGCCTCTTTTTAATTTTTCCCTGACATTGTATATTTATTATTTCATTCTATTGTTCCTATGTTTGTTGTATGTAATTTTCTGTTTTCTCTTACTTGTGCTTTCTCCTTGATGTTATACCTTTTGATTGTATCGTGTGAATTTGTGTGTGCTATGATAGGAAATAAATGTCCGTCTATGTCTATGTCTATATTATTTGATGCTATAAACAGTTATTAGACCATGGTCTGAGCAACATTTGTTCTGAGAAAACAGTGATTTAATGGACACCGTTTATAATGAACTGTTTAGAAACCCAACTATAGTTTTAAGTTGGTCGACTACTGCTCGTAGAGCGATATAACCTCTTATAATTTCATAAGGTATATGTGCTACAATTGTAAATACTTCAGTTTTTGAAGTCTACAGTGAACTGGGCGCTAACCTTATTTAAAAACACCATCATGTTTCAGGAGCGTTTTGTTTCAAGCTTGTAGCAATATTACTTCGATTTGAAACACAATACTTTTAAACATTACTGTTATAATTCTAATCATGTTATATATTTAGTGGTTTGTAGTGATAAACATTGCGAAAATATGCACGATTTATTTAATTTTAGGATACTTTTACGCATTATTTGAGCTCTTTGGTGAAACGTTTTGAGTGAACGATTTATGGTCACCAAAACTGCTTCGCCTTTACAATAATAAAGCAAGCTACTAATTGAGGGGCATGGTACTAAATGTCAGTGTATTATTATTTTAATATTGCTACACGAGATTGAGGTTCATTCTGCCCAAGCGTGTTTCATCTTCGATCACATCATCACTTACCATCTTATTATCACCACTTGCCATCAGGTATGGTAAGGTTAAGCGGATCCCAAGGTAGACTACAAAGACCTAAAAAGCGCCTTTTTTTATACATTGTATCTTTCACTAAAAATCTACTGTACATATTCAAATACAAAAATATATCTCTCAATCAACGAAACAAGCTGGTTGTGTTTGGAAAATAAAAAAGTTTAAATCAAAGATCTGCAATATTATTAAAACAACACAGAAAACTTTGTTTTTAGTTAATGCTACTGCTTGCTTTGTAACATTGAAACTAACTGTGATTCGTTGGCAACTTATTCTTGGCTCTTTGCCACTGCACGCTCCAAGAAAACCTGGAAAATCGACACCCGGTTTGTGAAAATCTTTAATTATCACAGAAATTGACATTCAGTGATATTATAAAGTAAAATTCACGCTGAATCCTAAGTTTCTGCCTAAAAAATGAGGCCTTTTATCTACGATTTAAAAAAGTTCCGACTGGCTAGACAGAACGGGATCGCTGGCTCGTAAAAAATGAATAGATATTTTTCTATTTTTTTCAAAGACACATTGTCAAAATATATATACACACACACCACATCCATACAAAACACGGGAAAGCTTGATTCGAGAGAGCGCGGCGGTGGGCGCCGTGAAACCCCTTGTCTATAAAGAACTGGGTGTTCAGTTTTCAAAATTTAAATATAGAGCGAGAACAATTATCTGAGAAAAACTTTTTAAGTTTAAGGTCCAAAGAGTTTCTTATCTCAATGGTCTAATTTTTTGCTCAACCTTGAAACCTTTTAGGTACATTACAAAAAGTTATACTTACAGCGACAAAGCGTGCGTAACAAAAATGGCGTCTATTACAGTCTTGTTTGAAATCAGACCCTTGGCCTAGGTGGTCTATGCTTTAAAGATCGAAAAAAGCTTTGTTTAGTTTAGGACTAGATAGCGTTATGTGAAATGTCCAGCATTATTTATTTGTTTATAACCTTTCGACCCCTTGATGTTGGTGACAAGACTGCCAGGCTGAAGTAAGACTGGGTGAGTCATGTCGGTCGTATGGTTGCAGACAAATGGGCAACAGTCGTTACACAATGACGACCTCCGTGGCGCAGTGGGCGAATATCCGGCTGAGACGCAGGAGATAGCGAGTTCAATTCCCGCCGCGGAATAAATGTTTGCATGTTCTACAGATATTTGTTCCGGGTCTGGTTGTTTCTCCCTCTATATATACCTAGTCAGGTCATAAGTATTGGCACAAAGTAAAAACTTTTCTTTTAGAATGCTGGCCACAAAAAAGTTTATATAATTCGAATTTCGAATTGTTCATGAAAATAAAAATGTATACTTTTTAGAATTTTACTCATTTTTAAATATGGAGTGGACGCTTAAAGAAGACCGTGTTGCAGTTGTTGCGTTGCATCGTTGCGGTTACGCGCCAATTCAAATTTTTGACATACTGAAAAATTTTAATATAACCAAAAGATTCGTTTATCGCACCATCAAACGATACAATGAAGACTCTAGTGTAGATAGCAGGTCAAGAAGTGGTCGCCCTCGGTCTGTTAGGACTCCAGCAGTGATAAAAGCTGTGAAGGCACGAATTCAAAGAAATCCCAAACGTAAGCAGAAACTGTTGGCCCTTCAGATGGGGTTAAGCAGAACCACGGTGAAAAGGGTGTTAAATGAAGACTTAGGGCTTCGGGCATATCGAAGAAAAACAGGACATCGTTTGAATGCTCGTCTAATGGACCTGAGACTGAAGAGATTCCGCGCTTTGTTGAAGCGGTACGCGGGAAAAAAATATCGGGAAATTCTTTTTTCGGATGAAAAAAATTTTACCGTAGAAGAGAGCTACAACAAACAAAATGATAAGGTGTACGCACACAGTAGTGAAGAAGCGAGCAACCGTATTCCGCGTGTCCAACGAGGTCATTTTCCATCCTCGCTCATGGTATGGTTGGGAGTTTCTTATTGGGGCTTAACAGAGGTACATTTTTGTGAGAAAGGTGTAAAAACGAATGCAGTTGTGTATCAAAATACAGTCCTGACGAACCTTGTGGAACCTGTCTCTCATACCATGTTCAATAACAGGCACTGGGTAATCCAACAAGATTCGGCGCCAGCTCATAGAGCGAAGAGCACACAAGACTGGCTGGCGGCGCGTGAAATCGACTTCATCCGGCACGAAGACTGGCCCTCCTCCAGTCCAGATTTGAATCCGGTAGATTACAAGATATGGCAACACTTGGAGTAAAAGGCGTGCTCAAAGCCTCATCCCAATTTGAAGTCACTCAAGACATCTTTGATTAAGACAGCCGCCGATATTGACATGGACCTCGTTCGTGCTGCGATAGACGACTGGCCGCGCAGATTGAAGGCCTGTATTCAAAATCACGGAGGTCGTTTTGAATAAACTTTAGTGTCATAAGAATCTATGTTTTGTTAAGTTAATTTTGGTATATAAATGGTTACATAATGAATAAACTTGTTTCAATTATTTTATATTAAACATGTGACAGAATTTATGACCTGACTAGGTATATTATAAGTATGTATTTACAAAAAATGTATATAAGTAATATATCAGTTATCTGGTTCCCATAGTACAAACTCTGCTTAGTTTGGGGCTAGATAGCTCTGTGTGAAATGCCCAGAATATTTATTTATTTATTTAATGGGTGCCTGTAGATGGGTGTCGAAGCCGGGGCAGGCCGAGGAAGCGTTGGCGTGATGACCTCGATGCGTTCTAAGATGGCTGGTGGGACGTGAGATATGAAGGAACATGGGGGACACCTTTGCCCAGCAGTGGGAAAGTATAGGTTAAAAGAAAAGAAAAAACCTTTCACCCATATTTATACGAAATATAATAACCGTTAGTTCCTTAAACAGCCGCGGATATTTTTTTGAGAAACGGACTCTATAGGTATCGTTATGGAGTCCATTTCTCAAAAGAAGTCCACACTGTCTGAAAACCTATCAGAAAAAGCGGCAAAACTATTAGAATTATTATTTTAGAATTGGAATTTGGAAAAGCCTTCCCCAATTTGAATATGGAAACTGCTGCGTGTAGGCGGCGGTGCTCAATTTGGAGGGCGGCATACCACCCAAAATCGAATATGAATTTTTTAACAGACACCTTTTAAAAATGAGATCTTTCACCTTATCATTATCTATGGGTCATAAAGTATGGCATGAATCGTTCACTTTAAAAAATAGGCTAATAGCCATTTTTATTTAGAACCGTTTTAATCTAATGATTGATTGAATAATTGGTACCTTGACACCTTTACTTGCTCGAATCAGAGGTTGTGGGTTTGAAAATCGTGCATCAATATTTTTTTTTACTTCAATACAGAAATATCAGTATTATTTATAACTATTCCATATTTCAAATCGATAGGTTCAGTAGTTGCTGAGATAATCAGCTGTGACAGACGGACGGACGGACAAAGTCGCACCATAAGGGTTCCATTTTTAATATTTCGGTCTGGAACCCTAAAAATGAGCATGTATCATAATGTCAAACGAGCCTAGCATGACCGTTCTAGAAAACATTTATTGTTACCTTTATGGAAGATAGATTAGTATGGTCATCTTTCGATCTAGTGAGGGGCCGTCCTACGCTCTACTTTAAAACCTTTGCCCCAACGGCCGTCAGTTCCTCGAACTTATCCTTTGTGCTGTCGGTGAGTTTGGTTCGGCAACGAATCTCCTCATTTCTGATTTGATCTCGTAGAGAAAGACCAAGTAAAGCCCTCTCCATAGCGCGCTGAGCGATCTTGAGCCTTCTTATGAGGGCCACAGTGAAATACCACGTTTCTGTACTGTACATTATCACTGGTAACACACTCTGAGCAAAAACATAACCAAAATGAGGATTAAATAGTCGTGAGTTTATTAATTTTGTTATTAGAACAACTTTTAATATTTCATAGCCCGTTTTGTCAATCCGTAGAAAATGTTAATTATTATGGTAATTTAGGGCGTATCTGCGTACAAACACGAAAACAAAGCCTTATAAGCGAAGAAAGGGCTTTTATCTCTTCATTGAACATTATAAATGCGATCCATAGATTAATTTAGGTCTGTACGAAGACACAAATATTCAACTGAGCCTTTGTTTAGATTTTTAATAAAATATTTTAGTACACACGGCTACACATCAAGCTATACATTTCCAGTATAAACTGACCTCGCATTGTATAGGCTTTTCGTAGAATGAGAGGTCAGCCTATACTGGAAATGCATAGCTTGATGTGTAGCCGTGTGTACTAGCTGATCCTTCCGTGGCTACGCACGCGTGGTTTGTTAATAAAAACATTACCCATTCACAGTCGAGTAAAAAGTAGCCTTTATCCCAATCCTGGTCATAATCTATCTGCATACCAAATTTTATCGAAATCGGTCCAGCCGTTTAGCCGCGACAACGTAACAAACAGATAGAGAGATAGAGGGACCCATCACCCCATTATCCAGGTGTGAATTACATACTGAATTTCAACAAAATCGGTTAAGCTGTTACGACGTGATTGAGTAACAAACAAATAAATAAGTAGACTAACATCCAAACTTTCGCATTTGTACTAATAATGAGTAAACGACAGAAAGTTAACTAAAAACTAAAGTAATTTAAGCTATACTTATTGCTATGTGGGTTTACTAATTTTGAAAATCAATTTGTCAAATGTATTTTTGATTTAAGTATAGAATGGTTACATCTATGTAGGAACATATTTAGACACATAAAAAGTTTAATATTAGCATAGGGGATTGGGCGAGAGTAGTAATATGAGTAGATAAGTATTCTTTGATAATATTTCTGAAATATTCCAAGTATTTATTTTCAGAGTGCATATTGTTATATTTTTTAAATAGTTTTGTGAGTTTCATTGTGATAGCATTTATTGGACCCGATCCGATACCCGACATTTGGGTTCATCAAAGTTGAACAGCGCTACAATTCGAACACAAAACGGTCCCTTCCATCATTCAATTATCCCGTTACCGTCACAGAGAGTTTCACCCGAATGAGTCATCCCTACATGTTTTCGCATATTTGAACCTTTTGTGAATTAATTTAATTATGTACCTAGTAAAGACACTACGCCTTCAGGGTCCTAATTGTCTAATTATGGAAGACGGAAGCGCCGCGACATCAACCTTCAACCTTTTTTTATTGCCTCAACGGACGCATAAAAAGCATTGTATAATTTAATTAGAAGTATGTATTACCATAATTTTCATATAGTATAGCAGAGAAACGACCTCTGTACGAGTCGCACAGAGAGCCATGGAGCGTGCCATGCTTGGCATCAACCTGCTGGATCGAGTTTCTAATACCGAAATCCGACGCCAGACGAAAGTCCAAGACGTCGGAACAAGGGTGGTGGAACTCAAGTGGAACTGGGCTAGACGGAGTGATAGCAGGTGGAGTAAATCTGTGACCGAATGGTAGCCAAGAACAGACCTAAGAAGTCCAGGACGTCCGTCGGCGCCGTGGGTCGACGACTTAAAGTCGCGGGCAACTCCTGGATGCGCGCAGCACAGGACTGGGAAGGGTGGCGTTTACAAAGGGAGGCCTACACCCAGCAGTGGGTACTTATGGGCTGTGGATGATGATGATAGCAGAGAAAGAGATCATTTTGTTTTCTTATTTATATAATGGCTACAATCAACGTAGTTGAATCGCTTGCAACTAATGGTTTTATATTAGTAGCGCCGAAACAAAGCAGCATCTTGACGTTGTAGATTCGCTTCAATTCGCTGTTTCAAAGTTGTTTCTAAAATATATTCATATTATTATTCCCCCATTAACGACCTCCGTGGTGCAGTGGGTGAATAGCCGGCTGAGATGCAGGAGGTAGCGGGTTCGATTCCCGCCGCGGAACAAATGTTTGATCTACATATACTGTATTTGTTCCCGGTCTGGTTGTTTCTCTATATGTATTATAAGTATGTATTTACTCAAAAAATATATAAGTATGCTATCTGGTTCCCATAGTACAAGCTCTGCTTAGTTTGGGGCTAAATAGCACTGTGTTAAATGTCCAGCAATATTTATTTTATTTATTTATTTATTAACGCCCAAAACTAAACTACCTGAGATTTTTTAGCACATGTTTATTGTAACAATATGGACTGAAAAGAGGTACATAAGAAACAATGTATATTTTAGAAATTATGTTGGTGCATATGACGGGGTACACTGTGCGGTTTAGGAGTAAAATTGTCCGAAATATATTTGTTCCACACAGCGTTTTTAAACAGATCTCGCATCGCCACCGAACGTGGTTGTAGCAACATAAACATTGCTATGGATTTTCGATGCGTTCCGGATAGCGACCGTTACTTTTTGGGGTTCCGTACCTCAAAAGGTAAAAAAAGAACTCTTATAATATCACCCTCTTGTCCGTCTGTCCGTGTGTCACTACCGACTTTCTCAAGAAGACCTAGCAAGTTGAAATTTATACCAGATACTGAGTTTTATAGTCCCTATTAGGTGTATAAAAACCAAGGTCCTGAGTCAACATGATAAAAAGATATGGACAAATTAGATTTAAGCGAGAAGTTGTAAGTACCAAAATTTACCTTAGTTTTCAACTTTTTCTATTTTTCGGAATATTCCCTTAACTTGTGCTGTAAGACCTTGCTTTTACCCAAAATTGACAATTCTAGGTCAACCGCAAGTACCCCATAGGTTATGGGTCGAAAACCTGCATGGTAGTTCCCGTTGACCTAGAATCACGAAATTTGCCAAAAAGCAAGCAGCATAAATAAAGGATAAATTCCAAAAAATAAAAACAAATTAAAATAAAAGGGTGTCCCCATACATACATAGTTGACACCAATTAAGGTAGTCCTCTGAGTTGTATGGGCGCTCATACAATTTAGAGGATTTCATTTTCTTAATTTTCTAATTTACTTATTCGGCATCAAATAAGGTAAATAATTAAAATTGTTGTATTGAATAAAATAAATATTTAAGTGGGGTTCCATCAGCAGTCCATCTACAACTCGATTTTTGTATGCGGACGACCTGGCATTGACGACCCAAACATCCACTTTTGAAGAGGCCGAAGTCGAGCTTATGGCAGCGCTGACTGAGCTGGAGGAGTACTACGAAGTCAATGGCCTCAGACCAAATCCTTCAAAAACCCAAACCTGTACATTTAACCTGCGCAAACAACATGCCAAATGCACCTTAAACATAACCTGGCAAGGAGTAACTATCAAACATGAAAACCTCCTAAAATACCTGGGGGTAACGTTTGTTTGTTTGTTTTAATACTTTATTGCACAAAATATAAATTACATGTACAAAAGGTGGGCTTAATGCTAATAGCATTTTCTACCTGCCAACCTCAGAGGTAACAAAAAAGGTTGGCGTGCTAACTTATAACAATATTACTGATAATTAACAAAACAAAAGAAACACAAATAACAATAAACTCCAATCACAGTTATAACAAATACATAAACCTACTTGATATAACAATAATAATACATAGAATATATAATTAAATGACAAATATAACAAATATATATATATATATATATATATATATATATATATATATATATATATATATATATATATGGATATAAAACAAAAAAAATATTATTACATACTACACATACTACTTTCCATATATTTTAACAGCTAGCAGAGGACTGCAAGAAATGACTGTAGACTAGTCGTCTGAAAGCCGGTTTACTAGGCGCCTTGTTAATATGAGTAGGGAGAGAGTTCCATAGACCGACAGCTACCACCTCAAAAGAGTTGCCACGGAAGGACGTAGAGTGTTTCGGGGTAACAAGAAGGAGAAAATCAGTGGATCTGAGATTTTGGTCGTGTGTGTCAGAGAGGAAGGAAAATTTGCATTTTAGATAATGAGGAGTAAAGGGGTCCCTAAGGACCGGTCTTTAAATTATAAGGTTCACTGCCACAAAACCAAAATGAAAGTGGGTGCACGAAACAACCTCCTCCGTCGATTAACATCTACCAACTGGGGAGCAGCTCCAGAGGTCCTACGCACGACGGGTCTGGCATTGTGCTTTTCAGCCGGCGAATATGCTTGCCCAGCCTGGGACCGGTCCGCACACGCTAGGGTCGTCGATGTTGCGCTGAATGACACATGCCGTATTATAACAGGATGTCTGAAGGCAACCCCTCTAAACCTCATCTACCCTTTGACAGGCATACCACCCCCGGAGTGCGTTGAGATGTGGCCTGCTCCATAGAAAAATATAAGCAGGAGCATGACAGTCGACATCCTTTATATAGCCATCAAATTCCACAAGGCCGCCAGAAAAGTCGTAAGAGTTTTCAGCGTTCCACGCAGGCCACCAGCGACGACCCATCCGTTGCTAGACGCGCACTGTGGATATATAGTAACCCCCCACCACCTGACTTCATTCTCCCACAAGAACAGCTTCCACCAGGGCACGACCTGCCGTGGCCAGTGTGGAAGTCCTTAAATAGGCTTCGCACACAGGTTGGTCGCTGCAAAGTCAATATGTGCCAATGGGGGTTTAGGGATCCCAGACAAACGCAATGCGACTGTGGTGACCCTGCACAGTCGATGAAACACCTGTTAATGTGCCCTTTGTGCCCGAACACCTGCACAATGGTTGACTTAAAAATGGCTTATCCTGACGCCATCAATGTAGCCAAGTACCTATCTAACACAATATAAGTAGAACTATTGACACACTAAGAAGAAGTGGGGTTCCCATACAACAGACATGATTTTTTTGCCGTTTTTATAGATAACGGTGCGGTACGGAACCCTTCGTGCGCGAGTCCGACTCGCTCTTGGCCGGTTTTTTCCACACAGGCTCGTTAGAATAATGAGTTTTAGCTCGTTTTGCTGAGTTCGTTCGTTTGTCTTGAGTGAGTTGATAACGGCTCTTCATCGCTGATGTTCAGGACGAAGTTGAATTACCTCAATGGTTCCCGATAAGTCTCATGGAAGGGTTGTAAAAGCCAAGTCATCATCATTACCGTCTTCTTCGTCACTTACAACCGCTGAATCCAGGACGTCTTCAAATCTACAATGGAAATTAAATCATTTTGGCTTGTAAATACGTGATGGTTAGCCATTGTAGTATCCTAAACACATATTCAAAACCTGTGATATAACAATTTTAGCACACCAGTGCTCATTGTACATCGCCAGATACACTGCAGAAAACTAAAATCTAATCCACTTTTATCTATATAATCGTAAATTTTCATTTTAATGGTATCATTCGGCAGAATATAACAACTTAAAAATCGTATTAACAGAAAACAATTCAATATTTGTTATTATTTATAATACAAATAAAAAAAAATATTTTACCATACCAGCTTCACAATCCGTTAGAAAAAGTAAAATCTTAGGCTTTTATTTTCACGCCACCCTATTTTTTTTTATTTTAATCAGCTACAACTATCTAGATTTCTATTTCATTTCCTTAGTACCACAGATAAACAAAACGCATTACACGTCATGGAGTACCCACGTGTGTACAGAGAGCGTTAATGAGTATAATCAATTCTAATTTTTATTTTTAGTAAAGCTCTTTTAACAGTTACTAAACTAATAGTACTGTTACATATAAAATGTTTAATATATCTGACCTAATTACCTTTAGGCAAAGATAGGCCGCGAACACAAATCCGTAACACAAACTAAATGATCAGCTCAGTCGAGAACAATGTTTGCTGTCGTGATTGGATTTCCAGATAGCTGGTAACACTGGGAACTGATCGAGCGCCGGACGATCAAGTTAGTTGAATGTAGGTTGACACGATAACGGACTGGATTTTTGCGTAAACTGGAACAGTATTCCTATACCTATAACTGCCTCCAAGCTTTAAGGCTCGCCTTTTCTTTGACACCTTAGTAACCATGCATACGGCTTGCCTGATGGTACGTGTAACATCAAAGACATTACTCGCGTCACCCTGAGACATGCAGGTAAAAAATCGTATGTGAATATAATTTTATTGAATAACTTTGGTAATTGGTTTAAACCATTTTTTTTGTTGTATTTACACATTTCACTTTCGAGGATTAGTGATTCATTTGAATCCCCATTTATCTAAATCAAAGTAATTTTTGTTCCCCGGAATGGAATGACACTAAGTCGTAGTTTTGGTAAACATAGATCTCAATCAGTCAAAAAACCAGTTTGCACTCAATGGGCCTTTTATAGTAGAAACTGTATAGGTACTAGGTAGTAGTAGTGGGTTCTGCTGTCTTCTGATAAACACACTTAAAAAATAAAGTTTGCTTTTACTCTCGATCTTTTGAAAGTGCAAATTGTTGTTGTTGATCCAGAATCAAGCTTCAGTAGTACAACAAGACATTCAATTTTCTCGAAGTTTCCTCCAAAGCAGTTAAGTAGATCGTTTTACGGTTCGCGCCACCTGGAACCTTTTATTTCAGGCCATTTGCTTGCCTTCTGTTTTTCTTACATAAGCGGTCTGAGCTTACGTCACGAGCCAATTTTAAAGAAATCGATAATATCTGAACATCGACTGCTATGAACAGTGTTTTGAGTATAACAATTTGAGGAATTGGAGGCTTTGGAGCATTATATCCTGATCCGAAAAGGGATGATTAAATAAATATAACTTTGCAAAAATAAAGTCGATTTACAACAATATTAAGGCATTTTTAACGAATTTTCATTGAAAGTAGTAGAAGGCAGTTTTAAACTTGGAAGTTTAAATAAAAACCTCCAATAATTTCACATGTAAGGACCATATATATATATGTTTACCTATATATGTATATTTGCAATTTATATAATTTAGGCTAATTTAGAAATATGCGACAAATCAACTGGCTATGAGAGAGAAAGAAAATGTGTGCTCGCACCTCGCTCTTTTGCCCCTACAGTAATATACGAAACGTAACTCTCTCTCTCTTTCTATGTTCACTAACTTATATCTCCCTCTTGACTTCCGTTCGCACTTTTCGTAACGCATTAATCAGCTTACACTCCAGGTCAAGAGAGCGTAAAAAGTTTTACTTCAATAAAAGAATAACGTCAAAAAATGGGTTGCCGACCAAAAAGCTTCCGAATCAAATTATAATAAAGTGTTTGAAATAAAAGGATCAATATAAAGAAATTCTAGCAAAAATACAGAACATTGAGAATTGAGTTTACTTTGATTTATTATTCTCGAGGCGACAACACGGCCTGAATCAATCCATCCCGGCTTATTTTTGGTGAAATTATTTGACAGGCGATATTACGATTTAACTTGAATGGTTTCCAGCAATTCGTTAAAACTTTTGAGAAATTTTGCAGATTTATTTATTGTTGGGATTTAATATTCTTTTGTCACCGAAAACTTTAGATGCTGTCGTTACTTATTGACTGAACTTTAAAAAAAAAGCTGACACTCCGGGAGTGCCGACAGAATTCACTTCTGAACAATGACTTGAACGAGACACTTATATACAGAGGTGACGGTAACGGTAACACTGTCGCGAGTTCAATGGTTTTTTTTTTCATCTGAAAAAATGCTCAACGCATCTAAAGAAGTGTTCACTACTTATATACAGAGGTGTCGGTAACGGTAACAGTGTCACGAGTTCAATGGTTTTTTTTTCCAATCTCAAAAAAATGCCCAATGCGCCTAAAGAAGTTTTCGCTTCAAAACTGTATTTATACAGCAACATCGTGAAAATACGACATTGTCTTAGACGCAATAAAACGATGACATGTAACCGAAAGGCGTAGAATCCCTTCATCACATGATTAAATCAATACCGTCTTACGACAGTATGCAAAACTAGATTCTTATCATAGATTTAAAATTGATTAGTTTTTTCCTCAACAGTATCAGTATCGGTTTGGTGCATAGTAATTATCTGACAATCTAATTCGAGTCGAACCATGAAGTGGAATGGTGCGTAACCCACCCTTTTCAGGGTCACCACAACCACAGGATACAAACCTCAAGTATGTTGTTCGCCAATAAATATCTATATCCTAGAGCAAACGTTACCAAGGTATTTATGAAGACTCTCTTAGTTTACATAAAGTATAAAAGCTGGCGATCCTGGTTGTTAATAGTACTATTTACACTGTAACACCTTTATGTTTAAAAACCAGGAAAGTTCTGTGGCAATCTTGCAGATTTGCTTAGACTTGTTTAGGAGCTCGCGTTTCTTTTTATACAAACACAATTTTTACACAAAAATTACAATAATCTTAAATCTAGGCTTGTCGATGTACCCGCATGCGCGCAATTCTAAGCGATTCTAATTTCGTGTATCCAGTTATCAATAAATATAACAAATAAATATTGCTGGACATTTCAGAGAGCGCTATCTAGCCCCAAACTAAGCAGAGCTTGTACTAAAGGAACCAGATAGTTTTGCTTTGAATTTAACAATAGTTGTGTTTTTTTTGTTTTATGAAGGCTACTCTCGATCAAGATGTACGTGAGTTAATGTAAACTGGACTCTGCGGAAGACCAGCGCTGCGGCATATTAACATGCCGTAGCATCATGCTGAGCTGAGTACCTATTCATCTCCACACAGAGCTTTTAAGTTTGTTAGTGCTTAGATTAGATTTTACTGTTGTTGTGTTTTATTATTTTGCTTTATTACTGTGTGGTTTTTTTGAATAAAATGTTTTATTTTCTTGTTTCTTTATTTTCTTTTAGATAACTGATGGAATACTTATATACTTTTTTTTTTAAATGCATACTTATAATACATAGAAAAACATCCAGACCCGGAACAAATATCTGTAGATCATGCACACATTTGTTCCGCGGAGGTAATCGAACCTGCTACCTCCTGCGTCTCAGCTGGCTATTCGCCCACTGCGCCACGGAGGTCGTCTAAAGAATAGAATAGTTATGAGTCGGTTCTAGTTCGGCTCTCGTTATGAGTCGGCTCTTATAAAATCGTATTCCTTCTTAATAGAAAACCGATGTTTACGTTCAACTTAGCGAATGACTGTGTTAGTGATAGCTGAAGGATTCTGTTTACGACAGGGCAAGAGATCTCGGTGCCTGGCCTTATCCGTGACAAAAGCCTATAGGAGATATTTTACTTCCACGGTTTGCGACTAGCTTTATATGATCTGTCTTATGAATTTCATTCTGTATCCGTAGTTTTAACCTCAAAAAGTTGCGTCATCATTCGCTGGATTAAACGCAGCTTTCAGTGTCTCTGCATTGGCAATTATACATCGAAAGTTGAATTTGACTAATCTATACTATCTATACTAATATTATAAAGAGAAAACAATTATTTGTTTGTATTGAATAGGCTCCGAAACTACTGGATGGTTTTAAATAGTAGATTATTAACCAAGGGGATAAAGCAGAGTCTTCTGTCGCGGGTGACGATTTAAATCACGAGCGAAGCGAGGGATTTAAGACGAGTCCTGAGTGTAGCGAGGGATTTAAGTTCACCCAAGACTAAGACAGCTTTATCACCGAGGAAAATACTCTACTTTTCGTACCATTTGCGAAAAAATTAACACAATAATAATATGAGATAGGCATTTATTAAAAATAATGACAATTAAAAGTAAAAGTTAACATTCGAAACATTGGTCCAATTATTGATAGAGAGAGTTACATTTTTGTTTGGTACACTTATTGTTGATGAGTTGATTTGAGTATTTCTCTGTTCTTGCGTCTGAGGAACTTTCGTTTCATTGTAGATAGTATACGTAGGAGATAGTGGTGGTGGTGCATCGTGAGTTACGGACGAAGATAAGATGCCGGAAGTTGATGGTTGTGGCTCTGATGGATTAAGTTTTATATTTTTGTTAATTTGACTGCTTTATATGGTTATTCCTTTTTCAAAAAGATGTATAATGCTTTATATACAAACTCAACGGTGTAAACACAGATGCAGTTCAGTATAAATTTCGGTAAGTATTCCAAATTTAAATCACATTCTCCCCCTAGAGGATGAATGAAATTCAGTACAATTTTCTTTCCCTGTTTTTAACAGATTAAAAATGACTATTGTTATGTTCGCTTTTTGTGGCATAGAATGTCACTTTTTTGAGCAAGTGGTACGAAAAAATTATTTCACTGTTGGGAAGCTACACTATCCCCGGGTGGCATAGGATACTATGAAAATCTATGCGTGCGAAGCTGCGGATCGGTCAGCTAGTATAATATCTTTAATCTTTTTTTATCTAAAGAGGGTTTGTGTTGATTGATTTTAATCCCTAGAACGGCACCCCACTTAACATTAACTTTTAATTGAATACTCAATTACAAACAATGTTTTCTCTAAAAGAAGACTACCAAAAGGTAACTGAAGTATTAGAAATTAGCTCCTAAATTCAAGCGAAAAATGTGAAAAAGATTTCCACTTCCTAACAAACGGTACAAAGCAGTTTCCAGCTCGTTGGACAAAAATAGGTTAAATATGTAATTGGGGTTCCTACTGCTTTTGTGCAAACAAAGAAAGATTCTTGCTTTGAGATTCTTGGACCTTGATCGTAAGGAGTCTCTTTGTAGATCTGTGGCCTTGTGATACTTGAACTTTAATGATTTGATGTGTTAAAGCCGTCCCGCTTCTTTGAAAATCCAAACTCCGTTTTATATGAAATTAAGAAAAATAATCAAACGAACTACTGACTATATATATATATATAGTCAGTAGTTCGTTTGATTATTTTTCTTAATAAAATTGTTTAAGAACGAAATGAAATTAAGAAAAATAATCAAACGAACTACTGACTATATATATATAGTCAGTAGTTTGTTATATATATATATATATATATATATATATATATATATATAGTCAGTAGTTTGTTTGATTATTTTTCTTAATTTCATTTCATACTTTATTTTGAATCGTATTTATTTGAATAATATGAGAGATGCAAATAGATTTAATTAATGTGATTTTGCCAAAGAGAAACTATTTTGGTGTAATTGAAACGAAAATCTTAAAAAAACAAGCGTGCTTTAGACCACACGACTGAAGTAAAACTTCTTTTACAAAATATAAATTTATAAAATTTTTTAAGAACGAAATTAAATTAATAAAAATAAAAAAACAAACTACTGACTATATATATATATATATATTAAAATAATCAAACGAACTACTGACTATATATATATATATATATATATATAATATATATATATATATATATATAGTCAGTACTATATATATACAGTCATCAAACGAACTACTGACTATATATATATATATATATATATATATATATATAGTCAGTAGTTCGTTTGATTATTTTAATATATATATATATATATATATATATAGTCAGTAGTTTGTATATATAATATATATATATATATATATATATAGTCAGTAGTTCGTTTGATTATTTTAATATATATATATATATATATATATAGTCAGTAGTTTGTTTGATTATTTTTCTTAATTTCATTTCGTTCTTAAACAATTTTATAAATTTATATTTTGAAAAAGAAGTTTTACTTCAGTCGTGTGGTCTAAAGCACGCTTGTTTTTTTAAGATTTTCGTTTCAATTACACCAAAATAGTTTCTCTTTGGCAAAATCACATTAATTAAATCTATTTGCATCTCTCAGATGATTCAAATAAATACGATTCAAAATAAAGTACCTCAGCTAAGTAAACTGAGCCAAGAAGTTCTATCCTCTAGGGCTCTCCAATTAAACAAAGTGCTCCTTCTAAAAAGATTTTCTGCGACTTAATAAATCTTATACATTGTGTGTACTCTGAGAGAAATTGTCAAGTATTTTCTTCAAACTAGTTACTCTACTAGTTACCTCTGAAATTATAATTACGAAACTTTAGAGATACACATTTTCAGCAGAATTGGAAAACTTATTTTCTTTCTATTGTCTGCAGAGCATGCTTCAGCGCTTTGTGCAAGAACTTTTTTTTATAAAACCAGTTTCAAAATATTAACTTGAGTGATGTTGAAAATAATAGCCTTTTTCATAGCATGTCAAACTATAGTCAGAGCTTTATTTCAAACCTCAAAGTAGCTGCATAAATACATGACAAAGAATATACAAAATGCAACTGCAGCTCAAACGAATAACCCTCAAGAGATTACGAACACGTAATAACTAACCAAATTTGACGACGGTGTACGATATACGTGCCCGGATTGTAACACAAAGCTAAATTAGAAACAAACACATCAGGCCGCTCTCACTACACACCACGACGTGCCTCGGACGTACACCGCTTACGGAGGCTGACGCTGGACTGAACACCGACGTAAAAGACGTCAAAGAGAGAAGTTACGGCTACCCTCATTTCACACTTTATTCGTAAGTAGGTAGTACAAGTACATACCATCGCGAAATGGAACGGCCATGCAAGTATGTCAGGCTATTGAAATAGTCCGGGTATTTTATTAACAGCCAATAAGCCTCGGGACATCGCTCCATTGATAGAATTGCATGCTCTTTATTGCATTCATTTAATAGAATTCGAGAACTAAGGCTCAGAAACTTTTTAATCTACTTTGCGCTAAATCATCATCATCATCATTATCAGCCGGAAGACGTCCACTACTGAACATAGGCCTCCCCCTTAGATCGCCACAACGAGCGGTTGCTAGCCGTTTGCGCCCAACGGCTCCCCGCGATTCTTACTAGATCGTCGGTCCACCTTGTGGGGGGCCGGCCTACGCCGGGAATTCTTAGCACCCCCTGCTCCGCCACTGCCCTGGTTGCTACCACTTCCAGGGATAATGGAGCCGCCGGGGACTGGGGGCCGTTTGTCTGTTGTTTCTGTCATAGGGGGGGTTTTGCCATAATCACCACGTTTGGCAGGCGGCTTGGTGATCGCAGTTGTTGGTGATTAGTACACAGAAGAATGCTGCTGCCCATTCTCTGGAACAACTCCCTTTGCCGGCTCACAAGGCTCCCGCGGGATGAGAAGGGGTGGCCCTATTATTACGCCGGGACCACACGGCATTGCGCTAAATAAAATTTAATAAATCCTTACATATTAATGTGGAGTTTGTTTATAATAATGAAGTTAGGTTTTTTTACAAAATAATAAGTACTTACCTCCAAATCCGGTATAAGTAAGTACACACGGCTACGCATCAAGCAATACATTTCCAGTATAAGCTGACCTCTCATTCTAAGAAAAGCCTACACAATGCGAGGTCAAATTAGTAGATCATTGGGATTTCGTAGCCAAACAGCAAAAGTATTTTTTATAAACAGTTTTACAATATTTTTTATATATGGTGTCACAAATTTCACTAACCAAAGAATGGATAACGAATAGTGACCACCAATTTGTGATACCAAAACAATATCAAATTGGTACCAAATACACAAAAAAAAATGATTATGGGACGATGACATCGTGAAAGTAGCAGGCAAAACATGAAGCAGAGTCCATAAGAATCGCGATAAATTAAAAGGCTCTTACCGCTAAAAACGTACTTAATTCTAATACTCGTATATTTTTATTCAAAAGCTTGTTGAGTTTCGAGAGTATGACTGAATGTCGTAATAAAATGTGTGTAGTCATTTTATATTATTATCTACGTAGCTGTATGGTTTAATCTTCGAAACATCACTTGATACCGTTGATTCAACATGATGGATTGCTAATAGCCGTCAAGGGATTTACCTCTACGCAGCTAAGTTGATGCTAAATGCGACTGTCAGTACGTTCACTTGTATGTCTACACCAGTGCGCTTTCATGTTCATCTTGCATCTTCAACTTTCAATTCATCTTGCGTCAAGCGTATGCAATATTGATTTCCATAAAACACATGCAGCTTATCGTCTACACCTGTGCGCCTCGATCAGTCGTCAAAATAGACGCGTGTGAACTTTTCGCTATCTGTGCGGCATACTTAGTGCAAGGAAACAACGCAAGAGAAGGAGAATACGAATGGAAGGTGCAATAAACGGTACAACAATCGTCCGTCATTCTGTCTAGTAAATCGTGTGCCGGATCGGTTTGCGCTATTGCGCTTCATGTATGCTTCAGAGCAAGATGAACATGAAAGTGCACTGGTGTGGGCATAGCATTATGCATACTCGTCCGCTAGTAGTAAATACTAGATAAGTATTGGAAGCCCGGGGGCATTGAATCACTGGTCATTTGGGTACTGAGGACAAACAAATTATTGCTGTGTTTGGGATTTGATAAGCGAATAACGAAACTTAATAATTTGAATTCTGATATAATGAAAAAAATTTAGACCGTCAAAAGGCTTGTTTTGTTCACATGATTGTTAATAGACAATTTGCCTTGAATTTATCTATTACCTATTTGCTCAATGTAAACATCATTTACCTAACGAACTATACCTATGATAATAACTGGTAATGAGGGTAATATTAACACACATCTTCATGTGTGTTAATATTAGATGAAACATGTTAACTCTAAAATGTTAACCGATAATTACTCAACCTCTCTCCACTGTTCCACACTCCATGAACGAATAAATTATTTATTTGCAAAAATGGGTACAGTAGTTGTTATTCAAATATTTGTTGTTTTACTAATTCAATCAATATTTGGTATGTGAATGTTTAATGCCTCCCAAAACACAAAAAAAATATTCTTATGGCGACACGCGCAACGATGCCTAAACGTATTTAGTGGCTAAATATGATTTAAGAAGCTGTCAAATCATAGAAACACGTAAAATTTAAACATGTTTAGTCGCTAAATACGTTTAGGGATTGTTGTGCAAGCCGGCCTTTACCTTTGTCTAATAAAATAGTGCCACGAATAGAGCAACTAAATTTTGACCTACAGTTTGATTTAAATTACAGGTAACGGGAGTTCATGTAAATTGGTATTCCTTTATTAGGGTAGAAATTGCAGTTAACCTGGATTTCAGACTTTTGCCTATATTTGTGTCACTAAAGCTACACGAATAAATAAATATTTAAGAGGGCTTCCATACAGATGTAATTTTTTTGCTCGTTTTTATAGATAATGTTACGGAACCCTTCGTGCGCGAGTCCGACTCGCGCTTGGCCGGTTTTTATTGTTTTCTGAGTTTGACCTGTAGGTACAATTTGAGATTTTCTTAACTGACATTTTCTAATACATACTAATGTTTTTCTCCAAGTTTGACAAGCCCACATACCTAAATCATATTTTTTTATTAGTCAATTATTATTGATCGAGCGAAGCGAGATCTTTAAATCAACTTGGGCAAATCGGCATTGTATGTATGTTTGTTTGTCTAAGGATAACTTTCGAAGCGTTTATTTCATCATCGTGAAATTTGATACATAGGTAGGTAGTGATGGCACAACTTTGGTGTAACTAAATGAGCTAAAAACGTTGGGGGGTTGTTGAGATATTGGGGTTCAAGAGGGGTAAAAAAGTAAGAATGAGACTATTAGGTCAAATGAAACTTCAAATGAAAGTTCTTTATTAGTAAATTTCGACCCTGTTTTTATTTTTACTAAAGTTCTTGTAGTTTTTGAGTTATTAGCCATAATAAAAGCTAAACTTTGACAAAAATTCACAGGGTACACCAGTGACTCCACAGAGCTGTAATTTAGTATGTGTGTAGCTTAAATATCACAAATATAGGCAAAAGTCTGAAATCTAGAATAAATGCAATTTGTACCCCAAAAAAGAGTGACCAATTTACATAAACTCCCGTTACCTGTAATTTGAATGTAACTGTGGTTGGTTATTTATTTCGTGGCACTATTTGAGTAGTCAAAGATTACGAATAATATTTATTTTTGTTTTTAGGGTAGACTCGTGAGATCTCAGTTCGGGGCGAACCACTAGTATTAGTAAGTATCAGTAAGTATAGATAACTGTATTGGTAACACATTACCAGTACCAAATTCTTTATTCTTTATTGTACACAAGAAAATACATAATAAAGTACAGAAATAGAGGACATGTACAAAGGCGAGCTTAACCCTATAAAGAGTTTTCTTCCAGCAAACCTTTGAGGCTAGAGAGAGAGGTGATTTTATAGGTAGGTGCGTGTACAAGAATCATAAATATGTACATATATCTTAAACAAATAAAACGAAATATACCAAAAGAAAGTAATAAAATGAATGAATATAGCAAATAAATAAAGAAACTAATATATACAAAAATAAATATATACCTAAAATAATAAATATATACCTACAATAAAATAAAATTACAGAGAAAGATAGTGCTCTTTAACTTTCCGTTTGAAAATGTTAAACGACGGACTAGCGCGAACTTCATGGGGCAGGGCATTCCAAATTTTCACCGCATAAACGGTAAAGGAGCCACCATAGCGGCTTGAAGTGTGTTGAGGTGTTTTGAGGAGAAGGGACTTAGAGGACCGGAATGTCACACTGCGAGGGACAAGGAATTCGAAGCGTTCACCAAAGCATTTATGAAGTCAATGAAACGTAAAAAACTCCTACTAAAATGTCTAGGACTTGTCGTCATACAACAAAAAAATTAAAAGTGAAATAAATCAGTAACAGTCAACATCAGAATATTCAAGAAACTCACAAACTAATCTGGAACAGACAAATTAAGCTGCATCTAACGGACAACAGAGAGCTTAGTTCGGGAGGAAGATTTCATTCGTTCGCACTTTCCCGATTTATCTCGGCTGAGCCATTAGTCTTGCTTAATGGTTTTTTTTCTTTTTAATGGGATTAACTGGCCACGTTTAAGTCGCGATTAACTGACAGTAGGAAACTAATTTATAGGACATAATCGTCCTTGTTCAAACGTTCATGCAAATAGCACAATATCAGTTGAAGTGGAGTTTGTGGGAAGAGGCTTCAACCCAGCAATGGGCTATGATTTAAGCTGACAACTGTGATGATTATCTAAAGAAAATATTTGTTTACTCATTAAACTGAAGATATTTTAAAGAAATATATAGAATACTAGCTGTTGCCAGCGGCTTCGCACGCGTGGTTTTCCAAAAAAAAGTAGCCTATGTGTTAATCCAGGTTATAATCTACGTACATACAAAACGTCATCGCAATCGGTTCAGCCGTTCCAGCGTGAAAGAGTAACAAACATCCATACATACAAATTTTCGCGTTTATAATATTAGTAGGATTATTTAGAGTTGGTTTTGCGTCAACCCTTTCACGTCGTAACCGCTGAACTGATTTCGATGACATTTGTTATATGGATAGATTATGATCTGGATTGAGACCAACCACGCGTGCGAAGCCACTGACAGAAGCTAGTAATAACAGAATCACCGTACTACGCATAGAGCTTGACAATTAATAGAAAAACTCTGCTATTTACCTAATTGAATGAGCATTGCTTTTATAAAAAGGTCAAAGTCTTCATTAATTATGTATTTAGGTGGTTGTTTGCATGTTGCTTCTTTACTGTATTAAGTGCAAACTTAAATACCTTCACCGACGTTATTTTCGGTTTATATAACTCACTGCTAAGTTGCCTTTGAACACTACCTAGCAATAATAATTTGCCGTCTGAGATTCGTGCAGGTGTTTTAAAAATATTTTATATTTTTCCCTCGTTTTCTAAGCGGCGAAACAATGCAATGATGATGCGAAAATAATGACCACTTCCTAAAAAGCGCTTGCCGTAAAATTCTAGCTAAAAATATTTATTTTTCACAGTTTTCACCACCACAAAGTTTTACTTTTAGACTGTTTTTTAGGGAGGTGTTTGAAGTAGGTGCCTGATTTAAAAAAATATTCCATTTTACTGGAATAAAATAATTTTGAACCCAGTAAAATGGAAAAATGATTGCTTCTTCTTCTTCTTTCGTGTCAATGGTTGTGGACTTCTAAATTGTATTAGCCTAATAGAGAGCAACTTCCACACCCCTCTCTGTTGCCTGGTACAAGTCATTCCGTGTGCAGGTGGTTGGGCATAGAGGACATGAGAGCAGTATTGCTTGGTATATCCTTCTCGTAGTTTTGATTTTCACCCTCTAAGGTTCAGAACCAATTTCGGGAGTATACAATAATGTAGGATAAAAATAGGTAACTACATAGCTACTAGTACCTAAGCCAGTCTCATTACGCCCGCGTCTGTAGCAAATAGCGAACTCCCAAACTTCTAAGATTACCACAAACGATTCGCACAGAACTTTTTTCAACGACTTAATTTAATCCTGACCGGATAATCCTATAGCTTTATTCTACGCATCATTAGTACTGAAAAAGAAGCATAAGATAAGAAAACATTTTTTGAAAAATATAACTTTGTACATGGATCTATAAAATATATACCTACCTACTGCAAAGTAGGTACATCTAAATTGAAAATGGCGTACTTTGACTGGGCTGAGTCGTTTGCATACGCAGCACTCACGCCGATTGCGCGCCGTGACAGAGAAACGTGTGTACCTAGGTGAATTTTCTGTTTCACGTAATGAGAGCTAAAAAGAATGAAAGAAAAAAACATTTATTTGCTTGCATTTAAGAACCAATGAGTAAGTAGGTATGCCAGTCGGTTACCCACCCACACAGACAGTGATGTGCATGTGGACAAAAATATTCCCTGTCTCAGCATAGGCTACTTCGAACATTGTTGGGTACGATGCAGCGCTGGTTTTCTGACAGGGCCTAAGTGAGGATACAAACAATGGTGGACTTGTCTCTCTGTGCATCGTTTTCTCAATGTAGAGGATCGTGACCGTATTGCATGGCTTTTTCTTTAACGTTCTTTTTCTATTTGTCGCGATCTCCGGCGTGACGAATAGCGTTGTGTTGTGGTGTGTCTAGAGTGGCGTGGAGCAGATCGGTCCAGCGGATGGGGCTGCGTCCTCTTGGTCTACGTCTTTCGGTTTTCCCCGTGATTGTGAGTTTTTCGAGGTTGTCAGGGTTGCGTCGTGTCCAAAATATACTAAGGTGCGGCAAAGGCAGATGGTTAAAAGCATCCTTGAAATGTTTAGTTCGTTTAGAATGAACACATTTGTTGGTCTAGCAGTACAAGATGGCGAAGCTTTCTCCAGCTTTCCACATCTTGATCGCCTCAATTCTTTTCCGATCAGCAGTTTTGAGTATCCATGTCTCTGCTCCATAAAGGAAGATGGGAAAAACCAAGGTGTTACCCGTTTAATTCTTGTCTTCTTAGTGATGTGCTTATCGTTCCTTTCCGAACGAGTATATAATAATAAATATATAAATATTGCTGGACATTACATATTAATTAAATTATTTATGATCGTGCCTAATAAGATAACAGTACATATTCGGATTATAGTCATTATAATCATTATCGTCGGTCATTTATAGGTAATTGGGAGACACACATTTGTTAGGTATTGCTTTTTTTGTGTGTATGAATTTGTTCTATTGTGTGTACCTTACTTTTGTGCTGAAATTTTTTTGCACCGTCACAAATAAATGTTTTTTCTTTCTTTCTTTATAACATCGTATTAAAATACGGTATCTAAATAAGCTAGTGCTTATACAGCCAGTGTTCATGCTTTATGAAAAGAAAACAATATCAAACATATTTTCATCTGATAACCATTGGTTCCTCCAACAGCCACGCGGGAACTCTGTATCGTGTACCTACGATGTTATACGTTTGCACCGGTGAACAATTTTTATCAGAGATATTATTACTCCGTGCCTTTAATTACCAAAAGCAATTTCGTGAGTGTGCAATAATGTAGAGTACAATATAGTCGGTAAACCCGTCTCATTACCGGCTGTGGCAAACAGCGAACTCCAAACTTCCTAAGATTACCGCACGAAGGTCTCGCCACTCTCGCTCTAAACTTTTTCTTTTTAAAATAAATTCACGAGAAATTCACATCTTGAACCGGGAAAAGCCTGCGTTACTACAAATATATTTCCAACGTAGAACGAGCGTTTATATGTTCTGTCGGTGCAAAGAAATTCGAATCACGGTTTCCAACATTCTAGTGGCCAATGTCATACATTTTGTAGTAAGCAACATTGAACTGTCCCTCAGTGACCTCATTTTACGATTCATAGTAGCATTTGTCTATTTTCAACCGAATTCAAAAGAGGAGGAGGTTCTCAATTTGACTGTATTTTTTTTACGTTTGTTACCTCAGAACTTTCGACTGGGTGAACCGATTTTGTTGATTATTTTTTTATTTGAAAGCTGGTGCTTCGCGTGTGGTCCCATTTCCATTTGGCCTTGTTCTGACAATGGCACGCATGTGAAAAACATAAGTCTTAAATTTGTATAATTTTTATGTTATGTTTGTTAGCTCAGAACTCCGTTATATATCAACCGATTTAAATAAATTGTTTTTTATTTGAAAGCATATACTTTTGAATCCCATGGAAATATATTAAAATTAGTAGAGTAGTTTGGTTTTTACTGTTATGTGAAGTCAGTTATATTTTTGTTAAAACGTTACTTGTATTATAAAAGTATCTTTTTACGAAAATATAACCGACGTTACCATACTACTGAACTGATTTTGATGAAATTTCTATGAGACCAATATAAAAGTATAACTTTTCAAATAAAAAAATCCAAACCTGTTGACAAATGACGGAGTTCTGAGGTAAAATCATAAAACAATTACGCGTCCCTATAAAATTTCAGGGTTGCCCTCGATTTTTTGGGATTCCATCATCAGATCCTGACTTGGTGTCAATGGGACCACCTGGGAAGTATACACTTTTAAACGAAAAAATAATTTCTGTAATCGGGGAAATACATAAATATATATATATATTTTCCAACGAATTTAGAACCTCCTTTCTTTGAAGTCGGTTAAAAGGGCCTGATACGCGGTTGATAACGGACCGATTTGACCTTGGTAGTTTCCAATCATTTGCGATTAAATGATTGTAACCTCCTCGGAGTCCTCGGTGGGCGAATAGGTATGCGGACTACACCTCATAGAAGGCGGTTGACAGTTTAATCTGATATAGGGTCCGTTCACACAGACCAGCTCGGAGAGGCCAGCAGATTCTTATCACGTGGAAAACAGAGTTTTAGGTATTTGTAGTAAGGTTTATTTTTGCATGTGCACTGCTTTTGTCATTAAGAATGCTTGAACGCGCTTAACGCGCCGGCGAACACTGAGCGCAACTTCAATTCGGCCACGTCAAAAACTTCGGCCTGAATATCGCTATCCCTGTTTAGTGACGAAGTTTAGCCACGCAGAGCGACAGTGATAGCAATAGAACGATTCTAAATTTGATTAGATTTTGACCGTGTTCCATAATACCAAAAATGATGACTGAAAACTTGTTGTAATTTTCTCATTGTGTTGTTATTCTGTAACTAGACAATATAATCTATGTTCCCATGACTAGGATACGTAAGATGTTGTTGTTTTTAATACGAAACAATTAGGTTGAAAACAGGTCTTTTATGACGTAAAAACATGCAGAATGCGATACGCTTCTATTTCATTTTAGGTAAGTATTTTGATCTAATATATGGTTGGGAACCTAGATAAATACTATTCAAATTAAAATAATACCTTATTAAGGTAGAAATATGCTCCAATTAGAAATGATCTTGGTAGCACGTGTTGTATGGGCGATTATCCCTCCGGTGCCCCCTTAATGTGAAATAATAAGAGGAGCTGACCGGCTCCGATCGTGTACTTTTTCTCGTTCGCGCAGCCGTTCGGAGCGCATCCGCTTTCAGATCGCTTCCAGCCGGTCTATGTGAAATAGTTGGCGGCTCCGCTCCGACCAACTCCAAGCGTATACGATCAGGTCTGTGTGAAAAGAAAAATGCGCGCCGATGCTCTCCGAGCCGGTCTGTGTGAACGGATCCTTAACCGTCGGCCGACCAAGGTTACCATCGGTCGTCGGTTGTCAACCGTGTGCACCTTCATACCGGTAACGAGCGTTAGATAAGTGAAACTCGTTTTACTTATCAAACGATGGCGAAACTACTGTGATATTCTTTATTTCTTCTGTGACAAAGCACAAAATTACTGTATTTTGGTATAACTATTTCATTGCAAAGTTCCAACAACAATTCGAACTGTAACTGGATTGTTATTATTTATGCTAAGTGAGAGGAAATTCTTGTTTCCTTGCAATTGTATGATAAATTCTACAGTAATAAGATTATGAAACCCTCCCAACTTATTTACAGACTATTTCGTGCAAAAACAAAAATAAGGTTTGCTCTTTTTAAGGGTTCAAAAAAATATTAGCTTTGCACCAATCGATTCCATCATTTGACATTCATTCCTTCTCTCTGTTTCAAACTAAACAGGATTTCAATTTAACTGAAACATACTCGTCCTTTGGTACAAATTCTTTGCATTTTCTTACGTATCTTTTCATTTCATTTCATATACACAAGCAAACACACACACGTAAACATTTCCTAGAGCAGTGTAAGCTCCTGGCGTCCGTGATGCCATTTCTTGACATCAACGTAATACCAGAAGCGTTAAGAACACTCACGCCATTTTGGCGCGACAGTGAGTTGTGTAGCAAGTAGCTGGATAAATGTTATGATGTTCATATCCCTTTGTACAGTAATACTTTGTTTTTTATTGGATTTTATATCATACGTGTGGGTATATCCATCATTTCGTGTTGATTTTGTTTTTTAGTCATGTCGTGTCAAATTAATATTTTTATTTTTACTTTTAGCGATCTCTTATCTCTCCTGTACTTATGCCTTTTTAAATTTCAATTATTTGGACATTTATAAAGCACCACACGATTGCAAAATACATCCACTCGCACACCTTCTTACACAAACATACGCACACACGACCACATCAATATGTTATAATTACGTAGACATATGTGCCTGCATAGTGAAAGATCATGTTGGTGTGGACTATAGTTATGGATTCATATTTGGTTATTGTTTTATTTTAAGAATCTTACAACAAATTTGACACTGTTGTTTATTGTTATACAAAATGTGATAAATTAAGTAATCCTATTTTTGGCCTTACTATAAGACATAAAAAATGTGTACTATATTATGTATTACGCTGTTGGATTACGGAAATAAAAAAAAATATATTATGTAACGAAGTCCTTACGGAACTTCAGAACCAGAACCATCTTTTACAAGTAGCGATCTCAGTGCAGATTCTGATTAAAGTGCTCCTCTGTCGATCTCGTCTCAAAGCTATCTCGTAGTAAGCTCGGAAGCCTCGTAAAGATACCTCGCCCTTACAACCTTAATCTACCTGATACGATATTCAAGATGGGATACGAGAAATAGCCAGTGCCACAGGGAACGAATAAATTAATGAAAAGAATCACTCATTCTTGTACCACATAACTACAGCGAATTAATTAATTATGGAATGGATAGGTAGTTTTTCCCTATTACGTTTTAATCAACCTTTTTTTGTACCAACTTAAAAATAGGTAAAAATCTTAAAAACTTATTCGTTTATTTATTTATACTTTCACACAAAACAGAATAGTGCTAGGAGGCCTTAATGCTAATTGCATTATCTACCAGTCATCCTGGTCGTGCTAAAAGAAGGTAAGGCGTGACACAGGAAAAAAGGTTATTCAAAGCTACAGAAAAAAAAGAAAAATACAGACACACAGAAACTATAAATACATACATATACTAAATAACTAAATGAGAAAATAATAATAAGTGTCTAACTTAATAATTATAATATATACAGTGTAAATTCTATATAATGACACTCAAGGGACTGAGCATATTTTGACGTTATAGAGAGTTGTCGTTAAATGGAGAGAAGTAAAATCTGTATGACAACGTATAGATAAAATCCATCACTTCTACTAACAACAGTCTGCAGCTACACGTGCAAGCAATCCCTATTTTTAAACAAAAGAACGGATTTCTTAGAAAGTTTGGTGTGTATGATGCCGACAGTCGAGTTTATTATGGTCTAGGATAATAAAACGACAAAAGGATATACACAGCTGCGCAGTTTTTACTAATTTGGCAACTTAAAAAGAACTTTTTATTACAAATTGTTGTCGTTATTGAGAGTAGGTGTATAGCTATACAGTGTACCATTGTATGCAAGACAAGCTAAACCAACCAAAGCCGAGTGATTTCGACGCTTTAGAGAGTTTGTCGTTAAAACGAGTGACGTTACATGGAGTTTACACTGTATATAGTTAACAGTGGCACTGGCTATTTCATTTTTTTTTTACCAGATACCTTTGTAGTGATATGTCATAAAATGGCACACTCCACAGTCTCTAGGTACTTTAAGTTAACTCACAATATAACGACGTTTTATAATGATTCTTACGATAGCGATAATAAGGATTATATGGCTTTGACGTAATCAAGTACTGGAAGATTTCTACTATGGTAAACTTTTAGGGTGTAAAATCACCAATAGGATAGATTCATTTGGCTAGCCTCGTTCAACTTCCTCTATTACTAGTAAACACTACAAGTTAACAATATCTTGGATTAATAAAATCTATACTAATAATAAAAGAGGAAAGATTTGTTTGTTTGTATTGAATAGGCTCCGAAACTACTGGGACGACTTAAAAAAATATTTCACTGTTGGGAAGCTACACTATCCCCGGGTGATATAGTCTACTTTTTACCCAACTGCGCAGGAGGGTAATAATTTTATGGAAAAACTACGCGTGCGAAGCTGCGGATTGGTCAACTATTAATAAATAGAAAGCTAATGAATGAAAGGACGACAGACTTAAGTCTTAGTGACACGTTCATTATCAATCACAAAATTATTCAATAGCAATGTGGCAACATTCGTTAGTTCGTCACGGCACTGGGTATTTCTTGGTATCTTTCTGCAAAAAAGAATGTACTTACTAATAAAGGTACCAACACTTAGGTACCCAAGGTTAGAGTCCGCCAAAAGGTTAAAATACGATAGTTAAGTAAGTACCCTTAAAATTATGTTCTTCCAAAAGGTTAAATCTGAACTTTAGCTATAATCTGAGAAAATATTTTACGTGATGATTTTTCTTCAAGGTAAAAACAACAGACAGACGGACGGATAAAGGGACGGAAAAAAATATTAAGCACCCCTCTTTTTGCGACAGGGGTTAAGAAGATCACATGTTCACTATAACTTATTGTAGACTAGCTGTTTCCCGCGACTTCGTACGCGTTACACTACTTAATGTGTAGGTAACCTAGAAATAAAGCTAAACTCGCTGTTTCAACTTGACACTTCATTTTTATCCCTTGTGACCTGATTTATGGGTTAAAAGTAGCCTATGTGTTAATCCAGGTTATAATCTCAGCCGTTACGACGTGGTTGAGTAACAAACAAACAAAAAAAACGAGTGTGCTTTAGACCACACGACTGAAGTAAAACTTCTTTTTCAAAATATTAATATAAAAAATTGTTCAATTACAAAATTGTCCACACGTCTGTAGTCAGTCTATGTTCATTCTGGACAGACGCACATACGTTTAAAAATATTCGAAACGTAACTCTCTCTCTCTTTCTTCACTAACTTACATCTCTCTCTCAACTTCCGTTCGCACTTTTCGTAACGCATTCAGCAGCTTACTTCCCAAGTCAAGCGTGCGTAAACAAATTTTACGTCAATAAATAAACAAACATCCAAACTTTCGAAATTATAATTTACTAGCTGACCAATCCGCAGCTTCGCGTAGTTTTTCAATATGTCACCCGGGGATAGTGGAGCTTCCCAACTGTGAAAGATTTTTTTAAATCGGTCCAGTAGTTTCGGAGCCTATTTAATACAAACAAACAAATCTTTCCTCTTTATAATATAAGTATAGAAGTGTGATGTGATAATCATAAAAAGTACCCAAGAAACATATAATCCTCAGTTTGTTCGTAATAAAACAGGAATTAAGTCGGGACAGCACTGGCCCGCGACTAATCTTTTGCATACCTACATAAAACCCCAATTGGATTAAGGCATTACATACAGCCTATAAAGTTAATCAGCAGCCCGTACACTTTTTATCGTAGACGAAGAGGCCCCGGTGGTTGGATGGCATTGTCAAAGCAGCGGGAAACAATGGACGAGACTCGCGGGGGACCGAATAACAGCGGATGTAAGTCAAGGAACTTGTACTAAAGCATGGAAGCAGTGCTATTGCGTCAGGGTGTCGCAAGTTGTCTTTACGCTAGTAATGCTACCTTGTCGATATTTAATATCGATGAATTAAATGACTATTCCTAAGCTACCTCTAATTACCTACGATACGAACGAACCCAATTTTTGTGGATCGTTTTGTAGGTTCGGATTCACCAGCTCACTCCCCAAGTCAAGCGTGCGTAAAGAACTTTTACTTCAAAAAGAATTAGAACATTGGTGTTTCTTTGATTCATAGTTGTATTTATAATAATATGAAATAGTCCTTATGTATTTATACCTAAAATATGTTTAGTGTCTCGTTAGGTATATTAGAATAAAAACAAAATTTCGATAAAAGAATTATATCGATAACAATGAATACAACCAATCTCACCCCTATGCGAATATGCATGTTTTTTTTCAGCCCTGATATAAATGAACTAAAAACAGTCTAAAATCGGCGTGTAGTTAATTTTCATAACGATTTAGCGAAACTATTAAAAACTTTACGTATTAATAACTTTAATAATGAACATTTTATCATAAAAATATACTCACAATTTCACAACCCACACATAGAAAACCTTTTCGGATGACAGTTTGAGCAGTTGAGCAGCTTTATAATAATTGTTGATCCATTCACACATTGGTAGAACTGCATAAGGAAGAAAGGAGACGGGTATAGACGCGACGCTTTCTGCTATTAGCACTACTTCCATGTTTTATACATCTTCCTTGTTGTAAGTGGACGGGCTGAAAAAATGACGCTGACAACTTGTATAATTGACAGTAGGCATTAGGATTGCCAAATAATAACGTTTTGGGATATAAATAAGTAATAGTTTAAAACACTAAAAAACACGCTTTTGTAAATAAACGAACTAAAAAGTAGAAAGAATTTTCAATAAATTTAAATTAAGAACAGTGAGTTTAACAAAAAAAAAATATTGTAAATAAGCGTGGGGTGCTTGATGCCAATATAAATAAGATAAGATAACTCTTTATTGTACACCAAAGTAAAATACAGAACATAATTTTTACAAATAGGTTCAGTACAATGGGCGGTCTTATCGCTAAAAGCTCTACCAATGCATTCGTTTTTAAGCTTCCTAATAACTATCAAACCCAAGTACTACAGCAGTTCCATTTCCGTCCTACACCCAGCTAATGCTGCTGCCACCAGGCGCTGTTTAAATAATATTCAAGTTGATAGGATGCAAACGGCCTCAGTTTCTTTTCACCCCCAGGTTTCGCCATAGAAAACGTCAATAAGTAACCTGGCTATTCTATCCAACCTGTGGAGTTACATCCTATCCCAAGAGACGTATTCCTCTAACTTTACGAATTATGAAGGCCCTAAGATGCCGGCGGAATTTAAATTGGTGTTTCATCAGCCTATATGATGTACTTTTGAATACCTATTCCGATTTTACGATTCAACATTACATTTCGTTTATATAAGATGGTAACAGGAACAATTTTTTAACGGACCAACTCGGTTACTAGTAGAATAATGGGAAGGAGCCCAATCTGGAAACAGCCGAGGCTATAACAGCCCCATCGACTGACGTTAATCCCTTCAGACTTGTCCTGTCGTTCAAACTGTACAGAAACGCGACGGGATACAACACATAACCTGTTCTGAGTAATACCGTTATTCTTTCTCGCTCTAGCAAATCCATATGTTTTTTTTATTATTTTTCGTATACTTCCTTGTGGTGGACATGTTCCCTGCATCCATCAACTTGAAGCATACAGGTGTGAAACCTCATGTGCAAGAAAGAAAGAATAAAAGAAAGAATATACATTTATTTGCATTTATGTGCCTGCTTCTTCTGCAGCTCTTTTCTTTTTTCTCTTTTCTTCTCTTTTTATTTCTTTTTTCTGAAAGCTTTTTGGTGGCAGAAATAGGTAGGTATGGTGGTAGTACTCCTCCGGGCAAGCCCTTTCACGAGGAATTTTACGTTAGTAGATGGTTCGCTAATATCGCAAATATTTTTCAGATTAACGCACTGAGTGGAGTACAGGAGTAACTTAACTAAATGACGTACTCCGAGTAGACGTATTCGCTTACAAAAACGTTATTAAACAGATACACAAACTCACGTTGATCGGCGCCAGTGTGCAGTGGTAGAGCACTCGAGGACTGTTTATCCTAAATAGATCGCAGCACTGCCCAGGCTTCAACCGAATCAAAGGCTTATAGTCCACGAACATTAAACATAAAAGCAAGTAAATATAAATAACATAAACTTATTGCTTGCAGTAAATCATCATCATCATATCAGCCGTAGGACGTCCACTGCTGGACAAAGGCCTCCCTCATAGATCTCCAGGAACTGCGGTTGGAAGCGGCCTGCATCCAACGCCGACCTGCGGTTCTTACCAAGTCGTCTGCCCATCTTGTGGGTGGACGTCCTACGCTGCGCTTGCCGGTCCGTGGCCTCCACTCGAGAACCTTTCGGCCCCATCGGCCATCTGTTCTGCGCGCTATATGGCCTGCCCATTGCCACTTCAACGTGCTAATCCGTCGGGCTATGTCGGTGACTTGAGTTCTCTTACGTATCTCCTCATTTCTGATTCGATCCCGTAGAGAAACCCCGAGCATAAATAGCTTGCAGTAAATAACTATATATACCTAGTCAGGTCATAAATTCTGTCACATGTTTAATATAAAATAATTGAAACAAGTTTATTCATTATGTAACCATTTATATACCAAAATGAACTTAACAAAACATAGATTCTTATCACACTAAAGTTTATTCAAAATGACCTCCGTGATTTTGAATACAGGCCTTCAATCTGCGCGGCTAGTCGTCTATCGCAGCACGAACGAGGTCCATGTATCGGCGGCTGCCTTAATCAAGGATGTCTTGAGTGACTCCAAATTGGGATGAGACTTTGAGCACGCCTTTTCCTCCAAGTGTTGCCATATCTTGTAATCTAACGGATTCAATTCTGGACTGGAGGAGGGCCAGTCTTCGTGCCGGATGAAGTCGATTTCACGCGCCGCTAGCCAGTCTTGTGTGCTCTTCACTCTATGAGCTGGCGCCGAATCTTGTTGGAATACCCAGTGCCTGTTATTGAACATGGTATGAGAAACAGGTTCCACAAGGTTCGTCAGGACTGTATTTTGATACACAACTGCATTCGTTTTTACACTTTTCTCACAAAAATGTACCTCTGTTAAGCCCCAATAAGAAACTCCCAACCATACCATGAGCGAGGATGGAAAATGACCTCGTTGGACACGCGGAATACGGTTGCTCGCTTCTTCACTACTGTGTGCGTACACCTTATCATTTTGTTTGTTGTAGCTCTCTTCTAAAGTAAAAATTTTTTTACTTTAGAAGAGAAATTTTTCACCTTTAAAACGATATGAACTGATATTACGTATGGTTTATTAACAACTACCGAGGGCTTGGCCAAGTTACATTCGATTAGCGATTCGATTAGTCGATAAGTCCGAAAATGTATGGGACTGACACATGCTATGGAAATATCATGTGATCTATCGACAGCAAACCTATGTAGAAAACGAATCGATTCGAAGCTTTTTGTTAAGCCCCCTGGACTATATTGCCACGGAATAATAATTTCCATAAACTGAAATAAGCCTTCAGCTAAATCCTAGCCGTATAAGCCCGCAATCTGAGACGGTGGCGTCATAAAGCAGTAAATGACGTAATCACCGCACCCGGTTTTCGAAAACAACCGGCGAGCACATAATTACAGACAATTAATCACAATAAATTAGACCCATTTCTGGTTGTTGGGAATGTAATTTTACTATAAATGGCTGATTATTGGACGCTTTTTGTCACCATACATAAACATAGACATGATGACCTCCGTGGTGCAGTGGGCGAATAGCCGGCTGAGACGCAGGAGATAGTGGGTTCGATTCCCTCCACGGAACAAATGTTTGCATGATCTACAGATATTTGTTCCGGGTCTGGTTGTTTCTGTATATATTATAAGTATGTATTTACAAAAAAAAATATAAGTATTCTATCAGTTATCTGGTTCCCATAGTACCCCAATATCTCAACAACCACCTCACATTTTTAGCTCATTTAGTGACACCAAAATTGTGCCATCACTACCTACCCATGTATTCAATTTCACGATGATCGGATCAACGTTACGAAAGTCATCCTCGGACAAACATACATACTTATAAGCTATAACGCCGATTTACCCAAGTCGATTTAGAGATCTCGCTTCGCTCGATCAATAATGAAAAGTTGGTTCTATAATATAGCACCGTATAAAACGATTGCCGCAGAATATCTAATTATTGGTTAATTAATTGTTTAAGTTCCGGCTCGAAGCCCGTTGAGTGAAGTAACTACTAACTTGGTTCCGGCCATATTGGTATAGGTACACTTAGTTTCAGTTAGTACAATCAGAGGCAAAGTTCATTCTACCGTCTTCTTTCGAGTCAACTGTTCACTTTACAATGACATTATGGATAAATAAAAAATCACCACTGCTATTGCGATGTCAGTGACTTGGTCCTCTTTTCTGAAAAGTTTTCAATCGTTTTAATTCGCTTCTCATGTATTCTTTTTTAAATTTTTTACCTACTCCAGATTCCAGTTTGACGAACTCCGTGGCGCAGTGGGTGTACAGCCGGCTGAGACGCAGGAGGTAGTGGGTTCGATTCCCGCCGCGGAACAAATGTTTGTTCCAGGTCTGGTTATTTTTCTATATATTATAAGTATGTATTTACAAAAAAAATGTATATAAATATTCTCAAGTATCAGTTATCTGGTTCCCATATGTTAGCTCTGCATAGTTTGGGGCTAGATAGCGCTGTGCGAAATATCTAGCAAAATTTATTTATGTAAGTGTTCTAAGTACGACCAACGATCAATTAGTAACATCTTTTCAATTCTTTCATTCTTTTTAAGCTGCTCCACATTTTTTATATTTTTTGCAGTCTCATCGTGATAGCAGTAATCTATAATAATAATTTTATTTATTCAGCAACAAACTTCAGTATTTCACAAACAAAAATTACAATGGTTTACTAGGTATAATACAATTCAGGATGGAAAACATAGGTACCCAAACTAGGATGGACCTGTATGATGGCATACCTATACCCCCCCCCCCCCCCCCCGGACTATGGTCATAATGGAATCTTCAGTGAATGTATGTGTAAGTGTGGGAGTGTGTTTGTGTGTGTGTGTGTAAGTGTTTGTCCATGTGCATGCGAGGATGTGTAGTGAGTGTTTGTGTGTGAAACAGTGTGTGGTGTGAGTGTGTGAAAGAGGGTGTGCGGTGTGAGTATGTGTGAGTGTGTGAAAGAGGGTGTGCGGTGTGAGTATGTGTGAGGGTGTCAGTTTGTGTGTACAAATAAATGGGTGAGTTTGTTGTGTATTGACTTTTCATACATAACTTATGATAGTATGATTAACAGACTCTCAGTTTCAAGGTAGTTCAAACCTAGCAACCAACTTTTAACCATAAATTTGCATTTTTATCTAGGCATTGAGTAGTACTGTAATTTAATATTAATTTTATTGTAATGATAGGCTCCTAGGAAGTATGTATGTCGTCTAGCAAAAGTGGTATTACAACGGGGAACATAACATACTCGCTTATTACTGCGAACTTGGTTAATTGGCTCAGGAATAAATATATTCTTCTTGTGATGGGCTAAAACTGCTTGTAAAATAAATAACTGGCATATTGAAAGTAACTAGCATCTATTTTTACTACGAGTTCTACATCAATGAATATTTGAATTTTTAATTTACTTACTCCAACGTCAGATGGTTGTCAAATGTTGTCACGCTAGAAAACATTTTCAGTATCAATAACTATCTAGCATTTACGACAGAGTGTACGTAACAGTTCAAAGTGCAGGATAATAGCTAGTTTAATTACTTAGCGGGGTTGTTTGATGGAACTTTCAAATACACTTCAGCTGAGTATCTGATGGAAATTAAATTGACGGATGCAAGCTTTAAAGTGCTGATTGCATATATTTTCTTACATTAATTTTTATTTGCTATTTTAACAAAGATTACATGTATAAGTTCAGAAATATAACATCTAAAACCAGTAGCTAAGGTTTGTGCTGGTGATATCGTGGGTTACATCGCTGTTTTGTACTTTGACAGATGACTGTCAATCAAAATACAGTTCACAAAGAAAACCGTCATGGCCAAATTGCAAACAAAAGTTTCAATTTTTGCATGGCAACCCATCCCGCCATTTGGCAAATGCCAAACCCTGCTATTGATTTGATAAACAGCTGTTGATCTCTTATCTTGTATAATTTCTCATTAATGTATCCTCTCCTGATCCTTTCCTAGTTTAGTGTATATAACCCGGGTTTTGTATTTATTCTGTTTCTCTAATATTTTTTTATTTGCCAATGGCAAATGCACAAACCGTGCGACGCCACAAAAGAAAGGAAGAAAAACAGCGCTGTTGTTGTTGTGTATTTTTCATTAAAAATGCCGAAACGTGGTAAAACTTTATAAAGTGCTACGAGAGAAATTATATTTAACCTAAATCAGTTTTGTAATCCTGAAAAAGCAGCGCAAAACCCTATTATTTAGTTGAGAAAGGTGACTGAGTGTGTGGCTGTAATGAAAAGTGTTTGTCAATGTTTGTATAGTTTATTGCGCATGTTATTTTCTTCAACATTGTTACTAGTCTCTAATATTGCAATCTGTGAGTGAATTTAACATCAAACCATGTAAATATGTGATAATTCGTCTGTTTTTCCTAAAGAATACAATCCGGGCCTCTTTAAGGTAAGAGTGAAAAGGTTTCTTCTAGATCTTCGTGCTTCATCTTAGACCACATCATCGCTTACCATCAGGTGAGATTGTGGTCAAACGAAGAACTATTTAGTTTAAAAAAAAATCCCTGAACATAACATAGCCTTTGTTGTTTTGTAGATTTGATATTTTGTGTTTGTAGATAAAATATGATAGGGTGACTAATTTTGGTCTCATTTTCAGGTGTTAATAAAGACACTGTCTCGAGAATAAAAAAATAAGGTATTATAAATAATGGGGAAAAACGCTAAGGTTTTATGAACTAAAGAGATAAATCTTTATGATTTTGACATGTTTGCCATAAAAACAAAATTCGTTAATTTTATGCTGTGAGAAAAGAAGTAGGTACCAACTCTTAGAAAGCTGCATCGGGTATGGAGGGAGGATTTAAACATTTGTGGAGGTATTACTAGTCTCAGCAAAGTGTTAAAAGAAATAGGATACAAAAACAAAAAAAAAATCAGTTCGAACCGAAAAACTCTTATTGAAAGACACGACATCGTGGCCTGGCGTGCTAGATATTTAAGAACCATGAAACGTTTAAAAGAATCGGGTAAGCCGATTATATATTTGGATGAGACATTATTCATACTTCACATGAATTTAACAAATGTTGGCAAAGCTCAGATGAACCTGGTGTGACAAAGGCAATCTCTCTCAGGCAAAGATATATTAACATTCATGCAGGTTCAAGAGATGGATTTGTTGAGAATTGTTTACTGGAGTATAAAACCAAAAATTTGTCAGTAGATTATCATCACGATATAAATAAAGGAAACTTCACCAAGTGGGTGAGAGAGAAACTTCTGCCCAATCTGCATCAACCGTCAGTCATTGTGCTTGACAACGCGTCATATCACATCATTCTCTTAAAATCATTCTACTTACAAAATTGATGATAATTAATTAAATTGGTGATAGTTGTTACACAAAATAAAAGCAATAAACAGGTATAAAATATAAGTAGATAGGTAAGCACTAAGCAGGAGCCAGGTAATTAAGTAGGTACTTTTGTTTATGGTTGAGATTAGTAACGTTATGAATGAGCCAAGAAAATTAGACTGATATGATAAACTAAAATATACGGCGCTAGCCAAAACATTGGGATACCCAGGAAACCCGTTAAGGGCGCACTATACCTGGGGAGACGTTAAATCGCTTATTGAGAAACAATGTTTTGTTCAACAAATTGTGTGCTTTTAATCTGTAATTCATATATGTTATAGTTAAGGATACGTGCTAGAACGCCTGTGTTGTGAAAATACGATTCCGTAAAAATTTATCTATAGAAAAAAAAATTAAAGATGACTCCAAATTTATCTTAAAACCGTTCTTATGCGATGAATACTACAATTTAGATCTTGAAACTTTATACAGTAATTCTACACAATATAAATAAGGGCACCTGTGTTTTAAATTTACAAAACACCTTTTGATTTTATTATAAAATGAAAATATCTATGTTTTGCACTAATGACACCATTCGCTCCGGACGCCCGTTCCGCTACTCAGTCTGGCCTCGGCTTTTAGACGGGGTACCCGTAACGCTTGTCGCTCCAAACGAACACGTAACACATTCTTAGGTAGAATTTATATTTAGTTGGTTTTTGTAAAGACGCAGTAATGAGAAATAAACACAACAAGATAATGAAGGGACTGAATGATAAAAAACCGGCAAACATATGAACCTCGGCGAGATAGGACGTGCAGCGGCGCGCGGAGAAGCGGGGGTGAAATTCGAGTTTGGGCTGAGGTATAGTCAACTCTTAACTCTAAATTATAGATAGAGGAACCCCTATAAATATTAAAGACTAGATATATCCGCCGCGCCTTCTAAGGCATAAAAAAAAGATTTGTATATACAGGTTTGACTAACGGGTAAAAAATGGTGCCCTGTACATTATTTTGCACATCAAAAATGGACGTTATCATAGCGTGTTACCAAAATACCTAAACATGACCATTCTTCTAACGATCTCCCCGTATTCAGACTCAGGTGGTCAATTGATCGATAAACGTCTCGCAAAAACAATTTAAAAAAACCCAAACACGACACTTCTATGTTAACTATTGAGGAGCTCTGTAGATTTCCTTCTGGCTCCATCATTAGACCATGGTGATCGAACTATGATAAAATGGTTCATTTTTTATCTTGAAAAGTGTATGTATATGCTAATTAAACCCATAGAATAATGTGTTGTGAATAACATACGTTGCCTATGTAATATCTACCAGATCTAGATATAGAGGAAACTCAATAAAACAGTTCTTTTTTCTTACATTTTAACTACAAAAACAAAATTCTGGGACTCGTGGAACATTATACAATGCCCCATTTTACAAGATACCTCCTATACTAAATACACAAAGGTAGCAACCCTATAAAATCGCACAACTGACAATTAGGCCCGACCCTTGCGTAAAAGGATCGACATCACTCGACATCACGGAATCTCTGCAAAAAGGTCGTATTTTCATAGCTAAACCAAATCTTGTTGCTATAGTGGATTCTAAATTTTAGGATCAATACGCTTAGGTATGAAAACGTCCAACAAAGAGAAAAGTATGACAATACATCCTTTGAGCCACTTCTCAACTTCAGCTTATACATCGAGTCTAAGGCTAAAACAGCTGCCATGAAGATGGGCATCCTCAACAAGGTCAGGCTCTACTTCACACCTTCTTACAGGACAGCTTCTTAGTCTCAACAAATCACAAGTCGGCCCCCTTATTACCTAAGCCAAATTGCTCTCGCGTCGCTATCGCTAGTCAGGCCATACCTTTCACACATACAGGACGTACCTTACGTGTGAAAGAGATGGCCTGACTAGCGATAGCGACGCGACAGCAATTTGGCTTAGGTAATAAGGGGGCCGTTCTACCGGGACAGCTTCTTAGTCTCTACAAATCATAAGTCCGGTCTATTATGGAGTACTGCTGCCACCTTTGGGATGGTTCGAACAAACACCAGCTCGCTAACTTAGACTCGATATAACGTAGAGCTTTTAAGCTTATAGGTGAGTAATATATGGCGGAGACTAAGACCCAAAGTCTCGAACACCGCCGTAAAGTTGCAAGCGTATCGATCTTTTACTTATTATATTTTGGGGAATGTGCCCAGAAACTTTAAGATCTGATTCCGCCATCTCCTTTTCATCAAAGGACAAGCAGGCGCACGGCTCAGTACCATCCGTACCTAGTTGATATACCACGCGTTTGCACACACCGTTTTGGTTCTACGTCTTGATGCGTACAGCTAAGGTATGTAGCACTTTGCCGTCGTCTGTTTTCCTAAAGTCGTGCTTCATCTTAGACCACATCATCGCTTACCATCAGGTAAGATTATGGTCAAACGAAGATCTACCTACACAGTTTAAAAAATAAACATTGGCTTGTTTAACAAACTTTCAATGAGTCAACCTACGTGTTTTACCTGTCACGGTTGACTGGTAGAAGATGCTTTTAGTATTAAGTCCTCCATTTGTATATTTTTCTGTTTGTGCAATAAATAATAAAACAAACAAACGTCTAATAAGCCAAAACGGTCCGTAAAAATCTTACTCTATAGTACCTACATTCCCGATTACACTAAGATCAATACGCCAAAGCAGCAAAACGGCCAACTACGAAAATCTTCTGACTGGCAAATCGGCTGGTTTACCAAAACGTTCAATAAGCAAAACATTTTACAAGCCAAATAGATTAATTAGCAACAGGTCCAATGAGCAGAATCGGCTAGCTAGTAACAAGTCCAATGAGCCAATGTCCAAAAAGGGCAAATTCGCCGCGATTCTCGCGTGGCCGTTGCATCCGAAGAAGCGTACCAATGCGCGAGCATTAAACAATTCAGTATCAAAATGTTGTCACTCCATACGTGCACCTGCTCTGAAGTTCGCGCGAAATCTGGACGCAACAAGGCGTCTCTAGTATCTCGAACACGCGAGTCGAGAGTCTGGCAAAGTGCACACGATTTACGCGCGTATTTTACATTCGCGCGATACTTGTGGACGCAGTGTATTGGCGCCAAGTATCTCGCCAACGCGCGTATCGATTCACGGCGAATTCGCCCCTTCTGGACAAGCTCTAAACGTCTAATAACCGAAATCGCCTAGTTAGCAACACTTCCAACGAGCAAATGGTCTAATTCCTATAATGTGTTGACACTTCAACACGAATAATTATTGGGTCTAGGGTTGCATTATTACTAAAAGCTTACCATAACCAAACGCCCATAAAAAAACACCTGATTCTGATAACAGTGTGTCAGTCACACTCTAGAATCTTCTTTGTCGTATGTATCAGAATATACGAGTCCTACAGACCAACACTCAGACCAGAGATTATTTACAGATGTATACATTAATTTATTTAACATCAATAGCGGTAATCGGACCCCTTTTGCATCAATACATACACACACACACACACACACACACATTTATACACCTAAGACGCTTTGAGGCAATTGAGAAAATTATCCTTTGATAGAAAAACTGAGTAGCAGTGTCCTTTTCCGCGTAGTTCCTGAAAACCTATTTCAGTGATTAAATCTCCTCAAAGTTTAGACTTAATCTGGATACCCGTGAACGTAACGTTTTATGTAACTGAACTACTTACTGCGCTATATATGGTAACAAGCTTCCACCCACGGCTTCCCACGCATGGATTTCAATAAAAATTAGCCTATTTCTCAATGTAGGTCATAATCTATCTACACCAAATCTAGATCTCGTATAGTCTTTCTTTCTCTCTTTCTTTTTTTTGTACTAAGGTAGCAAACAAGCATACGGCCCACCTGATGGTAAGCGGTTACCGTAGCCTATGGACGTTTGTAACACCAAAGGTATCACTCGCGCGCTGTAGACCAATTTTCTCTCTCTAAAAATAAAAAAAAAACGACAGAACGTACTTATACTATATCTTAGCTAATATATCCACGATGTATATCATATAACATAATATGTATATAGTATTTACATATAAGGTATGAAAATCGCGCATTTGTACAAAAACTAATATCAATTAAATATATAAACTATAATCAAGAAACACTATCGATAAAACAAGAAACTTGTATTGAATAAGTTCGAAGTGCCGGCGTCTATCGCATACCTGTATCTCAGGAACAGACAACGCGATTCAACTTTGTGCCGAACACCGAGCGATCCAGCGAAGGATGTTCTCGGGAAACTAGAACAAAAGTGTTCAGTAAAGTTTAAACATGTTCTGGGTTTCTTCAGGGCTTCCCCAAGGTGATAAGCTACGTTGCCTTACATCAGTGTACGCTCCACTGCCAAAGTTTATATACATACTCTTTTCCAATTGGACTATCCGGTACTGAATGTAGGAGCCGGCAGAAGATCAGCGCGCTGCATACTCCTATTTACTAATGCGTGGCGCATAATGCTGAGCCGGATCCAAGTTTGCGGACGCTCATAACCTGGACGTACTAAGTGCCTATGTATATGTTATGTTTTCTATTTTTGTTTGTTAAATTGCTACTCCTACTGTCGTATTATTTTTGTTACTGTGTGTCTTTGTTTTGTTATGTCTGCAAATAAATGTGTTTTTTTTCTTTCTTTTCTTTCTTTCTATGTTTTAGCCATTGATTGATCACTTATAGCGCCCTATCAACTAATAGTGCCGTAAGATATTTCTCTTTCCCGTGACACTTCGATAGTGTCAGGTGTAAATTAGCTTTTAATGGAGAGTCTCGACAACTGTCGACCGTCGTGTATAATTATGTCGCTCATGTGAACTGCTTCTCTTAAATACAGCGATATATCAAAATATTTATGGGATAACAAAATACAACCTGCTATTCTAACTCTTTAGCCATTACTTCTATCCGACTATGGAATAATATTCCGCACGAGATTCGGCATGTTTCGTCCATTGAGGTTTTCAGATCCAAAGTGTGCAAGCACTACCTCACTCTCATGAACGAAGCCTACAAAATGAGTGGTGTCCTGTAGATGCTCTGTCAGTTATTCACTCTGTTATCTTTATATCTTATGAGTTTATTTAGTTTTATTGTAACTACCTATTAATTAGTTTATCTATTATATTCAACTAGTGTTTATTGATGTGTAATATTAGAAAGTACGTTTATAGAAAATACTCTATATATATACCTAGTCAGGTCATAAATTCTGTCACATGTTTAATATAAAATAATTGAAACAAGATTATTCATTATGTAACCATTTATATACCAAAATGAACTTAACAAAACATAGATTCTTATGACACTAAAGTTTATTCAAAATGACCTCCGTGATTTTGAATACAGGCCTTCAATCTGCGCGGCCAGTCGTCTATCGCAGCACGAACGAGGTCCATGTCAATATCAGCGGCTGCCTTAATCAAGGATGTCTTGAGTGACTCCAAATTGGGATGAGACTTTGAGCACGCCTTTTCCTCCAAGTGTTGCCATATCTTGTAATCTAACGGATTCAAATCTGGACTGGAGGAGGGCCAGTCTTCGTGCCGGATGAAGTCGATGTCACGCGCCGCCAGCTAGTCTTGTGTGCTCTTCGCTCTATGAGCTGGCGCTGAATCTTGTTGGAATACCCAGTGCCTGTTATTGAACATGGTATGAGAAACAGGTTCCACAAGATTCGTCAGGACTGTATTTTGATACACAACTGCATTCGTTTTTACACCTTTCCACAACCTTTCCTTACCACAAAAATGTACCTCTGTTAAGCCCCGATAAGAAACTCCCAACCTTACGATGAGCGGACACGCGGAATACGGTTGCTCGCTTCTTCACTACTGTGTGCGTACACCTTATCATTTTGTTTGTTGTACCTCTCTTCTACGGTAAAAATTTTTTCATCCGGAAAAAGAATTTCACGATATTTTTTCCCGCGTACCGCTTCAACAAAGCGCGGCATCTCTTCAGTCTCAGGTCCATTAGACGAGCATTCAAACTATGTCCTGTTTTTCTTCGATATGCCTGAAGCCCTAAGTCTTCATTTAATACCCTTTTCACCGTGGTTCTGCTTAACCGCATCTGAAGGGTCAACAGTTTCTGCTTACGTTTGGGATTTCTTTGAATTCGCGCCTTCACAGCTTTTATCACTGCTGGAGTCCTAACAGACCGAGGGCGACCACTTCTTGACCTGTCATCTACACTAGAGTCTTCATTGTATCGTTTCATGGTGCGGTAAACGAATCTTTTGGTTATACGAGGGCTGCTATTTATGTATCCGGAATAAAATAAAATAACTATCATTGACTGTTAAATATGGTTTTATTGCTTTTCAAAATATTCGCCATGATGATCAATGCACTTTTGCATTCGGTGAAACCAGTTTTCATAGCACTTTTTCCAATCGGAAGACGGTATCTTCAAAACATGATTTTTGAATGCCTCAACGGCTTCTTCTCGGGTTGAAAATCGTTGACCACGTAATTTATTCTTCACGGTTGGGAATAAAAAGAAGTCGTTGGGTGCCAAATCAGGGCTATATGGCGGATGACCCATTAATTCCACCGTTTCACCCTCCAAATATCGGGTCGTTTCACCCGAAGTGTGACAGCTTGCATTGTCGTGATGGAGAATGATTCTGCGTTGTGGATTATTCTTCCTGATTTCTGCAAAGACTTCTGGCAAACAAATGGTCGTGTACCACTCTGAATTAACAGATTTACAATTTTCTAGGGGTACAGTAGCCACGTGTCCATCTATACCAAAAAAACAGGCGAGCATTTGCTTCAAAGTGCTTTTCGCACGAGCAACTTTTGTTGGGTTCGGCTCATGTTGGAAGACCCAAACTGTTGACTGTTGCTTAGTTTCGAGGTCATATGCATAAATCCAGGATTCATCACCTGTGTAGATATTATATACAGCTTTTGATGCACCACGATTGTATTTTTTTATCATTTTTTTGCACCAATCGACACGAGCCTGTTTTTGATCTATTGTCAAGTTGTGCGGTATCCAACGCGAACAAACTTTTTTTGCAGCCAAGTGTTCGTGTAATATCTTATGTATACTCGTCATACTAATGCCCAAGATCGCCTCTATCTCTCGATATGTCACATGACGATCTTGCATTATTAGTTTACGCACTGCGTCGATGTTTCGTGGCACAACAACTGATTTAGGCCGACCATCTTTAATTTCGTCCGTGAGCATACGACGTCCACGATTAAACTCACTAAACCAGTGATACACAGTAGTCTTCGATGGTGCTTTATCCCCAAAAGTCGAACTGAGTTGATCGATACACTGCTGTTGAGTTAGACCACGTCGAAAATCATAAAAAATCATCGCACGAAAATTTTCTCGAGATAAATCCATTGTGATAATGACACGCAATTTTTGAAATCGCGCCACACAATGAAAACAATTGCCAGACGGACGAAATAACCTGCATTCTACAGCCAGAGTTCCATTTTCAAACGTGATAATTTCTTTTTAAATATTATTTATGCAGTGGCCAGTTCCGGATTCTTAAATAGCAGCCTATGTATTCAAATTTTTCAGTATGTCAAAAATTTGAATTGGCGCGTAACCGCAACGATGCAACGCAATAACTGCAACACGGTCTTCTTGAAGCGTCCACTCCATATTTAAAAATGAGTAAAATTCTAAAAAGTATACATTTTTATTTTCATGAACAATTCGAAATTCGAATTCTATAAACTTTTTTGTGGCCAGCATTCTAAAAGAAAAGTTTTTACCGTGTGACAATACTTAGACCTGACTAGGTATATTATATATTTGATGTTTCGTTCGTATTCTCAATATATCTTAGTCTTATTTTATTATTATAAAATTTTTCCTGCTACATTATGTCATGAACTACCTACAAAAATATTTTTTTCAACACTACGCAAAGGTTAACTGAAAGAAAATGCTTGCTAGCATTAAATTCGCCTATGTACAGATTTATATATTTTGTGCAATAAAGAATTTTCAATCAATCAATCAATAAAACGTCTCAAAATTAGTTATATATAGTTTTTTTTAAATCTCATTAGATCGGATACAACTGCTTTACAGTTTATACTGCGTTTACAAATTATCATCATAACAAAAGTACGTCCACTGCTAAACAAAGACCTTCCCCGATCGATCTTGTACAGCCTGTACCCAACGGCTTCCAGCAACCAAGCTCACACATGCGCGCTCCTTATTTGTCTCGCCGTTCGCACGACTAGAAAAAAAACTGTAAAAAATAAAAAAAAATACATTTATTTCAAGCAATTATGTAGCTCATATAGGGAAGAACCCAACACAAAAGGTACGCTAAGGTTTATACTAAATAGGTTTTTGAGAGCATGCCTGTGACAGCAATGTCTGGTGTACGAGCAGTCTACTCTGCCGGCTATCATTGCCAAGACCTGCAGCCTGCGCACCAGGGACGCGGCTCGCTTGCGCATGACGGTATGGAAGCAGTCGCGCCGCGAACATCCCAGAAGCACTGCAGTAGCGTGGCAGCCCCAATCGCACTGAGCATTGTTATACTGGACGCGGAGTGCGCTGTACGTATAGTATTTTATTATAGCCCTTGAAAATACTCTTTTGTTAAACTTGTGACATTTGTCCTCGTGAAATAACATTAACCGAAGCTTAATTATGAAATACCGGGTTTTACCTCGGTTTGGGACCGTTCATTATCCTTTTGCACACTCCAACAGAATCTTCTGTTCTCGCAATAATTTGAATCTACTCGTAAATGTGACCCGGTCTGCCAACCCAGTAGAAAACATTTAAAGTTATTTGCTCATTGAAGTATATCCTTTACTTCATATAGAATTTAATATTTGTTTTCAATTATTTATTAAGGAACAACAAACAACTATATTAAATGGTTTAAATACTATCCACGTAGGAACATTCTGGGAATGTATAACTTATTGATAATGTTATCCTAACGCTATCCACATATTAAAACAAATAAATGTTATAAAATATGACGACCTCCGGGATGCAGTGGGCGAACAGCCGGCTGAGACGCAGGAGGTAGCGGGTTCGATTCCCGCCGCGGAACAAATGTTTGCATGATCTACAGATATTGGTTCCGGGTCTGGTTGTTTTTCTATATATTATAAGTATGTATTTACAAAAAATATAAGTATTCTATCAGTTATCTGGTTCCCATAGTACAAGCTCTGCTTAGTTTGGGCACAGACCAATATAATTTAAATAGACTGACAGTCTCAAACAAGATAATGTAACTCGATATTTGATTACCTGCTATGACGCGAGATGTCGCTAAGAGCTACAAATCGTTAAATATATGCCAACCTTTAGCTTACTACCGCTCATAATGGTACGAAGAAAAATAGATGGCGCTATTTCCAATTACACGTGCGCGATAATATTATTGCGACGTTGTGACCTTTACGTTGTGCGAGGTTGCCGCTCTTCAGTTTCGGTAAAACTTTTAGTCTCTAGCATTTTTTAGAGATTTGCGCACATTTTCTCAGAATTGCCAGAACATGAAAGTTTCCGTCAAAATAGGGATTTTTTTAGGAAAGGAAAGGATAGATATCTTTTATTTATTACATACGTCTATGATCGTACCATTATCACTTAAATGCGGAAATACCTACATATTTGTAAAATAAGAACACATATTTATAGTGATGTACAGATAAGTAGAACACTTTTTGAAAGAAAATAAAATTAATTTGTAAGTACCCGGCAAATACATACCTACTACAAGATAATACGTTCTATTAATTTGAACTGGAAACATAACTACTAAAATAATGAACTCAATACGTACACAATATGTACAACAAAATATCGACTTACTAGTCGCGACTTTTGAGAAGTGAGGTTTGGCAACACAGCATGTAACAAAATTAGGTACAAAAAGCGTGACTTTGCTTGCTTCCCGGCTGTCAATGTCAGTCAATTCACGGTTCTCTTTCGTTCCCTTTGTTTCGGACTTTATGATAATTTTGTGTTAAACGCCAGCTAGGTAAAAACGATGGTTAAATCTTATTTTATGGACAATATTACTTATTCTAAAAAATATTGAAATATTTTGGTGTGTTTTAGTGGAAGTTTAGTTTTATTTGTTGGGTGCAATGGCCGCTATGAAAGTTTCCAGGCTATGAGACAGCGCCATCTACAAATAATACGGGATTTTGAGCTTTTTGCGGGCTACGATTTCTTATATGGACATTGACAGTCTATTGATATTACTAGTCTCTGTTTGAAATGTCCAGCAATATATATTTATTTATTTAAAATAAGGAGCTGTTAGACTTAGAGAGTCTAAGAGTAGAGTAGTACAAGTTCTTGTATCTATCCAGCTAGTTTGTTGTAGGGGATAAAAAAGTCTGTTGTTATTTTAATTTGTTTTTATACCCCAATGCAAAGAGAGTGTTATATGTTTAACGCGTGTGTCTGTCTGCCTGTGGCATTGTACTTCCCAAATGGATGAACGGATTCGGGCACGAAGTTTTAACCAACATCAAAAAATGAGGAGGTTCTCAATTCGACTTTATATTTTGTTTATGTTTGTTACCTCATAACTTTCGACTGGGTGAACCGATGTTGATGGTTCTTTTTTATTTGAAAGCTGGTGCTTCCCATGTGGTCCCATTTCCAGTTGGTCCAGTTCTGATAATGGCATCCATGAGAAAACCATATAAGTCCTAAATTTGTTTAATTTTTATGTTATGTTATGTTTGTTACCTCAGAACTCCGTTATATATCAACGGATATAGAAAATTAGTTTTTTATTTGAAAGGATATACTTTTAGACTGGTCCCATGGAAATTTCATCAAAATTGGTAGAGTAGTTTGGTTGTTACTGATATCGGAAGTCTATATTTTGTTAATAAGTTACTTGCTTAAATACAACAGTACTTACTTATTAGCTGTATGAAATTCAGGTGAACCGATCCGAAGATTATCAGCACTATTCCTTTTTGGTGAAGGGATCTCAGCTGTAAAATAGATTATGAGTATTTACGTACCGGGGGTTTTTTTTTTAATTTTTAGTCTGTCTGTCCGTCTGTCACCAGGCTGTATCTCATGAAGCGTGATAGTTACACAGTTGAAATTTTCACAGATGATGTATTTCTGTTGCCGCTATAACAACAAATACTAAAAACAGAATAAAATAAATATTTAAAGGGGCTACCATACAACAAACGTGATTGTTTGCTCGTTTAGCTCTATATTGATAACGACAACAGGTAGACGCTTGAAATATTCGCAGAATATTTAGTTATATATTCACTTTAAAAATAAATAATTAAATTAAAATAAAACAAATATTTAATTGGGCTCCCATACAACAAACGTGATTTATTGGCATTTATATAGATAGTACGGAACCCTTCGTGCGCGAGTCCGACTCGCACTTGGCCGGTATTTATTAATTATAAAATTGTTGTTATCGTACTTTCGAAACTAATAAAATGTACAAACCTGTACTAACCACTGTATGTTTGTATGTTTCTGATTGACCAAAGAATACTAACTAATAAAAACTATTAGTACGTTGTATTATGTATTGTTATATTACTACTGCGGTGATACAGCAGCAATGTTTTATAGAATCTACAGTTTACAGCATCTTTCTGCAATTTAGGTTGCTTAGAATGCTAGTGTCTCTCTTGTGAACCCTGTTCATATACTGTACTAGATGATCCGCCCGCGGCTTGAAATATCCTGTTCCCGTGGGAACTTAGAAATAAAAACTATATAAAACACTCTTGTCAAAGTGGCGCGACACTTCATGTAAATGACTTAACGTCAATGAACGGCGGTTAAATTATATGGATATTGTTCATAAAAAATACTAAAATCGCGATTAATAAGTGGGGAGTGGGGGTAGGAGGGTGTAAAATAATTTAAGACCTACATATTCTCATACCAATCAAATTTACAAAAAAAAAACATTATAATCGGTCGACCCGTTTCGGAGGAGTGTGACACAAGATTTTTATATTTAAGAGATTACATGCCCAAAGGAATCCATACCAGTGAATTTTCTTATACCAAGAGAAGAATAAATTATGTAAACTGATCTGTCGCTAGGGTTGTGAAAATCGAATCATAAAGTCTGGTTATGCCTATTAACTGTCAGTTTTGCCACCTTTCGCCATCTGAATCCAAGAGTCGTGTTCATTTGCGGTTAGGGTTGTCACCCAAAACGTCGTTAAAGGCTTTGGTGTTCAGAAAATTGGGTACTAGTTGAAGGCTTGTTTCCAAGTGGTTCTTCGTAGTAATTAAAATTTTCAAAGCGTGTAACGGCCATTATTTATTACAATATAAAATCTACCCTCTAAGGATTTTTTAGGGTTCCGTACCCAAAGGGTAAAACGGCTCCCTATATTACTAAGGCTCCGCTGTCTGTCCGTCTATCACCAGACTGTATCTCATGAACCGTGACAGTTAGACAGTTAAAATTTTCATAGAATAAAATAAATATACAAGGGAAGCTCCCATACAACAAACGCAGTTTTTTTGCTCGTTTTAGCTCGATATTGATAACGGCAACAGGTAGACGCTTGAAATAATCACAGAATATTTAGTTAAATATTCACTTTCAAAATAAATAATTAAATTAAAATAAAACAAATATTTAAGGAGGGCTCCCATACAACAAACGTGATTTTTTGCAGTTTTTATAGATAATGGTACGGAACCCTTCGTGCGCGCCTCCGACTCGCACTTAGACGGTTTTATTATTCTAGATATGTACATATTCTAGGTTAAATGAAACAAAGTAATAGAATACCTTACAAGAAATGTGACATGACTTACCTTCTTCTAGCATGATCAGGATGACTGGTAAGTAATGCTTTGCACGATTATGTTTTGTGTGAAAATATTAAATAAATAAAACTTCTACTTGTTATCTAGCTATCTTTATTTTTAGTTATTATTAACACCCCCGTGTAGAGTGTATACTCTACAAATACGATAGCTTTGAAACTATGACTATTTAAATGTAATTTTACCATTCATACTAATATTATAAATTCGATAGTTATTCAATAGTTATCCATCCTTCCATACTAATAATATAAATGCGAAAGTAACTATGTTTGTTAGTTTATTTGTTTGTTACCTTTTCACTACTAAAAGGCTGAACAGATTGTAATAAAGTTTGGCAAGAAGATAGATTATATCTTGGGAAAGGACATCTTCTCAGGCTATCTTTTGTCTCAAATTTTGATATTAATATTTCATATTTTGATATTCGCAGGCAGGGGACTTTAGTGTAACATTACAGAGATTTATATTAGGGATTATGTAAGTCATTATTGTTGTGAAATAAATTCCCCGTCTGCGATTATCATTTATAGCCTACACTCTCGTGATTCAGATAATTCCAATGATATCTTCAAAATATATTAAGCCATTTGACCTACAGGATGCGCCAAATGAACAGCCATAGATTGTACCTTGGGAAAGGACATAGGCTATCTTTTGTCTCAAATATTTATAGTATTTATAGGGGTGAAATAGGGGTTAAAAGTTTGTATGGGCAATCCATAATACCTCAAGTTAGGGATCTGAAAATTCATATTAAGGCTTTTGGTAAGAAATAAAGAAATACGTGTTTCTACTGTTTTGCAAAATCATCCCTAAAAGAGGGATGGATGGGTAGAGTAAGGGGTTAAAATTATGAGGTATTCTTTAGATGCACTCCTTACGTACAGTTGGTATATAGATAGATTGTGACCGGGATATAGGCTACTTTTTACCCGAATGCGCAGAAAGGTAATGTTTTCATTGACAAACCGCGCGTGCGAACCCGCGGGCGGGTCAGCTAGTTATGTATTTAAGTTTGTTTATTATGTTTTAAGCTCATCCTACCATTCTTTAAATCAGCACTTAAAAGTAAGAATTGTAATGTAATGACCATTAAGATATTTAATAGGATACGAAGGGACTTATAAGAATTACCTAAACAACAATAGACAATTCAAGCCGGACAAACAATTCTAAGCTGTACGGGTGGCTAGTTGACAAATGTTTCTATACGATTCATGATTTCTTGGACATGAAATTCTGACATACTAATTTTGATTTATTAATTTCATGGTCTTTATAATTGGTTTTTTATCGGTTATTTTATGGGCTTTACGATACTTGATGATATTATTGATTGATTTTTAATTAACAGAAGAATTTTTATGTATAACTGAATTAATTTTATGTAACTATAATTTGTACGCTGTTAATCGGTGAAGTATGTGAAACCTACTTATATAGCTGTAACAACTTATACACCATGCTTCTGGCAAATAAGTAAATTTCATTTTATTTAAATTCATGACTACCGGCTGGACCGATTTCGATATTGGTAGTTAGATAGATTATTACCTGAATTGAGACGTAGACAATTGGACTTGAGGCATTAAAACAATTAAATAATATTGATTTAAGTTTTTTGATTGTACATAATTTAATTTGGTTTAATTTAATTTTGTTTTTTTTATTTAATGTGATTTAATTTATTGTGATTGTGATTATGGATTATGATTATCTGAATACAAATACATACTACTTTTATTGACAAACTACGCATGCAAACCGCATGTATACTATGAACGTAGAGTAAATTTAAATTTTACACGTAAATTATTGGTATTAGGCCATGTTAAACATTTTTAAGTGCTTAATATGAGAAAGAAAAAATTAATATCAATTTTTTTATTACTTTTATGTTTGATTTATATTTGTCATCATCATAGTAGGCATATAAAACAAAGTCAGGTTTGTTCGAACACTTATAACACGAGAACGGCTAGACCGATTTTGATGATTTTTGATTTGTTGTATTTGTCTCCGTCCCGAATAGCAGAATAACTATAAAACAATCCGAAAAAAATGAAAAATGCGAAAAAGATATTATGAAGAAAAATCATGTACTCATACATTGATGCAGATAATGATGGCCGACGTATATTTATAGCCCGCGTCATATGCATGTCAAGGCAGTACGAAGTTTGCCGAATCAACTAGTAGTATATAGATTAGCTAAGGGCGTGTCGGACTCCACTCCTTTAAGGCTCATGGTCAGTCCGGTTGTATGACATTTAACAGTGCAAAGTTTTAGGTTTTATAAAATCTTTGTCATTATTTATGAAGATTTAATGAATTACTATGAAATCCAACTACAGCCATACGTTAGTCGACTACAACTCACAAACATAGCTTTATTATATATTCTCTTGTGGTAGCTACTGTTTCTGGACTGTTCCGGTTACTGGAAATTTTCATTTTCCAATTTTCTAACATTCATGAATAGAGGTTCTCGTATTACTCCACGGATTATGCATACTCCATATTGCATTAGAAATTTCATTTATTTTCCGTCTAGGATATAATCTTGAAGGAGGTTTGTTTTGAAAAGACACTTGAAGATTGTATCATTATTTTTCCAGCGGCAAGCGGCATGATGCGAAACTGTTTTATGAAATATTATTTCCGAGGATTTGTTCATATATAAGATAAGTTATGATACAATTCTTACCTTTAACGACCTCCGTGGTGCAATGGGCGAATAGCCGCCTGAGACGCAGGAGGTAGTGGGTTCGATTCTCACCGCGGAACAAATGTTTGAATGATTTACAGATATTTGTTCCGGGTCTGGTTGTTTCTGTATATATTATAAGTACCTATGTATTTACAAAAAAACGTACACCTATAAGTATTCTATCAGTTATCTGGTTCCCATAGTACAAGCTCTGCTTAGTTTGGGGCTAGATAGCGCTGTGTGAAATGTCCAGCAATATTTATTAATTATTAAAATTATAAGATAAAATATGATCAGATTTATATATTTGCAATACTTAAGAATAAAATTGCAAAAAATATGGGAAAAAATAGTTCACAAATCGAATTTAGCTAACTTGGATGTCACGATAATTTTGAGATTAATTGTATGATAAGTTTTCTTTTAGACTTACAATCATTTTCCTTTGAAAATACATAAGTATTCACATAATATTTTATCAATATCACAGGCGCGATTTGTCAATAAAAAATAGTATATTTCTCAATCCAGGTCACAATTTGTCTATATTCCAAAATATCAATCTGTTCAGCCGTTTAGTCATGAAAACTTAACAGACAGAAAGACAGAGTTAATTTCGATTGTTTACAATTTATTTAAAAAATACAGTATTTCCGAATTATAAAACCCCAAATTTATAAGTCCAAAACGATGTATCAGAGCCATATGCAAGCTCAAGAAAACTGATGGCTTACCTTACTTCACTGAACTTAAGATACTTACGCTTCCCTGCCTTTGTATTTGTGAAACAACGACATTTGTTAAAAATAATATGGATCTTTTTATAACCCGTTTATTTACAAGACACAACAATAAAATTTGTTTCCCCCGAAACAAGACGGCTTTATACAATAAAAGTGTAATCTGCATGGATATCCGTCTGCATGGCTATCTTCCAAAGAGTGTGCTAGATGCTACTAGTATGAATTTATTTAAGTTGAAATTGAAAAAGCTAATAGAAATAGCATACTATAGTGTTGATTACCTAGAACCGATGACAATTTTGATTGACCAATTATAATTTTATATTTTATGTTAAGTTTGACTAATATTATTAATACTTTTTATTGTTTTAAATTTTATATAAGGTAAAAGCTTCAAAAAATAATTGTAATTATTATAAATAAATAATCCTGACATTTTGCTTAGATGCAAAAATGTAATAACAAAATGAATGTGTAAAGCTTTAACATTGCATGCGTTAAACGCTGAATATGGCTGTGCCTACACAGCACAATTCCGTCATAATTCGCGCAAATAACAGCTACTGTGGAAAGACATCACACTAATATTATAAATGCAAAAGTTTGGAAGTTTGTTACTAAATCACATCATAATGGCGGAACCAATTTTGATGAAATTTGGTATGTCGATAGATTATGACCTGTATTGACACATAGGCTACTTCTTATTGACAAACCACTCGTGCGAAGCACAGAAGAAGTGCGAATGTTAATAGTTTGTTTCAGTAACGTTCTCAATCAGTTCAACTGATACAGACATCTGTTTGTATCGAGACATCGTTTTAGCACAGGAAGTGCGCTGTTAAACATAACCTCTCCATAGATTGCCAGAACGATCTTTATCCTGAATTGTCCTCCTTTAACTGTTTTTTGTATACAATTATTTTATATTACACTAGCATACGCCCGCGGCTTCGCACGCGTGGTTTGCCAAAAGTGGCCTATGTGTTAATCCAGGTTATGATCTACGTGCATACCAAATTTCATCGAAATCGGTTCGGGCTTTCCGACGTGAAAGAGTAACAAACATCCATACATACACACAAACTTTTGCGTTTATAATACAAGCTTACGCCCGCGGCTTCGCACTCGTGGTTTGTCAAAAGTAGCCTATGTGTTAATCCAGGTTATGATCTACGTACATACCAAATTTCATCGAAATCGGTTAAGCCGTTCCGACGTGAAAGAGTAACAAACATCCATACATACACACAAACTTTTGCGTTTTAATACAAGCTTCCGCCCGCGGCTTCGCACTCGTGGTTTGCCAAAAGTAGCCTATGTGTTAATCCAGGTTATGATCTACGTGCATACCAAATTTCATCGAAATCGGTTCAGCCGTTCCGACGTGAAAGAGTAAGAAACATCCATACATAGAAAAATCCGCGTTTATTAGTGTGATATTAGTAGGATTAGTGTGATGTAAACTAAGTGTGGTGTATCCCACACTTAGTTTAGAAAACTGCACAACACCTTGTCATTACCCATATCTATTACGCAATAAATACAATTATTTGATTAGACATTTTCTAAAACAATTGTCGTTATTTCCGCTCTAGCCGGATTTATAAACAGTTTTATCAAAAAAAATCTTGCTAAGCAGCCAGTTGTCGGAGAAGACATTTTGGAGTGCCTCAGCGGAGTTGCAATTTACTCTAACGACCTAATTCAGCTCCAAAAGAGGACTCATAAACTAAACGCAGTTCTAAAGTATGGTGCAAAATCCGTAGCTAAATGTGGTTGCAAAGATTTAGTTCACTTTACTACTCGAAAATACTTGCCGTTTATATAATACTTAGTGGAAACAAAATGCAATATCGCGGGAGGAAATAGCGAAAGTAAATCAGAAAAGTTAGTTAAACAAATATGCATTAAAAATAAACAAAATATCCGCCTGCAAAATAAACTGAGAAGAGCTAAACAAGCTTTCATAATTTTACTTAGAAAACTTTCGTGATTGATTTCAATCATTATTATAAATACGGGATTTATCACGTACCGTCTTATCGGTGTTTCGACCGACAATGTTTCGGTTCAATTCGTGAACCTTCATCAGGGTGAGTGCGATCCGTTCCGAATAACGTCTCGCCTCGCACTGCGCGCCGCTGCTCTCTGCGCGCGAGTGGACGGGCGGGGTGGTGGGGATTGAGTCAACGAAAGCACAGTGCGTTGACCCGCTGTGTCATCATCATTATCATCACTGCTGCTCTCTTCTGTAGTTCTTGGTACAGGCAAACACACAACACTAACTATGTCTCTACCAGGTTCACTCACTCTTCTGTCACTTGCATCATGAAGACATGGCCTCCAGGCCGGCGGTAGAACCCATCCTCTATCCCTGTTAAAGTTCGGCACACGACTTATTTCTATCGCCTCTCGGATCTTGCGAGGAACGAAGAACTTCTCTCTCGCTAAAACCCGGGCCTTGTCGAAACGTATGTAGTGCGTCGAATCAGAATCTAGGGAATGTTCCGCCACTGCAGAACTGTTTGAGTCAACATTCTTCATTGCACGTATGTGTTCAGTCAACCTAATACCTTTCAACCATCATACTTTTCATAATGTCAACCTTTCATAATTTGATATTCGCAGGCGGGGGACTTTAGTGTCATCACATTACAGACATAAAAATTAGGGATTATGTAAGTCATTATTGATGTAAATTATAGTCCCCGCCTGCGATTGTCATTTATTTATTTATCTCTCGTGATTCATACAAAACCAATGATACCTTCAAACCCTATTATGCCGTTTGACCTACATGATGCGCCAAATGAACAGCCATAGATACATACACCCTAAATTACCCTCCTTCGCAGTCGTGTAATAAGTCTATCTTTTCTAAAATTGGTACTTAAGACAGCGGCGTGCCGTCAGTTGTGCTAATTGAAAGTTCAAGGGCAATTTTTCAACACTTCTTATTAACTAGTGGTTCACCCCGAACTGAGATCTCGCGAGTCTCCATAAAATCAAAAAAATATTATTTGTAATCTTTGACTATAAAATTAGTGCCACGAAATTATTGACCAAATAACGTGACCTATAGTTTCATTGAAATTACAGGTAACAGGAGTTCATGTTAATTGGTACTCATGTTTTGGGGTAGAAATTGCCGTTATTCTGGATTTCAGACTTTTCCCTATATTTGTGTTACTAAAGCTACACGAATACCAAATTTCAGTACTATGTGATTACTGATGTACCCTGTAAATTTTGTCAATGTAAATTTCTATCATGGCTAATAACTTAAAAACTACAAGGTTTAAACTAAAAAACCGGCCAAGTGCGAGTCGTACTCGCGCAAGAAGGGTTCCGTACCATTATCTAATAAATACGAGCAAAAAAGCACGTTTTTTGTATGGGAGTCCCCCTCAAATATTTATTTTAATTTAATTATTTTAAAGTCAATATATAACAAAATATTCTGTGAATATTTCAAGCGTCTACCTGTTGTCGTTATCAATATCGAGCTAAAACGAGCAAAAAATCACGTTTGTTGTATGGGAGCCCCTTTTAAATATTTATTTTATTCTGTTTTTAGTATTTGTTGTTATAGCAGCAACAGAAATACATCATTTTGTGAAAATTTCAACTGTCTAACTATCACGGTTCATGAGATACAGCCTGGTGACAGACGGACAGACAGACAGACAGTGGAGTCTCAGTAATACGGTGCCGTTTTACCCTTTGGGTACGGAACCCTAAAAAGTACAAAACTACTAAGGCCCTCTGTACTTACTTATCTTTGTTTTTGTGTATTTCTTCTTTGTATTTTTAATTTTGTGGGTGTGCAATAAAGAATATTCTATGGTATTCTAAAACTACATTCAAAGGTTTTTACTAATGCCAGCATTATTTAAAAAAAATACATAAAAAATAAATACTTTTATGGCACCAATCGTTATCGACTCTTTACCCAATCGTAAGGATCAAATCTCTCCTACAGACTGGTATCTTAAATTAAAGGAAGACCACAAAAAGACCGTGTCTACGGATCGACCGCCTGGTGGTTCCACAGATTTCCACAGATGTTTATTCAAGATGATGGCCCGTCTACTAAAAATAGGATAACGGCAACTGGTCTTTAAGAATAGACTTCGTAGACTTCGTACCAGTTTCAGATGTGACGACAGGCAGCCAGGCGAAAATGAGCGAGTCGCACCGCAACGTCGGCAACGTTCAATTCACGTCGCCTTGGGAACTCTGGGACGGCTTTAGGCTTTACACATGAATGTTACCATTTTCACGCCCGAGATCGAACCGTTCTAAAAGCAGAGATGTCCCTCTCTCAATTCATATAATTCGCATTAACACGTTCCCAGCGGCACAGATTTATCTGTACTTTCCATTACTGCGTTACGGGTCGTTTTAAACCTTGTCCTAAACCAGAGATTGTGCGGCACGAGGCATATTAAACCCCACCGCCCGTAGGAGAACAAAATTCTTTTTTTGGCGCTAAATAAGACTAAGTGTACGGTTTTTTTTGTGTGTGGCACGAGGTCTAAGAAACCCGGCATTGAGGTTGGTATACCATAGAACTAGGAATCAACAGCACATATCATATATATAGACTTATATATAGACTCTTTCCTAGACTGAACCAGATGGAAGTTTTTTCATACCGCTATAAATACGAGACACGTACAGAGTGTTTCAAGCCCTGTAATAAATTCCGCAATGAGGAAATCCGCAGAAGAACTAAAGTTGCCGACATAGCTCTCAAAATTAGCAAGTAGAAGTGGCAATGGGTAGGCCACATCGCTCGTAGAACCGATAACCGTGGGGGAAGAAAGGTTCTCGAGTGGAGACCACGGACTGGAAGACGCAGCGTAGGCCAGCCCCCCATAAGGTGGACCGACGATCTAGTAAGAATCGCGGGGAGCCGTTGGGCGCAAACGGCTACCAACCGCTCGTTGTGGCGATCTAAGGGGGCGGCGTCTTTTGCTGATGATGATGATATTTTTAAAGCTGACCGACCACACAAAAACGTATTGGCGTGGTTCTTGACCCGTAATTTAACTGGTGGTTCGCACCGAACTGAAACCTCGCGAGTCTCCGATTAAAACAAAATAATATTATTTGTAATCTTAGACTATCAAAATAGTGCCACGAAATAAATAACTAAATTACTAGACCTACAGTTTCATTCAAATTACTGGTAACGGGAGTTCATGAAATTTTATTACATTTTTTTGGGCTACAAATTGCAGTTATTCTGGTTTTCAGACTTTTGCCTATGTTTGTGTCACTAAAGCTACACGAATACCAAATTACAGCACTGTGAGATCACTGGTGTACCTTGTGAATTTTGTCGAAGTTCAGTTTTTATTATGGCTAATAACTCAAAAACTATGAGGATTTTACTAAAAATAAAAACGGAGCTTAAATGTACAAATGAAGACCTTTCATTTGACATCCCACTTGACCTAATAGTCTCATTTCTTTTACCCCTCTTGTACCCCAATACCTTTACAACCCCCCAACATTTTTACCTCATACAATAACAATAATAACAACAATACTGCTGACCACAATTTAAAACATTATTATTTTTTCTGCGAATAAATAATTTATTCATTAACACTGTGCCATTTCTTAGTACAATCACGTTTAATCAACTCAATGATGCATAAAACCCCACATTTTGCAATCCCTGGCAATTCTATCTAATTGAAGAAACCATGGAAACTACTGAAGAAACTACTTCTGCCCCTTATTAAAGCAATTTCCTTAATCCGTTTGGCCTAACTAGCTGAACTCGTATTCTCCTTGATTATACGGATTAGGTGACTGTACCAATACTAGTTATATCACGGAGATCCGTAGCTGGAAGTCTTTCTGTCGTAAATTTCAGCCAATTCCCGTAAACAAATCTGGTCATACCACTAACACCAACATCCCATCTTTTTTATGTTATTTGTGGCGAAACAGGCTTACGGCCCACCTGATGGTAAGCAGTCACCGTCGCCTATTGACACCGGCAACACCCGGGGTATTGTCGATGCGTTCCCTACACTGTAGTAACCTCTTTACATTTCTCTTGAAGCGTGCTATGTCGTAGTCCATCTTCCATAAAAGCCTCTCCATCCTAATTAATTACATGTACCATAAATTAATTAACTGGCCAAGTGCAAGTCGGACTCGCACACGAAAGGTTCCGTACCATTATCTATAAAAAGCGCATAAAATCACGTTTGTTGTATGGGAGCCTCCCTTAATTATTTGTTTTATTTTAATTTAATTTTTTTTAAATGAGTATATAACTAAATATTCTGTGCATATTTCAAGCGTCTACCTGTTGTCGTTAACAATATCGAGCGAAAACGAGCAAAAAATAACGTTTGTTGTATGGGAGCCCCCCTTAAATATTTATTTTATTCTATTTTTAGTATGTGTTGTTATAGCGGCAACAGAAATACATTATCTGTGAAAAATTTAACTGTCTAACTATCACGGTTCATGAGATACAGCCTGGTGATAGACGGACAGATAGACAGACAGACAGCTAAGTCTTAGTAATTGGATCCCGTTTTACCGTTTAGGTACGGAACCCTAAAATGGATGCTATACAAAGTGCACATAAAACAATGTTAACTAATAGCTTGAGTGCTTAAAAAGCATTAAAAATAAATACTACTTAGATTTAAAACGTGAAATAATAATTTTGTCAAAAGTCTTTTAGAGGTGCTTCAGCTTAGTCTGTATTTAGCGGTATTTTGTTATCTTCTCTACACGGTGTCCTTTAATTCACTGTTTTCCCAGAACAAACATTGCTCAGCCCATGATCTACTAACTGTTTATAGCATCAAATAAGAGAATTATAAAAATCTAGACCTTCTCAAATAAGTCATAACTTTGTTCAAAAACTAACCGTGACATAAATAAAGTTCATTGGTACGCTAGCCGTAGCGTATTACCTACTCCTAAATAAAATACCTAGAGCTACCGGTCAGCGCGCTGACTATGTTGTAGGGCGTAACGTTAAAATAGACGTTTTAAGTTCGCATCTTTTTATGTTTTTCAAAGACCGATTTTGTTTTTATTTAATTTAATGTTAGTAGACTGTTGGTAGACAATGGTCTGAACAACGTTTGTTTTGGGGAAACAGTGATTTAGAGGACACCGTGTATACTGAAAATTAGCTAAAGTAATAAGTATTAAAATTGTAACAGATAAATATAGTTAGTAGGAATGTCGAGTTTTTTTATACTACCTGGAGTCGGACCTAGTATATAACCCACCTGATGTTATGTAGTAACCATTTCCTATAACATAGTATGTATTACCTTGTAGGTCACGCACCTTAGGAACGTTCCGTACGATGCATGTGTCTGTAATATCACCGGCAACCTTTCAAACCGAAACACACGAATGCTCCTTGAAGGTAGAAATAGGTGGTAGTAAACTACTCAAAACAAAATAGGGCCCACCCAATAACATATGATTTAAATTTAAATTAAAAAAAATACGTACAATTTATTTGAAGTTTAATTTTAGAAATATCAGAATCATTAAAAAAACATTACAATGCCTTATTTTTGCCAAAAAAATTGTCAAGAAATGAACGTTTTACACATTAACTTAAAATTACACGGTTTTCCAAAACTACACGTTGAAGACACGATCACATTTTTTTTTAAACATGTTCTTAGGGTTGCTTCAATGCCTTATGTTTAGTAACGCGTAGGTCCTCCCCTATTGCGCACATACTCTCTGAGTCGGTTCGGAACACTCTATAAGGTGGATGACGTTTTCATCTGGAATTTGCTCCCAACACACTTTTGAAGCAGTTATCAACTCCTCTCGGCTATGAATTTCAGTGTGGTTGTTTTTTTAAGGCTTCTTTTCAACTGGTCCCACATATGCTCGATCGGATTCAGGTCCGGACTCATGGCAGGCCAGGGTAGAACTGCGATACCAGCTTCGGAGATTGCACTTTGGGTAACTCTGGCAGTATGAGGGCGAGCGTTGTCTTGCATCAAATAAAGTTAGGGCCTACTCGCTGTGAATATGGGATCACATGAGGTCGGATGACATGCTGAACATAGCTGGTGGCCGTTACATTGCCCTCATCCAAAATCACTAGCTCGGTTTTGCCCATTATGCTAACCCCACCCCATACCATAATACTGAGTCCACCAAAGCGGTCAGTTTCACGCATACATGGTTTTGTAAAACGTTCTCCAGGTCGTTGCCAAACTCGTACGCGTCTGTCATCATTAAAAAACTTTACTTTAGATTCATCTGTAAAAAGCACTGTCCTCCAATTATTCATGGTCCATTCGAGGTGATCACGTGCAAACCTTAATCGCGCTGCACGGTGGGCTCTGGTCAATTTGAGCCGAACAACTAGCATTCTGGAGCGTTGTTGGTCTTCATGAAGTCTGTTGCGAACAGTTTGGTCACTCACTCGCGTTCCAGTGGCGTCACGTAAGCGGTTTCTCAATATGCGTGCAGTTACAGTTCGCTCGCGACGTGCAGAGAGTCGGATGTATCGGTCTTCTTGGGAGGTTGTCGCTCGGGTTCTACCTGAACCGCGCCTTCTACTCACACTACCTGTCTCTTGAAAGCATTCCCACACATTTCGAATAGCTCGTCTTGACACACCCAAGCTTGAAGCTACCGATCTTTGCGGATTTCCCTGCTGAAGCAAAACAATGGCTCTAGTCGCGGATTCCGTGTCCATGTGATGTCGAGAACCAGGCATTGTTTATGCAAACAGTAATGTAATCGATAATTAAAGGTAAGGTTACGATAACTTCTTAGTTAGACACAACAAACCCCACTGAGCAACAATATAATGGCACTCACAGATTCTGCGGTATATCGTAAGATTTTGTTTCTTGTCTACCCACTTAAGAACTACCCTAAACTTGGCGTTTAAGTGTTACTTTATGATCAATAAATATGCCTACTTAACATTTCCATACATCAGTATGCCAACAACTCGCAAAAAAAATGTGTCGGGCAAAATATCGAAATATTTCAAGTGGACCCTATTTGTTTTGAGTATTTTACTTTCTCGGGCGAACCCTTTCACAAAGAACTCTTTTAAAACTCTATATTAATTTTTAGATGACATATCATTATTATTAGTCTTTCTTTCTTCATAATTATTATAGATCTACTTACTAAGTTAAGCTAAGCTAAGCAATATCCTACTCCTCCTTTTTTGACTGTTTTTTTTATGTTTGTTACCTCAGTACTTCTGACGAGGTGAACCGATTTTGATGATTCTTTTTTTTTGGTAGCTAGTGTTTCCCGTATGGTCCCATTTCCATTTGGTCCAGTTTTGACAATGGCTCCTAAAACTATATAAGTCTTAAATTTGTTTAATTTTTATGTTATGTTATGTTTGTTAGCTCAGAACTCCGTTTATATCTACCGATATGGAAAATTCGTTTTGTGTTTGAATGGATATACTTTTAGATTGATCCAATGGAAATTTCATCAAAATTAGTAGAGTAGTTTGGTTTTTACTGTTATTTTTAAATCGGTTGTATTTTTGTTAAAACGTTACTTGTTATTTCAACTGACCGCTTCAATACTTCTAAGAGCATATTAATCTTAGATCTCGGTTCAAACATCCATCATTACTTTTAGCGAGTTTTTACAACTAAGGATTATGCGCAAATCGATCTATTCTTGTCTATGAACATGTAAATGAATAACATTGAGCTGCGGATAGATTTAACTTGGATATACATATTTACAACCCAAGGCTTTACTGCAAAAAGAAGTTAAGTGATCGCTATTATTTATGCTAAAACTGATGATACTGCTAAGAACATATTGATGTTATCAAAAAAGTAATTGCCAAATTACTTTGATTGTAAACTAAAGATCCTTTTATTATCAACTTATAATCCTTTGACTATATGGTGAGTCCAAAATGTCCAATTATATTTTTTTTCTAGTGCTAAAAATTATTAATTACGTAGGTACCGTTCCCTAGTCTACGATATTATTGTAAGTTACAACATTACCCCCCCGCGCAGCCGGGTAAGAATAGCCTATGTCTCAACCGGTCATAAAAAAGGTTTTTTTGTGATATTCAATCGCTCGACTTTACATCAGAGTTACCAACTTTTTTTCTATCAAATATAGTATTTTCGAAGCTGTTACCTCTAAAAATATACAAACAAATGGCAAAAAAATTAAAAAAATATAGTATGCGGCTATAATAGTATTTTTTAAATGAATATTTTTTGTTTATTAATTATTTTTTCATTTTTAAGAAAGCATTCACATACTTGATGGCAATCCAAATTCAAGTACAAAAACACGATTAATTCTGCTTATATTTAATTAAAACTATTACGCTCATCTCTCCGTTTCGTCTTCATGACAGAAAATATGCGCTCTGTAAACGCTGATGTAGCAAGGATTTAAAGAAGAAATGATACAATTTTTTAAAATATTATGCAAGTCTGAATTATTTAAGAGAAGAACTTCTTGCCATTTTACAACAGTTGATTTAGTAGAAAATTTTTGGTCAAAAAGTATTGTATCGAAAATTTTGTTAGTTTTATAGAATACTGAGTACAAATTGTTAAAACTTATTTTTAGCTTCTCAGCAATTTCTAAATCGCGCGCGATCCGCAGGCCTAGTTAAAAAAAATTAAGGCTGCGTTCCGCTTTACAGTTAGTAGTTTCGTCTACTATACTCGTATATATTTTTTTAGAAACTATTTGATTAATTATTTGATCGCCTAATATAGTAAGTAGGATACTATTATAGTAGTGTTGGCAACCCTAACCTCACCTGATGGTAAGATGTATAGCTGGAATATAATGTTTTCCACCCGTCAAGGTACACGTCAATACATTTTTGTATGGTTGTGATGTCTCACCCGTTAAATTCACTTTTGTATAATTTATATAATTTTGTACATCTATCTGAATAGCACAAAAGCATTCGACCAAAAATAAAACATTCAAACACGAACTGAAGATTATGAAGCTGATAGAGTAGTAGCAAGCTTGCCAAGAATAACACAGTCCCACATAGCTACGAAAAGGTTCTATAAACAGAACCTCTCCCACGTTATCGCGGTTTTAGATTATTTTTATTTGTAACCTCATAGACTGAGAGGGCTTATAGACAACCAAACCTCATTCAGTACCAGTTTTACATAGTGTTATGATCTTTTTTAACCAATTTAAAAAAAGAAGGAGGTCCTCAATTCGACTGTATTTTTTATGTATGTTACCTCAGAACTTTCGACTGGGTGAACCGATTTTGATGATTCTTTTTTTATTTGAAAGCTGGTACTTCCCGTTTGGTCCAATTTGGTCCAGTTCTGATAATGGCATCCATGAAAAAAACCATATAAGTCTTAAATTTGCATTAATTATGTGCGCGACAAATGGACGAATAACTCACCCCAACCGATTTCGATGATTCTTTTTTTAACCGTGAAATTAGTTCGATTTGTAAATAAGGTCTGCTGGATGTGTTTTTTAATTCCCGGCATAAAATAAGAGGTGTTATAAGTTTAAAACCTTTGTCTGGCTGTGGCATCAAAACTTCTAAGCAGTTGATTCGATTCGACCAGTAAATTCGGAGTCTTCAAGTCCAGAGTGAATAGTTTCTATCTAGGCAAGCGTGCTCCATCTTCGATCACATCATCACTTACCACCAGGTGATGTAGTGGTGAAGCGCTTGACTATCATCAATAAAAAAAATGTTATTTAGTTTGCCAGATGATTTGTAGAAAAAGTTTGTAAAAATTTCAGTCATTTTCTTTCGCCCATGGTTGCAAATGTTGGCTAAAACCAGTTTCCATATGTAAATGCTTATGTGATAGCCAGCACCGATCGAATTACGCACACATCGACCAATGCGAGCTTCAGTAAACAACATGGCGTGAGGGTGGCCAGGGCCGGATTATCCATAAGGCGGATTAGGCAACTGCCTAGGGGCCCCGCACCGACTAGGGGCCCACGGGGGCCTAGTCGATGCGAGCCACGCATGAAGAAAAAAAACGTTTCATTCGTGACATTCCCCCATTATTTACATTCGGTAATGTTGCCATAGAAAAGAATATTTTACTTAAGGTCAACTTCCAAGATGTTTTAAACGATTTTGTATCTAAAAAAGGTAGAACAGTTGCTATTTATACTTATTGTGTCTACTTCACAAAAATATTTTCTTTCAGTATACAATATATTTTATTGCATTTAACAAGATTACATTTAAAATAACCGCGTCACGTCTCATTTATTTTCCCTATTCCATCATGTGACCTGGATCATAACACTTAACTATAACATATTCACTACGATCATTTCAATGAAATCAAAAAGCAGAAGTCGATCTGATCGACTCGACTTTTGTAATAGAAAAAATATATTTTAAAAAGTAAGAAAATTAAAAGGGTAAAGGAAAGGGGCCCCGAGAATTGCATTGCCTAGGGGCCCCGATAGGGTTAATCCGGCCCTGGGGGTGGCGTTCATATTTTTTCACGATCGTAATGGTACTTACAAGATAATGTAAGCTTTACTACACCCATAAGGTATCAAAGGTACAACACCATAAGTATATCTATTTTGTCATCATGTCCCATCTTGCGCTATCGTATAATCCGTGATATCGTATTTATTGCGAGGGCTATGGTAAACCTATTTTTGTTACTCCCTTTTTATTGTCGGAGACAATAAACCCTTTTAAAGTTATCTTATCGAACTGAATGTTTTGTGTAAGGCCTTTTTAACCTTGTTATTTTGTAGTTGCCTTTTTGGATTACAAATAAAAATCGTAAAATAAGCTCTAAAATACACTTGAATTTTTCTTTATCTATTTTCGTAGCTCAGATCTGTGAATTTTAGGAGAACTATATTTAATACTGTAAATTCGAAAATTACTCTGTCTGTCTGTCTGTTTGTAACGTGTTCACGACTAAAATGTGAGACCGATTTCGATGATATTTGTTATAGATAGATTATGACCTGGGTTGAGACATGCGAGTAGGTTACTTTTTACCCGACTGCGCAGGATTGTAATGTCACGCATGCGAAACAGCGAGAGGGATACTGCATTAAATACGATTCTGCAAAAATTAATATGCATTTCAAAATATCTATTATCAATAAATAAGACCTTTCGCTTTTAAATTTTATCTTTCAATACAATATGGGGCTCCTAAGCCACATGTTGCTAAAATCATATACCTCTTGTAGTTTTATCGGATAAAAAAGCGCAAACCCTTGTAATATTGAGATTTTTTTTCGGAGCGTCTTGGGAGTAGTCCCCCCGACCACCGATGAGCTCGATAAACTCGGCATGCCGTAATCAAGATCCCTGGATAAAACAAAACTTGTAACACCAACTCATGAATTGCAAATCCAACTAAATAATAAACACGTCAGTCTTTTCAAGCTTCCGTGAGGCCTCCGGGACACTGACTTTTCCACTTAAAAATAACTCTTCTGCAGTAAGGCTTACGGTGCACGGAGTTCCGCAAAGTTCTTATCTGGTTCTGACATGCTGTCTTCCGAGTTACCGTCGCATTATAAAAGTAACTTTTCATATTTCCCATTCCCTTGTTGATGGCCAGGTTTCTTTGAACAAAAGTTATGGCAAGCCTTCTGAAATTACGGTGTTTTTTTTATACATGGCTTGCGTTTGACCACGATCTCGCCTGATGGTAAGCGATGATGCAGTCTACGATGGTACACGCTTGCCTAGAAGAAACCTATTCACTCGCGACTTAAAGATACCCAGGTTATAGCTATCAGGAAAAACAGACGCTGGCAAGGCGTTCCACTCTTTGGCGGTGCGCATAATAAAGGTCGAAGAGAACCGCTGTGTGCGAAAGGGAGGTATTTCTACCATATAGCGGTGGCGCACCGCAGAGCGTCTGGTTGTCCGTTGATAGAATGGAGATGGTGGGATTAGGTTGAAAAGTTCCGCCGCACACTTCCCAAAATGTACTCGATAAAAACGATACGGTGTTTTCATAGAGCGATGCAAACATATTTTAAATGGCTTATGATTATGCAAACTTAAAGATGGTGTTGACACATTCGTCGTTGTTTACCGAAATCCAGAAGGGCGTCCACCACTCAACATTAATATCCAGAGCGACCGATCTTATGTGGCCTGAACCCAATGGCTCCCAGCAACCGTTATGAAGATATCTGGTAACGCAATCTTTCGACCATATAAATAAGGTAAGGCAGTGTGTCCACCACACACCCGTCACCCGAGTGCCGGCGACGGCGGCGGTGGACAAACGGCCCATAGTAAATGTATGTATCGCTAAATCGGCGCCGTCATCTCGTTCTCGGTGACGTCCCGGTGTCGATGGCGGTGGACAAATGGCCTAACTCTTTCCTTGACCATATTCTATCCGCAAAACCATTTCCTTTACCTTACTTGCGCGCCCGCACTACCATGATGGCGCTGGCTGTAAATACAATAGCAGATGCAACCGCACCGCACCGCGAGAAGGTCAAAAACTTGACTTAACGTACGCGACCCGCTGAAAAATATAATTAAATTGTGTTTTACAAAAGGCATTATTTATAACCTCTAACATCATGTGGTGTTGCTAATTTACCGCGACTCCTGTTGAACTAGTGAAGTGTGCGCAAAGGAACATTCTAGGCTGCTTCAAAGCATCTCAAGGTTAGTGGGCGCATCCTTTATTCTTATCCTGTTACCCCGATTTTCCAGGAGTTATCTTATGGGCTGTAAAAAGCCAATTCGAATGACAATATATCTTATATAGTATAATATAATTATATCTAGTAGGGGGGTTGTCCTACGCTGCGCCTTGCAGTGCGTCAATAGGTGCCCAGCTCACTGCCGCTTGCTAACCCTCTGCAGTTGACGTGAAAACATAGAGGGTTGAAATAAAAACGCTTCTAATGTAAAATAAATAAACACTACAATATAAAAGTAAAATATATTATTCACTAGCTTCCGCCAGCGGCGTCGCACGCGTGTTTTATCAACAAAAAGTAGCGTACATGCCAAATTTCATCAAAATCGGTTCAGTTACGACGTGAAAGAGTAACAAACATCCATACAAACTTTCGCGTTTATAATCTTAGTGGGGTTTTGTTATTTGTTTAAAAAGAGAAAAATGAGGGAAAACTTGGGAGATCAATATCTATACTGTTTACGGATATTTAAAACGGCAGGAGAACGCGCTCTATCGAATGAATGAACTGAGCAATTTGTGATTACCTCAGGGCGTAATCCAATTGAAGTTAATGCTAATTATATTTCTACATTGTGAACAATATTTACCCACCGTCTGGACTGGATTAAAACAACCAAAGTTTTAATATAAAATGTACCTATTATTTCAAAACCTTCGCTATTTAGCATTTTAAGTTGTGTTTCAATATTCTGAAAGGAAAATTCATCCGCCGAAGCTACATTTTACGGAGCAGAGTTTACAAATATTAGCGAGCACCAATGGATAACAAAAAGTTGTCTTATGTTGCCGTGTTTCGAATCTTTTAAAAACAATCAACATGTCATGTGATAGCTTTTAGTAACATTGTTATAGGTAGAATCAGACTCAAAACAGTAACATGAAAAACTATCTTGCTGACGTGAACACAATGTCAAGTAAAACGCAGTCTCTATTTATTCCTGAATGTTCCTCCAATATTTTGTTTTGTTATTCTAGGGTATTTGTGGTATGAATGAGATGCAGCATTCCACAAATAGTAAAAAGTGTCAGCAAAAGTTTATTGAATGTTTGTGTTACTGCACAAAAACGAACTACGAACGAGAAAAAATATAAAGGAGAGCTGATGTTTATGTAGGCCCTCTTTTTTCCAGAAACTTATACGGCAAATTGAATGGCCCCCTAAAACCACACGTCTCTACCACATTCTTGCGTAGGTACAGGCGTATAACGTGGCGTTTTGTCATAAAACCTGTTTTACAAAAATGTAACCTAATTTTGGTTTTATATATTTATTTTTAAAGTACGGACACTTACGGGAAAATGTAAATATTATAAAACAATTTTTACAATGGTGTCACTAGCCCTCTATCGCGAAATAATACATTTAACTATCCTACTAATCCTACTAATATATTTTAATATTATAAACGCGAATGTTTGTATGTATGGATGTTTGTTACTCTTTCACGCCGGAACGGCTGAACCGATTGCGATGAAATTTGGTATGTACGTAGATCATAACCTGGATTAACACATAGGTTGCTTTTTATTGGCAAACCACGCGTGCGAAGCCGCTGGCAACAGCTACTATTAAATAAAAGAAATAATTTGCTCGTATTATTCACTCTATGTCAATGACATTGAACGAGGGGGACGAAACTATCTGCCTTGATACAGTGTTCAACTAGTTCGGCGGGTAGGATCAATAATTCGAGTCCATATTGAACTAGTGCAACAATATTGAACTACCAGCTTTTTGAGAAAAATAATCTGATTACTTGGTACAACTTAATTAGGCATAGACAATCATTTATTCACTACATTAGCTCACAATATACAATACAGTTACATTTTAAGACAGGAAATACAAAAAATAAACAACTAAACAGTATAAACTTGAAACATAAACAAAAAAACAGGAAAACTTGGTAGATACTGTGTGCTACAGCAGTAAATGGGAATCGACTCAGCATTATGCCCGCCGTGTAGAGTATTGTGTTGTTAAGTGAGAATATTTTGTGTCAGGGTAGATATGTCATGTTGTGTCAAAATATTACATTATGTAATAAAATAAATAAAGTCAGTACATATACATATAAATCAAATTAATAAATTGGTTAAAGTAATACCCCAATCGGCTAGCAAGTAAATGGTGCACTAATGCTTCCCGCACCAGGCAACCCAGTTTTTTGTTTACTAATAACTAAAGATTTTAAACGTTTTTTAAAGATTATCTGTGATTATTATTGATTATCTGTGATCCGGCCGGATTGAAAATGAGGCCGGATTGCAATCCCTAATGCATTACATTTCACAGGTAAATAACCTGTGAAATGTAATGCATTTCAGTGAATGCATCTTTATCTACCACCACACGGGTTTGGCTGATAGACAAAGTGTAAGCATTAGGGATTGCAATCCGGCCTCATTTCCAATCCGGCCGGATCCGGATCTAACCAGGATAATTTAACTTTCCTTTTTCGTTCCAACATGGACCATTCATAAAGTGTTAAAAAACGATACGTATACGAAATTAACTTTATTATGACTAATTTTAAAATAAGAATAATAAAATTATTAGTGTCAATACAAATAAAATCACAAATTAAAAGTCAAAACAATTACAATCTTCAAAAACAGTGCCTTTATCTTTAACGTATCGTAACTGGTCGTTCAGTCGTCTTAGATAGATTTTAAAGATAAAGCAAACATCAATATTTATTGATAGAGCGAAGCGAGATCTCCAAATCAACTTGGGCAAATCGGCGTTGTATGTATGTATGTTTGTTGGTCCGAGGATAACTTTTGAAGTGAAACAGCATTCTCAATATTTAACTATTTGAGAATGCTATTCAGTTTTATTCTTAAAAAAGACAGACTATCGAATCGTATCTAATGGCGGCTCAGCGTCAAACGACTCGCACGTGCAAGCACCGCGCGTTTAAGTAGTGGATCGCCCCGAACAGAGATCTCGCGAGTCTCCCATTAAAACCAAAAAATTTAATTATTATTCGTAATCTTTGACTATCAAAACAGTGCCACGAAATATGTAGCCAATGCACTTGACCCACAGTTTCATTCAAATTACAGGTACCGAGAGTTCATGTACATTGGTTATTAATTTTTTTGGGTAGAAATTGCAGTTATTCTGGATTTCAGACTTTTGCCTATATTTGTGTCACTAAATCTAAACGTATGCCAAATTTGAGCACTGTAGTATCATTGGTGTATCCTGTGAATTTTGTGAAAGTTTTTTCTATTATGGCTAATAACTTAAAAACTACAAAGTTTAAACTAAAAACAAAAACGGAATCGAAATGTACTCATACAGATGTTTTATTAGACGTGCCACTTGATCGGTTAAAGTACCTACTCATGCAACCGCGCGGTTACTTTGCCAAAATATGCCATCACCGGATCCGGTCACTGGATCCGGTATAATATTGGTACAGGATCCGGTGAGTGTATATTGATGCCGGATCCACTGGATTACCGGATCCGGTTTTCCGGATTGCAATCCCTAGGTAGCATTAAGCCCACCTATTGTCACATTTTAAGCGCAAAAAAGATTAAATCCTTTTTTAAATGCCGGTTTAAGAAATTTCACCTGCTATTTTTCCCATACATTCAACGAACATATACGAAGATTTTTGCAAGTATTTTTTTCTGAATAAGTTTGTGATTTTAAAATCGACTACGTAAGCTCAGGCGCGCTACAAGAGTGGCAGGCAGAAAAGAGCTAATCTGACAGTTGCTGGGTCTTTGAAGTGGAAAGTTCCTGTTATCCGTGTTCGTTTTTGAAATAAAAAGAAAATTATTGGCGCGAAGTGGATCCACCAGCTGTCCTTTCTATTTGGTTAGCTTAGCTCAGCATAAACCATTATTTAAACTCTAAAATAGACTTGTCCATTATTATTATAGTCTACTGACCAAGAACGAAGAGAATAGAATAGATAGAAGCTCAATACGTCTAGGTACAATCTGAAATTAAATTAATTTAAAAGGGAATGTTCCTTAAAATAAATTTTCATCACTCATCTATTGGTCATTGTAAACTTGATATCGGTTTCGTAATAGTAGATTGTGTCATACATAAGAGACCAAAATAATGTATACTTTCGGTTGTTAATATTTCACTTTCACTGCTAGAACTCATTTTTTATTTAAGTTGTGTGAATCAACTAAAAATTGTTTGTAATATTTTGATAAAAGTAAAAAAATACCGGCTTGTTCATTATTTTACCAATAAATTGATTATTCTGAGTGACGGACATGGTAAAAATTTTGGTATATGGAACCCAATTTATTCTATCCATTAAAAATAGATTTACATACTAAAGATGTGACGTTTGAATGATTTTAGGGAAAGTTAATGTCCAAATATAATTTAAACACTGAAATTACATTGAGAAATTGATTTCCATCAGAAACACTATTTCCATCACACTCATAAAGGTTTATCCCAGCTTAAGCCAATGAAAAAGCTGTTTTCACGCTTTGCGTAAATCTAACTTTCCTTATGAGAGAATATTGAACACTTTTTATCCGACTTAAGACCTTGTCCAGAAGGGGCGAATTCACCGCGAATCGATACGCGCGACATCGTACGCGCGTTGGCGGGATACTTAACGCCAACACACTGCGTCCACAAGCATCGCGCGAATTTAAAATACGCGCGTAAATCGCATGCACTTCGACAGACTCTCACTCGCGCGTTATACGCGCGTGTTGCACGCGAGTCGAGATACTAGAGACGCCTTGTTGCGTCCAGATTACGCGCGAACTTCAGAGCGAGTGCACGTATCAAGCGAAATGGAGCGCCAACATTTTGATACTGAATTGTTTATCCGTCCCCAAATGCTCGCGCGTTGGCACGCTCCTTCTGGACGCAACGGTCGCGCGTAATACGCGCGAGGGAATCGCGAATTCGCCCTTTCTGGGCAAGCTCTTAGCGGGGAGGGGTAATAATTGGCCTGTCATATGACTGGCCCGACAAGCATTAACAAACGACCCAGCGTTTCGGTTTGAAGGGTATGGTTGCCGCTTAAATTACAGGCACATATCACGCTTTACATCTGTTTGTCTGAAGTTGATGGACGCAGAGCAGTGCATCGTAGGGCACATTTCTAAGAAGCGGAACCCACGAGGCAATGTGCTACTTAGGACGAGTACAGTGCAGTAATGCACAAAGGTGTTCATATTTTTTTTTGTAATTACCTTACAAAGTGTAATGACATTTTAATTGATGTTATAACCAATATTTATTTCAAATTACGGTCTTAATTTTTAAAGAACCTATTATACGACATTGTGTTCGAATATTGCCACTGGTCACATCGGCACCCTGTATAGTAATTAAAATTATCCCTAAAAATAACAAAGATAACCGTAACACATTTCTGGAAAATCTTTGCCTAGTAATTAGAAAGGCGCGCGTGGTTTTCGTTCAAGGGTCGTAAAGTCCGATTTCCTCACGCATTTGCACGTTATTCCAACCCGTACCCTTTGTAACGTGACAATTCTCTTTGTCACGTTACAAACTTCAATCACCATACTCTCACACAGTTTTTCTGTACGATGTCGCATTTTACACCCATGTGCAGCGACATCTAGCGGTTTGGCGGCGTACTCACTGACCGAACACTCGATTTTCAAACATCGATATACAAGCCTCTTTCAACGCAGTTTGCCAAGCCTGCCGTAGATGGCGTTGCATACTCGTTGTGATTATTCACAACGTATCTTCATAATCAATAATCTTATTATCAGCTTTATTTATCTAATCAAATAATCCTTCTCGTATTTATAAAAATAAAAACAAAAATAAGATCTCAAATAGTAAATAAATAGTTCATTCAGTTTGTCTATGAATGATAAATGCTGGATAACAAAAGTTGTCTGCCTAGTTTGACACAAGAGAGATGTCAAGATCTATACTCTATGGTATGAAGTAAAGGAAATTACATCATTTTTTCTAGAACAGTTTGGAACAAAGATCTTGTTTTAATTTATATGGGGAAGGTAGTTTTACTGGTGCTATAAAAATGGAATTTCCTCAGTGCCTGCTCTTTTTCACCTACCTGAGTTCAACCAAAGAACTTCTCATCTGCGAGCTACAAAAGTTACTGGACAATACTCCCTTGTCTTTTTAATTGTGATAAAATCAAGATTTTACTAGTTCGTGAAGTCTGTGAGGGGCTATCCAATTTATCGTGGACCCCGACACCTGAAGCCCGCCGAAATCACTTATTGGAGCCGACGAGAAGCGTGGTGTTTTTGAGTCGCCGCGCGGCTGAAACACTTTCACAAATCGACCGCCGCAAGCCTTCTTCTCCAGACAACCTTTCTCCTGCCTCGATTGAATACCAAGACCACGCGTGCGCAACTCGAAGCCCATTTCACCACTCCGAAGCGGACTCTGGCGAAAAAGACCACAGGTGCATCTTTTCCAATATCCGTTTCGGGCTGAGCCCCTTCCAACTTTATTCTTTCTTTCTGACGCCGACTAAGCTCTTTGATTATACATATATTTAAAAACTTAAACTGATTTTATTTTACCAACTACCTCAAGTAACTGTTACACCGTCACCATCAAAAACTTTACAAATCCAGTAAAGTAGTCAACACACCAAAGCCACCAACCTGCCGACCCGCCAACACAGCCCTTCGGCTTCTTGTCGGCAGCTTTATTTTTAGGGTTCCGTAGCCAAATGGCAAAAAACGGAACCCTTATGAATTCGTCATGTCTGTCTGTCTGTCCGTCCGTATGTCACAGCCACTTTTTTCCGAAACTATAAGAACTATACTGTTGAAACTTGGTAAGTAGATGTATTTTGTGAACCGCATTAAGATTTTCACACAGAAATAGAAAAAAACCAATTAATTTTGGGGGTTGCCCATACTTAGAACTGAAACTAAAAAAAAATCATAAACCCATACGTGTGGGGTATCTATAGATAGGTCTTCAAAAATGATATTGAGGTTTCTAATATCATTTTTTTCTAAACCATGCAAACTTCCACTGAAAATTAGTTTGAACGAGATCTAGTAAGTAGTTTTTTTTAATACGTCATAAATCGTAAACCGCAATTTACCTTACATTCAATCAACTCAAATATAAAAAAACTTACAACGAACTACAAGAACTTTTATAATATGTTACTTGCTGCTACGGAACCCTTCATGGGGGAGTCCATCTCGCACTTGGCCGCTTTTTATTTAAATAGATTGTTGTTCAATAAAGCCGCAGGCAAGAAGCCGCCGGGCTGTGTCGGCGGGTCGTCGGCTTTAGTGTGTAAACTACTTAAGGACGAACCTTGGCGTGACACTTATTATTTCAGTAACTTAAAATAGTAAAATTCGAGGTTCGTTCTAGTCTGGATAATTATATTAAATGTCAGAAACGGTATTCACGTAATGACAATATAATGGGTATGAGTTGACTGGCATGCGATTATAGACTTATTTTATTATTTTATTGTAATATTAGTGGAGCAGAATGCCAAAATATATTTATAGTCCAGGAAAATAAGAAAATCACCTCGGAATTCGAGCTAACCAGCTAGATTTTTGCATGGACCTTTGTTTTGACTTTCTAAAAGTTGTCTCAAAAATCTAATATCATATCGTGCCGGCGTCTTGAGACATTAAAGGTCAAAGGTCATAAAAATCGGTTTTTCACCAATATCTCGTTTGCTTTTGCAGTCAGTAGGTACTTTTAGTTATTAGGACTGTTACAGAACATACAATTCTCCACAAATTTTGTCTAAAGCAATTTTCGATATATATTATATATATATCCGATAGCCGTTCAGGGAGGCCTTTGCCTAGCAGGGGGACAGCATCATCATCATCCCAGCCCGTCTGTACCCACTGTTAGGTATAGGCCTCCTTTTTACTACGCCATTTTTTCTGGTCCCTTGCGAGTCTCATCCATTGACACCCAGCTACGCTTTCAATGTCATTCGACCATCGGGCGGGTGGTCTGCCTCTTGGTCTACAATCATCCCTTGGCCACCACTCTGTAATCGCCTTCGTCCAACGCCCGTCATCCTTCCTAGCCAAGTGTTCAGCCCTTAGGGGACAGCATAGGCTAGTAAAAAAAAACAAAAAAATAATTGATCGTTCTTGACATAGAACGTGAAGAGTGGGGAGTGCAATAATGTAGAGTGGGGAGTGTAATTGGTGAATAATTGAATATTATTGATAATAATGATATTTTTAGTAAATAGTTATATACGTAATAAGCGTTTTATGACTTGTATTCCAGCGTCCAGGTTGAGTTATCATGTGTAGGGCGGAGCACTTCCTACTATTGACGTTCTATCTCAAGAACGGCTCATGATATTAAAAATTGCTTTAGCAAAGTTTGTGGAGAACTTTATGTTCCTTAACTTTCCTCAATACTATAAATGTCATAGATGCGATTAGATTAGAAAATTCTTTATTGCACTAATCAAATAATACATAGGCGAACTTAATGCTAATTACCATTTTCTTCCAGCTAACCTTTGTGTAGTGTGGAGAAAGTGGTAGTGCCAGAAAAAGGAAAATTTCTTCAAACTTCATATTGTGTTAACAACTCAAACTTCATTGTCATAGAGTGCAAAGCAATCGAGATTAAGCGAAAACCCGATTTTCATGACCTTTGACCTTCAGTATCTTAAGGCGCCGGCGCGATATGATATTAAATGTTTGAGACAACCTTTAAAAAGTCACAACAAAGGTAAATGCAAACATTTAGCTCGTTAGCTCGAACTCCAAGGTTGAACCCTATTTTCGCCATATTTGACTGGGCTATTTAATTTATAATCCATTGTCGTTTGAGTCAACTGGCGTTATGTTTTAAAATTTTATGACGTGAATTTGCCCCCCGATCTATCTCAGCCTTATATCGGGTTATTTTATGCACCAGTACTATTTTATAATTTTTTTATTTTTTATCATTGTGCATTGATCCAAAAGAAGCCGTATTGATCTGGCAGCAATAGATAAGAGGACTTAGTATTGCGCTGCAACACTGCAACGTGAAACTGTGCCCTATTATCGGGATATATATCGCCCTATCTCGCGAGCCTGCCAAAACAAAAAAAATATTCGTAGGGCGACTCGCGCAACGTATTTAGTGGCTAAATATGATGTCAAATCATACAAATACGTAAAATTTAAACATGTTCACTCGCAAAATACGTTTAGGGATCGTTGTGCAAGCCGACCTCATTGTTAGACTAATAAAATAGTGCAACGAAATGACTAACCAAATAACCTGACCTACAGTTTCATTCAAATTACAGGTAACGGGAGCTCATGATATTGGTATTTTTTTGGGGTACTTATTGCAGTTATTTTGATTTCATACTTTTGCCTAAATTTGTGTTACTAAAGCTAAACGCATACCAAATTTCAGCACTGTGGGGTCACTGGTGTACCCTGTGAATTTTGTCAAAGTTCAGTTTTTATTATTGCTAATAACTTAAAAACTACAAAGTATAAACTAAAAATTAAAATGGGGTCGAAATGTACTCACAAAAACGTTTTTTTACCCCTCTTAAACCCCCATATCTCCCCCCCCCCCCCCCCCCCCCATTTTCAGCTCATTGAGTCACACAAAAATTGTGCCATCACTACCTACCTATATACCAAATTTCACTATGATCGGATAACCGAAATTTATCCTCGGACAAACAAACATACATACATACATACAACGCCGATTTGCCCAAGTTGACATAGAGATCTCGCTCGATCAATAATGTTGAACATTAATTTGGTCACGATCCAAGTTCCTTCTGATTAGGATTGTACGTGACAGATTGAAAAGGTTCGTCACCTTAGAGTAGGGTTTCGCTTGCACCAGATGCAAGAATCAATTAATTATTTTTGACAAGATAAATAGTCAAACAACTTCGAACTAAATAATTTTGAACTTTATTAACGAACACTTAAACATTATTTTCTCCTACTCATTCTATTCTGTAACAAAGTTTCAAAAGGTACCTACCTACTCGCGATACGTTAAACGAATCAATTTGACAATTGACGAACTTTTTCATTCCGTCACTGTACAAGCAATTCCACCCGGTTATTTAGACGTAATTCCACCGGAATCGTGCAACCCCACGAGGGATGAACACTTTTGCTTACCAAGACGAGTTAGCTATATTTATCAATCATAAGTTAGGTCCGTAATCGTTTTTATTGGAAAACGTCACATAAATTGGCTTGTACACACATAGGCATATTTCATCGGATTTATAACAAGTAACTTTTCAACAAAAATTATTAGCCGACTTCAGATAACAGTAAAAACCAAACTACTCTACTAATTTTAATGAAATTTCCATGGGATCAATTTAAAAGTTGATTCTTTCAAATAAAAAAATAATTTTCCAAATCGGTTGATACGAGTATATACGGAGTTAACGGATAACGGAGTTCTGAGGTGACAAACATAACATAACATAAAAATTAAACAAATTTAAGACATATAGATTTCTCATAGATGCCATTTGTCAGAACTGGACAAAATTGAAATGGGACCACACGGAAAGCACCAGCTGTCAAATAAAAAAAGAATCAACAAAATCGGTTCATCCAGTCGAAAGTTCTGAGGTAACAAACATAAAAAAATACAATCGAATTGAGAACCAATCGGTTCATCTAGTCGAAAGTTCTGAGATAACAAACATAGAGAACTTCCTCCTTTTTTGAAGTCGAATAAACGTTTAAACGTATTCTGTGTATCCATTTTTGGAACAAAATCAAACTCCAGTTTTAGCTCCAACGGCCATCAGTTCTTCGAGCTATGTTCCCCACCCACTGATGCCCCTTCAGCTGCAATGCAATGTTTAAATTAATCTACTGTTCTAAAAAACTGAAGAATTAAAGTGTTTATTATCTCGTAACTCCAAATACAATGTCTTGGGTGCAGATCGCACGAGATCACTCGCTCTGGAAATCTATGGGGAGACCTATGTTTAGCAGTAAACATCCTAGGGCTGAAAATGAAGATGCAAGATACTTGGCTATATTAACTCATCCAGGACCATGACAATACATTTTTTATGGTTGTGGTGCCTGACAGACCTAATAATAAAAAAAACCGGCCAATTGTGAGTCGGACTCGCGCACGAAAGGTTCCGCACCATTATCTATGAAAACGGCAATAAAATCACGTTTGTTGATGCCCCCCCCTAAATATTTGTTTTATTTCAATTTAATTATTTATTTTTAAAGTTAATATATAACTAAATATTCTGTGAATATTTCAAGCGTCTACCTGTTGCCGTTATCAATATCGAGCTAAAACGAGCAAAAAAATCTCGTTTGTTGTATGGGCCCCTTAAATATTTATTTTATTCTGTTTTTTGTATTTGTTGTTATAGCGGCACCTGAAATAAATCATCTGTGAAAATTTCAACTGTCTAAATTACGGTTCATGAGGTACAGCCTCATACGGACAGACAGCGGAGCCTAAGTAATAGGGTGCCGCTTTACCTGTTGGGCACGGAACTCTAAAAAACAACATTTTTTTCACTCAGTAATGATCGCGGCTATACTTACTACGATACGCGATTCAATTGAGCGTATAAAAAACCCTACTATGCAACAAAGCACATAAAAAAGTGGATTAAAAAGAGGTTTACGTTTGAACGTGTTCCCTGAAACCTATTCCACAGCTATTCCTTCAGTTAATGGTAGAGGGAATCACCTATTTCGCGGTCTGATGGTCCTGCATTACTCACGCATGCCGTCTTTATAAGCTTAATGTACATTTTCCGCGAGCTAAGACTTGGTACGAACTTCAAGAGGTAATGACAAAAATTTTCACGTTTAAGAAAGTGCACGAATGCGTATTTGATAACTAAGGTTAGTGTGATGGCCTGTTTTTTTAGTGTTCCGTACCCAAAGGGTAAAACGGCACCCTATTACTAAGGCCCCGCGGTCTGTCCGTCTGTCATCGGGCTGTATCTCATGAACCGTGATAGTTAGATAGTTGAAATTTTAGCAAACGATTTATACCTGGTGCCGCTATAACAACAAGTACTAAATGCAGAATAAAAAAAATATTTAAAGGGGGCTCTTATACAACAAACGTGATTTTTTTCCTATAAAATCTTTTTTACTAGCCCATAATAAATAAATAAATAAAATAAAAATTGTTTATTTCAAGTCATTTCAACTCATACATATTCATAAACTAAATAAGAAAACCAAACAAAAATTATATTAAATTAAAATTAAGTCAAATCAAATTAAACAAGAATGAAGTTAAAATTATACAATTATATTAAATGACACATACACAAATAAACACATACCTACTTAATACATACACGTACACGTACGCGGACACGAGGGACTATCAGTGACCGGGGCAACGTCCCTTATAGGGGGTTGCATGGAGGCTCAACCAGTTCCCCAGAAACGGAGAGTCCCACCTGTCCGCCAATGTGCTCAAAATTATGTTGGGGCTGCCACGCAGGCGTTTTAAGAGCGACGCACACCGCTTTCTTATAATGGCGTGGAAGCCATCTGTGTGCGCCTCACTGAACATACCTGATGCACTGCAGAAACGTGGCAACCCCATCAGCACTCTAAACCCATTGTTGTACTGTACGCGCAGCGCGTTGTACGCCCTCTGCGTATAGTCTACCCACAGGCTGCAGGTATATAGTGACTGACAGTAGGCTTTAAAAAGCGTCATCTTTACCTCCCTGGAACAGCGAGCAAACCTGCGAGCCACTATATTACATCGGACGGCCAACGCCCTGCGCTCTCTCTCTATATCATCATTGTCCTCTAGGTCCTCGGTGTCCCCAGTGGCCCAGATATTTAAATCTAGTTACGCGCTGGAGAGTAGTTCCGTCTAGATTAATAAGTGACACATTTTGATAACTTTTGGGGCCAGCCCTAAACACCATAAACTCACTCTTCCTAGCATTATATCTGAGCCCATGGGCCTCCGCATAGGTCTCACAAATTTTCAGCAGCCTACGTAGGGCTCCGATCGAAGGGCTCAGTAACACCATATCGTCAGCATAACTAATGTTATTTATACAGACCCCATCTATGTGACAGCCAACTTTAGTGTCACTGAGCTCCCCAATTAAACTGTTCATGTACATGTTGAAAAGACCCGGAGAAGAGACCCCCCCCCCCTGCCTCACCCCGCACTCCAACCTGTACATATCCGAGTAGGAGTCCGCCCACTTCACTCTGTTGGTTTGGTGAGTGTACCAGTAGCGAAATAGGGACGACAACTCTCTTGGCAAGTCCGACTCACGTGCCAGCTTCTCCCACAGTAAATCATAGGATACTAGGTCGAATGCTTTAGAAAGGTCCAAATAACAGGCGTATACTGGTGATTTTCTAACTGTGTAGTACTTAACAGCCTGCTTGAGACATAAAATAGCACTCTCTGTTGATAAGCCTGAACGAAACCCAAATTGAGCATCTTTCAGTTCAACGTGTACGCGTAGGTGTCGATCAAGCAAGCTGTCCAGCACCCTAGCCACAATAGTAGCCAGCGATATAGGCCTATAGTTGGACATGTCCGAAACATCGCCAGTTTTATTCTACACAATGGGCACCACTGTTGTGTGCATTATATTATCTGGTAGATATGAATGACTCAGACAAAGATTAAATAATGTCCACTTATCACGGTCTAGAGCTATATCCCGCCAGTCTCTTTGGAAGACGTCCAAGTCATCGCTCCAGCGCTTTTTAGGCCTTCCTCGGCGTCGCTTTCCGTCTTTAGTAGTCTATATGTTTGTCTTCTTGGCCCACCTATCGGGTTTCATACGGAAGATATGACCCACCCAGTCCCATTTCAGTTTTGCAGCTTGCTTTCAAAATGGTAATTTATAAAATTGTTCAATTTAAAATTGTCCACACGTCTGTAGGTCGATCAGTCTATGTTCATTCTGGACAGACGCAACTCGCACTCGCACATTAACGTTTAAAAATATACGAAACGTACCTCTCTCTCTTTCTATCTTCACTAACTTATATCTCTCCCCTTATTATCTCCCTCTCAACTTCCGTTCGCACTTTTCTTAACGCATTCACCAGCTTACTCCCCAAGTCAAGCGTGCGTAAAGAAGTTTTTCTTCAAAAAACGAATATAAGTATTCTATCAGTTATCTGGTTCCTATAGTACAAGCTTTGCTTAGTTCGGGACTAGATAACGCTTTGTGAAATGTCCAGCAATATTTATTTATTTAGTTCAGTGTTGTTTATGTGGTTATTTTTGAAAGTTCAATATATCCAAACTGATTTGAAGCCTATAAAACAGAAAGGCAATTCACGTCACTTACGATTTGATTGGCGTACCGACAACTGCCTGTTAAAATAGTTAAATTCAAGCTTCGACATTTATAACATTTCATAAATCGAGACTAGATGTCTCGATACGGTAAATAATTATAAACGCTATTACAATAGCATGCATGAATTTAACTATTTTAAGTGACGTGAATTGGCATTTTGTTTTATAGGATTGTCTGCGCCCAGTTCTATGCCATGCTACTCGTAAGCATGGCATAGAATTGGGCACAGACAATGGTATAAGTTGACTTACATGCGATTATATACTATTTATATATATAGATAATATTAGTGGAGAAGTAAGCCAAAATATATTAAATTCATAGCCCAATTTCATTTATGTCAAATGTTGTTATGTTTTAAAATTGTTATTAGGGAATTGGCCCTCTGGTCTTAATGTAGTTTTCAATCGTTGTCACAAATATTGGCCAATGGTATTGGCGCAACATGATATATTTAACGTTTACTACAGAGTCTCGTAACTCTCCCAAACTAGTGCTAAGAACAGTTAATATTCCGCTTCAGTTCATCCCCTAAAATACAAACATCTACTGAAACAATGTGCGGCGAACTGGCAATTAGAAGGCGAAAAGTCACTCGCGTCACTTTGTAGATACTTCAGACCGTGACGAGAGCGACAATAAAGTCAATGATTCAACTGCTATCTACTGAGAATAGCTGCTTCACACGAACAATTGTTTGTAAGGGATCAAATGTTTTTATTTGTAAGGGATCAAATGTTTTTATTAAAGATACTGTCTAACAAAATCGATTCTGAACTGTTGCTTGAAAACATTTATCTGTGCTACCCTAGACTTTCTTCTTGAATAAAAAACACTTTTTGGATGTCAATTTTTAAAACGAATTATAATAAAAATATGTTTCATAATAGAGTGTGCGAAACTTATAACCAAAGTTATTGATTAAAACGGGTATTTATCGCGTATGTACCTTTTTTATTTGTTATCCCGACGTTTCGGCTGTGTTGCAACAACCATGGTCTCGGGCTGACTCTCAATAATAATGTACAGTGATCGCGAAAGTTTGAAAAATATTATAACCAAAGATTTGTTCACATTGATATTTTCCACTCGACTGCGGCTGGGTTCCGAAGATAAGTTTTGTCTGCAATAGCCAATTGTATGTACTTAATATTATCAGTTGTTGTCTAGTTTTGTATATATTCTTTTAAATTTTGGTTTCAATATTGTGTATAAGAGTTTATATTTTTAGTTTAAATTTAACTATTCATATTAGTCTGTTCAGACGTTTTTCATGAAATATGTTATGGTGGAAACTTCACGGGTTTTAGTAACTGTTTGTTTCCCAAATTAAATAAAATAAAAAATTTACAAAAGTTTTGAGACTCTTCAGGCTCTGGGAAAGGATAGTCGCAAAGATACGGGTTGATGATATCTTTAGAAGTTTTGGTTAAAATATTGTACAGTAAGATAGTAAATACAAAAAAAAAACAGTTAAATAACTAATCACAATAGGAATGAACACTGGGTGATCTTATATACGCGATTTTTTCCGGACAACCTTAGGATGGATTATGTGATCAGACACGAAAAATTCGATGTTACAGTTACAATTGTTTACTATATAACTACAAAGCTATTTTAATCTCTCTATAAAATATTGAATGTTTGTTAACATACCCTTTAACCTAAGCAGGTTAGAGGACTTATCTATTCATTTGATTGTCAAAGATGGCTTTCCCTGTACAAAATAATGAAAAAATTAAAAATGATTTATTGGTTTACATAAGAGTAAATACAAAGGTAACATATATATACAGGTAGCCAATTTGTTACTAGACACTGGGGTACGAATAATTATATACAAATCTATAACAAATCAGGAAATAATTACCTAAAGTATATAATAACCTAAGTAATTATCAGTATAATGGTGCGTCAAATACTGGACTAGATTTTCTGTATCCCAGTTTTTGACGTCTTCCATTGGACAATCGAGAGTGATCTTACAGTATTTATCTTAGACTAATGTTAAGTTATGGCATAAATTTAAATTTATTTATAAAGCTAGGTATTTTGATTATTATTTTTGTATCATTAGCAAATCCTCCGTTTCATGGTATGATAATTTCTGAAGTTGGATTTTACAGTGCGCTTGCAATTATGTACCTATATAATAAACCTAGAATGCTTTTTACAAACAGGCATAGCATGGTGCAAACTTTACAAAAGCCTTTCCGTTAGCAGCTAAAAAGAGTCATAAGTTTAAACAGAGGGAGGATGACAATGCCTTTGTCATCTTACCTCGTGACAGGAAAAGGTTAAGTTCATTAGCTTAAGTGGGCAGTGTAATAAAGCCCTTCGTTTATTTTTAATTTAATAATACGATAAAGGAGGTTTACCGTTTCGATTTTCAGTCCCATCACGTTTTGGTGCTTTCGTGAAATGGGTTCTGAGAAATAGCTTATGAATTACGTCACCAGGGCCCGATGGATTCTGATTTCGAATACAATTGACAACCTCCGTGGCGCAGTGGGCGAACAGCCGGTTGAGACGCAGGAGGTAGCGGGTTCGATTCCCGCCGCGGAACAAATGTTTGCATGATCTACAGGTATTTGTTCCGGGTCTGGTTGTTTTTCTATATATTTCTAAGTATGTATTTACAAAAAAAGTATATAAGTATGCTATCAGTTATCTGGTACTCATAGTACAAGCTCTGCCTAGTTTGGGGCTAGATAGTGCCGTGTCACATGTCCAGCAATATATATTAATATTTATTTATTTAATTTTGTGAAGTCAACGTGCGCGGAGCTATTTCTAAAATGTGTGGAAAATCTTACAAATACATACATAGTTATTTAAACATTTATAATTAACTCATCTCACATTAAAAGTTTTATGGCTCATAAACTTCAAGCAAGTTCTAATCAATGTTGAAGCGTGGCGCTCATAAAAAGGAAAGAGATACAAAACACCCTGAAAAAGTTAAGAAAACCTAACTTTTAATAAGACGAGGCGGAAGGAAAGAATCACGTAGTTAGAAGAGCACTTCATATTTATGATTTCAGAATTTTTCATTCACGAAGCCTAGATGAGGCCGGGGAATTATGTAAATTCTCATTTTTCTTGTTCACCCCATTAGAAGGCTTTTTTATAGCGGCCGGAGCCGGGTACCACAATAAGACAAAGATAGCAAGGATTTCTTAATTTGAATATTTGGCAAGTATTGTATTTATATGTTGATTGTTTTTATTTGTTTTGCTATGACGAATTGAGGTTTTTATTATAACTCATCCTTGTTTCAACTTTTAGCAAGTACGATATCACTATGAAAAAAACTCTTTGACTGCAAAAAATACATCGGAACGTTGCGTTATATAAATTTAGACCGGCTTGCACAACGCTTGCACGACCCCTAAACGTATTTAGCGACTAAACATGTTTAAATTTGAAGTGTTTATATGATTTGACAACTCCTTAGCCACTAAATACGTTCGAGCATCGTTGCGCAAGTCGTCCTTAAAATCCATTTGCTAAGCGTCATTTTAGAATTAAAGAAATATCTTTTTTACAATAATATAATTGACTTCAGATAACAGTAAAAACCAAACTAAGCTACCAATTTTGATGAAATTTCTATGGGACCAATCTAAAAGAATATCTTTTCAAATAAAAACTAATTTTCCAAATCGGTTGATATATGACGGAGTTCTGGACTAACAAACATAACATAAAATTAAACAAATTTAAGACTTATATGGATGTCAGAACTGGACCAAATGGAAATGGGACCAGTCGGGAAGCACCAGCTTTCAAAACAAAAGAATCATCAAAATCGGTTCACTTAGTCGAAAGTTCTGAGGTAACAAACATTAAAAAAATACAATTCAGAACCTCCTTTTTTGAAGTTGGTTAAAAATAGAACGTGAGTTTAGTACCTATTCAAATGAAATTGAAAAGACACGTAAACTATTTCGTGAAATCTATTTGAAATCCGTTTACCACGGCTGCGACATTTCACCTGTTATCAATTGAAGCAAGTTGCTTTGAATACCAAACAGAGTAATTGGCGAGAACGGAGCTTGTATATAGTCTAACTTTTTATTAGCTGCAGTAAAATGACGTTTTGTGGGTTGCCGGTTTTTGAAGAAAAATAAATAGGGATGTAGCTAAATGAGTGAATCATAAATGAATAATCAGTTTGGTTTTTTTTTGAGATTTAATATTAAGTTGTAATGTATTTTTTTAACCTATTATTATTACTATACTAGAGGATTGATCTTTTTTAGTGGAAGTATAGGGAGGTACATTCAAAATGAAACAAAAACGTCATAATAATGTTATTTAATTAATTTTTGTGAACTGAATCACATCCCTATTGAGATTAGGCTGGCAACATTATTTTACGGAATGACATTTAGAAACGTCATTTTACTGCAGCTAATAAAAAGTTAGACTATAGATCATTAGTGCATTCCCGGAATACAAAACCCTTCCGTCAGTAGGGTTAGGTTAGCCCGAGAGCCAAATGATGTATTTACATCATCTTAAAAATTTTGGTAAAATATCACACATGAAAGACAAACCAAAACAACAAATTTAGATAGATAGATATATACATTTATTTTAACACAAGTAACAAACAAACAGGAACTACATACGGTCGATAATACATATAATATATAAACATAATATGAAAATTTACGTACCTAGTCACTATGAGCCCTGTGCCGAAAAAGGGGTAGGTATGGTTCAGCATTTCGCTGTACAAATTGCTCAGCAAAATTTGATGCATTTACGCCACGACCGTCACTAATGAGTGCATTGTTAAAATAAGTTTTTTGTTGAATCTTGTTGAAACTTTTTCAAAACAAGCTTTTATTTAATTCATAATCGGAACCGCAAGCAGATTCAAATGAACCCAAACACTAGTAGTCTACTATAATCCATTCAGAAGTTCCGTTGTCTAGCACCCGTCTCCATCATGAGACCACCTCCATTGTCCCATATTATTGCATTGTCACCGAAGTTACATATGTATTCCAAATTTCATGTCAATCGGATGAGGAGAACGGGTTTAAAATACAGTTGCAGGATTCCACCCGGACAAACATACATACATTGCAAGTTAATAAAAAGCTTGTAAAAAACGAGTACAAGTCGTATGCCTGAAATAAGTTTTGTTATTTAGACCCTAAAATATTGTGTAATTGAACACCCCGTTAAATCACCTAAAATATTATCCTTCGAAATATGTTAGCTCGAGACAAAAACTGAATAACTTTTCATAAAAATAAAATCGAAATTTAACAAAGGACTTAAATCCTGAACTATGTAATTCTCCTACAAAACAGCGGTTTTTAGTACCTTGTGCCTATTTTAGGACATATAAACATACAAGATGATTGACATCCGGTTGTTCCTAATATAACTGATGTAGGTCTTACTGAATATTCTAGATAAATATTCCATCCCCCACAATTTTGCACCTAAAACTTCGCATCAAAACGACTTAAAAAAAACTTCTAGCTACTATTCCTAGCTATATTTTGTATGGTTTGGTTTGATATAAGCAATAGTTGTTATTTTATGGCAACCCTTCATGAAGGTGTACGTGAGGTAAACTAAACTGGACGCAGCAGAAGACCAGCGCTGCGGCATATTAACAAGCCGTACTCGTAGCATCACGCTGAGCTGAGTACCAGTTCAACCCCACACAGAGCTTCCAAAAGTTTATTAGCTTGTTAGTGCATAAGTGAGATGTGGTTGTTGCGTTTTATATTTATTTACAGTGTGGTTTTGAAAAAATGGTGTCTTATTTTTTTTTTCTTTTTGCTATATCGTAAGAATACCATTGCAATCTCTCGATTTTCCCCCGAATGTCCGTGTTGTCCATCCAGAGCGAGCTCAGGCTGCCCTCGGGAATAAATTATCCCGTTTCTTTGTTCCCGACCATTTCCTATACGTGAGGCGTAGAGCTACAATGGAAGGAAATGTTTCTGCTACTGGTATGTATAACTAAAACAATTTAGCAAAAGATTGCGATGTAACCTGCTATGTCCACTTATTTCTTCCTTTAATTTGCAGAGTCTACCAAAAATTTGCGTTTTGCACCTAAAGTCCAAGGACTAGCAAAAAAGATTAGTTGAAAAGTTAGTTTCAACTGACTCGACGGATATCGCTAACTGAGATTGTCTGTCAATCAGTAGGTGGTTATTATTGGTTTTGTCAAGATCAATGAGTATTTTACTTATTGTTGACGGCTAATCACAGTGTCAGTATCTGTATTTTAAACACAGAAATATTCGTTAATTATTCGAGTCGCGGAAACCCTTAATGATTTGAGAAAATTCATTCTCAAATCAGAAGTTAAAAAGGTTTTCGATTCCATTTACAAATAGCTACAGCGGTGTACAAAGCGAGTCGCAGGAAGTAAATGTGTCACCACGCAGTCCGGTCGGAAGGTACCCATATTTCAAACATCCCCGGACGTACGGGAATTAACCAATAATGTTCAAATATGTGGCCAATGCGCTTCCTTTTCGGTTTACGTAAATCACAATATTTGGAGTAATGTAATGAATATTTACGAGTACTTGTAGCTTTAAACTCGAATCTCTCAGACAGCAAAATGAAATGAGGTTTTGGTGTAAATCCTTGAGTTTTTTCCTAAATTGTACAAAAATACCTCAACCTACAAAAGTTTCAATATCTCAGTTAAAGAAGGCTAATGTAAAATAGAAAAGCTTTTAAAATGTGTATTAAAAAGTCGTAGAAAGTAAAACCCAATTCGAAAAATTTCCTAATTACCAAAACGATAAATATTCATCATTTAAATGTTTCCGCGTGCGTAACGAAATTTTCATTACTAAATTGGATAATACTTCACCTGAAGTAACACGAAAGCATTATTACGTAATATCTTAATTAAAATAACGTATATTTTTACACATAATTCGTAATAGTCCATTACTTCCTCAAACTAATTTCGTAAAGGATTAAACGAGAAATGTTTCATTTAAAATGTATGGCGATCGCGAGATCTTAAACCTAAAACGCTTGGATAAGCAGCGCCTTATAAAAATGTTGATCCGGCGTTTACGACAACAAAAGAAATGTTCAGGTACTTACAAGTATATCGACTAGGGTCCAAAAAGGCGCGGCCTTGGTTTATAGGTGGTTTCGAGGTGAGTTGGACGCAACAGGCGCGAGTGACGGGTTCGGTTCGCGGCACACACAGTTAGTGAAGCATACCGGATTGTGTTTCACAGAGGATTTAGCACGAAGCACAGTTAGTTTTGTATGGAGGTTTCGGCGGAGGCTTGCGCGGCGTTCGCACGCCGGTCTCGCGCGCTCAAGTCTGCCCGCCTTGCTGGGGTTGCCAGAACCGTTTTGTATTTTGCCATTTTTTTATTCATTTTACTTATTCTTGAATGAATGAATGAACGAAATACTCTTTATTGCACACCAAATAAAAATACAGTAATAATGGAAATAAACAATAAATAAAGGTTCAATGGGCGGTCTTATCGCTAAAAGCGATCTCTTCCTAACAACCTTTGGATGGACAGGATAAACAAAATCAAAAGACGGCGGTGTAAGAGTACGTACAGACATAAACAGAAACCACAAAATAAAATTTACCTATTAATTATAATAATAAATATAAACTTAAATACATACAAATAATATAAGTATAAATAAACTACACTACATAAAGAGGATAAATAACATAAACACTAACTAGCAGTTACGAGACAACGAAAGGAAATGGTTGTATACCTTGACTTTGAAAATAGGAAGAGATTGGGACGACCTTACAGACAAAGGTAAGGCGTTCCACAGTCGCACAGCTTGTACTGTAAAGGAGTCACCATAAAATTGTGAACTTTGGATGGGAGTTCGAAGCTGTAGAGCTTCGGAAGAACGAAGGGTTTGAGAGTGTCCCTGATACAGAAACTCGAAACGCTCCTTTAGGTAAGAAGGTGAAGTGGGATTATAGAGAATGTTATAAAGAAGTGATAGAATATGTGCATTCCGGCGAAGACGTATAGGGAGCCACTTGAGTTTTGCGTGGAATTCTGAGACATGATCATACTTGCGCAAGCCGAATATGAACCGAATACAAAGGTTTTGAAGGCGCTCAAGTTTACTCATTTGGACTTCGGAAATGTCGAGGTAGCTGGCGTCGGCGTAATCTAAGATAGGGAGTAGAAGGGATTGTGCAAGCGTAATTTTGGTGGCGGTCGGTAAAAAGTTACGAAGTCTACGCAACGAAGCTGAAGAAGCAAACATTATTCTTTATTCATTTATGAAAGTTTAAAACTTAAAATAGAATTTACTTATTAAGCTGTCTACGATCACGCCAACTTTTATATGGTTGTGAGGCCTAAACGATTAAAAAATTAAAAATAAAACAAATTAATACAAACAGGTTTAATTAATGAATGAAAACAATTTATTGTACACATAAAAAAATAACAATTATAGTCAAAATAGAAGACACAAAGCAAATAGTACAATGGGCGGTCTCATTGCTTTGAAGCGATTTCTTCGAGACAACCTTTGGATGAAGAGGGTTTAGTAATGATTTAATATATTTACTAATTGTTTTTCTCTTGTCAAGAGATTTATAAACAAACAACGTTATAAAACCCATAAACATTACGTGTCTAACAAAACAGTATTGCATGGGAGGCACATGCACGATGGAAGTACTAGCTAACATCATTATATCAGCCTTAGAACATTCACTGCTGAACATAGAGCTCACCAAAGGATTATTAAGACTAAGATTTATTGTAATAGCTTATTATCTGATACTAAACATGTTTTTTTCTATCTGGTTTTTTACTATCTACTCAATTAGCTCTTTTTCGATATTTAAAAAGGATTAACTAAACCTGTGGATTAACTTTCCCTCTCCTTGTCCGTCGCTTGAGGAAGAATTGACAGAAAATGTTAAACCGATGGTATAGTTAGACTGGATGCCACAAACTTGGAGTGGCCTATACTCAACAAAGTCAAAATCTTTTATTCATTAAAATCACAAGGATCACACTTTGAAACGTCAATTTTACTGCCTGTTCCTTCGCAACCAAGCCAGGAAAGAAAGGCAAGAAAACAAGATTGGTTGTTTTTTTAAAGGGTGGCTTGGCTGTGGATGATGGTGATGATAGATAGACTAGATATAAATAGATTTTTAGAATAACGTGGTTTAAATTACATCTTATTCATTAATTAAATAGTTAATATTCATGTCCTTCTTAATTATGACCAAACATTTATATAGAATCAACTTAACATTCTATAAGCTCAAAGGTAAATTTTAAGCTAATTACAGACAACATTTCCCGTAATCTAACGAGCGCGATAACCTGGCAACCCGGCCGCCGTCCGGCGCCGCCCGCCCCGCTCCCGCCCGCCCAGCGCACCGCCGTAAAGCCTCCATTCGTTCAGTATTCGCGCCCTTTGTGACACTTTAAACCATTGTTCACGAAACCTTCCGAAGTTAAACTAGAGACTACGGCCGTTACATGAATATGATATGACTGGTTCTATTTTAAATTAGGGGTAGGATTACAATTTTATCGCCCGGAATGCCTTTTTTCTGAACATTTTCGGTTAGCGTCTCGCTTAGTTGGATGTGACTGTGATCGTAAAAGCTGTTGATGACGGTTGGGTTTTTGTTTTATACCTCGTACTCAAAAGCTTTGTCAATTACTCATTTGAAGGATTTTTTAGTGTGATTATAATGAAGTTTCATTTCATTTATTCCTTGCGAAAATAGGTACAGTTACATAGCAACAGATGATAAATATATATAAATTATAAACTCCATACTCAGCTTATGAGCGTGCAATATTAAACAATTTCACAATGATAAAAACAGATTGTCAAATACATATCTTAACTTAACAAAGTTACATAACATATCAATGAAATCACCAAACAACCTAGATCCGGCTAATAGTCTTTACGTCAACTATATTCGAGTACGTAATGTAGGTAAATTAACACATATAAAGCCACTACCGGGCTAGTAACAAAGTCACGGTCTTCAACAAAGATCGTTCAAACACATTATGTTTGTCTCAAGTGGGAATTTATACAGTGAATTTCCTTCAATAAAAACCTAGGAAATTCTCAAATACATAAATTGTTTAAATACCGCAGAATTTCACTACCATTTCGTAGCAATTCCGTTCACTTCCCCATAACCCCCAACTCACCGGGGAAATTAAAAACCTTTCAATATGAATTTCGGAAATAACAGGCTTTCACAAGGCGGTCGCTTCAAAAAAAAATAATTATTAATCTTATTGATTGAAAAGTTATTCGTTTTTAGATTTTCGTATCAATTGACGAAAGCTATCTAAAATTACTAGTAAATTTGTAACACCAATTAGAATAAGGTTTCACGAGTGCCTATACGAATTTAAATACAATTACCACCAAAAAATAGGCTAAATATAATATCAGGAAAGGTTTAGACGTAATAAGATGGTCAAAAATACTGTTGTGCATTAAGTCCTCCCTTTGTACACGTTTTTGCTGTCCAATAAAGAATTAAATGATAAATAAATAAAACTGGCCAAGTGCGAGTCGGACTCGCCCACGAAGGGTTCCGTACCATTATCTATAAAAATTGGCAAAAAATCACGTTTGTTGTATGGGAGCCCCCTTTAAATATCTATTTTATTCTGTTTTTAGTATTTTTTGTTATAGCGGCAACAAAAATACCAAATCAGTGAAAATTGCAACTGTCTAACTATAACGGTTCATGAGATACAGCCTGGTGACAGACGGACAGACAGACAGACAGCGGAGTCTCAGTAATAGCGTGCCGTTTTATCCTTTGGGTACGGAACTCTAAAAACAACTAATTAATAATGTTCAGTGAAACTCATAACATTAATTTGACACGCATAAAGAAACACAATAACAGATGGTGGAGTACAGATATTTTGACTTCTGGCTTATACGTGGGTAAGTACACAAAAAAAAACAAATACAAAATTCCAGAAGTCGATAAGTACAAATAGACCAGTACAATGGTCGGCCTTATTGCTCAAAGCGATCTCTTCTGGGCAACCTTTGGATGGACTGAATTGAAAAAACGTGTGCTTATATATACTTAACTAAATAAATATAATATATATATATATATATATATATATATATATATACGTATATATAAGTACAAGTTTTATGTATATGTATGTATGCTTCTTTCAGTAAACATATTTCCTTTCTTGTATTTTATATGTTTACTGAAAGAAGCTGCTAAGTACAGTTTGTAGACCTCACTTATAAAAATAGCTAAAGATTTAGCATGTCTGATGGAAACGGGCAAGTCAATTCAAAATGTTTAATTGTCTGAATGCTTTTGTTAAATTAATTACCTATGTCTTGTCTAAATTTGCAGTTTCTAGTTTTAGGATAATTTAATTTTAATGCATTCTATACTTTTTTATCATATTCGCATACTTGATTACAATCTAGTCTAGATATAAAATTGTATGTTTGGTTTAAAAGTGCTAAGTGGATTGTTAACTGTTTTGTGGATTAATAAATAAAATAAAAATAAGATATTCAAATAGCAAATTCCTAATAGATATAGGTAACAGCAACATCCCGCGCAAATATCATCCAACCTCAGCACAGTAATTTATAATTAATGTTTAAATGATGTGCCAAGAAAGCGACAGCACGTTGTTTCAATGTCATGCTTGACAAAACATTAGTCTAGTCCGCCGTAGGGCAGATGCTCTACGGCTGCGTAAGCCTTGTGTACAACAATACTAACAAAACGAACTTGTTATTAAGCTAATTCTTTGGCGTCAGCCAATCACAATCTCGGAGACCCTATACCACGTAGGGTTTTGTGTAAGAAAAGCGACTATCCTTACATGATTGGCCCCCATGACGCAAAGCAGTACTACAGTTGAAAACTTTTTAAATAAGTATTATAATGCTGGACATTTCACACAGCGCCATCTAGACCCAAACTAAGCAAAGCTTGTATTATGGGAACCAGATATCTGATAGAATACTTAAATAAGTTTTTTGACGTAATAACGACTTATAAATTGATGAACGCCGGCTGCACGCACCTAAAAGTGTCACGTTCCGCCTTAGCCGAGCGTGCAAGCGAGAGCGCGGAACAAGCGATACAGAGGCACGATCGGCCTAAGCGTTCGGCTTGTGACGCATCTATCTCTCTTCCACTCGTTATCACGTAAAATTATCGTTCGTAAACCGACTTTACAGACAACCTATTTATTATGTAAATACATACTTACGAGTATAATGTACAGAGAAACAACCAGACCCGGAACAGAGCTACCAGACCTGGAACAGATCTATAGAAAATGCAAACATTTGTTCCGCAGCGTGAATCAAACCCGCAACTTCCTGCCTGTCTATTTTATGTCTGTAGTTTCTGCTACTAACTGACGAATCACTATCTGATGAAGGTTTTTGAAGTAAAACTTCTTTACGCACGCTTGACTTGGGGTGGGGAGTAAGCTGGGGAATGCGTTACTAAAAGTGCGAACGGAAGTTGAGAGGGAGATATAAGTTAGTGAAGATAGAAAGAGAGAGAGTTACGTTTCGTATATTTTTAAACGTTAATGTTCGAGTGCGAGTTGCGTCTGTCCAGAATGAACATAGTCTGATCGACCTACAGACGTGTGGACAATTTTGTAATTGGACAATTTTATAAATTAATATTTTGAAAACGAAATATTACTTCAGTCATGTGGTCTAAAGCACGCTCGTTTTTTTTCCTTTATTACAGGGTTGGTCATATTTTTTAAAATATGAAGTAGACGGGAATTTTAATGAAAGTTTTCTTGTAATATAATACAACCCAGTTTAAATTTAAGTTCAAAATCTTTGTGAGCCAATCACGATCCCTGAGGCTCTATGGTTTAGCCCTTTCCCTTTGTGTACAACGATACTGACATAATACGGAAGGAGATTCTTGATTATATCAGAATTTTGTTTGCGGAAACATTTTCCGAGGTCCTATTCCATAAAAAAGTAAACATGTGTGTGTGGAGTTAAATTGAGAATTATACGAATAAATATTGTAATGTTTTGGAATCTTCAGATATTTTTACGGTGATTCGACATATTATTCACACTAATATTATTGATCGAGCGAAGCGAGATCTTCAAATCAAATTGAGCAAATCGGCATTGTTTGTATGTTTGTTTGTCCGAGGATATCTTTCGAAGCCTTTATCTGATCGTGAAATTTTATATATAGGTAGGTAGTGATGGCATAATTTTGATGTGACTAAATGAGCTAAAAACGTGAGTGGGTACGTAGTACATATATATCGATAGTGGGTGGTTTGTTGAGATATTGGGGTTCAAGAGGGGTAAAAAAATGGGACTATCCAGTCAAGTGGCACGTCTAATAAAAGGTCTTGGTGAGAATATTTTGACCCCGTTTTTATTTTTAGTTTAAATCTTGTAGTTTTTAAGTTATTACGTTATTAGCCATAATAAAAACTGAACTTTGACAAAGTTCACGGGGCTCACCAGTGACCCCACAGTGCTGGGTATGCGTGTAACTTTATTGACACAAATATAAGGAAGAGTCTGAAATCCAGAATAACTGCAATTTCTACCCCAAAAATATACACCAAATAACATGAACTCCCGTTACCTGTAATTTGAATGAAACTGTAGGTCAAGTGATCAGGTTATGCATTTCGTGGCATTATTTTGATAGTCAAAGATTAAATATTTTGTTTTGTTTTGGGAGACTCGCGAGATCTCAGTTCGGGGCGAACCCTAGTTATTATTTTATCAATGCTTCGCTTATTACTTTCCATCCAAAGGTTGCCTGGAAGAAATCGCTGTCAGCGTTAAGGCCGCCTATTGATCTATATTTAGCATTAATTCGTTTTTTAAGTATTCCTGGTGTACAAAAAAACATTATTCCATTATATTCTATTTATTATATATAATTATAATTTTCAGTCCACGTCGACCCACTGCTGGGCTCAGGGTTTTCTATGTTAATGCCGGTAGTGGGAACGATTCTGTTAAAATTATGATTTTAACTCTCTCTTTAGAATATTGCTCAATAGCTCTCTTCTATTGTTTAATTAAGTAATAAAGACGCTGAATTTATTTACCATATTATATGGAACTGCTTCGTGGTTTGTCAATAAAGTTCGTGGCTTTTAGCGATAAGGTCGCCCATTGTACGTATGATTTAAAATAATGAATGAAATACTCTTTATTGCACACCAAACAAAAATACAGTAACATAGGTAATAAACCATAAATAAAAGTGCAATAGGCGGTCTTATCGCTAAAAGCGATCTCTTCCAGACAACCTTTGGATGAACAGGATAAACAAAAATCAAAAGACGGTGGTGTAAGTGTACAGACATAAACAGATCCTACTTAATAAAATATACCTATTGGTTATACTAATAAACATAAACTTAAATACATACAAATAATATAGGTATAAATAAACTAGGATACATAAAGAGGATAAATAACATAATCACTAACTAGCAGTTACGAGACTACGAAAGGAAATGGTTGTATACCTTGACTTTGAAAATGGGAAGAGATTGGGACGACCTTACGACATAGGTAATGCGTTCCAAAGTCGCACAGCATGTACTGTGAAGGAGTCACCATAAGATTATAAACTATGGACGGGAGTTCGAAGCTGTAGAGCTTCGGAAGAACGAAGGTTTCGAGAGTGTGCCTAATACAGAAACTCGAAATGCTCCTTTAGATAAGAAGGTGAAGTGCTGCTAAAAAGAAGTGATAGAGTATGTTCATTCCGGCGAAGACGGATAGGGAGCCACTTGAGTTTTGCGCGGAATTCTGAGATATGGTCTTACTAAAGTCATAAAGTGTATTTTCTTTCATTTATTTTTTTAATGGTGTGATCTAATCTAAAAAGTAGCCTATGTATCAGTCTAAGGCAGGCCGTTTAAACTAAATTTCTAAGCTTAAACCATCACTGACAAAGAAAAGTTTTAGTTTAATCTTAGAGTTTTAGTTTAAACTGCTATTAATCTTACGGGCCTTAATCTAGCTACATACCATTTTCAGCGCAAGCGATTCAGCCGTTACGACGAGATTGAGTAAGAAACAAACATCCAAACTTTTGCATTTATAATATAAGTCTGATGGTGAGAAATATCGAAGGATAGATTTGGGAGAGACGTCTCAAAGTAGGACAAGATAGATTAGGCAAATCTAACCCGAATTCTACCAAGTGTACTAAACACAATAGCCAATAGGTGCAGTATTTTGCAGAGTCCAGGAAAAACGAGGAGGAGATATTACGTATGGAGGTCAATGTACGATTGAAACGTGTTTATTCATGTAAATTTCAACATATGACGCCGTAAAAAAATAACAGTTATGCCCGCTGCGGTAAAATGAAATAATTTGACCCAACATTGCCGGAATATATGATGTAAAAAATAGCACACTTATATTTGACTACCTCCGTGGCGCAGCGGGTGAATAGCCGACTGAGAGGCGATGCGAGATCTCCAAATCAACATGGGCAAATCAGCCTTGTATGAATGTATGTATGTTTGTTTGTCCGAAAGCGTTAATCCGATCACCATGAAATTTGGTATGTAATGAGCTAAAAATGTGGGGGTGGGGGGGTTGTTGAGATATTGGGTTTCAAGAGTAGAAAAAAAAACAAAACAAGACTCCAGTCAATCCGGCCAAGTGGCACGTCTAATGCAGGAGGTAGCGGGTTCGATTCCCGCCGCAGAACAAATGTTTGCATGATCTACAGATATATGTTTCGGGTCTGGATGTTTTTCTACATATGATACGTATGTATTTCCGAAACAAAAGTATATAAGTATTCTATCAGTTATCTGGTTACCATAGTACAAGCTCTGCTTAGTTTGTGCTAGATAGCGCTGTTGACATGTCCAGCAATATTATTTAATTATTCAAGGTCACGGACATAGCCAAGAGGGTTAGCAAGCTGAAGTGGAAATAGGCGGAGCACATAGATCTAAGAACTGACTGCCGTTGGAACTAAACGAGTCTTGAGTGGAGACCACGCATTGGAAAGCCCCCCCCCCCCCCCCCCCCCCCCCCACTACTTTAAAGACGACCTGATAAAGGTTGCTGGGTGCCGTTGGGTACAAGCCGCACAGGCTCGGTCGCTCTGGAAATCTATGGGGGAGAGGCCTATGACCTGCAGTGGACGTCCTGTGGCTGATATGATTATTATTATTTGACAATACAAACAGTGTATCCAATTCATTTTATTTATTCAACGTGGCAATGCGGCCAGCAGAAAGTTTAAGTTGTTATAAAATATTTTATGTTGTAATATTACTTAAAATTATCCTAATATTTGAAGTAAATATTCATTTAATAAATCAGACAATTTACAAGTCCATTTGTGTAAGGTTAGTTAGGTTAGGTTATAAAACTTATGTACCATTTATGTTAGTATTATTAGTATATATATAGTAGCATGTTTTTTTTTTTAATTTGCATTCGCATACCAACCCAATAGCCATAAGGCTATTTGATCAGGATCCGAATGAAAGATTGAATCACAGGCAGCTCATATCTATCAGGTATGACCTGCAGAATGCTGTTGGAGCTGGCCCGTACTCTGCTTAGCAATGAGGTCGTTTTCTTACGGATTATGGCATGGAAACCATCGACCCGCGCCTCAGTAAACATGGTAGATGCACTGTAGTATCGAGGCAACCCCAACAACATTCTGAAGCCATTGTTGTATTGGACGAGTAGGGCTTAATATATTTAAAATTTAAATGTAATTCATTTTCATCGTTAGAATTATCCTTTTTGGGTTAAAAACATATTCCTTAGCCAGCATCCTTTAGTAATTTTTTTTGATTAGTCTAATACACATACATATCTATATAATATAAAAATGAATCTCTATTTCCTTTGGTCATCGCATCACGCGTGAACGGATAGAACAAGTTCGCTAATTCTTTTTGTGTTGTGTTTATTATTGTTTACAAAACATTACAAAATTTAAGAAAACTTAACAACAATATTAATTTTACTTAACTGTCAGTTGTTTGACATAACTGTCAGTTGTTTGAAGTGACTGTCAGCGATTGACAGAATGCGCGCTACAAACATCGTTTAACACAGATGGATCGGTTGATAAATAATTGATTTGTATATATATATATAATATACTAGCTGACCAATTCGCAGCTTCGCACGCGTAGTTTTTTAATAAAAACATTACCCTCCTTCTCCGCAGTTGGGTAAAAAGTAGCCTGTGTCACCCGGAGATAGTGTAGCTTCCCAACAGTGAAAGATTTTTTTAAATCGGTCCTGTAGTTTCGGAGCCTATTCAATACAAACAAACAAACAAAAAAATATTTCCTCTTTATAATATTACGAAGTTTTTTGTAGATATTGATATGTTCTTTAATATTGTAGAACATACTTTTGTTCTATCATCAATAGTTTCCGCAGCGCACGCGACGAAAGACGTTTTAGGGCACTTTTTTACACCTTGGGTTACGTTACTTAAGTTTTAGTAAGGATCCTTAATCTTTTCTAGCAATAAATATAGCATATCTTACTCAAGGTGAATGTAGCTTTCCAATGGTGAAAGAATTTTTGAAATCGGCATAGTAGTTTTTGAGTTTATTCATTACAAACATACACACAAAAATACAAATCTTTCCTCGTTACAATATTAGTATAGATTAGTATAGATACGAGTATATAACAAATTCGGGTTAGTTACACCATTTATAACTCAAGAACAGCTGAACCGATTTTGATAATCTTTGATTTGTTTCCACCCCGAACAGCAGAATAACTATTAAAATGCCGAAACAAATCACGAAAAAAATTTTATGAAGTAAATTTATTTTCTCCTACATAGATGCAGCTAATGATGGCAGATTGACAATTCTACAGGGAGGACATTGGCACTCCGCTTCGTATGCATATCAAGGCGGTACGAAGTTCGGCGGGTCCGCTAGTTTACTTAATATACAGAGTGAAGTCTGAAAATTACAGTAGTATAAAACTATGTCACTTTTCCCAGTAAGACTTTTCACCTTGAGACTAACGGAGATTTCAAAAAACCAAAAACCGACTTCAAAACTACATGTTGATTTGATGATTACATAATACAATTAGATGATTACATTACCTTGAACACCTAGATAACCTCCGTAGTGCAGTGGGCGAATAGCCGGCTGAGACGTTGGAGGTTGCGGGTTCGATTCCCGCCGCGGAACAAATTATTGCATGATTTACAGATATTTGTTCCGGGTCTGGTTGTTTCTCTTTATATTATAAGTATATATTTACAAAAAAAACGTATTAAGTATTCTATCAGTTCTCTGGTTCCCAAAGTACAAGCTCTGCTTAGTTTAGGCACATACCAATATAATTAAAATGGACATACAGTCTCAAACAAGATAATGTAACTCGATATTTGATTACCTGCTAGGACGCGAGATGTCGCTAAGAGTTACAAATCGTTAAATATATTCCAACCTTTAGCTTACTACCGCTCATAATGGTACGAAGAAAAATAGAGGGCGCTATTTCCAATTACACGTGCGCGATAATATTATTGCGACGTTGTGACCTTTACGTTGTGCGTGGTTGCCGCTCTTCAGTTTCGTTAAAACTTTAGTCTCTAGCAATTTTAGAGATTTGTGCACATTTTCTCAGAATTGCCAGAGCATGAAAGTTTCCGTCAAAATAGGGATTTTTTTAGGAAAGCAAAGGATAGATATCTTTTATTCATTACATACGTCTATGATCGTACCATTATCACTTAAATGCGGAAATACCTACATATTTGTAAAATAAAAATATATATTAATAGTGATGTACAGATAAGTAGAACACTTTTTGAAAGAAAATAAAATTAATTTGTAAGTACCCAGCAAATGCATACCTACTACAAGATAATACGTTCTATTAATTTGACCTGGAAACATAACTACTAAAATAATGAACTCAATACGTACACAATATGTACATACCTACATTATGTACAACAAAATATCGACTTACTAGTCGCGACTTTTGAGAAATGAGGTTTGGCAACACAGCATGTAACAAAATTACAAATAAACGTGCGTGACTTTGCTTGCTTCCCGGCTGTCAATGTCAGTCAGTTCACGGTTCTCTTTCATTCCTTTGTTTCGGACTTTGTGTTAATTTTGTGTTAAACATAGTAGGTAGGTAAAAACAATTGCTACCTTCCCACGCCATCTGTGATTAAGCATATGAAAGTGGCAAATCATCAATATAAAATAAAATCGTTAAATCTTATTTTATGGACAATATTAATTATTCTAAAAAATATTGAAATATTTTGGTGTGTTTTAGTGGAAGTTTATTTTTATTTGTTGGGTGCAATGGCCGCTATGAAAGTTTCCAGGCTACGAGACAGCGCCAACTACAAATAAATGGAAGCTCAAAATCCCGTATAAATAATACGGAATTTTGAGCTTTTTGCGGGCTACGATTTCTTATTACGACATTGACAGTCTATTGATATTACTAGTCTCTGGTTTAGGGCATCCAGCCCTGTGTGAAATGTCCAGCTATATTTATTTATTATTATTATTAATAGAAAACTCCGAAATTAATAGCACGTGTTGATAGATACGCAAAAAAATCTAATAGAATATTACATGACTATTTACATTTTATAAATTTTAGACAATGAATGGTGGCGATTCTGTTGTTTACGCTGACTAACTAAAACTGTGTAAAACACGAACGGTCTTCATTTGTTTACGCCAAAGATCAAATTAGAATGACATTTAAAGTGACATTTCTAAAATTAAGAATTTTTTACTAAGACAGCGTGTTTTTGGGCTAGTTTTAGTCAGCAGGCAAATTGGTGTTGATTAAAACTAGCCCCTAAACACGCCATATTAGTAAACAATACTTAATTTTAGAAATGTCACTTTAAATGTCATTCTAATTTGATCTTTAGCGTAAACATAATAAGACCGTTCGTATTTTACACAATTTTACTTAGTGTAAACAACAGAATCGCCACCAATATGAATGAATACATTAATTGAAGATTTATAGCCAGAATGCACCGCATGTCAATTCCACTATAGTCTAACTTTTTATTAGCTGCAGTAAAATGACGTTTCTAAATGTCATTCCGTAAAATAATGTTGCCAGCCTAATCTCAATAGGGATGTGATTCAGTTCACAAAAATTAATTAAATAACATTATTATGACGTTTTTGTTTCATTTTGAATGTACCACCCTATACTTCCACTAAAAAAGATCAATCCTCTAGTATAGTAATAATAATAGGTTAAAAAAATACATTACAACTTAATATTAAATCTCAAAAAAAAACCAAACTGATTATTCATTTATGATTCATTCATTTAGCAACATCCCTATTTATTTTTCTTCAAAAACCGGCAACCCACAAAACATCATTTTACTGCAGCTAATAAAAAGTTAGACTTTAGACTATCCTATCCTATCTATAGATACTCGTATATATAGGTCAAGTGGCACGTCTAATTAAAGGTATGAGGCTTTATGAGTACATTTCGATCCGGTTTTTTTTTTAGTTTAAACCTTGTAGTTTTTGAGTTATTAGCCAGTGACCCACAGTGCTGAAATTTGGTATGCGTGTAACTTTACTGACACAAATATAGGGAAAAGACTGAAATCCAGAATAACTGCAATTTCTACCCCAAAAAAGTGGAACCAATTAACATGAACTCCTGTAATTTAAATAAGGCTGTGGGTTATGCATTTTTGATAGTTAAAGATGACTAAAGTCAAAGTCAAAATCTTTTATTCATTAAAATCACAAGGATCATTTTGAAACGTCAATTTTACTGCCTGTTCCTTCGCTACAAAGCCAGGAAAGAAAGGCAAGAAAACAAGGCTGGTTAGTTTTTTCTTGATCCTTTTAGAATACATAATAAATTACGTCTAAATTGAAACATTTTTGAACGAGTTGGAGCAATTTCCATCCCAAGCTTCTCTATCATCTAAATAATCCGATATTTTATACCTAGTAGGCTTTAATAAAAAGGTTTTGTTTAATTACATTTTTAAATTAGTTTAAATAAATAAAGTTGTTGGTAAGTTGTTAATTTGTGTACATCACTTGGGAGTTTGTTATAACAGCGTACACCTTGCCCTTTAAACGATTTACTAACTTTATGAAGTCTACATGTGGCAACAGCGAGTTTATCTTTATTTCTAGTATTGCAATTATGACTATTGCTATTTTTCTTAAACAGATTAATATTTTTGTGAACATACATCAAACTTTCATAGATGTGTTGACAAGGGAATGTCATAATATTCAAATCATAACTAACGGGGGGGGGGGGGGGGGGGGGGGGGGTTTGTAGAAGAAATGGCTGTAGAAGGGTTGGACGGCCGGCAGCTAGATGGGTGGACGACATCGTTAGATTCGCGGGCCGTCAATGGGTGAGACTAGCGCAGGATCGTGGCGGATGGCACAAACTTGGGGAGGCCTATACCCAGCAGTGGATGAAGTCAGGCTGTGGATGATGATGATGATGAATAATATTCAATAATTTAATGAAAAATTTTTTTTTTGTTTTTATGGGTGACTCGCGATATCTCAGTTCAGGGTGACCCACTAGTACCTATATACCAATTACTAATATTATAAAGAGTTAAAGTTTGGTGTCTGTATGTTTGTAGGGGATAATCTTCGAAACTACGGAAACGATCCTTAAAATTCTCTCACTTAGAGGAAGCTACATGATTCTTAGTTTGGTTAGGTTAGGTTTTATTTTTGTTAAAAATTTCCGTGCGATACTTTGGCGGGTCAGCAAGAGTACAATGAGATAATATGTAAATACATGTATATTTTTTCTGTTTTAAATCATAACTATCAATAAATCGCCAGGTATCTGAATATTTGCATACGTTAATTCACCGTCGTCAGTCAGGCAAACTTTGTTGTTGCTATTTCCGGTAGTTAGGCATTTGTTTACTCTTCCGGTTTTAGATCACTGATATATTGTTTTTCACTACTGAATAGCTTTAACTATAGATCTAGCGGTAATTCTATCCAAATATTAATTTGGATAACAATGTCATACGAGTTTTAGAAAAAAAACGTTCTGGCTTATGACTAGTCTCCCAAAATGCTAAAGAGTACAATATCATATTACGTCCATTCGCACAAAGTCCAGTTTCCTAAAACGTCCAGTATCAAAAGGTCCACTTACCAAAATGTCCAGTGTCATAAAACATTCAATTACTCCTTTATTTTGTTTCATATATACCAATACTAGCTGAACCGCCCGCGGCCTCGCAAGCGTTGTTTTTCAATAAAAACATTACCCTCCTTTTGCGCAGTCGAGTATAAAGTAGCCTTTGTCCTTCCCCAGGATGTAATTTATCTCTTTGCCAAATTTAATTACGATCGGCTTCGGCCGTTTAGCCGTGAAAAGGTAACAATCAAACACATTTAAAATATTAGTACGGATTAACAAAGGCAATTTATTTTCTTTCGCCAATCAGGTATTATATATTATATACCTAATATTATACTCTTATGTATGGTTAAGGTATGTACAACTGTATAATTACACATGTTGCCTGTGATAGGTTTAAAAAATCTATAATAGGTACAGCGGTCACATGCATAATAATTGTCTTATTAGTAGTTTATTGATAACTAGCTGACCAATCCGCAGCTTCGCACTCGTAGTTTTTCAATAAAAACATTACCTTCTTTCTGCGCAGTTGGGTAAAAATTAGCCTATCAATTAGCCTAGCCAAAGTCGCCCAGAGATAGCGTAGCTTCCCAACAGTGAAAGAATTTGTTAAATCGGTCCAGTAGTTTCGGAACCTATTCAATACAAACAAACAAATCTTTCCTCTTTATAATATTAGTATAGATAATCAAAAATAATAAAAAGGGGGTGTCAAGTGAAGTTGCAAGTTTAGCTTTATTTCTAGGTTACCTATACATTTAGTAGTGTAACGCATACGAAGTCGCGGGTAACAGCTAGTTAATAAATAAAAACAACAATTAATTGATCGAGTGAAGCGAGATCTCTAAATTAACTTGGGCAAATCGGCGTTGTATGTATGTATGTTTGTTTGTCCGAGGATAACTTTCGAAGCGTTGATCCGATCGTCCTGAAATTTGATACATAGGTAGGTAGTGATGGCACAATTTTGGTGTGACTAAATGAGCTAAAAATGTTAGGGGAGTTTTTTAGATATTAGGGTTCAAGAGGGGTAGAAAAAAATTGAAATGAGACTATTAGGTCTAGAGGGACGTCAAGGTCATCGTAGTTATAAAAGCTTTGCTCAATAAGCTAGTGTTTCATTCTTGAAAATAACGTATAAATCACCTACATTATTAATATTACCAGACAGACGGGCTGGCGGACACGAGAGTGGTCTTATAAGGGTTTCTTTTTTACCTTTTGTAAAAGTAAACTAAAATAAGACAAAACTATTAACACAATCACTCCATTTAATCAATATAATTTGTGAACTAATATTATAATATGTACAATACTTAGCCAACAGTTATTCTAAATCAGTAGAATACTTTACACTAGTTTTGCACTTCTTTATAAATATAAACCGATTATAAGTCTGGCCGAGTTCCTTGAGTCCCGTTTCAAAAATCAACTGGTTCCGTTCTTCTTTTTAAAAATAAGCTTGGTGTTGCCCCGCCATTCTACCGGGCAATTGTGTTTGTATAACAACTATTCTACCGCGAAATAAAAAAGGTTACATCGAGGCGACAACACTTTTGAGGTACGGAACCCAAAAAATGGTGCATGTCTGATCTTATTGAAGAAGTATGCATGTTTTACCAATAGTGAGAGAAGGTAATGGAATCCAAAGCTATTGTAAAGTCTTGGGTTTAATGAACTCAACAGATCGCGTAATCAATTTAGTGGTTAAAATATATAGTCTTTATATAATATGTTTATATACTATGACAGTTTTCCTACTTAATCTTTACTTTCAACAATTCCATCGACATCCGGTCCATTGAAAACCTCCCTCCATCCAATTAATGTAATTGTATCACAATGTTCCGCCGAGTATAAAAACTTACGACATCTACCAGGAAAAGGACGAAATAAATTCGACTTGCGACTCATAGCTTCCTTAATACACCGTGGAGACAACGAAATTAACTTTTAGTCAGTAAATTCTGCTTTTCAGATCAGTTTAGTACGATTACGGAAGTTCTCTGATAAATGTACGCATTTTAACAGTGGCAGATGAGCAATTAATGAAGTCAAGTAAAGAACTGCGGCTTTTTTACATAATTATATATCCTAAAGTTCGGAATATCCGACCGCCACAGATTGGAGGATACCCAGAGCACGCGGTAAAAGTGCTGAGCCTATATTTTGTGAGTGGGCCTTGTTATATTTTGATTAGATTTCAAGAGTTTAGAATATTTGCGACAGTGTCGTAGCATAGTAGGGGCGGCAGGGGTGGCCCGCCCCGGGCGGCACCTTTAGGGGACGGCAAAATTTCACAATTGATAATATACCTAGTCAGGTCATAAGTATTGTCACACAGTAAAAACTTTTCTTTTAGAATGCTGGCCACAAAAAAGTTTATATAATTCGAATTTCGAATTGTTCATGAAAATAAAAATGTATACTTTTTAGAATTTTACTCCGTTTTAAATATGGAGTGGACGCTTTAAGAAAACCGTGTTGCAGTTATTGCGTTGCATCGTTGCGGTTACGCGCCAAGTCAAATATTTGACATACTGAAAAATTTGAATATAACCAAAAGATTCGTTTATCACACCATCAAACGATACAATGAAGACTCTAGTGTAGATGACAGGTCAAGAAGTTGTCGCCCTCGGTCTGTTAGGACTCCAGCAGTGATAAAAGCTGTGAAGGCGCGAATTCAAAGCAATCCCAAACGTAAGCAGAAACTGTTGGCCCTTCAGATGGGGTTAAACAGAACCACGGTGAAAAGGGTGTTAAATGAAGACTTAGGGCTTGGGGCATATCGAAGAAAAACAGGACATCATTTGAATGCTTGTCTAATGGACCTGAGACTGAAGAGATGCCGTGCTTTGTTGAAGCGGTACGCGGGAAAAAAATATCGGGAAATTCTTTTTTCGGATGAAAAAATTTTTACCGTAGAAGAGAGCTACAACAAACAAAATGATAAGGTGTACGCATACAGTAGTGAAGAAGCAAGCAACCGTATTCCGCGTGTCCAACGAGGTCATTTTCCATCCTCGCCCATGGTATGGTTGGGAGTTTCTTATAGAGGTACATCTTTGTGAGAAAGGTGTAAAAACGAATGCAGTTGTGTATCAAAATACATTCCTGACGAACCTTGTGGAACCTGTTTCTCATACCATGTTCAATAACAGGCACTGGGTATTCCAACAAGATTCGGCGCCAGCTCATAGAGCGAAGAGCACACAAGACTGGCTGGCGGCGCGTGAAATCGACTTCATCTGGCTCGAAGACTGGCCCTCCTCCAGTCCAGATTTGAATCCGTTAGATTACAAGATATGGCAACACTTGGAGGAAAAGGCGTGCTCAAAGCCTCATCCCAATTTGGAGCCAATCAAGACATCCTTGATTAAGGCAGCCGCCGATATTGGCATGGACCTCGTTCGTGCTGCGATATACGACTGGCCGCGCAGATTAAAGGCCAGTATTCAAAATCACGGAGGTCATTTTGAATAAACTTTAGTGTCATAAGAATTTATGTTTTGTTAAGTTCATTTTGGTATATAAATGGTTACATAATGAATAAACTTGTTTCAATGATTTTATATTAAACATGTGACAGAATTTATGACCTGACCAGGTATATATAAAAGAAAGTTGTGTTAGTCACACTATTAAAAACTCAAGAACGGCTTAACCGATTTGGCTGAAAATTGGTGGGGAGATAGCTTAGAATCAGGAAACGGACATATGATACTTTTTATCCCATTCGACAGCGTTCCCGTGTGACGTGACATAAAACGTCAAAGAGATTACAAGGCACTATAAAACTAACAAAACGCAAATGACAGCTATACGTAATTTTGTCTATGGTTAAGTATGGTTGTATACAAAAACATCGGGTTAGTTACATCATTTATAACTCAAGAATGGCTGGACCGATTTTGATGATCTTTGATTTCTTGGATTTGTCTCCGCCCCAAATATCAGAATAACTATTAAAATATTGAAAAAATCACGCTGAAGGAAATTACGAAAAAAATCATTTTCTCATACATAATGACGTTATATGCATGTCAAGGCGGTACGAAGTTCGGCGGGTCAATTAGTATCTTATATATATATTTGAATCATTTCATATTTTTTTCGCACCTACTATTCGGACCGATCGAAATGAGCACGGAATTTTACATTCCTTATACATAGTCTTAAATAAGAATACCTAAATAAGAGAGAACAAAATTTTCTTTCGCCCCGGGCGGCTGACACCCACGCTACGCTACTGGTTTGAGAGATATCTAGAGCTGGGATGCTCACTATCTAAATTTTTATTTGTGCACGAACAAGATTGACTAAAGCATGTAGGTATACCTACTGATCTCAGAAAGCTAAATTAACTCTTGCTCATGATCTAAAACAATAATATAGCTTCTCTAATAGACATGGACATAGACATAGACGATCATTTATTTGCCAAATAGCACACATAATACATAGTCAAAAAATTATTTAAAATAATGAACATAAAAATAACCATTGTACAGTACCTACATGTAAAACAGACACAAACAAACAACTTTAAACATGAGGTAGGTATGTTGTGTGCTATATAGCAGCAAAAGGGCCTCGACTTAGCATTATGTCAACTGGGTTAGCCAGGTTAGCATTATGGCAACTAGTTGACGCTGTTATTCTGCCGAGACCGCTTAATCACCCACTAGACCCTGTGAGAGCAATATTATAATAATTGTGTGATGTCAAGGATGAAATATGTGATGTCAATAATGAAATATGTGATGTGTATCATAAATAAAAACATTATAATGTCAGGGATATACAAACTACATGAATAAATTACAAAAATAGCATTAAAAATTTAAAAATAAAATAATTATAATTGAATTATAACAAAAATACTCTAAAACTAGCCGGTAAATGGGGCGTTCGCACCAGGCAAACCAGTTTTCTGCCTATCTATCACCACTCTTTTGAATTGTTTTTTAAACGTGTATATTACTCGTGCGCGATAACTTGGGACCTGCTAGGCGACTCCCCGACCGCTTCCCCTGCACTTCCCCGATGGCGCCCGTATTGTACCGTTCGCATCACTATTTTTTACTAGGGTTTTTAGTCTCGTACTGGCCTACGTCACGTAACGACGCGCTCTGGAATTCATTTAGTTTTTGTTTGTGTTATTGTTTTGTTGTTGTAGTTTTTGTTGTTATAGTTCTTGTTAAGTGTTTTTGTTATCATTATGAAGGGTAAACCTTTGCATAGCGGAGAAAGAAACCTCGTGCTAAAAGTGTTAGAGTTTTTTGAAAACGAAAAACGGAACAAACAGTTTTGTTTACCTGTCCACTAAGTAGTGACGAAGATGAGATAATGTAAATAATAGATAAAATAAATGTATAAACTTAAACATTGTATTTTTATATTATTCAAATAGTGTAAAAAAGATTATATAAAAAGCAGCGTCCTCCCTGAGTAACATAATAAATTAGGTTAAAAAAAACAAAGACGAAGCCGCGGGCGGCTGCTTGTTATACTCGCTTTTTTGCGGGCGGTACAAACACGCCAATATGACGTCACCGCGCTCAGGTCCCAACTTATCGCGCACGGGTAATATTTGGATTTCAAAAGTCGTAGCGGTGATGGCAGATTGTTTCAGCACTTGGTTGCAAGGTATCGAAAGCTACCCCTAAACGCTACTATATTGAATTTGCTGTAGTGCAGAAGGTTTCTCGTCGTTTTCTAATACTGGTCATATACATAAATATTTACAGTTTTCTTTTAATAACGCATTTGACCTTGTTACTTAGCTTTAATTTTGAGTAAAATAAAAACAGTTTTACGGATTCCCGCATTCAAAATACGAGTATGGCAGTCATGTTGCTTGAATATAACATTTTAGCGGTTTTCTCATAGCTCTTGCATAAAGCGCTACGATGTTTATGCTCACATCCAGGTGCACCTACATAAAAATGGAATCAGCGCAACCGCACGATTGCTCCTAAACTTATAAAAGGCATTCGTTCTGCGCAGTTTTTAATTTCGATAAAATACAAGGCCAGATTGCACAACTATCCCTAAACGTATTAGGCGACTAAACATATGTAACTTTGACGTATTTGTATGATTTGACAACACCTTAAATCATATTTAACCGCTAAATACGTTTAGGCATCGTTGCGCAGGTCGTGTCTTGGAAACACTTCCATCTGGTAGTGATGATACAAAATCACTTCCAACGGTTTTTAGATGATTCGACTGTTACTTTTATATTTTTGAAAGGGATAAATATGTAAATTATTGTATTTTTATTATGTTAATAATGGTATAAAGAGGGAGACGGGTAGGCCTTTGGTGTGGGACGCCACGTGCGTCGATACCCTTGCGCCATCTCATCTGTCTGGTACAGCAGTTGGGGCCGGTGCGGCGGCAAATTCAACCGAAGATCTCAACGTGCGGCGCAAATATGGAAGTCTCGACAGAGCTTACGTATTTCAGCCATTTGGGGTCGAGTCCATTGGGTACCGGGGCCCATCGCGTTTTCCAAATTCTTTCTGGGCGTCTGGTCGAAGCGACGTGTGATCCGAGAGCTGGCGCTTGTCTGGGTCAACGCATAAACATTGCAATTCAGCGGGGCAGCCGGTGTCTTGGAGACACCTCCGCCTGGTTCTGTTGATGATCTGGAGCAGTTGAGCTATCTATAAATCGTTTGCAACGGTCTTTAGATGATTCAACTATTTCTTCTGCATTTTTATTGTTAATAATAGTATAAATATATATTAATATTAGTACCTATTTATTGAAAACCGAAAAAACATAACCGATATAGTGATCTGCAGGTCTGGTGCAAGATCAATTTGCAAACAAGTGGAAAAATTAGACCTTTGCATGTGTTAGTACAAACTTGTAAAAACAAGTTACAAAAAGAACTGTTCAAATTAAACTAAACGATAGAAATTTTAATTTATTATTTATTTAATATAAAAGCTACGTCGGATCGGAAGCCTTCTGACCATCTATAAATTTCCACAGGGTCCGGGGTCGACAACTTACCCGTGCAAACTTTTTATTGTTACTGTCTACATAAACCAACACTTACTAAAGTTCTAAAAAAAATTGGTCGTCTGTAAAGTCAATAAATTTTTACGGACGATAATTTTACGTGATAACGAGTGGAAGAGAGATAGATGCGTCACAAGCGGAACACTTAGGCCGATCGCGCCTCTCTATCGCTTCTTCCGCGCTCTCGCTTCCGCGCTCAGCTCAGGCGGAACGTGACACTTATTCGTGCGTGCAGCCGGCGTCCATCGATTTATAAGACGTTATCACGTCAAAAACTGTGATATTGCGTAAAACTACAGGGTGCACAGAACCAAAAAAAAATGATTAGATTTCTTTGTTTGTCGTACACTTGTGTTCAAGTACGTATAAAATATAAAGCCTTACCACCCAACCTATGTTACGCAACATTTAGTGGGAAGAAAATGCTAATTAGCATTAAGATCGTCCACGTAAATAAATAAGCTTAACTCCAAGAACGGAAGGTCATTCAGGGAAACAGGAGAATTGAGATCATGCAATTGAATGTGCAGCGTAGGACGACGGCCCTCCACTAGATGTAGATATGACCTGTGACTATGGCTAGAAGTTGCAGAAAGCTGGAGGCCGTACAAGTTCGGTTATGACAATCTATAGGAGAGGTTCAGCAAAGGACGTTCTGATGGTAATATTATGATGAAGATGATCAGAAAGCTATTTTAAAACCAAGCCCTAATCTGAAAACAGTGATAAATTTTTGTGAAAAATATAACTTACACATCCCGCCATAGATCTGATAGAGCTGATCCGCTGAAATGATAAGACGGAACGCTACTGGCGGCCAGCCAAGGTGTTATTTTATGAAGGCAGCTTCTATTATTACAAGCACTCGGTTAGGACAGATTCGTACAAATAAATTTTGTACCTGTTTAGAATTCCGATGATAAACAGGGAAATATCCAAATGATCTGTATTAGCTTTTATCAAACTTTATTATTTTCTTCGAGTAGATAGCTACTAAAGGTACCTATAAAACATCGTTAAATACTACTGTAGAGTTCTTTTCTGTAGAAGTCCTCAACCCATTAGCGTCCTCGCTCGTTTTCGCTCGCTCGTACGCGAAAATATCTCGGGTGTATTTAATCACTTACGGCCCTTGGATAACAATCTATCCTACTAATATTATAAAGAGGAAATATTTGTTTGTGTGTATTGAATATGCTCCGAAACTACTGGACCGATTAAAAAAAATATTTCACTGTTGGGAAGCTACACTATCCCCGGGTGACATAGGCTACTTTTTACCCAACTGCGCAGAAGGAGGGGGAAGGTAAAGTTTTTATTGAAACACTATGCGTGTGAAGCTGCGGATTTGTCAGCTAGTGTAGTATAAACATACAATCTAAAAACCACATACTTATTAAAATATTAAATAGTATAGATTAATATAGATACACGTTTAAAAAACATTTCAAACGAGTGGTGGTAGATAGGTAGAAACTGGGTTGCCTGGTGCGAACTCCCCCTTTACCTTCTAGTTTTAGGGTATTTTTCTTAATATTATTCTAATTCACTTTTAATTATCTAATTTTTATTTTTAATACTATTTTTGTAATTTATTCATGTATTTTGTTATAATCAATTCACTTAACATTATTATATTTTTATATAAGATACACATCACATATTTTAGCACTGACATCACACAATTGTAATGTTGCTCCAGTGTCTCCAACTCTATTTGTCAAAATTACGGTGTTGCTAGTTTAAAAATACGGTAAATGGCGGAAAATTACGGCAGATCAAAAATTAAAAATATGGTAACTTTATTTCACAATTAAACCTTAAGTTTCAGGTATTTCAGCCTTTTTGTACATGGAAACATTTACCATTTTTATCATTTTATCGGTGGGATGGAAATCTACGCAGTTTTTTCCTGATCTCTTTATGAGTTGCTGCGTAAATAAAATCCCAGCAATAGATTTGGTTGACACATTTTCTCTTTTTTGTTTTTAAGTCCGTAATGTGGCTGAAAATGCGCTCGCAATCGGCGTTTGAGTGGGGCAATAACAACATTCCTAGCAAAAAATTTGCTAAGTTATAGAATGCTCGCGAATCTTCTTTAGTTCTGACTTCTGACACTTTATTTTAATTAAGGAAGAATTGAACATGTCTACGGTAGGTGGTAGATATGTTCAAATTACGGTAGGTTTACCGTAATTACGGCGTTGTTGGAGACACTGTGTTGCTCTCACATGGTCTAGTGGTTAATTAAGCGGTCTCGGCAGAATAACAGCGTCAAGTGCTAACCCAGTTGACATAATGCTGAGTGGAGACCCTTTTGCTGCTATAGCACACAACATATCTACCTCATATTTAAAATTAATTATGTATTATATTGTTTGTTTCTGTTTTGCATGTAGGAACTGTTCAATATTGTTTTTTATGACAACCTCTGTGGCGCAGTGGACGAATATCCGGGTGAGACGCAGGAGGTTGCGGGTTCGATTCCCGCCGCGGAACAAATGTTTGCACGATCTACAGATATTTGTTCAGGGTCTGGATATTTTTCTATGTATTATAAGTAAGTATTTACAAAAAAAAGTATATAAGTATTCTATCAGTTATCTGGTTCCCATAGTACAAGCTTTGCTTAGTTTGGGCTAGATGGCGTTGTGTGAAATGTCCAGCATTATTCCCATCTGTGGACACCGGGGCTGATTAAACATAAAGAACCTTATTTAGTATTAGCATTAAGAGTGGACTATACCTCAGCCCAAACTCGAATTTCACCCCCGTTTCTCCACGCGCCGCTGCACGTCCTATCTCGCCGTGGTTCTTATGTTTGCCGGTTTTTTATCATTCAGTCCCTTCATTATCTTATTGTGTTTATTTCTTATTAATGCGTCTTTACAAAAAACTAACTAAATATAAATTCAATAAAACAAGCGTCACGGGTACCCCGTCTGAAAGCCGAGGCCAGACTGAATCGCGGAACGGGCGTCCGGAGCGAATGGTTTCATTAGTGTAAAACTTAGATATTTTCATTGTATGGTAAAATCAAAAGGTATTTTGAAAATTTAAAACACAGGTGCCCTTATTTATGTTTTGTAGAATTACTGTATAAAGTTTCAAGATCTAAATTGTAGTATTCATCGCATAAGAACGGTTTTAAGATAAATTTGGAGTCATCTTTGGATTTTTTTTCTATCGAGAATATTTTACGGAATCGTGTTTTCACAACACAGGCGCTCTAGCACGTATCCTTAACTATAACATTTATGAATTACAGATTGAAAGCACACACTTTGTTGAACAAATCATTGTTTCCCAATAAGCGATTTAACGTCTCCCCAGGTATAGTGCGCCCTTAAGTAACCTAATTGTATAATTGTTTGTTGTCCTTAATAAAGAAAGATAAAATTATCATCATCATATCAGCCGTAGGACGTCCACTGCTGGACAAAGGCCTCCCTCATTGATCTCCAGGAACTGCGGTTGGAAGCGGCCTGCATCCAACGCCGACCTGTGGTTCTTACCAAGTCGTCTGCCCATCTTGTAGGTGGACGTCCTACGCTGCGCTTGCCGGTCCGTAGCCTCCACTCGACGGCCCCATCGGCCATCTGTTCTGCGCGCTATATTTAAAAATAAAATAAAATAAATAAATTATTTATTTATTTTACGTTCATTATTTTAAATCATCTTTTGTAAATGTGTTATGTGTGCTATTTAGCAAATAAATTATTGTATATCTCTATTTTTATAGATAGGTACATCAGAACGTATTGTAAGAACAAGGTGAAATAAATTGTACAATCAAATAAAACTGTAGAGCAGACAACATAATAGGCTAAATTTTTTAAGATGTCCCAAAAATGGTTCACTAAAACATGAAATAAAATACACGGGGCAAACTTCATTATTACATTGTTTCTCTTCATAAAATTAGGACGAGCTTTAAGTTTCTGCATTTCACAAAACCATCACATGTGATGAGTTTACTGCGTCGAAATATTGGGATATTCAAAAACTCACAAATCATACAAATAGAATAGAAAAATAGTAATAGAAAATAGTACAAAGAGCATCACATATGATGACGTAGCTTATATCTTACCTTAGCAGTATTGTTACGCCTATTTGTAACACGTAAATATAAATACTTACAGGTATAAATTGAGTTGTGAGGATAGGTATCGAATACCTAAACTAGGCTGGCCATTACTTTGGTACGAGCCTATCGTAAACCCTAGCCACCTGGAGCCCCTATTTCACCCAAAGGCAATTTTACTTGATAAAAGGAGAGGGCACAAAAACAACTAGCATCGAATCTAGACGAACGTCTATCAAACAATATAAGTTTAACTGCGTCGTAATAAGGTTTAAAATATACCTGGCTAAGCTATTGACCTAGTTGTTCCCGTATGGCAGAATTGCGTGTGTTAGTTCAGTGTTCCGCATTATACTCTCGCATGTCATGTATGCTGTTACCTTTATTTGATTTAAGCCTAATGTCTTTATTGAGCCGTCCATACCAATTTGATGTTAACCTATTTTGTAAATGCAATTTACACCATCATCGATATGTAGACTGGTCAGCTATTGTCGGCATTAGCCCTGTGATAATTGAGCATAGTTTCAGTATCAAAAATCAAGTAGGTTCTACTTATCATAACGGCATAAAAAAGATAGTTCTACCATCAAAAGCAGCGCGAATTTGAATAATTTCAATAACACACAAATATTATAAATGTGAAAGTTTGCATGTTTGTTTATTTATTTGTTTGTCACGTCGTAACGGCGGAACCGATTTCGATAAAATTTGGTATATACGTAGATTATTACCTGGAGTAAAACATAGGCTACCTTTTGTCCCATAAATCAGTTCCCATGGGATTAAAATGGGGTGACAAGTCAAGTTGCAACAGCGAGTTTCGCTTTATTTCTAGATTACCTACACATATAATAGTGAACCGCGTACGAAATCACGGGCAACAGCTAGTTTAATCCTTTTATCCAAGATTATAAACCAAAGCAATGTCGCCATTTAAATGTTTACTGTAACAGCGGATTTTGGATTATATAATGGCAGATTCACTGTGCAAGATTTACTTATGGTAGGCATATTCGACAACATTAGACACTAGGGCGACTTCCACAATGATTCCTAATCATATTTACTGCCTAAATATGATTTAGAGAGTTGCCAAATCATACAAATACGTCAAAAATTAAACACGTTTAGTTTAAATTACGTTTAGGTACCGTTGTGCAAGCCGGGCTCAGTCTACCGAGTGTAAACTGTAGCGACACCAAATTGCACATAATTTCGCAGTCTCCCAGTAGATATTGTTACGCCGAAGCTATTACAGAATAAGTAATACTAAAGTAATAGGCGGTTACTCGGAGTTATACCTACTGTGTCACAGAATAGGTAATACTTGGTATGGAATATATCTCCATGCTACGTTTTTACCTACAGTGGCACAGAATAAGAAACAGTCGTTGTTTGAAATACCTACACTTTTCTAGTCACTAGTGGAAACGTCGAGAAGGTTCTGGAAATAATGCGCGGTATAAATAGTGCGTAGAGAGTAAGTCTTGATTTGGCGGTACGTGCGAACATTTCGGTGACTTTTAGTGGTTTATTGTGTAACAGTGGTGTGATTTAGTGTGTTGTGAATCCTTGTGATTAAGATCGTGTATTTATCATTTTAGTGTTGAATATAAGTGTTATTTTGGTTAGATTGATTTTCATTATTTTATCCCGAACCCTCAACACGTAACAATATGTATAGACAGAGGCCCGCTGTAAAACTGTACTGACCAACAATGTGCATAAGTTCAAACCTATAAACAGACAGAAGAGCATTTCGTTCAATATTTATCCGTGTTCAAATGCCGATAACCTGGCACATAAACCAGCAGTGTTAAATATTTGCACAGGCTAAAAATACATTCTTGCTGATAAAATATGCTCCGTGCCTTGCTCGCGCATCTAACCTTTGAAACTTCGATATCTGAAACAAAATGCTTGCATTGCATAACACATCTCAATTCTCATAATTCTGTATGGGCGTAAGTCGTGACCTAACAAATTGTTTGTGTTACAAAATTTGGCAATTATGTAAATACTTAACTATTCTGTCAAACAAAACCAAAGGAGTTTTAGGATAACATACCTTGCGACAAGCATTGGTGCAAACAGGAAAATGTTTACTCAGTACTTTGTGCTCTTGGTGTGTCAGAGGCATTCAGCTGGCCTAAGAACTTTGACACCAGAAAGGGGTACATAAACTGGTTATATTAAACATATTCAGACTACATACTCAAAGCTCTCAGTATCTAGACTCAAAGTTAAGAATAATACACCAATATTTATTATAAATTTTCTTATTTATTTTAATTAAAAAATAGGTCAACAAAAAGATGCATATGACGACGATGATGGTGATGATGAATGGGAATACAAATTATCATTAAATCCACAATCATCAAGGCTAGCACAGCGATTTCCTTGTCTACTCTACGAAGAGACGACAAGGCTCTGACCGCAACTTGTATTTCTGCGTATATTGTTATTTGTATTTTTATATTGTTTTTAAATTTAAGTGTGATATACAATAAAGCGTTATTCTATTCTCTGTCGATTCTTCCGAAATTGTCTTTGCCACGAGCAGGCTCAATAAGGTTTCTTCTTAGACAAGTGAAGGATACTCTGTCTATAGTAACGTACGATGTATATCTAATTAATTAAATATCTAACCAAAAATTGTTGACAAGCGCGCGATTGAGAAGAGTGCGTAAAGTGGGTGATAGACGTACGAGCAAGTACGCGTACTTATGGCTCGACGACCTTTTTCGCTTGTGTGTTACCGTAAGTACGCGTACTTTAAAACCGGCGCGCAAAATCGTCGGTGATCCAACCGTAACCGGTTTGAAATCTTGCTCGTCGCTCGTCTTGGCTCGTACGTGTGGCAGCACTGCGAGCCGCGAGCCGCCATTTTGCTCGCTAGTGCGTGGACGCGCACGCTTGTCGTGTTTAGAGATTTTAGCAATTTTTGTTAATTTTGATTCAGAAATTTCTCAAAATGAGTGATTTCCAAAGTTATTCGCATTAACTGTTAACCGAATTTATAGAAGCTTTCTGAAATAACCCTTGTCTTTAGAAAATTACAAGCAACGATTACAAAAACATGAAGCTTCAAGCTTTTAAATGTAATCCTACTAATATTATAAACGCGAAAGTTTGTATGGATGTGTGGATGTTTGTTACTCTTTCACGCCGGAACGGCTAATCCGATTGCGATGAAATTTTGTATAAATGTAGATTATAACCTGGATTAACACAGGCTACTTTTTATTGACAAACATTGTGAGCGAAGCCGCTGGTGGCAGCTAGTACGATATAATTCCTAAATAACACAAAGCTTTTTCTGTCGACAACATTGCAATGCAGAGTAAGTAAGCTTCACGTGTGTCACTAACGTCGAGCCGAGTAAGTTCGCGATCTTAAAAACCGCGTACTTTAAGTTCGTACGTCTATCACCCACTTAAGAGACAACTTGAGAAAACAGCGCTATCTAGGCATCGCAAGACCTAGACAATTTGAGAAGAAAGTTGTCTATCCTTAAATGTCAAAGATAGAGAAAATGATGGTTATCATGCTCGGCGTTGTAGACTACTCTCGAGGAAGTCGACAGCGTTTCTTCCGGTTCACTCTCGCAATCGTCGTGCTCGAGACGGTCGACAAGTGTCTTCTTTCTTCCGATGACTCAATACAAGATTCTTCTCTGACTTTACTGTGCTAGTCCTACAGAAGTGGCATGGTACACACGGTTACACATCAAGCTATACATCTCCAGTATAACCTGGCCTCGCATTGTGTAGGTCTTTCGTAGAATCAGAGGTCAGCTTATACTGGAAATTATAGCTTGATGTGTAGCCGTGTGTACGAGTAACATAAATATATTTCCAGCATTATAATAACTTTAATTATTGAAGGATGACATTTTTATATGAATGGGTAGAACCTTGATAGAACTTCGCATCTAGTAAGTTCTATAGGTAATACTAGCAGTTTTGCTATTACTTAATCCTGCGGAAGTATCGCTTTCCTATTGACTGGGTGTTTTCATGTGTTAAAGTCTGAAACAAATAAATGTTTTTACATAGGTAGGTAAGTTTTCATAATCAGTGTTATATTTAATGTCTTTTTGAATGTACGTTTTATTTTATAACCTTCTGTTTAGTCTGTGTGTACTGTTGTCCTAAATAAATGTATTTTACTATACTACTTTACTTTAAGTAACCTTACTTAGAATACTTCAATGAGCTGGTAATGGAGGGTAACGGAATATAATAAAGACAGTTTAAAATTTCATTGATAGAGCGAAGCGAGATCTCTAAATCATCTTGGGCAAATCGGCGTTGTAAGTATGTATAAATATATATGTTTGTTTGTCCGAGGATAACTTTCAAAGCTTTTATCCGATCATCGTGAAATTTGGTATATAGGTAGTTAGGGATGTCAAAATTTTGGTGTGACTAAATGCGCTAAGAATGGGGGGGGGGGGGCGTTGTTGAGATATTGAGGTTCAGTAGGGGTAAAAATAAACAAAATGGGACTATCCAGTCAAGTGGCATGTCTAATGAAAGGTCTTTATTAGTATATTTGAACCCCGTTTTTATTTTTAGTTTAATCTTTGTAGTTATTGAGTTATTAGCCACAATAAAACTGAACTTAGACAAAATTCACAGGGTACACCAATAACCTAACAATGCTGAAATTTGGTGTACGTGTAGCTTTAGTGACACATATATAGGCAAAAATGAAAAGAATTCCATAATAACAGCAATTTCTACCCCAAAAACTCATCCATTGAAATGAACTCCCGTTACCAGTAATTTGTATGAAAATGTAGGTCAAGTAAATTGGGTATATATTTCGTGGCACTATTTTATTAGTCAAAGATTAAGACCGGCTTGCACAACGATCCCTAACCGTATTTGGTGACTAAACATGTTTAAATTTTACGTGTTTGTATAATTTGACAACTCCTTAAATCATATTTAGCCCCTAAATACGTTTAGGCATCGTTGCGCGAGTCGCCCTAAGAATATTATTTTTTTGTGTTTTGGGAGACTCGCGAGATCTCAGTTCGGGGCGCACCACTTAGTTAGTGGGACAAAATTGCTTGTTCGGGGAGAACTACTAGGGCGCACTCTGATCCCGACCCAGAATTATGTCCACTTGTATCTTTTTGAAATAATATAGTTTTCAACCATTTATAACCACCGATCAATGTATAAAAACGCGATTTAGGCTAAGTTCATATAAGCGCGCGGTACAAGCTCAAACTAAATAGTGGTTACGTCTACATAGCCACGCGCTACTCGTCTACATTGTAATGTAGACGATACACACTATTTAGTTTGATCTTGTACCGCGCGGTTAGTAGTTCCGCGCGGCGGGTCATATGAACTTAGTCTTAGGCGTAAAGCTGGATTAGGTGGTTTTAAGCCTGACCAATGGAGGGGGTTCGCTGACTCTACGCGGGGGTCGTGCGATCGATGGCTCTCTACGGAGCACCCGTGTGGTCCAGTAGACTGACGGGTGTTAGGCGCTGCAGGACTATGTACAGTAGTCTGCAGCGCACTATAGCTATTCGTATCGCGCGAGGACACCGGACGATATCGTATGAGGCGGCAACTCTCTTGGCGCGGTTTCCGCCCTTTGACATCTTGGCGGCGATGGACGCACGTGTGTACGTTCGTCTTCGACAGGATGACGGGGGCGGAGCAACGCCGGTGGAGGTGAGGCATGAGAAGCGACAACGTGCGCTCGTCAAATGGCGCGAGCGGTTCGACGAACCGCGGTACTCGCGCCAGCGCATCGTTGGCGCAATTCTGCCGAGCTTCGAAGCCTGGCTAGGGAGAGAGTATGGTAATGTCACCTATCGACTTACTCAGGTACTCACCGGGCATGAACGCGAACGGACACCGCAATGCCACCATTGTGGGAGGGATCGAGATTCCGCCCAGCATACCCTCGAGGAATGCTCAGCGTGGTGCGTGGAAAGGCGGAACCTGATCACAAGGATCGGGCAGGACCTCCGTCTGCCAAGCGTAGTATCGGCTATGTTGGCAGACGAGGACGGCTGGAAGGCCGTGGCCTCTTTCTGTGAGACCGTATTGGTTCGGAAAGAAGCCGCTGAGCGAGATCGGGAGAGGGCCGATCCCGCTCGGAGAAAGCGGCGGCGGGGGGCAGGCAACGGCCGCCCCGCGCCGCCTGCCCCGTAAGGGGGCAGAGTAATGGTTTCTCCTGCCAAACAGTTACCTTTCGGGTTCGTGGGTAGTCGGAGTGAGGGTTCTAGCCAACCCGGATAGCGGACTCAGGGAGGGCAGCCGCACAATGTGGCATGTGCGGCTGTGCACCGCGAGGGTGCTGGAGGCAACTGCCCGCGGGACGTGCTCTTTATGGGCGATGCATGAGAGGGGGCTCTGGTGCGTTCCTTGTGAGGTCCCAGAGCACTTTGACATGCATGGAGGCCAGCCACCGGGAGGTTTTAGTGGGTCATCGAGTTCGACAACCCCACATAATCCGTATTGTGCCCCACATGCAATACGGGTATCTGGTTGCAGATTTCCACCTCGGAAAAAAAAGGTGGTTTTAAGCCTAAGACTAAGTTCATATGACCACGCGGTACCGCGAGGAACTACTAACCGCGCGGTACAAGATCAAATTAAATAGTGTTTATCGTCTACATTACAAATTGTAATGCAGTTTTTATTTGTAGTACACTATTTAATTTGATCTTGTACCGCGCGGTTAGTAGTTATGAACTTAACCTTAGGCTTAAAACCAACTAATCCAGCTTTACATCTATAGGTACTTACTAAGGTTAGCTCGAAGAAAATGCTAATTAGCATTAAGTTCGCCTATGTATTATTTTATTAGTGCAATAAAGAATTTTCTAATATAATCTACTTACCATTACACATTCATCTTCGGTAAATGAATAGTGTCGAGTTTGTTTCAATCCACTGGGACATACCGATACAGTTTCAAACTCCCGATCATTTAGTAAAGTCGTTTTACTCTGAAAATAATAATTTGTTTTTTTTAAGTAAACACACCTTAAATAAATTGCACGAAATGTGTCAGGCGATGCTACGTAGACCTTAGTACGAGTACGAGTGCCGAAGTAGGTAGATGTTTATTATACTACCTATCTAAAGTTGTAAGTGTTTCCAATTATCAAAAAAAAACCGAACCCACTTTTAGAATTTTGGTTGGCACTTTCTCGTCATATTCTTTATCGAGTTGAAAACTGCTTTCCAAATTCATCAATATAGTGTAGTTGTTGACACTCATCCTATTTCCTTCGAGCGTTATTTCCATCGTTGGCGATGACATTGCTAGTATTTTCCTACCCACATACGGAACCCCTGGAAAATTACCAAAATGATGTTAATATATAGTATACAATTGATACCTTAGATACTTAGTAGCTACCTAGTACTTCCGATAAAAAGTTTAGAAAATAATTAACATCAATGGTGGCGATTCTGTTGTTCACGCTAACTAAAATTGTGTAAAATACGAACGGTCTTATTTTGTTTAAGCTAAAAATCTAATTAGAATGACATTTAAAGTGACATTTCTAAAATTAAGTATTTTCTACTAAGATGGCGTGTTTTTGGGCTAGTTTTAGTTAGCAGTCAAATTGGTGCTGATTGAAATTAGCTCGCAAACACACTATCTTAGTAAAATTACTTAATTTTAGGAATGTTACTATAAATGTTATTCTAATTTGATCTTTAATGTAAACCAAATAAGACCGTTCGTACTTTTTACAATTTTAGTTAGTCAGCGTGAACAACAGAATCGCCACCAATGGTTCTGGCGATTCTGTTACTCACAATTTATACTGCTTACTGATTAGATACTGGAGTTTCAAAACAAACCACTTATTAAACCACTCACATGAATAAAAGGTACAAGAAACACATGAATGAAACATACCTACAGCATTGAAGTAATCGTCGATATTTTCATTTTTATAATGCTGGTATTTGCCTGGTATCAGCGACATCGTGATATGGTTAGCACACGGCACAACACGGATAGGATACGGCTCTCGGTCCAGTGGCGAGACAATTATTTACTTAACTATTTGACCTTGAGCTATAGCCGAAAAAAACACGGACACTCTGCTCACAGTTTCATTCATTCACCTAGCTCTACACACATTAGACCATCGAAACATCACACTGAATTACAAATTGTGTTCACAATGATTTTTATAATGCTTTTATCTGTGCTCTGAGTTTTATCTTGTTGATTTCTGTGTCAACAAGCATAGTTGAAATAGAAATCAGTATTGTTTACCGATCAGTATTTTAAAATTATCTAATCCGACTGATAAAAGTAGCTTAGACAAAAAATATTATCTTGGTATTAGCTACCTATGCAAATTAAAACAATGGCCGCACATGTTTTCGGGTACGATGCCTAACATTCGTTTGTATCAGTGGGAGCGTACGAAAATTGTATGGCGCTAACCGTAGCCGATGACCTTGAGCGAATGAGCGTAGCTATTGTTTCGACCTCGCACCAACCGCACCTCGCCACACGCATCTAACCGACCAGCAAAAAGGTGAGCGCGAGGCAGACGAGCACAACCCTCCCGTACGACAGACAGCGGTACCTTATAAGGGTACGCCCGCTAATTATTCGGAAAAATTGAAATAACTAATTGCTGCGTGAAAGACCGTCGCAGCACAGCATCATTTATTAAACTTGAAGGTTATAGTCTTTGCCCACATTTAGGTGAAAGAAAAATTACAAAATTGTACGTTTAGAGATTGAATCAAATTTATAGTCGAAAACAGCTACATTTTGTTATTTTTTTTTTCTCATAGTAAATAAACAGGTAGAACGTTTTTGTATGTGCACTTAGCAGATAACGTTCAATGAATGACATATATTTTTTGAGCACATAAAACTGATTCCTGCCTGAGGAGAAAGCCTCCAAATAAGACCAATCAGCTACTATATTCGCCTTAATTGTGTTCTACGTCATCGCAGAGTTGGCCACTAACTCATATAAATTTACTAACTTAGTAACAAAGGTTTACTTTTAAAAAACACCAGGGATTCAGGAAACACAGTCTGAAGATAATCCGGCGCGCCTACATCAGACTTATCGCTCTTGGCATCGCTGAATAATTTACTCGAAGACCACACTTTTACGAAAGTCGGATTTTCAAGAGGCGTGTGCATTACTAATGCATGTGGATAGGCTACAGTTCACGCCAAAGGAGGCTAGGCAGACAGAATAGTCCAAAACGCCGCCAGGGTTGGCAATTTCTTATGCCATTTTAAACTTGTTATTTCAGTATTATACTGTCTCAAAAGTTTTTAAAGTACCAGACCTTGAAAGGAAAACGATACTAGTGACCGTTGAAAGGGTTTTCTTGAAAGCTATGTAATGTAGAAATTTTAAACTTACTCATCCGTCTAAAAATTCTTGCAACTCATGGTCGTGAAGATATTTCTTGTATTCAAATAAACAAAATAATTAAATCGCACGTCGCTTCTGATGTTTTGCTTTGAACCAGCGATGGTCCGTTTCTTTTAGTTCTTAGTGTAAATGTAAGCAACAGTGCAAACCTCAGACGGGAGCTTCTGTAATCCTTTGAATATCAAAATTGTGTAACTTAACGCATTTCACATGAATGTTTTAGTTTGACTACAGTTCCCGGCTGCCGATATGGCTCTACGTGGGCATGAACACGCGAACGAAACAAGAGGAAACAAAAACTGCTTGTTTTGTATGTTAATGTCACTCATCACTTGTAAGATAAAACCGGGTCAGAAAAATAAAGAAAATTGTATGCGCAGACACAACGAAAATATGTTTTTCCAGACCAATATAATCTCGGGGTCTTCAAGTCCAGAATGAATAGGTTATTTCTAGGCAAGCGTAATCCATCTACGATCTCACTATCACTTACCATCAGGTGAGGTAGTGGCCAAGCGCTTGTCTATCTATACTAATATTATAAAGAGGAAGGATTTGTATTTTTGTGTGTGTGTATGTATGTAATGAATAAACTCAAAAACTACTAATCCGATCTGAAAAATTCTTTCACCATTAGAAAGCTACATTCACCTTGAGTAACATAGGCTACTTTTTACCCAACTGCGCAAAGGTGGGTAATGTTTTTATTGAAAAACTACACATGCGAAGCTGCGGATTGGTCAGCTAGTCATAAATATAAAACAAAACATATGTACATAAAGAATGGACACCTTTTTGGATAAACCAAGATTTAAGTAATAAGTATTAGTAAGAATTGAATAATGTATGAAATTAATAAATGATGTGAACACAAGACCGAATTCAAACGAACAATCTTGTGGCGGTAACACATTGGCTGGTACGGCAAGAGGCACAGCAACTGTTCATGTAATCTACGAATATTCAGCATGGTTTAGGATATAACTCTTAAAGGTGAACATTTCATTTATATTATAGGTTTTGAAGAAGCGAGAAGACGCTTAAGAGGCGTCATGGGAACCATTACTGAACGGGTCATACGGCTGGGATGTGTAGTTTCAGAAAAGGTCATGTTGTTATGATGGGTAAACTCTCGGGTAAGGACGCTAACAGTGTTATACATATAATTTTGGCAAAATGGTTGAACAAGGTGCAAAAATTAGTAGAAATAGGTAGAATTTGAAATGAAAAATAGGTAGTTTACAAATCAAATTTAAGTACATTTTTAATGATTAAAAATGCGTATAAAATGTTTAAAATTATTTAATGGTGATATTTATTCATATTTTTATTATACAATCTCAAATCTTCATCGTTAGGTACGCCACTTTTCGAAATAAACCTTCTTGTGAGCAGCAGTCCTTCTAAAGTTTCTGAGCATATTCTATTTCTCTGGCAGGTGTTCATTTCAAGTGACAGTCTGCGTCATATGACCTTAAAAATGCGCGCTATACAAAGTGCTCATATCAACTTTTTTAATAAGTACCTACCTCTGGATAAATTTTGGCTACATAAAATTATAAAAACTGATTTAAAAAGTGTAACTCTCATAAATACTAATTTTATCAAAAAACTTATAAAGGTGCTATAGCCTGCTGAGTTATTTTTAAGAGTTATAGTTTTAGATACTATTATGCTAAACTGTGTTTAGTTGTAATACGCTGTAAACATTTATGTTCAATAAAGACCTTTTAAAAACAAGTCAGCGTCAATTGTGACAGATGTTATTGTCAATGTCACTCTGTAGCTCTGTACCGACTTCTTATATCATGGACGCGTTCCGTTAATTACAATTTTATGACAGGCTTAATTCGATAGTAAGTAAATAACATTTCGTTACACGCGTGGAGAATTGTTTACAATGGTAATATTTTTAAAAATAGGTAGATTTCGTCGCTGTTCTGACTACGTGATGTAACCGACATTTTAGAAAATATTACTAAAAGTCGTAAGTTACTTAGGACACTTCGAATGATTTTATAATTTTATGATAAATAGATACGTCAAACATACCTCTAGGCATAGGTAGAAGATACGAAGGAACAGATAAGCCGATTAGACAGTTCGTCTTCAAAGGTAAATAAAAGTAACATTACAAAATGTCGGTTACGTCATTTAGTCAGAACATCGACGATTTGAGGTCGAGGGTGGTAGATAGGAAGACAACTTGCAAAATAGGTAGAACTACTAAAAAATTGATAGATGTGACAACACTTGAGGGTAACTAAGTCTCTAGGTAGCGTCAGGTAGCTAAGTAACTAAGGGTTAAGGTCGATATATAACGGTTTGTTAATCGAATGGTTTGGTTAGACAATTTTGTATAATAATACGGTAAGTAGGTACTGTCTTTGCAATCGATAGTTCTAATCTAACCGCGACTGAACTAATAAACTCTCATAAATGTTTCACATTTTATATACTTAATCATAATCATTTATTCGCATGAATGTATGTACAATAGTTCGTATGTCAATTATAAAATAGGATTCAATTACATTCTGCCTCATCAGGGTGTGCAAAATTCTAGGATACCTACAACAATAATAGTAAATAATATAATTATTAAATAGTAAATGTCAAACTATACGATAAAATTGAATACCTACAAATATACAAAATAATAATACATAATTTCAAACCTGTCAATATCATACAAAAAACAATAATAATAATGTCAAAATTACAACTTAAATATTATAAATGTCAAATTCTTTAAATAATAATAATGTTAAAATTAATCTATATAATTTAAATATTTATTCATGTCATACATACATAGTGTAATTTTAGTCCGAATTGCATGCTCCTCACACACCTTTTGTTTTTAGATTCAAATAATTGCGTACTAGAGACTAGGAAACCCAATATCAAAGAAGTTAATCTAGGTATGGAGTTTATTTTAAAGAGCCGCCCTGTCTGATGTTACAAAGGGAAAAGATAGACTTTTACTAAATAAAAATCGCAATACTTTGGTATGGGCGATGGTTATCATATCACTTAACATCAGGTGGGCCATATGCTTTTTCCTTCTCCAATAGTATAAAAAAACTCTTTACTATAGGCCACGATAAACGATGATGAACTGATATAATGGAATATTAAATAGTGACAGATAATCGTGAACCTCTCGAGCTCACCCTCGTCAAAAGCCTTTCATAGCATGGCGGTCTCTTTACTGCCCCGAAAGCTTTAGTGCCAGGAGAGCCTTAAAATACCCTTTTCATTCTTTTCTTGTGTATTATCTGTGTTGTTCTATTATCTATGTACATTCTAGTTGTTTCTGTGTGTGTAAAATAATAGAACATTGATTATCAAGAGGTGTTTAACGGGTTTTAAACTTTTTAGTTTTTTGGACAGTGTAATAATCACATGATGATCCCTAGCATATTGCAGCAATATAATGACAACGAATAATTAGGTCTATGCCAGCACATTAAGGAAAACTCTACCGAGAAATAATAATATCATAGATGGGATAGAATTGCAAAAGCACGGCGCGGCGTCAGTAATGTTATATAACACAGATAGCCATCAAATTATGGTGCATGTGCAAGATATTGCGAGACTATAACATCTTGTGATAGTTTAATAGTTTTGCTCCAAGCGCTTCTTTTAATATGGCAATTGGCATTCGTAATAGAATTAGCGAATCACTATTCAAATCTATCAATTATTAACTAGTGGTTCGCCCCTAACTGAGATCTCGCGAGTCTACCAAAACAAAAAAAAATATTCTTAGGGCGATTCGCAACGATGCCTAAACGTATTTAGTAGGTAAATATAATTTATGGAGTTGTCAAATCATAAAAATACGTACAATTAAACATGTCTATTTGCTAAATACGTTTAGGGATCGTTGTGCAAGCCGGCCTTAATCTATGACTAATAAAATAGTGCCACGATAGGAGCCACAATACTTGACCTACAGTTTCATTCAAATTACAGGTATCGGGATTTCATATAAATTGGTTATTCGTTTTTGGGGTACAAATTGCAGTCATTGTAAATTTCAGACTTATGCCTGTATTTGTGTTGCTAAAAAAAATTCAGCACTGTGGGGTCACTGGTGTACCCTGTGAATTTACTCAAAGTTCTGTTTTATTATGGCTCATAATTTAAAAGATTAAACTAAAAATAAAAATGGAATCGAAATGAACACATAAAGACCTTTTATTAGACATGTCACTTGACCGTAATTATAGTCCCAGTTTGTTTTTTTTTACCCCTCTTGAACCCCAATATCTCAACAACCCCCCACATTTTTAGCTCATTTAGTCACACCAAAATTGTGCTATCGCTACCTGCATATAATATATCAAATTTCTCGATGATCGGATAAAAGCTTCGAAAATTATTCTCGGACAAACAAACATACATACACTGCCGATTTGCCCAAGTTGATTTAGAGATCTCGCTTCGCTCGATCAATAATTATATGTGACCATACCACGTGTACCCATACCTATTTCTGCCGCCAAGCAGCATTGCTGTGTTTCGGTTTGGTGGATATGGTTGCCGGTGAAATTACAGACACAAGAGGCTTTACACCTGTATGCCTCAAGTTGATGGACGCAAAGTAGGGCACGTTTCTAAGGAGCGCTACCTACCAGGCAATACTTTGATATAAGCGATGGTTGCCACTTAACATCAGGTGGGCCGTGGGCCGTATGCTTCTTCCATCTCCAATAGCATAAAAAGTGTTTATATAAAAAGTTAATTTTTACAAAAATTCACAAAACTTCAATCTCCATCTTTTTGGGTCGGGGGTTAAAAAGTGACATAGCTAAGTATTTTGAATAGGTTTTTTTTTCAAATTCGTCACAATAATATCAAATCCTAAAAATATCAACGAAACAGTCTGTATAAATAAGGTAAAAAGATAAGTTAAACGGCTATTGTTAAAAATTGTTAAATATACCGATTACGGGATAAATATTCAAGCTACCGGTATTAAACCCACTTCTAATATCTGTAAATACGATTCCAGATGTGTATTTTAAATTAATGTCGTACATAACTTAACACGTCTGGATGAAGTCCTGAAGTAGTCTTCTTCTTTTCTGAGTCAACGGTTCACTTCTCCATAACAATAAGTATGAATAAAAATTTGCCACCTATATTGCGTTGTCAGTGTCTAAGTCCTTTGTGCAAGTGGTAGGGCACAGAGGACAGATAAGCATGTGGGCCATGCTTTGAATGGGTTCCCCGCAGTCACAGCCAGTTAATGTAGGTATGTGTATGATCGTTTCCAGAGTCGCAATATCGAGCCACCATCGAAGCTGCTTTTGACGCGTCTGGAGTCGACAAGGGAGACTAACTACAAATCCTATGTACTCCAGGCGCCTGCAAAGCTTAAGGATATTTTCTTTGCTCCTGATTTCTGGCAGGAATTGTGTTTCGACGCTATAGGGAGGCGCCAACGCAAAGAAACCCCTAACTTTTAGTGTAGTGTAGTTTAATATTTTATTATGTATGTGGTCCGATTTCACAATTTTCTTTGGAAACTAAGTTTAATAAAACCACGTTTTGTTTAACTGAGTTCAAATGTGTAACTTGATCTCGGTTTTCGTGAAACCGAATTCACCAGCTCCGTTTTGATCGCGTTTACTAAAACGAAGTTTACCTAAAATCATAGACAAATAAGCGACGCGTTTTGTATTTGCAACATCAAACAGTGTCTTTCTGCAACTAAACTTGACAAAACTTTTCAGTATCTAAACGATCGAAACGCAATTGTCAAATAAAACTGTCATAATCACGTTTCTTCAAAACCGCCGTAGTATCTCTCTACTTGGTCTGTGTCAACGTGTTTTTGGTATTTTTCATGATGTTGGTTCTGGTCAGATCACCAAGCTCTGATGTGGAACCACAACAGCAGCTGGTTACTCAAGACATAACGAATGTTACTCTATCAAGGGTGCCTTAATCGTGTTAGAAGTTGCTTCAGCAACCACATCAACAAGTCGTATAAGACCAATTTTGAGGCGTGAGAAGGAGATCCAAAGTCTGACTCTATAGAAATACTGAATTCCCTAATGAAGGCCAACACGCATGCTAAGGTGGATCATGATATCCAGATGCAGATGTTACAGCTCAAAGAAGAGCAAGATAATCTGAGATTTCGACAAGAAAGCATAAAATTAGAAATTTATGAATTACAATTAAATAAATTAAAAGATTTTTATTAAGTACTTATTCGTTTATTATTAATTATTTCATTTATTAATTTGAACATTATGATGTCAATAGTGAAAGATAGAACAGACCTAGTAGGTATAAAAGTATAATGTGAGGTTAATCCACGCCATCCAACCCGTTCCAACAAACTTGGTAAACTTGCTAATGCAAAATAGTCACAAATTCACAAAGTCTTCTTGGATTGGTTATTTAAGTTCTACCGGCATACATATTTCCATTACTAATATTACCCAGAGCTAATATAGTATCCCAATTAGCCGGGTTTATTACTTGGTTATCATCAGGTGGTATAGGTTCACCACTTCTTCTTGCAATGTTGTGTAGTAATAAGGCTGTGGCGATAATTATGACGATGAGCAACTGATTAACAGGAGATACACTGTGAATTCTGAAAACCAACTGTTGGTTTCGTGAGACGGAATCTAGTCACAAAATCTTTGTCATCAAGGGTGTCGAAGTGTTCTTCTTTTTCGCGTATCCATCTTGGACGACACACAATATCTTTATCATCATTTTCGTTAAAAACGTATGCCACCACTATTTACAGTCTTGATAGAAATTATAAAAATAAATTCTACAATACGTAGGTAACAAATATTTCGCAAAATAAAGCCAATGACACTTCTTGACTTTTGTTTGACAACTCTCTAAAATCGTTTAAATGAGCTAAACGGCCAAAATTGGACGTTCAGAATGTGAACCGCATTTAGCTTTAACTGCGTTCAATTGATGTTGGTGAAATGCTAACTGTAGCCTTGAACTCAGTTAAACGCTTAAACTCAGTTTAGCTTGAAACTAAACGCGAATAATAACCGAATAATTAATTATAAACGAATAAGTACTTAAGGTCGGCGCAGGTCGGCGTTGGATGCAGGCCGCTTCCAACCGCAGTTCCTGGAGATCAATGAGGGAGGCCTTTGTCCAGCAGTGGACGTCCTACGGCTGATATGATGATGATGATGAAGTACTTAATAAAAATCTTGTATTTATTTAATTGTAAGTCTAAAATTTCTAATTTCTTTCTTGTCGAACTCTCAGATTATCTTCACGTCTCAAAATTGGTCTTATACGATTTGTTGATGTGGTTGCTGAAGCAACTTCTGGCACACGATTAAGGCACCCTTGATAGAGTAACATTCGTTATGTTTGAGTAACCAGCTGCTGTTGTGGTTCCACATCAGGGCTTGGTAATCTGACCAGAACCGACATCATGAAAAACACCAAAAACACGTTGAACACAGACCAAGTAGAGATATACTACGGCGGTTTTGAAGAAACGTGATTATGACAGTTTTATTTGACAATAGCGTTTCGATCGTTTAGATACTGAAAAGTTTTGTCAAGTTTAGTTCCAGCAAGGCACTGTTTGATGTTGCAAATACAAAACGCATCGCTTTTTTGTCTATGATTTTAGATAAACTTCGTTTTGGTAAACGCGATCAAAACGGAGCTGGTGAATTCGGTTTCACGAAAACCGAGATCAAGTTACACATTTGAACTCAGTTAAACAAAACGTGGTTTTCTTAAACTTAGTTTCCAAAGAAAATGGTGAAATCGGACCTTAGTCTGTAAGCTAGATATAGTTAATGACCCTTGTATTGATTTTTTTTGTAATTTTACACATTGCTTGAAATAAACGTTATATGTATTATTATTATAACATACCAAGGCGCCGACCACAATCTTTTAGAAAACCGTTATGTTTCAGGAGCGTTTTGTTTCAAGCTTGTAGCAACATTACTTCGATTTGAACCACAAAACGTTTAAACATTACTGTTATAATCCTATTAATGTTGTATATCTAGTGCTTTCTAATGATTACACCACGTTCAGTATAAAACATTGCTAAAACGAATGAAATGTAAAGAGGTTCTACAGTGTAGGGAACGCATCGACAATACCCCGGGTGTTGCCGGTGTCAATAGGCGACGCCGACGGTGACCGCGTACCATCAGGTGGGGCGTAAGCCTATTTCCCCACAAATAACAAAAAAAAAACTAAACACGATTTACTTACTTTTCAGGATAATTTTACGCTTAATTTGAGCTCTAATGTGAAACGTTTTGAGTGAACGGTTTATGGTGACGTCACCAAAACTGCTTCGCCTTTACAATATTAAAGTAAGCTTACTGATTGAGGGTCATTGTACGAAATGTCACTGTAATATTATTTTAATATTGCTATAAGGGATTTAGGTTGGCTCCCTGGTTGTATAAGTAACCAACAACATTTTATCTATACTAATATTATAAAGAGGAAAGAACTGTTTGTTTGGTTGTTTGTATTTAATAGGCTCCGAAACTACTAGACCGATTTAAAAAATTCAATCACTATTGGGAAGCAACACTATCCCTGGGTGACATAGGCTACTTTTTACCCAACTGCGCAGAGGGAGGGTAATGTTTTTATTGAAAAACTACGCGTGCGAAGCTGCGGATTGGTCAGCTAGTTAGAGATGAAATAGCTTAACGCGCCGGCGAACCCTGAGAGCAACTTCAATTCGGCCGCGTCAAAAACTTCGGCCTGAATATCGCTATCCCTGTTTAGTGACGAAGTTTAGCCACGCAGAGCGACAGGGATAGCAATAGAACGATTCTAAATTTGATTAGATTTTGACCGTGTTCCGTAATACCAAAAATGATGACTGAAAACTTGTTGTATTTTTCTCATTGTGTTGTTATTCTGTAACTAGACGATATAATCTAAGTTCCCATGTCTAGGATACGTAAGATATTGTTGTTTTTAATACGAAACAATTAGGTTGAAAACAGGTCTTTTATGACGTAAAAACATGCAGAATGCGATACGCTTCTATTTCATTTTAGGTAAGTATTTTGATCTAATATATGGTTGGGAACCTAGACAAATACTATTAAAATTAAAATAATACCTTATTAAGGTAGAAATATGCTCCAATTAGAAATGATCTTGGTAGTACGTGTTGTATGGGCGTTTGTCCCTCCGGTGTCCCCTTAAGCTTTCTAGCATTACGTTGTATAATTTATTATGTGCAATAAAGTATTTTTAGTCAATTTATTCATACCCGCGACGAAATGTCTCGAGCCGCCTACCGACTCAGCGACCTTTTTCTACGATAGTGCTATATTATGGCCATAATGGTAATCATATACCTATATAACAAGTTTCGAACGAATTTCTATTTGAAACGTAAGCCACAAAACATCGAATGTATTCGTGCCAGGGTTTACGTTCGCCGATTCGCATTTTTTTTCGAGAGCCGTGGACCACCTGGCTCATCCAATTGAATAGCCTATTTATCGCACGCGTACTTTGTTTCTACGTGTAGAACTTATTCTAAGGCTATACCGTTATTTTATAAACTCTACCTTTAGTTAAATAGATAATTTCTTTATTGCACACCATTAAATACAAACACATAAAAGAAAATACAATTTTAAATCATAGGTACAATGGGCAGCCTTATCGCTAAAAGCGATCTCTTCCAGGCAACCTTTGGATGGACAGGATCTATATGAACAAATAAGGACGGCGGCATTAGATATTTTTTTTTAGAATCAGTTTTTTTTTTAAACAAGCATATATTACAATTTATAAAAAATATAGTTAATATAAAATAAAATGCTTAATTATATTAAATAATATAATCATAAAATTACATAAATATTAATATTAAGATACATAATATATATATATATATATATAATATATATATTTAATTAAATATTAATATTATATTTTAAATATATATTAATATTATATTAATATATTTTATGTATCTTAATATTAATATTTATGTAATTTTATGATTATATTATTTAATATAATTAAGCATTTTATTTTATATATATTTATATATATATATATCTTTATATATAATATTATATATATATATATACATATATATATATATATATATAACTCGCACATGAAGGGTTCCGTAGCAGCAAGTAAAATAATATAAAAGTTATTGTAGTTCGTTGTAACTTTTTTTATATTTGAGTTGATTGAATGAAAGGTAAATTGCGGTTTACAATTTATGATGTATTAAAAAAAACTACTTACTAGATCTCGTTCAAACCAATTTTCGGTGGAAGTTTGCATGGTACATCATATATATTTTTTTTAGTTTTATCATTCTCTTATGTATTCTGTAACTTCTAAAAGTTACACACATTTTACCATTTTGGAAAAGACTATCGCGCAAACTATTCGTTTTAGAAAAAAAAAATATTAGAAACCTCAATATCATTTTGAAGGCCTATCCATAGATACCCCACACGTATGGGTTGATGTAAAAAAAAATTGAGTTTCAGTTCTAAGTATGGGGAATCCCCAAAATTTATTGTTTTTTTTTTCTATTTTTGTGTGAAAATCTTAATGCGGTTCACAGAATACATCTACTTACCAAGTTTCAACAGTATAGTTCTTATAGTTTCGGAAAAAAGTGGCTGTGACATACGGACGGACAGACAGACAGACCGACATGACGGATCCATAAGGGTTCCGTTTTTTTGCCATTTGGGTACAGAACCCTAAAAAATAGGTTGCTAAACTTTCCAATACAATGTTCGCTTTTAAAAGCATTTGAATACAGGGTCCTACCGATATCTAGAGGAAACCCGCGACTACTCTGCATGCTTTGACCATGACCTGTGTGTGGATTAAGTCTGTCTTATGGCCAGTTCCTATAAACGTAGTTAACCGCCAACGACACGATTCCCTTTAAAAAGTGATAAAAATTTGACAACTTTTCAAAGAGAAACATGTTTGCACTAAAAACGGGATATGTACCATGATTTGTGAGTTTTTCAGTAGCTTCTGGGGATACTCCTCCAAAAAACTTGGAGTTCTTAACCGTGCCAAACAGTATTTTACGGCACAACAACAGCTATTGCTGTACAAAGCGCAAGTTCGGCCGCACATAGAATACTGTTCCCATCTTTGGCACGGAGCTCCAAAGTACCAATTGCATCTTTTTGACTCCCTTCAGAGAAGAGCCATTAGAATCATCGCTGGTCCCAAACTCGCCGACAGGCTGGAACCGCTGAGTCAACGCCGTAACATCGGATCGCTCAGTGTATTCTAACGCCTGTATAATGGGGAATGTTCTGAGGAGCTATTTGATCTCATCCCGCCTTCGAGATTTTACTACCGCACTTCTCGACAACGTAAAAAGCTCATCCACATATAATCGACAATTGGGTATAGCGCACCACACGCTTCACGCGATCTTTTCTACCACATACTTGCAAGATGTGGAATGACCATCTGAGGTTTTCCCATTTGAATACGACATGGCACGCTTCAAGAGAAATGTAAAGAGGTTTCTACAGTGTAGGGAACGCATCGACAATACCCCGGTTGTTGCCGGTGTCAATAGGCGTCGGTGACCGCTTGCCATCAGGTGGGCCGTAAGCCTGTTTCCTTACAAATAACATAAAAAAAAATTCAAAAACTCATAAATGTTGGTAAATATCCAGTTTTTAGTACGAATAGTGTTAAAAACCATGATAGTTTCAAACGTTATAGAGAAACGTGTTGTTATTGGTAATCGATGTTTAAATGAACCGGCAATTAGCTGAAAGGATGAGTGGGATTTTTTTACTGGCCTCAGTTGTGTAAAAACCCGAAATGAGGCTATTCTCTTTATTCACACAAATGAGGTATGTTCTACGACTTATCAAAATTCGAAGAAATTAATGAAAGAATAAAAATATTCATACGAAATGAATAAAATTTGGACAAATAAATGTAAGTATGATTGTTTAGGCCCTACTTAAATATTATATATGGGTAGGAGCACAGTGACTTTCTGTCCTTATCTTTCCTCTAAGTATCTTATATCTCCCATCTCCCTCTTCCCTAATTACCACCAATGAGTCGTGAAAAGGTTGTTAAAATGATACCTGTGTCGCAAAGGGCTCTGTGCCAAAATAACTAATTAAAAGAAATTGCTGTGAAGTAAGACCTGGAAAGTGTAGTGTTGTGTCCCTCGCGAGGAGAAGAAATTGAAATTACTGGAAGAATAAAGGATTAGCGATATTTGGTGAAAGTTTCTTGGAACGAAGGTTGGTCCCCATTCTTAATCCCACCTTTATCTTAATCTTGCCTGTCACTGTGTCTTTATTAAAAATATTAGCATCTAAGTATCCGATTATATCATTATGAGCCCGCAGTACTTCAGTTAAGCCCTTCTAAAACAGCTGACGCACTTAATTTTTTCCCCCAAATAACGCAGATATAAACAAGTGTTTCTTTAAGTGAAAACATCGAAGATTTATCTTTAGCGATGAGGCCCATTATACATCTTAAACATCTTGTATGAGTAAGTCCAAAGGCAGACACAGTTCAAGAAATAACTGACTTGAAGACGGGCTACAAAGCTCATAATTTTTTAAATTTTGATTTATTAATAGCTAAAACTGTTCAGTTTTACTGATAGAATCGCCTTTAGAATTAACATACATAAATAAATAAAATAAATAACAATATTTTATTTCATGCAACATAAAAAACCCGTATCTAAAATAGCACACAAATAAAATAAAGATCAGTCAAAGTAAACAAAAATAAAATAGGGACTGGGTGAAAAACAGAAGGCAAAATTTGTGCCAAGGATGACTAATTGAGAAAATCAATAATCACCTTTCGCACACTTCCAGAGCGGTGATGTTAGGGAATGCAATCCCGATCTCGTGTAATTTTTCGGGATCAATCCCGACGCATCATATGACGAGATCCCGTTCGAGATTGACGGGATTGGGTGGCAGTGGTCAGCGACGCTACACACGTCCACTCGTGGCGCAAGCGGCGCGCTGACTGACGGCCGCGAGCGGCAGGAACGCCAAACAGCGTTAGAAAACTATTCCGACTATTTCCGAATATTAGCGACAAGTGACGATAATTATTTAGTTGGTAAGATTAAAGAATAAAGATTTTTATTTTCTTTCGAGTAAGATGTTATTTTAGTTAACCTCACTATCACAAACAAGCAGTTATTAGCTTTTTCAGTCATCCGAATTTAACATTTTTTTAAACTAGACGGGATCCCGAAAATTCCGGGATCCCGCGGGATTGATATTTCTAATCCCGCGGGATCTCGAATTTGCAATCTCGAGTCGGGATTGCATTCCCTAGGTGATGTCCAACATTCAGCCACCGCCCTCAGGATACATAGATAAAATAAGCTTATCTTATAGCTCCAAGTACTCCAGTCCACCTGCGACCACGGCTGTTGCAACACAGTCGAAGCGTCGGGATAACAAATAAAAAAGCTACATACGCGATAAATACCCGTTTTAACATGTACAGTGGTCGCGAAAGTTTGAATAATAATATCAAGCTTTCTATTCCCAATAATACTACATTTTTCTCTGGCTATAGGTCAAATAAGCCTTCAATAACAGAACAGTCATTTTAAACCTTACTGCGCATAAACAAGAACATAAAGCAAACCTTCTACAAAGTGACTCTATAAAAATGTAATGCCAATATGCCTCAAAAAGTGAAAGGTAATACAAGTCCCGTTTGTGAGCTTGGGCGAGGTATTTAACACTTAGCACAACCTTCGCAAACAATGCCATTGTTAAATGATGAACAAAGAATTGAAAATATTCGAAAATGCACGAACTTTCCAGAGCTTTATGTTCAGTTCTTTTGTGATCAGAAATTCCAATTTACGCTAGTCAATTAACAGGAATAAAAAAACACTTCCACGTGCACAGTCCTAGTCCTATCATCATCATCACGTCCACTGCTGAACATACACTTCACTCTCTCGCACACTTGCGTAATGATATGGTGGCAGGGCTGGAAAATGCCACGGGTCCTCCGGCCCGAGAGGACGTGAGCTCAGAAGTAACCTAACAATTTTAACAAATTGGGTATTCTGTCTATTGAACATTCTATGGCCCGATCATTAAGCTTTAATGATGGTATTGATACTTTTGCGGAGGAGAAAGCTCGGAGAATTAGAATTTTATTAATAAATATATTGTTAAAATTAAATTGTTATCAAAAAAAATACGATGATATGCCGTTAAAAATTAAATTTATTATATTTAACTGAAATTCCCACAATATTAGTAATTCTGTTGGGTAACATTAATATTCCTGATAATATTAGTACTGCAGTGATTTACTAGAATTAAATGACAATGTGACGATTTTTCTGTATTTCTGTTCAGATATAAGCCACTTGTTTTCCAGAGCGACCGATCTTGTGCTGCCTGCACCCAACGGCTCCCACCAACCTACATCGGCTCCCTTATTACCAGGCTAAATTCCTGTCGCGTCGCTATCGCTATTCAGGCCATCCCTTTCACACGTGAGGTACGAACTGTACGTGTGAAAGGGATGGCCTGACTAGCGATAGCGACACGACAGCAATTTGGCTTAGGTAATAAGGGGGCGAGTCGTCTTTTCATCTATTGGGGAGCCGTCCTATGCTGCGCTTTCCAGTGGTCTCAAAAACCATTCTGCTGCAACCCACCAAGGTTTCACTGTGTTGTGGAACCACGAATACATACCGAAGTATATCACAACAACTGGAACAGATCGCTATTAGCGATTAGAACGCCCATTGTATGTATTTAAGTTGTTTGAATTTATTTTCTATATCATTTTCGTTTATATATGTATATCTATCTGGCACCCAAACCTGAACTAATCACGGAAACATTTGTTCCACAGGAATGAACTCGCAACCTCATGCGTCTCAGATCTCCCACAGAGGTCATTAAAGAAAAATCTAGACTGCCTAGATCTAAGCCTAGATCAACGAGTAAATTAATAAGTTTCATTCCTAAATGATACATATTCTCTGCTCTCATCAAAATCACTGATGATATTAGGCATGGTATGGAGAACGGACTGGTCACTGTTCTCTCTCTGCTGGATTTCAGCAATGCATTCAACGTTGATTTTGATATCCTATTAGCTTTTCTTCGCTCTATTAACATATCTCCAGCAGTAATTGAATGGTTTCGTAGTTACCTGTTTGGACGCCGGCAACGTATCTGTATTGACGATACATATTCTTCTTGGTGTCAATTGAGTGCCGGGGTACCTCAGGGCGGCGTTTTGTCTCCTCTTCTTTTTGCTATTTTCATAAATTCTATCTCCTAACAACTCTCTTCGTCCTACCTTCTTTATGCAGATGATTTGCAAATTTATACCCAAGCCCCTGTTGGGTGGTTAGATGAAGCAATTAATAGCATAAACAGTGATTTACAGAATATACTACATTGGAGCAAATCATATGGGCTTAAAGTCAATCCATCAAAAACCCAAGTAATAGTAATGGGAAGCTCGCGGATGATTACTCAAATCGATTGGCTTGATCTTCCACAGGTAAAATTTGACGGTACTTCAATAGCAATCAGCAAGGTAGTAAAAAATCTGGGGGTACTCATGGATAGCCATCTATCTTGGGGACCTCAACTAGCAGCAGTAAGCCGAAAGACCTTTGCTGCAGCTTCCTCTCTTAAAAGGCTGCGAAACTTCCTTCCGACTTCCACCAAAATTGCACTTGCACAATCATTGTTGCATCCCATTCTCGACTATGCTGACGCCAGCTATCTTGATTTAACTGAAGATCAACTCAACAAGCTTGAGCGTCTCCAGAATTTCTCTATTAGATTCATATTTGGCTTGCGTAAATACGATCACATTTCTGAGTATCGCCACAGGCTCAAGTGGTTACCCATCCGCCTTCGTCGGAATGCTCACATCCTGTCCCTCCTTTACAGCATCCTTTTCATTTCTTCTACTCCGCCCTACCTCAAAGAACGCTTTGAGTTTCTTCATGTTTCCAACTCCCGGTCCTTACGCTCCGCTGAAAACCTTAAATTGAAAACTCCTCATCATACCTCAGTGTTTTATACTAACTCCTTCACTCTTCAGGCTACCAGACTCTGGAATGCACTACCTGTTTCAATTCGTAACGCCAAATCCCTTCCTGTTTTTAAAAACATGGTTAATAAACATTATCTGTCGTCCATCGCTCACTAAGACTTTGCAACTTTAAATTTTGTATATAATTTTTTATTGTTTTTTCTAATTACCTATGTATTTTGAAGTAGGTTATTTAATATTATAAAATTATTTATATTTATTTATATGTATATTTTATTTTAGTCATTTATGTACTTATTCTGTTAGTTATTATTTGATTAACGCCGCCGTTCTCATTTGTTCACACAGATCCTGTCCATCCAAAGGTTGCCTGGAAGAGATCGCTTTTAGCGATAAGGCCGCCCATTGTACCTTTGATTTAATTTTGTATTCTCTTTTGTTTGTTTTATTTTTAATGGTGTACAATAAAGAAATTATCTATTTATCTATATAACGATACATATTCATGCCTAAATTCATATTTTTTAACATAAAACTTTTTATACACACGGCTACGCATCAAGCTATAAATTTCCAGAAAAGCTGACCTCGCATTGTGTAGGGTTTTCGTAGAATGAGAGGTCAGCTTATACTGGAAAATATAGCTTGATGTGTAGCCGTGTGTACGAGAAAACGCCTTGTCAATTACTCAGAGTCGTACGTCCAAAAGTTCTGCACAATGTATTTTATATAATCAGGTATTTTGTCCGCAAGGTCAAGGAGACGCATAGAAAATTGGGTAGAATTAATGTGTCAATTTACAAAAGAGCTTTTGAAATGGTAGATTGTCTGCTAAAGGGCCGAAAAGATGGATTTTCTTCTAATGTGACTATTTTATTTAGTACAGAATTAGTACCTTGTATGAACTAGCATTTTTAGGGGCCAACACTATCACATAAATAGAAGATACTTACATATTGGTGGATTGATCCAATCAACAAGATCCATGCTAATCATACTTCATATTAATACTATAAATGCGTAAGTGTGTTTGTTTGTTACGCTTCTTTTTAAACCTATTTCGATGATATTTGGTACATACATAGATTATGATCTGGATTGATACATAGGCTAATTTTTATTGACAATCAATGCGTGCGAATCCGCATGTGACAGTTAGTATGTTTATAAATCACAAAGACGCTGACAACTGATGTTGATTGTAATGTATATTTATTTATTTAATACTTTCACACAAAACAGAATAGTGCTAGGAGGCCTTAATGCTAATAGCATTATCTACCAGTCATCCTGGTCGTGCTGAAAGAAGGTAAGGCGTGACACAGGAAAAAAGGTTTTTCATAGCTAATAATAAATACAGACCCTAAATTACTATATAAGATAATAATAATAAATACCTAACATAATAATTCTAATATATATTATTAACAAGAAATCGCTGGTAAATAATGTTCGTCTATAAAAAGGCGGCGATCGCTATATATTTATGTTACTTGAGCATTTTGATTTTAATGAGTAATTGTTATTTCAGTTGTTCGTTTGATTTATTTCTCTACGTGAGGTCAACACTGGCCTCAGCAGAATACCAGCGATGCAGTATGGCAACATGCTGTAGCAAATGCTGAGCTGAGGACCCTTTCGACACCACATTTAAAATTTTTAGATATATTATATTTTTTGTGTCATTTGTTTCTGTGTCCATTTGTGGTGGTCTGAATAAATATTTTTCTTTCTTTCTTACTAGCTGTTGCCAGCGGCTCCGCACGCGTTATTTGCAAATAAAAAGTAGCCTATGTGTTAATCCAGGTATTGATCTACGTACTTACCTAATTTCATCGCAATCGGTTCAGCCGTTCCAGCGTGAAAAAGTAACAAACATCCATACATCCATACATACAAACTTTCGAATTTATAATATTACTAGGATTTTTGGGTTAAATTATTTGATCGAGATATATTTTTTTATGTTAAATTGGGGAAAACCGCTTAAAATATATATATATATATACAGTTATACAGTTATCTTACTTAAAAACTGTAAACCGTAAAAATGTTGTCAGATACGGAGATAAAATATGATCTCTTAAATAAAATATATATCTTTTATTTATACCTTAGATTTTAGAATATCAGTACTACATATAAATTTTGTATCAGATTTATATTTGGCCTCCGTAAATATGATCTTGTGTGTTCCTTCCGTTCTAAGCTTACGTGGCTTCCAACTCGGCTTTGTCGGAATGCGCATATCCTTTCTCTTCTCTATTCTATTCTTTTCAATCGCTTCTCTCCTCACTATCTGAAAGATAGATTTGAATTTCTCCATTCTTCAAATAACTATACTCTTAGGTCATCAGAAAACTTGATACTCAGATATCCTTCGCACAGCACTTCCTGTTACAGCGCTTCTTTTACTGTCCAGGCTGTTCGGCTGTGGAATGCTCTGCCCGAAGAAATAAGACGGTCATCCTCCTTACACACCTTCAAGTTGCAGGTGAAACACCATTACCTGACGATGTCATCTTCCTAGCGTTATTTATTTACTATTTATGTAGTTATCTGTTAGTATAGTTTGCTATATGTATATACCTATATATTAGTCTATTTTATAAGTATATTAAGTATTAGAATTTAAACATCATCATATTTTTATTATACCTTAGAATATATGTGTTAATGTCCACTAAAGTACACCGCACTCCGTATTTTTGTAAATTTCGCTCCATACAAAGGTTGCCTGGAAGAGATCGCTTTCAGCGATAAGGCCGCCCCATTGTATTGCCTTATTTATTTAAGCCTAGTACTTGTTTTGGTATTATTTCTGTTTGTGGGGTAATTCAATAAAGAGTTATCTATTTATCTATAACCTTACAAAGCAATTTGTTACTTACCCCAGTACCTTGCCACTTTTTTACAATAATAAATATTTATAATATTTATAAGGTAGTCAAAAATACAAAGCTTTAAAGTAGTAATTTTGGTACCCAATAGTCGTGTATGCTACTCCTAGCCATACATCGATAAAGCCGATGCCCAAGGGCTTATAGACATTGATAAAAACTAGGCACTGACCTCCCTCATATAAATGGCATGTAAAATATGACCCTAATAATCAAGCTACCTACTATTCGATAACTTGACGGCATTTTGTCGTTGTTTAACGTTGCAAATTGATGTATTGTAGTGGATCATTAATCGACAATGTAGATGACCGATAACATCGTCTATCCAATCAACGCGTCAATTACTATCCGTGGTAGATAGTTATCTAATATTGCATACCTATTAACATACAAAATTTGTTTGTTGAGCACTGGGCTTTACATTTAAATGAACTATTATAAGCTGGTGAATGCGTTACGAAAAGTGCAAATAGAAGTTCAAAGAGTGATATAAGTTAGTGAAGATAAAAAAAAAAATAAGATTTACGTTTCGTATAATTATTTTCTTTACGCATGCTTGACTTGGAGAGTAAGCTGGTGAATGCGTTACGAAAAGTGCGAACGGAAGTTGAGAGGGAGAGATAAGTTAGTGAAGATAGAAAAAAAAAAGATTTACGTTTCGTATAATTATTTTCTTTACGCACGCTTGACTTGGAGAGTACGCTGGTGAATGCGTTACGAAAAGTGCAAACGGAAGTTGAGAGGGAGAGATATGTAAGTTAGTGAAGATAGAAAAAAAAAGATTTACGTTTCGTATAATTATTTTCTTTACGCACGCTTGACTTGGAGAGTACGCTGGTGAATGCGTTACGAAAACTGCGAACGGAAGTTGAGAGGGAGAGATAAGTTAGTGAAGATAGAAAAAAAAAGATTTACGTTTCGTATAATTATTTTCTTTATGCACGCTTGACTTGGAGAGTACGCTGGTGAATGCGTTACGAAAAGTGCGAACGGAAGTTGAGAGGAAGAGATAAGTTAGTGAAGATAGAAAAAAAAGATTTACTTTTCGTATAATTATTTTCTTTACGCACGCTTGACTTGGAGAGTACGCTGGTGAATGCGTTACGAAAAGTGCGAACGGAAGTTGAGAGGGAGAGATAAGTTAGTGAAGATAGAAAAAAAAAGATTTACGTTTCGTATAATTATTTTCTTTACGCACGCTTGACTTCGAGAGTACGCTGGTGAATGCGTTACGAAAAGTGCGAACGGAAGTTGAGAGGGAAAGATAAGTTAGTGAAGATAGAAAGATAGAGAGTTACGTTTCGTATATTTTTAAACGTTAATGTGCGAGTGCGAGTTGTGTCTGTCCAGAATGAACATAGACTGATCGACCTACAGAGGTGTGGACAATTTTGTAACTGAACAATTTTATAAATTAATATTTTGAAAAAGAAGTTTTACTTCAGTCGTGTGGTCTAAAGCACACTCGTTTTTTAAGTAGGTACATTTTGATTGATAAAAAGGTCATCATCGTCATTGTCAGCTCGTAATAAATATTGCTACCTAACAGATTTCTCAAAATATATTATTTCTATGCCTGCTTATAAGTCAGTGTCCTCCGTTAATCAAGTCAGTCCGCTCCAATCTTCAGATTTCTAAGAATCTTAATGAATGTTTTTCTTCTACAAATTGCGTTCATCCTTAGTATGTAGATTATATGGAATTATTTATCATACAAACAAGGACGCTTTGCAAGAGATGTTTACAGATAATAATAATAATAAAACCGGCAAAGTGCGAGTCGAACTTGCTAGCGCACGAAGGGTTCCGTACCATTATCTATAAAAACGTCAAAAAAATCACGTTTGTTGTATGGGAGTCCCCCTTAAATATTTGTCTTATTTTATTTTAATTATTTATTTTTAAATCGAATATATAACTAAATATTCTGTGAATATTTCAAGCGAATTATTTTTAGCTCGACATTAATAACGGCAACAGACAGGCATTGTTGCCGTTATCAACGTCGAGCTAAAACGAGCAAAAAAAAATCACGTTTGTTGTATGGGAGCCCCCCTTAAATATTTATTTTATTCTGTTTTTAGTATTTTCTGTTATAGAGACAACAGAAATACATCATCTGTGAAAATTTCAACTGTCTGACTATCACGGTTCATGAGATACAGCCTGGTGACAGACGGACAGACAGCGGAGCCTTAGTAATAGGGTGCCGTTTTACCCTTTGGGTATGGAACCCTAAAAAACGGCAAAATAATCACGTTTGTTGTATGGTAGTCCCCCTTAAATATTTATTTTATTTTAATTATTTATTTTTTAAAGTGAATATAACTATAAACTAAACATTCTGTGAATATTTCAAGCGTCTACCTGTTGCCGTTATCAATATCGAGCTAAAACGAGCAAAAAATCACGTTTGTTGTATGGGAGCCCCCCTTAAATATTTATTTTATTCTGTTATTAGTAATACATCATCTGTGAAAATTTCAACTGTCTAACTATCACGGTTCATGAGATACAGCCTGGAGACAGACAGACAGACAGCGGAGCCTCAGTAATAGGGTGCCGTTTTACTCTTTGGATACGGAACCCTAAAAATGTCGATTTTCCCCAAGCTTTGTTTAGCTAGAAAATTAAAATAAAGCTAAGGGAAATAAATAATATGAAGTATTCTTGGACCCCTACAGCAGGGGCTCCAAGGGGCATAATGAGTGCCCGTGGCTCACCCAGAGGATTCGAAGAGTGGGTCCAAGCAGAATATTTGCATTTATGCAACAAATTGTAAAAGGCTTGCAAACGACGCAAGCTCGCAACAGAAGGCATGAGTCTTCTAATTTTTTTTGCCTGCTCAAAGAACTCTGTGAATGTGAAGTTTGCAAAGTGCACTTTGACGTTAACAATCAATTTAAACCCAGTAGCGCCAGCGACTGATTGGATTATCCAATAAGCAAGGCTTATCGCATCAAACAATTACTGTTTGTGCAATAACATCGGTCAATATATACACCCACGCAGATCCTTCTGGTCTGTTGGTTTAGAACTTCAATTTTTAGTTTAGTTTTTGTGCCATCTAACTGATTGGAACTCATTGCTGTAAAGGAGGAGGGCGTTGGTGTCTGTAGCACAGTTTTCATACTTATACAGGCATCATCGTTTCAAATTGTACACATAATTTTATATTTGTTGTCCTCAATAAATGCTTTTTATTATTTAATATTATCGGATTACGCCGTGTGTTGTCAATTTACGAGTAAGTTACAGATTCATCAAAACTAACTCAAAAATGTGTGTAATTATGTCATACGTAAGAAGTTATACTTCTTTGGCGTAAATAAATACCTAGTACCTAATATGTATGCTATTTGCGCAAATTGCGCACCACTTGGATAACTTCAGACCGGAAACCTAACTTCATTGCGTTACATCGCCGCGCGTAACTTGAAAATACAATTTGATATGTTTCTCCTATGCACCAAAAGAAGAACTTAGAATTTAAAAAATAATTTAGGTGAATGAGAAATAACGTAAGAAATATTTTCAATAATCATCACTAGAGATGAAACGGATATCCGGTAACTATCCGGTATCCAGCCTATCCGCCCTTGTTTTTACTATCCGGTCGGATACCGGATAGTAGGGAAAGGGCGGGTAAGACGGATAGAGCGGGCAAGATGGATACTCGAAATATTCCGAAGACGCAGCGAAATTTTACGATCTCTGTATAACAACAGCGCGGACACGGTCGGCGCATAGGCACGCTGTTATTATTCAGAGATCGTAAATTCAGTATCTGGCCGGATTGCGGATAGTAAAATTCAAAAATTCTCATTATTTTACACAAGGCAAATCATACCACAATAAGTTGTGGACACCGTTTATTTTTATAATCGCACGTCAAAAATGTTTGTTTTATTAATTACATAGTTTAGTATTTGAAATTAACAAGTGGAAAATTATTGTGAATGAATACCAAACTTTCCGCATTTGTTGGAAAGAGGCGACTCCGCTTGGCTTCGTATACCAGACCAGCTTCTGAAAATAGCCTTTCGCTGTAAACGCTACTGGCAGGTGCTGAAAGATAAATTCTAGCAAACCTTGACAACTGCGGGTATTGATTCAAATTAACTGACCACTAAACTGATCGCGTCGTGTAACGCGATAAAGGGCCGAATATCTGGTAGCCGGATAGCCGGCGCTCCGGGCTCGTAGCTTGCCGAATATCCGGTATCCGGTATCCGGCCAAACCACTATCCGTTTCAACACTAATATTACCCTCTTTTTTCGCAGTCGGATAAAAAGTAACTTATGTCTCAATTCCAATCATAATATATATTCCAAACATCGAAATCGGACAAGCCGTTTAGTTGTGAAAAAGTAACAAACGGTTACTTTCCAATTTATTATTTTAGAAATAGAAACATTTATTTGACACGACACAAAATAAAAATAAAAACACAAAGGATGGTGAAATACCGCCAGGACTCCGCAAACCCAACCTCTGGCTCAAAGCAGGTAGGTAAATAATAAACAGCAATATGAGTAAGTATATAAATAAAATTCTAGAAGTTGGAGATTACAAACTTATTAGTTAAGGTATAGTTACACACGCTCATAAAATGTCATAACATGTACGTATTAGCATGCGAGCAACGAGCGTCGACTTCAAACTGACACATTTCCTTTAATTTAGCATGTTTTTTAAGCATACTTTTAAATAAGCGTGCTCAAAGCAAACAATTGAACACACATGCTGTTTAAGCGCGGGCTAGAAGCTTCGGTATTCAGTGTTCCAGTGCAGGTAGTGAAAAATGGAAAATCAAGCGGCCCTTTCCACAGAACTGAATAAAATCATCTTTTGGTTTCAATAAAATGTGTCCAAAAACTTTTGTCAAAAATGAAAAAGAGAAGGAATAAGACAATTTGGGTTCGTGATTGACTAATGGCGGTTTCCCATATCCGTCGGTAACCAGCTACGACTCGTTTCTCCTTGAAAACCTGTCAAACGTTTGACACTAGTTTGACACTTTTTCAAGGAGATACGAGGCGTAGTCGGTTATTGACGGATATAGGAAGCAGCCATAAGTAGAAGAGAAAAACGAACGACTGATCGATACTTACTAGCATGCTCAATAAGCAAACGATTATTTCGCTACTAAAGCACGCCCCCTTCCACGCGCGCTGCAGGTTGCATGCCGAAAAATCGCACGATTCGATTTTTGAGCAAACTCGAAATAAGCATGCTCATTATTAGCAATGTTTCGACAGGTATGCTACTAAGTAGCGACTGCTCAATAGTGGCATGCCTTTATGCTAGTAATGAGCATGTGTAACTGTACCTTTATATTAGTTTAGATTTGTGATTGCCAATAAGAAATGCTAATACTTTCCTACTAATAAACTCAGACTACCTTTAGTTCTAAGAGTTATTTAAATTGCATTTGCTGTCGCTACACTCTGTGTTTTCTTTATTGCAACAATGCATATCGGGTGCAGTTGCAAATTCGTAGCTATTTCAAAATGCAATAACTCTTTCCGGCTTATCGATAACCGTACCTGACACCGCTTTACCAGACAGATAGAATTATAGTTATTAGTTTGTTGAAGGTAAACCATTAATTCAAACTGAATTACCTATTCCGACCATCATCAATATGATCGAAGCGCAACTAACTTTAAGGTATTTAGTTGTAAGAGATTTAGTAAGCAATAGGGCGATCAGAAGTCCATCTTTCGTGGGCATTAATAAAAAAATATGGTTATCCGAAACCTAACATCTCAGCTTTGTTTCGTTTTTTACACGAATAGATCATCATTCGACCTAATCTCACCTGATGGTAAGCGATGATGTGGTCTTAGATGGAGCACGAAGATCTAGAAGACACCCATTCACTCTTACCATATAGAGACCCGGATTGTAGTCTTCCAGAAAAACAGACGACGGCAAAGTGTTCCATACCTTAGCTGTTACGAAACGGTGAGGGTAGTATACCTATTAACGAGGATGCAAAGGAGATGGTAGGATCAGATCATGAAATTTTATTTATTTTATTTATTAGTAGTTTCTAGGAATATTTCCCAAAACATATTCCGGAAAAGATTGATAAGCCTGCAACTTTACGGCGGTGTTCGAGACTTTGACTTTGGCCTCTGCCATATAATCTGCCTTTTTTGTTACCTCTGAGGTTGGCAGGTAGATAATGCTAATAACATTAAGCCCACCTTTTGCACATGAAATTTATATTTTGTGCAATAAAGTATTAAAATAAATAAATATAATGAACACCCAATTTTCGGAGAATACAAGCTGAACTTTAATTAAGCTTATCCGATCAGAGGTAACATCTTTTACTAGTCATAAGTAGAACCTAGATCCAATTGATCTACAGATATTTGTTCCAGGTGTGGTTGTTTCTCTATTTATTGTGAATATTTACAAAAAAAGTACATAATGTATTCTATCACCTATCTGGTTCCCATAGTACAAGCTTTGTTTCGTTTGGAGCTAGATGGCGCTGTGTGAAATATCCAGCATTATTTAATTATATATTTTAATAAATAATATTGTATTAAAACCACAACAGAGAAATTAAGAGGAAAGTGGTACCTGAACCTAGCTGTAACAATATTGTGCTTTTGAAGGATCGCCTATAAGCGTCGTCGATTCCCAGTAGGTACTGCTCACAGGGCACGGAGTAGTCCATGTTACAGGACGTCGGGGTTGTATACCTTATCATACTGTTGTATATTTTATGTTGATGTGTAATGGTAATTTATGTTATAATTTCTTATCTTTAGTATACAGTCTTTGTGACACAACATAACATAATTAGTCCCTATTCCTTTCTGTTTTAGCTATATTATTGTTATTATTATTTTAAATCTGACCTAACTTAGTGTTCTATATGTACCTACTAGGGAATGCAATCCCGACTCGAGATTGCAAATTCGAGATCCCGCGGGATTAGAAATATCAATCCCGCGGGATCCCAGAATTTTCGGGATCCCGTCTAGTTTAAAAAAAATGTTAAATTTTGATGACTGAAAAAGCTAATAACTGCTTGTTTGTGATAGTGAGGTTAACTAAAATAACATATTACTCGAAAGAAAATAAAAAATCTTTATTCTTTAATCTTACCAACTAAATAATTATCGTCACCTGTCGCTAATATTCGGAAATAGTCGGAATAGTTTTCTAACGCTGTTTGGCGTTCCTGCCGCTCGCGGCCGTCAGTCAGCGCGCCGCTTGCGCCCCGAGTGGACGTGTGTAGCGTCGCTGACCACTGCCGCTCAATCCCGTCAATCTCGAACGGGATCTCGTCATATGATGCGTCGGGATTGATCCCGAAAAATTACACGAGATCGGGATCCCGCGGGATCGGGATTGCATTCCCTAGTACCTACAGTAAAAAATAAATGAAATTTAATATCATTTAATTATATTAACTTTACATTTAGTTCTTGCATCATATCTACTGTAAGTTATACTGTAACCTACCGACAAAATTCTTAAATGTGCTTCCGAATTCTAAGATACATAAATCAGTACCACGATTTGAATATGTGGAAAGGAATATCATAATATATGTAGGTACTTAAATAATTATAGGTATGTGGAAGCTGCTCTGCGTCCATCAACTTGAGGCATACAAGTGTAAAACCTCCTCTTTACATAGTATAAAATGAAGTCGCTTCCACTGTCTGTTCGCTTAGATCTTTTAAACTACTCAACGGATTTTAATGCAGTTTTCAGCAATAGATAGAGTGATTCAAAAGGAAGGTTTATATGTATGATACGTACATATTAACTGCGAAAGTAACTGTTTGTTAACTTTTCATAACTAAACGGCTGAACGGATCGTAATGAAATTGGCAAGGAGATAGATTATATCCTGGGGAAGGGCAAACGCTACTTTTTACCCGAGTACGCAAAAGGGGAGTAATGTTTTTATTGAAATACCACGCATGCAAAGCCGCGGGTGGGTCAGCTAGTATTACAATAAAAAAAAATGCTGGACATTTCACACAGCGCTATCTAGCCCCAAACTAAGCAGAGCTTGTACTATGGAAACCAGGTAACTGATAGAATACTTATATACATTTTTTTGTAAATACATACTTATAATATATATAGAAACAACCAGACCCGGAACAAATATCTGTAGATCATGCAAACATTTGTTACGCGGCGGGAATCGAACCCGCTACCTCCTGCGTCTCAGCTGGCTATCCGCCCACTGCACCACGGAGGTCGTCAAATAATAAGAGGTAAAAGAGGTCGTATAAAAAGTTATATGTACATAGATATGGTCATGTCATGCTCTAGATATTTTAACCTAATTTACCCCATTACAAACTAGTTGTGACAGAAGCAGAACTGCTGACTAAACCAAAAAAATAAAAAGTTATGTAGGTGCAATTACTACACGTCAAAAGATTGTAAATTATTTTGTGGAACCGGTCTTTTTTTGGTCAGCACAGGCCTACTTTAGAAACGGGCACTGCTATGCGTGTGCGGTAGCAACTCGAATTATAAAAGCTTTCACTATTTGGACAGTTACTTACCGGCAATGACGCTGCAGAGAATCATTCTTCATTTGGATAGATAACGGCTTCAGAAATAGTAAATGAATCACTCCTTAATGTATTATTTAATGATGTAAAATAGATTAGTAGTACACTGTTATACAAGGGCTGTAAGCGATCTATTGTACGCCCCAGGTATAGATATCATAGGGTGTTTTAAATCGCTTACATCATCATCATCATCATATCAGCCGTAGGACGTCCAATGCTGGACAAAGGCCTCCCTCAGTGAAACTGCGGTTGGAAGCGGCCTGCATCCAACGCCGACCTGCGGTTCTTACCAAGTCCTCTGCCCATCTTGTAGGTGGACGTCGAAAACCACTCGAGAACCTTCCGGCCCCATCGACCATTTGTTCTGCGCGCTATATGGCCTGCCCATTGCTACTTCAACGTGCTAATTCGTCGGGCTATGTCGGTGACTTGAGTTCTCCTACGAATCTCCTCATTTCTGATTCGATCCCATAGAGAAACCCCGAGCATAGCCCTCTCCATAGCTCGTTGAGCTTACATCAGAGTATAACTCATAACTTTTCATCACGCATGCGAGGAAATAAAAAAGGCTTAAAATAGTTTATTGCTAAGAAGAAAATGTACGTTCCCGGTATCGATTTTTTTTTTCATTTTTGCGTAGAACTTTTGCTGGAGGTTGTTTCATTATATCACACTAGTGGTTCGCCCCGAACTGAGATCTCGCGAGTCTTCCAAAACACAAAAAATATTCTTAGAGCGACTCTCGCAACGATGCCTAAACGTATTTAGTGGCTAAATATGATTTAAGGAGTTGTCAAATCATACAAATACGTTAAATTTAAACATGTTTAGTAGCTAAATACGTTTAGGGATCATTGTGCAAGCCGGCCTTAATCTTTGATTAATAAAATAGTGGATAACAAGACCCTTGACCTACAGTTTCATTCAAATTATAGGTAACGGGAGTTCATGTATTGTGGTTGTACTTTTTTCGGGTACAAATTGCAGTTATTCTGGATTTGAGACTTTTCCCTATATTTGTGTAATTAAAGCTAAACGCATACCAAATTTTAGCACTGTGGGGTCACTAGTGACTGGTGTAAGTACCCTGTGAATTTTTTCAAAGTTCAGTTTTTGTTATGGCTAATAACTCAAAAACTACAAAGTTAAAACTAAAAATAAAAACGGAGTCGAAATTAATTCATACAGACCTTTTAGTAAGGTATCATTTATCTATTTAGCTACTATATCACTTGACCTGATAGTCCCATTTTGGTTTTTTTAACCCCTCTTGAACCCCAATATCTCAACCCCCGGATTCGTGCGCGAATCCGACTCGCACTTGGTCGGTTTTATTAGTATTTGTTGTTATAGCGGCAACAGAAATACATCATCTGTGAAAATTTCAACCGTCTAACTATCACGGTTCATGAGATACAACCTGGTGACAGACGGACAGACAGACAGCGGAGTCTTAGTAATAGAGTCCCGTTTTACCCTTTGGGTACGGAACCCTAAAAACGAATGATAACAAAATCGGGGGATACAGGTTGGTGTTGCAGCTACATAATTAAATTACACAAATTCATCCAAAACTTAATTACACCACTGGATAGCTAAAGGGTCAAAGAATTCGTTACGCTATGTAAGGACGCATCGCACGCCGCCATTTTGAGGTCATTTTGCTGCGTTTCGAGATTTTTATTTAATATGACAACATACCTACATAAAATATGCGTATTTCATATTTTGTACAGAAAATATTACCTTTTACGTACACGTATTCACCGGCAACACACGGCCGTGTCCATGACGGCCTAAAACCACCGACATCATGATGGCTGGTCTACAAACATACTCAGTTCATTGCAAATAAAATACTTTTACATTTTTTTAAGTTTTTTTAATCCTACGTTTATACATACCTACCTAAGTATTGCATTGTTGAATACAAACATAATGTTACTAGGTAACTATTTCGCAATACCTATTCATCACTTCGTGAATTTATGTAAAGCATCTCGTTTTGAAGTTTCCAAGCCAATTTAACTTTAATTTACTCCGCTGAGGACTGAGGACTCTATCAAAATTCACAGACATGATAATACAGGTAACTCTTACTGTTCAAGATAAAATTTACAATAGAAATGATAAGATTAAATTCGCAAACAGTCGGAACAATGAATCGCGATTCCATAAAGAAGTAGAAAGTTTATTTATTTATCTTACAAAAACATTATACACATACTACCTAAACAAACATATCACAAATCAATAAATAATTGAGTAACTAAGCTACCTCTCTAACATTTTATATTAGAAAATATTCGGGACCGACGTATGACCCGCATTTTGGGAAGTCAGTCGGGGCCTGAACGAAATCACTTTGCTCACCCACTTTGAGGATAAAATCCAATCCTCTCGTCCAGTGAGTGGATCTCTCGTCCCTCATCAGCCAATAGCCAGGATTATCGGCTTTCAACCTGAGGGATACCACTCCGAATCTCGGTATAACTATTGTATCTTTTAGCACTGGATTCATGAGGTTTTTATCGGGGAATAGGGTTCCATCTTCGTTCATTTTTTTAATTGTTTCTGTATCTGAGCTGTTGCTGAATTCCCTGATCCCAGTGACGTAGAAACTGTAGCCGTGGAGGTGGAAGATGTGGTCGGATTCACCTCCTGTAAATAAAACGAAATAACTTTTACATCATCAACCAAGTAGGGACCAATAAAAGTCTTTTTTCAATTATCAATCCAAACGATTGACTCGTCACTAAAAAATACAAAAAAAAACATTTGTTACAGAAATAATATTATCTTAGGCTCGGACTATATGGCATCTGGGCTTGTCAGGGACCATTTTATAACGGCCCCTGACCAATCCGACGCACAACCAAACATTTGAATTTTTCCTGCATCGACTACACACGATCCGAGGCCATCAGACTCCGATTTTTAACTGGAAGCAACCGAGACATGCTCCGGATTTGCAAGATCGGGGAGACCCGGATGCCATAATAGTCCGAGCATTATAGGCAAAAATAGGACCAGATTACTACTAGGCAGGAGTATCCCCAGGCCAAGAAACTGCATTATCTCGCTTGATTTCAATTATTTAATTAAATAAATATAAATAAATATATCTTGCTGGACATTTCACACAGCGCTATCTAGCCCAAAACTAAGCAGAGCTTGTATTATGGGAACCAGATAACTGATAGAATACTTATATACTTTCTTTTTTGTAAATCCATACTTATAATATATAGAGAAACATCCAGATCCGGAACAAAAATCTGTAGATCATGCAAACATTTGTTCCGCAGCGGGAATCGAACCCGCTACCTCCTGCGTCTCAGCCGACTATTCGCCCACTGCGCCACGGAGGTCGTCATTATCGTCGTCGTTAATTAATAGGTTCGACATATTATCTAGGAACTAGTCGGTTAATTAAAAGGTAACGTAACGTAGGTACGGTAAGGTAACTATTACTACAACGTAGTAACAGTGAGTATTTTTACTTATCTATTTTACAAGCTTTTTATTAACTTGCAATGTATGTATGTTTGTCCGGGTGGAATCTTGCAACTGAATTTTAAACCCGTTCCTCTCAACCGATTGAGCTGAAATTTGGACATTGCAATTATATGGTACCATGGAGGTGGTCTCATGATGGAGACGGATGCTAGACAACGGAACTTTTGAATGGATTATAGTAGGCTACTAGGGTACTAAAGTCAGGCTATTTTAATAGGTAACATTTGACAATTCATCAAAATACAACAACGTAACCTTGTAACGGCGGGCATAAAATAATATATTTTTTCGTTTTGTTAGAACTGCACAGTTGCTTAACATTTTTCAATTACGATTACATATTTATTGTAATAATGACCGATACGAGTACGAGTTCGGTACGAGTTGTACCGAACTGACAGATGTCAACAGACGTCAAATGTTACCTATTAAAATGGCCTGACTTTAGTGTTTGGGCTTATTTGAATCTGCTTGCGGTTCCGATTATGAATTTTATAAAAGCTTGTTTTGAAAAAGTAAATTTTCAACAAAAAACTTATTTTGCTAACTTTGAAATACTGTCAAAACTATGTATGCTTAAATGATTTCAAAAGAACTAAGTGCTATGTCGACATTCTTAATACTTTACCTACATTGCTCAAGAGAATCGATCAGTTATTCCGCATTCGCAAGCCAATTATTATGAAACTGAAATTCTTTTGGAGTTATATAATTCGGTCATGCTCAAATAAGTGTAGGTACAGCTATTTTGACCCAGAAATAAAACAATGCCATGTAATTTCGGCCGACTTCCTATTCCCTATTGTTTGTGTAGTTGTTTGTTACAATTTACGAAGTGTTGAGGCTACTTTTGTTAATTAATTCATGCTTGTTAGTGCCTACGCGCGACCCGTAAGCAAAAAGGTAAAGCTTGCTTTACAGGTGCAAAGTCACAAACAACACATTTTGTTTGAGCAAAGCGTTCGGATGAAAAATAAAACTCTGTAGAAAACACAATTTGACAACGTAAATGACAAAGAGGTTTTATAAGATCGCACGTCATTATCGACTTTCTCTGCGTCTGAAAAGTGCATCGAAGTGGGCCGTGTTTATGACCGGCTCAGAATAGATAAACCCCAGAAGAAGTGAACGCGCCTAATACTGAAACGACTTGGTAAGAACCGCAGGTCGGCGTTGGATGCTGGCCGCTTCCAACCGCAGTTCCTGGAGATCAATGAGGGAGGCCTTTGTCCAGCAGTGGACGTCCTACGGCTGATATGATGATGATGATTAGTTGTAGTTTTAAATTATACTAGTGGTTCGCCCCGAACTGAGATCTCGCAAATCTCCAAAAAACAAAAAAAATGTTTTTAGGGCGATTTGCACAGCGATTCCTAAACGTATTTAGTGGCTAAATATGATTTAAGGAGTTCTCAAATCACACTAATAAAATAGTGCCTTAGTTATATTAGTTATATCTTACCAAAAACATTTACCCAAAAACGGGTATATAATAACTAAGCCCGCAACATTACGCGGGTGGGGGTGAGGTGGGCGCGGGACGCGGGTTTTGTTTTACGGACACAGCGCACGGCTTGCAATCTCAGCTGTATGCGTCTTCTGGTGTTTTATCAATTCTGTGATGACCGGTAACTTAATATCCGACGGCTCAATGAACTGGAACAGCTGGCACGTACAAGGTAGAGATTTCCATGATCAAATTGGTACTCTATACTTTAATCTAGTAGGAAGTTGGTATAGGTGCTGAATAATCCTAGTTCTTTCACAAACCTGACCTAGGCCTGTATAAATCACTCCGTACGCGTTACACTACAACATGTGTAGGTAACCTAGAAATAATGCTACTCGCTTTTGCAACTTGACTTGACATCCATTTTTATCCCATTGGACCTGATTTATAGGATAAAAAGTAACATATGTGTTAATCCAGGTTATAATCAACGTACATACTAAATTAGATCGAAATCTGTTAAGCCAAGATTTTTAAAATCATCTCAAAAATTTCAAGTCTATTGAGATGATTTTTAAAAATCTTGGAATAGTCCGTATGTGTTCGGATAACACTATAAAAATACTATCGGTTAAGCCGTTACGACGTGATTAAGTAACAAACAAACAAACAAACAAATAATTAAACAATTATCCAAACTTTCGCATTTATAATATACTAGCTGACCAATCCGCAGCTTCGCACGCGTAGGTTTTTAATAAAAAAATTACCCTCCTTCTCCGCAATTGGGTAAAAAGTAGCCTGTGTCACCCGGAGATAGTGTAACTTCCCAACAGTGGAAGAATTTTTTAAATCGGTCCAGTAGTTTCGGATAGAGAAGGAGAAGATTTGTTTGTTTGTTAGTTTGTATTGATTAGGCATTCAATACAAACTAACAAACAAACAAATCTTTCCTCTTTATAATATTACAAAGTTTTTGTAGATATTGATTGTTCTTTAATATTGTAGAACATCTATCATTCATCATCTATCGTTCTATCATCAATAGTTTCCGCAGCGCATGCGACGAAAGACCTTTTTGGGCACATTTTGTACACCTTGGGTTACGTTACTTAAGTTTTAGCAAGGATCCCTAATCTTTTCTAGCAATAAATATAGCCTATGTCACTCAGGGTGAATGTAGCTTTCCAAGAAAGAAATTTAGGTGAAAGAATTTTTGAAATCGGCACAGTAGTTTTTGAGTTTATTCATTACAAGCATACACACAAAAATACAAATCTTTCCTCTATAATATTAGTATAGACAAGCTAGTCACAACAGATATACAGAATTAAACAAATAAATGTAAGCCTAATGAGCTGTCTTATCGCTTAACAAAGCCATCTCTTTCAGACAACCTTTGGATGGATTAATGTTCAAAATAAGAATGTACAGTTTAGGTTTTCGCGTGTTTAAATTCGTGTTTGTATACGCTAGTGATCAAATCTGGAGGTTATTGTATATTAGAAAACTTGCCATCAGAAGTAACCTGAATAAAGGTACTTCGCAGCTGTTTGCAAAGTTTGCAACTGACTTGCTAGTTTCCGATAATGTCAGAAACTTGTACTAAACTCACAGTTACTGTTCGCAACTATGGTTCACATTTTCTGTAACCACCCATAATTCTGAAACTGTAGTGATTGTGTTACTATCGTTTGTATGCGAGACCGCACGATGTGATCAATCTGTGCGATGAAATATTCATGTTGCTGACTTGAATTTTCAATGAAAATGCTGCAAGGGTAGGAAATTGATAGATTTCTACAAACTAGTTAACAAATTGGTTTGGTTAGGTAGTGCAGATTATGAGAATATTTTCAACACACTTGCTCGTAAAGTGAGCCATAGTACATCGTGTTTAGGGCCATAATAGAATTATCCCTACAAAGTTAAGTTAGTTATGCAAATTATATGTACTATTAAAGTAACTGCAAATTATATACGAGTAAACAGAGCATTTTCAATTTAACCGGATAATATAGTTTTTGTAACAACAAAGAGGTTTTATGTCGCTGAAAATCCTATTACATTTTTGTAATAAATAAATGTATCCCTAATTAAAACGAAAATATATTTATTATTATCAAATTACTTATAATTAACAATAATTTGTTATAAAACATTTGCATTTTATCACTAAAATTATAATTTTGAAGTAGGCTGTATGGCTTTATGTAATCAATCAACTTACATTTGTAGCGTGCAAAAAAAAAACTTGTGCGTCATTTCCCATTTTTTGTTTGTATCGCATTTGTTGCTGTGTGATAAATAATTGTAAAAATGACAAGTTTTAGTACAGAAGATTAACAATTGATAGATTTAACCCCGCTAGAAATACTAAATGCAGCTCAAAATGCAAATAAAAGTATAGAGCAAAGTACTTAGCTGCTTACGATAGTTTCATACAATGGAAAAGCAACAAAAAAACCCAGTCATTTTCTGAAATTGTGTTTTGGCGTATTTCTCTGAACTCGCTAACATAATACATACCCAGCTCCCTGTGGTGCATCTATTCCATATTAAGAAGCATGGTTAAGCTCAAACATTGTGTTGATATCAAAACGTATTGTAACCCACAACCATGTACATCTCGTAGCATGAGTTTTATGCCTTCTCCTTCCAGTAATTTGTATGATTTACCTTTGTCGCCGACATTTACACAAGAAATAAATGAAGATACTAAAGAAGTGGCAAGTACCAATGTAAGACAAACCGTGAAATCGCCATCAAAAACAATCCAATATCGTTTTGAAAATTGTACATTCACCAATTGTTTTAATAATTAAACGATTTATGCAATACATGTTTATTTTTTCCTCGCAAGTGTGTTGAAAAAGTGCGTATGAAACTCGTGAGCAACTAGCTCACTAGACACTCGGCTGATTTACGTCCTCGTCTACGGCTCGGGCTGCAAACCATAGTCTCGTATATGTTGAGCAACTAAGCTCACTTGTATATATACTATTACACCATTACATTAATGACTGTAGGTTATTTTACTTAGAAACTTTCGTGATTGATTTCAATCATTACCTATTATAATTACTGGAAACATTGTCAATCGCAACACCGATAAAACGGTAGGTACGTGATGAATTCCGTATTTATAATAATGACTGTAGGTTATTTAGGTTTGGTAGAGTACCTATGTTGTTGTAGCTGACAACAAATCTAATATATAAAACAAAGTCGGGTTAGTTACACCATTATAATTCAAGAACGGCTGGACCGATTTTAATGATCTTTAATTTGTTGGATTTGGCTCCGTCCCGAATAGCAGAATAACTATTAAAATATTGGTGTTAAAATATATTCTACTGGTGGTAGAGCTTTTGTGAACGGGCTCGAGGAAGTGGGCACCACCGCCTTACCTTTATCTGCGGCCAAATAGCAGTACTTGTGCTGCTGTGTTCCGGTTAGATGGTAATGGTATGTTCCTGTAATTACTGGCACATAGGCATAACAGCTAAGTCCTATAGTATGGTAACGCATCCACATAGAGATCAAGACAACATAATAGCTTGATTTGAATTCTATGTGGATATCCATGAGCTGCAGTAGCCACTTAACATCTGGTGGACTGCATGCTCGTTTGCCATATAAGTAGTATAAAAAAAAATATTTGAAACTTTCACGCAAAAGAAATTATGACGTAAATTCATTTTCTCATAGATGTAGCTAATGATGGCCAATTGACAATTCTACCGGTGACGTACATTAGCAGCCCACGTCATATGCATGTCAAGGCGGTAAGAAGGTCGCCGGGTCAGATATTAATACAGTCATTTGGTAGTTTTACCTGGAAAGTTTTCCGGGAGTTTTTAAAATTGGTAATTTTATAGATTTTGATGCAGTGGCGGATTTCCCCACAGGCTGAGTAAGCTTGAGCCTAGGGCGGCAGATTTTAGGAGCGGCAAATTTGGGGACCGTTTTTTTCTGATAAGTATTTTGCAGAAAGAAGTCTATAAGCCATCTTTCCGATGACTTTTCTCTCTTCCCTTTCATTGTATGTACATTCAAGCAACGGTACCACAAACTTTTATATTCTATGGTACAACACCCAGTTCGCGGCTCCCAACCAGTAGCATACTACATTTAGCCGCCTTATCGATTCGCTCAGAAATATAACCAAAAACTATAACTTATCTTGTTGGAATGAAGGGCGGCAAAAATTTAACAGCCTATACTCGGGAAATGTGTTAATCCACCACTGTTTTGATGTGCTCTTTCCGAATTTCGACTTTGCCACGTCGTATTTTTGCCGCTCGCGCCGCCATATTGGAAAAAATGGCGCCTAAAAGCATTTTTTTGACAATACCTCCTTTCAGACTTATTTTACGATAAAACAGTTATATACAAAATGAAAGTAGAAACAATTACCTACAATATTTATTTTAGTAATAGTTAATTATATAGTTAATTTATAAAGAAACCTACTAAGTAGATACCTAATTAAAGCATACACATATTCTTCTCTGTGGTAAAATTCAGGAGCCAATCGCGCTTGCAAGCGCCATTTTAAATTACAAATCGTTCACGTGTCTAATGCATATTTATAACTTTCATGGCGATCAATCACAGCAATCAGTCATCTATAGAGCCGTCAGTCACAATCGTGAACAGAGTTGGCAGATCGGCCCTTGGGAAATTATGTTGGCCCTGTGGCAGCCATCGGCCTTTTTGTGGCCTTTACCAACCAATAATAAAAATAATATTTACAATTATTAAAAATAAAATTAACGTCTTAGTAAATTTAGAAATTCCTATCTAACAACACTGCTTGTTCTGTGCCTCAGAGCAGCTACGCGATTCTACATAAGAAACTGCCAAATCCACCGCAGCAGTCCGTAATTGACAGGTTTTTACTGGATTGTCTAAATTTTTACACTGAAACAATATCACAGATTAAAAATAGGTTTAATTTATCTGATCCCCTCTTTGATTTGATATCAATAGTTGAACCGTCGCAAGCCACTAATTTTGACTTGCAACTGATCAGCTCTTTAGTTGGACGTTTACCGATCAAAGAAACAATTGACTCCAACGACCTTGTTAATGGAGGGAATTTTGCCTGACCGACTTTTTAGAAAGCAGTTTTTAATTTAAAAAATATAGCAGGAAATTGTCAATTTTTTAATTTACATGAACTAACTGCTGGTTCTCCCATTTTCAAACGCGAGTGTTAAACGTGTTTTAGTAAACTGAAGAATATAAAAACTGAAAGCCGCACTCGTCTCAATACGGAGACGATAGCTTCTATAATGACTACCACTGCAGGCATAGAAAACTGTGGTGGTGTAATAAATTTCGAGCCATCACCAGAAATGATAAGTTCTAAAATAAAATATATGTAAAGACTGTTAATGTATAAGTTATAATATAAGTAAAGAACTTGTTTGTGTCTAGTTTTTGTTCTTTGCACCATTTAAATATATTTTTTAGTTGAATAACGGTTTTTATTTCAATTTCAGCCTTTTGGGCCAAAAATCGGCCTCTTTCGACAAAGCTTACCGGTCTTTTTCTGATTTAGGTGCTGGCAACACTGATCGTGAAGGAAAGCGATGGTTTAGTTAAACAAGAGTTAAGTAGTACTGTTTTAAAACGTACGACGTTAAATAATCTCGTTCGTAAGATATCATACGCGCGGTAAAACTTTTTCAAATAAAATTACCCATCGGAAAAATAAAAAAACAACCCTTGGCTATATATAGACAATGCGTATATCATTATCGTAATCAGAATAATAATAACTAGTGGGTCGTTCCGAACTGAGCTCTCGCGAGTCTCCCATAAAAACAAAAAAAAATATTTTTAATCTTCGACTATCAAAATAGTGCCACGAAATGCATAACCAAATAACTTATAGTTTTATTCAAATTACAGGTAACGGGAGTTCAGTTCTCGCTTCGCTTGATCAATCAAAATAATCAATTTATTGGTAATATAAATTTACAAGTTTCCAATGTAAACAAATTAGTATTAACTAATGTTTAGAATAATAATTAATATTTAATTTACAATTATATACATATCAATAATTGGATAAAAATAAAATAATATAATTGAGTATTATGGTTACATAATAAATAACTAAATATGTCTGACATATAGATACTAATTAAATAAAATTACAATGTCCTACTTTCTTCTTAAAGTCAGAAGTAAAGATCTGTCATTACTTCTATGTCACCATCTATACTTCTGTGTTTTATTTTGTCCATGTGTCGTGTCAAATAAACGTTTTAATTTTTATTTTTAGGGTTCCGTACTTCAAAAGGTAAAAAAGGAACCCTTATAAGATCACTCTCTTGTCCGTCTGTCCGTGTGTCACCACCAATTTTCTCAGGAACGGGTGGACCTAGCAAGTTGAAATTTATACTAGATACTATATAGTTATTAGGGCCTATTAGGGTATATCTATAGTCCCTATTAGGCGTATAAAAATAAAGGTGCTGAGTCAACACGTTAAAAAGATATGGACAAATTTAGATTTTTGCGAAAACTTGTAAGTACCTTAATTTTCAACTTTTTTTATATTTTGGAATTTTTCCTTTATTTGTGCTGGAAGGGTGTCCCCATACATACATAGTTGACGCCAATTAAGATAGCCCTCTGAGTTGTATGGGCGCTCATACAATTTAGAGGACTAGCTTAATCAGCACCAACCTCAAATAAGTTAAATAAATAAAATTGTGCTATTGAATAAAATAAATATTTAAGTGGGGCTCCCATACAACAGACATGGTTTTTTCCGATTTTATAGATACGGAACCGTACGGAACCCTTCGTGCGCGAATCCGGCTCGCACTAGGCCGGTTTTTTTATCATTTATGTAGGAATAATCAGTCATTATCAGTAATAAGTTAAATAACAATAAGTATAGATAATTAATGGACTTCGCAGACAAAGAACTCGTTAGTATTTAGATACTTAGTAGATTTGTCAGGCATTATTATCAGTAATAAGTAGGTATAAAATTAAACAATTAGTGGACTTTGTCTACTATTTGGTTTTATTAGGGTTCCGTACCCAAAGGGGCAAACGGGACCCTATTTACTCCGCTGTATGTCTGTCTGTCCGTCTGTCACCAGGCTGAATCTCATGAACCTTGGTAGTTACACAGTCGAAATTTTAACAGATGATGTATTTCTGTTGCCTCTATAACAACAAATACTAAAAACTTTTTTTTTATTGATGATAGCCAAGCGCTTGACCACTATCTCACCTGATGGTAAGTGAAGGTGTGATCGAAGATGGAGCACGCTAGCCTAGAAAGAACCAATTCACTCTGAACTTGAAGACTCCAAGATTATACTGATTTTGAAAAACATACGCCGGAAGTGAGTTCCACTCCTTACTTGTGCTAACAAGAAAAGTTGAAGCAAATCGTTGGGTAAGGCAAAATGGTATGCCGACCAGGTATGGGTGGTACTTCTCGGTACGTCTGCTTGTCCGGTGGTGGAAGGAGGAAGGAGGGATAAGGTCATGAAGATCTTGTGCACATTCACTTAAATGTATCTTGTAAAAAACTGAAAGTCTGGCTACTCGGCGTCTGTGCTCTAGGCCTTTGCAAATTGGCTTCCACTAGTGAGTCACTCACCAATGAGTCTAGCAGCACGTCACTCAATCGAATCAAGGGCTTCAAGCTGATACTTGGCCGAGCCATCCCAGAGATGGCAGCAATACTCCATACATGAGCGGGCTTGTGCTTTGTAGAGACTGAGCTGTCCCGGTGAGAAGTACCACCGAACCTTAGCTAGGATGCCCAGCTTCATAGCAGCAATTTTGGCCCTAAATTCGATATGCGAGCCGAAGTTCAGGTTGGACGTGAGCTCAACGCCCAACAAGCTCAGACTTTCAGAAATTTCGAGTGGGATATTACAAAAGGTGGGAATGAGATGAAAAGAAGACCGTTTTGCGAAAACACACACGCCCGAATTTAGGGGGCGTTGAACTTGACCAGATTTGCGTCACCCGAAACAGACGCAAACTTCAGGTCCAAGTTCAAACGTTCCACCATATCTGTACGTAGATTGCAGATTTCGTCAGCACTTGCACGTGGACTAGAGAAATACCTTTTAACAACTGTACTGTCATCCGCATACCCATAGATACCGGGTTTCAACAGATCATTAATGTGCAGAAGAAATAGAGTTGCTGAAAGGACAGACCCTTGAGGTACCCCGGCATTGATAGCCAATAGATCAGACGAGCATCCACCAATGACTACTCGAATTGATCGTTCCCTCAAGAAATCAGTTAACCACATTAGCAGGTTAGACGGCAATCCGTACGAGGTAAGCTTGCTAATGAGACCGTTGTGCCAAACTCTATCGAAAGCTTTTGAGATGTCGAGCGAAACTGCAAGAGCTTCCCCGTGTCTTTCGATGGCTTCACTCCAGATGTGAGTAGCATACACTAGACTAGAAGATCTCCAGTGGATCGTTTACGACGAAAGCCATACTGTCGATTACTAAGGAGGTCATTTTCTTCTAGGTATGAAAGGAGTTTGCAGTTAAGGACACGCTCCATTGTTTTGCAAAGAATGGAGGTGATAGAGATTGGCCGGTAGTTAGTGGGGTCAGCTCTACTACCTTTTTTCGGAACCGGCTGGACATATGCAAGCTTCCAGGGTGTTGGTACTTTACCGGTATCTAAAGAGATACGAAACAGGCGTGTAAGCACAGGAGACAGCTCAAATGCGAACTTCTTAAGCATCACTGCAGGTATTCCATCAGGACCACTGGCTTTATTCACGTCAAGCGATAGCAGCACTTTGAGTACCTTATTTTGCTTAATGCGGACTTTAGAAAACAGAATAAAGTAAACATTTAAGGGGGCTCTCATACAACAAACTTGATTTTTTGCTCGTTTTTGCTAAATATTGATAACGGCAGCAGGTAGATGCTTTAAATATTCACAGGATATTTATTTATATATTCACTTTAAAAATAAATAATTAAAATAAAATAAAATATTTAAGGGGGGCTCCCATACAAAAAACGTGATTTTTTTGCTCGTTTTTGCTAGATATTGATAACGGCAACAGGTAAACGCTTGAAATGTTCACAGAATATTGAGTAATATTACTTTAAAAATAAATAATTAAATTAAAATAAAATTAATATTTACGGGGGGCTCTCATACAACAAACGTGATTTTTTGCCGTTTTTACAGAAAATTGCACGGAACCCTTCGTGCGCGAGTCCGACTTGCACTTGGCCAGTTTTTTATTTTTAATGTCCTAGTTGTGGTCGCGTGTAAATAAAGCATTATTTAATTAAAAACCGGTTTACATGTCATTTTGTAATGTGTTTCCTTTGTTGGTGATCTTATTAAATAAAATAGACTCTAGTTTGACTCAAATTTTAACCCATTCCACAATAAGAACCATACAAAGAAACTACAGACCTCAAAAATAAGATTCTACATCCTAACAACATGAACATTCCAATGATTCCAATGATTATTTCATCCAAAAGTTCGAGATCGTTTTGTTAAGCGATAAAACCACCTATTGTGCTTACGTTTGTTTGTTTTTTTTTATTTCTTTTCATCTGTTGTGTCTAGCTCGTAAGGTATAATTAAGGCGCTACCCGTAGCCGATGACCTTGAGACAGCGTAGCTGTTAGTTAGTAAATCGTTTAAAGGGCAAGGTGTTCGCTTTTATAACAAACTCCCAAGTGATGTACAAAAATTGTCAATTAACAAATTTAAAAACGCAATTAATCAAAATCTTTATAAAAAAGCCTACTATAAAATATCGGATTATTTAGATGATAGAGATGCTTCGGATTGAAATTGCTCCCACTCATTCAAAATGTTACAATTTAGACGTAATTTATTTTCTTATTGTAATGTATTCTAAAAGGATCATTAAAAAAACAACCAGCCTTGTTTCTTGCCTTTCTTTCCTGGCTTGGTCACGAAGGAACAGGCAGTAAAATTGACGTTTCGAAGTGATCCTTGTGATTTTAATGAACAAACATTTGGACTTTATTGTTTCGGCCCCGCACCTTCCGCCACACGCATCTAACCGACCAGCAAAAAGGTGAGCGCGAGGCAGACGAGCACAACCCTCCCGTACGACAGTCAGCGATACATACACTGCCGCTCATCGCCAGCGCCTTCTTAGGGCCTTCTTAGGGCGTTTGTGCACTACAAGTAATTTTACGGTCCGGCAGTCCGGTTTTTTACGGTCCGATATGGCACGCCATCAATTTATATACTAGCTTGTGCACTATACGTAATTTTACCGTTCGACATTTTACTTTTCCCTATTCCGGACCTGAAAATAATCTTTCGTTCTGCCTCAATTTATTGTGGTATAATATATAAAATTACTCTGTCAGGTACCTTTCACATAAAAGGGGATGAACCCACAATTATTTTTGTCTTCTACGTCTTCGCACGTAATTGATCGAGCGAAGCGAGATCTCTAAATCAACTTGGGCAAATCAGCGTTGTACGTATATATGTTTGTCCAAGGATAACTTTCGAAGCGTGGATCCGATATCGGGAAATTTAATACATAGGTAGTGATGGCACAATTTTGGTGTGACTAAATGAGGTAAAAATGTTGGGGGGGGTTCTTGAGATATTGGGGTTCAAGAGGGGTAAAAAAATAAAAATGAGGATAACTAGTCAGATGGGCCGTCAAATAAAAGGCATTCATTATTACATTTGGACTCTGTTTTTATTTTTCGTAAATTATTTATAGTTTTTGAGTTATTAGCCATAATAAAAACTAAACTTTGACAAAATTCACAGGGTACACCAGTAACCCCACAGTGCTGTAATTTAAGTGATAAGTGACACAAATATAGTAATAAGTCTGAAATTTAGAATAACTGCAATTTGTACCCCAAAAAAAAGTAACCACTTTCATGAACTCCCGTTACCTGTAATTTGAATGAAACTGTAGGTCATGTTATTTGGTTATTTATTTCGGGACACTATTTTGATAGTCAAAGATTACAAATAATATTTTTTTGTTTTAATCGGAGACTCGCAAGATCTCACTTCGAAGCGAACCACTAGTAAAGTCAGCAACTGCCGACGTTCCAAGAAACTCATCTTTCCTAGCGTATTTACGCGTAGTTTCAAAGAGAGCTACCCTAAACTGCGCTGCATCTACGAGTAAAGACGTAAAGTGCACAGAAAAAGAGTGTGTTTCTTAGACTGAAGTAAAATTTCTTTTTCAAAATAATAATTTATAAAATTGTTCAATTACAAAATTGTCCACACGTTTGTAGGTCGATCAGTATAATGTTCATTCTAGACAGACGCAACTCCCACTCGCACATTAACGTTTTAAATATACGAAACGTAACTCTCTCTCTTTCTATCTTCACTAACTTATATCTGCCTCTCAACTTCCGTTCGTACTTTTCGTAATGCATTGACCAGCTTACTCCCCAAGTCAAGCGTGCGTAAAGAAGTTTTACTTCAAAAATCGGACTGCCAGATAGTAAAATTCCTTGTAGTGCACAAGCTAATCATCCGTTTTTTTCATGCCATACCGGACCGTAAAAAACCGGACTGCCGGACCATAAAATTACTTGTAGTGCACAAACGCCCTAAAGGTACGCCCGCTAATTATTCGGAAAAATTGAAAATAATTAATTGCCACGTGAAAGACCGTCGCAGCACAGCATCATTTTTTCAACTTGAAGGTATAGTTTTTTACCACATTTAAGTGAAAGAAAAATTACAAAATGTTACGTCGTTTAGAGGTTAAATCAAATTGAAAGTCGAAAGCAGCTACATTTTGTTATTTTTTTTTCTCATAGTAAATAAACAGGTATTACTTTTTTGTATGTTCACTTTGCAGATAAAAGGTCAATAAATGACATATAGTTATTTGAGCACATAAAACTGACTCCTCCCTGAGGAGAAAGCCTCCAAATAAGACCAATCAGCTACTATATTCGCCTTAAGAATTTTCATTCATCGCATCGGTCGTAAAATGTATATCTCCTCAGGTTTAAGTCCATTGTCCCATTCTTTAATGAAGTTTAAATGCTTTGATCACATAAAGGTGTTCATAAGATTAGTCCTTTCAGACTTATGATCCAAAGGGTTCCTGGAAGAGGTCGCTTTTAGCGATTAATATTAGTTTATTATTCCTTTGTTATTCTAGCTTAATACCTATTTCTATTGTTTCTAATAATAAAGAGTTTAATATCTATTACCCCAGGTAACTAATTATATTTTCTGCTCATCTGATGTCTTTCCTATTAATAGGTACCAAGGAAACAATCGTTTTCTTTGCGTATCAGAGCTATCTCGATTTCGGTTTCAGTGTTTGCCATGTTCACACTAGGTTCGAGGTTTTAGTCTAGGTAACTCCAACAATATTATAAAATTATGATTTCATTATTTTTACCTGATCGTTTATCTATTTTGTTTATTGTCCATTCTGTGTTTCATTGTGTGTCAAATAAATATATTCTATTCTATTGTATTGATAGGTGCTGGTTAAGGAATACTACGTACTGCTTTTGACTATTCGTGTATCTATAGATCCCTGTAAATTGTCTATATTTAACTGTATGTCTCGAATTGTCTGTCTAGCACTTGTTCAAGGGTCTTCTCAAATGCTAAATAATACTCAGGTATTTCTGCAAGACCTACAGTTATGAAATCAAATATAATTTTTATCACTCATGCTTTGAACGTTGTTATTGAAAACTCTAACGGCCCCGTAAATGTCTCCACATTATTACACCAATTACGGACTAGGGCCGTAATTTAGTTTTGAAATAGAATGAGGATCATTGCGTATATAATAAGCTAAAACGAATACAATCTCCATGACAAATTCTTATTTATATTTAAAAAATAAAAGATGCCACATTCATATTATTCTATAATATAATAAAACCTCATTACAACAAAACATCACATCAGCTAAGAACGTCCACTGCTGAACATAGCCCTCACCAATAGATTTCCAGAGCGACCAATTTTGTCCGGCTTGCACGCAACGTCTTTCCATCTAGTGGGAGGCTGTCCTACGCTGCGCTTTCCAGTGCACGGTCTCCACTCTAGAACCTTTCAGCCCCAACGGCCGCCAGTTCTTCGAACTGTGTGCCCCGCCCACTGCCACTTTAGCTTGCTAATCCTCTTGGCTATTTTTGTGACACTGGTTTTTCTACGGATCTTTGTATTACTAAAAAGAAGTATACCTACTCCCAGTGTTTGTATCGTTGACGTAAACCTAGCGAGAGTGAAGCTGAGCGTAGTTAAGTGGTGAGGTTTCGTAACATAAATAATATAATACGCCTATCAACGTTAATTAGTTCCGCTTTTAAAGCAATCTCGGCTTTCAATGAAATAGTGAATGGTTTCAAGTTTTACGACAAATATCTAGATTCTCTTAGGAAACATTATGTAACTTATTTGAGCCCTGCATGGCGAGGACCTCTCCCTTCTTGATTTTTCACAAAGATTTTAAATTTTGCTACACAACATACCGATACAAGGTAAAATTTAAATAAATAAAATTTATTTGTTTTTATATTATTTAGATTGATAGTGGTGGGCGAATAGCCGGCTGAGACGCAGGAGATAGCGGGTTCGATTCCCGCCGCGGAACAAATGTTTGCATGATCTACCGATATTTGTTCCGGGTCTGGTTGTTTCTCTATATATTATAAATATGTATTTACAAAAAAAATGTATTTAAGTATTCTATCAGTATCTGGTTCCCGTTGTACAAGCTCTAATTAGTTCGGGGCTAGATATCGCTGTGTGAAATGTCCAGCAATATTTATTTATATTTATTTTTTTTGTTTCAACTAGTTTTTTTATACAAAATAATCCATTTACTTTTAACCGATTTCTTTAGCAAATCAATGTCTAATTGGAGAAAGAGAAAACCTTAAGTTCAAAGAAAGCCACAATAAGTGTTCTATAGTGAGAAAGCCTTGTTGGATCACAATTATCATTAGCTATTCGCTACGCAATGTGGTCGTTACATATGCGTAATCAACTTTTGTGCTAACTGGGGAATATTGACATAATTGTATTTCAATCTGCGTTTATAATCTACTGTTGATTTATGTGTTTTTTTTTTGTTTTCGACTGGGGGATGGTATAGGCACAAAATAGATGGTACAGAACTTAAGCTTAGTACAACAAATAAACACAAAAAAATGTACTCGATACATCGAGTCGAAGGCTAAAACAGCTACCATGAAGCTGGGCATCCTCAACAAGATCAGGAGATACTTCACACCAGGACAGCTTCTTAGTCGTTACAAAGCACAAGTCCGGTCTGGTATGGAGTACTGCTGCCACCTTTGGGATGGTTGGGCCAAATACCAGCTCGCTACCTTAGACTCTATAGAACGTAGGGCTTTTAGGCGTATAGGTGAGCAATATATGGCGGAGACTAAGGCGCTAAGTCTCGAACACCGCCGTAATGTTGCAAGCCTATCGAATACATTTCGAGGAATGTTCCCAGGAACTTTACGATCTGATTCCGCCATCCCCTTTCCATCAAAGGACAAGCAGGCGCACGGCTCAGTACCATCCGTACTTAGTTGATAAACCACCCATTCGCACACGCCGTTTTGGTTCTACGTTCTTGATGCGCACAGCTAAAGTATGGAACACTTTGCCGTCGTCTGTTTTTCCTAAAGAATACAATCCAGACCTCTATAAGGTAAGGTTTAAGTGAATAGGTTTCTTCTAGATCTTCGTGTTCTTAGACCACATCATCGCTTACCATCAGGTGAGATTGTGGTCAAACGAAGATCTATACACGGTGTCCTTTAAATCACTGTTTTCCCAGAACAAACGTTGCTCAGACCATGGTCTAATAACTGTTTATAGCATCTAATAAGAGAATAAAGAAAAAAAATCTAGACCTACTCAAATAAGTCTATCTTTGTTCAAAAACTAACCGTGACATAAAGTTCTTGGGTACGCTAGCCGTAGCGTATTACCTACTCCTTAGTTAGATAGGTACCTAGTAGCTACCGGTCAGCGCGCTGACTATTTTGTAGGGCATAACGTTAAAATAGACGTTTTAAGTTCGCAACTCTTTATATTTTTCAAAGACCGATTTCGTTTTGTTTTTTAATTTGATTTTTTTGAAACTGTTAGTAGACCATGGTCTTAACAACGTTTGTTCTGAGAAAACAGAGATTTAAAGGACACCGTGTAGGTATACATTAAAAAAAACCAAACGTCAAAACATGTTAATAAAAAATATATCAACTCAAATAATTTTCTAAAATGACCTTGCCATCAAGGGGCCTGGCCATAATTTATTTTCCAATAAACCCAAGGGCCTGGGCATTCGTTTTCGATAAATACAGGAATTATTTGGACTCAAACGCCTTAGCAGTATGATTGAAACGACCAATCAAAAATTCATGACTCTTGAAAGTGCCATCGAAAACACAACATTAGTCCCTAACACACCTCTGTTTATGACCACTTACATTCCAAATGAACCTACGTTCACACCATCGTAAAATGTTATATTATAAGCGTTTAGAAACTACTTTGTATTTAAGTTACCTAAACTCTTCAAACACTCAAGTTACTCAAGCACCATTTACCACTGTGTGCTTATGCGAATATTGACACTCAAACTTCCGTGAGTAGGTATGTGTTGAAACAAGTGTCGTTTCTATGGAACTTTCGGAGATGGAAAGCGGTACCGCCTCAGGCCTTCACGTATTAGACGTATCGCTGGCTTACTGCATTACATCCTAGCACAGTAGAGAAACACAGGAGCGAAGCGTCTCGTTATCATTCTGAGCGTTGTCGATAGATACAGAATGAAGAAACCGCCCATAAGTGTAAGCCAGTTATTATCACAAACAAAAAAAAACTCCGATATGTCTGATACGCAAAAACACTTGTTTGAGATCTTGCGCAAATGTTTTTTCATGATGCTGCTAAAGTTTATAGAGACAAGGTAATTTTTTTTTTATTTAAATTTTATTAGGGACTTTTACCTACAACAGCCTCATCGTACCCTTTACTACTTTACAACACTAAACAATGTAAGTATATGTATAAAGACATTTAAGGCGCCCAGGGCATTCGGCGACCAGTAATCTATACTAATATTATGAAGAGGAAAGATTTGTTTGTTTGTTTCTATTGAATAGGCTCCGAAACTACTGGACTGATATAAACTACTACACTGGGATGCTACACTATCCCCGGGTGGCATAGGCTACTTTTTACCCAACTGCGCAGAAGGAGGGTAATGTTTTTATTGAAAAACTACGCGTGCGAAGCTGCGGCTTGGTCAGCTAGTAATAAGATATTTCTTTCTACAGCCATGGTTATTTGGCAGAAGACCTAAATAGTCCGTTAAAAAATTATAAGTAATAGATTATGTAATAGAATCGTATACAATTATAAGTAGATTTAGCACTTAATCTATACTACACAAAAGTTAGCTGGGTGAAAATGTTAATTAGCATTAAGTTCGCCTAAGTATTATTGTATTAGTGCAATAAAGAATTTTCTAATCCAATGTATGTTGAAATCCGATTTTAATTCATTATTGATCATAAATCCATAAATTATTGATTCAGCCGATTTATAAATAAGCTGTGTTGGTAAGTAGGCGAACCATGCCTGACAGACAATTGAATACCTATTCAATTATAAATAACCGTTTACTACATCTTCGTTTCAAGCAATTTATGTCGCTGTGAATAGGGTTCCCAGATTAAAAAAATCTTAATTCCGGATTCATTTCCTGACATTTGATGAAAATTCCTGGCATTCTTGTAAAACATAACATTAATATCGTGCATGTGAATGAACGAATTTCGTTTATATTATGTTTTATTTTACTCGTTACCTACTTAAATTGTAGAAATTCCGGACGGTTTAGGATTCCCCTCGCATTCCGGACCTATATTACCGGACATATGGCAACCCTAGCTGTGAATACCTTTTGCTTCCACTAGTTACTAATAAATGCAATGTAAAATAATATATATATCGAATGACATACGATATGAAGTCGCTAAACAAGAAGGCAAGGTTTCTTTGCCAGGTCAAGGCTTATTGTGGCAATTTCGCGATGAGTAAGAATGTTCCTAGTCTGATAATAAAAGATTGCAGTTCTTTTGACCTCATTCACCCTTTTTCATTGGGAAAATAAGCAATCAGAGGTCGTGGCGTAGATTGCCTTCTCGTTCTCAGATTAACTAGGTAATGTTTAAAAATACCATCATTTGAATGAGGGGCCGAATGAGTGCCGAATATCTTTTTTTTACATAGAGCATAATATTAAACTGTAGGTCTAAATAAAATGGTCGATTAATTATGCTAGAGGCCTTCAGACGGTATATTATCTTCGGCAGCAGAGTTAGCCACCTGCAAATTGGCATGGAAATGATTGCTCCTTTTAATTCATTTTCATTTGATGATTTTTTTTTTGTCACTTGTGTTTCAACGCGAACAGCGATTTGATTGGAATGTTTTTTATCAGGTTACTCGAAAGACAGTAGCGGGAGTGACGTACCTATGATTAAAAATTTCATATGTTTTATCTTATCACATACTAGTAAAATGTTCCATCACTACTGCAAACTCGAACCAACCTAATGATAGAGTACACAGAACATTATGACAGTTTTAAGCTGAATGCTCGCATTTTCATGGCCATTAAATTCGCAATGTACAAATTATTTTTATTCTGTGCAATAAAGAATATTTCGTTCATTCATTTTCATTCATTCATTGCTGCATATTTTTATTTACCTTGATCGAACATCACTATTTCCACAGTAGAGTCCAGAGGCACATTCTTCACGTGAACGCACTCCTCGCCTTGGCCAGGCCCGTGGGGGCAGAAAGCATTGGGCCCCACATCAACCCCTTGCGTTAGTAGGGGTGACGCAGGGTATGTGAAACGGTGCCCATCGGTCTGGCCCCAACTCTCTGGAAAAATAAAAACTGTCTCAATACCGGGTGTAAGAAGGCTACTCCCAAAACTTCAGGGAGTAGAAGTACTCATAGTAAACAATTGTCACTATAAGGACGAACCTAAAATAAACTTGAATTTTGAGCTGTATTCCCCGAATTCTTAGGATTTAGAGCAGTGCAGTTATTAGTATATTACTATTATAGAATGTTTATGTATTACATTTATATTAATTTTACCTACCCTCGTATCTTATTATTTTGTTTTAAGATATAATTCCTCTTTTTATTTATAAAGCTACCGTTTTTTAACGTTCTCGTATAATCCAGTGCATCTAAAGGTTCTCTAGAAGATATCGTTTTTACCGATTAGCGGTCTACCAATTAAGTTTTATGTTTTAAATATGATTTGTTAATTTAAGTGTGGTGTACAATAAAGCGTATTCTATTCTCCAGCACACCCAAAGAGTTCCGGAATTTATTGTAGTAGCCTGCGCCTTGTATAAAATCCACATTATACATAGGTCACACTAAAAGTTTCCGGAATTGGCCACTTACATAAGCAATATTTAAAAAGTTATTACTACATTTGAAAATGTAACTCTTTAGCCGTAGAAAAAAAATTGTTTCATCTGATTGTCAATTGTTTTCACATTATGGCGTCATTTTAAAAATTGCGTGATTACAATAAAATGGCTTTAACTCCGGAAAATTTTGGTTGCGTGACATTTTACGATATTAAGTGTAATTTGACAGCTCAGCAAAGCGTCGTTCGGCTTCAATCTGCTTTCGTCGAAGGATTAAAATACAAGACGACTATTTATAGCTGGTTTGCAGAATTCAAACGCAATCGTGTCAATATCCATGATGATATTCGTGAAGGACGCCCGTGCACCGCTGTGAAAAACAAAAACATTGATGCTGTGCGCCATATGATCGAAACAGACCTACCATGAGATCCGGACATCTTTGGACATAGGCATGAGTCAAATACAGTCAATCCTACACAAGCATTTGGGTGTGAGAAAGCTGTGTTCTCGATGGATCCCACACAATTAGACTGATGCTCAAAGAACGGACCGCATCACTTGGTGCCATGCTATGCTTGCCAGATACAACGAAGGGGCTTCCAATTTGGTGTGGGACATAGTAATAGGTGATGAAACATGGATTTCTAACTATGATCCCAAAACGAAGCAGCAATCGAGCGTATGGTTCTTTTGCAATGAGCCAAAACCAACCAAAGTGGCGCGCGTGAAAAGTGCCTCGAAGCGGATGATAACTTTTTTTTTAATAAAAGTGGACACGTGGCTACTGTTGCTAAAATCGTCGTACCGTGAATAGTGGCTGGTACACGATCATTTGTTTACCGGAAATTATTGACAAACTCCGTGAAAATAACGGTAAACGCCGAATCATCTTGCACCACGACAATGCAAGTTCCCACACGGCCAGACAGATAAATGAGTTTTTGAAGGCAAAAAACGTATTACTTATGAGTCATCCAGCATACAGTACTGACCTGGCACCGTGTGACTTTTTTCTGTTCCCAAAAATCAAGAACCAATTACGCGATCAACGGTTTTCATCACCAGAAGAGGCAGTCGAAGAGTATGAAAAACATTTATCTGACATCACTACGGAGGAGTGGCACAAATGTTTTCAAAATTGGTTCAATCGTATGAAAAATTGCATTGTCGCAAAGAGATAATATTTTGTAAAACAATAAATAAATTCATTTTTGACCTTTAATAGTATTTTTTTATTATTGATTCCGGAAACGTTTAGTGTGGCCCTCGTAATAAAAAAATCTAAAGTAACATTGTCTCTCAGTCAGTTTGTGTTTAACGCTGGACAGATCTTACATTGTGACCTGAATTGAGAAATAGGCTACTTTTTATTGACAAACCACGCGTGCGAAGCCGTGGGCGGGTGCTAGTCATTTTATAATTACGAACACATCTAACAAGTTAAGTGAATCTAAAACAAGTAACTTTTTAACAAAAATACAACCGGCTTCAGATAACAGTAAAAACCAAACTACTCTTTTGTACCAATTTTGATAAAATTTCCATGGGATCAATCTAAAAATATATTCTTTCATATAAACAACTAATTTTCCAAATCGGTTGATATATAACGGAGTTCTACTGAGCTAACAAACATAACATAACATAAAAATTAAACAAATTTAAGACTTATATGATTGTCTCATGGATGCCATTATAAGAACTGAACCAAATGGAAATGGGACCACAGGAGAAGCACCAGCTTTTTTATAAAAAAAAGAATTATCAAAATCGGTTCTCCCAGTCAAAAGTTCTGAGGTAACAAACATAAAAAAATTACAGTCGAATTGAGAACCTCCTCCTTTTTTGAAGTCGGTAAAAATAAGGATTCTTAAACGTCAACAATACACTCATGATTTATTTACTTTTTCGAGTAGTTACATAGCTATATAAGAAATAAAAGAGTGCGAGTGACCTGATCACATCATCATTATTTGTACGTACCTTAGTAGATTATTTCTATGTGTCATTATTAATATCAACTAATTAATGTTCCCACATCTGGCAAAAGTGAAGATACGTAAACACGCTTCTGTTTTTTGATCGAGCTAAGCGAGATCTCTAACTCAACTTGGGCAAATCGTTGTATGTATATCCGAGGATAACTTTCGAAGCGTTTATCCGATCATCATGAAATTCGGTATAGGTATAGATAAGTAGTGATGGCACAATTTTGATGTGACTATGAGCTAAAAATGTAGGGGGATTGTTGAGATATTGGGGTTCAAGAGGGGTTGTTCCGCAGCGGGAATCGAGCCCACTACCTTCTGCGTCTCAGCCGGCTATTCGCCCACTGCGCCACGGAGGTCGTCCAATATTTAATTCTGAATATTTTTTTTTTGAATTTAACTCGCAAGATCTCAGTTTGGGGCGAACCACTAGTATATAATAGTATAGATTATATCTAAAAAAAAACAAAATGTTTTTATTTCTGTAAAATATAGAACTTTAACAAAGTTGTTGAGATCTTCTTTTAAGTATATAATACTTGTGTCAGAAGACCCCGCTCTTTCAATAACCATACAATTTATTTATATATGTTACAGATTTTTAAATGGAATAGGTTATCCAACAGTAGCGAGCACATACGGTGTATAATATATCTACATTTATACAACCTGTTTTGTTATGTATGACACAAATTACACATCCGGAATCGTATTAACGATTTTCGTATTAGTTTATTGGAACTGGTTTGAGAAAATGCTCTAAGAATGGGGCTAAATAGAAAATTATTTTAAATTTTCTAACTATCTTATTTAAACAACCGGTTCTGTTATGAACGACAATAATTTCAAACACATGCGGAGTCGTATTAACTGAATTTAGACGTGCATGGGTTTAATATCGATAGCTTGAATATTTATCCAGCCATCGATACATTTCCAATAAACAATTTTAAACGTAAATGGGCGGCGCCTTTGCGACGATGCCGCTATATAGGTTGTTTGATAATATACGCACAAAACTAAAAGGGGTTATTTTGATGAGCATAATAAATAAATTTGGGAAATGTTCACCATAGAAATGTGAAATTTATTTTGGCATGTAAAAACAAACACTTTAATAAACTTATGTTGTGCTATTGCATAATGCGTGCCATCTAACCACAGAATACTGTATTGGTGAGGTCTCGAGATATCTCTTGTTGTCCCTTTCTAACCCAAAACCCGCAGCCATTTCCGAAAGAGATATCAAATCAGCCTTTATTTTATGGATGTCGATTGCAAGAGTAGGCAGTAAGTTTTATATCGAATTAATCACCTAAACTTAGTCGATTTTCTTTAAAATTTGATAATATAACTAGTGGTTTTTTTTCGAGAAGTCTTTTTTATGTTTTGAGAAACCGTCACTTGAATATCGTCAGTGTATTACCAAACAGCTTGTACCTATATGATTTTTTACCTATTTTATACCTACAAGCTGTGTCTATTGAAAATTTAAAATTATCTATGGTAATTAATTAGAACAACCCTATTTTAGAACAATAATAGCCATTAGCCCTACCTGTCGTACATAACAAAACACATAGTATAAAAGGTATTTTATTGTAACTTGAATGGAATATCTAACAAGATGGTACATACGGCTACACATCAAGCTATAATTTTCCAGTATAAGCTGACCTCTTATTCTACGAAAAGCCTACACAATGCGAGGCCAGCTTATACAGGAAATGTATAGCTTGATGTGTAGCCGTGTGTACGTAGCTTGTACCTCTATTATTTTTGTAAAAACTCAGTTTTAGCTAACGACATTCCACATAACTCTCCACGTAAATTGTGATTTATTTTCCCCAGCGATTGTCAGGTTGGTTTACTTTTAGAGAACTAAATTTCTCATTGTGTAGGCAGATACATTTATAATTTATAGTGGTCGATGCATGCATTAAATTAGTTCGGAGAGATAAAAATGCAGACTCATACCAAAATAAATTAGGTCAGGCATAACCTTGCTGATGTTTTCCGACTCAGATTATTTTATAAAGATATAGACCAATTTATTTGCTTGTACATAATCTATACTAATATCAAAATGAGGAAAGATTTGTTTATTTGTATTGAATAGGCTCCGAAACTACTGGACAGGTTTAAAAAAATCTTTCACTGTTATGAAGCTACGCTATCCCCGGGTGACATAAGCTACTTTTTACCCAACTGCGCAGAAGGAGGGTAATGATGTTTGTATTGAAAAACTACGCGTACGAAGCTGCGGATTGGTCAGCTAGTAATATTATAAAGGTCTGTTATGGTGTTATAAGTTATGTGGGTAAGTAAACCTGTTTTAATTTTCCATTTATATTGAGTTTCTTTTTAGGGTTCCGAGTCCGGTTCAAACGGGACCCTATTACTAAGACTCCGCTGTCTGTATGTCTGTCTGTCTGTCACCAGGCTGTATCTCATGAACCGTGATAGTTAGACAGTTGAAATTTTCACAGATGATGTATTTCTGTTGCCACTATAACAACATATACTAAAAGCAGAATAAAATAAATATTTAAGGTAGTTAACCTTATCTGTGAAAATTTCAACTGTCTAACTATCACGGTTCATGAGATACAGCCTGGTGACAGACGGACAGACAGACAGACAGCTTTAGTAATAGGGTGCCGTTTAACCCTTTGGGTACGGAACCCTAATAATTATATTACGGTCGAATTTCGACTACGGTTTGGCCACTAGTATACTTAGCGCCTATTCACCACATCTGAGTAACTCTATACAACGGATAAAAAATAAATACGTCTTTTGTTTTCACATGAAAACAGATAAAGAGAGATTAATTTTTATCCGTCAATTAAATTTACTCGGAGGTCGTGAAATCGCAATAAACAAGACGTTTGCTAGATACAAACGCTGTAATTATTTTCCTCAGTATGTTATTATAGCTAGCATTTTAATATGGTAAAGGTTGGGCACGCTGCCTGCAATCACGCCATATTATTTGCGGTCTCGCCACGATTATCCCAACCGCTTGATTGCTTCACTTTCTTCTTTGCGTTTTGATCTCGAGTTTGAAATGCCTGTACATGTTTTAAAGCCTTGTCACAACCATTCTTGAGCTTTTAAATGTTTTTTCATCACTCATACCCTGAAAGCAGGTTATTGTTAATTCAAAAACTGCTCCGTAAACCTGATTTACGGCCCTAAAAGATAAGTAAATTTTAAAATAGAATGGAATATTTTTTTGTGATTTGGAAGACTCGCGAGATCTCAGTTCGGGGCAAACCACTAGCATGCTAAAATAAAATACAATCTCTAAGACAATACTTATTTCTATTTACCTCTTAGATAGGCTAAATAAAATGATATATTAGAATAAAATATATTTTTAAAATGGTATCTTTTAAATAGGTTCCTTTATTCTCATACCTTACTCGATAGTTGTGATACAACTTTTGTTTTGCTGAAAATCCAAATGAAAATTGGATCTATGTATAGCCTACAAGCTTCAGCCTACGGCTTCGCACGCGTGGTTTGTTGATAAAACATTACCTTCCTTCTGTGCAGTCGGGTAAAGTAACCCCATCATATTTCATAATCGATCTTTGTACCAAAATTCCTCGAAATTGGTTTCGCCGTTCAGCCGTGAAAATGTTGCAAATAGACAGAGAGACAGAATTCCTTTTGAATTAATAATTGATCGAGGAAAGCGAGATCTCCAAATCAACTTGGGCAAATCGGCGTTGTATGTATGTAGGTAAGTATGTATGTATGGTATGTATGTGAAATCACCGATCATCGTGAAATTTGGTATCATGTAGGTAATGATGGCACAATTATGGTCTGACTAAACGAGTAATCAATGTGGGGGGGGGGGGGGGGGGTCGTTATTGAGATATTGGAGTTCAAGAGGGGTAAAAAACGACAATGGGACTATCCGGTCAAATGGCACGTCTAATAAAAGGTCTTTGTGAGTACATTTTGTATAAGCCATAAAAAACTAAACTTTTACAAAATTCACAGGGTAGGTACACCAGTGACCCCACAGTGCTGAAATTTGGTATGCGTGTAGCTTTAGTGACACAAATATAGGAAAAAATCTGAAATCCAGAATAACTGCAATTTTTACCCTAAAAAATTATAAGCAATTAACATAATTTGAATGAAACTGTAGGTCAAGTAAGTTGGTTATGTATATCGTGACACTACAAATTTTAATAGTCAAAGATTACAAATAATAATAGGTTGGAGAAAAAGTCTTTTCGCATTATAGTATGTATTAACTTGTAATAAAATCTCTTTGGCTATACTATTTGTATCTGGCTGGATTTAGTATCATTCAAAGTTTAAATTTTAAAGAAGATAATTCCAAATTCAAATTAGGAAAATGTGTGATTTTTCGTACTGTAAAAGTGAGTGAATCTAATGAAGAAATTCGATACATTTTAAAATTTTACTACAAAAAAGGTAAAAATGCAACGCAAGCCGCGAAAAAAATTTGCGATGTTTATGGACCTAGTTCAGTGTCTGTGAGAGTAGCACAAATTTGGTTTAAGCGTTTTCAATCCGGAAATTTTGATGTCAAAGATGCACGTCGCTCTGGTCGCCCTATTACGGATAAAATTGATGCCATTTTTGAAAAAGTGGAGCAAGATCGGCTTATCAGTAGTTACGACGTAGCTGAAGAACTGAGAATTGACCACAAAACAGTTTTGGCGCATTTGAAAAAACTGGGTACACAAAAAAGCACGATGTTTGGGTACCCCACGAGCTCACTGAAATAAACCTAATGAACCGTGTACTCATTTGTGATTCTTTATTACGACGTAATGAAACCGAACCATTTTTGAAGAAGTTGATAACTGGTGATGAAAAGTGGATCACGTACGACAAGAACGTGCGAAAAAGGTCGTGGTCAAAGGCCGGTCAGGCTTCACAGACTGTGGCGAAACCCGGGTTAACTCGCAACAAGGTGATGCTGTGTGTGTGGTGGAATTGAAAGGGCATTATTCATTATGAGCTGTTACCACCAGGCAGGACCATCGATTCTGAACTCTACTGCGAACAACTGATGAGATTAAAGCAAGAATTTGAGAGAAAGCGGCCGGAATTAATCAACAGAAGGGGTGTGGTTTTTCATCATGATAACGCTAGACCTCACACATCTTTAGCCACTCAGCAAAAATTAAGAGAATTTGGCTGGGAGGTGTTAATGTATCCGCCGTATAGCCCTGACCTTGCACCTTCAGATTTCCACCTGTTTCGGTCTCTTCAGAATTCTTTAGGCAGTGTCAGGTTAACATCACAAGAGGACTGCCAAAACTACTTGTCGCCGTGTTATGATCAGAAGCCCCAAAATTTCTATAGCAATGGGATCATGTCCCTACCTACAAGATGGCAAAAAGTTATCGAACAAAATGGTACCTACATACTTTAGTTAAATGTAAATAAACTATATCAAAAAATGTTTTGAATTTTCTTAAAAAATGCGAAGAAACTTTTTCCCCAACCTAATATTTTTTTTCTTTTTATGGGAGACTCGCGAGATCTCAGTTCGGGGCGAACGACTAGTATTAGTAAGGATATACGAGTATTTACATACATCCTAAAAACATTACGTAACCTCCTGGGCAATCGGGTAATTAGGTAATAATGTACCTTGATAAACTGTAAATCCAGGTACCTACCACGCGATCAAGGTCATGGGAAGACGTTAATGACCATACACGTCGCGATTAAAGAAGCACATTATGAAATGATTCGACCCACTAACACATTCTTGGGGTGTGTTGTGTAACGATGCACATAATCGTGTAAGAATTACACATACGAGAATCTGGTTTGTAGAGCCTACTAGCAATGTTATGAAATAAGCCTACGGATAAATCCTGGCCTCGTTGATGAAACTCACAAGAACAGAGTTTGACGAGCTCCGTGGCGCAGTGGGCGTATAGCCGGCTGAGACGCAGGAGGTAGCGGGTTCGATCCCCGCCGCGTAACAAATGTTTGAATGATCTACAGATATTTGTTCCGGGTCTGGTTGTTTCTCCATATATTATAAGTATGTATTTACAAAAAAAATGTATGTAAGTATTGTATCAGTTATCTGGTTCCCATAGGACCAGCTCTGCTTAGTTTGGGGCTAGATAGCGCTGTGTGAATTGTCCAGCAATATTTATTTATTTATGTACAAATAGGTCCAATAACGTAGGTATCCATTTAAGCAAAGTTATTATGTTTAGGTATACATTTGTTTTGTTTTATTTTATTATTTTTAACATGTATGTGATAATTTTAAATATTGTAATACGTATACATATTTCACACACGATTATCTGATTGTTCTGAACAAGTGAAATTAAATCAATGTGCATTTCTTTAAACTTTCGCGATCACTGTAAATAATTAGGGTTGCTGTCGATTCGGACAAAATATATTGGGACACAATGTCCGAATTGACACTTTTGATTTTATACTAATATTAATTAAACGGGTATTTACCGCGTATTTATGTAAAATACCGGCCAAGTGCGTATAAGTTTATGTGCGTTTTTATACATTATAAAAACGGATAAAAATCATGTCTATTGTATGGCCCACATAAATATTTATTTTATTCAATAGCACAATATTTTTTACCTTATTTGAGGTTGGTGCCGATTATATTTGGCGTCAACTATGTATGAATGGGGACACCCTTTAATTTTCAACGTTTTTTCTTTTTTGGAATTATATCTATATTTGTACTGTTAGACCATGCTTTTTGCTAAATTTCGTGATTCTAGGTCAACGGGAACTACCATATAGGTTTTCGACCTAAAACCTATAGGGTACTTCCGGTTGACCTAGAATTGTCAATTTTGGTTAAAAGCACGGCCCTACTGTACTGGTAAAATTCCGAAAAATGAAAAAGTTGAAAATACGGTATTTTTGGTACCTACAAGTTTTCGCAAAAATCTAACATTTGCCCTTAACTTTTTATCGCATTGACTCAAGTTGACCTTGATTTTTATACACCTAATAGAGACCATAGACCTCAGTATTTGGTATAAATTTCAACTTGCTAGGTCCACCCGTTCCAGAGAAAATCGGTGGTGACAGACGGACAAGAGAGTGATCTTAACAGGGTTCCTTTTTTACCTTTTGAGGTACGGAACCCTAAAAAGTAAATACGCAATTAAATACCCGTTCAACCAAGTAGGTACCTAATGTGCCTCTGTGCCTCAGTGCCTCAGTAATAATGATTGACATGAATGAAGCATCACCTTTACGTAACTAATGTCATATAGCAAAAAATAACTAAACTAAGATTGAATAGGTACTTACCTACATCAAAACTGCCAATCTCCGTGAATCTACTTATACTAACTCAAGTTAGTTAGATTAACCCATGTTTTGGTATAATCTTGATCCACATTTGATGAAAAATCGTAATGCGACCGAAATTTGACATAAAACGAACTGACCCAAAGCTTGGTGTCTCACCAAGAATTAACAGAAGGTACCTAGACAGAGGACCTACTCAGTACGATGAATTGATGAGATGATTGATTTTGTGTTCAGGCTACACATTCGTTTTCTATCTGTCATAATGACATTTGACATTATCCATGTATTTTGTTATATGACATTGTTTTAAATTCAATTATGACAAATGCAAAACCGTGCGACGCCTTAAAAAAAATTCAATTGTTTTATTATTTGTAACTAGTTTGTGCAATAACTTTAGGGTAGGTAGGAAGTAGAGGCCTACAATGACAACAACCTATGTCATTTTTCAACACAAAATGTGATTAGCCTAGTTTCACAAACATAAATGATCCACATTTTCATTAGTGAAAGACTTCTTGCCTTTGAAAAGTTTTGCTTTTATCGTTCATCTATCGATTAGTTCAATCATGTGAACGAATTAAATACTCCGGAAATTTCCATCATTCAAAACCTGTTTATGTTTAGATTGATACTGTGGTTGGTCGTAAACAAGTCGCATCTATCAAATCCTTGACCTTTGCATGCATTTTATAAAGTAAAATTAAATTGGCTGACACAATCGAATGTCTTGTTTATGGTAATGTTTTATAGTGCATTGGATTTCCGTCCGCTTGGACGGAAATAAAAAATGACTAACTGTGCACTGGAGCAGTTTCTCCGTGACAATTGGGTGCATTTTATTTTTTGATTATGTGATATGGGTCGTATATTTTGTGCCTGCAATAAACGAATTTTGAACGAAAAAATCCGAGACTAAAAAGACTAACCACGTAGCAACGGAAGAAGTTTTAAGAACAGTGAATTTCAAACTCTTGGTTTCTCATAATCCCTTCACATCTTAGAGATTCGCAGAAACATAAAATATGTTATTAGTTCATAATCGGCGAGATCATACCTCCCCCTCCCAAAAACTAAATCTCCATAAACAAAAGCAGCTAATTACTTCCATGAAAGTTTTTAGAATACTAGGTAAACGCATAGATACAAACGCAAAGTAACTTACCGACTCGCTTCGCCGAAATTTGTTTCGTGCTGTAATTAAAAGGCACATAAATTATCTCGTCCACGGTCGTGGCCAACTCGGCCGGCAGTCCAACTGCCGAACGAACTTCGCCCAAACACAACACTTTGTCAAACTTGCACCTATCACTGAACAAACTCGTGAATTCTGCATCCACTGAAATAGCTTCCACTTTATGAAGAACTGTCTTGTCACTCTGATACACTAACTCAGCCACGCCTTCCAAGTTATCTTGGCAAGCCTTGTCCGCAACTACACTGATTTTATAAACTCCCGACAACTTATCGGCGTCTAGAATAAAATCCGCACGCTCGCCTCTACCTAGTTCTATAGAGTTCACATCTACAGGTTCAATATGATGGCCATCCAAAGCCACTAACTTTAAAACATGCTTGTTGATCGCAAACTTAACAGCACAACTTTTAGAACCTCCACTGTACGCCAGACGAAATCTGTATCGCTTTCCATTCTCTACCGTGAATTTAGTTAATGGAGCATCAGGGCTTTCTACCGAGTGACCCTTTCCATTAATAAGAAGCGTCTCCGCATCAGGAACAGTCGGCATTATACCGGCCAAAGGTCCCATTGAGTGTCCCCATTCCGAAACGAAGATCGTATGCTCTGTTGCATCCACATCGTATAGGTTCTTGAGGGCTTCTATTCTAGGAGATTGTCGGACCACGAAAGCACCAGCCAATCCATCTGCAGCATCTGCTGCTGAGTGAGCGTGGTACATGTGCGTACCCACTGCTGACGCTCTAAACTTGTATTGGAACGTGGTGTAGGCGGGTTGTGGACACTGTGTTATCATTGGAGCTCCATCCATGAAGGGTGTTTCTTTTTGTGGCTGTCCTCGCCAATGAATTGAAAGAGCATGGGCTGGCGCTCTGTGTACGACATCGACCACTAAGATGTCGTTGTGGCAGACATGGAGCACTGGGGCTGGTAGACCCCTGTTAGCTGAGAGAACCCCTCGTTCTCGGCCGTCGCCGGATATGCAAGTTGCTGGACAGTTCGCTCCTTCATTTTCTGTACAACTCCCACAAGATCTGTAAATAAAGAGATTTGTACGATGAGTTTATTTTTGCAAAACCAAAAGACTCATAAACTACATTCGATATATATAGAACTTACTTGCTAAGCGTTTTGTATACTTCGATGACTAGTTTTACTCGGCATATCATGGGCCAATCCAATTCGTGACATTCTCGATCACAGTTCTCAAAGTATGCCTCTGTAAATAAAAAATAAAGTTACGTATTTATCTAAATATGTAAATTAAGAAATTACCTTGTGAATATAAAGTGAAATACGTTGTTAGCTTAGGCTAAGCTAACAACCTTGTGAGTCAGTAGGTAACCTTCATTCAACCTGACTTTATTGTGAATAACTTACGAAGAACTTGAATAAGTAAAAATTGGTAGTCAAAGATACTCTAGTACTCATCAATTGCCTATAAATGAACTTAATATTATCAATGAATGTTGAAAGGCTTTTATTCTGAATAATCGATAAACCAACCACAGTTCAACCAATGCTATTAACGTAAGTACTGATTGCAAAATGAAGGTAGCAAAGATAGATACTTAGATACATAGTAAATAGCTATGGTAAAGATAAATAACATTTGATCACTCATGCTCTGAAAGTTGGTCATTGTTAGCTTGATACCTGATGCGTAAATGTTATTTACGCCCCTAGGGCCGTAAGTAAATTTGAATGGGTTATGAGTTTCATACGCTCAAGTCAGGGAATTAACGATACAGTACGTCACCAACCGCTTACCAGAAGCCATACATTAAAAGACCTTGGCATTACGTTTGACCCTAAGCTTGATTTCCACGTGCATATGAAAGCTATAAAAGTTATGAATAAAACTTTTATATATTTCCCTTACAAGAACCAAGTTCTAAACCGCCTCCTGCTTTTGGAATCCCCCCCCCCCCCCCCCCCCCAACAGTCAACATATTCCCTGATGCTTGAAAAAAACCAGAAGCGCTTCTGACGCTTCATATATAAGAAAAATGATGGATACATTTATATGCCCAACGAAATTCTTGCAAGGTAGGTACATTACATTTTAATTCTCTCAAAACGCGTAGGTTTTTAAATCAAATGATGACTGTATACCACCTATTACAGGGTGTGCTTGATTGTCAGGAACTAGTAAGTGAGGCAAGTAAGCTATGTGTGCCGGAGCAACGCTCTAGGTTTAGGTTAGGGGTCCCGCTGTTCAAACCGAACCCTGCGCGTACTGATGCGCGCCAAAACTCTCCTACCTGCAGTGCGCAACGCCACCAAAACGAATTTCAAAAGATTTATCCTGAAACTGGTATATTTGTAGATATTGTACATGTTATTTGACGCAGGTATGCCTTCAGTACTGCGAGGGAGATATTATCCCAAAATAATAAATTGTGCCGTAACTACTTACTTGTGTAAAGTATAAGGTATAGTAATATGTATATTTTACGTGTGTATGTACTTAATAGGTCATTAGCTAACGATATTGTTTTTGTAAACTGTTATATTATTTCTAAGATAGTAAATAAATTGAAATTGATATTGACAATAAAATTATGCTCATTGCATATTTGACTTTCATTTCATCGCATTCGTGATAAAAAGTTATGTTTAACTCGGGTGTAAGCGATCAATAGCACCCTCGACTTATTAGCGTACGAGCAAGCAAAAGCGAGCAGGGGGAAAAATTACCTACTGAGGTGTAATTGATCGCTTACGCCCTTGTATAACAATGTACTATTGTTCCATGGTTGGTAATGGCAATAACAAGGTACTGTACCTGGCATCGGCGTGTAGTAAACCACAACTAAAACACCAGCAAGTATTACTGATAGCACAATTATCCTCTGCAAGGACATGAGCATGTAATTTGGTTTCTTCACCGGCACCGGCTCATTAGGATTCTCAATCGTACTCTTTTCAGTCTCCATTTTGAATTTTTTGAAAAAGGAACGTAACCGATTTGTAAGTAGCGGTATTTTTGGCCGTCGCGGTTTTTACATGGTTATAAAAAAGGTTGTGAATAGTGAATGTAGGAAGACAGACTGTGCGCGACCACACGAATCGACCATCAAGTGGCGAATGCGACTGGTGGGTCTCGGATCTTGCAGTTGCTACACCGTAGTCGCTCGGTGCACCTTCAGGCGTCGTATTATTGTGTTACAGGGCTCCGGACGCGGTCCAGATTAAAGCAAATTGGCGAAGCTGAGCGCACTCTCTCTGGTTATGCAACTTTTATATTGTGCAACCGTTAGTTGTATTAATGTAAGTTATATTTTACGGTTACGCAGTCGAACTTAATACGAACATACTTTCCTACTTACCTAATAATTTAGCTGAATGGAGGTCAGTGCAGGGCAAGAAACCGTGTTTTGGTTCGCTGTAAAATTTAAGCATAGATCAAACAGCCGCTGGCAAATTCTGGTAAGCTTTGTTGTATTCTTCATACATAAGTATTTAAGTATATAAACAACGCCTGTAAAATTATAAGCCAAGATACTTGCTTATAAAACTTAATTGAATACCTCATCAATCAGCCACAGGTCGTCAACTGCACATAGGTCTCTCCAGACTTTCGGTATCCAGAGCGACCGCTGTTGTGCGGCCTACACTTATCAGCTCCCAGCAACCCTTACACATTTATCATTTAATACCTCATTACATTAATTATATTTTTAACTTTTTGACCTATTGTAGAGTATTTTTTTATGAAAAAGGTTAACATGGCAGACATTTGTCACTTCTTGATAAACCCTGCGTAAGTAGGTGGGTAATCAAAACTGTCGAAGATTAATCAAAATCAAACTAGGTACTTATTTAGGTGTACCTAGGTAAGTACTTAGTACTTTCCCTCGTTAGTTGGGTGAAATTATTTATTAGGTATCTATATATTTTGTTTAATATTGCTGATAATATCTACATAACAGTCTCATATTTGTACACTTTTGCAGTAGGTAATGTGTAAATGTCCAATAGTTTTTTATTAGTAGTGTGTGGCTGAACCAGGCCTGACTTCTAATAGATATTAATCGTGTTCGGTCTCCCGCCAAAAAGAATGCCCTTTTCATTCTCGATTCTAAATAAAAGTTGTTCAAACTAGAGTAATAGATAGCGCCGTCTAAACATGCCATGCTCACTCAGTTTTTGTTTCGTTTGTGTGGGGCAATTATTGTTCTTTTTGTGATCGTATTATTTTTTATACCTACCTGTGTTAGCATAATGGAATCTGACTAATCGATACACTGTATCTTAAATGGATGATGATGGTTGTTCTGGAAAAGCTTTGTTCCTTATGAGCACTGAAGATATAGCAGTTTTCTTCTTTATTCTTCTGGCAGTATCTTTTAAAAAAAATACTTTTTGGAGGTAAAATTACGAGTACCTACCTACTTAAGTACATAACCCACACTAACTAGGTAACTTGTAAGTACCTAGGTAGTTAGGAACGTAAAATATCGCTAAAATAACTTATGGTAATTATTCCAATAAGATGGCGTCACAGATAAATCACTTAGGTACACGAAACTGAGCTGAACTTAATAAAGAAGACTTCAATATGTACGATCCATGGTAATCTAGAGTTTACCATTGGACCTACTATACCTTAGATCAATGGCGTTTACATGTTTATTTACTTGTACCTATTAATTTCGTTTTGCAAACTCCATCCCTAAGAAAACGGTGTCTACTGTTGTTTTCGCATTAAGAGACAACGCACGGTTTAGTCATCTTTTTTATTACATACCCTCCTGTTTGTAAGCAATTCTGAATGATTTTGTTTTTATAAAGTTTTGATTTATACGGCAATTGACATTCACAATTCACTTTATTTTGGACACAGACAAAACATACAAGTGCGTGATAAGCACATGATTACTATTTTACATTATTTTTCATAAGATCTAATGATTATTTTTTAAAATCACTGCTATTTCACATGTGAAAAATCATAGGCAATGATTTTTCATTAGAATGCCGTAATGGCACACTCGCTATTCTTGCTAGTACTATTTCACATGCGAAAAATCACGGGCAAAGAAAACACCTGATGAATTCCGAACAAATGTTTACGACTGTAATTTATAGCAGACCCGAATGACAGCGATAAACGATGAATACCGAAAGTGATTTCATTTGAATGAGTTATAACAGGATAAGTGAAGGAAATTAACAGGTGTGACGTATGATTTTTCACATGTTACTCGTGAAACATTCCAACCCTATGGATACCTTGACGGAGCAGCGCCATCTATTAGCAGTTATAAAAACATGGCCTTGAAAATCCCTCATTGTACCAGAACGGATCGGACACACATCGGTTTATCAGCATTTCCTTGTGGATGGTCGAGTGGTGCATCTCCAGAGAGCGCCATCTGATAACGCTAGTTGGAACTAGTTATTTATTTTTAAACCGAAAATGAAAAGCCTTCAATACAATGAATGTCGAAGTCGCTGTCAGTGTCAAAACTATCAAATATGTCAATGTCAATCATTCAATCGCGCCGGCTGTTATTTTAGCCGACGGACGGACGATCTAAATTTGTGTTTTTGATTTAGCAGTCAGAAATCCTGCTTTACGCACGGCGACGAATCTTCAAATAAAACAGTAAACAAACCACCATGGAGATAACTCAAAGCAATTTCAACGAGCAAATTCCTAACATAACCAATGATCTGAAGAATGCAACATTTGTGGGTTTTGATGCCGAATTCACTGCTATTTTGTCCGGTGAAAGTTTTAAACACCGGTAATCTATTAAAATCCTTTATTTGCCATATGCTATTTGTCTAAAAGCAATTTTAGTACTACTTTGAACCTACATTTTTATCTGGTATGCCATACCTACTTTAGATCTAGCCAACTTCTGGTACAATAAATACTGATCCTTAATAATTGACCTACTTCAACATAGGCCTTATTCATTTACCATACTAAGGTCTTGACATCTATTATTCATTATAATGAATGAAAGTTTTATGTGTAATGTTCCTACAGGTATCAATATTTCTAAAACAACACCACCATCCTTTTCTTCTATAAAGTCCTCTCCATCTTAAGGTTGTCAGACGGTCTATCTCATTGTACATTTGTTTTTAGTTTCTATGTATGTTGTATTGTGTTCTGTTATGCACAATAAAGAGTTAAGGGGGCACCGGAGGGACAATCGCCCATACAACACGTACTACCAAGATAATTTCTAATTGGAGCATATTTCTACCTTATTAATAAGGTATTATTTTAATTTGAATAGTATTTATCTAGGTTCCCAACCATATATTAGATCAAAATACTTACCTAAAATGAAATAGAAGCGTATCGCATTCTGCATGTTTTTACGTCATAAAAGACCTGTTTTCAACCTAATTGTTTCGTATTAAAAACAACAACATCTTACGTATCCTAGTCATGGGAACATAAATTATATCGTCTAGTTACAGAATAACAACACAATGAGAAAAATACAACAAGTTTTCAGTCTACATTTTTGGTCAAAATCTAATCAAATTTAGAATCGTTCTATTGCTATCACTGTCGCTCTGCGTGGCTAAACTTCGTCACTAAACAGGGATAGCGATATTCAGGCCGAAGTTTTTGATGTGGCCGAATTGAAGTTGCGCTCAGTGTCTGCCGGCCCGTTAATAGATAGATAAACTCTATACAGTTCCTGGTGGCTATTTATGGCACTAGCTGGTTAAGAATGCAACTGTTTTAGTGTCTAACAATGACAAGATTTATTTACAAACCAGCAATAATTTTTGCAAATATACCAAAATAACTAAAACCTATATTTTTCAGATTATTCGATACTACTGAGGATAGATACAACAAAATCAAGAATGAAGTGAGCAAAATGATCATGACCCAAGTGGGACTGACAATGTTCCATTACAAGCGGGACTCTGACGAATATGTTGCAACAGGATATACTTTCCACCTGTGCCCTCAGGATTTTAGTGATGTGGACCAGTCCTTTATATTCCAGGCTTCTACATTAAAGTTTTTATGTAAACATAACTTTAACTTTAATAAGGTAGGTTCTATGAATTAAATAGTGCATGTTTACATTCAGAATTTCTATAGCTAAATATGTCTATATTGCAGTATGCATGCAGTACAAGACTGGAAAAATTGGGGATCATAAAGGGATGCATACACCCAGCAGTAAATAATGTTGATGATTGCATGTTGTGATTCTGTTGCTTGAAGGTCAGATGCAACTGAAACAAAACTTTTTAAATTTTCACGAACTATACTCATGTTTTTAAGACAAAACAGGTCTTTTCGCGCACAGATTTATATCAAAATCATAATTTTTACTAACCTGGACGTTTCGGCCAAGTTACATCGGCCGTGGTCACAAGAGACTGTCTGCAACTGATACAGATGCAACTGTTAGGGAAATGATGATTTGAATGTTTATATGCTTTGCTCTTTATGTTCTATCCAAACATTGCCTGAAAGAAATCGATATTTGGCATAAACTGGTTCTATAAGTATTCCTAGTGTACAATATGTTATTCGGTTCCACTCTTTTACTTTCCCTTATTCCCTTTTTTTATCCAGACAATATGGACATTATATTCACACAAGATTACTATTGTTTTATGGCTTGCCCACAATATGACTAGCCTGTTTAGAGAATTATCAGTTACGTTTTTTTTTTGTCAACCTATATTGTCCCACTGCTGTGCTGTCCTGTGCGACACTCCACCACTCCTGCTCGAAGGCAACATCTCGCCAACGCTTTCTTGGACGACCCCGACCGCGTCTTCCATCAGGGCTCCAGGTTGTGGCTAAATTAGCCCACCTATCGGGTTGCATTCTACTAATGTGTCCCGCCCAATTCCATTTGAGCCGAGCTGTCTTTTCTCCAACATCGGCAATGCCTGTCAACGAACGCAGCGTGGTGTTTCTCACTCGATCAATCCGTTTTAATCCGAGAATTCTGCGTTCCATTGCCCTCTGGAAAATCAGTTATGTACTTTTAAAATAAGAAAATGATTCCTGAATCAATTATTATTCTGAAATATGTCTATTAAAAGCAACTTCATTTTCAATGAGTGCATTTTTAAACTTATCATTATTCTTTTTCTAATTCCAGTTCACCTATGAAGGTGTCCCTTACCTGAATAAGGTGGAGGAAGCTGATATACGTGAACACCTGAAGAACAAGACCATGGTACAATCCATAACCCATGGCTTCACTATGGAAGAAGAGCGAGAGTTGCAGCATTATTGCTCAGCGGTTTCTACGTAAGAACTTAACTTGAAGCTACGCTCCGTGGTTTTACCCTCTTAGATACCACCTCTATACCACCTTTTGGTGGAATGTGCCTGGAGTGCATCTATGAGAAAGGAACTATTTGGAGTGTGCAAAGTCAACCAGATCGATGTGGGCCTGTTTCAAAGCATGCTAGCTGAACAGTCATCAGATGCAGCTAACATACTCTACCGGTTCACATATGAGCTGGTGAATGAAAGTGTTTGAGTGATTATAATAGAGAGTATGGAGCTGAAATCGTCGTTAAACGAGGCAAGGAGCACTAAAAAAATAGAATATAAAGAAAAAGATCTCAATCCTCTAGGAATAACGAGATAAAAAGAGAGGTAGCCTTGGTTATGGAAATGGTGTAATTTTATATCTATGAAAGGGTTATTAAGTTAGTTACCAGTGCACAGAGACCATGATTAAGGAATTTATTTTTTTGGCTTAATTTTAGTATCGATTCTCCTACGTATAAACTTTAACTATGTCAAATATCACACTTCTCCGTGCGCGCAAAAATCTTAAAAAAACCGGCCAAGTGCGATTCGGACTCGCGCTCGAAAGGTTCCGTACCATTATCTATAAAAACAGCAAAAAATTATGTCTTTTTTATGGGAGCCCCACGTAAACATTTATTTTATTCAATAGCACAATTTTATTTATTTACCTTATATGGTTGATGCCGATTAAGCTAGTCCTCTAGTGTATGAGCGCCCATACAACTCAGAGGACTATCTTAATTGGCGTCAACTATGTAAGAGGGACACTCTATAATTTTCAACTATTTCTATTTTTTTGGAATTTTTCCTTGTTTTTTGCAAAATTTCGTGGTTCTAGGTCAGGGAACTACCATATAGGCTTTCGACCCAAAACCTATGGGGTACTTCCGGTTGACCTAGAATTGTCAATTATGGTTAAAAGCAAGGTCTTACAGCACAAGTAAAGGGAAAATTCCGAAAAATAAAAATATTGAAAATTAGTGTAAATTTTGGTACTTACACGTTTTTGCGAAAATCTAAATTTGCCCATATCTTTTTATTGCAGGACCTTGATTTTTATACACCTAATAGGGACTACAGACCTCAGTATCTGGTATAAATTTCAACTTGCTAGGTCCACCCGTTCCTGAGAAAATCGGTGGTGACACACGGACAGAGAGACGAGAGTGATCTTATAAGAATTCCTTTTTTTACCTTTTGAGGGACGGAACCCTAAAAAGCGATACAAAGTTTTCTCTACACATATTTATACCTAGTCAGGTCATAAGTATTGGCACACAGTAAAAACTTTTCTTTTAGAATGCTGGCCACAAAAAAGTTTATAGAATTCGAATTTCGAATTGTTCATGAAAATAAAAATGTATACTTTTTAGAATTTTACTCATTTTTAAATATGGAGTGGACGCTTATAGAAGACCGTGTTGCAGTTATTGCGTTGCATCGTTGCGGTTACGCGACAATTCAAATTTTTGACATACTGAAAAAGGTCATTGGGCATTTTGTTCGGACATATGACCCACGGCGCACAAAAACGAAACAGGGCTAGGTATGTAGTTAAATGTATATGTTACTTAATGGTATGGGTCGCATTATTGCAGGATATGGGAGAACCGCAAAAAAAATTTTTTTAATTAATATTATAGCATTTTTAAAATAATTATTATAGCATTTTTAAATTATTATTATAGCATTTTTATAATGAACTAAGTAAAAACTATTGGCCTGACTGTAAAAATACTTTGTAAAACAGTTGTTTTGAACAATTTCCAAGAATACGAAAATAAAATCCATTTTGCGGTAATAATATTTTTATTCTGCATTATCAAAATCTATAGTTAATTCATCTAAAAAGGCTGCAGGCGCGTCTATCACGTCTTGATGCCTGGCCCATGACAGAAAGTATACGACGCTTACAACATGTGCACAGCTTCCGACAGTGCGACGGCCGTGTATACACGAGCAGTAATACTGTTGGATGCTATTTCTTCCAATATGGGTAGGATCTACTAAAATATAGGTGTAGTACTGCTTTGCACGGACGTGTCGTGACTGTATTCTGCCTCTTATCAATATCTTATTTTCAATCATTTCTTGGTGCCGGTATAGTTCGATAGTGTATACACCATCCTCACGCATGTGCTCGTGGCAATACGATCTTGCGATTCTCAAGTGGTATGATCCCAACGTAAACAATATTAATTCGTCAAATGTAAGCCGAGGAAAGTCATCAAAATCCGGATCATTGCCATCGAGTCGCACAAACGCTACTCTCTGCCTGTTTAAATTATGGTTAATCACATATTCTGCCATCTCATTGGGTTCATTCATTCGTTCATTTATAATTCTTATGAATTGTTCCGCATACATATGGTCCTCATATGGATGGCGAGTAGCAATAATTATGGCCGCAGTTATTTTGAAGTCGACCATCATGTTTCTCATGGCAACGTTAAAATATACATGGCGGAAGATTTTAAAATCTTTCTTGAATCTGCCGTTAATGGTTTCCACTACCCACCGGATCATTGTTATTAATCTAGATTTATTAGCATCTAGTGTCGTCAGTTGTTCTCCTCTTACTCTTGTAGGCGGCATGTGAGGATTATACCCGCATTCCTCAATTTTATCAATCGAATCCCGAAATCCACGATCCAATATAAAAACATCATTAACTCTCAAGAACCCATGAATCGGAGAATCTTCTTGCATCAGGTCACGCATAATGCTTGCGTCCGAAGTAGTCGCAGTGTAAGGCCCCGTAACATCTACTATGTAGCCGTCGGTACATACTATAAGGAAGGGTTTTACTAAGTTCCGAAACTTATGAAGACTGTAAGTTTTGCGCTGGAAAAGGAAATTCGAACTCTTTTGTAGATAAATATATGTTCCATCACATACGAGAATGGCCGCCGGTTCATTATAGTTACCACCAAAAAAATGGCTTGGAATTGCAAGATTCTTGGCCACCACATCTTCCCTAGTAATATGATTTAAGCCCAAATGCTGTGGAACAAAATCATTACTTAAGCATTCTCTTGCTATCGCCAACTTCCTTTCTAGGGTTCTCCTCGACATATTGAATTTAGTGGCTAATCGCTCATCTGGTTCACCGGTTCTTATTTTTGTTAAAAAAATTCCAAGAACTGTGGCAGGATGAACTGATCGATCACCCAGTGAAGGCGTTTGGTTCAAAATAACATTAAATTGATATTTTGTTAGTCCCGTCCAAAAGTGAAATTCATTGTCCTCTATTTCTTCAATATTTTCGAAATCAAGGTTGCTTCTTTGTTCGATACCCCATTTATATAAATTCATCATACCAACAACATGAGTACTGTCAAAGTTTTCGTGGGATGTAGTGTTGAGCAAGTCTACCCAATCATTCCTCATAAAATGAGCATTGCAAACCCGAGCTAATTCTGGTATATAAAAATTGTGATTGTGTAAGAGTTGGAACTTAGCATATAGTGGAACATTATGGGCCACTACATTTCTACAGTTTGTAAAAATACAATGTCTCGCTGTATTCGATGCTCGCTTATATCCTCTAGGCGTAACAAAACTAGGCTGCAATTGTACTTGATCTTGCACTGGTTGCTCTTCAACTGGCTGATCTTGTACTGGTATATTTTGTACTTGTTCATTTTGTACGGGTTGATTCCGTAAACGACGATCTAACCTTGACCAACAAGCATGGCACATGGCCCGTGAGCCATTAAAAGTAATCTGAAACAATTGAAAAAAAAAATATATATTCCTCCATTTATCAAGAAGTAAAATGAGCCATTACATTGAGCAAAGCAACATTTGTACAATCAAGAGCACGCGACGAGTCATACACATACGATGACAGTGTAGTGTACTTACCTCACGTGGTATTATTTCTTGCAATAATAAATCTACAAGATCCCTTTGTCTTTCCAAAAAGAGAACTGTCAATATGTGTTTTCGTCGACGTAAAACAGATCGATTACACGACACGCAACTATTTTGTCTTTCCATGTTAATGTAAACCAATCGTCAAGCAAAATCAGGGGTCCATAAAACACGCTCAAGTAATCAATAAAATGCAAAAATCGGAAACACGAGTTTAAACGCACAGATCGAAACGAAGGATGACGTACGACTGCGGGGCGGTCAGAGCGGGTGGGGCGCAGGCGGCGCGTCGCACGCGCACTTCGATACCTTACTGTTATTTTCTACCTGTCGAAAGTGCGAGCGAGAGAGACATACAATCTGTTATGCGATACAAACATTTTTCTTATGCTTGTACATACATTTTCACAATGCTGACAGTAAAATCTTTAGTTTTTAGTCTAATAGAATTATAGTTAGACTCACATACATACTGTTACATAACATTTTTCCTCCAGCAGATACATAAAAAAAATTTACATATTTAGAAAAGTGGAATTGAATACTTTACTTTAAAAGTGATTTGAACACTGTGCGCGAAAAAAAAAAAGTGGGTCAAAACCGCCCAATGATCTTTGAATATAACCAAAAGATTCGTTTATCGCACCATCACACGATACAATGAAGACTCTAGTGTAGATGACAGGTCAAGAAGTGGTCGCCCTCGGTCTGTTAGGACCCCAGCAGTGATAAAAGCTGTGAAGGCGCGAATTCAAAGAAATCCCAAACGTAAGCAGAAACTGTTGGCCCTTCAGATGGGGTTAAGCAGAACCACGGTGAAAAGGGTGTTAAATGAAGACTTAGGGCTTCGGGCATATCGAAGAAAAACAGGACATCGTTTGAATGCTCGTCTAATGGACCTGAGACTGAAGAGATGCCGCGCTTTGTTGAAGCGGTACGCGGGAAAAAAATATCGGGAAATTCTTTTTTCGGATGAATAAATTTTTACCGTAGAAGAGAGCTACAACAAACAAAATGATAAGGTGTACGCACACAGTAGTGAAGAAGCGAGCAACCGTATTCCGCGTGTCCAACGAGGTCATTTTCCATCCTCGCTCATGGTATGGTTGGGAGTTTCTTATTGGGGCCTAACAGAGGTACATTTTTGTGAGAAAGGTGTAAAAACGAATGCAGTTGTGTATCAAAATACAGTCCTGACGAACCTTGTGGAACCTGTTTCTCATACCATGTTCAATAACAGGCACTGGGTATTCCAACAAGATTCGGCGCCAGCTCATAGAGCGAAGAGCACACAAGACTGGCTGGCGGCGCGTGAAATCGACTTCATCCGGCACGAAGACTGGCCCTCCTCCAGTCCAGATTTGAATTCGTTAGATTACAAGATATGGCAACACTTGGAGGAAAAGGCGTGCTCAAAGCCTCATCCCAATTTGGAGTCACTCAAGACATCCTTGATTAAGGCAGCCGCCGATATTGACATGGACCTCGTTCGTGCTGCGCTAGACGACTGGCCGCGCAGATTGAAGGCCTGTATTCGAAATCACGGAGGTCATTTTGAATAAACTTTAGTGTCATAAGAATCTATGTTTTATTAAGTTCATTTTGGTATATAAATGGTTACATAATGAATAAACTTGTTTCAAATATTTTATATTAAACATGTGACAGAATTTATGACTTGACTAGGTATATACATAGATCTACCTAACAGATATTACATACTAACTTTCTCTTTATAGGTGTTGTAAGTAGTAATAATAATTTAGTGCAGGTAGATCGATATCGTACTAGTGATGTACTCGGTAGAATCAGCACAATCTGCTAATAGATGTTGATATTTCTGTGCTTTTGAAATTTTAGTTCTAATAGTGCAATTATCATTGACTAGTCGACCCGCCGAACTTCGTACCGCCTTGACATGCATATAACGCGGGCTGTCAATTTACCTCACCCTGGTAGAATTGTCAATTGTTGTCCCCTGCCATCATTTTACAACCATACTTACCATAGACTAAATTACGTTTAGCTGTCATTTGCGTTTTGTTATACCATGTTTTATAGTGACTCGTATTCTCTTTGACGTTTTATGTCACGTCACACGGGAACGCGGTCGAACGGGATATAAAGTATCCTATGTCCGTCTCCTGGTTCTAAGCTACCTCCCCACCAATTTTCTGGTAAATCGGTTCAGCCGTTCTTGAGTTATAAATAGTGTAACTAACACGACTTTCTTTTTTATATATATAGATTTATGTTATGCTGATTTACATATATAATTATGTCTTCATAATTTTATCTATCTACCTAGCCTTGTAAACGACAAATTTTGAGATGTGGGTCTACCCGTAAACCAGAAAGATAATCTATGTTTATTTTAATCCATTATTGATGTTGACTATCTTAGCACTTGAAAGAAGTGTTTGGAAAGAATGAGGGGAAACGTTGCCCAGCAGTGGGACACAGTGGGCTGACAATAATAACAGAATGATTTAATATTTTTTCAGGTGGCTTACTTCAAAAACTAACTTATTCGAGGATCTGATGTACCTGGACATAGATGACCCTGTGATGAGATATGTGGTCCACAATGAGCTCCGGACCCGGTTTCCTGCAATCCTCACTACCAATAGCTTAGGTAATAGCAATAAGGTAATCATATTATTGGCTCGTAGCCAATGCTTTTTATACAGGGATCTGATACAACAATATAAGTTCGCTTGGTGGTTCTTACGGTACTCCCACACAACTCTTATTGAATCGAGCGAAGCGAGATCTCTAAATCAACTTGGGCAAATCGGCGTTGTATGTATGTATGTTTGTTTGTCCGAAGATAAATTTCGAAGCGTAGATTTGATCTGTAAAAATGATATAAAATTGGTCACTTAGTATGGGTACGTTCCCTAACCACGATATCATGCACCAAACATGTTACATTTTGTTCACATGTAAGAAATAAACACTTAAATGTTGTAAAACAATTGTTATATTATATATTTTCCTCGCACAGCTCTGATGGAAAAGTCCTAAAGGTCGTCAGCCATGTTTTAGGACAACTTTTAGATGGATAATAATAACAAGTAAATTTTTAACAAAAAGTAACCGACTTAACCAAACTACTGAACTGATTTTAATGAAATTTCTATGAGAGCAATATGAAAGTATATCCTTTCAAGTAAAAAAAGAATTTTCCAAATCACTTGATAAATAACGGAGTTGTAATAACAAACATAAAACTGAAGTGCGTTTGGGGATCCCACCATCAGATCCCGACTTGGTGCCAATGGGACCACCTGGAAAGTATACCCTTTTAAATAAAATAAGAATTTTTCGGATCGGTCCAGGCGTCTTCGAGTAATCGGGGAACATATATCTCCTTTTTTTGAAGTTTGTTAAAATAACAATGTATGCTCACCGAAAATATTTCCCTTTACAGATCCTGATATACAGAGATAAAACAGTAGAAGGTGCAAACAACTCCCCAATAGAACTACTTGAGGATAACCTGATGGATCACGTCCTAGGGTTTTCAAGAGTCATCGCTTTATTAGAGCAATACCAGAAACCTATAGTCGGTCACAACATATTCCTCGATATCGTTTTACTGCATAATCAGTTCATCGGGCCCCTGCCTAGCGATTATAGGAAGTTTAAGAGGAATATACACGCAATGTTCCCGCGGGTTTTTGATACTAAATTTATTTCGCATCAGATGAACAAGAAGTTATCTTATGATGAAGTTTGGAAGTCCAATGCATTGCAAGAGTAAGTTATTTAGACAATATAAATATTACTGCTGGTCATTCCACACAGTGCTATCTAGCCCAAAACTAAGCAGAGCTTGTACTATGGGAACCAGATAACTGATAGAATATTTATATACTTTGTTTTTTTTTTAATACATACTTGTAATAAATAGAAAAACACTCAGGACCCGGAACAAATATCTGTTGATCGTGTCATCGTCGCAAACATTTGTTCCGCGGCAGGAATCGAACCCGTTGCCCCCTGCGTTTCAGTCGGCTATTCGCCCACTGCGCCACGGAGGTCGTCAATAGTATAGTAATATAGTATACGCCAAGACTAGTGGCAGACGGGACCACCCATAAATCGTTTCTTGCCTTTTCAATACAATTACTGGTAATTAGTGTTATCGATAGGTACTCGGCGCATCACTAGCGGTTCCCGTAAGGGCATGAGCGAGCGAGATAGCAATATCATCGCTGCTTGTCACGCGTTTAATGACCCCGTCTCCCAGGAGCGTTGTAGAGTATAGTAGAGGCCAGTTTTAAATTAGGTTAACATCATCATATCATTCATAGGACGTCCACTGCTGAACATATGCCCCCCCCCCCCCCCCCCCCATTGATTTCCACAGCGACCAATGTGCGGCCTGCACCCAACGGCTCCCAGCAACCTTTATCAGGTCGTATTTCCATCTAGTGGGAGGCCGTCCTATGCAGCGTTTTCCGTAGCTAATAACATTTTTTTTAACTGGATAGATCTTCGTTTGACCACAATCTCACCTGATGGTAAGCGATGATGTGGTCTAAGATGAAGCACGATGATCTAGAAGAAACCTATTCACTTTTACCTTAAATAGCGGGCCTATTGTATTCTTTAAGCACAGACGACGGCAAAGTGTTCCATACCTTAGCTGACGCATCAAAAACGTAGAACCAAAGCGGTGTGTGCGAATGGGTGGTATATCAACTAGGTACGGATGGTACTGAGCAGTGCGCCTGCTTGTCCTTTGATGGAAGTGAGATGGCGGGATCAGATCGTATAGTTCCTGGGCACATTCCCGTATATTCCCGTATAGATAGAGAAACACCCAGACCCGGAACAAATATCTGTAGGCCATGCAAGCATTAATTCCACGGCGGGAATCGAACCTGCGGCACGGATAAGTCACGATAAAGTTTTTGTACCAATTGATTGGGTATTACTCGTGCGCGATAACTTGGGACCTGCTAGGAATGCGACTCCCCGACCGCTTCCCCTGCACTTCCCCTAGGGTTTTTAGTCTCGTACTGGCCTACGTCACGTAACGACGCGCTCTGGAATTCTTTTAGTTTTCGTTTGTGTTATTGTTTTGTTGTTGTAGTTTTTGTTGTTATAGTTTGTGTCATTGTTTTGTTGTTGTAGTTTTTGTTGTTATAGTAAATGTTGTATATTTATCGGATACCTCTTCGTCAAGTGATTATAGTGAGACTGAGGACGAAGAACAACCTCTAGAAGGCATAAATCCACTAAGTAGTGACGAAGATGAGATAATGTAAATAATAGATAAAAAGCAGCGTCCTCCCTGAGTAACATAATAAATTAGGTTAAAAAAAACAAAGACGAAGCCGCGGGCGGCTGCTTGTTATGTTCGCTTTTTTGCGGGCGGTACAAACACGCCAATATGACGTCACCGCGCTCAGGTCCCAACTTATCGCGCACGGGTAATATTTATATATTTTACAAAGCATGTTTTATCTTGATTTTAGTTTATACGAGTTTTTCAAAGAGGGTAAATGCAAGAAACTGCAAGTAGGCGTGAATATGATCACTTTGAGCAGTCCTTTCAACGTGAAACAATCGTATCATGAAGCCGGCTGGGATTCGTATTGCTCAGGTAAGGACATAATCGTATACAAACCTAGGTCACATACCTAGCCACGAGGAGTGACAGACTGAAGTGCCAGCGGGCGGGTACATAGCTCGAAAAATGAAACATTCTTTATTGCACAAAATAACTTGTGGTTCGCCCCGAACTGAGATCTCGCGAATCTCCCAAAAAACATAAAAAAAATATGATTCTTAGAGCGACTTGCACTATGCCTAAATGTATTTAGTGGCTAAATATGATTTAAGTAGTGGTCAAATCATTGAAATACGTTAAATTTAAACATGTTTAGTCGCTAAATACGTTTAGTGATCTTTGTGCGTCCCCGGCCTTAATCTTTCACTAATAAGTTAGTGCCACGAAATGCATAACCAACTTACTTGACCTACAGTTTCATTCAAATTAGAGGTAACAGGGGTTCGTGTAGTTGGTTATTTTTTAGGGGTAGAAATGGTTGTTATTCGGGATTTCAGACAATTTTTGCCCATATTTGTGTCACTAAAGCTACACGAATACCAAATTTCAGCCTTGTGGTGTCACTGGTGTACCCTGTGAATGTTGTCAAAGTTTTGTTTTATTTATGGCTAATAACTTAAAAACTACAAGGATTAAAACTAAAAATAAAAACTTGGTCGAAATGTACTCACAAAGACCTTTTATTAGACCTGCCATTTGACCAGATAGTCCCATTTTGTTTTGTTTTTACCCCTCTTGACCCCCAATACATATCTCAACAATCCCCACATTTTTAGCTGATTTAGTCACACAAAAATTGTGTCTTTACCAATTAACCTATATACCAAATTTACCTATATACCAAATTTCACGATAATCGGATAAACGCTTAGAAAGTTATTCTCGGACAGACAAACATACATACATACAACGCCGATTTGCCCAAGTTGATTTAGAGATCTCCATTCGCTGGATTAGTTTTAATCTGTGCATATGTGAACTTAATGCTAGATAGCATTCTCTTCCAGTTAACCTTTGAATGAATGAATGAATTAAAATTCTTTATTATACCTTACAAGCTAGTCACAACAAATATAAAGAAATAACCAAATAAATGTAAGCATAACGGGCGATCTCTTCCAGACAACCTTTGGATGGAGAGGATCATTGCTTAAGAAAGATTGGCCGAGGTGTAAAAAAGAATAAACTTAATAATAAAAAAAGAAAAAATTGACCTTTGTGTAATACAGAAAAACAGTAATTATTATAGGTAGTGCATATTTGGTTAAATTTAAATTCCAAGACACATAGATAAAAATTTTTTTTTATACTACTGGAGATGGAAGAAGCATATGGCCCACCTGATGATAAGTAGTAACCATCGTCTATAAGCAAAGTGTTGCCTCGTAGGATACACACCTTAGAAACGTTCCCTACGATGCACTGTCCTGCGTCCATCAATTTGAGGCATACAGGTGTAAAGCCTCATGTGCCTGTAATTTAACCTTCAAACCGAAACACAGCAATGCTGCTTGGCCGCAGAAATAGGTGCGGTGGTAGTACTTCGCAGGACGAGCTCTTTCACAAGAAACTCTTATTAAAACTAAACCTAGACAAACACAAGGTATTTCAATAAGAACTGCCGGCCGTTGGGGCAGAAATGTTCTAAAGTGGACCCCCCACTAGATGGAAAAATGACCTGATATAGGTTGCTGGGAGCTGTTGGGTTCAGGTCGCACAAGATACAAGATCATAAGTGGACGTCCTATGGCTGATATGAAGACGATGACGATGATGATCCACGTCCATGACTTTTTGAAGTAAAACTTCTTTACGCTTGACTTGGGGAGTATGGTGAATGCGTGACGAGAGCGTTACGAAAAGTGTGATCGGGCGAGGAGAACGAAAGTTGAGAGGGAGATATAAGTTAGTGAAGATAGAAATATACATACATATAGATGGAGCTGAAGAAGTTTTACTTCAGTCGTGTGGTCTAAAGCACACTCGTTGGTTTTCTGCGTCGAATTACGGCGTTAGGTATTTGGTCAATTACTAAAAAATATACACAATTTTCAGTTGCCAGAGCACAGTGGTCGAAATTCGACCGTTATTAATTTTTTAGCTTACTTTTTAGCATTCGCTGCTCCGTCTCCATATAAACTTTAACTGTGCCTAATCTCATACTCCTCCGTGCTCACAATAAGCTTAAAAGGGGTACAAAGTGTTCTCTTAACGTATATATTTATATGTTTCAAACTTTCGCGATATCTCACTGATGATAATTACTGATTAAAACGGGTATTTATCGCATATGTACCTTTATTATTTGTTATCGCCATGTTTCGACTGTTTTGCAACAGCCGTGGTCGCGGGCGGGTTGGAGTACTTGGAGCTGCCGTCGAGATCAGTAATTAATAAGTAGTTATATATTTGAATAAATTAATAAAAATTCTTTAGTACACCTTACAAAGAGAGAGGCCTTTGCCCAACAGTGGGACAGCATAGGCTAGATAAAAAAGTACCTACCTTATAAGCTAGACACAAAAGATATTTAGAAATAAAAATACAAATAAATGTAAGCATAATGGGCGATATACAGTATGTAACAAAAACCCTGTCAGATCCTTAAAGGTGTGATAAAGTATCAGAAAAAAAATTCCCGGCTAATTTAATTATTTGGCGCTCAAAACTTAAAATTTACCTCTGGTAACACCGGCGGAGCTACGCGCCGCGCCGGGGCGGTGTGGAGGGGTCAATAACCCATGTGCGACATTGTACGACGTACAAAATTAGCCTATTTTTGGGGTAAAATGTAGATTATTCTCGAAATAAAAAATGAAATAACTTTCAATTTATTTGATACAGTTAATTTCTATATCGGAATACGCTCTTCATGGATCTGACAGGGCTTTTGTTACACACTGAAAAACCGAATAGGTTGTTTTAACCTTTTTTCAAGCTATATTTTAGGTTAATATAGCACCTACCGACATGATTTGTTAAATTAACAAAATAATAATAGTTGAACCGTCAAGGTAAATTTGACCTGATTATATATATTAAACTTATTTATTTTGTTGACTCTACTTCGTTAACAAGTTGACTTTACTAAATTATCAGTTAGACTTACTTAGATTCGAATATACCAAATTTGTTGTGTTGTAATAATCTCTTTTAGTGGTTGGTTTAACCTATTAATTTGTACCACTTAAGAGTTCAAATGCGGAAAAGACATAACATAACAATCTATTGCGCTGTGTGAAATGTCCAGCAATATTTATTTATATATATTTATTTATTAATTTAAAAAAAGGGAATTAACATTATGGAGAACCTATTGGGTTTTTCAGTGCATATTGTATAGATATAGATATGTATATTTATAGATTTTAAATAGTTCAATTTCCAACCAGGCTACTGCTTCATAAGACTAGGTCACTGGGCGGCATGCATTAACAGCGGCACGAAGCGAACCGTTGGACCTTCCGAGTTACTGGCGGGGTTGGCCTCCTACACCAACCAAGTTAATGTGATACGGGCTGCTACACTTTACATGGTAATTATTAGAAAATACTCGCTATTATTCGTTATTCGGCATTACTCCACTTTTTTTAAGGTTCACCGAATACCGAATAATAGCTAGTAAATTTCGATATTCGAATAGTTCTCTAAAATAAACTTTTAATGAACAACATAACTACAGACTTAATAATCAAACTAAATTTTTTATAAAACAAAACATAGTTTAAATTATTATCATTAATGTAAAAAGTTAACCAAAAATCAGTCATGCCATGTTGAAGTTAATAATCTAATTATTATTTAAAGTCCAAAATGGGGCAGATTGTGGTGCAAAAAAACTACTTTTTCTTCACGACTGGGATCAAGTCGGTTGCGCTTTTCTTAATAAAACAAACCTGCCTCAGAAATTATTTTTATGTGCCTTTTTTATGTCGAATAATAATGGTTATTCGGTTATTCGCCACAGGGACTGTCGATTAATCGTTATTCGGCTATTCGCTATAACAACTATTCTCTAGTAATTATATCAGCCAAAGGACGTCCACTACTGAATATATGCCTCCCTCATAGATTTCCAGAGCGATCGATCTCGTGCGGCCTGCACCCAACGGCTCCCAGCGACCTTTATCAGGTCTTCTTTCCATCTAGATAGGGGCCGTCCTACGCTGCGGTTTCCAGTGCGTACCTCCACTCGAGAACCTTTCTGCCCCAGCGGCCGTGAGTTCTTCCAGCTTTGTGCCCTGCCCACTGCCACTTCAGCTTGCTAATCCTTTGAGCTTTGTCGGTGACTTTGGTTCGTCAACGAATTTCCTCATTTTTGATTCTTTATACTTATCTTTTTTTCTAACCTTTCTCGTCCCATTGCTGGGCAAAGGTCTCCCCCAAGTCCCTCCAAGCATCCCTCTGTCGCTATCTCCCACCATCCTCTTTGGAAGGTGTCGAAATCGTCCCGCCAACGCTTTCTCGGCCGACCAGGACGCCGCCTTCCGTCTTCAGGCGTCCATTGTGTTACAATACCATACTTATCTATACGTGGAAATTTATGCAATACCGAGCTGCGCTCCTGAACACAAATCGCCGACGTGGCTACGAAAGCCGCCATTCTCAAGTGGGACTGGGTTAGTCATGTTTGCCGTATGACGGATGATCAGTGGGCCAAGCTGATCACAGAGTGGAACCCTGACACAAATCCAAGACGTCGCGGCAGACCAAGGAAAAGATGGAGGGACGAGCTCACTAACTTCCGAGCAGATTGGACCATCTTGGCGCTGAAAAGTAGTCACAATGGGAAGAATTTGGCGAGGCCTTGCCCAGCAGTGGAACACAGAGGGCTAAAAATTTTTTCTTTTATCTAGTCTATGCTGTCCCACTGCTGAACAAAGGCCTCCTTCTCATCTCTCCACTTTTCTCGATCTTGTACCAAATCTCTCCAGTCCATATAAGAAGCGTCCAAATCATCGCGCCACCGCTTCTTAGGCCTTCCACGGTGTCACTTTCCATCCACAAGGATCTATCCAGTTACGACCTTAGCCCACCTATTTGGTTGCATGTGAGAGACATGACCCGCCCAATCCCACTTCAACTTGGCAGCCTTGATACCGACGTCAGCGATGCCGGTCCTTGAGCGCAGCGAGGTGTTCCGAATCCTGTCTATTCTCTTGACACCCAAAATGCTGCGCTCCATCGCTCTTTGGCAAACCCCGAGCCTGGACATTTGAGATTCAGTCAGTGACCAAGACTGGGCACCGTAGGTTAGGACAGGCAGAATACACATGGCGATGAGTTGACGTTTTAGTGATAATGGAAGGTCGCCTTTCATGAATGTCTTCATGGACCAGTAGCTCTTCCAGGCATTGTCGATACGACGATAGATTTCTTTGTCCTGCCTGTTTTTGAAGAAAGCTAACTGGGCCAAGTAGATGTACTCATCGACATAGTGTATTTTTTGCCCGTCTACCACCACCCTACGTTTCGTGATATTGGTCATAATAATAATAATACCTACGTGGAAATCTAATAGGTCCGATTTGACGTCATTTCGATCATTTTGCATGCCGTGATAACTTTGTACGAACGTCTACGTAAGAAATCGAAAACTCAATCACGCAATGCCAAATAATAAATAAGTTATCCATACACATTTGACAACCTCTGTGGCGCAGTGGGCGAATAGCCGGCTTAGACGCACTCACGCAGAAGGTAGCGGGTTCGATTCCCGCCGCGGAACAAATGTTTGCATGATCTATAGATATTTGTTACGGGTCTGAATGTTTTTCTGTAATTATAAGTATGCATTTACAAAAAAAAGTATATAAGTATTCTAAATAAATAAATAAATATTGCTGGACATTTCACACAGCGCCATCTAGCCCCAAACTAAGCAAAGCTTGTACTATGGGAACCAGATAACTGATATAATACGTATATACGTTTTTTTTTGGTAAATACATACTTATAATATATATAGAAACAACCAGACCCGAAATAAATATCTGTAGATCGTGCAAACATTTGTTCCGCGGCGGGAATCGAACCCGCAACCTCCTGCGTCTCAGCCGGCTATTCGCCTACTGCGCCACGGAGGTCGTCCCATAGTATGGTTCCCATAGTACAAACTCTGCTTAGTTTGGGGCTGGATAGCGCTGTGTGAAATGTCTAGCAATATATAAATAATGAGTATAATTAATAAGCACAAAGTTTTCCTTTATATGGAAAAATTACACTCGGAAACATTAGTTCACCCTGGATGAATATTTCGACAGGACGACATTTCAATGTTGTATCATCTGTTTATGTCAATCCTGGACATCTACAGGCTCGTTCGCGTAGTAGTGAGCGTGGTAGACGCACAACTATTGCGTTTGAGCTGCAGGTAAGGGCCCAGGTGAGTAGCCCATCGCCCTCGCTTCAACTCGCGGAGACTACAATCTCCGGGTCTCTGGGCTAGCTCTTTGTGGCCTTCCTGGCTTGTGGCAGGTGGCTCTTCGGAGCTTTTTGTTTGCTTATTTTGCGGCGCGGTGTAAACAGCCGCGTCTTGGCGTGACGCTGGTCTTAGTTGTTATTATTTTCCTTTGCAATCTTCGCCGGTGAAGTCGTTGAAGGAGAAGTCGGGGGGTCCAGGAGCTCTCTGGGGGTAGTGGACGCTACGGTCCTTGGTGGTCTGGTGGCCGCGCGTGCAGTGAGGCAAATCCCTGAAGATGTTCGTGCCGACTGTTGTCAGCGCGGTCATACATCCGACGCCCCAACATGGCAACAAACTCTTGTATGCTCTGGATTTGCACGTTGCGGGCGATGACATCGTTCTGTTTATGTTATTCACCAGTAATATTTTGACTTCTGTCAAATCTAACCTATTACATTTTCACGATTGTAAAGCGCGTCACACACGATTGAGATGGTATAAATATCGCTCGCCATACAATCCAATGGACCATCACATACGGCAAAGATAATATATATTTTCATCTTACAACAACTACTTTGTCGAATCACACTAATATTATAAATACGAAAGTTTGTATGTTGGTTTGTTACTCAATTACGTCGTAACGGCTGAACCGATTTCGATGAAATTTGGTATATACGTAGATTATAACCTGGTCCGCCATATAGGCTACCATTTATCCCATAAATCAGTTCCCATGGGATAAAAATGGGGTGTCAAGTCAAGTTGCAACAGCGAGTTTAGCTTTATTTCTAGGTTACCTACATATTTAGTAGTGTAACGCGTACGAAGTCGCGGGCAGCAGCCAGTAATCAATATAGGACCAAGGAACCGACTTATGTCCGATTTTGTAGGACTTGTGCGTTGGAGTTCTATAAATTATAGACCATTGTCTGCCGTCTACGAACAGTTTTTGACATTTCAAATCAAATCAATATGTTTATTTCGTGATTTCATCACATCAACCATAGGTAGGCTATGTTTATTTGCAATAACATTTCGCTTCTTAAGATATAACTCTTGATAAAATTAAAATTTAATATTACTTTGTCCATTAAGATCACGAGGATTTTATTGATCTTATACGTTACCAAGTATTTTGTCTCACGCAGAACTTGGCTGAAGAGGACCCTCCTAGACAGAGACCAGAATGGCTGCAAGTCTTAGCGCTCCAAGAACCTGTCATCAACGTGGGAAAGGTAAAAATATTACTGTACATATTTTAAATCTAAACTATCAAAGAATTAACTAGTTAAAATCCGTGGTCTCTGCACTTAGGCATTTAAGTAGCTATAGCTTATTTTAGATTGATAATACTGATCTGTTAAGCCATGTCAGAGGCCGTATAGGCAGCTTGAAAACTTCTGACACTGGGATTGGCCACTAGTCTCGCAACCTACACCAATCCGGACTTGGCCCCCATGTGTGGAGTATGGCCTAACCTCCACAAAGTATGGGAAGAGACCCGTGCCCGACGAGACGAGTAGGGACGTGATGGGTTGTTAACGAGATTAACGAGAATACTGATCTAAGGATCAGGAGTAGATTAAAGATAAAAAAAGAACTAAAAACCCTAGCTTTATCTGAATCACAGTTTAACAAAATCAAACAGAAAAATAACGAAAATGGAACAAATCAACTTTAACATAAAATAGTACAGAACACTTAGACCACGAATCAACAAAAGAAAATGGCTCACGTAGTCTGATATGCACAAATACGTAAGAAGTCCAAAGTGTTTCTCCATCGAACGTCAGCGAGCAAATGAGATTTTTTTTCTTTTTTTTCGGATTGACTATTCTCGCTGATGGCTATTGCAGCTTAACTGAACTTTTGACGAGCACAGATGGCGCTCAACCCTGTAAGTTTTTGATGAGGTAACTAGCGCAAGGGCACCACTTAGCTACGAACCTCGGCTTGGGCCTTTGCCGGGATGGGGACAGGAGAGAAACGCCCGGGTACATATTTTTGTACCTCGTATAGGTGACGACTGAAAGGACTCGTCGACCTCGCCGGCGAGGTCGGTGTATCTGTAAAGTGTTTGCTCTGTCTAATGCAGAGGTCATCGACGGAGGGTTTAGATGAGACCGCCCGTGGAGCGCGCCTTTTTTTATAGAAGTGATGGCTTCTATTCTGTATCGCTGCAGGATTCGGTTAATAATACCATCTCCAGTGTTTACTTTGCACAACCCTATTGGCGTGGATTTATAATCTATGGTCGAACTGTAATGGCACCACGCGCTGGCTTTTGCCTCTAAGTAAATTAGAACGGATTGTAATAATGAAATGCATAATTAAACTAAACCTAAAAAAATCCTCTGGAACCTCGCGGCACCTACCTACCTAAAATAGCAGAAACCAAAAAACTTATCAATGAGGGCAATGCTGTTGTCACAAACTAAACTAAGTTTAGGTTTGACAGCACTAAAAATATTACCATCCTTTTTTGTTTCATCATATAATCTACAGGCTATAGTAATGTGCGTGCGTGGTGCACGCTCTGCATTGTGAGAGCTGCAGGTAAGAGCCTCAGGTATGCGACCCATCGCCCTGGCTTCTACTCGGGGAACTACAATCCCCCGGTCACTAGGCTCAGCTCTTCATTTCCTGCCTATCTTGCATTATGGCATTATAAATGTTATCTTTTTTCTTGTGTCTTCCTAACTACTCCTCGGCGTCGCCGTCACGACCATGCGGATGGAGAGTGACAGTTGACACTGTCTAACCTAAATTTTGTTTAGTTTGTGCTAACAGTATTGCCTCCAATGTATAAATCTCGCTATAATAATAATAAATCGTTTTTCAGGCAACAATAGAAAAGTACAAACTTAATTCTGCGTCCCATATAAATATATACCTTAGTGACTAATATATTATAATATAGTGTGACCATTAGTGCTGTGCACTCCCTGAGGTATGCGCGCGGCGAGACGGGGGGGAGAATCGGCTGCTGCGCTCTGTCAGTACGCCGTCAACGCTCGTGGCGGCAGGTAGTGTTATTTGTATCGGACTGTCTATGTCAGACGCACATGACATAGACAGTCCGATACAAATAACACTACCTGCCGCCACGAGCGTTGACGGCGAACTGACAGAGCGCAGCAGCCGATTCTCCCCCCCGTCTCGCCGCGCGCATACCTCAGGGAGTGCACAGCACTAATGGTCACACTATACATAAAACTATTTGCTTACACGTACAGTCTGCGACGTGTGACGCACTTGCGCTGTGTCGTGTAGTCGCCCGCGAAAACGACGAAACAACACCCTTTTCGGCCAAAACTCTTTCTTTTCATAAAAAAAAAGATCTGCAATTGGAACACGCAACGCAAACGATTTGAAATCATTGTGGCGTGGTTCGACCCATAACCGTACATTAGCCTTCTTCTTCACATATTCCACCACGTCCTCCACCTTTGTGGAATAGTGAAGACGCGACACGTAGAAGCGCTATGAGTCTCTATATATGAAAACCAGATAAAATAACTACTGTGTGACGTCACGTCGTCAAAACATGCCAAGCCATAACCAAAACAATGTAATAATCAACACATAATTCCTGAATTTACTGCCCTATTGCGCCTAAACCTGGCAAAAGACGTTGCGCGCCCGGCCAAGGAATTGGTTTACGATTGACAATGCTCTTACAGTTCAAATTGTAACAAGGTGTACTTATTACATTGCAAGCTTAGATAACTCTTCTTATTATTAGACGTGTCACTTTAGGTACCGTATTATCAAAAATTGAAAATGGTTTTAGAATCAAAAATTAACAGCATTTAGTAGGTTTGACGGCATAATAATGTCATAAATTAAAAAGAGAAAAAAATCCGCTTCGTTAGATAGATGGCGCTGACTGTCAAGGGTGACTATCAAAATGTTTCCTTAACCTATACTTTCCCACTGCTAGGCAAAGGTCTCCCCCATATTTCTACATATCTTGCGATCACTCGCCACGTCCCACCAGCCATCTTGGAAGGCATCAAGGTCGTCACGACAACGCTTCCTCGGCCTGCCGCGGCTTCGACGCCAATCTGCAGGTGCCCATTATGTGACAACTGTTGCCCATTTCTCTGTAGGTATACGACTGACGTGACCTGCCCAGGCCCACTTCAGCCTGGCAGTCTTGTCGCCATCATCTAAAATATTTCACTAATTTTATAATTTAGTTTATCTCTACATTTCCGCATGGCGTTCCCATTTGGAACCTATTTCGTGGTGCCTTTCTCCCGTAGCTCGTTGAAGTGCCCCAATTAGCCAATATCTGATAAAACTAGAAAGGCAGAGAGGCCTTTGCCCTGCAACGGGCTGGAAATCAATAAATATTTATACTTTTATAACCATATCAGTGCTAATGGAGAAATTTTAAAATATGACATGCTTCCTGCGACCATTATGCCTGCTCATAACCTAATTAATTTGTTATCTATATACTCGTAGCTCGATTTGATCGCAAGTGTATATTTTTTGTGAGAAAGTAAAAACTTTTTACATGCTACTTTACCCTGATGAAGGTTCACGAAACACCTCGGTCGAAACACCGATATAAGACGGTACGTGCTAAATCCCGTATATATAATAATGATCGAAAGTTTTCTAAGTAAAATGTTACTTTACATTTCAATATACTCGCTGCGCCATCTATGAACCGCGCCTTGTTTCGTAAACCTTTAGGGAACTTTATAGCCACCATTCACTACACTAACTGCGTGTCAATGTTGAATGCCGAACTGCGACCCACAACATTCACATTCACCCTTGTCGCCAGCGACAAATCCTGGTGAATGGGCGCGCGTGTGAATGATGCCCTTTGAGAGCAGCGTTATCACACTGGCCAGTTGCGAGTGAGTTTTCAGCGATGTATGAACGTGTTCGCCGCGAATTCGCGCCGTGCACACCGCACTGTTACTATACGTTAATTTTAAGTAAGAATAGTTTACAATATTTTATTTTACTCGCCATTATGATAAGGCCCTTATATTGTTTTCTGGATGGCATTCGAAATTAGTTGCCAAACGCATGTTGATGTAACTTGTACGGTAATAATTTTCACATGTTGTTTTCCGCTACAACAGTGCAAAACCACACATTCTCGTTTGTTGTGAAGTACAGTTGGCGTCAGAAATAGTTGTAGAACATATTTAAAGGGTCGATTGCAGCAGCTACCTTCTCCATCATTAAAAAAATTCTCCTTGCCAAAGTTCCCTATTCCCCAGCTTATCAAAACTACTTTTAGTATAAACGTTTACTTCTTCAATTGACGTAAGGGCCTCAGTTTTTAAAAGCTATTTTTAACACAATACATTCTGAAGGTCGTACAACTTACAAAATTATAGAAGTAGCCTCCCCCTTAAGCTCTAGTTGTGCCGTTTCTAGATCCTGCGAAGAACTATGGGTGCAAGCCGCTTAAGATTGGTTGCGCTAAAAATATATTATGGAGGAGGTCCAAGTTCAACAGTGGACGTTCTATGGATGAAATGATGACAATGAAGTACCCTTTTTATACTACCTGGTGATGGAACAAGCATATAGCTCACCTTGTGTTAAGTGGAAACCGTCGCCCTCGTCTATAACAAAGTATTGCCTCGTTGGTTACGCACCTTAGAAACGTGCCCTGTCCTGCGTCTATCAACTTGAGTCATACAAAGTTAAAGCACATGTGCCTGTAATTTCACCGGAAACCATACCCTTTATAACGAAACAGCAATACTGCTTGGCGGCAGAAATAGGTATGGTGGCAGTACTTCCACGGGTGAGCCCAACAAGTAACTCTGCTACTCTTAAAAACCTAATGGACATCTCTGTAGTAGTGGTACTTGTCTCGTTCTAAGATCTCTTTTACCTTCTTATACGACAAGACAGCGTTCTTCTCCTTCATATGGCTCATGTATCTTCCTCGTTCCTTCGATGATGTCACGTCGTATTAGAAGACCAACCATCTTTCCCTTCTATTCTAGCTTATTTTACTTTTGGATGTACAGTATCTCGGATGGCAAGATGAGTTTTGTCTGACAGTTGGCGAATTGCCAACGCACACGCACGCGTCACACCCACATACATACGTAGCGTACATTTCCCGGTGCTAGTTAAAACAGATTGATAATGCCCAAGTGTCACAAAGAAAACATTATTTTTGCTCCTGAAAGCTTTTACAGAGCCGCCGCCGGCCGGTGTTTGATTTCTCTAATGTACACTCGGCGATCAATCTGGTTTGCTTAATAATTAACTTTAGAACAACACCAAAGTAACATACTTCTTCCAAAGCACCGCGTAAGGGGTCGTCCTTTAATCACATGAGGTTCGAACAGAGGGAGGGGGTTAGAATAACATCACGATTGATCACAATGCGCCGCCATTTTGAGGTCATTTTGCTGCGTTTCGAGATTTCCATTTAATATCACTAGTCTTAGTGTTCAAACATGATTATAACATACATAAAATGGCGTATTTTATATTTTGTATGGACAATATTACCTGTTACGTACACGTATTCACGTACAACATACGGCCGTGTTCATGACGCAGCCACATCCCATTTTTTATCGTTTGATCACAATCTCACCTGATGGTAAGCGATGTGGTCTAGATAAAGCACGCAGATCTAGAAAACACCTTTTCACTCTCACCTAAACTCAGACTTCTTGCTAGACCCATAATTCTCAAAAGTCTCTGTAATTCAATTGTTATAAGCAGAGGAAACGCTTAATATCTAGTGGGGCGCTGGCCTGTTCTATCACCTATTTAAAAAAACGAGTGTGCTTTAGACCACACGACTGAAGCAAACCTTTTTTTTCAAAATATTAATTTATAAAATTATTCAATTACAATATTGTCCACACGTCTGTAGGTCGATCAGTCTATGTTCATTCTGGACAGACCCAACTCGCACATTGACGTTTAAAAATATACGAAACGTAACTCTCACTCTTGCTATCAATAACTTATAACTCCCTCTCAACTTCCGTTCGCACTTTTCGTTACCGCATTCACCGGCTTCAAAAACTAGTAAAACAATTCTTCGGCCGCTTGTACAATCTACGAAATCATTTTTCATGAGACTGTCAAGGTTGATTTAAGGTTAGGATATAAATAAGCATTTATCCCGGAGCGAATGTCGTTCGTCGCTATATTTCAATGCGAAGTACGATGATCTATATTTAGATACAACGGCATTACCCGCCAATTAGATACCTTATGTACACACGGCTACACATCAAGCTATACATTTCCAGTATAAGCTGACCTCGCATTGTGTAGGCTTTTCGTAGAATGAGAGGTCAGCTTATACTGGAAATGTATAGCTTGATGTGTAGCCATGTGTACCTACCGTAGAGTACTTACCTAATTCCTTGAAACAGTTGAATGTTTTCAGTTTTAACCTGTCAAAACCAGAATTTAAACACCACCAATTTTTGTTGCCACATAAAAAGTTAAACACTGCTTAACGCGTGTTTAAAAATATCCTTAGCAATTTATGCTCAGGTTTTTTTTAAACAGTGTTAAGCGGTGTTTACATATTTTGTAGTAAATACATTTTTTAACAACAAATTGCTCGTAAAGGGTCTCTTATTTCACCAATTTCAATATCGTAGTGTATGTCATTACGTACTTGTGCGTTATTGTAATGTAAAACGCACGAGTTTGGTAAAACGTACAGTTTATCAAGATGCTCCGTCTAAAACGAACGGTACTTTTTTAATCTTAGCAAAGAGTTTTTATGTCAGAAAAGTGGTCAACATTTATGAATAAAATTAACTTAGGAAGATAACATATAAAAAATAAACATTATATTCATTAATTTTGACAATAAATTACAACCATCTATCTGTTACAGAAACAAAAAAATATTAACTTACTTTATTAGTAATACTGGCTGTTTTTGTGCCTTTACCTTAAAAAAAGCGCTGATGCGCGCGCATCGCTAATTTGTGAACAAGTAAAAATTATTCCGCGCGCTTTGTCTTTTCGTCCGTTCTTTTCATTCGTTTAAGAAAGTCTTGAGTTTTATTTATTTCCTCGCAAATATGTTATAAAACGTCGTATGTCATACGTGCGCTTTGATAATTACAGCCTCTGCTTTCTTGTAGCCAATAGCAATATCGCCTCGGCTGTAATTTTCAACTTACCGCACTTATATCATAATGTACTAACTATTAACACGCGTTAGTGGTTTAACATTATTTAGCTGTCCTCGCTCGTACGCAAAAATGTCTCAGGTATACAATAGATCACTTACGGCCCTTGTATAACAATGTACTATTAACTTAACATGGCCCATTTATAGATGTGTAGAATTATTTGTGTAATTTTCTTATTGGTTGTACGTTTTAATAAAGAATTTCATTCATTCATGGCATATTCGCCTTAAGCCTTTCCATATTCCATTTCGTGGTACTATTTTATTAGTCAAAGATTAAGGCCGGCTTGCACAGCGATCCCTAACGTATTTAGCGACTAAACATGTTTAAATTATACGTATTTGTAAGATTTGACAACTCCTTAAATCATATTTAGCCACTAAATACGTTTAGGCATCGTTGCGCGTGCTGCCCTAAAAATATATTTTTGCCCCGAACTGAGACTCGCGAGATCTCAGTTCGGGGCGAACCACTAGCAAATTGAAGTACCACCTACACAACACTGTTTTACTACAGGTACCAAATAGTACTGAATATAATGAATATCAAGATGGCGCCAACCCTCTGTATTAGAAAATTGTTCACGTGCGTGCAAACCCAATTAGAAAAATGTTGGTCTATCTGGTATTTGTATTTATTAGTCCCACTAGAACACTGGGTACTGCTGTGTATGAGTAGATATTGAGGCCGGGAGTAAATGACAACGCGGTGACTGACGGTTAACTGATTTATTTGACAGTAAGCTAACATTAATATAGGAGCAAAACACATGTATAACTATAGATAAGTATACCACAGGTACAGGTACGACTGTACCATTTTAGCGAGTTGATTACTTTAGCGTTAATTTTATTTGTTTTCATCATCCTCAATAATTATTGTATATTAATATTTTTTTTTGTTAATTATGTTGTTGTGTTATTATGTTGTAGATAGCGACGATACTCTCTAGCTTCGGAAGCATAGACGTCAAACCGCACGGAACCAGAACAGCGCTCATAGCGACCAGCTCAAAAATAACGCAAGTATTTTTATTGTTATAGATAAATTACTGGCACTCTGCCCTAATGGTTACCTGTATTGAGCTAAATACCTTTTCAAATGGAATACTGGTTGATGGCTGTTACTATAGCATTACGAAGATCAGTAGTTATGTTTAAAATGTGCTAACTTTTAAAGATAAAATATTTATTTGTGACGAATACAGTACATACAAAACACAAAAACCGGCCAATTGCGAGTCGGACTCGCGCACGAAGGGTTCCGTACCATTATCTATAAAAACGGCAAAAAAATCACGTTTGTTTGTATGGGAGCCCCACTTAAATATAAGTGAATATACCTATAACAAGAACAGAGCTCGAAGGCGATTCCCTTAAAAAGAGGCGTAAGACAGGGAGATGTCATCTCTCCGAAACTGTTTACGACCGCTTTGGAAGATGCCTTCAAGCTTCGACAAGACGAAAATTATGTCGAATGTCCATGTCGTGCCTGCCCCAGTTATGGTTGAGAACTCGGCTCTTGAAGTTGTCGATGCGTATGAATACCTAGGACAAACAGTCCAATTATGTAGGTCCAACTTCGAGAAAGAGGTCAATCGTCGAATCCAACTCGGATGGGCAGCGTTTGGGAAACTTCGCAACGTCTTTTCGTCCAACATACCTCAGTGCCTTAAGACGAAAGTCTTCAATCAGTGTGTGTTACCAGTGATGACATATGGAACCGAGATGTGGTCCTTCACTATTGGCCTTATGAATAAGCTCAGAGTCGCTCAACGAGCTATGGAGAGGGCTATGCTCGGGGTTTCTCTAAGGGATCGAATCAGAAATGAGGAGATACGTAGGAGAACTCAAGTCACCGACATAGCCCGACGGATTAGCACGTTGAAGTGGCAATGGGCAGGCCATATAGCGCGCAGAACAGATGGCCGATGGGGCCGGAATGTTCTCGAATGGAGGCCACGGACCGGCAGGCGCAGCGTAGGACGTCCACCTACAAGATGGGCAGACGACTTGGTAAGAACCGCAGGTCGGCGTTGGATGCAGGCCGCTTCCAACCGCAGTTCCTGGAGATCAATGAGGGAGGCCTTTGTCCAGCATAGGACGTCCTACGGCTGATATGATGATGATGATGATACCTATAACTAAATATTCCGTAATATTTCAAGCGTCTACGTATTTATAAATGTATTTCTACACCCAAATACACCACACATGAGCGCACACGCGCAAACAAACCAAGTCTAATAAAAGTTTTTGTTTCAGTTCGGACAGAATATTGAAGGGATTCAAAACCGACACGGAGTACAGGATATCTCCCTACAAACCCTCCAGATATTCCATTTCAAGCCGAATAGCTATATGGTAAGACAATTAGCTAATAAAAAATTATACTTACATCTATCATCATCATATCAGTCTACTGCGGCCTGCACCCAACGGCTCCCAGCAACTTTTATCAGGTCGTCTTTCCATCTGGGGGGTAGGGGCGTCCTACACTATGCTTTTCAGTGCGTAGCCTCCACTTCAACCGTTCCGTCAAACCGTTCTGCCCCAACGGCCGTCAGTTCTTCGAGCTATGTTGCCCCGCCCACTGCCACTTCAGCTTGCTAATTCCCATGGCTATGTCTGTGACCATGGTATGTACGGATTTCCTCATTACTGATTGGATCTCGTAGAGAAACACCAATCATAGCTCTTTCCATAGCACGCTGAGCGACCGCGAGCCTTATGGAGCCACATTTCTATGTTATACGTCATCACAGGTAACACACTGATCAAAGACTTTTATCTTCAGACACTGAGCTTTTGTTACTTAGATTTAACACCCATAATTCATTTTGTTTTCAGTGGTGGAGCCCTTATCACTGGCAGCTTAGTGCTGTACCTCGTCAATAGGAAGATGAAATCGATATCTTAGGAGACAAGCTATTCCTTACCATTTATTTCGTATTAAGCTAAGCTAATTGTTGTAATGAATCATGGCATAATATTCCTCGTTGTACACTTGAACAGTGAGCGTCTTAACATCGTTATTTTTTACTATAATAAGTTTTTTGTTGAAAAATTACTTTTTCAAAACAAGTTTTTATACAATTTATGGCAGCTCGATCAGAAAACATCCTCCGCCATCTTGGAGGCCCCGCCATATTGGATTTTTATAGTATACATCTTGGATGGTCCCCCATATTTTGAATTTAATGTGACGTTGTATTAGTTTTCGGGTTTTCCTCGGCAAGCCCTTTCATTTGATACCCATACTGTGGTAGTGCAAAAAAAAAATAACTAGTCCGCCATCTTGGATAATCCGCCATATTAGAATTAGAATGACGTCACATAGCTAAGCATGCATTGTCATCCAAAATAAGCGTGTACACCTCAAATTTAAAATGAAAAAGAGACTATTAGGTCAAGTGGGACGTCAAATGAAAGGTCTTCGTTAGTACTACGTTTTTATTTTTAGCAGCCTGTAGTTTTTGAGTTATTAACCATTATAAAAACTAAACTTTGACAAAATTCACAGGGTACACCAGTAACCACGCACTGCTGAAATTTGGTATGCATGTAGTGACACAAATAGGGAAAAATCTGAAATCCCGAAAGAGTATCCAATTAACATGAACTCCCGTTACCTGTAATTTGAATTAAACTTTTGGTGAAGTTAGTTGGTTGAGCATTTCGTGGCACTATTATATTAGTCAAAGATTAAGGTAGGTTTGCACAACGATCCCTAAACGTATTTAGCGACTAAGCATGTTTAAATCTTACGTATTTGTATGATTGGACAACTGTTTAAAAATCATATTTAGCCACTAAATACGTTTAGGCATCGTTGCGCGAGTCGCTCTAAGAATATTTTTTTGTGTTTTGGGAGACTCGCGAGATCTCAGTTCGGGACGAACCACTAGTGTATTAAATGTTTTCAAACTGAAATTGTTTATGATGTATGACGCTGACTGTTGTGAGTTTGTTTGCTCTAAGTCGTTGTTAAAGTCATTATTTCTAAGTATAGAGTTCCTAGACTAGTATTGTAACACCTACAGCTTGGCAAAAATAAACAGTAATCTTACATCAGTCATTCGTGAATATCTTGCATTTGTAATTGGATGTATCAATTTCGGTAATTTACTGTGACTACAAATGTTTAAAAATTTCTCGACGCTGAAATTGGCATCTCCATTATTTTCTATTAGCTGTTGCCCGCGACTTCGTACGCGTTACACTACTAAATGTGTAGGTAACCTAGAAATAAAGCTGAACTCGCTGTTGCATCTTGACTTGACACCCCATTTTTATCCCATGGAAACTGAATTATGGGATAAAAGGTAGTCTATGTGGTGATCCAGGTTATAATCTACGTATATACCAAATTTCATCGAAATCGATTCAGCCGTTACGACGTGATTGAGTAACGAACAAATAAATATACAAACATCGGTGTGATATTTTTTGCAAGCTGTACTGTTATATTATTATAAACTACTTCTTTGTAAGACCGGCTCCTCTCGTGCCCTCCAGTCCATCCAAAAATTGATTGGAAGAGATCGATTTAAGCGACAAGACCGCCCATTGTACCACCATTGTAATTTGCTGTAATAATATAGTCATCCTCATCGATTTCGATGACGGCGACCCTAACTATATTTAAATTCAAAGAAAATGCTTTTAAATGCATAAAGATAACAATAAATTTAATTATCGTGCGTTACATTTAAATTCTAGCGTGAGCCCTAATATGGCTTGCTAGACCAAACTTAGTTTTAAAAATCCTATCACAGGATCATATCCTAATCATCATCATCAAATCAGCCATAGGACGTCCACTGCTGGACAAAGGCCTCCCTCACTGATCTCCAGGAACTGCGGTTGGAAGCGGCCTGCATCCAACGCTGACCTGCGGTTCTTACCAAATCGTCTGCCCATCTTGTAGGTGGACGTCCTACGCTGCGCTTGCCGGTCCGTGGCCTCCATTCGAAAACTTTCCGGCCCCATCGGCCATCTGTTCTGCGCGCTATATGGCCTGTGCCATTACAGTGGGCATAATGTTGTAAGTTTTTTGTTGAAAAATTACTTTTTTAAAACAAGCTTTTATAAAATTCATAATCTAAACCGCAAGCAGATTCAAATGAACCGAATGAATATAGTAGCCTACAATAATCCATTCAGAAGGTCCGTTGTCTAGCATCCGTCTCCATCATGAGACTACCACCATGGTACCATATTACTGCATTCTCACCGAAGTTACATAATGTATTCCAAGTTTCAGCTCTAATCGGTTGAGGGGAACGGGCTTAAAGTTCAGTTGCAAGACTCCACCCGGACAAACATACATACATTGCAAGTTAATTAAAAGCTTGTAAAACGAGGCCCTTTTACTACTGTAGCACACAGTATTTACCTAGTTCTCCTACTTAGTTCTCTTACCTAGTTAGGTATATTTTTCATCTCTACTATTTCATTTTATCTGTTTTTTTTCAGTCTTTTCTCTGTTTTAAATTGTAATTGTGTTGTGTTTTATTGTAGTTAATAATATATGCCTTTAATATATTAACATAAGACATCGTAAATAAATAAAGCATATTCGTCCTATGTGACGCGGTTTAGTGTCACATTATGTCTTCCTTGTGTTAAAAGTGTATACTGTGTGACCATTAGTGCTGTGCACTCCCTGAGGTATGCGCGCGGCGAGACGGGGGGGAGAATCGGCTGCTGCGCTCTGTCAGTTCGCCGTCAACGCTCGTGGCGGCAGGTAGTGTTATTTGTATCGGACTGTTTATGTCAGATGCGTCTGACATAGACAGTCCGATACAAATAACACTACCTGCACTACACTATAGTTAATAGTGACAAAGATTTAAAAATAAATAAGAAGCACTGTCTGTTATATTAAGCTACGCATAAATATCTGGACTCTTCAATAAGGATTGGACCAATGTAGCTCAATATAGAGCTTTGTAAAAGAAAGAAATGTAGGCTATTGACCTGCAGTGGGTAACATCAGGCTTATAAATAAATAAATGGCATACAATTCCGGATAAAAAATTCAACAATCGAGTATGCAAGAATTTGTATATGCAGTATTTTTCCGTATAGAAACTTTTTGACGTTAAAACACACTTTAACTCGCATTAAGTTAGAAATGTTTTTACTTTAATATACTTTTTTCTGTCCCCACTCTTTCAAATTATTTTAGTGTAAACAGACGTAGTTTGTTTTGTTATTATTATTTCTTTCGTTGTTTTGGCTGCGTTCGCAAAGATTCTATAGAATATTCTAAGAATGTTCGCCCGCTTGATGTAAACGGTAAGGGCGTGCGAGCAGTTGCTTAGATAGAGCATTGTTGCATGTTTATTTTTATTTTATTTATTTTGGTCAACCAACGATAGTTACAACGATACATTCAATTAATATTTTACATTACATATTAGAGCTGATTGCACAATCAATTACAGGTCAACACTGCATGCAAATGAAAATAAACCTAAGAATAACTATACTATAAAATAGAACTAAGACATAAACTAGGTAATAAATTATGTAACGTGCGATGTACATCAGTACATAAACAATTAAACTACACATTGTAATCTGATTTTAATTGTGTAAGTTCTCTCATCTAAGTAACGACGGAACTTATTTAAATCTACAGAAAAAACATCAATGTCGTTGCAGTTATTGATTGATATGTTTGAACGTGCTCTATCCCCGGAGCGGTATCTTCAAAGTGTTCTTGTGAATATATACTCATCGAGCATTCGTTCGGCTGATTTAAACGTCTACGGTGCAAGAATTCTAGTTCTTGGTTCTCAAGAATGAGAATCATTGTATTGTATTTATTTTCATTCCTTATTGATACTTTAAATGTACACTAGGAAACGTCACAGCAGAATACATTATAAAGAAACTTTAACACTATCACTATCAGTACCTAAAATATAGGTAGGTACAATCAAAAAAAAAATATATATATATATATTATTCACACGTACTAAAGTATGTGCTAAAGTCATCAGCTAGTGCTTCGTCAATATCATAATATGATTTATACAATAATAACTTTCTAATTTTATAAGTATATTCCTTACAATCTAAATTTCTTATAACTAAAGGTAACTTATTAAATAATTTTATGCTTAGGCATAAAAAGCTTTTATTTATTTTGTCAAGCCTGTGTGATGGAACAATAATATTGTTTTTATTACGTGTATTGTAACTATGTATGTCTTTGTTTGCTTTGAAATCGTCAATATGTAATTTAGCATAATTTAAATTTTGAAAAATATATTCACCAGTAAATGTCAAAATATCTAATTCCCTAAATCGTAGTCTACAAGAGTCTAATTTATCAATTTGCAATATAAATCGTATTGCTCGCTTTTGCAACAAAAACACTATTTGACTGTGATGCATTTCCCCAGGCTAGTATACCATACGTCATCAACGAGTGGAAATACGCATGATACACTGTTTTGGCAGCGCGTACGTCGCTCAACTGTCTTATGGTTTTAAATGCATACGCGGCTGACTTAAGTTTACCTACTAGAATGTCAATATGGCTGTTCCATGTCATCTTATTATCTATTTTAACTCCTAAAAATTTTACGTCACTTATAAAATTAATTGAATTATTAATAACTAACAATCAAGAACTAGCTCGTTGATATTTTGGTGTAAACGCTAAGAACGATCTTTCGTTTCCACTAAAAGATCGAGAAAAGATGGTCTTGTTCTAGCTCTAGCTCTATGCTCATTATGGTTTAAATCAGCCTATATTGAATTTTCAGAATGAGCATTTTTCACGTCGAGTAGTAATACTTTCGTCGTTTGAGCACTCTTGTCCGTGAAATAAATATTCAAATCTAAACTGCCCAGATTTTATTGATCCGGAAATAAGATTCGTTCTCTCATTGGCTATCCGCATACCTACGTAATACGTGGAATAGTTTTATTTCAGCGATGGCCTCGTCTTTTTCTTGGCCCTGTAATAAAAATATGAGATAATAGACTTGATATTAGAATCCTTGATAGAGAAATAGCTGTGATCAAGGTGGTTTAATATATTTTCTGTGGAATACAATAGTTCCATTGTGTTTGAATGAGCTATGCACCTGTCTCCGAGCTCACACAAGATTTGGCATGAGCTGCCATCAGAGGTTTTCCGCAGGGCTCTAATAGAGCTTTCAAGATAAAAGTAAAAATGGTTTTGCTTTTTGGTTATTCTACGTGTATTGGTACGACATCAAATGAAAACACGGGTAGGGCTAATGGTTAGTATTGTTGTAAAAAAGGTTTTTTTTTTTCATTTACATCACCATAGAAAATGTTCAATTAACCTTAATACCAAGTCCTAAAATATCAATGAAACAGCCTGTATAAAATAGGTAAACAAATCATATTCATTTATTAAGTAAGTAGATAGGACCTTTTAAACTGACTTAGCAACTTAGTCCCAAAGGCGCCGCCACTTTACGTTAAAAATTGTTTATTAGAAATGTATCGATTACTAGATAAATATTCAAGCTGCCGGTATTAAACCCACCTTTAAAATCAGTTAATAAGATTCCGGATGTGTGTATTAACGTCGTACATAACAAAACAGGTTGTATATGTAGGTATTGTGCAATATACGTCTGCACTCGTAGACAATTTTAGACAATGACACAAAATGAACGCTGCTTTAATTGGGTTATAATTTTACTAGCGTCTAACGTAAAGATTATGCTAGCTAGGGCCTAGCAAAAGCTACCTCTGCTCAGAAAATGGTTTTAGAATTTGTGAGTTCATCTACATTTTTCAAACAAACTTAATTTCATCACACGTATTATTCAGCAAGCTGGAAAACATCAAACTTATAAAAACTTTTTGTAATTTGCATATATTCCGCTAAGATTATTAAAATATACTCGCTTCGTTTACTGCGCTAATAAATTAAACCGCATTTACGCTATTTCACAGATTACATTGTATTTAACGATGTATGCAGGTTTATTAACTACTTCCTAAGGCACTTGTCTCACCGCCGGCGAGTAAGCGATTAGCTATCAACTATTTTCTCGCTCAAGAAACGAACAAAAGACATAGATTCCGTGTCAGTAAAAGACACACGTATATTAATAGTTGATCGCTGTCCGTTCACACTGCCGCCCCGGCAAGAACTCGCTCTCCACTATTTTGTCGCAGCGACTACAACACTCAGCGATGTTCGCTTGGCGGTCAGAACCAGAGATGGGTAATGGGTAAAAACTCATTCTACCCATTTGGGTTATGGGTTTTAACCCATTTTGCTGGGTGAAAATGGGTGTTTGGCTATTTTAATGCCAAAGTTAAAATAAGGTAGGTGCCCACTTTGGTAGGTACCTACTAGGAACGTAATTAAAATATTAAATTAATAGTAGCGTTCTAATAGACACGTAAAGTTGGAAAATTAATAAAGTCGGAATTAAATTAAGATCGATTTATTACTAAGTAGAACTTCTTTACGCACGCTTGACTTGGCGAATTGCTTTTGATAAAAAAAAGTATTTACGACGTTTCGTATTTTGAATCTACCATCTTCGATTTACGAAAAAGTTCAGCAATTCCACAACAGATGGCAGGCAGCAGCAGAAAATAACTTATGTACTTACTGTATTCTCCTCAAAATAAGGTTGACATTTCCTTTTTATTTTTCTTTCTTGGCGTCGCACGGTTTTGTGCATTTGCCATTGACAAATAAAAAAATAAGGAAACAGAATAGACATGGCATTTCCTTAAAACATTATTTTTAACACTACTCAGCCAGTGTGGTGACACAAAATATTGTCATTATCGATTGGACCCGATTTTGGGTTTGATTAAAATGTTATAGGATACAAAAGGGTGCCGTTATCTATAATCTAAGGATAATCTAGTTCAATATTTGACTAAAACTTACTAAGATCATTATTATTTACCTACAGAAATGGAACTATTTTTTTCGAAGATCATGATGTAAATAATAATGCGCATAAATAAATATATGTCGTTATTACCAGTTGAAAACTAAAAGACGTAAGTTTTATTCGTCGTTTTTAACACTTAGGGCCCATTTCACAGGTTTCTGATAAAGTTCCACATAGCTATCTGACAAATAACACCATACAAGTAACACATAAAAGTTGTTACTTTTTGAGGTTACCCGATGACACAAACATAGACTCATAAATAACTAGTACAAGTTATAATTTTAACAACCCTTCATTTTGGTAAGGTGTAAAACCATTTGATGAACGTTTATTAATTTTTGTGAGAATTTTAATATAAATGGCAGAGATCGATAAAACTGCTATCGCAATAGACTACATCACTGAGTAGCGGAGAATATTTCAGAACGCATATCTCCTATCCCAAATTAGCCTAAGTTATACAAACTGCAAAAAAACACTACTTCATGCTTGTATAATGGAGTTAATTTTGCTATAAATAAAAAATGTATTTACGACGTTTCTATTTTGAACATACCAGCTTAGATTTACGAAAAAGTTCAGCTATTCCACAACAGATGGCAGGCAGCAGCAGAAGATAACTTATGTACTTACTGTATGCGCCTCGAAAGAAGGTTGACATTTCCTTAAAACATTATATTATACATATATTATTAAGATTATTTATCATCTATTCAACAGGACTGACCCATGAAATAAACAATGATGTGTTGCTCTGTAAACAAAGATTTTTATTTTATTGAAAAATCTCTAAAATCCTAAACTACTTACACTATTACACAATACCAAAACACCTACCTGTAAACAAAGAAACGACATTAAAGCTTATTCTTCATTATTAGGTAATCCATAACACTTTTAGTTCGGTATTAAATCATATTACAATTTTTATCAAAAGACAAATCACTGTTTGACATTGCAAACTGTCATATTATTTTTTAACACGCCTAACCTGCTTTAAGGATATTCTATACTCACAACCAACCTTCTTTACCGACAGCGCGACACAATTCAAATTCTAAGGAATAGGTACGATTTCTTTACATCTCCCCCCCCCCCCCTAACCCCCCCCCCCCATAAAAAGAAAATTTACTGCAAATTTTCGCTAAATTAATCCATCCTCGACTGTATCTTCTTTTGTGACCTGTATCTATTCTGTATATGGAGTTAGAAATTTTTTCAACAATCTCATATGGTCCAATTTTCAACTCATCTAATTTCTTCCTGTTTAGCTTGTTTCCGTTTTCGACATACACCATGTCACCTACATTAAATACGCAGTACTTCCGATTTCTGTCAAATAATGTCTTGTTGTAGTTATGTGATTTTATTGTATTCTCAAGTGCTGTTTTTCGGTCTCTAATCCAATCACTTTTGGACTTTGCCTGTGTTAGTTCACTTGGTAAAATAGTGGCATCTGTACCGTATAAGAGATAACTTGGTGTGAAACCAGTGACTGAGTGATAAGTCTCATTATATGTATTTACGCATTCTTGAGCTATTGTTGTCCAGGCTTTGGTTTTTTCCTTTTCATTTACTTTACATATAATTTTATTTACTAATGTTTTATTCAGCCTCTCATTAAGACCATTCGAAAAAGGTGCATTTACTGCTGTGAAAACCATTTGTATGCGCCTATCATTTAAGAATTTTTTGAATTCTTTTGAATTGATTCCTGGATATTGGTCTGTGAGTACCATACCAATATCCTCAGTGTCTGTTATTTTCGTTACTAATTTTATAAAATCATTTGCACTTTGTGTTTTTGATGTTTGAATAAATGCATATCTTGTAAAGTGATCTACCAACAGATGTAGATATTTCTTTGTTGATCTTGAACCTCCAAAACCACCAATGGTGTCTATGGAGACTATTTCGAAAGGTTTTTCTGCTGCGCCTAGATGAGACATAAAACCAAATTTGTCGTGTCCTCTCGATTTATTTTTAATGCACGTTTCACAACTTCTACAATTTTTTTTTATGTTTCTTGTCAAATTGCTGACCGCGAAGTACGGACTTATCGTCTTCTGCATCTGTCCAATCCCAATATGACACAGGTTTTCTTCTTTTTTATATGCCAAAGTGACAGGTGCAGCAAATGGACTGTAGGATTCTTCTATCAGCTTACTATCCAGTAACTTTGCAATCTGTGTTTCAATCTCTTTTTTATCTTCTACAGTGCATCTGTAAGGCCTTTTACTACAATACCTGTCCACACATAAATCTATCTTTGCTTCATATTCATTCACAGTGCCAATATCGTATTTGTCTTTGGCAAAAACTGATTTGTATTTGCAAATCAGTGTATTTATTTCTGACTTTTGATATTCATTTAAATGATTTATTTTCATTTCAAAATCTTCCTCTTTCACATGTTCATTAAAATTTATTTTATATTCTTCCATGTTATTTTTATTTTCTATGTTTTTTATATTAGTATTTGTATCTATATATGTAGAGGTGTCCTCAGTTTTATTTCTTGTTTCATTATTTATACAACATTTCTGTGTTATTCTTAAATCTTCATCTTGGATTAATTTAAAGTCTTTTATTAAATCCAAAACAATCAAAAAGTCATATTTGAAGTTTTGTTCATCGATAATGTATACATCAATTATTTTTTCCAATTCAAAAATCTTTAATTTCAAAGTTGTCAAACCACTTATCTTTTTAACACCATTAATCGTTACTAAATCTGCTTCATTCAATTCGTTTCCCTTTCCTTTTATTTTTAATAATTTAGAATTAATCAGAGAAACATTTGATCCCGAATCATAAACTCCATATATCTCTAGTTTATCATTCAATAGTAGTTTGACATTTATTAATGGTGTTACTATTAGTTTTTTTTAGCCGTTTCATTTAACTCTGCTTCGATCACCGAATTGTTTACATGTCTTATTATATTTTTCTTTATCATTTCATCCTTGATTGTTTTAAACCAGCATGTAGCCTCAGGGTGATAACGAGTCCCTTTATTTAATTATTCACATATCTTACATGGGTTTTTATCCCCGTTTTTACTACAAGTTCCTAGATTTCCATGTTTTCTCATAGGCAAATAACTTCTTTTATTTACCATATGTTCATACTTACTCACTTCGTTAAACAAATCCACTGTATCCTTTAATGCTTCTCTATCAATATTGTTGCGTATGAATTCCGGTAAACCAGCTGCAATAAGATTTACTAAAGTACCGGTATCAATTGTTCTCCTCATATCCAATAAAAGTTTTTCTTTTCTGATAGCGTAATCCAACAATGAACCATCCTTATATTTAAATAATAATGCATGATTGACTGGGTTCCATCCCTTGTTTACAAATGATTCACAAAATTTGTTTTTCCACTCCGACCATTCTGAGTTCATAGTTAATTTTATAACCATTGAAGCATACCAGTCTACACAACTTTTGTCCAGAAACAATCTAAGTATTTCGATTTTTTTCTCATCCGTAGTCACATCAAAGCGTATGCATTCTTTTTCAAAAATATCAATCCAGTAGTTTGCATTCGAATTTTTGCTTGTAAATTTTTCAATCACAAATTTCTCTGCAATATGCTTTAAACTTTGCTGTTTACTCACCTGTGTATTTTCTACTAATTTCTCAAACAACTTTTCCAGTGTGCCTGTCTCTGTTTGAAGTACACTTGCTACTTTTTCCTGATTTAATTCTTCTAGATATTGATTCCCAAATTGTACATTACCATCTTCATCTGTGTAAGTTTCTTTGAGTTCTTTTGTCATCGTTATCCACACTCTTCTCACCTGGTACCTCTTTTTTAAACTATTTTTTACTTTATCAAAAGCCGCTGTTTTTATTACTTCCTCATGATGACGAGTTGATTGTAGCTCTCTGGGTATTGCATAAACTTTATCCTCACTTGTGGATATTGTGGTTATAGATAAAACGTTTGATTTTCCATCACTTCCAGGCAATAGAGTAAATTCGAAACGAAGTTTTTTCCATTTTCAATTGCGTCTTATAAACAAAAATGTCATTTTATAAGATTATTTATCATCTATTCAACAGGACTGACCCATGAAATAAACAATGATGTGTTGCTCTGTAAACAAAGATTTTTATTTTATTGAAAAATCTCTAAAATCCTAAACTACTTACACTATTACACAATACCAAAACACCTACCTGTAAACAAAGAAACGACATTAAAGCTTATTCTTCATTATTAGGTAATCCATAACACTTTTAGTTCGGTATTAAATCATATTACAATTTTTATCAAAAGACAAATCACTGTTTGACATTGCAAACTGTCATATTATTTTTTAACACGCCTAACCTGCTTTAAGGATATTCTATACTCACAACCAACCTTCTTTACCGACAGCGCGACACAATTCAAATTCTAAGGAATAGGTACGATTTCTTTACATATACATACCTAGTCAGGTCATAAATTCTGTCACATGATTAATATAAAATAATTGAAACAAGTTTATTCATTATGTAACCATTTATATACCAAAATGAACTTAACAAAACATAGATTCTTATGACACTAAAGTTTATTCAAAATGACCTCCGTGATTTTGAATACAGGCCTTCAATCTGCGCGGCCAGTCGTCTATCGCAGCACGAACGAGGTCCATGTCAATATCGGCGGCTGCCTTAATCAAGGATGTCTTGAGTGACTCCAAATTGGGATGAGGCTTTGAGCACGCCTTTTCCTCTAAGTGTTGCCATATCTTGTAATCTAACGGATTCAAATCTGGACTGGAGGAGGGCCAGTCTTCGTGCCGGATGAAGTCGATTTCACGCGCCGCCAGCCAGTCTTGCGTGCTTTTCGCTCTATGAGCTGGCGCTGAATTTTGTTGGAATACCCAGTGCCTGTTATTGAACATGGTATGAGAAACAGGTTCCACAAGGTTCGTCAGGACTGTATTTTGATACACAACTGCATTCGTTTTTACACCTTTCTCACAAAAATGTACCTCTGTTAAGCCCCAATAAGAAACTCCCAACCATACCATGAGCGAGGATGGAAAATGACCTCGTTGGACACGCGGAATATGGTTGCTCGCTTCTTCACTACTGTGTGCGTACACCTTATCATTTTGTTTGTTGTAGCTCTCTTCTACGGTAAAAATTTTTTCGTTTGTAAAAAGAATTTCCCTATATTTTTTCCCGCGTACTGCTTCAACAAAGCGCGGCATCTCTTCAGTCTCAGGTGCATTAGACGAGCATTCAAACGATGTCCTGTTTTTCTTCGATTTGCCCGAAGCCCTAAGTCTTCATTTAACACCCTTTTCACCGTGGTTCTGCTTAACCCCATCTGAAGGGCCAACAGTTTCTGCTTACGTTTGGGATTTCTTTGAATTCGCGCCTTCACAGCTTTTATCACTGCTGGAGTCCTAACAGACCGAGGGCGATCACTTCTTGACCTGTCATCTACACTAGAGTCTTCATTGTATCGTTTGATGGTGCGATAAACGAATCTTTTGGTTATATTCAAATTTTTCAGTATATCAAAAATTTGAATTGGCGCGTAACCGCAACGATGCAACGCAATAACTGCAACACTGTCTTCTTTAAGCGTCCACTCCATATTTAAAAATGAGTAAAATTCAAAAAAGTATAAATTTTTATTTTCATGAACAATTCGAAATTCGAATTCTATAAACTTTTTCGTGGCCAGCATTCTAAAAGAAAAGTTTTTACTGTGTCACAATACTTATGACCTGACTAGGTATATACAGTGTTTTTTTTAACTGTAACAGTACGGCAGCACCCATAACCAGAAGAGATACAGGTGCAGTTTCTTTTAAAACATCAGCTCGTTTTCGAAGAAAAACATTTTGGCATTAAAATTTTTTTGGTCAAGTGTGAATAGCGCCTTAAAATGAATCAAGTTCGTAAATTTTTTTTTTGATGCCTATCGATGCATTCCTTTGTAAGGATTATTTTATTGTATGGGATGAAAAAAATCTGAACAGCGGAAGTTAGTCAAATTTGATAAAAAGTATTCTCATACAACAGGACAAACAAAATTCCTTCTACAAACATTTTATTAGATTCTAATTGCACATTAAAGAAGTATTAATACTGTAGCGATTAAGAAGTTTAGGAACTCCATGCTCTCATGAGCAATTCAAAAACATTTCGTATTTCAGAACAACTTTGAATTTCGAACATAGTTCTTGCACCTGTTGGACTTTTATATCAGTCATTGCATCATCTTAGTTGTCCTATCATGGCATTGTTAAATACGCTAAAAGTAGACTTAATTGAAGTATACTTCCTCAACCGACGAAGCCCATCTAATGCGTTGAATTGGTATAAGAAACGCTACCCAGACTGCGATTGAGGAAGTATGCTTCAATTAAGTCTACTTTTTGCGTATTTGACAATGCCACAGTATTAATACAATGCTACAGTATTAATACTTCTTTATTGTGCAATTAGAATCTAATAAAATGTTTGTTGGAGGAATTTTGCTTTGTCCTGTTGTATGAGAATACATTTTATTAAATTTGACTAACTTTCGCTGCTCAGATTTTTTTCATCCGATACAATAAAATGATCCTTACCTATAACTGCATCGATTGGCATCAAAAAAAAAAATTACCAACTTGATTCATTTTAAGGCGCTACTCACGCTTGACCAAAAAAATTTTAATGCCAATATGTTTTTCTTCGAAAACGAGCTGATGTTTTAAAAGAAACTGCACCTGTATCTCCTCTGGTTATGGGTGCTGCCGTACTGTCCCAGTTAAAAAAACACTGTATATAAATATACATACGTATAGATGGAGCTATAGAAGTTTAAAGGTACCTAGGTACTTTATTAGACGTCATTGTTAATAATTACTACTTATTTCATTTTCACCCGCTCAAACAACCCAGTGGGTGGAATGACTTGGGTGATAATTGGGTTTTAACCCGGGTGGTTACCCATCTATGGTCAGAATACACGCCGTGAGATGATGAGTATCGCCCGCCTTAATATTTAGAAAAAGAAGTTTTACTTCAGTCTAAAGCACACTCATTTTTTTATTCATTACAGAATCATCAGCACTTGATATCAATGTAAACAAACTATAGCTAATGACAGATTCTCATTATAAAGACATAACTTTTAAGAAATTAGTCACCTAGAGAAAACTATTAAAAACACAATATATTAATTAATTTTCAAGGAATGTAGTAGGTACGTATTTAAAGAACGAAAGAGAGGGAGGGATGCTGTGTAAATGTGTATACCTGAGGGGGTGAGGGATAGAGTGTGTTGTGTGAGTTTCTGAATATTTTATGGAACGCGCTATATATGATTAAGAACAGATATAATTTGTTTCTTATAAGATGCTTTGCTATTAGAGAAAATGTCTATTGACGAAAAAACCTTGTAGCTATCTAGCGTGTAACAGATGACAGAGTTTTGGGCATAGTTGGTGTGACTGAAAGGAACATGAAAGAGGGTCGTATGTCTAGTACGTTTAAAAGGCGTTTTGAATTGAAGAACGAGAGACGCTAATTCGGGGCTATCAATCCTATTACCTACTGCAAACTGGTTGGAGTGGCGATTGATGAGGCTAAGCTTATACCCAACAGTATCACCGGTGTATCATTTAAGCTGCAATTAATGACGATGATGGAGAATTAGGCTTTCACACAGTAGCTTAAGTTTCAATATCGGTCGCGTTCGTTCCACGATTAAGTATATCCACTCTGTAGGACCACAGACCAGTTTATTGGACTCTGGTAGGACTGATACTTTGTACGTAGTTACTATTACTTCTTCCATGGCTGTATACTTAAGCAGGACAGTCGTAAACTTAATCATGGCAAACCTAATTCGTTTGTTTATTTATTCGTGTTCATATGATTTGGCCGTAAGGAAATACATAATGTCGTATAATATTTTTTTACTAAAAACCGACTTCGAAGTTACCCTGAGTATTGACACTGTAAACTCAGAAACTAAGGGCAGGTACGTGCTCATACAAAAATGTTCTTCGAATTAAAAAATCGGTTTGTAAGTAAAGTACCCGAACTTCGGATTATAAGTTTTAAAGGTAATTAAGTATTCAATATATTTTTTGCCTATTGTTATGGTCACCTAGGTGAAATTGTCTGTGATACCATACAATACCATAATCGTAATAGGTACATGAGCTATTTGTCGTTCAGGAGTTCCATATGGTATCTTTAAAGCTGAAGGTCTGATCAACTGACAAGTTCCTTTATTTTTTTGGCGTCACACAAGTAGGTAGGTACCTTGAAATTGTTGCTTGTCATCACCAATAAATTATCTTAATTGTGATAGCGGTTTGTCGTTGAGGAGTTCCGAGTCTTCTAGCACCTATCTTTAAAGTGCTTGATTGATCAGTTGACCACCGATAAAGTCTCCAAATACATATTCCCATATGATTTCCAAAGCAATAACTGAACGCGATGCGTTTGCGTTACTAAACCGCTAACCCTGGAATATAGAACAGGTTATGGGCCCCATCTTAGTGACCTAATTTCTTATACTTGATAGTTTGGTGAGGTCCATGAAAATTTATAACACAAATGGAATAGAGCTATGCTATTTTTTTTACTAGCTCATACTGTCCCATTGCTGGGCAAAGGCCTCCCCCTCTTCCTTCCTCTTATCACGGTCTAGAGCCATATCCCGCCAGTCTCGTTGGAAGACGTCCAAGTCATCGCTCCAGCGCTTTTTAGGCCTTCCTCGGCGTTGCTTTCCTTTAGGAATCCATATGCTTGTCTTCTTGGCCCACCTATCGGCTTGCATACGGGAGACATGACTCGCCCAGTCCCATTCCAGCTTTGCAGTCTTGATTCCCACGTCAGCGATGCCGGATTTCGAGCGCAGCCAGTAGTTTGGAATCCGGTCGATCCGCTTTACACCCAAAATGCTGCGCTCCATCGCTCTTTGGCAAACTCCTAGTTTGAAGTTCTGAGACTCGGTCAGTGACCAAGACTGGGCACCGTAGGTTAGGACAGGCAGAATGCACTATGCTTTTAAAGAGAATAAATTCTATGAAGATAAAGAATATAATTTTCAGGATTTATAAAATCACCGTAGTTGTTCAAACATTTTCATTTACATAACCTTCATCTAAATTCCACGTCGCTCTCTAGGTGTCAATGTGAAGGTAATATAGTGAACTGATGACTGGCGATACAAACATCAGACTGTTTCATCAGTCAACACGGAACTGAAGGATGAAAACTCCCGTGTGCCGAATCGATCTGCATTGGAATAATAAACTGACTATAGATTGACAGGATAACACGTTATATGTACGGAATAAATTGATTGACCTTAATCATCATCATCATATCAGCCGTAGAACGTCCACTGCTGGACAAAGGCCTCCCCCCTCATTGATCTCCAGGAACTGCGGTTGGAAGCGGCCTGCATCCAACGCCGACCTGCGGTTCTTACCAAGTCGTCTTCCCATCTTGTAGGTGGACGTCCTACGCTGCGCTTGCCGGTCCGTGGCCTCCATTCGAGAACTTTCCGGCCCCATCGGCCATCTGTTCTGCGCGCTATATGGCCTGCCCATTGCCACTTCAACGTGCTAATCCGTCGGGCTATGTCGGTGACTTGAATTCTCCTACGTATCTCCTCATTTCTGATTCGATCCCATAGAGAAACCCCGAGCATAGTACTCTCCATAGCTCGTTGAGCGACTCTGAGCTTATTCATAAGGCCAATAGTGAAGGACCACGTCTCGGTTCCATATGTCATCACTGGTAACACACACTGATTGAAGACTTTCGTCTTAAGACACTGAGATATGTTGGACGAAAAGACGTTGCGAAGTTTCCCAAACGCTGCCCATCCGAGTTAGAATCGACGATTGACCTCTTTCTCGAAATTGGACCTACCTAATTGGACTGTTTGTCCTAGGTATACATACGCGTCGACAACTTCAAGAGCCGAGTTCTCAACCATAACTGGGGCAGACACGATATGGACATTCGACATAATTTTCCTTGATTGACATTAATGTTCTCTTTAAATTTAGTTTATTTTATTGTTTTCGGAAAACTAACAACTAAATAAATAATCAAGAAAACACTGTTCGCGTAACACTAGCAAACTCGCAAACGAACTACTGACTGAGATATGTATTATATATATATATATCATGCACTGACTATGAGAGGAAGATAGAAAGAAAATGTGCGCGCGCACTGCTCTCTCTTGCTCTTACAGTGTGATACAGACCATACCGTTCCCCTCGCCCGATCACACTTTTCGTAACGCTCTCGTCACGCATTCACCAGCTTACTCCCCAAGTCAAGCGTGCTTATAGAAGTTTTAGTTCAATAAATTGGTTGCAGTAATTATATTTAGCAATAGAATAAAGCTAAAATATCTATTTGATTTCTAAAAACTCTTTTTAGGCTCGTTTATTTGTCTCACTTACATACATCAAAATAAATCGTTTAGAATACGCATTAGTTATCAGGCTTTCAAGAACAAATACAGTAAGTGAATGCTAAGCAAAATCATGAATTATTTCAAAATAAAGAAACACCAGCGGGCCGCGCCGCGCCGCGCTTCGAAAACCGGGCAGATGAGGAGGACGCTAGAGACAAGGAATTAAATTTATAAATGAACACCTAAGTACATAACTATTGTTAAAAATCTACACAGAAACATAACGGCTTATTTATGAACGACAGTAAGTACGATGCACATGAGGTTGGCTCCATTTTCTTGGATAAAACCAATAAACGCACCTTGCAAACTGAAACTAGGTCTTAATTTCTGAACAATGAGATTTATTTTCGCGTACAAATCAAATGTATCGTTACCATCAAATAAGTAAGTGTTTGCACTGTCCAGTAACTGGGTCACAGTCCGCACGCTGACTTCCACGTACTACTGTTTCCGCAAATTAACTTTGACTTATTGCTTCTCCATGTAGCTGTCTCTTGGTAGATAGGAACCGAACGCTCTTAGTTTAGAAATGAAGCTTCCTATGTTCTTTGGACTCCGGGCATTAAAAATGCGGCGTTTAAGATTCCCTGGAAATTGATCTGCAAAGTCAAATGTTTTAGAACATTTGTTTGGATTCTAAATCAATTGAGCTGTTTCCAAGTGTTATTTCCAGGGATCATAAAAAAGAAACAGTAAACAGCCACTATAATTTCAGAAGAAATATAACTGATTGTTCTGCAACCGAATTAACAATCTAGCACGTTGAACCTTAATAGTCAAGGATTAAGACGTTTCTACGTATAAAAATCACATTTGAAACCCAATAAATTTCCGTTAATTAGGGGAAAAAACTTTTAGTGAGTTGTTGATAGGTTGTAGAGAATAAACATTCTTTAATATCGCTAAGTGATCGCACGCTGATTGTTTTTTATCAAGGGTACATTAAATTATGCGCGGGCGCGTCGCGTCATTCCCGGCCTTCCCTTGTGCCGGGACCATTGTTCACTTCACGTCTGTCGCGTTGAAAAATCTCCTCTATTTAATTTCTTTGGCAGCTGGTATCGTCGAGTATATTTTCATTTGGCCGCCGCGTGGGCTGCTAGGCTCGGATATAGCAGGTGACTGACGATTATTTTTATGACGTTTGTAATGCCGTATTATTTTATCGACATGTGAAATGTAGGTAATTGCTGGCGTATTTTCGTTTGAATTGGTTAAGTATACGGTAGCAATAAACAAGGTTTTTGCTCATAAATTCAGCTGCATTTGTAATAGAATGAGCCACCATTCACAACATGCCAGGTTCTGTTTTATTCGAGGCATTGCCTTGATCTATTGAATTGAGCGAACACCCTACTTTTGAATTGGTTTCTATTGATAGGTATGTTCTTCACATAACAGTCAGTCAGTCACTTCAGTTCGAATAATAGTCATCTGATGAAGAGTTTGAAATTTCTTGTCAGTTAATTTGTTTAAGACTTATGTCTTTATATTAGGTTGGGGAAAAAGTTTCTTCGCATTTTTTAAGAAAATTCTAAACATTTTTTAATATAGTTTATATAAATTTAACTAAAGTATGTAGGTACCATTTTGTTCGATAACTTTGTGCCATATTGTAGGTAGGGACATGATCCCATTGCTATAGAAATTTTGGGGCTTCTGATCAAAATACCGCAACAAGTAGGTTTGGCAGTCCTCTCGTGATGTTAACCTGATACTGCGTAAAGAATTCTGAAGAGACCGAAACAGGTAGAAATCTGAAGGTGCAAGGTCAGGACTATACGGCGGATGCATTAACACCTCCGAGCCAAACTCTCTTAATTTTTGCTGAGTGGCTAAAGATGTGTGCGTTAACATGATGTAAAACCACACCTTTTCTGTTGATTAATTCCGGCCGCTTTCTCTCAACTTCTTGCTTTAATCTCATCAGTTGTTCGCAGTAGAGTTCAGAATCCTAGTAGGTCCTGCCTGGTGGTAACAGCTCATAATGAATAATGCCCTTCCAATTCCACCACACACACAGCATCACCTTGTTGCGATTTAACCCGGGTTTCGCCACAGTCTGTGAAGTCTGACCGGCCTTTGACCACGACCTTTTTCGCACGTTCTTGTCGTACGTGATCCACTTTTCATCACCAGTTATCAACTTCTTCAAAAATGGTACGGTTTCATTACGTCGTAATAAAGAATCACAAATGAGTACACGGTTCATTAGGTTTGTTTCAGTGAGCTCGTGGGATACCCAAATATCGAGCTTTTTTGTGTACCCAGTTTTTTTCAAATGCGCCAAAACTGTTTTGTAGTCAATTCCTAGTTCTTCAGCTACGACGTAACTGATATGCCGATATTGCTCCACTTTTTGAAAAATGGCATCAATTTTATCCGTAATAGGGCGACCAGAGCGATGTGCATCTTTGACATCAAAATTTCTGGATTGAAAACGCTTAAACCAAATTTGTGCTACTCTCACAGACACTGCACTAAGTCCATAAACATCGCATATTTTTTTCACGGCATGCGTTGCATTTTTACCTTTTTTGTAGTAAAATTTTAAAATATATCGAATTTCTTCATTAGATTCACTCATCTTTACAGTACGAAAAACAAAGAAAAATCACACATTTTCCTAATTTGAATCTTCTTTAAAATTTAAACTTTGAATGATACCAGATTTTATTACAAATTCATACATACTATAATGCGAAAAGACTTTTTCTCCAACCTAATATTATATCCTGAAGTGAATGATTCTATAAATATTTTTGGAAGTGTTTGTTGAGACCCAGTAGGGTTCAGAATTTTATTGCGTTCATACAAAGTGGATTAAACGTTCATAAGTGTAAACCCATAGCTAATCAGTAGTTAGGATCTGTTGTAGTTAATAAAAGTTAAATGACTGTACACGTGTCAAAAGCGATTACAGATTATCCTACAACTTTTCATATTTGTAGAATAATCCAACTCCGACATTTATTTAAAATTTTGTAGCAGTTACTAAAATGTTCAGCGTTGGAAGGTGACAAAATGTGAAACTGCTGTTTTGAGGTCGTTGTCTGTCGGACGTACCTACGGCCACTCGTTGGACATGTCGCAGTATTTATAGGACGAACTTTAATTGCATGAAACCGTATAAATTCGTTTAAGAGGTTCGCCCTGAATGTCGTACTAAATGACACGATAAATAACGGGTATAGTAAGTATCTAAATAGGTAAAGCAAATCGTAAGATAAGTGCTGAAGTGGAGAATGGACGTAAAATGAACCAACTGACTCAAAATTTGAATGATGGTAGTAGGCTATACTATGAAATCAAATTGTTGATCGATCGAAGCAAGATCTCTAAATCAACTTGGGCAAATCGGCGTTGTATGTATGTATGTTTGTCCGAGGATAACTTTCGAAGATGACTTATGATCCGATCATCGTAAAATTTAATACATAGGTAGGTAGTGATGGCACAATTTTGGTGTAACTAAATGAGCTAAAAATGTTGGGGGGTTGTTGAGATATTGGGGTTCAAGAGGGGTAAAAAAAATTAAAATTAGGCTAACTAGTCAAATAGGACGTCAAATGAAAGGTTTTCATTAGTACATTTAAATGCCGTTTCTATTTTTCGTAAATTCTTTATAGTTTTTGAGTTATTAGTCATAAAAAAAACTAAACTTTGACAAAATTCACAGGGTACACCAGTGCTGTAATTTAGTATGTGCGTAGCTTAAGTGACACAAACATAGGTAAACGTCTGAAATCTTGAATAACTGCATTTTGTACTCCAAAAATAGTAACCACAGTACATGAACTCCCGTTACCTGTAATTTGAATGAAACTGTAGTTCAAATCAGGTGGTTATTTATTTTGTGACACTATTTTGATAGTCAAAGATTACAAATATGTAATATGTTTTGTTTTAATTGGAGACTCGCGAGATCTCAGTTCGGGGCGAACCACTAGTACTTAGTTAGTTGTAAGAGGTGTCAATTCATTCATAATTGCTTTTTAGCAATCATTATCTTATTATGAATTGTCCACATCTCTCACAAAGATAAACCGACGACTGTCCTTTGACTCTTCGATCTCCAAAACCGTCGCCTCTTTAAACTAAAAGTTACTTTTCCCTTCAGCCAAATCGTTGCTTTGTCTGGGCCGCTTATTCCAATGTCTATGGTCAGTGATATTTATTCCGACGACAGTCCCGGCAAGGCTGGCCGCTACCTACGTTTATATTTTTGTTTTTCTCACGCACTGCCTGGCTGACTCGTCTACACACTTCCTATTCATGCTTATGTACCTACTACGGTGAAAATATGTTTGTGTTTTTTTTTAACATGGATAGGTCTTCGTTTGAACACAATCTCACCTGATAGTAAGCGGTGATGTGGTCTAAGATGAAGCACGAAGATCTAGAAGACACCTATTTACTCATACCTTAAAGAAGCCCAGATTGTAGTCTTTAGGGAAAACAGACGACTTACCTATTGCCAGTCGTCACTTGCCTTTACTTAGTATTGCCAGTATTTTTGTCAAAAGATTCAAAACGATTTCAAAGACACAGCGTGGATGTTCCTGACGTCAATGCTTGTTTGAAAAAGACAATAATATCTGAGTTTCAAGGCTAACTTTTCTTTGTGCGTTTTGTGCATCATGTTTTTGGTGTGGGCAGTATCGGCGCCGGCGCTTCATCCGCAAGATCTCTTTGTTCCCCTAGTGCCAAGAACATAAAACAAGTATGCGTTTCAAATCCTAAAATCTTCCATAACCAGATTTTCTAATTCTGGCACCTAAAGCCAGCAATCACAAATCCCATCAATTTAACATGTTGGCGTGTTTTCTGCGTCGGGCCGCTGCCAAACAATGAGCGCACATTACTCGAACATCGGATGGGAGCATGCTCGATGGTGATACGACATACCACCACAGATTACACACACTTATAACTACGAGAGCTCATACACGTGTAAAGATAAGCAGGTTGCCGCTGGCAACGTAGTGAATGCCATCGGTTCATATGTAAGGCGAGCGTTCGTAACGGCAATTCTTTCCTGTACGAATCCCTGCTGCAGACTAAACACAGAAAAAAAAATATTTTACAAATTATGAAAGGTTGACACAAATTCAAGGATGCAGTAAATTTTTATTGAAGTAAAACTTCTTTACGCACGCTTGACTTGGGGTGTAAGCTGGTGAATGCGTTACGAAAAGTGCGAACGGAAGTTAAGAGGGAGATATAAGTTAGTGAAGATAGAAAGAGAGTGTTACGTTTCGTATATTTTTAAACGTTAATGTGAGAGTGCGAGTTCCGTGAACATGGATGAACCGTGAAAATGAACATAGACTGATCGACCTACAGACGTGTGGACAATTTCGTAATTGAACAATTTTATAAATTCATATTTTGAAAAAGAATTTTCACTTAAGTCGTGTGGTCTACAGCACGCTCGTTTTTTTTCTAAGCCCAGTCACAGTTATTTATTTAATTAACTGCTGGGCGCCGTTCGCGCGCGTGTCACACAAGAGCAGCAGCTCTGAAAATCGATGAGGGAGGCCTATTTTCAGTAGTGAACATCCCATGACTGGTTCGTTTGTTCAGACATATATTTGTTCGTACCTGTAAGCGCCGGAAATCAGTCACAAACTTATCTGTTTTCTTCGTGAATTCGACCAGTCGTTGATAATATACGGGGAGCAGGTGGCCACGGGAACTTGTCACAGGCGTCTGCGTAACAGTACGAACGTAAATTTAAAATTAAATGTTTGGCATCTAATAATGTTCGGACACTACATTGGGCCCAGGGTTTGACGGAATGACTCGAATAAGTGTGTTGAAATTATATCAAGCTACGTACAGCTAATTACTTTACATGTTAGTTACCAATGTTTGTACGAGTAGTATAAAACTAAACTTTGGAAAATATCTATTTATATAATATTCTAAAACAAACTTGCAATGATAATAACCACCTTGCCGCACCAAACGATTTGCTTTGACTTTTCTTGTTAGCGCGAGTAAGGAGTAGACTCACTTCCGGCGTATGTTATCCGGACCAGTATAATCTCGGAGTCTTCAAGTCCAGAGTGAACAGGTTCTTTTTAGGCAAGCGAGCTCCATCTTCTATCACACCATCACTTACCATCAGGTAAGGTAGTGCTCAAGCGCTTGACTATCATCATCAAAATATTTTGAAAATTGGTTTGCACAGGGTGCAAAAGATTAAAGTCTGCTAAAGCCATAGTGACACAGTTTATAAACTATACAGAATTGTTGATAGGCAACGCGACCAAAGTGAGATTTAGCATCATAGAAACTATAACTGGTGTTACCTACTATTAGGTAGTACTTGCTATATTCTGTACTGGATGTGTAGTGTGCTTTTCAAGATTCCCCCAGCGACATCGCTCGGCGCTCGGCTAATGACATATTTCGGGAATACGCCGGTGCCACCAAGGACACGTCACTCACTCTATTTCCAACGCTGGCTATTCCTGAAAGCTTACATTGTTTTATTTTAGTCGAACACTGTCCGCAACCCATTAGCTGCACAACTTTAAAAAAGCGTGTGTGTACTTAGGTACGCACGTCAAGAAGTGAATAAATAGTATATGTCATTTAAGCACCACTGCGATAACTTTAGACCGAATAAACTTACTTCAAGGTATGTTACATCGGCACGCGCAACTTCCGTCAGCTGAAAATACACTGGAATCTGCTTCTCCTAGTGCGCAAAATAACGTAGGTACATCGAAAAATGACGACCTCCGTGGTGCAGTGGGAGTATGCCGGCTGAGACGCAGGAGATAACGGGTTCGATTCCCGCCACGGAACAAATGTTTGCATGATCTACAGATATTTGTTCTGTAGATGCCTAAACGTATTTAGTGGCTAAATATGATTTAAAAAGTCGTGAAATCAAACAAATAGGTAATATTCAAACATGTTTAGTCGCTAAATACGTTTAGGGATCGTTGTGCAAGCCGGCCTTAATCTTTGACCAATAAAACAGTGCCACGAAATAATTTTCACAGAAAAATATAATCTCTTTGATCACACATTTATTTCGCTTTCGCCTGGTTATTTGCTTATGACGTAAACAATGACATCATCATTACCATTGAAACGGAGGAAACGGTAGCTTGATCTAGCAGAAGAGCTGATGACACATTGGGGAAAGGTATTTTAGGCCACTTAAAGTCATAAAAATAATCCAATAAATATGAGTGAATCTAAGGTCGGGCACGGCATTTGCGGTTATTACGCAAATGCGCAGTATAGGATTTTTGCAAAAAAAATATCCAAAGATATGTGGTATACCTAAGCAACTTGGAAGCGTTTTTATTTATATGTTTAGCATTTATAAAATCCAGAAATAAAAATCCCTGACAATTTAACAGATTATGAATAGAACCCGACTGCTCCGAAGTTGTTTTAAGTAGTGGTTCGTCCCGAACTTGCAAGTGAGAATAAAAATGTCAATCAATTAGCAGTTAATTACTCTAATATCATAGATAAAAAAACTTGAACTTTTTCATTAATTGAAATTTTGAAATCCTTAAACGCAACTTTAAGTGATACCCTACACTACACAATACAAATAAAACCGGCCAAGTGCGAGTTGGACTCGCGCACGAAGGGTTCCGTACCATTGTCTATAAAAACGGCTAAAAATTAACTTTTGTTGTATGGGAGCCCCCTTAAATATTTGTTTTATTCTGTTTTTAGTATTTGTTGTTATAGCGGCAACAGAAATACATCATCTGTGAAAACTTCAACTGTAGAACTATCACGGTTTAATAGATACGGCCTGGTGACAGACAGCGGAGCCTTAGTAATAGGGTGCCGTTTTATCCTTTGGTTACGAAACCCTAAAACAGTGTAGATTATTCACGATATACCTAGTCAGGTCATAAGTATTGTCACACAGTAAAAACTTTTCTTTTAGAATGCTGGCCACAAAAAAGATTATAGAATTCGAATTTCGAATTGTTCATGAAAATAAAAATGTATACTTTTTAGAATTTTACTCATTTTTAAATATGGAGTGGACGCTTAAAGAAGACCGTGTTGCAGTTATTGCGTTACATCGATGCGGTTACGCGCCAATTCAAATTTTTGACATACTGAAAAATTTGAATATAACCAAAAGATTCGTTTATCGCACCATCAAACGATACAATGAAGACTCTAGTGTAGATGACAGGTCAAGAAGTGGTCGCCCTCGGTCTGTTAGGACTCCAGCAGTAATAAAAGCTGTGAAGGCGCGAATTCAAAGAAATCCCAAACGTGAGCAGAAACTGTTGGCCCTTCAGATGGGGTTAAGCAGAACCACGGTAAAGAGGGTGTTAAATGAAGACTTAGGGCTTTGGGCATATCGAATAAAAACAGGACATCGTTTAAATGCTCGTCTAATGGACCTGAGACTGAAGAGATGCCGCGCTTTGTTGAAGCAGTACGCGGGAAAAAAATATCGGGAAATTCTTTTTTCGGATGATAAAATTTTTACCTTAGAAGAGAGCTACAACAAAAAAAATGATAAGGTGTACGCACACAGTAGTTGAGAAGCGAGCAACCGTATTCCGCGTGCCCAACGAGGTCATTTTCCATCCTCGCTCATGGTATGGTTGGGAGTTTCTTATTGGGGCTTAACAGAGGTACATTTTTGTGAGAAAGGTGTAAAAACGAATGCAGTTGTGAATCAAAATACAGTCCTGACGAACCTTGTGGAACCTGTTTCTCATATCATGTTCAATAACAGGCACTGGGTATTCCAACAAGATTCGGCGCCAGCTCATAGAGCGAAGAGCACACAAGACTGGCTGGCGGTGCGTGAAATCGACTTCATCCGGCACTAAGACTGGCCCTCCTCCAGTCCAGATTTGAATCCGTTAGATTACAAGATATGGCAACACTTGGAGGAAAAGGCGTGCTCAAAGCCTCATCCCAATTTGAAATCACTCAAGACATCCTTGATTAAGGCAGCCGCCGATATTGACATGGACCTCGTTCGTGCTGCGATAGACGACTGGCCGCGCAGATTGAAGGCCTGTATTCAAAATCACGGAGGTCATTTTGAATAAACTTTAACGTCATAAGAATCTATGTTTTGTTAAGTTCATTTTGGTATATAAATGGTTACATAATGAATAAACTTGTTTCAATTATTTTATATTAAACATGTGACAGAATTTATGACCTGACTAGGTATATATTCACGCGACCAACATAACGTCAAACCAACAGTTGTCTAGTCTGCTCGATTACAGACCTACTGTCCTTCAATTGATGAAATTCACATGTAATGGAGCTCCCTGTGACCATGTTAAATGATGCTAACTTTCTTAACTTTGGGCAGTCGGGTTGCTTCATAATCTGTTAAATAGTCTAGGATTTTACTTAGGAAACTTTTGTTTTTTTATATAAATTATAAGCTAGTGTTTGAGCACAATCTCGGGTAAGCGATGATGCAGTCTATACTATATAGTACACGCTTGCCTAGAAGAATCCTATTTACTTGCGACTTGAAGACTCCTAGGTTTTAGTCATCAGGAAACACAGACTCGGGCAAGGCGTTCCACTCCTTGGCGGTGCGTATAATAAAGGTGGAAGAGTACCGCCGTATGGGAGGTGTATTTCAATCATTATCATTATATTTCGAAACACCAATAAAACGGTATGTGATAAATCCCATATTTTTAATAATGAGTCTGGGATTTCTTTTCTGGATTCCATAAATGCTAAACTTTAAAATTCAAACAAATCCAAGTTGTCTAAAACACATATTTTGGAATATTTTGTTTGGCAAATATGGTATACTGTGCAGTAGTAAGATAATATCTCTACTAGGATTTCCTTTGTCTGGGTCTTATGGAGGAAACTGATAACGACCCCGAATCTCGAATTCTGAACAAATAAATGAAATATTTTTTCAATATTTCGCGATCATCAATAAATATGTACGCGGTAAGTATCCTTTTAGTATCAATTAATAAATATTCTCATTACGCTGTATCTTCAAATATTTGTAAAATGTTCAAACTTTAGCTCCACGCCACGAAAGTAGTCAAAGAACTATCTATGTAAAGTAAAATCGCGCTGAAAAAAGGAGTTAAAATGTAATCTATTAGATTACACTAGTGGTTCGCCCTGAACTGACATCTAGCGAGTCTCCGATTAAAACTAAAAAAATATATTTCTAATCTTTGACTATCAAAATAGTGCCACGAAATAATTAACCACCTTACTTGACCTACAGTATCATTCAAATTACAGGTAACGGGAGTTCGTGTACTATTTTTGGGGTACAAATTGCAGTTATTCTGGATTTCCGACTTTTTCCTATATTTGTGTCAATTATGCCACACACATACCAAATTATAGCACTGTGGGGTCACTAGTGTACCATGTAAATTTTGTCAAAGTTCAGTTTTTATTATAACTAATAACTCAAAAACTACAACGACTTTACTAAACATAAAAACGGAGTCAATATTTACTAATAAATACCTTTCGTTTGACGTCCCACTTGACCTCAATAGTCTCATTTTTATTTTTACCCCTCTTGAACCCAAATATCTCAACATTTTTAGCTCATCTAGTCGCACCAAAATTGTACCATCACTCTATGTATCAAACTTCACGATGATCGGATCAACCCTTCGAAAGTTATCCTCTGACAAACATACATACATACATACAACGCCGATTTGGCCAAGTTGATTTGGAGATCTCGCTTCGATCGATCAATTATATTAACATCGATGTTTCCCGGCCCGGTGTAGTTTATCTCACTTCATGTACTCTACATTATCAAATGCAAATTGATAAAACATTTTCTATGTTGAAAACCCTCAAAAACTGAATTTTGAAAATTACATACACTGCACTCCGTTTTTTTCTCCTCGTCCAAAGGTTATCTGGAAGAAAACGCTCTCAACGATGATACTGCTTATCGTATTGCCTTTATATTCTAGCTGAGTATTTGTATTGTTTGTGTAAGTTTATTCAATAAGTATAATAAATAAATATTGCTGGACATTTCACACGGCGCTATCTAGCCCCAAACTAAGCCGACATGTACTATAAGAACCAGATAACTGATAGAATACTTATATACTTTTTTTGTAAATACATAGTTATAATATACTAGCTGACCAATCCTGAGCTTCGCACGCGTAGTTTTTCAATAAAAACATCACCCTCCTTATGCGCAGTTGAGTAAAACGTAGCCTATGTCACTCGGGGATAATGTAGCTTCCCAACAGTGAAAGATTTTTTTAAATCGGTCCAGTAGTTTCGGGGCCAATTCAATATAAACAAATATTTACTTTTTATAAAGTATAATAGGTTGGGGAAAAAGTATTTTCGCATTATAGTACCTATGTATGAACTTGTAATAAAATCTCTTTGGCTATACTATTTGTATCTGGCTGGTTTTGGTATCAATCAAAGTTTAAATTTTAAAGAAGATAATTCCTAATTCAAATTAGGAAAATGTGTGATTTTTATCTACTGTGCGTACTAAAAAGATGAGTGAATCTAATGAATAAATTCGATACATTTTAAAATTTTACTACAAAAAAGGTAAAAATGCAACGCAAGCCGCGAAAAAAATATGCTATGTTTATGGACCTAGTGCAATGTCTGTGAGAGTAGCACAAATTTGGTTTAAGCGTTTTCAATCCGGAAATTTTGATGTCAAAGATGCACGATGTCGCTCTACTGCGAACAACTGATGAGATTAAAGCAAGAAGTTGAGAGAAAGCGGCCGGAATTAATCAACAGAAGGGTTATTATGATGAAATACCACACGGTTTTTCATCATAATAACGCTAGACCTCACACATCTTTAGCCACTTAGCAAAATTAAGAGAGTTGGGCTGGGAGGTGTTCATGCATCCGCCGTATAGTCCTGACCTTGCACCTTCAGATTTCTACCTGTTTCGGTGTCTTCAGAATTCTTTAGGCAGTGTCAGGTTAACATCACGAGAGGACTGCCAAAACTACTTGTCGCGGTATTTTGATCTGAAGCCCCAAAATTTCTATAGCAATGGGATCATGTCCCTACCTACAAGATGGCAAAAAGTTATCGAACAAAATGGTACCTACATACTTTAGTTATATGTAAATAAACTATATTAAAAAATGTTTTGAATTTTCTTAAAAAAAAGCGAAGAAACTTTTTCCCCAACCAAAGACAGACCAAAGATAAAAAAACATCCAGAGCCGGCACAAATATCTGTAGATCATGCAAACATTTGTTTCGCGGCTGAAATTGAATCCGCTACCTCCTGCGTCTCAGCCGGCTACTCGCCCACTGCGCCACATAGGTCGCTAGTAAAGACCAATCTATCTTATCTGTACTTGGTATTGTTGTAGGTACGAGTATTACAGGCAATAACATGTTTACGTCAAAGAGATCGATAAAAAAGTTTTACATTAAAGAATTCGAAAAAAACATTCTCATATGGTTTACGCCAGCAAAATGAAGGACAAAAATACTTTTAGCACTGTCCAAGAATAAATAATATGTTTGGCTTCGCAAAGGAGTTAGACTCTAAGTTGGCCACGTCGCACTATTATGATCAAACTTTATTGCACACTTTACAACAAACAATTAAATTAGGACGACGTAAATTTATGTGATCCAATTGGCAGTCATAACGCTTACCGACTTACAAAGGGCTTCGGAACGTTTATGTGTACAAATCTAAAGACAGCACATATTCTAAACATATTGCTCGTTCCAAACATCATAAAATAACAGTTTTTAGTGAACGAACATCGAACGAGGCAGTGAAACTATACTAAGATTTACAATTGTTGGCTGTTCAATTTCTTGTTTGAAAGCAACACTTTAAACTTTCCCCGACAACTTTGCAATGTTTGAACAACACCAGCTAATACCATACTTACAATTAGTTGTTGTTGGTGTTTGTTTGTGAATGCATGCGGTGTTTAGAGGTCAATTCCATCAAAGAGGTAATGGCAACAGTTTGGAAGAACCGCTGGTACCATTACACAAAGAGTACGATTAAGGAGTGAAACTCAGTTCCGGTGTTTTTGCGGACCAATATAATCTAGGAGTCTTCAAGTCCAGAGTGAACAGATTATTTCTAGGCAAGTGTGCTCCATCTTCAACCACACGATCACTTACCATCAGGTGAGGTAGTGATCAAGAGCTCGACTAACGCCAGTAAAAAAACGAGTATGCTTTAGACCACACGACTGAAGTAAAACTTCGTTATCAAAATATTAATTTAAAAAATTGTTCAAGAACGAAATGAAATAACGAAAAATAATCAAACGAACTACTGACTGAGATATATATTAAAAAAGAGAAAAAAAAATGTGCGCGGGCACCTCTCTCTCTTGTTCCTACAGTAATTATACGAAACGTAACTCTCTCTCTTTCTGTCGTCACTAACTTATATCTCCCTCTCAACTTCAGTTCGCACTTTTCGTAACGCATTCACCAGCTTACTCCCCAAGTCAAGCGTGCGTAAAGAAGTTTTACTTCAAAAGTCAAAGTCGTAGACGCTCTACGAATGTTACGTAGACCTCTACAAAGAAAGTCATTTAGGGGTATACAGGGTTCGAAACACGTACATAAGTTAACCTATAAGAGAATTATTCTGGTTACAAATATTAATAACTTTTCCTATACCTTAAGATTAATCATTACAAAGCATACTCCAGCATCAATGACTTTTTTATCTTAGACTCAGAAATTTGGAATGAATAGTTTTAGTTTTGACAAAGCTCCTGTAAGCCCCTATATTATGTACAGCTGCAAAAATGTGTATTTTATCGTTAAAGGCCGCTCTAATTTAAATTATTTGACGAGGGTTTTTGAAGTAAAACTTCTTTACGCACGCTTGACTGGGGAGTAAGCTGGTGAATGCGTGACGAGAGCGTTACGAAAAGTGACCCCCAAAATGTATTCTGAAATCGATCGATAGGCTTGCAACTTTACGGTGGTGTTCGAGACTGGGTCTTAGTCTGCGCCATATATTGCTCACCTATAAGCCTAAATGCTCTACGTTCTATCGAGTATAAGGTAGAGAGTTGGTGTTTGGCCGAACCATCCCAAAGGTGGCAACTTTGATCTAACCACCCAGTTTGTAAAGAAATGGTTTCAGATAAAGCATGACATGTTTTGATTCCAATTGACTGCCAAGACTCAAGTACTTGTCTTACATAAGGTCTACTTAGAACCGTAGATGTTTTTTGGTGTGGTGGTGTTTTTTTAACACTGATCTATACTAATATTATAAAGAGGAAAGATTTGATTGTTTGTATTGAATAGGCTCCGAAACTACTGATACGATTTAAAAAATTCTTTCACTGTTGGGAAGCTACACTATCCCCGGGTGACATAGCCACTTTTTACCCAAATGCGCAGGAGGAGGGTAATGTTTTTATTGAAAAACTACGCGTGCGAAACTGCGGATTGGTCAGCTAGTCTCTTATAACTATGACGAAAAGACGAAAATAATGCGTTAACTAGATGCTGGTTTTTTGTAGAGCTGGGATTGTTAAGCTAAGAGTAGTAGAGATTCTTGTGGAAAGGCTCGTCTGAAGTTCTACCACCATACCTATTTTTGCCGCCATGCAGCACTGCTGTGTTTCGGTTTGAAGGGTATGGTTGCCGGTGAAATTATAAGCACATGAGGCTTTACACCTGTATTTCTCAAGTTGAGGGACGCAGGGCAGTGCATCGTAGGGCACGTATATAGGTGCGTGACCTACGAGGGAATTATTTTGTTATAGGCGATGGTTACCACTTAACATCAGGTGGGTTATAGGCTTATGCCATCTCCAGGAGTTACAAAAAACTACGAGCCTTACAGTAGTCGCATATGATGTGTAATATCTGACTACCGCGCGCGCTCATTGCTCAAATCAAATAACGCGCGCTTCCCCGGCTTCCTGTTACACATTTCGGTCCCTTTTGCCAAAATAATTCACAAACCGAGATGAAAGATGTTATATATAAAAAAAAATGTCTGTAGTTTTACAAGCGAGTTAGGTATATCTGTTTAGTTGTGTATATTAAGTATTTTATATTTTAATTTATTTTATTTATTAATCCACAAAACACAATACAATCCACTTAGCACTAATTAAACCAAACATACAATATTAGATCTAGATTGTAATCAAATATGTGAATACGATAAAAAAGTATAGCATGCAATTAAATTACATTAAAACTAGAATCCACAAATTTAGACAAGTAATAATTAATTTAATTTAATTAACTAAAAAGCATTCAGACAATTAATCAAAATCACATATTTTTGCTATAATAAAGAAGCAGGAATATATAGATGTACCGTTTAAACCTACGGGTATTAGTACCAAAGATATCCACGTCATATAAAGCAACCAGCTCGTTAGACGACACGTTCAAGTACGACAAGTATACAATAATTTTGCTATCTAAATAAATATTGCTGGACATTTCACACAGCGCTATCTAGCCCCAAACTAAGCAGAGCTTGTACTATGGGAACCAGATAACTGATAGAATACTATATATAGGTACTTTTTTTTTGTAAATACATAATTATAATATATAGAAAAACATCCAGACCCGGAACAAATATCTGTAGTTCTCATGCAAACATTTGATCCGCCGCGGGTATCAAACCCGCTACCTCCTGCGTCTCAGCCGGCTATTCGCCCACTGCGCCACGGAGGTCGTCGAACTACTATCTAGACAATGATTTTCAATGTGCCTTTATATATCTCAGCTGTTTCTTTTGTAAAATGAGATTTATAAATACTTGTATATTCTGCCTGTTAGTATGTACTTAGAAAGTGCTGTTCTGTTAATCCTATGGTACTGAGCTTACAGAGGTAATACCGTAATGATGCCACAAGTCCGTCCATTGAACACACATGATGTATTAATGTTTATTATTAGACGTGGCGGTCACCTGGGACCTTGCGGTGGGTGCCAGCTATCATTACACCTTACGATTTTAATTATTTAACTTTACACATGTACCATTGTTTAAACTTTTATCTCCATGAAGAGTCGTGATTCATCTAATCAATAATATTAATAACTAGCTGTTGCCAGCTGCTTCGCACGCGTGGTTTGCCAATAAAAAGTAGCCTATGTGTTAATCCAGGTTATGATTTACTTACATACCAAATTTCATCGCAATCGGTTTAGCCGTTCCGGCGTGAAAGAGTAACAAAAAATCCATACATCCATACATACAAACTTTCGCGTTTATAAATTTAGTAGGATATATGTATAAGTATGTAAGTACATATATATTTATTTTACATATGATATTTATTTATTTAAAATTATTTATGTACCTAATATGTATGTATATAACTATTTAGGGTTAAGTAATTTTTCTTTTTTTATTATTAAGTTTATTCTTTTTACACCTCGGCCAATCTTCCATTAAGCAATGATCATCTCCATCCATCACAGGTTGTCTGGAAGAGATCGCTTTGTTAAACGATATGCCGGTTATGCTTACATTTATTTGTTTATTTCTTTATATCTGTTGTGTCTAGCTTGTAAGGTATAATAAAGAATTTTCATTCATTCATTCATAGTTTTAATGCTATCAAATAGCGATGCTACAAAACATTTTGGTGCCGTAAGGTTACTGCATAATAACGAATGAAGTCAATTAAATTATATATATATATATATATAAGGTAAACACCATTAATATATAATATTATTGACTTTAAAGAAAGAAGGTTTATGTGGAATGCTGTGGGTAATCTATACTAATATTATAATTTCGACTGTTTGTTGTTACGTTTTCACGACTGAACGGCTGTACCGATTTCAATGAAATAAGTTATTTTATTAAACTAAATAGAACTTCATTTGACCACAATCTCACCTGATAGTAAGCGATGATGTGGTCTAAGATGAAGCACGAAGATCTAGAAAAAAATCTACTTACTCTTACTTTAAAGAGGCCCGGATTGTATTCTTTAGGAAAAACAGACGACGGTAAAGTGTTCCATACCTTAGCTATACGCATCAAGAACGTAGAACCAAAACGGTGTATGCGAATGGGTACATCAACTAGGTACGGATGGTACGGAGCCGTGCGCCTGCTTGTCCTTTGATGGAAGGGATAGTACGGGATCAGATTTATAGTTCCTGGGCACATTCCCCAAAATGGTAAAGATTTGCTATATAGATAGATTATGACCGGAATTGGGATATAAGCTTCTTTTTTCCCGACTGCCCAGAAGGAGGGTAATGTTTTTATTGATAAACTAGGCGTGCGAAGCCGCGGTCACATCAGCTAGTATTATAATTTCGAAAGTAAATCTGTCTGTTCGTTACATTTTCACCACTAAACGGCTAAACCAGGCTAATAGTTAAGTCCTATAGTATGGCAACGTATCTACATAGAGATCAAGACAACATAATACCTTGTTTTGAATTCTATGTGGATATCCATTGGCTGCAGTAGCCACTTAACATCTGGTGGACTGCATGCTCGTTTGCCATATAAGTTGTATAAAAAAAACCCCGATTTCGATGAAATTTGCTGTATAGATAGATTATGACTGGGATTGGGACATTACCAATTTTTTACCGACTGTGCAGATGGGGGGTAATGTTTTTATTGACAAACAATGCGCGCGAAACCGGAGGCGGGCCAGCTAGTTAGGTATAATTGGGTTTAACAGAAACAAGTAGTGCCATTACATTTTTATGTCTGAAGGTTTAATCCGCCACTTTTCTAAGATGACCATAGATCGAATTGTCTCTAAAAAATTTTTGGGTTCGTGTTTACCCTACATTTAAAATTATGTTCATACATGTTGACGTAAGCAAGATGCAAGATGTCTATTTGCATGAATAAGTGTACAATCAGGTCATAAGAAGCCGGTTAATCCCGGGCGCAACTTCAATTCGGCTGCGTCAAAAACTTCGGCCTGAATATCGCTATCCCTGTTTAGTGACAAAGTTTAGCCACGCAGAGCGACAGTGATAGCAAGTGAACGATTCTAAATTTGATTAGATTTTGACCGTGTTCCGTAATACCAAAAATGATGACTGAAAACTAGTGGTATTTTTCTCATTGTGTTGTTATTCTGTAACTAGACGATATAATATATGTTTCCATGACTAGGATACGTAAGAGGTTGTTGTTTTTAATTCGAAACAATTAGGTTGAAAACATGTATTTTATGACGTAAAAACATGCAGAATGCGATACGCTTCTATTTCATTTTAGGTAAGTATTTTGATTTAATATATGGTTGGAAACCTAGATAAATACTATTCAAATTAAAATAATACCTTATTAAGGTAGAAATATGCTCCAATTAGAAATGATCTTGGTAGTACATGTTGTATGGGCGATTCCCCTCCGGTCTCCCCTTAATAGTCTAGACTCTTTAGATTTCAGAAGGTTCAGCAGGTTTTAGGAAAAATATATTTAGGCTACGAGTATATCCCAGAATAATTAAGATACTATTGTGATTATTAAATTCAAACTGTATATCCTTTTGTAGTAAAATAAACTGTTTTTGTAAAATGTAGTTACGCCATCGTATGTTGTAAAGGAATCTAGAATTAATGAGTATGAATACTACGGACGACACGGGTAAGATACGTCACCATCGCCCTGCTTACGAAATTTCAATTTATCTACTTGTAATGAATGATGATTCAACTAATCATCATCATTCAGAAGAACATCACTGCTGGAAAAACACATCTGTAAAATGCCAAGCAAGCAGCGATCTTGAAGTTCACATTCTCTGCAAATATTATATAATGAATGAATGAATGAAAACACTTTATTGTACACATTAAAAAATAGAAATTACAGACAAAATAGATGACACAAAGCAAAATAGTAAAATGGGCGGTCTTATCGTTTTGAAACGATTTCTTCCACACAACCTTTGGATGAAGAGGATATAGTGATGTCAAAGATGGTCAGAGGTAATAAAAAATGTGTCCCAAAGTTGTGGTAACATGAGCTTTCATATCTTAAATTCTACTTGAGTTACAAATTGTTAAAGGCAACACGTAGATAAAATCAATTATAAAATGACGAGTTTATTTCCTCACTAGGGTAAGTTCCTGATATTCACGATACAGGGAATTTTAGTGTGGGGACAGGGGTGGAATTCTTGACATTGTTATAAAGAGGGGTAGGGGGGTTGTTGAAGCGTTCCAAATCAAATGAATAGCCAGGCGAATTGAGTTGTTGGACCACGAACGTAGAATAAGTAATCGATAGTACGACGTGTGCTGGATGCCAAGTGACAAGGTTTTTTTTCAAACATATTTTTATTTAAGAATTCGGTACTGCCTGATATTGCCGCCCGGCAGGTGGCCCGCTTTGCCCCCTTCCCTCTCCCCCGTCCTCTAACTCCGAGGCTGGTCTTAGGCACTTATCTCACCGCCAGCGATGAGCGAAAAGCGAGTAGAGCTAGAAACTAGAAACGAGTTGGCGAGAAGCGAGTTTGTATGTAGTTGCTATAGTTGTCTCTCTGGGCTATAAAGGGAATGAGGCGGGCGATACTCATCATCTCACGGCGTGTGTTCTGGCCGCCAAGTGAGCATGTGGCTGAGCTCATATTGCTGAGCGAGTATCGCTGAGCAAGTGTTGTACTCGCTGCGACAAAATAGTGAAGAGCAAGATCTCGCCGGCTGTGTGAACGGCCAGCGATCAACTATTAATATACGTGTGTCTTTTACTGACACGGAATCTATATCTTTTGTTCGTTTCTTGAGCGAGAAAATAGTTGATAGCTAATCGCTTACTTGCCTGCGGTGAGACAAGTGCCTTAGCGACCAAATTCAGACGCAAACATGTGGTTATAGTAGTTATTGACATTGTAAGTTAGGATCTTGTGTCGAATTCATTCGCTAAGACATCACTTGTAATGTGAGTAGCCATGTTACGTAAGCTGTTGCCCACCTGTCGTTTGAGTCAGGCAGGTCGTCCCTTACACACGTGAGATATGCACGGTGTGAAAAGCACGGCCTGAGCCTAACGACAGGCAGGCGAAAGCGACTGGCTTACGCAATAAGGCTACGGGACTACCACCACCTATGTATGTGACTATGATGGATAGGGGTGTATAATGTCGTCGGGTGGCACAGGCTATACACGAATGAATCTTCATCTCCCGATAAGTCTCAATTAAGATTTTTTAATTTTAGTATTTATTATTATTTGTCTTGTGATCTTAGTGGCATAACATTGCCATACTGACATTTATTGATCGAGCGAAGCGAAATCTCCAAGTCAATTTGGGCAAATCGGCGTTGTATGTATGTTGGTTTGTCCGAGAATAACTTTCGAAGCGTTGATCCGTAAGTAGTGGTGACACTAAATGAGCTAAAAATGTGGGGGGTTGTTGAGATATTGGGGTTCAAGATGGGTAAAAAAGATGAAAATGAGACTATTAGGTCAAGTGGGACATAAAATGACCACAGTGGTACAACAGTGAGCCCACAGTGCTGTAATTTGGTATGCGTGTAGCTTTAGTGACTCAAATATAGGCAAAAGTCTGTAATCCAGAATAACTGCAATTTGTACCCCAAAAAAGAGTTACCAATTTACATGAACTCCCGTTACCTGTAATTAGAATGAAACTGGTGGTCATGTTAGATGATTATTATTTTGTGACACTGTTTTGATAGTCAAAAATTACGAATCATATATTTTTCCTCTTTAGGGGAGACTCGCGAGATCTCAGTTCGGTGTGCACCACTATTTATAGCCGTTATTATATAGCCCTCATTACCTGCACAATTCATAACTCAAGCGTGAATAATTTTATAATCAGTTGAATCAATAGACACACATTCAAATATTTATTTTGTAAAGCTACTAAACAAACTCGGTATGTTATTCAACCAGCCGTAATGGCAGACCACAAACCGTTGATTCAACACACAATCCCCGAGTTTAATCAAACAAACTGTTATGTTATTTATCGCCAAATATAAGCCATTAATTAGACGTATGAGAAATAAATAAGTTAAAAGACAGAAGCTATTTACACGGCTTTGAAATCCTAGGTTATCTAACTAAATGAACGAATTCTTATAATCTTTTCGTACACACTATCACACTAATTATTGTAATCGTACTAATTTGTTGATGTTCTAAGTTTGGATGATTGTTTGTTACTCTATCAAGTCGTAACGGCTGAATCGATTGAGATAAAATGTGGTATACAGATAGTTTATGCCCTGCATTGAAACGTAGGCTTATTGACAAACCCCAGGCCTTGTTTGTACCTAGCTTGTAATAAACTTTATATTCGATTGATTTTTGCTAAACTGTTTCACATTCTACGCAGTTATTGAATTAAAACTTTACGCACGCTTGACTTGGGGAGTAAGCTGGTCAATGCGTGCCGAGAGCGTTACGAAAAGTGTGATCGGGTTAGATGAACGAAAGTTGAGAGGAAGATATAAGTTAGTGAAGATAGAAAGAGTTACGTTTCGTATATTACTGTAAGGGCAAGAGAGAGAGAGGTGCGAGCACACATTTTCTTTCTGTCTATCTCTCATAGCCAGTTACGTTTCGTATATCATCTCGGTTTAAAGATGTTTATTCTCAAAAGAACTTAATATTAAATACAGGTCACTTATATGAGACATAGTTTTATAATACCTAGGTGAAACCTAAGTATATTTATAATACATTTTTAATTGGTGCTGGTGACAAACAATGCGTTTTATTAAGCTATAGGTATTTGTTACTTAAACCTAGCATAGTTAAAGATAATATCACAAGAATGCATTATACTAATACTTAACAAAAAAAGAGAGAAGTGGGTACGTTTTACTAAATACACATCAATGGTGTTGTTTTGATCGGGAGGAGTAAGATTGTGTGCGAGTTCGGTCTATGTGTGAGTGAAGGTGCCTAGAACACTGACCACTGTTGTGTAGTTACTTTATACAATCCGAATGCAAAAATCAATGTGTGAGTAAAAATAGTGTAGGAGTAACATAACTGTTTTATCACAACATACTTTTGAAGTTTTGCGAATATTCTAGTATTATTTTATGATTTTTCATGTTTTATTATAATAAATATATTTTTTAATAAAAAGAATAATGTAATATTTTATAGCTAAAAGTAATGAATTAATGATTTAACTAAAGTGATTTGACTCAGATAATGTAGTGTTTAAGTTTCTTTTTGTACATTGGAAAATTTTGGCATTCTTTTATTTCATTTGACAATTTATTATACATGTTTACCCCTTCAAATAATATATTCTTTCTTCCGTATTTTTCCGTTCTAGGCGGGCGAACATAGAGTTTATTTTTATTTCTTAAGTTATATTTGTACGTTATTTTAGTTAGGATTAAATTGGTTTTTATGGTTTTATTCAAAATCTTGTTTATTAAGATACACATATTTAGTGTGTATATTTGCGTCACATTTAATAGTTTTGTTTTTTCGTAAAGTATTTTGGTAGGTGTTAAGTAATCGTAGTTGTAAAGTCATTTAATTAATTTATTTTGTGATATTTATAAATCTAGAATAACGGTATATCTAAGACACAGTGCAGGCCTATTGTCTGTATTCCTCTTCCTCTCATAGCCAGTGTATGGAATATGTATATATGTATTATATATGTATATATATATAATACAATATTATATATATATATATATATCTCAGTCAGTAGTTTTTTTTTCGGGTTTGCTAGCGTTACATGAACGGTGATTTTTTGATTATTTTTCGTAATGTCATTTCGTTCTTGAACAATTTTATAAATTATTATTTTGAAAAAGAAGAGTTACTTCAGTCGTGGGGTATAAAGCACACTCGTTTTTTTATATTGGCTTATTTCTTATACAACATTTGTTGTATATTTGACTTTGCAATATGATTATGATCCGTTTATCCGCCGTGACACAACAGCTGGACCCCAAATCACCTAACTACCTCAAAGAGCGGTTTTCTACCCTGTATGCTGCAGACCGTCTTGTACGTTCCACACAACATCTCCAGTTAATAACTCCTCAACACAACACAACCTGCTATTCTAACTCATTCACCATTACTGCTATCCGACTATGGAATAGTATTCCGCACGAGATTCGGCATGTTTGCCTCTATTGAGGTTTTCAGATCCAAAGTGTGCAAGTACTACCTCACTCTCATGAACGAAACCTACAAAATGAGTGGTGTCCTGTAGATGCTCTGTTATTTATCCACAATGTTAGCTTTATATCAAAACTAGTTTAGTTATTCTAAATAGTTTATCTATTATAATCAAAAGGTAGCCGCGAATTCAAAGGAAGTAGTAAGGCCCGCACTCACCAAGGATAACAAGACCCTACTGTGGAATGCGCAGCAAAACTACGTCCAGACTTTAAGTACGTGTGGTTCCAGGCAGGAAAAGTATTTGCTAGAAAAGGCGACGAAGATAAACCTATTGCGATTTGGTGTGAGGAAGACCTCGAACATATGTATAACATCATAAGTGAACTGTTTCTTCCTTGTAGCTCATCGACATCTGTGTCTGTTCTTATAGTTCTTACATAATGGACATAACTTAATTTTCATTATGTCTTCTGACCATGTCTCAGAAATTTTCGGTTATATACATATGTATATATTAACGATTTCTCATCAAAATTACCTAAAGTTCATGGAAATTTAACTATGACCCACATTATCATCTGTACCTACCACAAATTATATGAATACCCACTCTGCTAAATAATATTTCTGATAAAATAATATTAGACCTTTAAAAAATCAATACAAAAAATATTATTTAATTAAGCTTTGATTAAATTATTATATCACGTTGTATCTACATAATGCCGAATTTGTTACACATTCTATTAAAAATTAATAATTTGTATTGTGTCCTATAACAACATTAAGTCTGCTAAAAACTTATCAATATTGACTCAGTTCCGTAACGAAGTTAGCCGCGTGTCGTACGCACTGCTATGCCTCAATCTAGGAGCGCGCTCATAGGCGTGAAGGTCGCGCATCCCGCTCACGCTAAGCACTAGAACGCTTACAAAATTGAGATGGTCGACGGGACGGGTGATGAGTCGCTGTTAATTCATACAACTTTATAAAGTACATTTATGTTGTAGCTTATTAGGTGCTAATAAGCATAGCAGGTGTCATGTCACAAGCGATTTGAATACTGTGTTGTCTTGGTTGTGTGAGTTAGTACTAGCGCATGCAAACAGGTAATCAAAATTCGGTAATTTACCGGTAATCGCCTCATTTTCTACAGCGATAAATATCGAAACATTACGATAAAAATACCAATAAACGATACATTTTAGATTTTATGCAATCGTTCCCACAATCGCTCCAGCGAGTCATATTATGAAATTCGCGCGTGCAAGCCGTGACTATCGCTCTCTCGGTCGCTCTTCCAACCTTCAATAACCGGCACGAGCGCCGGCCGCCACGCGCGGAAGGGCTGTCTATCTAGTTTGTTCATTAAGCACGGTGGTCAGTGAGGATTCTGGAAAACTAACTAAACTTCAGTTAAACTTCAGTTAAGTTAACGTTAGAAGAATAACTTTTTAGTTAGATAATATGCTCTAACGGACATAGTACCTCTCTCTTTGGACAAAATGAAATTAACAGACAACTGTGAAATACTCAACATTTCATCTTCTGCAATCGCACTAATTTTGAACGTTGAATTTGAACCAAAACAAAACCAGAACCAAATATGTTACGTATCGCGCTAGCTATTTTAACGTATACGAATCGGCACAACTTAGGGAGGCCTATACCCAACAATGGGTGAAGTTAGGCTGTGGGTGATGATGATGATACGAATTGGCTATTCTTTGGAAGATACGTTGTTGTAGCGTAGGATCAAAATTTATAAATCGTGCTAGTTTGTTTCTGTGAACGTAGGCGTGGGCGTGGACGTGGGCGTGGGCGTGGGCGTGGGCGTGGGCGTGGGCGTGGGCGTGGGCGTGGGTGTGGGCGTGGGCGTGGGCGTGGTTCAGTTAAACTTCAGTTAAGTTAACGTTAGAAGAATAACTTTTTAGTTAGATAATATGCTCTAACGGACATAGTACCTCTCTCTTTGGACAAAATGAAATGGGCGTGGGCGTGGGCGTGGGCGTGGGCGTGGGCGTGGGCGTGGGCGTGGACGTGGGCGTGGGCGTGGGCGTGGGCGTGGGCGTGGGCGTGGGCGCGGGCGTGGGCGTGGGCGTGGGCGTGGGCGTGGGCGTGGGTGTGGGCGTGGGCGTGGGCGTGGGCGTGGGCGTGGGCGTGGGCGTGGGCGTGGGCGTGGGCGTGGGCACAGAAACAAACTAGCACGATTTATAAATTTTGATCCTACGCTACAACAACGTATCTTCCAAAGAATAGCCAATTCGTATCATCATCATAATCACCCACAGCCTAACTTCACCCATTGTTGGGTATAGGCCTCCCTAAGTTGTGCCGATTCGTATACGTTAAAATAGCTAGCGCGATACGTAACATATTTGGTTCTGGTTTTGTTTTGGTATTAACGTTCAAAATTAGTGCGATTGCAGAAGATGAAATGTTGAGTATTTCACAGTTGTCTGTTAATTTCATTTTGTCCAAAGAGAGAGGTACTATGTCCGTTAGAGCATATTATCTAACTAAAAAGTTATTCTTCTAACGTTAACTTAACTGAAGAACGCCCACGCCCACGCCCACGCCCACGCCCACGCCCACGCCCACGCCCACGCCTGCGCACACGCTCATGCCTACGCACCCGCCCACGACTACGCCCCCGCACACGCCCACGCCCACGTCTACGTCCACGCCCACGCCCACGCCCACGTCTGTCTCTCGCCCATGCCCAAGGCCACGCCCACGCCCACGCTTACGCCCAAGGCCACGCCCACGCCCACGCTTACGTCCACGCCCACGCCACCCACGCTCACGCCCCTGCCCACGCCTACACCCACGCCCACGCCTACGCTCACGCCCATCCCACGCCCACGCCCACGCACACGCCCACGCCCACATCCACGTTTACGTCCACGCCCACGCCCACGCCGACACCTACGCCTACGCCCACTCCCACTCTCATCCCACGCCCACACCCACGCCCACATCCACGTTTACGTCCACGCCCACGCCATTGCCCTCGCCCACGCCCACGCCTACGCACACGCCCATGCCTACGCACCCGCCCACGACTTCGCCCCCGCCCACGCCCACGCCCATGCCCACGCCCACGCCACGTCCACGTCTACGTCCACGCCCACGCCCACGCCCACGTCTGTCTCTCGCCCATGCCTAAGGCCACGCCCACGCCCACGCTTACGCCCAAGGCCACGCCCACGCCCACGCTTACGTCCACGCCCACCCCCACGCCCACGCCCACGCCCACACCCACTCCCACTCCCACTCCCACTCCCACGCCCACGCCCACGAAAATCTGAAAATCTGAATAAACATCTGAAAATAAAGTACTATTTATTTACGAGACTATTTCTCTTCCATACATATTTTTGAAGTAAAACTTCTTTACGCACTCTTGATTTGGGGCAGTAAGCTGGTGAATGCGTTACGAAAAGTGCGAACGGAAGTTGAGAGGGAGATATAAGTTAGTGAAGATAGAAGGAGAGAGAGTTACGTTTTGAACATAGACTGATCGACCTAAAGACGTTAATTTATAGTGTATTGGGTATCTTCGTACCTATCTTCATTTGTAGTTTAAAGTATTTATATTTTATTTGTATTGATTAAGCGCTTGACCACTTAGGTACTCACTTGATGGAAGGTGTAAGAGGGAGCCAGCTTGCCTAGATAGAACGTCTTCACTATGGACTTGAAGACTCCGAGATTATAATGGTCTGACAAGATTTCTACAAGTAAAATAACGAGTGGTTCGCTCCGAACTGAGATGACGTGAGTCTCCCACAAAACAAAAAAAAATATTCATAATCTGTGACTAATTGATCGAGCAAAGCGAAATTTCTAAATCAACTTGAGCAAATTGGCGTTGTATATGTATGTTTGTTTGTCCAAGGGTAACTTTCGAAGCGTTTATCTGATCATCGTGAAATTTGATATATAGGCAGGTAGTGTTGGCACAATCCTGGTTTGACTAAATGAGCTAAAAATGTTGGGGGGTTGTTGAGATATTGGGGTTCAAGAGCGGTTAAAACAAACAAAAATAAGACTATAAGGTCAAATGGGACGTTAAATGAAAGATCTTTATTAATACATTGAGACCCCGTTTTTATTATTAGTTTATACGTCTTAGTTTTTTAATTACTAGTCGTAATAAAAACTGAATTTTGACTAAATTCACAGGGTACACTAGTGACTCCACAGTGCTGAAATTTGGTATTCGTGTAGCTTATGTCACACAAATGTAAGGAAAAGTCTGAAATCCAGAATACTTGCAATATTTAACCTAAAACGAGTAGGTAATCAATTAACATGAACTCCGGTAATTTGTAATTTGAATGCAACTTTAGGTCAAGTAAGTAGGTTATGAATTTTGTGGCGCTGTTCGCGAGTTCTTAGTTCGGGAGAACCTCTTGTAGAGGTTTTCCCCGAACTAAGAACTCGCGAGTCTTTTAGGTCAAATGGGACGTCTTATAAAAGGTATTGGCACGTTTTGACCCCGTTTTTATATTTAGTTTTATCTTTGTAGTTTTTGAGTTTACTGAACTTTGACAAAATTCACAGGGTACACCAGTAACCCCACAGTGCTGAAATTTGGTATTCGTGTAGCTTAAGTGACACAAATAGAGGGAAAAGTCTAAAATCAAGAATAACTGCAATTTCTACCCCTATAAAAGTAACCAATTAACATGAACTCCCATTACTTGTTATTTGAATAAAACTGTAGGTCAAGTAAGTCTGTGGTTGTTATTTCGTGGCACTATTTTACAAGTCAAAAATTATGAATAATATTTTTATTAATTTTTTGGGAGACTCGCGAGATCTTAGTTCGCTCGGGGCGAACCACTTGTATAACAGCGCCACGAAATTCATAACCAACTTACTTGACCTACAGTTGCATTTAAGTATTTACCTAAGTGTGTAGAATAACATTCAGTTTGGTATCATATAAAAAGCCTTAGATAACTTACACATAACAAAAAAAAAATTATTTTGTTTTTTGTCGTATAGTTTTGGAATGCAAACAATCTCAAATTACCATGATTGATAGAAACATCAACAAAGATTACAGGTAAAATAAAATGGATTCTCTACCTAAAATAAATTTACCTAGATAACTTTTATGATTTATTTCAATCATTATTTAACAATATTTTCAAACATTCGCGATCACTGTACATAATGACTGATTAAAACGGATATTTATCGCGTATGTACCTTTTTTATTTGTTATCCCAATGCTTCGACTGTGTTGCAAGAGACTTGGTCGAGGGTGGGCATTATTATAACTCCTATACATTTAATAGAAAACTCCTCTCAAACTTTGAAGTTAAAGCTCCTCAGCGACCTCTTTGATAAGGAGTACCATGGAACAGTTCCTGATTACATCGTCAGATTAGGTGTTTGTCACTATAGTAAACTATTTTCTTTAGAATTGTACCGGTGTGCAAAGTTTCAGCTCAACCAGACAATTTTCTGAGGAGTTCCAAAGAACAACTCCTGGCTCCATCATCAGATCAAAGCATTTTTAGTATAGTAAAGAATTTTCATTTTAGTTCTACTGGTGTCCAAAGTTTTACTTCAATCGGACAACTTGCTGAGGAGTTCCATGGAACAGCTCCTGACTTCATCATCAGATCAGAGCGTTTTTAGTACAGTAAAGTATTTTCATTTGAATTCTACCGGTATGCATAGTTTCACCTCAATCGGACAACTTGCTGAGGAGTTCTACGGAACAGCTCTTGACTCCATCATCAGATCAAAGCGTATTTAGTATAGCAAAGAATTTTCATTTTAGTTCTACTAGTGTGCAAAGTTTTACTTCAATTGGACAACTTGCTGAGGAATTTCATGGAACAGCTCCTGACTCCATCATCAGATCAGAGCGTTTTGAAATAGTTAAGTATTTTTATTTAAATTCTACCGGTATGCATAGTTTGACCTCAATCGGACAACTTGCTGAGCATTTCCACGGAACAGCTCCTGACTCCATCATCAGATCAAAACGTTTTGAGTATAGTCTAGAATTTTTATTTTAGTTCTACTGGTGTCTAAAGTTTTACTTCAATCAGACAACTTTCTGAGGAGTTCCATGGAACAGCTCCTGACTTCATTATCAGATCAGAGCGTTTATAGTACAGTAAAGTATTTTTATTTGAATTGTACCGGTATGCATAGTCTCACCTCAATAGGACAACTTGCTGAGGAGTTCTACGGAACAGCTCCTGACTCCATCATCAGATCAAAACGTTTTTAGTATGGTCTAGAATTTTTGTTTTAGTTCTACCGGTGTGCAAAGTTTCACATCAATTGGATAATTTGCGGAGGAGTTCCATGGAACAGCTCCTGACTCCATCCTCAGATCGGAGCGTTTTTAGTGTAGTCAAAAATATTCATTTTAGTTCTACCGATTTGCAAAGTTTTATTTCAGTTGGACAACTTGCTGAGGAGTTTCATGGAACAGCTCCTGACTCCATCATCAGATCAGAGCGTTTTTAAAATAGTAAAGTATTTTTATTTAAATTCTACCGGCATACATAGTTTGACCTCAATCGGACAACTTGCTGAGGAGTTCCACGGAACAGCTCCTGACTCCATCATCAGATCAAAACGTTTAAGTATAGTCTAGAATTTTCATTTTAGTTCTACCGGTGTGCAAAGTTTCACATCAGTTGGATAATTTGCTGAGGAGTTCCATGGAACAGCTCCTGACTCCATCATCAGATCAGAGCGTTTTTAGTGTAGCCGAGAATATTAATTTTAGTTCTATCGATGTGCAAAGTTTTATTTCAGTCGCACTCCTTGCTGAGGAGTTCCATGGAACAGCTCCTGACTCCATCATCAGATCAGGTTACTGTACCCATAGTCATTAGAATTCTAATAGTTAATATAACTAATTATAATCTGATTAAAGTTTACAAAATAATAATTTATATATGATTTGATCTGTAAGTATCCATACAGATCAAATCACTCGGTCGCGCTATAATTGAGGCGGATAGAATTAAAGGCAGCAAAGTCCGTATTGTGTCTAGTTTCACTTGAGAATGGATTTTAATTTATTCATTATCTATTTAAACCACCATTAGGGACGTCGGAGTGCTTTGGTCATAGTTTTATATTCCTACAGTAAGTTTATATGAGATTTTCTCTTTTATTTATGGCAAAAATACGGTGAAATAGGCATTATTTTTTGTTATGTGAAAAATCAGTGGAAGTGGATATAGCTGCCTTTGATTCTATGCGCCTCAATTGTATGCTGACACTGGCTGTTACCTATAGTACCTAGTCAGGTCATAAGTATTGTCACACAGTAAAAACTTTTCTTTTAGAATGCTGGCCACAAAAAATTTATAGAATTCGAATTTCGAATTGTTCATGAAAATAAAAATGTATACTTTTTAGAATTTTACTCATTTTTAAATATGGAGTGGACGCTTAAAGAAGACCGTGTTGTAATTATTGCGTTGCATCGTTGCGGTTACGGGCCAAATCAAATTTTTGACATACTGAAAAATTTGAATATAACCAAAAGATTCGTTTATCGCACCATCAAACGATACAATGAAGACTCTAGTGTAGATGACAGGTCAAGAAGTGGTCGCCCTCGGTCTGTTAGGACTCCAGCAGTGATAAAAGCTGTGAAGGCGCGAATTCAAAGAAATCCCAAACGTAAGCAGAAACTGTTGACCCTTCAGATGGGGTTAAGCAGAACCACGGTGAAAAGGGTGTTATATGAAGACTTAGGGCTTCGGGCATATCGAAGAAAAACAGGACATCGTTCGAATGCTCGTCTAATGGACCTGAGACTGAAGAGATGCAGCGCTTTGTTGAAGCGGTACGCGGGAAAAAAATATCTGGAAATTCTTTTATCGGATGAAAAAAATTTTACCGTAGAAGAGAGCTACAACAAACAAAATGATAAGGTGTAAGCACACAGTAGTGAAGAAGCGAGCAACTGTATTCCGCGTGTCCAACGAGGTCATTTTCCATCCTCGCTCATGGTATGGTTGGGAGTTTCTTATTGGGGCTTAACAGAGGTACATTTTTGTGAGAAAGGTGTAAAAACGAATGCAGTTGTGAATCAAAATACAGTCCTGACGAACCTTGTGGAACCTGTTTCTCATATCATGTTCAATAACAGGCACTGGGTATTCCAACAAGATTCGGCGCCAGCTCATAGAGCGAAGAGCACACAAGACTGGCTGGCGGTGCGTGAAATCGACTTCATCCGGCACTAAGACTGGCCCTCCTCCAGTCCAGATTTGAATCCGTTAGATTACAAGATATGGCAACACTTGGAGGAAAAGGCGTGCTCAAAGCCTCATCATTTGAAATCACTCAAGACATCCTTGATTAAGGCAGCCGCCGATATTGACATGGACCTCGTTCGTGCTGCGATAGACGACTGGCCGCGCAGATTGAAGGCCTGTATTCAAAATCACGGAGGTAATTTTGAATAAAATTTAGTATCATAAGAATATATGTTTTGTTAAGTTCATTTTGGTATATAAATGGTTACATAATGAATAAACTTGTTTCAATTATTTTATATTAAACATGTGACAGAATTTATGACCTGACTAGATATATACGTAACAATGTATAGTGCTCGTGACGAAGAGCGACACTTCCTCCCTCCAAAAGCGCTCGGCGCAGACTGCCAGTGGCCGCGTTGCGTTTCTTCATTTTATGTGATTTTAAAAAATTCATATTAGAATATTTAATGGATAGTACACTTCTAGTTTTTTTTTATATGTAAATAAAAGGTTGAACTTTGTTATAGTATGTGAACTTTAACTTATAAACTCTCTACTTTCGAATAAACGACATCTTTTGAAGCGTAAAATTGCGCAGTTTTTATTCGATATTTTTCTTGAAATATTGTATTATATACTAAAATTATTAAAAGCATTTCAAAGAAGATAATATTTTTGTTGTAATGTTATTTTTGTTAAAAACTTTACGACTCGTTTTTTGGGTAAAAACAGGGTTAGATAATTCACTCAATTGCTCATTTTACGAAAACGTGAATTACAAATTAATTTATTTGACGAATGTGAGATGTTTTTTTTTTATCATTTACGTTTTTAACCAAACTTTGGGTGTATTTAGTTTTGTTTATTTCTCTTTATCAACCGAGCCACAGACTTGTTCGAAATATTCGCATAAAACGGGTAACAGATGACAGGGCCCTTAACGTCTATTTTAACGGTACGCCCTACAACATAATCAGCGCGCTAACCGGTTGCTACTAACCGGTTAGCGCGGTACCTATCTAACTAAGGAGTAGTTAATACGCTACGACTAGCGTACCCAAGAACTTTATGTCACGGTTAGTTTTTGAACAAAGGTAGACTTATTTGAGAAGGTCTAGTTTTTTTTTATTCTTTTATTTTATGCTATAAACAGTTATTAGATCATGGTATGTATGAGCAACGTACTTTCTGGGAAAACAGTGATTTAAAAGACACCGTGTATACAGAGGTGTCAGTAATAGTGTCGCCAGTTCAATGGTTTTTCCCATCTCAAAAATGCCCAAAGCGCCTAAAGAAGTTCTCAATTCAAAAAAAATTTGAGACACTTTTGACGACAAATTGTATGTCTTCAATCGTATAACTCTTTAAGGGTCTATTTTTGTTAAATTAAAACTGGAGTTTGTTTGCGAGATGTTTGGTGATATTGGATTTGTAAGCTTAAAAAAGCTCCTAAAATCTGCTGCTGGTAAAGCTCTGTAAAGTAAGACAATATGATTTCACTGTTAGCTAATGATATCAGAATGACGACAGTAAAGTATAATATAAACCATGGATAATAAATTAATTTCAAAGTCTTGATTCAACTGTGCCAGAAACCGTAATGAAGATGACGCAGATCAAATCATCTACCATCTACCTTATAAAATATTATTCCGTGGCCGAGGTAAAAACATTTGAGTTAGATAGATACCGGTGTAAGTATGTTTGTATGTCTGTTCATTTGGTGCATCGTGTAGGCTAAACGGCTTGACAGATTTCGACAAATGAGGTATTATTGGAATCGTTCTAGGCGCATATGCTATATACAGTTCCACTATAGTAGCTGCAAGCCGCCCTATTGGATTTCTGTGAAACAAAAACTCATCAAAATCTATCAAATGAGGTATCAAAATGAAGGTATTTAAAAGAGCATTCTAAAATTATATACCACCTAAGTTAAAACTAACAGTTGGCAGTAAAAAATGTTTAATTAAAGATCACGCTATCACGAACCAAATTCCTTACGAAAAAACTCGTGTGCAGTCATTTTTCTGATAACACCAAAAACACGACTTCAAACGAACTGAAAAGAAGTAAACGAGCTCGCTTATTTTGATAATCGCAGACAGAGACTATGTAAACTACTCAAAACAAAATAGGGCCCACCCAATAAAATATGATTTAAATTAAAATAAAAAAAAATACTTACAATTTATTTCAAGTTTAATTTTAGAAATAGGTTAACACATTCAGAATCATTAAAAAAACATTACAATGCCTTATTTTTGCCAAAAAAAACGTCAAGAAATGCACGTTTTACACATTAACTTAAAATTACACGGTTTTCCAAAACAACACGTTGAAGACATGAGAACATTTTTTTTAAACATGTTCTTAGGGTTGCTTCAATGCCTTATGTTTAGTAACGCGTAGGTCCTCCCCTATTGCGCACACACTCTCTGAGTCGGTTCGGAACACTCTCTATAAGGTGGATGACGTTTTCATCTGGAATTTGCTCCAAACACACTTTTAAAGCAGTTTTCAACTCCTGTCGGCTATGAATTTCAGTGTGGTTGTCTTTAAGGCTTCTTTTCAACTGGTCCCAGATATGCTCGATCGGATTCAGGTCCGGACTCATGGCAGGCCAGGGTAGAACTGCGATACCAGCTTCGGAGATTGCACTTTGGGTCACTCTGGCAGTATGAGGGCGAGTTTTGTCTTGCATCAGAATAAAGTTAGGGCCTACTCGCTGTGAATATGGGATCACATGAGGTCGGATGACATGCTGAACATAGCTAGCGGCCGTTACATTGCCCTCATCCAAAATCACTAGCTCGGTTTTGCCCATTATGCTAACCCCACCCCATACCATAATACTGAGTCCACCAAAGCGGTCAGTTTCACGCATACATGGTTTTGTAAAACGTTCTCCAGGTCGTTGCCAAACTCGTACGCGTCTGTCATCATTAAAAAACTTTACTTTAGATTCATCTGTAAAAAGCACTGTCCTCCAATTATTCATGGTCCATTCGAGGTGATCACGTGCAAACCTTAATCGCGCTGCACGGTGGGCTCTGGTCAATTTGAGCCGAACAACTAGCATTCTGGAGCGTTGTTGGTCTTCATGAAGTCTGTTGCGAACAGTTTGGTCACTCACTCGCGTTCCAGGGGCGTCACGTAAGCGGTTTCTCAATATGCGTGCAGTAACAGTTCGCTCGCGACGTGCAGAGAGTCGGATGTATCGGTCTTCTTGGGAGGTTACCGCTCGGGTTCTACCTGAACCGCGCCTCCTACTCACACTACCTGTCTCTTGAAAGCGTTCCCACACATTTCGAATAGCTCGTCTTGACACACCTAAGCTTGAAGCTACCGATCTTTGCGAATTTCCCTGCTGAAGCAAAACAATGGCTCTAGTCGCGGATTCCGTGTCCATGTGATGTCGAGAACCAGGCATTGTTTACGCAAACAGTAATGTAATCGATAATTAAAGGTAAGGTTACGATAACTTCTTCGTTAGACACAACAAACCCCACTGAGCAACAATGTAATGGCACTCATAGATTCTGCGGTATATCTTAAGATTTTGTTTCTTGTCTACCCACTTAAGAACTACCCTAAACTTGGCGTTTAAGTGTTAATTTATGATCAATAAATATGCCTACTTAACATTTCCATACATCAGTATGCCAACAACTCCCAAAAAAAAATGTGTCGGGCAAAATATCGAAATATTTCAAGTGGGCCCTATTTTGTTTTGAGTAGTTTATTATTATCAACATTTTTCCTCGCAAAGCGTAATAGGCGATGTTGTTGGCCTAATTAAAATAACATACATGTAAAATAATTAACTAAGGGCATTTGTAACCTAAATTATTGGACTTTCTAAACTGTTGTTATTCTTTTATAGGTGGATTTTTCATGTGGTCTTTGCCAGTTTAGCCACCCTAACTGAAGCGGTTATTTGGTAATCGCGTCCCTTTGGTGCAAGTATAGAACCTCATATATTCAAGGAATGCAGATCAGTATTATACCAAAATACACGGAATATTATGTGAGATTACCTTGGGTGTAAAATTAGATAGTTTTGCATAAGAGCTTGTGCTATTCGCTCGTGGGAAATATTTAAAGTGGGTATTACGGTATTCTTTAGTCGTTTATGTTGTTTGTCGATAATATTACACATCAAAATTACCTAAGTACCTATCTTGAATGAATTTGTACTTTTGATATATACTAAAACGTATATGTATATATATATATATATATATATATATATATATATACTATACGCTCTGCTCGCATAACGATCCTAACACGTAATTAGCGACTAAATGTATTTAAATTTGACGTATTTGTATGATTTGACAACTTTCTTAAACATATTTAGGCACTGAAAACGATTAGGCATTAGGCAAGTCGCCCTTAATGTTACTTTCAAGAACATTCAAATGCCCACAAGAATTGTCAAATCACTCAATGACCAACTCTCGCTGGGTGAACGATAGGTAGAAAATAGGGGGGCTCTTTCTAAAATTAAATAAAAATGGGTCAAGATAGTCATTTCAGATCTCTACTAACCCCATCAATCACATATTTTACCGACTATTTTAGCGAGGCGAAGTCTGGTCGAAGCGTCGTGTGATACGAGAGCTGGCGCTTATCTGGGTCAACGCATAAGCATTGCAATTCAGCGGGGTAATGCAGTCAGTGTCTTGGGGACACTTCCGCCTGGTAGTGATCTGGAGCAGTTGAGCGTTTGCAACGGTCTTTATATGATTCAACTGTTCCTTTTGTATTTTAGTCATATAAATAATTTTATATTATTTCTGTAATGAAAGGCATTTTATGTCAATTTTATAAACTTTCAGTTTTTCGAGCCCTACAGGCGTCTATACAGGCATAAACGGCATAGGCAAGTTGCTTTCCGTGTCGCGTCTTCACAATTCCATGAAGGTCGTGGTGGTTTATGTTAAGAAGAAGGCCAATGTCCAGTTAAGTGTCGAACAGTTGGAATCGCGCCACAATTATTTAAATTTTTTTGTGTCGCGTGTTCCAACTGCAGATCTTTCGATTTTTACAAAAGAAGAGTTTTGGCCGAAAAGTGTGTTGGATCGTCGCACCTCGCAGAATTTACGTCTCAGCAAATAGTTTTAAGTATATGTATTTATATGTATTTTAGTTTCATTATATGGTATACATTACATACATTCATATGGGCCGTAAAATTCAGTTTTACAATCCTGTACTTTTCTATAGTTGCCTGAAATAAAAATTTATTAGGTATTATAAACGTGAGAATAATAAAAGCAAGTCATTTAAATTTTCATAAGATTAAGTATAACTTTAACCACACTGTTCTAACATTCAAATTCAAAATATTTATTTGGTTCAAAAACACATAGGAATCAAGAACAAATAGTGAATGTTGACAGCTGCAATGAGTTAGAAAAAACTGTGTAGCAGTGTCAGCGCCCGACTCCTAAACCAGTACCTACAATTGTTCTTCCTTACTTACCATTTTAATACAAAATAAAACATTTTGCAAAATAACAATGGCAAAAGAAAAATTTAAGTTTATAGATAGCTAAAATGAGATACTATAGGTTGAGACTACTGTGTGTATGATTGTGTGAGTGCGTGTGTGTGTGTGTGCGTGTATGAATACATGTGTAAGGCTTATGAGTATTGTTACCTGAGGGTGGTCAACAGTTCTTCTGTTTCTGCATATGAGAGAAAATGGAGCCATTCAGTGGTTTTTTTCTTACATTTGTAAAGGGGGAGGGAATATACGTCTAGACTCGGTTTATTTTATTGTAAAGTAAGCAACTTAGGTGGTAAAATTATCTAGATGATGCCACTGTTGTACGCGACTCAATCGGGTATACTTTATCAGAGCGTCGCTTTGTGGAGCTTAGGTTTGGATCGTAGGTCAGTTGTGAGTGTTTGCGCAGGACCGAAGCTAAGATAAACAGTTGTCTCACCGTTAGAACACCACAAAGTGAGTACAGACTATCAGTGGGAAAGCGTCTTGGTTTTGAGGACATAACCTTCAGGACTGCTCTTTGTGCACGCTCGACCCTCAAGATTTGAGTCTTGATAGCTCCTCCCCAAGCGGTGATACAGTAGGAGTGTATGGATTGTGTCAGAGCAAAGTAAACCATTTTCAGACAATCAGGATTAGCAGCACCTCTCAGATTTCTGAAGACATATATCAGTTTTCTAACTCTAGAAACAGTGGACTCAATATGGGTGGTCCAAGAGGGACTACAGTCTAAGTGTATACCTAGGTATAATAGATATATAAATAGATGGCTGAGTCAGAACAGTAGAAAGCTAGGCTGCTTTATTTTTCTTTCAGATATAACGCAACGTTGACGCACGTGAAATAAATTCACTTGCACTGTCTTATCGTGATTTACTATTTGCTTATTCGAATAAATCTTCGGTAATTGGTGGCTATAATTTTATAGCCTAGTACCTAATTGATGACATCTATTGATTGGATTAAAATTTATAAACTGTGACTAACTTAGGTATAAATTCTATGCATTACTTCTATAATACGTAACAGAAACTCTTTTAGATTCTTAAAGGTGTGATAAATTCGATATTTGGTCATTATCATAAAACAAAAATACCTGACTAATTAAATAATTTGGCGCTCAAAACTTAAAACTTACCTCTGGCAAAACTCGCGGCGCGTAGCCCCGCCGGGGCGGTGTGGAGGGGTCAATAACCGACTTAGGACATTGTACGACGTACAAAATCTGCCTATTTTTGGGGTAAAATTCAGATTATTCTCAAAATAAAAAATGAAATAACTTTCAAGTTATTTGATACAGATGTTTTTTAAACATTTGTCCGACTTTAATTTCTATATCGGAATACGCTCTTCATGGATCTGACAGGGTTTTTGTTACATATTGTATAATATACATTTTACATATTGTATAAGTTACATATGCCAAAGAAATTAACAAAACGAACATTTTTAAGTAAGTGAATGTTAATTACTTTTCAAGTTTTTTTAAGCTGATTATTTACTCGGAGACTATATATGTATACCTAGATTTAATTGATCGATCGAAGCAAGATCTCTAAATCAACTTGGGCAAACCGGCGTTGTATGTATGTATGTTTGTTTGTCCGAGGATAACTTTCGAAGCGTTTATCTGATCATCGTGAAATTTGGTGTAAAGGTAAGTAGCAATGACACAATTTTGGTGTGACTAAATGAGCTAAAAATGTGTTGAGATATTGAGGTTCAAAAGGGATAAAAAATAACAAAATGAGACTATACGGTCAAGTGGCATGTCTAATAAAAGATATTTGTGTGTTTATTTCGACCCAATTTTTATTTTTAGTTTAAACTTAGTTGTTTTTAAGTTATTAGCCATAATAAAAACTGAACTTTGACAAAATTCACAGGATACACCAGTGACCCCACAGTGCTGAAATTTGGTATGCGTGTAGCTTTAGTAATACAAATATAGGCAGAAATCTTGAAATCCAGAAAAACTGCAATTTGTACCCTTAAAAACATTTCCAAAATACATGAACTCCCGTTCCCTGTAATTTGAATTAAACTGTAGGTCAAGTTATTTGGTTCCTCATTTCGGGACACTATTTTATTATTCAAAGATTAAGGCAGGCTTGCACAACCACCCCTAAACGTATTTAGCGACTAAATATGTTTAAATTGTACGTATTTGTATGATTTGACAACTCTTTAAATCATATTTAGCCACTAAATACGTTAAGGCAACGTTGCGCGAGTCGCCCCAAGAATATTTTTTTGTGTTTTGAGATACTCGCGAGATCTCAGTTCGGGCCGAACCACTAGTTATCTCATTAGATCATAATATGGTCCTTACATATGATATTAGCGTTTTGTCGTAATGATCATTTTGATCTGAAATATCTCCTCTTTGGTTAAGAATTCCAAATTCAAATTTAAAAATTCATTTAGCTGGTACATTTGAGTTTTGAAAACAGTCATTCATTTGTTTTTTCATCATTATTTTTTTCTTTGGCGTCGCTTATTACCGCACAATGGAAAACATGAAATATCGGTAGGTATATTTACGAGTACGAGTTCTACCGTGGCACCAGTGCTGCAGAAACAGCTCGAAGGATTAATGATGTGTACGGCGCTGGTGTCGCAAAAGAAAGCACGTTTTTGGTTTCAACGTTTTCGTTCTGGAAATTTGGACCTTCAGAACCAACCCCGTGGACGGCCGGAGACCAAAGTGGAAAATGAAGAATTAAAGGCTATTGTGGAAGCGGATCCATCGCAAAACACTTCAGAGATAGCTGCAGGCTAAGTCGGGATAAGTGATAAAACTGTATTAATCCACTTGAAGCAAATCAGGAAAGTAAAAAACTTGAACACGAATTGAGTTAATCGGAACTTGCAAACACGCGTCGACTGCTGTGTTACTTTGCTCAACCGACACAATATGAAGGGATTTTAAATCGAATCATTACTTGTGATGAAAAGTGGATACTGTACGATAATCGGAAGCGCTCGTCGCAATGGCTGAACCCTGGAGACCCAGCCAAATCCTGCCCTAAACAAAAATTGATGCAAAAGTTACTAGTGAGTGTTTGGTGGACTAGCGCCGGTGTCGTTCACTACAGCTTTCTACATCTGGCCAAACGATTACGGCAGATATCTATTGCCAGCAACTGCAAACCATGAAGGAAGAACTAGCTGCTAAACAACCGAGATTGGTCAATCGCTCTAGGCCACTGCTGCTTCACGACAACGCAAGACCACACACTGCACAATAAACAACCACTAAGTTAGATGAGCTACAATTGGAATGCCTGCGACATCCACCGTACTCTCCGGACCTTGCTCCAACAGGACCATTAACAATTTTAAAAACGTAATTAAACAAAATCTTTATAATAAAGCCTACATATCGGATTATTTAGTTTAGATGATAAACTTGGGATTGAAATTGCTACTCGTTCAAAAGTTTTGCAATTTCGATGTAATTTATTTTCTTTATTGATATGTATTCTAAAAGGATCATTAAAAAAATTAACAAGCCTTGATTCTTGCCTTTTTTCCTGGCTTGCTTGCGAAGGAACAGGCAGTAAAATTGACATTTCAAAGTGATCCTTGTGATTTAATGAATAAAAAGATTTTTATGTTTGATTTTCTAATGCCAAATATACTTTTAGAACTGAAAACCCGGCAGTACAAAAATACAGTAAGTGCCATCTACCACTGATCCCGGTTTTAAAAAGTTATCAGATATCGGAGCGACAGGCCGCGACGACACCGACCAGGAATTTTTAAAATGGCCACTTGCCAGCACAACTCTTTTTAAATTAATTATTGTAATACCAGACTCTAAAGCATTCTAATATAACAACACTCGTGCTGAGTGGGAGTAGAGAGCACTTGCGGAAATTTACGACCGTTTGATTTGCCATCTTAATCTCGGTCGAGCTGAATCACAATTCTATGTCAATCTCTCCGCGATCCCGTAAATTACTGCTATTCCGAAAGACAATCGCCTATACGTCTTGATCAGAGGTTCCCAATTTTATTTGGCCATGGAACCTTAATTGATCATACTTTTTTTGGCGGAACCTTAGCTGGCTATTTTGATAACTAAACTGTTTACCTTGTAGTTTGAATATATTCATGTTAGACTCAAAGAATGAACAAATTATAAATGAAAATAATTATTATAAGTATTGCAAATAATGTATTGTAACAAAGAAATACAATGCACCTAGGTAAAAATTTATTGGGAAGAATGAAATTTTTTCACATTAATTATAAGTCTGATAATTGAACGCAAACCAATCTCGCATCGGTAAGTCTTCACAAACTTAATCAGAACCAGGACAGCTTTCACAACGATTGCCGGGTATTCATCTTTAAGTACAATTCAACTTTAACTCTCGGACGGACCGCGGAATCCCTGTGACCCATCCACGGAACCCCAGGGTTCCGTGGACCACCTTTTAGGAATCACTGGTCTAGATTATAGCTATGCTCTATTCCAAGTTTTCGTAAGCTATTTGGGGAACGTCACATTATCTGCGAATAGTTAAATTTAACATCCGTCAATCGCCATTAGAACGGATAAACAACTGTTCCATCTTCCGCGGTATTCATAATTACTCACATTTTAACAGAACTGAATAAATAAACATTGTTATTTTATTCGACATCAGCTGGGCAGCGGTTTGATTTAAGCTCCGTTTAATATTAGCTGCTCTGAAATATATTTAAACGCAATTATTTAAGGAATGAATCGTGAATAAGCAATCTTTTCTAGTTTTTTAAAACATTAATATATCACTGTTATGCTCATGGTCAAATGCACAGATTCAGATGTTTTTGAAATTAATCCACCAAGGATCTAATATAAAAACTGTTTGTTAGGTGTTTTCAAAACTTCTTAATAGCATTAAAAAATATCGAAATAAATTCAAACCTTATAGTAGTATTATTTTAGTACTGAACCCAACACAATTGTGAACATGACTTCTGCTATAGATATTGCAAGTAGATGATATCTTCATTATCCTATTATTCTTTCTATTTATTTATAATATTATAAACGCGAAAGTTTGTATGTATGGATGTTTGTTACTCTTTCACGCCGGAACGGCTGAACCGATTGCGATGAAATTTGGTATATACGTAGATCATAACCTGGATTAACACATATAGTCTAACTTTTTATTAGCTGCAGTAAAATGACGTTTCTAAATGTCATTCCGTAAAATAATGTTGCCAGCCTAATCTCAATAGGGATGTGATTCAGTTCACAAAAATTAATTAAATAACATTATTATGACGTTTTTGTTTCATTTTGAATGTACCTCCCTATATTTCCACTAAAAAAGATCAATCCTCTAGTATAGTAATAATAATAGGTTAAAAAAATACATTACAACTTAATATTAAATCTCAAAAAAAAAACCAAACTGATTATTCATTTATGATTCACTCATTTAGCTACATCCCTATTTATTTTTCTTCAAAAACCGGCAACCCACAAAACGTCATTTTACTGCAGCTAATAAATAGTTAGACTATAGGCTACTTTTTATAGGCAAACCACGCGTGCGAAGCCGCTGGCAACAGCTAGTTATCAAATAAAACTAATACTTACAAAACAAAAGACAAATCTGTCGGAAGTCAGGCAGATGTTTTTTGTAGTTTAATTAAAAACTTACTTCTTCTTTTGAGTCAGCGGTTTATTTTACAATCACACTATAGATGAATAAAAAACCGGTCAAGTACGTGTCGGACTCGCGCACGAAGGGTTCCGTACCATTATCGTAAAAACGGCAAAAAAATCATGTTTGTTGTATGGGAGCCCCACTTAAATATGTATTTTATTCAATAGCACAATTTTATTTATTTACCTTATTTGAGTTTAGTGCCGATTAAGCTAGTCCTCTAAATTGTATGAGCCCCCATACAACTCTGAGAACTATCTTAATTGGCGTCAACTATGAATGTATGGGGACAACCTTTAATTTTCAACTTTTTTTATTTTTTTGAATTTTTCCTTTACGAGTATGTGTGCTGTAAGATCTTTCATTTTGCCAAATTCCGTGATTCTCGGGAACTACCATATTGGTTTTCGACCCAAAACCTATAGGGTACTTCCGGTTGACCTAGAATTGTCAATTTTGGTTAAAAGCAAGGTCGTACAGCACAAATAAAGGAAAAATTCCGAAAAAGTTGAAAATTAAGGTAAATTTTGGTACTTACAAGTTTTCGCGAAAATCTAAATTTGTCTAATCTTTTTATCGTGTTGGCTCAGGGTCTTTATTTTTATACTCAGTATCTGGTATATATTTCAATTTGCTAGGTCCACCCGTTCCTGACAAAATCGGTGGTGACACACGGATAGTCAGATGGACAGACGGACAAGAGAGTGATCTTATAAGGGTTCCTTTTTTTACCTTTTGAGGTACGAAACCCTAAAAATTAGCCGCTTATATAGCGTTGTCTGTGGCTTGGTTTAAGTCGTCCTTTGTGCAGGTGGTAGGGAACAAAGAACAATTACGCATGTGGACCATGCTTTGGATGGGTTTCCCGCAGTCACAACCAGTTAATGTAGGGTTCCCCATTCCTCATTTACACAGATTTTTCCTAGACCGGCTGACCTAAGTTCGGATTAAAAACTTACAAAAAGTGTTGGCATTGTCAGTTCCCCACCAAGCGCCACCCTACAAAAAAAAATAAAAAACTGTATACTATGTATGTGCTACAGCAATGACAAAACTAGTGTTATAAATTCAAAAACCTAATAAATACTATACCTCTCAGCACTCAGCGACAATGATTAATCCTAAATTCAGTAGGATTAAAATACGATTAACGACAAATTCTTGGTTGTGCAATAAGTTCTATCCCAGGAAAGCAAGAGATCTGAAAATAAAGAGCTTATCGCATATCATTATTATAAATACGGGAATTATCACGTACCGTTTTATCGGTGTATCGACCGACAATGTTTCGGTTCAATTCGTGAACCTTCATCAGGGTGCGTACGAACCGCTCCGAATAACATCTCGCGTCGCACTTATCGCATAATTTTGGTTAGGTTATACTTTGCCCTCCATTAAAAGCCAATGTGTTACAAGTACCAAATGAATATTGGTAGATTTGTATACCTAGAACAAGTTGGAAATATCAGAAAATATAGCAGCCTTATAATAAATATAGAGTCCTTGAAACTTAAAACTCATACCCACTCTTCTAACTTCTATGGCAACTCTTTTACTGTACGAGATAGCCGCCTTCCTATCTTTATAACGATATTGTTTAAGCACTATTTGTCAGCATCAGAAAACTGAGTCTCTTCTCTTATTTTGTTATTATATATGTCGTTGTTGATGTTTGTATTACAGCTGTTTCATAATTGTCTTTTATTTATTATTAGTATTTTACTAATATAGAATGTTTATGTATTGCATTTATATTAATATTACCTACTTTCGTATCTATTTATTTTATTTTAAGCATTTTATTTCGCTTATGTAAGTACACAGTTAAATAAAAAGCTTAAGTTATAAAGCTACCTTCCTTTAACGTTCTCGTAAAATCTAGTCCATCCAGAGGTTGTCTGGAAGAGATCGCTTTTAGCGATAAGATCGCCAATTGTACAATATCTCATATCTAGTTTAAGTGTTCTAAATATGATGTGTTAATTAAAGCGTTTTATATTCTACTCTATTCTAATATAGGGCCAAGGTGTCAAACTGGCACCTGTCAGTTGTATGGGCTACCGAGCGTGACCAGTCGCGTTGGTAATGCGACCGCTATCCGTGACTGGCATGCGTATAAATCTTCAACTACAAAAACTAAAAGAATAAATCGACTGAACATGAGAAGCCGACGCGTAATATCTCGTTGTATAAGCATTGATCCATCCATCCATCTTTCATAACACTCCTTTCAAAGCAATGTCAACACTTCAGTCTCCGTGATTTATTGACGGACGTGGCTCACGGCGATGGCCCTGCGATAAACGCGCTAAAATAAAAATACATTGCTCAAGGCAGATGCCACTAGAGATTTGGACATCAATTTCAAGATTGGATTTCTGATCAGCGCATTTTAAACTTTGAAATTACTAATGTAGGTTTAAATTCAAATGCGTTGAGAGCGTGAGGTAGGCGAGCGATGTGCGTGGGTTTTGGCTGTGATCCAGGAATCACCTGACGACCCTTGTATACCGATAAAACCAAACATTATTTACAGCAGTATCTAACGTACTTATTGTTCCAGAAGATGCCTTATAGTTCAACTATCGACTCCGGAACTCTGATGTATAAATAAACATTTTGTTAATACATTTCACAATACGAAATTGCAGCATCTCATAGAAAGATCCATATGTTTCAGAGTCGAGGTTACTAAACGTATGTTATTATTTATGCCAGAAGAACGATAAAGATACCGATATAGCTTTCTAAACTCGTGGATTCACTTTGTTCAGCGTAGTAGATCAGTTCACGTTAGCCAATACTTTATATATCTTCCAGTCAGAAGTTAGTCTTCAGTCACTCACGGTTAGATTGTATTTTAATGATTGAACAATAAAAATTTTGTATATCCTATGAATAGAAGGAATGCTACAGATTCGTGGTACTTTTCATTCTGTCAGATTATGATGAGCTTCAAAAATGTGCTTTCACCCTGAGTTGTGAAGATTAATAGTGATCGTGACAGACATGTGCGCAAGTGTCTGGTGTGGAGCAATGCTGCCAGCTATGCAGACTGCCAGTGTGCCAAGCAAAAGCTCAGATCTATGGTCTGATAATGCTGCCAAAAATATACCGTACCAGATTAAATTATCCACCGTAATACACGGAAACAATTAGCAACTACAAAATGGGATAGATTAATATTGGTTTGGCGACCTTGGTGTTCTGTAAACAGGAATAGCAGTGAACATGATTTAAATACGAGGGGGTGGGGGTAGGGTGAAAACTAATTGGTTTCGTCTAATTAATAAACGTCAAAACTAATTGAGTGTTCGCCTCTTTCATTCTAGCACATTTAAATTAGGATAGGAAAGGACACCAGGAGCGATCTGTTACCAATATTACACAAATCTGAAGAAACGTATTTAGGTAGAGCCAACTTTTCATTTTAAACATAAAAAGTCTCACTTTAATTTACACCGAAGGCGTATCAGTAAACTGATGGCCAACTCTCTAAATTTCCTGAGGCCCATACCTAGCAGTGGGTGCAGACGGGCAGAAATAATGATGATGATATTGATTATTACGTACCGAATCTTAAAACTAATTTGCTTACAACTTTAATCCACAGATCTCTTAATCAATTCGGTGATACATCCGAAAATCCAAACATTACTTTGGTGTTCCATCTTTTTCACCGAAGATATTATTCCAACACTTAACCAATGGCATAAATACAAGAAATGTATTCGATAGTTCATACTTTTCAAAGGTTAGTTTTTCTTTATTCTTTATTCTTTATTGTACACAAATAGATTTACAGATAAAAATAGCTTACAAAATGGACATGTACAAAGGCGAGCTTAACCCTAATAAGAGTTTTCTTCCAGCAAACCTTTGAAGATAGAGATATTTGATTATAGTGGTGGGTACGTGCACAGAGAATGACATTGGAGTAGAATACTAATATATAGTATATACTATAATAAATACAACACTTAACCATATTAAAAAATAATAATAATACCTATATACTATACCTACATTAGAGATAAACATAATACATTATACAAAATATAAATAATATACCTACTTATACATAATAAATAACCTAAAAGCTTACAAGGACAGGTAATGCTCTTTGACTCTAAGCTTAAAAGTGCTTAGTGATGGACTTGCGCGGATAGAGTGATTTAAGAGTGTTTTAAGATTTGCTTTTTATTTTTGTATAATATATATTTAAAAAGGTGTCTGGAGAGATTGTACCGTTATTTATTGTATATTGCCTTTGTTACTCCAGTGTATTAATGATGTTTTGAAGTGAAATTAAGCACGTATCCACATATTTTAAGAAGCCAGTGTAGCAAAATAATAATATAAAATATCAAACCAACCTTCAATACAATATCTGTTAATGATCCGCTCTCGGTAATATTAGTCTATCTATCTTTCTAATATAAAATAAATTGTTTGTTGAAAAATTACTTTTTCAAAACAAACTGTTATAAAATTCATAATCGGAACCGCAAGCAGATTCAAATGAGCCCAAACACTAGTAGCGATCCATTCAGAAGTTCCGTTGTCTAGCATCCGTCTCCATCATGAGACCACCTCCATGGTACCATATTATTGCATTGTCACCGAAGTTATATATGTATTACATATGTAATACATATATAACTTACATTATAACTTACATGTATGGGTGAAATCCTGCAACTGAATTTTAAACTCGTTCCCCTCAACCGATTGAGCTGAAATTTAGAATACACGCTTATTTTGGATAACAATGCATACTTATAGTAACCATGGCCTGATTCTACTCCCTGGATTGGCTCCAGACGTAAGAACTCTTCAACGATCAACATCACAGATACCGAAATTTAGTATACGCATTTAATTATAATAGCCCGTTCTAAGTTCCACTATGTCATGGCTGCTGCACTCAAAGTTAGCTTTCGAAGAAGGAACTCCTCAACGGTCAACAGCAAAGACACGAAATTTTCTGTACGCATTTATTTATAATATCCTGTTATAATTTCCAGCATGACATGTCTGCTGTACTGAGGGTTGGCTTCCAAGAAGGAACTCCTCAACGGTCAACAGCAAAGACACGAAATTTTGTGTACGCATTTATTTTTAATATCCTGTTATAATTTCCAGCATGACATGTCTGCTGTACTCAGGGTTGGCTTCCAAGAAGGAACTCCTCAATGGTCAACAGCCCAGACACGAAATTTTGTGTACGCATTTATTTATAATATCCTGTTATAATTTCCACCATGACATGTCTTCTGCACTCAGGGTTGGCTTCCAAGAAGGAACTCCTCAACGGTCAACAGCAAAGACACGAAATTTTATGTACGCAAACAAATTTGGAATACACATATAACTTTGGTGACAATTCAATAATATAGTACCATGTAGGTGATCTCATGGTGGAGGCGGATGCTAGACAATGGAACTTCTGAATAGATTGTAGGGGGCTACTAGTATTTGGGCTCATTTGAATCTGCTTGCGGTTCTAATTAAGAATTTTATAAAAGCTTGTTTTGAAAAAGTAATTCTTCAACAAAAAACTTGTTGTATACACAAATATCAAATGTATTAGAAGAATATGTTATACCGTCTCCATGTAATGTGGAAAAATAGCAAGCAATTGATGATATTAGTATCAAGAAAATACATGAGTAAACCGGCATGTAAGTACCATTACTTTGTAGTGTATATTGTCACCCCGAGTCAAGAGGTGTTGATGGATATGTGTCTGTAATTAGACGAGTACGTACACAGATGAATTACAAAGTGCAAACTACTTTTAAATGGGTCATATATACATGACTCAGTACAATTTAAATACATAACTAAAATGCATTTTTACCGCTGAGTTGAATATTTACCACGAGTTAATCAGTCAATAATTATCTATCCTAATATTATAAAGAGGAAATATTTGTTCGTTTGTTTGTCTGTATTGAATAGGCTCCGAAACTACTAGACTGATTTAAAAAAATCTTTCTTTATTGGAAAGCTACACTTTCCCTGGCTGACATAGGCTACTTTTTACCTAACTGCGCAGAAGGAGGGTAATGTTTTTATTGAACAACTACGCGTGCGAATCTGCGAACTGGTGAGCTAGTCAGTTAATAAAACTAGGCTGAGGTGGTTAAATAGATGCAAACGGTGGCGATTTGATTCCCGTTGTGTGGCCAATGTTTGCATGTTTTCAAATATTTGGTTTGTTTGGAGCTAGATAACGCTGCAGTGTGAAACCTTCTTCTTGCTCTTGTCCCGCATTATAATAAATAAATATTGCTGGACATTTCACACAGCGCTATCTAGCCCCAAACTAAGCAGAGCTTGTACTATGGGAACCAGATAACTGATAGAATACTTATATACTTTTTTTTTGTAAATACATACTTATCATATATAGAAAAGAATCCAGACCCGGAACAAATATCTGTAGATCATGCAAACATTTGTTCCGCGGCGGGAATCGAACCCGCAACCTCCTCCGTCTCAGGCGGCTATTCGCCCACTGCGCCACGGAGGTCGTCTGATTGTGTTCCGGTGCACGGATTATGTAGGGTCAGCACATGTATTTTTCTTCCATACCTCTCTACCCCTTTCTTATCCATATCATTCTTCTCACAGTCCATCCATCTCTTCTTCGGCCTTCCTCTCCATCTATATCCATCCACACTCATATCTAACACTCGTTTAGTCACATGATTTTCTTCTCAATTTTTCTATCACTGGCGCTACTTTTAAATTTCCTCTAATATACTCATTCCTTATCTTATCCATTCTCGTCACTCCACACATCCATCTCAACATTCGCATTTCCGCCGCGTGCACTCTTCTTTCATCCGTTCCTTTCGTGGCCCAAAACTCAGAACCATATATTACGACAGCTCTTATGATCTTATTGTAATTTTTTCCCTTAAGTTAAATCGCTGCTGTGTGTTATTTGTTTTGGGGGACGCGGTACTAATACTTATAGTTACTGATTATTAAAACACGATATAATTACTGATTTTAACGGGTATTTATCACGTATATACCTTTTTTATTTGTTATCTCTACGTAGTAATTATGTACAGTGATCGCGAAAGTTTGAAAATACTTTTACCACTCAATGTTATCGGGTTCAGGACCAGGTAAATTATTGATATAATCAATCCTAAATTTACTTGACTTTGGGAATGTAAAATATACAAAAAATATAAGGACAACCAAATCATTTTGAAGAAGTATTATTCAGGGTCTACGACGTAGACCCTGTTGCTACGGCGTAGCAAGATTGGTACGATTTCTTGTAATATTTGTAATGTGAGCTTACGCAGCTAATTTTTCTTATATGAAATGGTAATCTGCGTGCTACTAGCATGTTCCGAAATACGATATTTTTCAGATTGCCTTGGCTAGACATTCACAAAAAAAACGATTACTATTTTGTTATAAGATCTATTTATTTACCATAAAGTATTGTAAGTTTAAATGAGCTAAAGATCAACTCTGGTGTCAGAGTTTTAACAATAACAATATCGACAACCGACGACCTCCGTAGCGCAGTGGGCGAATAGCCAACTGAGACGCAGCAGGTAGCGAGTTCGATTTCCGCCCAGGACCAAATGTTTGCATGATCTACAGATATTTGTTCCGGGTCTGGTTGTTTTTCTATATATTTTAAATATGTATTTACAAAAAAAAAGTATATAAGTATTCTATCAGTTATCTGGTTCCCATAGTACAAGCTCTGCTTAGTTTGGGGCTAGATGGCGCTGGTCCAGCAATATTTATTTATTTATTAATTATTAATATAACTTTTGACAGATCACACTAATATTATAAATGCGAAAGTTTGGATGTTTATTATTTATTTATTTGTTTGTTTGTTACTCAATGACGTCAAAACGGCTAAACCGATTTCGATGAAATTTGGTATGTACGTAGATTATAATTTGGATTATCACATAGACTACTTTCTATCCCATAAATCAGTTCCCAAGGGATAAAAATGGGATGTCAAAGTTTCTACATGTATTCTGCACGCCAGAACAACGCCAGCGAAGCCGCTGGTAACAGCTAGTTGTTTCATAAAACGTAAAATGTTGCTTGGTTTTGAAGCTCTTTCGTTAATTTCAAACATCACAAGAGTTTTTCAAAATCATCGATCGATTGTCCTTTACACGTTTTGTAATATATACCATATTACGTCTGCATAGAGTCTCTAAACATCTAATATACGTAGCCATAATTTACGAAAGAAACGATCACACATCGATACTTCAATGTTAATATCAGATTGACTGCGACATTATTGAAACTGGTAACACCTTCGGCGGCAACCGCAGCCAACAGAAATTCAACCTTATTTCGTCCGGTTAAAGTATATACGAGGGAGATAGTCAGGTGGGTTTAGAGAGAGTGTGTGTAAGTAAAATAGATGTATCTGGCAAGCGTCCCGCTGCCCACTCCGAAGCTTATAAAAGAGGGCAGCGATCTAATCCTACGCCCGGCGTGCCATTCTCCCGACGCACTCCTCATGGGGCGCGCAAACCTCGTTCGATAGTATTTACCAAACAATAAATATACTTCTTATGTATATTGTTTAAGTCAGGGACCAAGTGAAATAAGTGATACGGTAAGTTTGTTTTTAGTGATGGTGTTACCAGCTGGACTGTGTTGTGCAAGTGACTAAGTGTTGCCAGTTTCGGAGCTATGAACACGGATTTCGAAAATGTGGACCAATCGAGTGCTGTAGAAATTGTGTGGTAGATTTAAGAAGATGAAACTAATACAAACTGGAAGGTAACTTTACAACAGTGGTCAGTGTTGCCGAGGCACAAAACTTAAGAATAATTTAAAAATTAATCCACAAAAATCAGTATAATAGTCATCTACTTAATAAAAATGTTATTTAATTGTTACATAATCTGTTGCTGGTTTCTGTTGTAAGGTTACTTACTAAAACTATTAGATTGCACAAACAAATAGGTATAATAATACTACTTTTAAAACATAAAAATGATAGACATCTTTAGCAGCGCCATCTTGACCGTATCAAATTACATTAACTTTTACATAATATACTTTCCATAAGTATTACACAATAAATATACTTAGCTAGAGTATAAATACAAGATAGCTAACAAAACTCCAACAATATTTTTTTTAAATAAAGTGGTTCAAATTATGTAAATCTTACGATCATCTTTATGATCAGATAAAAATAAGAAGCGATCACGCAAAAATACGTGTTATGACCACTATGATTTGTTGCTAAAGTCGCATGTCAATATATCTCTCCCGTGGGTGGAATTGGCATAGAATATCACCATTTGACTTTGAGCATTTTAATCCGCTGTAGGTAGGCATCTGCCTTTTAAATTTAGATATAGTGGTCGCCAACTATCTAACTGTCACGGCCGTTTTGAATCACAAGCAGCGGCTGCCGACGTCACTTAGGAAAGCTGTCGTCACGTACTAAAACACTGGCATGGCATAACACACAAACGAATAATTTATGTATTATTCGATAAGAAGAAAAGAAACGATAAAAAATCATATTCCAATAAAACCAGCCAATTCATTCCAATTTCATTTCTGCCATGAAATGAGCGGTATTTACTTTATGTAGTTATTGCCAGCTGTAAAAATTCTGCTCGTTTTACATTATAAACCACGAATATGCGACCAAAGCACATAATTAATCTAGGACGTGAATTCGTGCCGTTAAAATACCTACAGACATTAATATATTTTTATTTATATAACTATATTAAATAGTCTAACAAATTGTCTGGCGTCACAATTAGTTAATTTTTTTTACCAATATTTAGTACCATTGAGATAATGCCTAGAGACCTTTGCCCAGCAGTGGGAAAATATAGGTTAAATAATAAAAAATAATAATAAATTTAGTATTTAGTGATTATAAATAGTTTTCAATAATAATGACCTAAATTTAAATTGATTTAGAAAACCTAATAAAGATACGCAACAAATGTTCGTCATCTTTGACTAATTATCAATATCCGTGGAATAATAATGACAAAACAATCTGTAGTAAAAAAATGTGTAATAGATAATAAGGGAGTTAATATCAAAGAAACCTACTAAAGTAGACATAAGTTATACCGTCTCTTATCATTTATAGAAGACATTGACAATGCAAAATACCAATCGATTCCCAGAAATAGAGCTGACCTTCCTGTCTTAGTATCTTATGGCTTAGGAGCTGTTCGCTCAAATCCTAAGCTGCCAAAACGGCTAGATCTGGCAGCTTCGATGGTTACGCCACGATAATTCTATTTCGATTATTATCTTCGCCTGTTTATTTCTAGATGACGAATAGCCTTACAAACATCGGAGATACAGTACATTGAAATATTCACGTTACATTATCTAGGAATTTTAAAAGCTATTTTCTACGCACCTTTCAACTTTGATGTAGTTATTTTTTGATCCACCCGTCAACACAACTTTAAGAATACAGTTTAGACTGCCAAATGTAAAATTATTATCTAGCTTTGATCGAAAACTGTATGAATCGTTTTTTTTTTTAATTTTCGTGAACTATACTCCTGTTTTTAAGAAAAAACGGGTCTTTTCGCGCACATATTTTGTTTAATTTTTAATTTCATATTGATATATGGATCGTATTTTGAACTCAAAACTAAACCAAATCAATTAGTAGGTATATGCTCGTATAGAAGGGGCCTCCGGTATGTGACCCATCACTCTAGCATCTCTCGGGGACTAAGATCCCCGGGGTTTAAAACTTGTAGTCCCCAAGTTACTAGCTTCGATACTTGCCAGAACTAAATATCTAGCATAGATTTTTGTCTTGCTAAATATCTAACAAATAATATACACTAGAATCTTGATTAATGCTTGAACATAATCTGGAATATTTGGTGTCAAAATCTAGATACCTAAACCTTAATATATAACTTCTAATACTATTGAAGTTTCGCCTAAAAAGAGTATATTTTATAGTTAGTTTGAACAAATAAATAAAATTAATTAATAGATTTCCTTTAGAGAAGAGCCAACAGGAAACATTAACATAAGAAGTTCGAGTTGAACTAATCGTTGAGTAGATTATTGTTATTATCCATTAATGATGGCCGTTCAATAATTATTGCATAAACATATGACGTGCTGCGCCTAAAACATTGAATAATGTATTAATTGATGGTTCATAAAATATCGTAAATAGTACGCTAGCTGTAGTTCAATTCTAGTTGCAGTGACTCGCTTTACATGAACTTATGTCATCTGTTAACCAGTAAATCACTGGACCTTTCCAATTGGTAAAGTTCAGGTGACCTATTACCAAAAAAATTGGATGTCTGTAAAATCGGTTTACCGACGATAATTTTACGTGATAACGACTGGAAGAGAGATAGATGCTTCACAAGCCGAACGCTTAGGCCGATCGTGCCTCTCTATCGCTTGTTCTGCGCTCTCGCTTGCACGCGCGGCTCAGGCGGAACGTGGCACTTTTTCGTTCGTGCAGCCGGCGTTCATCCATCGATTTATAAGACGTTATCACGTCAAAAACATCAACAAACTAATAAACTTAAGGCCTTTTCAAAGATAAATAAAAAAACACGTCATTAAAAGAACTTTAGCAAATGGTCAAACACACAACTCGCGAATAGAATGATATAAGCATACGTGAATTGATTCAGGTCATCTTATTAGAATCGCCTAGCAGTTGGAGTGATTTTTAATCGCTCTATAAAACTGTTTCGGTACTTTATTACTAATCTCGAATGCTGCCAATTGCAGTTGTAATGGGTTTATTGTAAACTTTCAAGGCGGGAAATCTATGTTTCTACTTCCGAAATCAAAATAGACTATAATAGAGATATTACATGACCATTCATTTGTTATGAACTAGGTCATACAATTACTAGAGATTATCATACTAACATTATACATGCGAATGTGAGTTCATTTATCGTAACAACAGACTACTCTTAGATTCCCTGTGTACCATTGGTATCAAGAACAACGAGTACCGTGGTACGATTTCACTCTGACTCGGAACAAGTATTTGCAGGTCATATAATAAGGTAACAGGACCCAGATAATCCGACGTTTTTGTATCTTGCTACAAACTGGTGATAACTGGTTATTTACACATACAATCATAAGTAGGACGTAGTTTATTATAGCTCATAACATTATTCTAAAGAAAATATTTATATAACCTGCATTTTAAATGCAAAAATGTTTTTTTTAAACATTGACTTCGGGTCATCTTTAAAACTTTGTGGTCTAAGACGCAACATTAACTTCAATACTTAGGGTGAATTTGAGGTTTAATATTGTTTTTTTAGTAACAATAATTTTCTTTAATGATTCTATTTGAGGTTTAGGTTCATTGTAATTATTTTGTTTAAATAAATATTGTCATGGTCCATCATAACATAAATCTATTAAAATTAAAAATAGCAATAAAACATAAGCCTTTCACTTTAATATAAAAATAATACATTATCATTTGACAATAAAACTCGTAGTAACAATTATTAAAATAAAATATTTAAAAATTATGGTCATTAATTTTTAATCACTATTTCACGTGGCCTTCGTTAGGGCTAAAAAACATATCATCAGATTTTACATAATATATTGAAAAAAGACTTCTAAAACTAGATATACAGGTTAAGTACAAAGAAAATACAGTTCAAAAACGAGGCTCGTCTGCTTTTGAATGAGATCAAAATGCCCCGGGCCATGTTACGTTCACTTCAAGGGGCCATCTTAGGGTCATTTACCGGGGAGGGTTAAAACAACTACAAAAACACTATAAATAAGCAAAACAAACGTTGAATTGAATGCATAAAAGTTTATTTTTAGCTGACTTCAAAAAAGGAGGAGGTTCTCAATTTGACTGTTTTTTTTATGTTTGTTACCTCAGAACTTTCGACTGGGTGAACCGATTTTGATGATTGTTTTTTTATTTAAAAGCTGGTACTTCCCGTGTGGTCCCATTCCCTTTTGGTCCAGTTTTGACAATGGCGTCTATGAGAAAATCATATAAGTCTTAAATTTGTTAATTTTTTATATTATGTTATGTTAGCTCAGAACTCCATTATATATCAACCGATTTGGAAAATTAGTTTTTTATTTGAAAGGACATACTTACTTTTAGATTGATCCCATGGAAATTTCATCAAAATTTGGTAGAGTAGTTTGGTTTTTACTATTATCTGAAGTCGGCTATATTTTTGTTAAAAAGTTTCTTGTTAATCTACGGATCCTATAGTGTGAAGCTACTGTCGATTTTATAAATTATTCAAGGTCCACTAATAAAAACAAATAATCTGCATTTGGAACGCACAAATACAAAAAGGTTTGACGAAGCAAGGTTAAAACGTGTGTATTTTTCTTGAGATTTTTCAGAATGTCACTGACAAACTGATGCCTTTTATCAAAATAGCAACTGGCTTCCGTTCGTTTGTAGTTGAGATTTTGTTTATGGATGAGTTCACATTCTCGTGAATTTTAAACAGCTTCGGATCAGTGGAAACGCTTTTTTCTAAAGCGAGCTTAACTTATGTGTACAGGGCCATCTTAGGAGTACCTTTACAGTTTTACGAATAGCTTCAGAGTATTTACATAAAAAACAGTTCCATAGTCACAGTAATTGTAATCACTATGACTCAGGAAATAATATCAAGAAGTAAGGGAGGTAGAAACTGAATAATCCCATGTTTATTCAACGTTGAGAGGCCTACCTTAAATCCACTTGACATTTCCTAGCGTCCATCTAGTAGATGTAAAAACATAGTACAGAATTGACTTTTCACTTTGCCTATTGCCATTATACTTAAGTAGGTTTAGGTGTATTATAGTAGGCACTTCTATTTTCTTTCTAAGTAATGAACGTGAAAATCTGTTAGTCTATTTTCTGAATTAAAAAATGTCTGTAGTAAGCATACTTTAGTTATAGGTAGGTACTTATTGGAGTAAACCTTCTTTACACGCGCTTGACTGGGGAGTAAGATCAGTTTCAGTTTCATTTATGAGCAAACAATACATATTGTGTCGGAATATTTGGTACAGTAAAAAAAATATATATGTAAGTATGTAGGAAATTCATTCTAAAAGATGAATGAATGCGTGACAAGACCGTTACGAAAATTGTGATCAGACGAGGCGAACGGAAGTTGAGAGGGAAATATTAGTTAGTGAAGATAGAAAAAGAGAGAGTTACGTTTAGTATATTACTGTAGAGGCAAGAGAGAGAGTTGCGAGCACGCATTTTCTTTCTCTCTTTCTCTCATAGCCAGTTACGTTTCGTAGGTATATCTAAGACACAGTACAGGCCTATTGACTGTATCACACTGTAGTAGCAAGAGAGAGCAATGCGCGCGCATAAATTCTTTCTCTCTTCCTCTCCTAGCCATTGCATGAAATATATATACTTATATCTCAGTTAGTAGTTTGCTAGCGTTGCGCGAACGGTGATTTCTTGATTATTTTTCGTAATTTCATTTCGATCTTGAACAATTTTATAAAATAATATTTTTAAAATCAAGTTTTACTTCAGTCGTTTTTCGTTTTTCTTTCTTGATTTGCTTACAGTATAACCGATTATCTAAATGGAAAATGAACGACGTCCATTGAAAAGTCCGGTTTAAAAATAAGTACTTAACTAAGATTAAAAACCGGTTCCAACTACAATGAAAAATAAACGGTTTTAAAAACTAAATTTTACATTATCTCGATCGAAGTTGTTTTACAAATTGCAGTCTGCACGCTGAACTAAATAATCTCCGACACTTATAACAACAAGACCAGTACGAGTATAAAAAGTTTAAACAAATTTCTCTGAATTTATCTAGATTCTTCAATATAGTTCCAGCAGCCAAAATAGATGCTAACATTGGCATTCAGATGCTTCCCTCTAATTTTCTATTTTCTCTTTCTAAATATATTTGCGAACTGAAATATGAGGTTGACATTTTTGTCGTGGTTGAAACAATTTCATTAACTGCTTGTTTTGAACTCACTGGTTTACCAATAGAAGTTGACAAACATGTTAAAGGTTCATAATGACAGAAGGAATTAATATCTATAAAAAGAAAGACTACACAAGTAAGGAGTACTAAAAATCTTAATATACTCTTTATTCTTTATTGTACCTACACAAGAAAATACATTATAAAGTACAGAAATAGAGGACATGTACAAAGGCGAGCTTAACCCTATGAAGAGTTTTCTTCCAGCAAACCTTTGAGGCTAGAGAGAGAGATGGTTTTAAAAGTAGGTGTGTGTACAAGAATCATAAATATGTACATATATCTTAAACAAATGAAACGAAATATACCAACAGAAAGAAATAAAATGACTATATATATGACTATATGAAATAAATATACGTACTTAATACACTTATAACTCGAGAACAGCTGGACCGATTTTGATGATCTTTGATTTGTTGGATTTGTCTTAGCCCCGAATAGTAGAATAACTATTAAAATATCATATATTAAAAAAATATGAAGAATATTCATTTTCTCGTACATAGATGCAGCTAATGATGGCCGATTGACAATTCTACCGGTGACGTGTATTGGCAGCCCGCGTCATATGCATGTCAAGGCGGTACGAAGTTCGCCGGGTCAACTTACTAGTTGACCAGGCTTCTCTATGCGATCTATTTGACTAGATTATTAATTTATAAAAAAATTTAGCTTTCATTTTCTTTATTACAAACATAATTTTATGGATCTACCGATTTTTATTCAATATCAAAGTCTTTTATGCATAAATATCACAAGGATCACTTTGAAACGTCAATTTTACTGCCTGTTCCTTCGCAACGAAGCCAGGAAAGAAAGGCAAGAAAACAAGGCTGGTTGTTTGTTTTTAATGATCCTTTGGTATACATAACAATGCAAGTAATAAATTACGTCTAAATTGTAACATTTTGAACAAGTTGGAGCAATTTCAATCCCAAGCTTCTCTATCATCTAAATAATCTGATATTTTATAGTAGGCTTGTTATAAAGATTTTGTTTAGTTGCATTTTTAAATTTGTTAATTGTCAATTTTTGCACATCACTTGGGAGTTTGTTATAAATGCGAACACCTTGCCCTTTAAACGATTTACCAACTTTATGGAGTCAACAAGGGGCAACAGCGAGTATATCTTTATTTCTAGTATTAAAATTATGATTATCGCTATTTTTATTAAACAAATTAATATTTATGTGAACATACATTAGATTTTCATAGATGTATTGACAAAGGAATGTCATAATATATATTTCTCTAAACTTATTGGTTTAAAAACTTCTTTCATACTTTTCATGTACCTTTATCTAAATAAATACTAATATATAACCAGAAGGTGGTAAATTATAGAATAGAATAGAATAATCATTTATTTCGTACACACAAAATGACACACGAAACAATTATAAGGAACAGTAGATACAATTGAATCCAATAAAACAGTTCGACTCATGTGTCTGCGTACCACAATGGCGTTAAGCTCAGCATAATGTTCGATGTTAAGCACCCAACGCTGATTTTTAGCTGAAAATTGGAATCTCAAGTGTAAGTCGACAGACGTCTCATAAATAACCACATAATAATCTTCGTGCCATCTTAACATATTTCAAAACATTACAAATCGTGTAAATAAAAGGAAATCACTTAAGTACAGAATTATATGACAACTAGAACCACATTAAACTACTTTCGCCACGATGCTTAAACGTATTTAATGGCTAAATATGATTTAGAGAGTTCTCAAATCATACATACACGTCAATAAAACATTACCCTCCTACTGCGCAGTCACGTAAAGTACATCCTATATCTCAAGTCCATTCATAATCTTTCTAGGTATATAGGTAACAAATTCCATTGAAATCGGTCGAGCCGTTAAGTCGTGAAAAGGTAACAAACAGACAGAGAGACAGAGTTACTTTCAAATCGGTGTGTACGTAGATTATAACCTGGATTAACACATAGGCTACTTTTTGATGACAAACAACGCGTGCGAAGCCGCTAGTGGAAGCTCGTTATACATATTAACTTTTCTCTTGAATCATTCTATCTATTGCTGAAAACTACATTAAAATCTGTTGAGTAGTTTAAAAGATCTATCTAAAGTAACAGACAGCGGAAGCGACTTCATTTTATACTATGTATGTAAAGAATACCTTAAAATATGCCAAATACGTTTAGGGATCATTGTGCAAGCCGGGCTTAACGTATCAAGTAAGCCCGGCTTGTACAGCGATTCCTAAACGTATTTAGTGACTAAACATGTTTAGATTTGACGTATTTGTTTGATATGACAACTTTCTTAAACATATTGTTTTAATTATTCAAATTATTAGTATTGTTAGGAGGACTGTAACTTCAGTCTCCATAGCAACTGTTTTTTCGCTATTTGTTCTCTTGTCATTGTATTGTAAAATATAAAACATTCGTCACAAGTTCCAACAGTATTTATTTTAGTTTAATACTTATTTAGGCACTAAATAGGATTAGTTATCGTTGCGCATTTCGCCCTAGAATCTGTTTCGTAAAAGAAGTCCTTTGGTGATGGGCGCTAGTGTTTATGCTCGAAAACAAATATTTTAATTCTTTTCGAGCATAGACACTAACGCCCATATTTGTGTTTTCATATTTTGGGAGACTTTTGTGAAACGGACACTAAGGGTGACTTACGCAACGATCCCTAAACGTTACCTACGTTTTAGTGGCTAAATAAGATTTAAGGAGTTTTCAAATCATACAAATACATCACATTTAAACATGTTTAGTCATTAAATACGTTTAGGAATTGTTGTGCTAGCCAGGCTTAATAACAAAGATAGTTTTTAAGTCAAAACTTCTTTAGGCGCGTTGGACATATTTTGAGATGGGATAAAACTATTGAACTCGCGACACTGTTACCGTTACCGACACCTCTGTATATAAGTATCTCGTAATTGTTCAAGTTTTCACTTCTGTCCGGAGTGTCACTTTTTTTTTAATAACTGTAGATAGTAGGAAGAATCACTGTAATATAATATAATTATATTATTAGTATATATATATATATATATATATATATATATATATATATATATATATAATTATCACAGTGGAGGCATTTAATAAACAATGGGGCCATTATGTGACAGCTATGTGGTAGTCAGTAGATAAAAGGCAGCATGTACTTAGGTAAGACTGAGTTCTAATCTCTGACCGCGGCTGCTCAAAAGGCTAACTTTACTTCATTTTATTGCAATGACGAAGTAAAGACTGTTTCAGGGGAGAATGTCGACTGGACTCTAGAAACAAAAATACAAATTTTCAACCCTATTTTCATTTGATAACCGTGAGTCCCTCAAACGGTCACGGAACTTTTGTAAAACGGACTCTACCGCAAAAAGCAAAATATGTACCTGTCCAAAAATCTATACCCGTACACGTAAAGGTGGAATATCTCTGATAGCAATGTCATTAAAGTCTTTAATTTATCAATAAACCGAATTTATAGAACGGTTTGATAAATCTACTGTATCATAGAATCATATATATCGTTAGGACAAATAGGTGTTGAAGTTTAAATTATTGTTTTATATTCTTTAATTCTTACCTACCAGAAAAAATATTCAAGCCAAAAATATGATGTAGCATTGACATGAAACCTAGCTAATAAATAATAAAAATGAATTATTTACGTTGAAACGCTACGCTTGTGTTTGAAGAAACATAAACACTGGCGTATAAATAATTTAAAATTAGTTTATTTAGTGGGATTTAGTAGCAATATTTCAAAGACTGCCGAAAGAAACGTGACATACAAAGCAAACAAACTATTATGACGAAAATATTACTAGAATTCCTGCCTACAACGTAGGACGAACACTAAACCTAAGTTGGCCCATATATCGTCGCTGTTCTGACTAAGTGACGTAACCGACATTTTGGCGTAACTGACATTTGTAATGTTACTTTTATCTACTTTTGAAGACGAACCGATCTGTCTAATCGGCGTATCTGTATCTTCTACTATGTCTAGTCTAGAGGTATGTTTGACGTATCTACATATCTTAAAATTATAAATCATTCGAAGTGCCCTAAGTAGGTACCTACACTTACGACTTTTAGTAATATTTTATAAAATGTCGGTTACGTCACTTAGTCAGAACAGCGACGATATAATATAGGAGTTAGGATTTTTTTACCAAACTCTTTGAGTTGAACCTGAATTGTAGAGATAAATTAACTACACAAGATAATTGTGATCGTTTGATTACATGAAACAGATGGTCAGGAAATTCAATGCGCAAATCCTGAACCATAATCCATGGTAAAATATGTAACCAAAATTGTCGACAAATCACATGAAAATCTAGCTAATCTTATTCTTACATCTTAACAAAAAAAAAATCCCAAATCAACTTGGGCAAATCGGCGTAGTAGGTATGTATGTATGTATGTTTGTTTGTCCGAGGATACCTTTCGAAGCGTTGATCCAATCATCGTGAAATTTGGTATATCGGTTGGTAGTGATGGCACAATCCTGGTGTGACATAATAATTGACGAAATTCTCAGGGTACAGCAGTGACTCCACTGTGCTGAAATTTAGTATAAGTGTAGCTTTAGTGACATAAATATAGGGAAAAGTCTGCAATCCATATCAATAACTGCAATTTTTACCCCAAAAAAGTTAACCAATTACCATGAACTCCCGTTACCTGTAATTTGAATGAAACTGCAGGTCAAGTTTTTGGGTTGTGCGTTTCATGGCACTATTCAATCAAAATATAGACACAGATTCATTTTTTTTTTGTTTTTATTGGAGGCACACGACATCTCAATTCGGGCGAACCACTAGTTTATTTATACATATATTCATAACTTTTAGCTTAATCTTAAAATTTCCTCTTTTTGTCTAGCTACCCACTAATCGCGTTGTACAGACTAGATAGACGTTCGATTTTGAAAATCCAGCGCTTTCGTTTTACGAAAACCTTTTTAAAAGTAAAATTTTATCTATTTCCGGTTTTGTCCTTGAAAGAGGTTTAATTTAAAAATTCTAGTAAAATCACGAAATCAAAAGTGGTTTTAGAATGTTTTTCGAATAGTTATATTATTTTTGTAAATTTTAAACAACATTTATGCTGAACTTCAGTAGATAAATATATTTTCACACCACCTGCTCGACAATGGCAATTATATGACATGCATGTAAACCTCACCGAAGGCAGGTGACTAAATCCCTATTGCTGAGCCGGGAGTAAAGGGATTCAATACGCCCGTGACGCAAAACACTGCTTTATCCCCACGTTTAATAATCTACTGTTATTTGTCCTTGACCTAAGTAGATTATAGAGGATATTGGAACAGAGAACAGGCTGCTCGAGTATTTTGATCTAAACCATTAATATGATCCAATGCACTGTTTGGACTTGATCTGAATCTAATTGTGTAGAGGTATTAGCAAATAAGCCTTTACGGAAGTGCCACATTCAAGGTCATGTATGAGTCATGAATGGTCTGTTGATGTCCTAAAAGGTTTGACTAGGTCTGACAAAGACATCCTAACCCTAGATTATCATAAAAACTCATCGAACTAACGATAGTACCTACAATATATTAATCAGTGTCTTAGTTAGTTACCTTTAATCTGCCAATTTCATGCCAGTATATTTTTCCTAAGCTACAGGGGCCAAATCATGTTGATAAAACTTGTATCGACAGTTTCCGATAGCTGCCTACCCACACTCGATAGGTAAAATGTAAGGTAAAAATCCGACAAAATGCAAAGCCCAAATCGTTTAACTACAAAACTGAAAAAGCATTAAAATCAGAATTATATGAAAAAACACAACCTTTTTAGTAGTCGTAAACAGAAGTGACCACAAATCAGCACCGGGCGCTCGAGCCGGGCAGCGCCCGCTATAAAAAGATCATCACAGGACGGCCGGCGACCGCCGCCGCCGCCATGCGACATGCAACCCTGGAAAGCGACTCGGCTGTGCCATCGAGTACTGTTGCCAAAATAATTAAAGAAATCTCCGGCGGTGTCCCTCCACCGCGCCCGCGCCGCTCTAAAATCGTCGCTCTTCGCCCGGGAGTCGAAACTCGGGGCGCGGCGGGAAAACATCTCCCGCGCCACTTTTATTTCTTCTTTCCTTCCCGACGCTGTCGAAAAAAATATTTCAGTAAGTTCCAAATTCTCATAAAATTAAACGACTCTGAGTGTAGCAACATAAAGTGCGATTAAAGTGTATAACGGTTGTATAAGGAAGTTTGTGTCTATACATTTTATGTGATTTGTGTTACATAACGCGAAACATCATCTTATTTTTAAAAATACCGCATTTTGTAGACGCCTTTGGCACCGAAATAGCTTCGCGTCACGTGGTACACTTTCGACCTATAGCATGGCTCCACATTTAACTATTACTGTAAATTCGAATCTTCTCCTTCTGTAGGCTAATATAAATATATTCATATTTATTAAATATTTTAGTCTGATTAAAAAACCTAAAGTATTTTTTTAACAATTATTAGCAGTTATTTAGAATTATAAGACTTTGTTTTGATTAAAAATGTTCGTAACATAAATAAAAGGTGGCGCTGCTATCGACCTTTCATTCTACAAATTTTCTACGTCAGTCTATGAAAAATGACGGCTGGATTGGATACGTGTTCTTGTAGTTTATGATATTTACTTACGAGCAAAAGTATTATTTTAGTACAAATATAGTTAGAAAATTTATTTTTAAGGCTTAGAATTTTCAAGTTCAGTGAAAGACTATCTATACTTTTATCTCATGCAATACAAAACTTTTGGTGAGTGTACGGGAGCGTTGACGATGGGGACACGATGAATTCTATCTTAATTTAAGTTAGCTTAGTGCTCATTACATGTAAATATTGCTTGTCCATTTATGTAGTGATAAAATCTCTATCTAAATCTGCAAAAACAGCAAGACTACCAATAAACAAAGGTGTCACAATTCAACAAAAAATTGGGTTACTGATACTAAAAATTAACCATCGGGTACCATCCATGTGTATCAGCTGTTATTTATTGAATTTTAGATAAACTTACAACTAGAAGAATTTTTCTTTTATTTTCTTACATCAAATGGATAATCATTGTTATAACCTCAAAACTTCAAGTTATGAATGATGACTCGTCATTTCTAACCTATATCTGTTTTTGCTTTTTAGAACTGACGGCAACGTAGTAATTCCACTATGGAGGACGCTTTCACCAAATCCGTGGACGAAGTCCTAGGATATTTTGGTACAGACCCCGACAAAGGTCTCAGTGCAGATCAAGTCAAAAGGAACCAGGACAAATATGGGCCAAATGGTGAGTTTTTTGTTTAACCTTATCAACATTTATTTGCACATAATTATAAATTATCTATAAGCTATGAACTAGTCAGAATGGTTGTATACAGACGGCAAGGTCAGCTGATACAGAAGCACGATTACTATTAGAATATTCTCCTTCATAGTCTGTTTATTCAATATATTATGTTATAATAGTAGTCATACTTATTCATAATAGTCTCTTGAGCTGGATGTACTCTTGTCATATGCTACACCTAAATGCATCATAAAAGAAACTTTTCAATTCATTATAGGCAACAGAAGGGATTCTTTGTTTTGGATGCAAATTGATTGCAATTTGCAGTTCTTAAGACGCAGCAGAGAAGGGGGATAATGCACAATACTCCCGGGATATCTTATTAATGGTTATATTCCCCCCACCTTAGAAATTTTACAGTATATATAATGGGATAAAATATACTATGAAATCAATCAATATTATCTTTGGTGTTATCAATAGATTGTTCTCTATTGCGTGATATTAGTTCTAAACATGCAATCTGTAGTGAATAGAGATAGCAGCTAAACATCTTCAACGTAATAGTCACAAAATAGACATATGTCCCGATCCTGGTCATAATCTATCTCTATACCAAATATCATTCAAATCGATCCATCTGTAGTTGTCAAAATGTAACAAACAGAGAGAGTTACTTTCAATAATATTAGCAGGATATTTGGATGGGTGATCACTAGTAGCTTTGACGAGTGAGCACTTGAGGGCATGTTAAGATTTGGGGCCTGGTTTTAAAAAGCTATGTTGGAGTCTTAGTAGTTGCAGTAAAAAGTGGTATCAGGGTTAAGCACAAACTTACTTATATTCAACGCATAGTGCAGTTCCCATAGACAAGCTTATATAATATGTATATAATAATTTGAAATAAGTAAAAATAGCCATTATTCTCCTAACAACAACAGTTTTTTTTTACTTCTTGGAGATATGGGCCACCAGATGGTATGTGGCATCGCCTATAACAAAGGTTTCTTTGTAGGTCACACACCTTAGAAACTTGCCCTATCGACTCACTGCCCTGCATCCATCAATCTATGGCATACAATTAATTAATTTATCAAATAAAGTTCTCTTTATAAATCTTATGTAATTATGCATAATATTATACAATGTTCCATAGCTACACCAGTCAGGGTTATTTGAAATGGTGCCAGATGATCACACCACACTTGAATCATTCATTGTTGACAAGAGGAATTAAAAATAAAGTTACCTTTGCCATAATGTCTCTGGACTCATTTAAATAGATGTGGTTCATTCGACACTTTCAAAATTGTAGTCAATTTAGGTGTTTTTCAAACATTGTTAGAATCTTTAGAAATATCTAAGTATCTAACTTAGTTTGTCTAATGTTCCTAATCTAAACCGATGAACATTTCTTGCAATCATCCCAGGTGTGAGTGACATGGCATCTTGATTCACACAAAGTCAATTAACTGCTCAGTCTCTTCTTTGTGTCTATTCTTTGTTTACAAAAGATGTGTGTTAATTATATTCAAAAGGTAAAAAGTCTCACCTTCCAGTAACATTAGCTGCGATTAGCTCTATTGACACAATTTTGTAATCAAACATTTTTATCATATTGTTAAAGGTAAAATATTTGATAAGAACTAAGCGATTATGCTGCACACTTACCTACATCAGAATAAATACATGAATGTGTATTAGTTGCCTGTATGTGTATGACCTCATTGCTTGTAGGTCGCTATTACAAAGAACAAGGTAGAAACATTTCCAAGATTGTCTTGATCAAATGACACAATATTTTCCTTGCAAATAAAAATAAACTGAATTTTGGCGAATCTCAGCTTTATCGAGAACAAGATAAAACATTGCAGTTTTTTCTTCACAATACATTAGATATTTACCGTTCAAAGATACCTATTTTATCTGTAAAGCAGAGCACGTGCGCGTATCAATAAAATTACGCATTCCTTTCAAGTTGTAATCGGTGTATTGGTGCACATAAATACTGTTGAGATGTGTTTGATGTACGCGAAATGTACAGCGAGATTGATCGTGGGCCGGTCGAAGCTTCGCAGTCGGAGAGCGATGGATGATGGACGATGAAGTACACGAAGCAGATGCTTATTCTGTGGCTTGAAGTGATGTTTATTTATAAGTACAAGAGCTGTGGGGTCATCGTGGAAGCGATTGGCCAATGGTGCGTATGCTTAGCTAAAGGCCGGTGGATAGGCGCCCTCAGGCGTAGCAACGCGACGTTGCGTACTACCCTTGTATCTAGGCTCACACACCCCTGCCTGACTATAAATATCAAAAAAGATTTGTAAAATATAAATTCGCATAATACATACCTACTTCTACTTACCTAACTAGTTCTCGCGATGCCGGGACCAGAGTTCGAAAAAATATGTTATGTATGTATCTCCTATTTCTATGGGGTTCAAGTCTAAAGAAAAACTTAGGTAGAGATGTGTTAAGGGGATAAACTTATACCTAATTAATTCAACAATTGTATTATCAAATTGTAATTTTATGTAGGTATTTGCAACATTATTCGTTCAATGTGCCTAACATTAAAACTGCATTGAAAACTGACACAGATTATTTTGAATTATCTCGTATAATTTTAAAACACGTGTTCCTGCTTTAAAGATCTTTATAGATATTGCAGCTTTGCGATAAAACAATTGTTGTATGTTAATTTACTTTGCACATTTTACAACAGTATTGGTATTATGTACGTGAGCACGTATAATAATGACTTTATTACCGGCGGCAATATTCATTACAACGGAAACATTGTCAAACAAAGACACGCGGCTAACATAGTCTAGCCAGGCTTTGTTTACTTTTTCGACTTCGTACCTACAAAGGATGGTTGTTTTACTTCAGAAACATCGCGTAAACTTCGCGTCACTCTTGGGAACCTTGGTCACAACACAGCACGGTTGGATAATCTCAAAATTGAATCCACAATATATCTTTTGCAGCTTACACATCGCTATGTAAACGCAATGGTGCTTACATATATTTGCACGCCTCATTTTCATCTCAATTAATAGAACTGACCAACTAAGGTGATCGTGTTCCGTGTCACATAGTTAGTATAGCAGGGCAGCTACCTTGACCACATTTTCCATAAATTTACACACTTGACAAAACACCTGAATCTAGTTACTGATTCCTCCGACCACGTGCTTCGTCCTCTGTCAAATTCAAACATTGTCCATGCTTACCATCATCGGTTGGTTGGACCTAGCCTTCTAAACCTCTAAATCATCACATAGATGTCGCCGAATTCTATGAATCATACAAATATTTTGTGCCTATTGAATCATTTAGGTATTCATCATTTCTTCATCTCATGTTTTGTGTGAATAATTATGCTTCGACCTCAAAACCTATAAACCGTTTGTATGCATAGACTTACGTACACGTAGGTATGTTATTCCTGATAAAGCGACGTTATGTGTTCTTATTAGCAAGGCAAATTTAATCCTAACCGATATTAACCGTAATCTACTAACGGACGGAAGTATCTTAATTTTGTTGGAATTTTGTACCACCGTCGTCGGTATTACTGCGGCTGAGTCAATTAGGAGAGAGAATATTGAGTTGGAAACGCTCTCGACTGCCCCTCGGCGCGGCGGCGAGCGTGTTCGAGTGCCTGGTAAAATATTATTAGGTACCCGGGTTATTTATTTTGTTTTTATTTGGCGGGTTGCGGCTGAAGGTATAACTACTATACACAGACACATCTCACGTGCAAATTTTCTATCTGTAGAAAACCAACGTCTGACCGCGACGATAGTATTGAGGTCACAATAAAACCTTACCTACCTAACTTTCCTTCTCACGACATCGTGTCGTTACGTTACACTCGTAACACAACTGGAACAAAAAAATGATTAGGCTCGCCTCTCTCCGTGTGATTCAATAATGTATTCGCTTCCTACAAATTCGAGATAATTCGAAAATTCAAATTGTTCTCAGTAATAATTGCACAATGCACTTCTGTGACAGTATTAATCAAAATATAACGTTAAATAGTCCACCACTGTTCAGGTAATCTGCTAACAGTGACAATAAAATTGCTAAAAACTTTCTTGGTAATATAAGTACCTACATAATTAATCAACAAATCACTAATTATACGTGCCTATTCAAGTTTGTTTGAAAATCTAGACACAGAAAGTTCGCAAATATTTTTTGCTTTACTTTCATTGCGTGATTTCTCTCGACTTTCACTTTGAGGCAAAAATACCAATCTCTTTCAAAACGTCATTCAATCCTTATCGTACTTTCACCTTTACCTCAATATAACCTTAAAGTGATATTTGTGTTATATTAACGGTAACTGATAACGGTTTAATAGTAGAATTTACCTTCCGATAGTATAATCCTCATTGATTAACTTGCCTCGAAACGTTTTGCCTGTTGCATGTTGAAGAATAAACAAACGGCAGCCAAGGTCGCCACGATCCACCTGTGGTTTTCCACCTACGATTGTTACTTTACGTATTAGCTCTAAACCCTATTCTTTCCATGCGAATCGCTATCATAAAATCTAATTTAACTTCGCGTTCGCAGTCATAAATCGGTACATCAATGTTGTATCTAAAATATAATCAAATATTGTCTATTGTAATATATTATTGACATTCGAACCACGCGTATCATTGTTATGACGTGGGTCTTGGATGAGGAAGTGCCACCGCTTCGAGCAAGATCGACTGATCGTGCTGTTTTTTTTTTGAAGTTTTTACAAGCTTTTTTTTTTGTTAACTTAGTATTTTTCTAACTTTTGCGATCACTGTATGTACATAATTATTGATTAAAACGGGTATTTATCGCGTTTGTACCTTTTTTATTTGTTATCCCGACGTTTCGGCTGTGTTGCAACAGTCATGGTCTCTGGCTGAATGGATATTTTTGTTAACTTGCAATGTATGTATGTTTGTCCGGGTGGAATTTTGCAACTGAATTTTAAACCCGGTTCCCCTCAACCGATTGAGCTGAAATTTGGAATACATATGTAACTTCGGTGACATGGTACCATGGAGATGGTCTCATGATGGACACGGATGCTAGACAACGGACCTTCTGAATGGATTATAGTAGGCTACTAGTGTTTGGGCTCATTTGAATCTGCTTGCGGTTCCGATTATGAATTGTATAAACGCTTGTTTTTGGAATCGTCTGGATCACGAGAGTGACAAAGACTATATGGATTTCAGTAAAACTGCAACGAAACGAATATGCGTAAATTTGCGCAATAATAAAACGGGGTAGAAAAAATGAAAATCCCGACTGCAAAACGAACAGACAAGCTTGCTAATTATATTAATCAACATTAATAATACTGCATCTATAGTATCATCACAAACTATAGTCCCCGCCTGCGATTATCAAAATTATCTGACATTGCCGACTGTGTACAGTTACAGATGATTCTCACTGATCAGTGCAGATGCTGACACCGCGTTATCGATACGTTGACTAATTGTTATTGCTTACATTAGTCTCGCCGGGCTGCCAGTCGGACTGAATACGCAAATAGAGTCGATACATCGATTGACTAACCGCACGTTGCCCGATTACACTGCACGATTAAGAGGCTCATGCATTCTACTGACAACAAAGTCAACTAACAATTTTTCTCTGATATTAGTCTGAATAACTCACAAAATCTATGAACAAACACCACGTTGAATATAAAACATAATTAAATCAAACGATATCTTGCATTCTCATTGACGACGTTTCAATTTCTTAGAAGTTTTGTGCAATGCAACAATTAAATTGTAACTCGTTATTGATTGCTATTAATCGATGTGCGGATAAAAAGACCATTGTATCCGGATCGTCAGCGAGGTTGTGACGTAGTCGTTGCGTCTGTGGTTAGGTCAGTGAGTGGGTCGCGCCATCACAGACTCACGTCGTGGCCCAATGAACGGACCGACTACTCACGCACACTCAAGTACTATAGTCTAGTATTATCTTGTACTTTTTGCATACTATGTTATCATACTGTTTATCACCTTTCGATGTCGCGAGACTATTTAAATGCGTTGTCTGCCTTGATAAAGGATATCCTTATGATAATAAGACCTGCCTAATGAATTTGTTACTAGGCAAAAGGTCAGGCTTTTCGCAAGTGGAATGCCTAAAATAAGAAACAATCAAAATCGCTCTCCAAATGACTACCAACTTTCTATAATAGAAATCGTTGTGCTCTGTTCTGCCATAGTTACGCACGGCTACACATTAAGCTATACATGTCCAGTATAAGCTGACCTCTCATTCTACGAAAAGCCTATACAATGCGAGGTCAGCGTATACTGGAAATGTATAGCTTGATGCGTAGTCGGGTGTACCTGTATCGGCGCTTGTAGTACTATCAGTTACACAATTAATACTAAGCCACTCTCCTCATAAATTGAATTGAATTACGCTTCAATCGTCCACTTATCGCAAAAATCGGAACACTACGTTCAAGTTTTGATTAGTCAGATGATGTAAACACACGTTTTTTATTTGAGCTGATATCTTCGTAGTTGCGGAATTCAAACCAGTTTAGGTGTTTGTTGATATTGTATGCAGATTCGTGGTTTAGAAATTATGTCTGAACCGTCGGGAGTACGGCGTCAGCATTCGTATAATGACGTCACAGTTTGCATGTACCTACTATTATTTGATCTGTGGATACACAAAGCTAGCGCCGTTGGATCTCTTCGTTTTAGCCGCTGTGCCCGGCCGTAGTGTATTTATGTACGATCGTAACTACTGAGATAGATCGCACGTCTGTTCTGACTGGTTTATCGCCAGCTAAATTAACTCCTTTGATGTTTTATTCAAAATTCTTATCGCCGCTCTTTTCTCTTTTCAGAACTGCCTACTGAGGAAGGTAAGCATCTACAAACGTCAAAGACCGGAGTAAGATAACCCTTGGTCCCTTGAAAATCCCAATGGATCTTACAAATCTCTATACAAAGTAAAGTCTATTAGGCGATATTTAAATTCTGTGTTGGGCCTTGAATAAAAAATCTGTGCTCATGTGATGTAAACCTGTCTGCTTTACATTTGTATAAATAGAGACAAGTAGTATTTCTCTCACTTGTCACGTGGAATACACTCGTTTTATGAAATTGCATTAATAAGCTAGTAAAAAACTAATTTAGTTAAAAGGCTAAATCTACATTTATGAGTACATGTAAAGCCCTTGTCTCACAAAATGTCGACCTACTTTCTTTCGCTCAATATTTGAAACTGAAGCCCACTAGAATCACTCTTTTGATACGTTATAAGCTATTCTTCGGTATTTCTTCTAAAGTATTGCCATGTCTCTTTTAATTTTAGGTAAAAGTTTATGGCAGTTAGTACTGGAGCAATTCGATGACCTCTTAGTAAAGATTTTGCTATTAGCCGCTATTATATCATTCGTAAGTATAAAATGTATTAGCACTATGAAATGCTTACTTTGTTTTCTTTAGAGATAAGATGCCTAATGTGACATGTTTTTTTTCAGGTTTTAGCTTTATTTGAAGAACACGAAGATGCTTTCTCAGCCTTCGTAGAACCCTTCGTTATTTTACTAATTCTTATCGCTAACGCCATAGTAGGAGTATGGCAGGTAAGATTTGTCGATAAAATAACAAAGAAATGAAACCCTTTAGAATGTTGAACAGTTGATATAATGCATTCATATATTTCCAGGAAAGAAATGCAGAATCCGCCATCGAAGCCTTAAAAGAATACGAGCCCGAAATGGGTAAAGTAGTCAGAGGCGACAAATCAGGCGTACAGAAAGTAAGAGCGAAAGAAATCGTCCCCGGTGACGTCGTCGAGGTCTCCGTCGGTGACAAGATCCCCGCCGACATCCGCCTTATCAAGATCTTCTCGACCACGATCCGTATTGACCAGTCTATCCTGACTGGTGAATCCGTCTCCGTGATCAAGCACACCGATGCCATTCCAGACCCCCGCGCCGTCAACCAGGACAAGAAGAACATCCTCTTCTCCGGAACTAACGTTGCCGCCGGCAAGGCCCGCGGTGTCGTCATCGGCACTGGCTTGAACACCGCCATCGGCAAGATCCGTGTTGAGATGTCCGAGACTGAAGATATCAAGACTCCCCTGCAGCAGAAGCTCGACGAGTTCGGTGAGCAGCTGTCCAAGGTAATCTCCGTCATTTGCGTCGCCGTCTGGGCTATCAACATCGGTCACTTCAACGACCCCGCCCACGGAGGCAGCTGGATCAAGGGTGCCGTCTACTACTTCAAAATCGCCGTCGCTCTCGCCGTCGCCGCCATTCCAGAGGGTCTTCCCGCTGTCATCACCACTTGTCTCGCTCTCGGTACCCGCCGTATGGCTAAGAAGAATGCTATCGTCAGGTCTCTGCCCTCCGTAGAGACCCTGGGTTGCACATCCGTCATCTGCTCCGACAAAACCGGAACTCTCACCACCAACCAGATGTCCGTCTCCCGTATGTTCGTCTTCGAGAAGGTTGAAGGTGGCGATAGCAGCTTCCTGGAATTCGAGATCACCGGTTCCACCTACGAGCCCATCGGCGACGTCTACCTGAAGGGACAGAAGGTCAAGGCCGCTGAATTCGACACCCTCCACGAGATGGGAACCATCTGTATCATGTGTAACGACTCTGCTATTGACTTCAACGAGTTCAAGCAGGCCTTCGAGAAGGTCGGTGAGGCCACCGAGACCGCCCTGATCGTACTCGCTGAGAAGATGAACCCTTTCAACGTTCCCAAGACTGGACTCGACCGTCGTTCCTCCGCCATCGTCGTCCGCCAGGAGATTGAAACCAAATGGAAGAAGGAATTCACTCTTGAATTCTCCCGTGACAGGAAATCGATGTCCTCCTACTGCACACCCCTGAAGCCTTCCCGCCTCGGAAACGGACCCAAGCTCTTCGTCAAGGGTGCTCCTGAAGGTGTCTTGGACCGCTGTAGCCACGCCCGTGTCGGAACCAGCAAGGTACCTCTGACCGCTACCCTGAAGAACCGCATCCTCGAGCTGACCCGCCAGTACGGTACCGGCCGCGACACGCTCCGTTGCTTGGCCCTGGCCACCGCTGATAACCCTCTGAAACCCGAAGAGATGGACCTCGGAGACTCTACTAAGTTCTTCACCTACGAAGTGAACCTTACCTTCATCGGAGTCGTCGGTATGTTGGACCCTCCCCGTAAGGAGGTATTCGACTCTATCGTCCGTTGCCGCGCCGCCGGTATCCGCGTCATTGTCATCACTGGTGACAACAAGGCCACAGCTGAAGCTATCTGCAGGTAATTTATATATTTCTCACTGAAAAATCTCGCAATTCATACGATCCTGAAATCTTTTCATACATCACTTTCACTCTAATTCTCTCTCTCTCGCCTTTCAGACGTATTGGAGTGTTCACTGAGGAAGAAGACACCACTGGTAAATCGTACTCTGGTCGCGAGTTCGACGACCTGTCCGTATCTGAACAGCGCTCCGCCTGCGGCCGCGCCCGTCTCTTTTCCCGCGTGGAGCCCCAGCACAAGTCCAAGATTGTTGAATACTTGCAGAGCATGAACGAAATCTCCGCTATGGTGAGTGCTTAGCGGAACTATACAATGCCTTAAAACACATTCAAACCTTATTTGTTCAATATAAAATCAATAAATATTGCTGGACATTTCACACAGCGCTATCTAGCCCCAAACTAAGCGAAGCGAACTAAGAGATTGTACTATGGGAACCAGATAACTGATAGAATATTTATACGGCGGGAATCGAACCCGCTACCTCATATGTCTCGTCAAGAGTGTAATCAATATAAATGCTTTTAGGCGAAGTACGCCCCAGTAAATTTAGCAAACTTGTCGCGTTACATACATATGTCGTAAAAGCTTAAACACCATCAAAATTATTTAGTACAGCAGATAAATTATTAGTCACTCTACACAAGTTAACCTTTGATAGTACATTCGCTGTGGATAAATTGTAATCCACAGTTGTACTTGTACGTAATAGACTCTAAGTCGAGCCAATGAATTGCAAAGGAAGGCCGCCAGACTATCGGAAATAACAAACAGTTTAATGGGCTGTAGACAATGTCTTCATAATTTTAGGCAAAAGCAGTTGTGTATTAAATGTTTACATTGAGTAGATCGCATCGCGCTGTGTTTACGTTAAGGCGGGCGTTAGGTAGAAACTATAATGCTCAAAACATTATCATCCAACATTTATAGCTGATGGTTCATTGAGGCTTACATCATACATTCATTATGATTTGATTATATTCATTCAGAAACTGTCATAACAGTGTTAGATCTCATATCCTCAAACAAAAGTGGTGAAAGAAAATCAGTACTCAAAATTTGCATATGCTCAAATGTTTGCATATCTTCAATTGCTTTTGTTTGACGATATGAGAACATTATTAATTGCTTTGATCTTTAAGAGGCTATGAAATCGACCTAGGACAGCCCCCAACTAGATGGAAAGGAGACCTGTTAAAGGTTACTGGGAGTCGTTGGGTGCAGGCCGCACAAGATCTGTCCCTCTGGAAATCTATGGGGGAGGAGCCTATTTTCAGCAGTGGACCTGCTATGGCTGATATGACGAAATCGACCTATTTACGGACTTCATCCACAAAGAGCAACGTCTGGTTGCATCTAACACTGTTATGACTGTTGCTGAAGGGATCTGAAGTAACACTCACATAGAAATGTCCAGTTTTGTTTATTGTTTATAATCTGATACAAAAAGCTGGTTACACAATAATTCGATGATGTCTTAAAACCTATACTAGGTTTGTCCAAACACCAGGTTCTCGATAACAGTTCCGCCGACATCAACTGATGTTAGGCCACCAAGACAGATAATGACTAGCATAGATTTCTTGAAAACCCTGACTCCCCCCGGTCAGGGTTTTCAACGTAATAACTTCTTTGTTTTTATCTTATTGGTTACATTTTTATAGACCACTCGCTGACACGCCCGCGGCGGCTTCGCACGCTTAAAACTTCTCGTTCCCTTGGGAACTTCGGGATAAAAACTATATAAAACTCTTGTCAAAGTGACGCGACACTTCATGTAAATGACTTCAGGTCAATGAACGACGGTTAAATTATATGGATATTGTTCATACAAAATACTAAAATCACTATTAAAAAATGAGGGGTGGGGTAGGAGGGTGAAAAATACTTTACAACCTATTCTCATACCTACCAGCTATACAAAAAAAAATCATTAAAATTGGTCGACCCGTTCGGAGGAGTGCGACTACTTAAACTGTGACATGAGTTTTGACGTAATAAACGTCATATAAATGGCTGCACGCACGAAAAAGCATGACTCATTGTCACGTTCCGCCTGAGCCAAGCGTGCAAGCGAGAGCGCGGAACAATCGATAGAAGCACGATTGGCCTAAGCGTTCGGCTTGTGACGCATCTATCTCTCTCGTTATCACGTAAAATTATCATCCGTAACCCGACTATACAGACAACCAATTTTTTATATTAGATGACATTTATTAATTATTTGTGACAATTGCTCCTTTATTCCAAATATGAATCAGAGTGTATAGTACATTTAGTGAGGAATAATATATTGTTGACAGACTGGTGACGGTGTGAACGACGCGCCCGCCCTGAAGAAGGCTGAGATCGGTATCGCCATGGGATCCGGAACCGCCGTCGCTAAATCCGCCGCTGAGATGGTGTTGGCTGACGACAACTTCTCTTCTATTGTCGCCGCTGTTGAGGAAGGTTCGTTTTCTTTATTGTTTAACAATTATAGAATAGTCCTGAGATTGGTACTTACATAATTTAGTATCTGCGAAATATTAACATCAACCCTAAACCGACGAGCATGTGTGTAGAATGTGATGAGACTGAATGAGACAAAAGAAGTGTGTCAGTACCGTAGCAAGTGGAAATCCGTGGTCTCTGTGCCTACCCCTCCGGGATAAATACTTGACAGTATATATTAACATTAACTAATTATATACATGCGAGCGTGTCTGAAATAGCTAAAAAACGACACACTATTTTAATCTATGATGATAGAATACTGTACACCAGTATTTTAACAATACTTACTCAATTTGATAAGTAAGTTTGTATAAGCTAGTGGCCAACTCTGATGTAGAAACCCTTAGGACAACATGGCACCTGACTTCTTAATAAACATTTATTTAGTAATACGAAAACCAGTCTCCAAACAAATGTAAAAAACATGAGAGTAAACAAAAAGGATGTCATTAAAACCATTGTTAATTCTGTTAGGTCGCGCCATCTACAACAACATGAAGCAGTTCATCCGTTACCTGATCTCTTCCAACATTGGTGAAGTAGTGTGCATCTTCCTGACCGCCGCGCTGGGTCTCCCTGAAGCCCTCATCCCCGTGCAACTGTTGTGGGTGAACCTGGTGACCGACGGTCTGCCCGCCACCGCCCTCGGTTTCAACTCTCCCGATCTGGACATTATGGACAAGCCTCCCCGCAAGGCTGATGAGGGTCTTATCTCTGGATGGCTGTTCTTCAGGTGAGATTTTACGATCCTTTCTTTGCAATATGTTGTGACGTCATCACGTGGATGGCACTGAGACACTATAGAATGTATGGTTAGTTTTTTATTAGATTTACATATGCTAATTGCTTGACATTGTTTAATTGTTTCCAAACTAATAGTCTTTTATCTGCTCAAAATAGGTTGTTAACATTCAGTTGAATGTAGTTTTCAAACATACACCCTTAGATAAACTACACACTAGAACCGAATCCACGTGCTAAACATGGCCATTAAATTGGAGCCATATATGGAATTCCATATTTGGCGCTGTGAGTTTTATCAGTCAGGTGGGAGTGATTGCGGCTCACTACACCTGGCGGTGCGGTCTTTGCGCCGAAAATGTCCATCCGTTTGCTGCATTACTCGTGTGCGTGCGTATCGGTGAATGTGAAAGATTCAATCACGCAAACATTCGTTGTTGTGGGGCTTACGTTTCGAACGAAATTTTCTTCGAAACTTCTGCTCTACGTGTAGTTATTCTAAGCATGCACACCCTAGTTTATCAATTAATCGGTCACCTGACTTTGTCCTCTGACAAATAACACATCAATGCACTTAAAAGTAGACACTTATCAGGTAATTTAAGGTTTTATTTGCATAGTTTTACTAATTTGGTTTTTATGGGTTTTAGTAGCAAGGACACAGTCTGTGCTCGTAGTTTGTTGACTCCGCTGACGTCAAGTGATAAAATGACTTACAAAATTATCAGGAAAACAAACATAGAATTCAATTTGAAAACACATTGTGGGGTGTCGTAAACAGTATAATTTGTTGTTCTTCCGGCTTTAACGTCCCGTTTGTGATGCTGTTTCCGCCCGCAAACCTGTTGAGACGCCAAGTTTTAGCTCCTTTGTAAAATTGTTAGGCAAGCGTAGGGTTGCCACCTCTACTCTAAAATAGAGTATTGTTCTCTTTTTCGTGCAGGTGTACTTTATAATCTACTAGCTGACCCACCCGCGGCTTCGCACGCTTGAAACTTCCCGTTCCCGTAGGAACTTTGGGATAAAAACTATATAAAACACTCTTGTCCAAAGCGACGCGACACTTCGTGTAAATGACTTCACGTCAATGAACGACGGTTAAAATGAATGGATATTGTTCATACAACAATACTAAAATCGCGATTCAAAAATGGTGGGTGGGGGTAGGAGGGTGAAAAATACTTTACGACCTATTCTCATACCTACCAAATATACAAAAAAAAACATTAAAATCTGTCGAGTGCGACCACAAAACCCGTGACTCGAGATTTTTATATATTAGAAAGATTAGATGTTTATTTTATTGATCATTATACATATAAACTTTCCTCTTGAATCACTCTATCTATTGCTGAAAACTGCATTAAAATCCGTTTAGTAGTTTAAAAGATCTAAGCGAACAGACAGCAGAAGTGACTTCATTTTATACTATGTAAAGATGACACCAATAAAGTGTACCCGAAAATACTAGACTGAAATAAATCTCAGACTGTTCCTGGCTTTTTAGTGGCTATGAATAAACGAATATGTCTATGTCGAAATGAGTTGTCAAAGTATGTTTTTAAGTTATATAATTAATAAGTTTTTTTGTATGCTGTCTACTTTGTTTGTGTTCTACCGAAATTAAATAATACTTTATTCGTCCCAAAAAAAGGTGGCAACCCTAGGCAGAAGGCCAAGAATGAAGGATATCAAACTGCCTATATTGCATTACTCATAATTCCGGTGGGTCTATGTTTGGTCTACACATAGGTTATTTCAGTTTCTTTGGTGGAGCTTTAGTTTTTGAGAAAGAAAGCAAACATTTTATGAAAAACCACACGGTAAAAGAAAGATATCTTATTATTGTCTACAAGTATCTTTAACAAAAATATAACCGACTTTACCAAACTACTGAACTGATTTTTATTAAATTGCTATGTGCCAGTCGGAAAGTATTTTCAAATAAAAAAAGAATTGTCCAAATAAATAAATGACGTAACACACAAAGAAAATATATTTATAGAACCGAATTGATAACCTACACCTTATTTTTAAATCTGTTAAAAAAACGAGTGTGCTTTAGACCACACGACTGAAGTAAAACTTTTTTTCAAAATATTAATTTATAAAATTTCTCTTGCTCCTACAGTAATATACGAAACGTAACTCTGTCTCTCTTTCTATCTTCACTAACTTATATCTCCCTCTCAACTTCCGTTCGCACTTTTCGTAGCGCATTCACCAGCTTACTGCCCAAGTCAAGCGTGCGTAAATAAGTTTAACTTCAAAAATACAACAACAACAATCTCACTTAATCACTAAACAAACTGTAGAGGCTGACTTGGTTGAATATGTTGCGAAAAGTTTTATGTTTCGATAGGCGTTTATGATCTCATAGTATTTTTTGACACATCTGTTTTTACTACGTTCCCAACTAAAAATATTTTTGTGACCTGCCTGCTTACTCGTAGCGCCAGATGTAGTTCCGATGTTTTTGTAACAAAGGGCGCTTTGACTTTCTTTAAGTTTCTTCAAAACACGGGTAGTTGGTAAACAAAGAAAATAAACCCCGCCCTCCTTGCTATTAGTCCTTGGTCACTGCAAGCAAAATCCACCCTTAAGGTGGGCAGACTTCGCTCTTGGCGACTGTACCTAGTAGGTGTGAAAAACTTAAAAGCTCTGTGTAGGAAGAATTGGCAGCTCAGCATGATGCTACAGCATGTTAATATTTACTATAAGTAAGTTGATGGGGATTCAGGGACCCTAACTTGACGCAATGCGACTGCGGTGATCCCGCGCAGCCAATGCAGCACTTGCTAATGTGCCCTTTGTGTCCGAACACCTGCACGATGGAGGACCTAATAATCGCCTCGCCTAATGCTGTTGTTGTAGCCAAACACCTTTCCAACATAATATAAATTAAAACGTAGAACTGTTGACACGCCAAGAAGAAGAAGTAAGTTGAGTCTAGTTAAGCAAGCCCAATATAAAAAGAGTTTTAATCACGGAAGGAGGTAAAGGCACCTCTAATCTGACGGGTGTTATTTGCTTGTTGTAAAGGTACATGGCTATCGGTGGATACGTCGGCGCCGCCACCGTCGGAGCCGCTTCCTGGTGGTTCATGTACTCCCCCTACGGACCTCAGATGACCTACTGGCAACTCACCCACCACTTGCAGTGCATCGGAGGTGGTGAAGACTTCAAGGTAATTTTTGTTTTGTTTACTTATTAGTAGAGATCAGGGGGCCAACCTCGATCTCTTATAGCAATATTAAAATAATATTACACTGACATTGCGTACCATGACCCTCAATTAGTAAGCTTACTTTATTATTGAAAAAGCGAAGCAATTTTGCTGTTGTCACCATAAAACGTTCACGAAAAACGTTTGATATATGGCGTGTTTGCGGGCTAGTTTTAAATAGCACCAATTGCTGACTAAAACTAGCCAAAAAACACGCCTTTTTAGTAAAAAATACATAATTTTAGAAATGTCATTCTAATTTGATCTTTAGCGTAAACAAAATAAGACCGTTCGTATTTTACACAAATTTCGTAGTCAGCGTAAACGACGGAATCGCCACCAATTTATAGTGCAATGAGCTAACTTAACACAACATGCATACATCTACCCAAACAGATTCTTCAAATTAAAATCTATTATCACTTTAATATCATTGTATTGTCATTAAGTGAATACCTTTCGACATTTAACATATCGAGTCTAGATCGGAGCTCAAATTTTACTATTTTAAATAACCTGAATTATCCTTCAGTTTTTTGTACGTATAAAGTTTCTCATAGTTTACTTTATAGAGCTACTTTTTGACTGACTGAATATTACTTATTGATTATGTTAGATAGATAGATTTCTGTTGCCGTTTTGTTAGTATGAACTAATTAATAAAAAAAACTAACAAGTGCTGGTCTGACTCGCGCACCGAGGGCTTCGTATTTATTGTTATGTTTATACCTAAAAAAAATATATTTTTAGACCTTGCTTCTTGATTCTTTATCATGATTCTATTTCAAACGAAATATGGTGTGCATCAAGATGGCGGCGCCAACTTCTGTATTGGTTAATTCTTTTCACCAGCATTTAGTACCCATTTGGTACCAGAAAATATTCAAAAACTTAGTTGCGCCGCCAGAGTCCGCCATCAAGAGAGCAGCTTTTAAATGCGTTAAGTAAAAAAGCACAAGTTTGTCTGGAAGAGATCGCTTATAGCGATAGAACCGCAAATTGTACTTGGCAATTTAATAAAGTGTGTCTGTTAAATTTGTTTGTTTTTTAGGGGGTGTACAATAAAGAGTTTTCGATTCCATAAATAATCACGTCTCGTAAGTGCTAGGTCAAAATAATGGTATAACTTAATCTTTGAATTAACAACAGCTTTGTTAATCACTTACCTTTTTTATGTTTCCGATTCGTCAAAGTATTCACCGTAGTGCATTGACTTTTTCCAGGGAATCGACTGCAAGATCTTTACCGACCCCCACCCCATGACCATGGCTCTGTCCGTGCTGGTCACCATCGAGATGTTGAACGCCATGAACTCTCTGTCCGAGAACCAGTCGCTGATCGCCATGCCCCCGTGGTCCAACATGTGGCTCATCGGCTCCATGGCCCTGTCATTCACACTTCACTTCGTCATCTTATACGTTGAGGTTCTGTCGGTGAGTACAATGCTGTCTTTGATTGTTTCTCCAAGATTCTGAGACGACTTTGACTAACGGTTCTGTAAATTGCTAGTATTTCATAAATGAGCATTATTTTTAATAAGTTTAGCAGGTACCTGAGCTGAGGTTGTATGACCTTGTGACATGAATGTAAACCTACGTGTGGTGTCCTTGTGTCCGCAGGCCGTGTTCCAAGTGACGCCGCTGTCGCTCGACGAATGGATGACCGTAATGAAGTTCTCGGTCCCCGTGGTATTGCTCGACGAGGTGCTCAAATTCGTCGCGCGCAAGATCTCCGACGGTGAGACCCAATCCGTGACAGATTGGCTCCACGGCATGCAGTGGATTGTGCTCATGTGGGCCGTCTTCTTTGGCATCATCATCTACGGACCCCTATAAGCTGGCCCGCCCCGTGTGGTCACCGCCCCGTTTGATTCACACCTAATACCCTCTGCCGAATTCCGCGCTGCCCACCTGTCCCGCCTGCGGGTGGCGCACGTGGGCGGTGCGTTGAATTCCACTGTGGAAATCCATGGACAATGAGCCGAGCTCACCACAGTATCTAACCGTTTGGAATGCTAATCTGACGCACTCCGTGTGAAGTGACGCCCCTAGTGCACGCCCCCGCGCCCCCGCCCCCGCCCGGTGATGGACGAATGTCTCAAGTGAACAGTGACCGGTGCGATCGCACCCGTGAAACCTATACATCTAGTGTCTCTGTATTGCTTAGGAGTAGATCTAGCGGAGTCGTTTCCGCCATTTATTATTGCATTTTATATACATTTAACGTGTGCGAGACAATAAATAGTTGGGAGCTCATTGTTTACAGAAGGCGAGCGATTATTCTTCCTTTACCGATTTTATCTATCGTTATACAATTAATTAATGATTACTTCACGTGAAGTGGCTGTGAAGACCTTCATAATTCTAACAAAAAACACCAAAAATTGGGTTATTTAAAGGTAATATTTAAGTTAGATTTATTGCATTCGGTAATTGATTGTATAGTAGGTAATATAAAGCTCCATATTGCAGATGATTAGCGACTCGCACATAGCTCAGTACCTGTCCTTGTGGACCGCAGACGTGTTTAACTTACTATATATATATATATATATATATAGTAGGTGCATTGTTAGCTTATCGTAAGTGTACGGTTAGGGACGTGGTTATAGTTAACTCTCTCAGCATAGCTCTAAAAGAATATTTATCTCTGTCCTGTCATCTGTGGTCGCTTCCTAACATTCCTTAATGCGTTTCAGTTTTCACATAACGTATTTGATTTGTGAGCACTTGTGACCTTTTTCTAACAAATAACGAGTGAATGATTCCTTGCAAATAACCAGCAAAGTCGGTAGCTATCGTAACCTTGCTCACCGCCGCGTTACTGAAGCTACCGTATCTGCCTGTACATGTTAACTAGTCCCATGTCAACGCTGACTTGGAACTTATTACTACAAGTTAATATGAAAACAAACAATAACAATGTATGTATGTACGAACACAAGATAAAGCAATGACTACAGATATCGGTATGTGGTGTAAAAATTTATTTATTATGTATTTATAATGTGGATGTAATTTTAAGTTTTCGTCTCATATTTGTAGATCGAGGATAAGACATCAAATATTTTATGAATGAGACATAATATTATTTTAAGTTAAATATCTAAATTGGTCCATTTTATTAAATGTGAAGGTACAACATGTCCGTACGTACATAAGTTCTAAATTTAAAGTGTGATGAAGCCTTGCATGAGTGCATTGCATGACTCTATTGATGAATAACGAGTGCAGTTTGATGTGATTTATAACATAGATTTATAATCTAACATTTTACTTGATAACCTTGTTCTTCAAAGCACTATTTGACTTTTTATGTATCACTATTAAATTACAAGGTGCTATATATACATGGTATCGAAGTTATCGAGTAAAATGCCTTTAAAATGTAATGTAAAGTATGTTGTCTTATGGTATATTTAGTGAGAGGTCGTCAGCCTATATCTACCCAACCCACAGATATAATACACTGCACAACTTCAGGGCATGCTCAAACCATTTTGTTGATGTCCCGATCCCCCATAACTTGTTTGATTTCAAATAACTTATTTAAATGTACAGTGGTTTATACATAACTATTTTAAAGTTAATTAAAATAGTCAACAATAATGTTTGCATTTAATTCCATACTATCCCCATATTTATACGTTAAAACTGCACTTATGCCCCTGTTTTGGTTTTGTCTTACCCACACCTTGAACTATTCTATCAGCACACAATGCAATGTTGTCTGTTTACATGTTTGTGTATCCTACTTACCTACCTTCTTAAATGTTTTGCAAGCAAGAAAAGCGCTATAAGCGTAAAGATGGCGGCAGTTCCCTAGCAGCTGGGCGGCCCCCCGCATGCACTAACGACGCGTTCTGTCCTCAGCCCAGCCGTCGTGGCACCTGTAAGCGCCGCCGAGACTCCGCCGCTGCACGCACATATTCCATGAGCACTCATTGATTGTTGTGATCCCGCAGTGAAACTACACATTAGTAACTACGACACGGTTGTGATATCTGCTTAAGACCCAGTAAGTTCGGACGGCAACCTCCGCTCGAACGCACACCACACATAACGCTCCGCTTGTTTTGCAGTGAACGAGCAAGTAATAGACAAGTGGTAAACGCCATCGATACATAGTTCCTCGCCCGCTTCTCTGTGCTGCTGCCGCCGCTCGGCTCTCGTCTCCCGGTGTTGTGCTCGATGGGCTTTAGATGTGTACAAGTGAGGGCGACGGGAGCGCCCGGGAGCGGGTCGCCGGACCATCTGCTCACCTGCGCCACCACCAGAGAGGACTAATGTTGTTCATTATGTGTATATAATACAGTATGCTTAGGAGGTTTATTCGATTTGTTATAATATTACGTTGTTCTAATTAAAGACTACATGGTGCCCGTCGACAAGAGTGCGATAGACGATGTGTACTTAAGTTGAGAGCACTTTATTAATTTATTGTTATATTTTTATTCTCGTATAATCTAGTTTGCTTATCTAGAGCCGAGTCTGTTTCATTAGTGCTGACGCCTCGACGAGCAATATGGTGTCTGTAAGGGAAGGATAATTATATGATTGTCCAGTGTTTGGGACCTGAGTCCACAAATTTAAACATACCTGTACATTTTAATGTATTATTGTTTTGTACAATAAATCGTTATAAAACGACAAGTGTTTCATTTCAAGATGTTTGACCAATGAGGGCCCATCATTTTCGATTTAAAAATAAAATTTTAGTTCCAACTAGCGTAATAGATGGCGCTGTCTAGAGATGCACCGCCAAAATCGCAAAGAATAATAGAGATCAAATGTTTGTCTTTTTTTTTTTAATAGAAGTTCATCGAAGCATAACAGTGGTCCGGGCACACCACTATAGTATTTAATGTCGCAGCCAACTAGCATTAGCCGTTCAATCAACAGCCTAGCCTCTTCACTAAACAGCGGCCTGAATGATATTCAGCCGTAGCGTTTGTTACAACATTTAAATTCTAGTTGGGGGGGGGGGGGGGGGGGGTTGTTCTCTCTATGTCTGCACTCTTAATTTTCCGTGACGGACTCGTGGTCACACCGTTTTGCCACACCAGTGTGACTACGAGTAATTTATATTCCTCGTGGTTACACTACTCTGAAAAGGATCGCACTTGACTGAATAGTAGGTATGTAGTGAAGTGCCCGATAGATAAAATACTTATTCGTAAAATAACTAGTACTTTGAAACTCCTTGATAAATACTTCATGAATCAGGAACTATTTAATAGTGACACGTAAATTGTCATTCTGAATTTTCAAATTATGGTTTAGGTTACGCTTAAATAGCACGAATTTTACTGTTGGGTACATAAACGTAAAATGGGTAAAAGAATCAAAAGAAAACGTGGTGAAGTGCTTTTAAGCGATGGATACCAATACCATAAACATAAAGTTTATGCGAACAAAAATATTCTATGGTTCTGTAGCCAACGGCGAAAGCATAAATGTACGGGGTCTGTCACTACTGCCAAGGTAAATAATTGAATACTTTCTCCGTGACTGCATAGGCATCCTTTGTTCATCATCATGAGCCTATATTTGTCCACTACTGGACATAGGCCTTCCCTAATGAGCGCCATAGCATCCTTTTTTTTCTAATGAGATAAAATATCCACTTCGTCCACGTTCGTAAATGAAATGAAATGGTTATGCAACAGTGAAAAAAAATCTAGATACTAAGCAGTTACGAGTGGACGAAGGGGTTATATATTTTCCAACTGTTAGTCTTAACTTATTGTGTTTTTAGGATGATAAAATTATGAAAAAAGTTAATCATACCGAGGAGTGTAAACAGAATCACGCCAAAAATGACTTAGCGATGTCGATAGTGAATATGAAGGAGGAGGCTGGTACTTCGGCGGATTCAATGCCTGCTATTTACAAAAATAATTTGAAACCTTTATATGATAAAGGTATTCACTTAGTCACTGAAGTACCGTCGTTTCGCAGCGTAAAGTGCAGCTTATATTCGGCAAGAAAACGTAAGCTGCAAATGGACAAAACAGTTTTTACAAAGCTGAGCGAAGTTGAGATTCCTGCACAATTTAAAAATTCTTTGGTGGCTGATTATCAGTACGAGGACTCCAGATTATTGGTGTTTTGTTTTGACGAAGCAAAACAGTTATTGGGTGAAGTAAAAGAATACTTTTGTGACGGAACCTTCAAAAGTACACCTAAACCATTTCATCAGTTATTTATTATTTACGGTGATTTGGGAAGTTCATCCGGAACAACTAATGTGGTTCCACAAGTATTTGCCCTGATGAGTGACAAAAAAGAAAGCACGTATTCGGCTTTGTTTGACATATTGCAAGCCAAATTTCCCGAATGGAAACCAGATAAGTTCCATCTAGACTTTGAAGTTGCAACTTCTAATGCACTCAAATTAATTTTCCCAAATCTCGAAATAAAAAACTGCTACTACCATTTCACGCAGAGTTTGTGGCGAAAAGCTAAATCTATAGGCATAAAGACAAAGTTGTATCGCCGTTTAGTAGGTTTGTGCACTGCTCTTCCACTGTTACCGGAGAACCAAATTAAAGATGGTTGGGCGTATATACAATTGCAATGTGCTCATTTAAAAAACAATAAAATTAACGCTTTTATGGCGTACATGAAGAATACGTGGCTTAAAAATGATGCATGCATAAGAGATTGGTGTGTCAGCAACGAACGCCATCGAACTAATAATGTCGCTGAGAGTTATAATTCGGTGATTAATAAAAGTATTAACAAGAACTATGTGACAATAAATAAATTATTAAATGTTCTACATAATGACATTAGAGTAGCAAATTTCAACCCAAACGAACGGAGACAAACAGAAACGGAAAAAGACGATTTTATTTTAAATACTCAGATGCAGCTTATCCATAACCAAATAACTGTTGGCCATTTTTTGGAAATTTTACGCTAAATTATGAAGATGAGAAGTCTAATCACTAATAAACGCACTGAAAAGGACAGACACACGATCAAAAGCATGCAATTACTATTTTTGTTTCGATAACTACATTAGTATTTTATTTTTGAGTAGCGTATTGATCGGTACCTACACTGTCACTTTCCCGACACTAGTAGTGTAACCACGAGTCTTATGTTTCACTAATTACTGTTGATCACACCGCACAGTGTGACCACGAGGAAAATAAATTACTCGTAGTCACACTGGTGTGGCAAAACGGTGTGACCACGAGTCCGTCACGTAATTTTCATACTTATTAAGGTAGGTACATAATATTTATTTTTATTTATTAAAAAAACCTAACGACCTACTGCCATACGGTGTCTGTGTATTATGTACATTATATTATGTAAGTATCTCAAACTTTGTTTGAGGAATCTAGTTGAACGGCGCTGTTTAGTAAATAGGCTAGGCTGTTGATTGAATGGTTAATTAGGCTAGTTGGCTGCGACATATACCTCAAGACTCGTGGCAGACGGGGAAAATCTGTAAACATGTTTGTTTCTTTTTCAATACAATTATCAATAGATACGCGGCCTAACGATCACTAACGGCTCCCGGAAGGGCTGCAAGAGCGAGCGGTAGCAATATCATCGGTCGTTTGTCCCACGTTTTATGACCCCGTCTGCCAGGAGCGTTTAGTATAGAAGCCGGACAGCTGAAGACACATTTGGGGATGGTTTTTTAGGTCACATAAAATCAATTAAAAACTTCCGACCCCCTTATTTTGCGTCGTATTTTAAAAACTGTGAGTTAAACTAGCTTTAAAATTAATTATTTATTATCAATTTAAAAAGCTCATAATCGGTCTATCCTTTCCGTTTGGGCACTAAAGTCATGCCAATTTAATAGGTAACATTTGACGTCTGTCAGTTCGGTACAACTCGTACTCGTATCGGTCAATAATACAATAAATATGTAATTGAAAAAAGTTAAGCAATTGTGCAGTTCTAACAAAACGATTTATGCCCGCCGCTACAAGGTTACGTTGTTGAATTTTGATGAATTGTCAATGTAACCTATTAAAATGGCCTGACTAGTTAAGATACTAGATCAGTGTTTCCCAAACTTTTTTCCTGGTGCCCTCCAGTATAATGAAAATTTTTCATGTACCTACTTATTTTATAATTTACTAACACGATGATAATCCCGGACTGAATGCGACTACGGAGCACCCATTCAGTCCACGTCTCATCTGCTCTCCTGTCCCCTACCACCCTGCACAAGGGATGACTTCAACTAAGGAGCACCCATTCAGTTCACGTCTCATCTGCTCTCCTGCCCCCTGTGTCCTACCACCCTGCACAAGGGATGACTTCAACAAAGCCACGCCCAACGCTATAGAAGTGGCAAAGTACTACTCTAAAATATTCTAGCTTACCATTGTCACGAAAGAAGAAGAATCACGATGATTTAAATCACAACTTTGGTGTTACATAATGTATATTATGCCCCCCGCGCGCTTTACATTCAAAAATGTACTTCTTTTCATTTCTGAATGAGGGCTTTTCATTTTCGAAAGAAATAACTAGTTCCAACTAGCTTAATAGATGGCGCTGTCTGGAAATGCACCGCTAATATTATGGTATAAATGCCAAAATCTAGACACCATACCATATCAAAATTTGTCTAAAACAATCTCACTCCGTCAGATAAACAAACAAACATATTTGTGTTTTTTTTTATTTCAAGTTCCTCTTTTTAATCAGAGCATGATAGAGCAACGCCATCTGTTAGATGTTATAAAAATATGACCGTGAAAACCCTTCACATCCTTCATCCCTTATTATAATACATAGTTTCAATTTGCAAAATTGCAATTGCAAGGCAAAATTTTTTGTGTGCGGCATGATGGCGGCCGCTGGCTTGGCTGAGTTGGCTGTCGTGCCATCTGTCTCTCCACCATAGAGTATATTAGTATACTCTTCACTTGACTGCCATTGCAATGCAATGTAGGTCTTCAAGTCGCTCTACAGACCTAGAGTTACCAACTTTTTTCGGTCAAATATAGTATTTTCGAACTGTTACCTCTAAAAATATAGTAGAAAAGAATAATTCTTTATTGTAAACCAGGAATACTTTAAAAAAACTATCGCTAACAGCGATTTCTTCCAGGCAACCTTTGTATGGAAAGTAAAGAGCGAAGCAGTAATGGACAGTGGTGCACAGAGTATATTTACAAATGAAAGAAATACATATAATAATACTAATATATACCAAACTAATAACCTAAATCAATATTCTTACAAATCCAATAAATCGAGGACATTAAAATTAAAATAAATAAATAAATAGGTAACTCAAATGACAAGAAAGCTAGGCATATAGGTAATGCTGATTTAATATCAGCTTAAAAGAGTGCTGTGAAGGAGCCTGTTTAATTTCCACAGGCAAAGTATTCCAAAGGCGCACTGCTTCGACAGTGAATGATTTCCCGTAGAAGGAACTAGAGTGTACGGGTGTTTTGAGGGATAAGTTTTCCGATGACCTGAGAGAAAAAGTATCGGAAGAATATAAGGAAACCTTTCTTTAAGAAAGAAAAAAAAAGGGAGAAAGGATTGAATAGAATAGAGAAGAGGCAGAATATGAGAATCATGGCGAAGGCGAATAGGGAGCTACTTGAGAATGATGCGATAAGGGGAAACATGGTTATTTGCGCAACTCAAATATAAACCTGATGCAGAAGTTCTGGAGACGCTCAAACTTATCTAGCTGCTATTCTGTCAAATCTAAGTAGCAAGCATCCGCGTAGTCCAACACAGGTAGAAGAAGGGATTGTGCAAGTGCAATTTTGGTGGTAGTTGGGAGAAAGTTCCGCAGTCGTCTCAGAGAGCCTGCTGAGGCAAAGAGTTTTTGAGAGGTGACTTTAAGTTGACTTCCCCAAGACAAGTTACGATCTATCGTTCACCCCAAATTTTTATCAGTCTCACTCTATGGAATATGCATCCCGTCAAAAATAACTTGAGGAATGACAGACCAATCCAAATGACACATTAATCTTGAGCTGCCAACGATGATAGTTTGGGTGATAGTAGTTGGCAAAAAAATATAGTATCTAGTTATAATATTTATTTCTTAAATGAATATTGAAGTAAAACTTCTTTACGCACGCTTGACTTGGGGAGTAAGCTGGTGAATGCGTTATGAAAAACGAAAGTCGAGACGGAGATATAAGTAAGTGAAGATAGAAAGAGAGTGAGATACGTTTCGTATATTTTTAAACGTTAAAGTGCGAGTGCGAGTTGCGTCTGTCCAGAATGAACATAGACTAAACGACCTGACTGTTTATAATTTTTTTAAAATAATTGGAAATAATAAACTTGGAGGGGGCGTCACATAGTGTTCGCGACACAGTTTATAACTTCTGCAAATACTATCGTGTTCCAGTATTTTTGTACTATGGTTTTGTTCCAAAATAAAGTTTTTTTCATTTGTATTGACTTACATACGTGTGAACAATTTTGTAATTGAACAATTTTATAAATTAATATTTTAAAAAAGAAGTTTTACTTCAGCCGTGTGGTCTAAAACACACTCGTTTTCTTTTTGGCTTCTCTGCGTCTTAATAATTATTTTTTTATTTTTAAAAAAGCATTCATATGCTTTATGGCAGTCCAAATTTCAGTTGATAAACACACATTGATACACACAACATGGATAAGACGAAAATCATGTCAAATATCCATGTTGCGCCCGTACCGGTAGTTGTTGGGGGCGATACTCTCGAAGTTGTCGACGAATATGTATACCTAGGACAAACTGTCGAATTAGGTAAGTCCAACTTCGACAAAGATGTCGTACGAAGAAACCAACTCAGCTGGGCAGCGTTCGGGAAACTTCGCGATATCTTCTCGTCCAAAATTCCCCAGAGCCTGAAGACTAAAGTCTTCAACCAGTGTGTGTTGCCAGTGATGACCTAGGGCACTGAAACGTGGTCCTTTACTCATGGCCTCATGACCAAGGACAAGGTCGCTCAACGAGCTATGGAGAGGGCTATGCTCGGGGTTTCTTTGCGTGACAAAATCCGCAATGAGGAAATCCGCAGAAGAACTAAAGTTGCCGACATAGCTCTCAAAATTAGCAAGTTGAAGTGGCAACGGGCAGGCCACATCGCTCGTAGAACCGATAACCGTTGGGGAAGAAAGGTTCTCGAGTGGAGACAACGGACTGGAAGACGCAGCGTAGGCCGGCCCCCCACAAGGTGGACCGACGATCTAGTAAGAATCGCGGGGAGCCGTTGGGCGCAAACGGCTACCAACCGCTCGTTGTGGCGATCTAAGGGGGAGGCCTATGTTCAGCAGTGGACGTCTTCCGGCTGATGATGATGATGATGAAACACACATTCATATTTTTCAAACTTTCGCGATCACTTAACATAATTATTGATTATAATGGGTATTTTTCATGATCCTAAGGTTCTCTCTAGTGAACGCCATTACAAGAGAATGGATCGTGAAGTGATTGAAATCAAGAAGTTTTCAAATTTCAATCGAACTCCAGACTCTTAGCGTCCTGAAATCCTGTTATTGCTAGGTATGCGCGTAATGATCGGTCATCTCAGTGCGTAAATACGGTTAGTGTAATGTGTCGTAATATGAACGAGGACATTTCTAATTCTGAAGACCAAGTGAGGGAAGTTGCTGCAGCTACCCACACTTCTCGACGGTAGCTCCAAATACTACATTCAACCCGTGACCACGGCTGTTGTAACACAGCCGAAACATTGAGATAACAAATAAAAAAGGTACATACGCGATAAATACCCGTTTTTATCAATAATTAAACACCATTCTGCTTTTATTAAATTGAAAGTGGCCCTGTTATGCTCATCTCTCCATTTCGTCTTCATGACAGAAAATATGCGCTCTGTAATTGCTGATGTTACAGGCATTGAAAAAAGAAATGATACAATTTTTAAAAAACATATTGAACAAGTCTAAATTATATAAGAGAAGAACTTCTTGCCATTTTTCAACAGTTGATTTAGTAAAAAATTTTTGGTAAAAACAGCAAGTACAATCAATCACAGACCACTTAGATGTACTACGTAAGTACAATGTCCAAAATTTTGTTCATTTGAATGATTTCTGAGTACAAATTATTAAAAATTAATTTTTAGCTTCTCAATAATTTCTAATTTCAGAGCGGAGTGGGCTTTAAAAAGATGAGGCTGCGTTCCGCTCTACGTCTAGTAGTTTCGCCTACTATATTTTCTTTAGAAATATTGTATTTGATCCCCTAATAAAGTAGGATACTATATTATATAGTAGGGTTGGCAACCCTAGTCAGACCTCAGTCAGAGTGCTGTCCATCCATTTGATATCCATTCAATGATGGCTGACTGACAGTATGAAAACTGAACGTCTCTTCGGCCCCTAGGGAGGGGGTCGATTATCGGCCTTTGGGAAGTTATGTCGGCCCTTGGCAGCCATCGGACTTTTTGTGGCCTTTACCCGCCATACAACATCAACATTGCCCGCAGAATCTTTTTGGAATGCAGTTTTTCAGTTGAAAAATATAGCAGGAAATCGCCAATTTGTTAATTTACAGAAATTAGTTGGCTTTCTGCTGCTTCTCCCATTTTCAAACGCGAGTGTTGAGCGTGTTTTTAGTAAACTAAAGAGGATTAAAATTGAAAGCCGCGCTCATCTCAATACGGAGACGGTAGCTTCTTTAATGACTACTACTGCAGGCATAGAAAACTGTGGTGGTATAATAAATTTCGAGCCATCACCAGAAATGTTATGTGCTAAAATAAAATATAAGTAAAGACTGTCCAGTCTTTGTTCATTAAAATATATTTTTTAAATAAACCTTTTTTTAATTCAATTTCGGCCTTTCGTGCCAAAAGTCGGCCTTTTTCAACAAAGCTACCGGCCTTTTTCTGATTGAGGTGCTGGCAACACTGCCACTGCTTGATTAACATTTAGCAGAGGGAAAATAAATTCATCAACGGTTTATTTCTATGATTTTTGTAATTTATATTGAATGAATGTGTCGTAATTCCTTTGATAGAAACTTAAAGTGGATATTTATCTGTAGTGTAATTATAAAATCAGCAATGGAAGTATCGAGGTAAGCACAAAACACTTTTTAATCAAATTTGCTTAGATATTAATTTTTTTGTACGCTATCAAAAGTAAACACAGGTGGTAATTATTGCAGAGTAGATGCTGAGTTACCGAATCAAATGGCACATTTAGATATAATGGAGGTAGATGAAACAAAACATCAAGTCTCAGAAGATAATAAAGATGCTTCCGACTCGAACCCACGTATACTGAGAAAAAGAAAATCATTTGCACCTGAAATATCTAAACATACAAACCGCAGAGTGAGTATGAAACCCCGCAAACATATCATCACAGAAAACGCTAATCCAAAACAGATAGAAGCATTGTACTTGAACAAAAAGGTGAAGTCTACAACCCAAACTTTAGAGACAATTTTTGAAGAGCCTAAGACTAGTACCACCGAAACCCTTATTGGTGGAAGAAAAATAAAAAGACTGCTAACATTCCCACTGGGCAGCCAGTACACAAAGGAGAAAATAAAGAAGCGTAGAGCTAAGATTAAGAAACTTTTGGGCAATAAGACATTTTTAAACAGAAAGAAAATACCAATGGCAGTATTTTTGAAGACAATTGAATGTTTGGAGCTGGATGAACCAGCTATAATTGATAAGGATCTCCAAAATAGTAATAAATCTGCTTGAGAAATTTGGGATAGTTACTCCAGCGGTATTTTGCATAAGTACTGTGTTTGGCCAATCTCATGAACGAAATAAAACATTTACTATGAATCTTATTCTCTTTTATTTTCAATAAATCTAGTACTTTTTAAATATTTGCAACTTTGAACACATAATATTAGGTTGGGAAAAAAGTTTCTTCTCATTTTTTAAGAAAATTCAAAACATTTTTTAATATAGTTTATTTACATTTAACTAAAGTATGTAGGTACCATTTTGTTCGATAACTTTTTGCCATCTTGTAGGTAGGGACATGATCCCATTGCTATAGAAATTTTGGGGCTTCTGATCAAAATACTGCGACAAGTAGTTTTGGCAGTCCTCTCGTGATGTTAACCTGACACTGCCTAAAGAATTCTGAAGAGACCGAAACAGGTGGAAATCTGAAGGTGCAAGGTCAGGACTATACAGCGGATGCATTAACACCTCCCAGCCAAACTCTCTTAATTTTTGCTGAGTGGCTAAAGATGTGTGAGGTCTAGCGTTATCATGATGAAAAACCACACCCCTTCTGTTGATTAATTTCGGCTGCTTTCTCTCAACTTCTTGCTTTAATCTCATCAGTTGTTCGCATTAAAGTTCAGAATCGATGGTCCTGCCTGGTGGTAACAGCTCATAATGAATAATGCCCTTCCAATCTCACCACACACATACAGTTAACATACCTTGTTGCGAGTTAACCCGGGTTTCGCCACAGTCTGTGAAGCCTGACTGGCCTTTGACCACGACCATTTTCACACGTTCTTGTCGTACGTGATTCACTTTTCATCACCAGTTATCAGCTTCTTCAAAAATGGTTCGGTTTCATTACGTCGTAATAAAGAATCACAAATGAGTACACGGTTCATTAGGTTGCTTTCAGTGATCTCGTGGGGTACCCAAATATCGAGCTTTTTTGTGTACCCAATTTTTTCAAATGCGCCAAAACTGTTTTGTGGTCAATTCCCAGTTCTTCAGCTACGTCGTAACTACTGACATGCCGATCTTGCTCCATTTTTTCAAAAATGGCATCAATTTTATCCGACCAGAGCGACGTGCATTTTTGACATCAAAATTTCCGGATTGAAAACGCTTAAACCAAATTTGTGCTACTCTCACAGACACTGCACTAGGTCCATAAACATCGCAAATTTTTTTCGCGGCTTGCGTTGCATTTTTACCTTTTTTGTAGTAAAATTTTAAAATGTATCGAATTTCTTCATTAGATTCACTCATCTTTACAGTACGAAAAACAAATAAAAATCGCTTTCCTAATTTGAATTTGGAATTATCTTCTTTAAAATTTAAACTGAATGATACCAAAACCAGCCAGATACAAATAGCCAAAGAGATTTTATTACAAGTTCATACATACTATAATGCGAAAAGACTTTCCCCAACCTATTATTAGCTGTACGATCATCATAATGACATGAGATAATTTTAAAAACAATAAGTGGTTTATTATACTTATATATTACCTAAGTACACAATACTTAAAACAAAGACTATTTGCTAGATAGAATATTACAAAAAATACTTTTGAGATTCAATCAGGAATGATATTTTATAACATTTAAAATAGTATTTATTAAATTAGCAAGATTTAACTCATATCAACTGTGCAAAGGCTAGAAGTGTCAGGGCAGTTATCATATTCTTTGAATTGTCGAATCACTATAGATGTCTCTCTATTGATATTGATGCACACACAATGCGGCTTGTCCTGGCCGGGCAAGTACAGCTGACGAGGGACACCAATCCAATCTCTTGAAATGCCACCACTGTAGAAAAAAATCAAATTTGAAAAGTACACAATTGATAAAGATTCCTAAGTATTGACTGAGGCATAGACACAATTAATTTTTGAAATCATTACTCAATATTGTTTGATGTTGAATGACAATTTGTAATTCAGCAGAGCAATGCACCTACTGTCACTTTTGCCTGGCCTGGGACCTGGAGCGACTTGAGCAGTCTATTGATTGTTTAATTTATTGTAATATGGTGGCTTTTGTCTGGGATTTTACAGATGCACAGCCAATGGCAACAGACTGCAATATCACACAGGCCATGGGAAGCCAAAAGTGTCTTTCTTTTGTACATACCGATTTTTTTTAATGTAAAAAGTAACCTAATGTCTCAATCACAATGGTTGTAAAAGAAAGATGAGAAGAATGATTTTGAAGTATACAAAACTCTTTACGAAAGGTGTATTTAGCCTTACCTAGTCTTAGTACACCAGACTTTGGATCCCTCATCAGGATTCCAGGCTATATTGCAAGGAGGATATCGATGTTCTTGCTCCTTGCTTGCTTTTTTATCTTCTTCACACTGATTTATTCTATAATGAAGTTCTTTAAAATAGACAGTTTCTTTGCCATTCTTGTCATAGTATCTGCCATTTACAACTCCTGAAAGGGAATTACATGTTTGTTTAAAATTATGAAAATTAAATTGAGAGCTTAGGCCACATGCATACAGATTTTGTGATCATGGTGATAATTTAAAGTAGGAATTATGTTTCAATATATATATTATACTAGCTGACCAATCCGTAGCTTCGCACGCGTAGTTTTTCCATAAAAACTATACCCTCCTTCTGCGCAGTTGGGTAAAAAGTAGCCTATTTCACCCAGGGATAGTATAGCTTTCCAACAGTGAAAGATTTTTTTAAATCGGTTCAATAGTTTTTGAGTTTATTCATTACAAACATAACACACATAAATACAAATCTTTCCTCTTTATAATATTAGTATGGATGAATAACTTAAAAATTGTTTGGAATTTAAACTAAAACAACAAGAGATTTTCACCAAATCACTGCCAAGCTTTCTATAAACCGCGTCCAAACGGACCAAATCCATCCATTTGAGAACTATGATGCCACAGATAGACGTCAAATAATCGGGGGTTAATTAACATTGAATTTCTAAAAGTTGTACAACAAAGATACTAGTTCGCACAAGAGGTCATAGCACCCCTTTTAGGTATACATATTTCAAAGCCAGTAAAGTAAGTACCACCTAAGTTTTGAAGGCTGGATCGTGAACTGTTAGCCTATGTTCCAATCCCGGTTATAATCTGTCTGTACTTATCTATTAGACTGAACTATGTATCTTGCTTTGTTATCTGAGGAGGTGGGCATAGAAGCTACTCCTCAATTTTTATAATTGTTGCAGTTTCATCATTATATCTGTAATCTGTTTGTACTACTTGTTCTAAATAAATGAATTTAATTAAATTTTATAATTAATTGCAATATAATTTGCCTCTTACAAAATGTTATGTCAATGGTTTCTCCAATAATGCTATCACTGTGTCTACTATTACTTACCAACAAAGTCATACTTCTCTTGAAAAGTGTTTTTCCAATTGAGCAAGTTAAATATATCAGTACAAGATAGATCTATGACATTATCCTTGTTCTCGCTCTCATCTTTAAATTCCCCAGTTATAAGAGCTCTTGAACCATCTTTACCTGAAAAATACACGTCAGTTATTATTTATTATTATTCTCTCCTTTTTATCCTGCCTGAATCAGTTTCTCTTTGTGTTTGTTAAAGTAAGTATCTCAGTTCAGTGTGCCTCAAGGCAAAGGCCTCCAGCATTTTCCATTAATTATAGTGTGGTTTGTACCTATTTAAAACTGATATGCATTATTTTTACTTGTTGAAAAAGACCTTTTAATTATGTTATTCAGAAATTGTAATGTATTTTGACTTTTTCAAGTGTACCTACAGTTGTATTGAAGTAGAATAAATTAATCTGAATCTGTCTCACTCGGACAACCGTTCTCCAGTTGGGGCCCAGGAAAAATAGTAGCTTTGGAAAATGCTATACAGAAATAAATAAATAGTGCTGGATATTCCATACAGCACTATCTAGCCCCAAACTAATATGGGAACCAGTTAACTGATAGAATACCTATATCATCATAGGCTTAACATCATCATATCAGCCGCAGGACGTCCACTGCTGGACAAAGGCCTCCCTCATTGATCTCCAGGAACTGCGGTTGGAAGCGGCCTGCATCCAACGCCGACCTGCGGTTCTTACCAAGTCGTCTGCCCATCTTGTAGGTGGACGTCCTACGCTGCGCTTGCCGGTCCGCGGCTTCCATTCGAGAACTTTCTGGCCCCATGGGCCATCTGTTCTGCGCGCTATATGGCCTGCCCATTGCCACTTCAACGTGCTAATCCGTCGAGCTATGTCGGTGACTTGCGTACTCCTACGTATCTCCTCATTTCTGATTCAATCCCGTAGAGAAACCCCGAGCATAGCCCTCCATAGCTCGTTGAGCGACTCTGAGCTTATTCATAAGTCCAATAGTGAAGGACCACGTCTCGGTTCCATATGTCATCACTGGTAACACACACTGATTGATGACTTTCGTCTTAAGGCACTGACGTATGTTGGACGAAAAGACGTTGCGAAGTTTCCCAAACGCTGCCCATCCGAGTTGGATTCGACGATTGACCTCTTTCTCGAAGTTTAAACCTACCAAATTGGACTGTTTGTCCTAGGTATACATACGCGTCGACAACTTCAAGAGCCGAGTTCTCAACCATAACTGGGGCAGGCACGACATGGACATTCGACATAATTTTCGTCTTGTCCATGTTTATTTTAAGCCTGTTGGGAGACTCGACTGAGGCCTTCGAGCATCGTGCTGAGCTCTTCCATCGACTTTGCTATGACCACAATATCGTCGGCAAACCGAAGGTGAGTGATGTATTCGCCGTTAATATTGATGCCCAGTCCTTTCCATTCCAGAAGCTTGAAGGCATCTTCCAAAGCGGTCGTAAACAGTTTTGGAGAGATGACATCTCCCTATCTTACGCCTCTTTTTAAGGGAATATAATAGGCTTATAATATCTATAAAAAATGGTACCTATAACTTCATAAATATATAATAATTATATAAATAATAAAAATTTCTGTCACAGAAACAAAGCTGATTAGCTTCATAACTTACCAATATTATTAAAAGCTACCAATCATGTCTGTACTTTATGCTCTAAGAAATCTATAGTATGGTTTTTCCAATCCTTCACCTCTTTACGTAGTTAAATGAAACTGCTACTTACCTACAAAGTAATGGTATGATCCACCTTTTGCATAATATTTGGCACCTTTTGAAACGTCGAAAACAGATCCCAACACAGCCAAATATAACTTATCATCTGTTAGACCATTGTAGGATGCTAATCTCTCTTTAGAAAAAACTCCATAGAGGTCTCCAAACTCATCAACTTCAGTTAAATTAAGTTTATAGGCAATTTTGTCGTAAAATATATAAACAACAATAAGGTATACACAAAAAAATATTATCATTGCGTATTTGCGAACCTTTTCTCTAAAACTCTTCTCTTCCATGTTCTGTTTCTCATTATGCGTTTGTATTAATTTTGCCTCATTCATTGTTTTGTACGTTAAAATAACTTCATACAACCGGAGTTTCATAAGTCCCAACTAAATTAACTTGTGATTGATGTGATCTCTAGATAGATTTACTAGTTTTTCCTGAACTGAATGATCTTGATCTGCAACTTTTGCAACAAGGCAAGCCACATTACCTTGTATACAAACAAACAGAGCTAAATTAAACCCACTTTTATTTGTTTAATTTTGGTAAAGTAGAATAGAAACCAGTGGTCTCGAACAAACGTCATAGAGCGAGATCGGTAGAATTGCCAGTTAAAATCTGTATATTTGTACCCAAAATCGGTATTTGACAAAAAAAAATACAATATTCAATAAAAGTTTATTTATTTATAAAAACTTACAGACTCATTTATAACAATCATACTTAAGTAGGTATTTATTATACCAATATTCTTTGGCCATAGCCGTGGTCATCCTCGATTTTTTTTTTTTATTTCTACGAGTTTCATGGACTAGTTACAATAAAATAAACATTATATTTATCTAAGGTATACCTACTTCTAGTTATTGCAATAATTTTTGACTTGACAGTACCTATTCAAACTCTCTGCAGCATTTATTTTCGTCGGTATCCTTGTTTTTATATCTGCAAGTTTATCTTTTAGGACATTTCTCAATTTCATTGAATTAATTTTAAATCATAACAATTAGCTGTATTAAAGAGTCGTTTTGAATGTAATTGATTCAATAGACAGCATATTTCGCTGTTTTGTTTTCAAAAGATTAATATGTGAAAATATGCGTTCAACGTTAGCGGATGAATGGGGAAGTGATAAAATATTAAAGATGAAATTAGACAACAAAGGAAACATTTGAGTTTCATCGCCACGCTTTAGTAAACTTACTTCATCCCAAAATAGTTCTACATCATCAGGAAATGTTTTGATTTGTTCACAATTTCTTAAAATGCTCCACTCTGTATCAATTTCCTGGAAATCCTTGCTGTGAATAATATTGGAAAAGAGCCTACTTACAGGAACTATCGAAGCAGTTTTGCCAATTTTAACATTTTTTGGATCAATTATATCTAAACCTTTTATTGCGTTATTTTTCAATGGAAACCGCGTGGTTATTTGCTTACAAGCTTCGATATAAAAATCTAGGCATCTGCATTTAAACCGGTAGGATCGAGTCGAGACCACTGCCAGAAACGGCAGAAACCAACTAGCCCACACAGCTGACACAGTAGTCGTCAGTGTTGTCTTTGTCACCAACAGTGCTGTTGTCATTTTCAATTTGTCACATCTGCATTCAGAATTGCCAACTCTTAAAAAAGTTACCCCTCCTAGCTAGAAACATCCTATCGGTCGCGACAAAAGTACTTTGAATACAGCGCTATATCTCTCTGAAACGTCGTTCGTGTGCATGTGTCCGATGCGTCCGCAACTAATGAAAATATTCGAGGAGTCAAATTATTTTTCTTCAGACGTCCGGCGTCCTAAAGCTTGAAGTTTCGAGATTGGCTAAAAAATGCTCTTGTCAGTCTGTCTGTTCTCGCCTACAGGTCGTATTTTTCAACCGATTTGGACAAAAAGTGGCACACAAGTTCCTTGATTTTTTTTTTTTTCAGTCAATCTCGATTTTTGATTGGAGTGGAACAGGGGGAAGTTTGTTGTAGCGTTATATAACGACAGATTTCAATCAAATTTGAGAGGCACACTAAGGACTTCATTCTACAAAAGATGTTGAGAAAAAAAATCCTTGGGAATGGAGGGGTGGGGGGGGGGGGGGGGGGGGGGGATTATGCTGTAGCGTTTTAATGGATGAATTTCTGTTTTTAATATTTTTTGTAATATTTATTAACCTATACAAATCAGACTACGTAGTCCTCTCCGCCTTCACAAGATGAACCCGTAGACACCAGATTTCCTAGGGCCAAGAGAACGCGAGTAATCACTAAAAACCAGCGAAAGGGGAAAGTGTCGGTTTGCATAGTTAAACGGGCGCGTGTTCACACAGAACTACTAGTAATAGTCGAACCGTGGCCACGACTGTTGCAACACAGCCGAAACGTCGGGATAACAAATAAAAAAGGTACATACGCGATGTATACCCGTTTCAATCAATAATTAGTACCCAATAGTCATTTTATTGACAATATTAATTAAAAGTTATATGCGCTACAAATAATTGGTCAAGTGTGTGTCTGACCGCATAGAAAAGAGTTCCCTAGTCAGTATAACTGTATCAGGTCATTTCCAAATACCAATACCAATTTAAAAATCACCTCCAACTTCCGTAGGGCGTCACTAAAACTATTATCATGCTAAATTTCAGCTTTACAGCAGTAATCGTTTACGAGAAAACGGTGTGAATGTGCATGAAGCATGATCAAGCCGGAAGGAATGAAATTCAAATAACTCTGTATGTCTATACCTACTAGAATAAACATAGCTTGATTTCTGGGACAGCTGTCAGTAAAATCGCGCATATGAAGTTCTGAATTTAACAGTACGGACAAATGTATCAGTCAATGTCATACGTTATGGGCATGCTGAGCTAATTATAGTAATGAGCGATGAATCATCGTGACCACAGACTATAAACTATCGATATTTTGTATAAAACTTAATTAAAATTAATTTATCATTTAATTAAAATAAATAATATTGTTGAATATTTCAAAAAAATAACATCATTTACAATAGTGAGTAAATAAAATCTAAATTCTAACCTACTCCTAACATTACTTCCGACAACTTTGGGGTTCGAGAGAAGTTTGGCCGCGGCGTGTCTTCTTCCACAAGATGGCGCCAACGCGCCGCCATCTTGTTTGACATGACCCATTCTTCTCAGTACGAGTGCTAACGCCTTGTATACGCCACGTGTTTTCCGTTCTCATCACTTTGTTTTTGTTACTATTGCTGTTAATTTGTTAAGTTTATTTATTATTGTTAGTTTCTTTGTTGTTATTGTTTGTTTTCATTGTTTGTTGGCATAATGCCAAAGAGAACGAAGAAAACTGTTTCGAACAGTCAAAGTCGTGAGTTTGTGATTCGCTTGCGTGAATATTTTGAGCGAGAAAACCAAAATGGTGGACCGCTATTACTCATGGCAAAAGTTTGTGACAGAGTTGCAGATGCTCTTGGCATTGGACGTGCGACAGTAATTCGCATCAGTAAAGAAAAATATGGCGAATCTTCAACCGCAGTATTGACTGAAGACGAGGAAAAAAAGCTTTCAACGCCAAATAAAAAACGAAGAAAGGCTACTCCTGTCACAAAAATTGACGACTTTGACGCCGCTGCGATTCGCAACCATGTATATGGTTATTATACAAGGGGTGAATTACCTATATTAAAAAAACTGGCGGCGTCCCTAAAAGACGCAGACTTGTTTAAAGGAAGCTATTGAAGATTTAAAAAAATATTGGATTTTCCTACAAAAAAAGTGACAAAAGAAAAATTATAATGGAACGAACCGACATTGCTCTTGCTCGAGTGAATTTTCTCCGGAAAGTCAAAAAAATTACAAATTGGGACAAAGTTGTCTTTCTAGACGAGACATGGCTAAACGCCAATCATACCGTATCCAAAGCTTGGACCGATGATACAGCACAATCGACCACCAAAGTACCCGAAGGCAAAGGTCAAAGATTAATAATAACTCATGCTGGGACGTCATCTGGTTTTGTGCCTAATTGCCTATTGGCATTCAAATCTACGAAGACCAATGAATGCCATTAAGAAATTAATTATGAAAAATTTACAGAGTGGTTTTTAAAATTATTAGATAATTTGAAGGAGCCACATTATATAATTATGAATAACGCCCCATATCACTCGGTCCAAAAGCACAAACCACCAACTTCGGCAAACAGGAAGTTAGAAATAATTGCATGGCTTCAAGAAAAAGGAATAGAGGCCAATGAAACAATGCTTAAAAACTAATTATTGAGACTCGTTTACGGTCTGCACAAACCCAGCACACCAACGTATGTCTTAGATGACATAGCCCAAGAAAAGGGTCATAACGTCATAAGACAGCCTCCATATCACTGCCAGTATAATCCGATCGAGCTTATCTGGGCCCAAGTAAAAGGTTTGTTTGATCGAATTTCAGTTAGACAGATTCTTTATGTATTAACTCCTGTATAATTTATGATATTAAAATATGTTTTTCTTTCAAGGTTACGCTGCTAGACATAACACAACACCGCCTTTCACGGCAAATAAAATGTTACAGTTACTAAACACTGCGTTTGAAAATGTATCTGTAAAAGATTGGAAAAAGGTAGTTACCAAATGCAGAAAATTAATGGAAGAAGATTGAGTGCGGGACGTTCGATTTGATAATATTTGCGAACAAGATTTCATTATAAATTTACAAGATTGCTCTAGCGATTCTGAAAGTGATTCGGATATTGATTTGGGGTGTACTCCTTTGGAATAAATAAATGTAATGTAATAAAATATTCGTTTCATTTTATTACCCAAATCATAATATAATCCAATATACATATAATTATGGCACACAGCCTTCGTGGCGAAGCGGTAGTGAACACGACTGCTGCGCAGGAGGTCGCGGTTTCGATCCTCGCTCAGTGCAAATATTTGAATGCATGAATATGGGTTTTTGCACTGGTCTGGTCGTGCCTCGGAAAGCACGTTAAGCCGTCGGTCCCGGCTGCCATACGAATTTCTAATGGCAGTCGTTACGGGTTGTTGGAGCCCTCAAAAGTCCAACAATTGGTCTTACTGCAAAACTTCTATCGATAATTACTATCGATATTTTTTTGTGTATCATAACAACCCTAGGAATGTCAGTTTAACAAATGTCGCAGAGATCAAGCTATGTTTTTTCAAGTTATAGTTGTTATGCCAAATGACACTCACCCACGTTCAAGTTTACTTGAAGGCGGTGCTTCATGCCTTGACAGCAAACTTGATCATGTACTTGTATGGCCACCAAAAGTCACGTCCGATATTTCCTTTATTGTTGTATGTTATTAACTTTTTTATACCACTAAGTTAGCAAATAAGCATACGGCCCACCTGATAGTAAGCGGTTACCGTAGCCTATGGACGTTTGTAACACTAAAGGTAAAAATCGCGCGTTGTCGACCCTTTAAAATCTTCAAAACGCACTTTTTGTAGAACCCCATACTGTAGTTCCTAGGGAAAACCTCGGCAGAGAGACCATTCCACAAGCGAAGTGTTCGCGAATTCCTTTGGAAATTCCTTTGGAACCTCATGGTACGCGACCAGATCGTCTCCAAGGTGTGAGGATGGATTTCCTGCCCATGGCGAGCGGTGCGGTTATAAAACGAACCTTCAGGCACCATATCAAACAACTCCTCAGAACACAACCCAATAAACATACAAGTGGTAAAACAGACACAGAGAGGCAAAATCTCTCCTGAGACTTATGGACTCAATACCGCTTGTGAGAATGGGATCGTCAACAATTTCTCACACCTCGTCTTTGAACAGAGGCAAATGCCTATCAAAATAATGCCATGAAATCCATACTAAATTACTTGACCTACAATTTCATTCAAATTACAGGTAACGGGAGTTCATGTTATTTGGTTTTTTCTTTTTTGGGGTGAAACTTGCATTTATTCTGGATTTCCCTATATTTGTGTCACTCAAGCTACACAAATACCAAATTTTAAAACTGTGGGGTCTCTGGTGTATCCTGTGAATTTCATTAAAGTTCACTTTAACTATGGCTACTAACTCAAAAACTTTACTAAAAATAAAAACGGAGTCGAAATGTATTAATGAATACCTTTTATTTGACGTCCCACTTGACCTAATATTTTCATTTTCATTTTCGTTTACCCCCCTTAAACCACAATATCTCAACAACCCCCCCACATTTTTAGCTCATTTGGATGGAATATGAGGGGTTTTCGGGTATATAATACCGGTTCAGAGTCGAGAGCTGCTGTGCGAGTTAAAAAAAACTTTGATTTACCAGCGAGCCGTCAAAACCAGTACATACCATTTATTAATTTAAAATAAAATAAAAACAATACACTAGGTAGAGGAAACTACTAGTTGACGTTAGTTTAGTAGTCACCTAGTAGTTGTGTTTACAACGTCCCTTTGATAAATAACATATCACGTGGTAAAATATTCTTCCTAAAATAGTGGAAGATCATAGATTTGGAAACACACTTTAACGACAGGTCATTGACCAGCCAATTTAATGTCAGTGTCAACGTCAGCAAGCAAGGGTGTCAGTCAGTTATGTCTGTCTATTATTGTTCAACAGAATCTGTTTTTTTCATTCATGATTTTTTGCCAGATGTACGATTTAAATCGTACTCCTACGATTTTTTGGCATTTTTGCTCATGTACGATCGCTAGGCGAAGATCGTACGAAAATGTACGATTTTATATACCTGGCAGCATTTCATAATGAAACTAATGGTAAGTATGAATTTCGAAAAAAGGCGGGAAACTTCGTAAAAGGCGGCAGCTTAAAAATTCCTTCCTAAATTTGAATAATAATTTTATTTGATAAAGTGATCAGGAGAGTGTAATTTACTTGTTATTTTAATCTTTATTGTATTCATAGTGTAGTTTACTAATTATATTATATATAGCTCGATTACCACTGACTCATTGACATCATTGTTCTCCCAGATGCCCCCTCGTAGGGAGGAAATGTTTGGTAGGATCGTATAGAGGGAGTTTCTGTGAGTTGGAAATAAATCCTAAAGTTCCCCTTTTGTCCCCCATTCGCTCCCATCCACCTCGTATCTCGGAAAGTAGCAGTCTTACAGTCTAGTCTTACAGCGTTTGTGCAAAAACTAATGTTGCAGAGGACATTTTTTTATATCCGGTTCCATGAAAAAAAAATTGACTTTCATACAAAAAAAAAAGTCCCATACAAAATAGTTTTGTGTGAATACCGTACACCGTAGATTTCGTTTGCCGTAAGTTTCTTACTGGTTTTGTAGGGAGCCAAACGGCTTGTGGGTACTATAAAATTTATTTTACTGTAATTTTATTTATTGGTGGAGGGGCATGAGATAACTAAATTTTCAAGTTTATTCGACACCCATAATCATCATCATTTTGGAAGTTCATATTTTTTATTGTTTTTGGAGGGACATAAGGCAACTTTTTAGTAAATTTTTATGTTTATGCGACATCCATCTTCATCATCATTTTGGATGTCCCAAATTTCTTTTTTTAGTTTTTGGAGGGACATAAGGCAACTTTTTAGTAAATTTTCATGTTTATGCGACATCCATCTTTATCATCATTTTGGATGTCCCAAATTTCTTTTTTTAGTTTTTGGAGGGGCATAAAGGCAACTTGCTTAGTAAATTTTCATGTTTATGCGACATCCATCATCATCATCATTTTGGATGTCCATTTTTTTTTAAGTTTGGAGGGGTATAAGGCAGCTTGCTTAGTAAATTTTTATGTTTATGCGACATCCATCATCATCATCATTTTGGATGTCCAATTTTTTTTTAGTTTTGGAGGGGCATAAGGCAGCTTGCTTAGTAAATTTTCATGTTTATGCGACATCCATCATCATCATCATCATTTTGGATATCATAAATATTTATTTTTTAGTTTTTGAAGGGGCATAAGGCAACTTGCTTAGTAAATGTTCATGTTTATGCGACATCCATCATCATCATCATTTTGGATGTCAAATTTTTTAATTTTTTTTTTTCATTTTTGGAGGGGCATAAGGCAACTTGCTTAGTAAATTTTAATGTTTATGATTGCTTCTACCACCTCGATATCGTCTTTGTTTGCTTCTTTCAATTCGTTGTCGTCTTTGAATGCTTCTTTTACTCTTCCACTTCGATATCCTCTTTGATTGCTTCTTCCACTTCGATATCCTCTTTTATTGCTTTTTTAAATTTATTATCCTATTCGATTGCTTCGTTAAATTGGATATCTTATTTGATAGATTCTTCCACTTTGATATCTTCGTTGATTGCTTTTTCCACTACGATATCCTCTCAACAAAATTATGATTTTTCTAAAAAAAATTTAAATGCTCGTATATTCTAAGCTGAAGCAGTTAGGCATAGTAAAGTTTACAAAATTGTAGTAAAAAATTTTGGTGGAATCGTTTTTTTATTGTCATCATCGATCTTGATAGGTATCCTTTTTGATTTCTTCTTTCACTTCGGTATCTTCTTTGATCGTGGTTTTTACTTCGGTATCTTCTTTAAATGCTTATTCAAATTCGATATCGTCTTTGATTGCGTCTTCCACTTGGTTATTCTCTTTTATTGCTACTTTCACTTCGATATCGTCTTTGATTGCTTATTGCACTTCGATATCCTCTTTTATTGCTTTTTTTTAAATTTAATATCCCATTCGATTGCTTCGTTAACTTCGATATCTTATTTGATAGATTCTTCCACTTCGATATCTTCGTTAATTGCTTCTTCCACAACGATATCCTCTTAACAAAATTATGATTTTTCTTAAAAAAACTATAATTGCTTGTATCTCATAAACGGAAGCAGTTAGGCATAGTAAAGTTTACAAAATGTTAGTACAATTTTTTGGTGGAATCGTTTTTTTGTTGTCATCATCGATCTTGATAGGTATCCATTTTGATTTATTTTTTCACTTCGGTATCTTCTTTGATCGTGTTTTCTACTTCGGTATCCTCTTTGAATGCTTATTCCAATTTGATATCGTCTTTGATTGCGTCTTCCACTTGGATATTCTCTTTTATTGCTACTTCCACTTCGATATCGTCTTTTACTGCTTCTTCCACTTCGATATTCTCTTTTATTGCTTTTTTAAATTTAATATACCATTCGATTGCTTCGTTAACTTCGATATCTTATTTGATAGATTCTTCCACTTCGATATCTTCGTTAATTGCTTCTTCCACAACGATATCCTCTTAACAAAATTATGATTTTTCTTTTAAAAACTTTAGTTGCTTGTATCTCCTAAACGAAAGCAGTTAGGCATATTAAAGTTTACAAAATGGTAGAACCAATTTATAGTGAAATCGTTTTTTATAATCATCATCGACCTTGATAGGTATCCGTTTTGATTTATTCTTTCACTTCGGTATCCTCTAAGATCGCTTCTTCCACTTCGATATAGTCTTTGATTGCGTCTTTTACTTCGATAGCCTCCTTGATTACTTCTTCCATTTCGATACCCTCTTTAATTTCTGCTTCCATTTATCTTCTTTGATCGTGTTTTCTACTTCGGTATCGTCTTTGAATACATATTCCAATTCGATATCGTCTTTGATTGCGTTTTCCACTTGGATATTCTCTTTTATTGCTACTTACACTTCGATATCGTCTTTGACTGCTTTTTTCACTTCGATATCCACTTTTATTGCTTTTTTTTATTTAATATCCTATTTGATTGATTTTTATAATCATCATCGACCTTGATAGGTATCCGTTTTGATTTATTCTTTCACTTCGGTATCCTCTAAGATCGCTTCTTCCACTTCGATATCGTCTTTGATTGCGTCTTCCACTTCGATGGCCTCTTTGATTACTTCTTCCATTTTGATACCCTCTTTAATTTCTGCTTTCACTTGGATATCTCTTTTCATTGCTTCTTCTATTTAGATAACCTCTTTTATTGCTTCATCCACTTGGGTATCCTATTTGATCGCATTTTCTACTTGGATATTCTTTTGATTGCATATTTCCCTTTGATATCCGTTTTGACTGCTTTTTCTACTTGGATGTCCTCTTTGAATACTTTTTCCGTTTTGATATCCTCTTTGATGATTGATTCTTCCATTTCGATATCCTCCTTGATTGCTTCTTCTATTTTGTTATCCTCTTTAATTGCTTTCTCATTTTCGATATCCTCTTTGATTGCATTTTTCTTCGATATCCTGTTTGGTTGCTTCTTTCACTTCAATATCCTCTTTGATTGCTTCTTCTACCAACAGAAAAACACGCGAGCTGCAAGCAGCTCGCGCACCATGCGACCTCTAGTTTTAATTATGTAGTTGGTAAGTCTTATTATCGTTTTTTGTCCGATGGAGATGGGGGAGCCACCGGACCCCGGGGGCACGGTCCCTCCGGCTAGTAACTTTGTAACAATCTCCAACAGTTTCGATAAACTTGCATCAAATGAGTCCGGTATGGACACCGACACTTCTGTTTCAAACTCAAAGAAATGTCGTAAACGAAATCGTGTAAACAAAGTGACGTGCAAGCACTGTAATAAAAGGAAGCGGAAACATGGTTCAAATGAGTCTAAAGGTTGTAACTGCGATGAAAATATATCACCGAGTAGTGATAATAATGACCCTATTCCAGTATCCGTTTCTCCTTCAGTCGATTCATCTACTCTTGCATAAATTCATCTCCACCAGCCGTGACGGTGACGCCGCCAGCGCTGCCTGTCACAAGAGCTCAGTATGACTCTACAGATAATGCCCCATTTATTGTACATGTGCAACGAGTTACTGACTCTCCTAATGACGGCTCCACACTCCACCCCATGATCTTTGGGAAATTCCTGAAACGTAACAGTATATATAATGTTGTGAATGGTAGTGTTAAGAGAATAGGAAGATATAGTGTCAATGGCTTTTGATAATTATACAGATGCTAATACTTTTATTAACTTTGACAGTTTAAGCAGCAACAACTTCAAAGCATTAATACCAACTTATAACGTCTCACGCATGGGGGTAGTCCGCAGAGTGCCCACAGATATCTCTCCAGATAAAATGATGGAATGCACCACGGTTCCCAGCGGTTGTGGGAAGATATTAAAAGTTAGGCGTATCAATTACAAGGAAATTATTAATGGAGCTCCAATGTGGAAACCAACTCAGACGGTGGTTGTAACATTTGATGGTCAAGTGTTGCCTAACCGTGTTTATATGTGCTATAATGCCTTACAAGTTCAAATATATACCTACCCGACCATCCAATGCTTAACTGTTGTCGTTTTGGACACACTAAGTTACAATGTAAATCTAAGCCACGATGCTACAAGTGTGGTCAGGAGCACTCAGGTGACTCATGTGATATTGATGAGGAGTGTGTTTCTTGCTGCACATGCGGGGGAATACACTTTGCAACTAGCAAATCATGCCCGGAATATACCAGACAAAAAAAGATTAAATTCTCAATGACTGATAAGTGTATTTCCTACGCGGAAGCTTCCAGGATTCACCCACCTCTGTCTCGATCTTATGCTGAAATTTTAGCTGCATCCAAAGATCAAACTACTTCATCTAATAACTTCCGCAAAACTAATCAGTTTTTTTCTAGCGAGCCTTCCTCTTACAAAAAGACAATATTCATGAAACCGCGTTTGCCTTTTAAACCAGTCAAAGGTTATAACCAGAAGGAGCACCGCAATCTTATTAATGAACCATCCCCGACCCTAACAAATGGTTGCGCTCTAAACGAGGTTCCTCTTTCAGATAAGCAACCAAGTATATCAGATATTATTAATCTATTAAATGCATTATTAAAATCCGAAATTATAGAACCGTCCAACGCAGCCATAATAACAGACACAATTAGTATTCTCAACACCCATAATGGATCACACCAGATCCGCAGTTCAGTGGAACTGCAGGAGTGTACAAAGTAAAAAAAGTGAAATTGTATATTTAATTAATAAATATGACCCTTTTATTTTCTCTATCACAGAGACCTGGCTCAAGCCAGGCTCTGTGTTTAAATTGAGTGGGACAAGCCACTCAATTTAAACACAGAGATGATAGACCTGACGGATGGGGAGGAGCCGCTCTTTTTATAAAAATATCTATTATATTTTCTCATTTTCCTTTAGTATATGATTACTACGTTACGTAGTGATTACTACGTAATCACTACGTAACGTACTGATTATATCCTCTTTGGATAGCGCCTTGCAATATTTTCTTGACGGTATCAATTCCGTCATGTTGACAGGTGACATTCCTTCAACATGGAAAATCCAAATTGTATTGCCACTTTTACTTAGAAAACTTTCGTGATTGATTTCAATCATTATTATAAATACGGGATTTATCACGTACCGTCTTATCGGTGTTTCGACCGACAATGTTTCGGTTCAATTCGTGAACCTTCATCAGGGTGAGTGCGATCCGCTCCGAATAACGTCTCGCCTCGCACTATGCCACTATTATATATTAATGTAATTGTTAATGTATTGCCACTATTAAAACCAACTAAAAATCCTTCAGATGTCATGTCATATCGACCAATAGCACTGTCTCCGGTTATTATAATAATTACGGAACATCTAATTCAAAATAGAATCGAATGGTACATTGAGAATCAGAATATTTTACCTAATAGCCAATATGGCTTTAGGAAAGGTAGGAGTTCAATGGATAGCGTGAGTGTTTTTATAACAGACATTCGCTTGGCCTTTTCGCAAAATAAATCTGTTGTTGCAACATTTTTAGATATAAAAGCTGCGTATGACAATGTTTTAATTGAGTTACTAATAAACAAATTAAATATATTAAAGGTACCATATATTTTATCCAACTTTATACGAAATATGTTAACTGGTAGAGTTATTATTTTAAATTCTACAGAACTCTCCAGAGTTGCATGGAGAGGTTTGCCTCAGGGTTCTGTTTTAAGCCCTCTTCTCTATAATATATATACATATGATTTGGAAGCGTCTGTGAGTGACACAGTTAGTATATTCCCTTTTACTTCCAATCCTGGACTACGCCGACGCCTGCTATCTTGACATCACTGAAGTCCAATTGAGCAAACTTGAGCGCCTTCAAAACCTCTGTATTCGGTTCATATTTGGCTTGCGCAAGTATGACCATATTTCTGATTTACGCACAAAGCTCAAGTGGCTGTCCATCCGTCTTCGCTGGAATGCACACATACTGTCCCTTTTGTATAACATCCTTTTTAACCCTTCTTCTCCCTTCTATCTTAAGGAGCGTTTTGAGTTTCTCCACCAGGCTAATGATCGCAATTTGCGTTCTTCAGATTCCCTCCAACTTAAAACTCCTGTCCATACGACAGAGTTTTATAGTCGATCCTTCACTGTAACAGCCGTACGATTGTGGAACGCTTTGCCCCTCTCTATAAGAACATCCAAGTCTATTAGTAATTTTAAAACAAAAGTGCACACCCATTATCTGTCCTTGTGTTGAAGTTGTAGCTGCTTGTTAATTGATCATAACCACTTTTAGAGTTGCTTATTTAAATTAAATTTGTGTTATTACTGGTAATTTAGGTTTATAGTATGTAGATATGTTTTTAAATTTATATAGATGCACCGCCGTCATGTGTTACATTTTGATCCGGTCCATACAAAGGTTGTCTGGAAGAGATCGCTTTTAGCGATAAGACCGCCCATTGTACTAAATCTATTTGTAAGAATTATGTTCTGTATTTTACTTTGGTGTACAATAAAGAGTTATCTTATCTTATATTACAATATGCTGATGATTTGTTAATATACTCCATAAGTAGTTTCATGGATATAGCTGCATCTAATATAACATTTGCTCTATGATTTTTAAAATTATGGTTAGATAAACACGGCTTGGAACTATCACCTGCAAAAAGCACCGTGGTTTCTTTTAGTCGTAAGCTTAACCCACCGCCCATAAATATTAAGTACGATGGTATTACTATACCCATTAAAAGCCATGCCAAGTTTTTAGGCGTCATTTTAGATTCTAAGCTTACTGGTCATCCACATTGCGAATATATTGTAGAAAAATGTGAAAAACATCTTAATCTGCTAAGATGCCTCACTGGTGTATGGTGGGGTGCCCATCCATTCTCTTTAAAATTGGTGTACAATGCTTTGATTCGCAGCACTCTTGATTATGGCACTTATTTGTTAGAGCCTGGTAGAGTTACTGCATTTAAGACTAGATTCTATCCAATCCCGAGCAATGCGTATAATTCTTAACAGGTTCTTCTTTCGTGTCCTACAAACGTCTAATCATCAGCTACTTCCTAGAATTCGGCAACTTTCAGAGCTTGTTCGCTCATCTTCGTACTGGAATCATAAATTGCCTCCGAATCTCATTTAGAGTTTTCACACATATAGAACCTTTTCAGCCCCAACCCATCAATCATTACTTCTGCCCATTTTCCATTGCAACTTCCAGGCCGTAATAATGCTCCCTAATGTTTATTTTGACCTGAATGTTGATCGTGGAGACAAATATACTAATATCTATATTAATTCAATTGTCGATGAAAGATGGCATGGATGGCATCCAATTTATACTGACGCTTCCAAGCATTTACAGACAGGTAGTGTTGGTGTAGGTGTTTATCACAAACAGTTCAATATTGTCCAAAAAATTAAATTTCCGTCCGAGACTTCTGTCTTCACTGGCGAATGCTACGGCATTGTGAAAGCGTTAGAATATGTTTTGTTAATGAACCTCGAAAATACTGTTATTTTTAGCGATTCTATGAGTTCTTAACAATCACTTATTAAATATCCTTTTCGCTCTAAACCACACTTTCCACTTATATTAGAAGCTAGCATGAAACTGTTACAATGTAATGCGAAAGGATTTACTGTTAATTTTGCGTGGATACCTAGCCATTGCGGTATATTGGGTAATGAATATGCTGATAAATTAGCTAATGAAGCTGTGGAATGCGGAGACCGTTTCCCTTACAAAAACTTTTCAAAGGATCTAATTGCTCTGCCCAAGGTTTATATTAAGGAAAGTTGGAATACAGATTGGGACGACCCCAGCAATACTAAGGGTAGATATTACAGGCAAATTCAAACAATGATTCCCATCAAACCCTGGTTTTTTAAAATGAAACTCAGTAAACGTGCCACTACTATCATAATAAGAATGCGACTAGGGCACACGTGCACGCCAGCTCATCTAGCGCGGATGAAAATCTTAGAATGAATGAATGAATTAAATACTCTTTATTGCACACCAAATAAAAATACAATAATGGAAATAAACAATAAATAAAGGTACAATAGGCGGTCTTATCGCTAAAAGCGATCTCTTCCAGACAACCTTTGGATGGACAGGATAAACAAAATCAAAAGACGGCGGTGTAAGAGTACCTACAGACATAAACAGAACCCACAAAATAAAATATACCTATTAATTATACTAATAAACATAAACTTAAATACATACAAATAATATAAGAATAAATGAACTACACTACATAAAGAGGATAAATAACATAAACACTAACTAGCAGTTACGAGACAACGAAAGGAAATGGTTGTATACCTTGACTTTGAAAATAGGAAGAGATTGGGACGACCTTACAGACAAAGGTAAGGCGTTCCACAGTCGCACAGCTTGTACTGTAAAGGAGTCACCATAAAATTGTGAACTATGGATGGGAGTTCGAAGCTGTAGAGCTTCGGAAGAACGAAGGGTTTGAGAGTGTCCCTGATACAGAAACTCGAAACGCTCCTATAGGTAAGAAGCAGTGGCGTAGCGTGCCTTGTCGGGGCCCCGTATAAAAATTTTTTTGGAGGCCCTTATATGGAGGTAAAGATTTTTCACAAAAGAAAAAAAATATTGTGAGAAGTAATATTTATTTATCACATAATTTACCCATTTTACAAATAACAATCGAATTTTAAATATTCACTCTCCTTGCCTTTTTATCGGCAAACTGATTTATTAAATCATTTATGGCTGATGATGATTTTAGTTTTTCTAAAGTTTCTGCCTCTATGGACAATAGTGAGATGTCTGACAGCCGTTCTTGTCCCATCGAAGTTCTTAAGTAATTTTTTATTAGTTTTAATTTTGAAAAACTTCTTTTTGCCGTTGCGGTTGTAACTGGAAGGGTCAAGAATAAAAAGCATGCTGTGATTACCTCGGGAAAACTGGATGCAAGACTATTGAATTTTACTAGCAATAATTCAATGAGTTCTTTAATGGAATAATTTTTTTTAATTTCAGAATTTAAGCATGTTTTTAGAGCCTTTAATTGGTCACAAAGATTAAGTGAGATGTCTTTACTGTATTTAGCAGACAGTTTTCCGGAAGCGTTTAATATCTCTTCGCTTGAAGAAGATAGGAGTTTCTCCGGTTGTAATATTTCGAATATACTACTCAGGTTGCAAAGGCTCTGAAATCTTTCTTTAGTTTGAGAAATTAATATATCTAAACAGCAATAGTATACATTGACTTTGAAATAGGATTCCGGGTCGGAAATTCTCTCATCTTGTGATAACTCATCAAAAAAACGCTTCGTTATCTTTCGCCTACTGTTTTTAAAAACAGTTGTTACCCCCCACTTTTTTGCTAAATCTTTGGATTCATTTAGCAAACTATTAAATGAATTCTGATTTCTTAATTGGCACAGTCTATTTAAAAGATTACTTAATAAAATACTAGATTTCTGTAAGTCATTATTTTCATGCTGTAGAGCTTTAAAAACAGGATTAATAATTTCAAATAGTGAAGAAAAAAATGTAACGAGCACTAAGAAATCAAAACTCCCTAAAATATTAATTATACTTTTACATTCTTCACGTTCATCTTTTTTATTTGAAATTAAATTTAGTTGGTACAAAGTTTTCATGATTAGTAAAAAATTTTTCTTTACTGCTAATAAAGCGTCGTTCCTAGAAGACCATCTGGTAGGACATACCTTTTTAAGGGTAATCAAATATTTTTCAGATGAATCGTCACTTAGCATAGCCCAGCGTTTTATACTATTGCCAAAAAAAGTATATATTTTTTCTAAATTATCGAAAAAAGTCGATACTTCACGAACATGTCTCGCAGCATCGTTCAAAACCAAGTTTAAAGCGTGCGCAGCACAATGAACATAATCGGCATTTGGAGCATGCTCTTTTATTAGGGTTTGTAATCCTCCATACACACCCGACATAACATTTGCTCCATCGTATCCCTGTCCTCTACATTTAGTCAAATCAATTCCATATTCTTTAGTCAAATTTAAAATGACAGTTTTCAGACCTGCAGCACTGCAATCGGTTACTGCTATGAATCCTAAAAAGGACTCACAGATTTTTATTTCTTTAGGCACATTATCATCATTTGCTGTAACCGAGATATATCGAAAAACTACAGATATCAATTTTTGACAAGTCTTGTGTTGTATCCAGAATTATTGTCAGAAATGGAGCTTTTTTAATTTCTGAGATAATACTGTTCCTAACGTTAGTACCAAGCAAACTAATAATTTCGTTTTGAATCGTAGGGCTTAAATAATTTATTTCACCTTTCGGTTTTAGAAAAAGTTCTTTTAAAGTTGCATCATAGTTAGATAGCAGACGTGAAATTGCCATAAAATTGCCAGAATCAGAACCATGCCCCCTCAAAGGTAGATTACAAGATACTAAAGTAATTATAACATTAATTATACGATGCAGTACATCTCTCCAGAATGTAATTTTACTATCGATTTCACTTTTCAATAGAGTATCGATGGTATTTCCTTGCAACCAATTATTATAAGAGAGTGAGGCACTAATATGCTGCTGTGACTTTTCATGGTCAAGAATAGTTTGTGTGAAATTGCTTCTAACCGAAACACCGTTAACCCAAGCAGAGGAGTACGATTTGTTTTGACGATCTGCTAATAACCAACAGAAGTGACAGTACGGTTTGTTTAAAACGTTAGAATAACATAACCATGGTCTTATAATTTTTATGCCTGCCTGATTGAAATATGAATAATAATAAGCTGAAAAAGGTCGGTTATTTTCTGAAACTTTTGGAAATGGTCCTTGTGGTTTAAATTGACCCAATTTAAAAATTATTTTTCGTTCGCATTCAGTTAAATTGTCACCAAAATTTCCTCTATCTGATGAAATTATATTACAATCTGCATTATCTGCAGATATATCAGAATCGTTGACTTGGGGTTCCTCGATTTCTGGATGGACATCCGATAAAGTATGTGCTTGGCTTTCTTCTATTTCCGGATGGATATGTGACGAAGAACATGCTTCAGAAGAATCTAAAAATAAACGAGTAATTGTTAAAAAATAAATACGAATGCTTTGATACTAAACTAAAAAGAGTTATATATAAATAAATAACGTTACTAAGGGTTACAGTTAGAGAGTGTTCAGTTCAGACGCACACAGATTCTACGCGGATTGTGCTCGTACCTATTAGTAGATAGAAAATCACCTGCAGCCCGTCCGTGCATTACTATACACCTGCGTGCTATTTAAACGCAGCGCGTAGTGTAGTGGCCATACAAAACGAGAACCCGAAAGCGAGTCTGCACATCTGAAGTTCTCAACACGCAATTAACGATACGATACGGACTGATAAACAAACAACAAAACAAATCGATCCTATAGATAAGTTAGAATTTTGTTTTTTATAATCAAGGCACGGAACCCTAAAAACAGTATAATTGTGAAAATCGAGGGGGGAGACAACTTTTTGTGACGGACAGATGGACAGACCGAAATTAAAAGATTTCCTTGTTTATCACTACGGGCCCCTAATAAATGGGTTGGGTAGTAGTGTAGTACTTACCTTTCCAATCTAAATCACTCACAGTATCTTGTCTCTGAAAAAATGAAGAAATTTTGGGCACTTTTTTTATAACCTCGTCCCTTTTCTGTTTAATTTTTCTTTTCTCAGCGCCGCTGGGATAATCTCTTTTCCTTTCACTCATTTCTTTTACAAATCGTTACTAATACTGCTAAACCAGAAGAACAATATTGTTTGTACTGAATTACAATGTAATGCACATTTATATAAAGCGCGTAAATAAACAGTGCACTGCACTCCGTGGTTTAACATCCAATGCAAAGTACAACAACGTACACGTACATCGCAATATCGATGAAGGATTCCCGGGGATTCCCCGCTGAGTTGAAGATGAAGTAAGTAAAACGGGGAAGTCCCGCAGCCCGCCATAACGATGTAGTGTTGCCAACTTTTGAACGCACGCTTAAGGCGGGAAAAAAAGGAATTGCTTTATAGAATTTTGTCATTTGTAAAATAAAATAAATTAGAAAGTTTTTATTCTTTTTCCTTACACACTTTGGGGGCCCCCGTGGCCCGGGGGCCCCGTATAATTGATACGGCAAATACGGCGGTAGCTACGCCCCTGATAAGAAGGTGAAGTGGGATTATAGAGAATGTTATAAAGAAGTGATACAATATGTGCATTCCGGCGAAGACGTATAGGGAGCCACTTGAGTTTTGCGCGGAATTCTGAGACATGGTCATACTTGCGCAAGCCGAATATGAACCGAATACAAAGGTTTTGAAGCGCTCAAGTTTACTCATTTGGACTTCGGAAATGTCGAGGTAGCTGGCGTCGGCGTAATCTAAGATAGGGAGTAGAAGGGATTGTGCAAGCGTAATTTTGGTGGCGGTCGGTAAAAAGTTACGAAGTCTACGCAACGAAGCTGAAGCAGCAAACACTTTGCGGCTGATCTCAGCAATACACGGCACCCATGATAGCTTGGTGTCCATGATAATTCCCAAGTTTTTCACCGTCTGACTGATAGCTATTTGTGTTCCATTAAAAAGTACAGGTGGGAGTTGTGCAAAATCTAGCCTAGGAATCATTTTGTGACTACCGATTATGATCACTTGTGTCTTTATAGGGTTTACGGTAAGACCAAAGGATTTGCTCCAGTCACAAATTCGGTCCAAATCTGAGTTTATTAAACTGATAGCTCCGTTAATGTTGGCAATCGGGGCTTGTGTGTAAATTTGTAAATCATCTGCATACAAGTGGTAGGAAGAAGAAAGATTTTGAGATATTGAATGAATAAAAACACTGAAGAGGAGAGGAGATAAGACGCCGCCTTGGGGGACACCAGCAAGAAGGCTGCACCATGAAGAGTAATTATCTTCAATACGGATGCGCTGCCGGCGTCCAAACAAATAACTACGAAACCAGTCAATAGCCGTTGGAGATATGTTAAGAGAGCTTAATACACCCAGAAGTATGTAGAAATGTATGTCTTAGATGACCCATCTTGTAGTTGTGGAGATAAATTTGGTGATATAAATCACATTTTCTTTTTGTGTATTAACAATGACCACGTTCAATTTTACAGAGATCTTGTATCCCTTTATGTTCCGCTTCCTTCAAATATTAAAATCCTTCTCTCCTCCTTAGATCCATCCGGGTACCAATGTTTAGAATCTTTCATTTGTACAAATAATATTAATATATAAAATCACAAATTTGTGAATGTCAATTTGTAAATATCTCTTATCTTGTATAATTTCTCATTAATCTCCTGATCCTTTCCTAGTTTAGTGTATATAACCCGGGTTTTGTATTTATTCTGTTTCCCTAATTTTTTTTTATTTGCCAATGGTAAATGCACAAACCGTGCGACGCCACAAAAAAAAAGTATGAATTTCGGGGAATTCCCCATAAACCTAACGCGTGCCTAGTACTTTTACTTGAATGAAGACCCTTTGTGCAATCGTATAAAGGCTGTATTTGTTTGGATTTTTACGAAACTTATTTTTTGCTCATTTAGTAATAATTGCAATCTGTCAAAAACCTGTTTTTCTCTCGATCTGTACCGTAGATCTGTACGTAGCAGTGTTGCCGCTACCTAAATTTGGACCTACCGTACACAAGTGGGAAAATCGTACTCTCTAAATAAAACATTTATTCAAATATAAAACCCTACTTCTACTCTTCTCTTCCAAATAAATCTACGACGTTTCTCACGGCATCTTCATTCGCTTCATCCGGCTTGTAGTATGAAGACGGGTTTTTAATTTTTGCAATCATTTCGGGTGTTGGCTTGAAATTTACGCAACTTTCATTCGGTTTTCTACGAATGCATTGTTTTGCCAAAAGCGTCCCATTGATAGTTGGCCCATTGATAGGCTTGAAATTTACGCAACTTTCATTCGGTTTTCTACGAATGCATTGTTTTGCCAAAAGCGTCCCATTGATAGTGGATGTTATGAGCCGATTTCGAGATTTTGTTTTTAATAAATTAACGGCGCTAAAGATTCTCTCCGAATCGGCATTTGCGTGTGGCAAAGAAAGAACTTCAAGAACAAATTTCGCCAAATTTAAAAACAATGGTTCTGAAATATGTAGTATTTTGTCCCAAAATTCGTCCGGTGACATTGATTCTGCATTAAGAAACGTATCTTCAGATAAATTTGTATTTGGCAAAAGACGCCATTCATCATCAATAGCTTGTTTTTCTTCATTTGTCTTACCTAGCATGATGCAGGGTACCTCTAACATTATGGGCAGTAAAGAAGGTTCAGATATCCTTTGAACTTGAGACATGGCATTTTTCGGCGACAAAATTGATATTTTATGCAATAGGTCGTTCGAAAAATCTTATCTATTCCTAATTTGGCAGCATCCACTTTTAATAAAATCTTTGGCTCTTGCTTGAAAATCGGCAATCAAATCTGGTCTCGCCTGAATGTTCTCTCGAGCTATTTCACTCATCACTTGCACCCCTAAATACATTTGATTATTAATTAATTGGTACTCCTCTTTGGTAGGGTCAATAGCTTCTAAGTCATTTTGAACCTTATAATCTCTCTTCATGTAGCATAAGAGAAGTTCTAAATACATCGCCCTCATTTTTCCGTCTAATTCTGTAATTACAACGCCAATTTTTTGAAAATATTCATTCAGTTTGACAAATTTAGGCAACACCCATTGCAAAAACAAGAAATACAGTTTATTAAACGGGTCGTGCAAGTCTTTGAATATAAGTTCTGCTGAAACAATTCGTTCATCCAACTATTTTTTAGAGAAGAAAAGTTGTAGTGATTCCCACTGCTCTAATAAACGGTTAATGACAGCTAACAGAGACAGCCATCGCGTTTGGGAGGGATACAACATTTTTTGCACTTTGGTGTTAGTGAATGCCTGAAATTCACCGTGTTCAGCTTTGCGTTTTGAGCTGTGCTTGAAATATCCATAAACATTCCTGGCTAAGTCCTCACAGCGTCTCGGCAGTTTTTTACAAGCTTCGCTAGCACAGATATGTAGTGAGTGGCAGATACATTTAAAAATTGTGATTCCAGGATTGTTAATCAAAAAACGACTAGCCACTGAATTATGCTGACCCATCATCACGCTAGCACCATCAGATGCATTTCCAATAATATTGTTTAAAGGCACATTTCGGTTACGGAAACTTTGGGTTATTGCATTGTAGATGGCTTCTCCTTTTTCCTTTCTCTGTTTTTCTCCTGTCCTTTGATGAGCTGCGTCAAAATCATCCTTCTCAAATAAGGGCCGTAGTTCCTACAGATATCTCATAATTTAATTTACTTGTGGGTCATAGAGCCGTACAACAATGCACATAGTTTTAACTGATGATATATCAGTTGACTCGTCAACCAACACGCTGAATTTAAGTAGAGTTTCTAAGTCTCTGTTATGACATTCACCAATAACATTTTCAACAAGACTGGTGCATTTTGTTCTTTTTAATTTAATATCCGAAGCAATTTTCGAATCTGGTATCCCAGTTTTTACTATTTCGCTTAAATGGTCCATGGCTTTAAATGAAATATTATGTTCGGCCATAAATACACATAATTTCAATTCTAGTTCACCAACTAAATCTGAATGATTAGAGCTGGCATCACTATTTTTGAAAAAAGAATGTATCGGTTTGGATGCTTTTTTATTTTGAAGTTTCCGGGTTCCGGAACCACCGAACACATATGTTTTTTTAAAGTTGATTTTTGCAAGAAATTTTGACATCACATACCCGGCAATATTTTTTTAGATTTGTAGATATTGTTTTTGTCGGGACCAATCCACTCTTTAAATTCACTTTCCGATTCCCATTGCGATCTATATTTTTGTGCTCTATGTTTTGCTTTCTTAATTTTTTTGGGTGTTGATTGCCCAGGAACTTCTTTTGAATCTGAAGACATCCTATTTATTAATGTCTACCACGTACTTCACTGCACTGTTTAAATATAAATAAAACACTTTTCAAATAAAATGACTGAACTAAGAATGGACGAAGAACTAAGAATAGCTAAATTACACTGTTAATCAAGAAAGTAAGCAATTACGCATCTAGGTACATTATAACTCTAACTAAGAAGTGATTGGTTTTAGAATAAGACACATAGTGCGAGTCAGAGCAGGATAGCGCGATATTGCGTAGGTGTTACATAAAACGGGAATTTCACGACGCCGCACCGCCATAGACAATATAATGCTGGACACACAATCAGGCCGCTGACAGCTTCACACAGTTGACATTGACAGTTGGCACTTGGCAACAATCACAACAAGTCCTGTGAAAGATACTTTTTTTGATGTGATGAAATTACCGTATTTTAGCGTACGGTAGTAACCACTTGACCGTATACCGTACATTGTGCAATTTGGAGGCCTAATTACCGTATGAAATGGTAATTACCGTACTTATGGCAACGCTGGTACGTAGTAATTATATCCTCTTTGGATCTCTATACTATCTTGAGTACCTTTTTGTGTTAATTCAATACGTTCAAGCAAGAATGAGCGATGAAAGTGAACAAGAGCGACCTGAGAAAATTGTACGAAGTTTACGCCAACAAAAGAAAAGTTAAAAAATATGATCGCAGAAAATTTGTATAAGTCTATTAAATAGTTTTATTGCATTTCATAATTAAAATAATTTTAGTTATTTTTTAATAAAAACCTACGTAAAGTTTGTACACACGGCTACACATCAAGCTATACATTTACAGTATAAGCTGGCCTCTCATTGTACGAAAAGCCTAGACAATGCGAGGTCAGCTTATTCTGGAAATTTTGCTGTGTAGCCGTGTGTACGATGTTTTTATTTAAAAATTTCCTTGGAATACGATTTTTTTGTAATTGGCGTACGATCACACCTTTTTTGTCATCTGGCAGCCTGGTTTTGTATCATGCATGCATGCATTGCATGCTTTGTCTGTTCTTGACGACCATATTTGTTTTGTTTGAATTTTCTAATTACTTCGTTGGAAACTTAAATAAAATTTCTATTGTTGTACTTACACTACATTACATGTAGGTACTAACAACGATCACACTAAATACTACTGCCGAGATAATGACTTCCAACATGGTTCAGCATCTGAAGTTCTTTTCCCGATATCCGTCTCGCCGAAGAGTAGTTGTTACAGGACTAGGGGTGGTTTCTCCTATAGGAATTGGTACAGAGCTAGCCTGGAATAATCTTTTGAAAGGACAAAGCGGTATCGTCCCTCTTACAGGCGAAGATTATATCACACTACCGTGTCGAATAGCTGGCAAAGTCCATCTCGAGAATAATCCAAGAGTTAAACAAGCAATGTCGAATCTAAATCTAAAGGCAATGGCCCCAGCAACATGCCTTGCTCTGGTTGCTACAGAAGAAGCATTATTAGATGCAAACTGGAGGCCACCAACAGAACAAGACAAAGAAGCAACCGGTGTAGCTATCGGCATGGGAATGATAGATCTAAAAGATGTATGCCAAACAAATGATGCTTTACAACGGGGCTATAACAAAGTTAGCCCCTATTTCGTACCAAGAATTTTACCAAATATGGCAGCTGGCCATATCAGCATTAAGTATGGGTTCAGGGGCCCAAATCATGCTGTTTCCACTGCTTGTGCTACTGGTGCTCATTCTATCGGAGATGCTTCGAGATTTATCAGGAATGGTGATGCAGATGTCATGGTCTGTGGTGGTGCCGAGTCCTGCATCAGCCCTCTTTCAATTGCAGGTTTCTGCAGATTGAGAGCTCTCAGCACTAGCTATAATGATGACCCAACTAAAGCATCCAGACCATTTGATAAGAAGCGAGATGGATTTGTGATGGGTGAAGGAGCAGCTGTATTAGTTTTAGAAGAATATGAGCATGCAAAAAGAAGAAATACAAAGATATATGCAGAGATCCTGGGCTATGGGTTATCTGGGGATGCATCTCATATTACTGCACCGAGAGAAGATGGCTCTGGGGCTATTCTTTCAATGAGCAGAGCCCTGAGAGACAGTGGTATTGCAAAAGAGCAAGTTTCCCAAATCAACGCTCACGCAACTTCCACACCCATAGGAGATGGTATTGAATCTACAGCCATCAAAAATTTGTTTGGTGAGCATGCAAAGAATATTCATATATCTTCAACAAAAGGTGCTCATGGACATCTTTTGGGTGCTGCAGGAAATCTAGAAACTGTCTTTGCTTGTCTGTCTTGCTACCATGGAGTAATTCCACCTATATTAAACTTGGAGGAACCTGTAGATGATCTCAATTATGTAGCTCAGGTGCAAAGACAATGGGACTCCAACACAACAATATTACTAAAAAACTCATTTGGTTTTGGTGGAACTAATGCAACACTTTGTATTCAAAATATTAATTCACTTGAGCTCAAGTGAAAAACAAATAAATTATAAGCAAAATGAAGCTTTCTTTTCATATAAATTTAGCCATATGAAAGTAAAACATTATAGGCCAAGGCCACACAACCTTACACAAGTTGTAAGCACATACTTAGGTATTTTAACTTTTTATTGATCATACTTAATATACAAAACCAAGTGTGAGTCTGAATCGAGCACCGAGGGTTCTATATTTTTTTATGGTATTTAAATACTAATAAATGATTATAGGTTTTTTTCCTTTACTTAAGTTGCGCGACTTTGCTTCTTGACAAATTTAACGATTCTAGGTCAACCTTACGGGTTTTGATTTATTTGCGAGTGACAAAATATGTTGCATATGTCCGTATTTTTTATTGCGTTGATTCGGAAGTTTGATTTTTTTGCACCAGGACCTATGTAAGTATTCAACTTGATACCCTCCATTCAACCATTAATTTTTGTCCTTATGATGGGAAACCTAAAAATGGTTAAGAAATAAATAAATTAAAATATGTTTCACTGTATTACATAATATATTTAAAATTGAGTTACAAATTTTTCGAATTTAACAACGGCAATACAGCCAAGAGACCTCTTTTTAAGCTTTTTGAAAATAAGCAATAATTTCTTGATGTACCACATTATTGAGTCGTATAAAGCAATAAATAATTTGATCAAAAAATTGCTACTTTCTTCAATATTTGATACTAAGCTTTCTAACACTTTAAATAGTATATTTTAAATGCTGGGTTTTATCCAGTCAATGTACACACGGCTACACATCAAGCTATACTTTCCAGAATAAGCTGACCTCGCATTGTGTAGGCTTTTCGTACAATGAGAGGCCAGCTTATACTGTAAATGTATAGCTTGATGTGTAGCCGTGTGTACAATAATGTTGGAATAGTTGGAGTCATTCAAACTTGCACTTGTTATAAGACAAAATGTAGACAACGAAATAACAGACTAGTCTTAATGTAATATAATTTCCTGATTCGGTAACAAAAAAAAAGATTTAATAACAATTATAAAGTTCATGGGCGAGTTAGATCATTTGGCTTATTGGCTCACAGAAGCATGACCATCATTTTGAACACCATTCGTGATTGGTGTGGCTGCGAGCTATTAGTAAGCTTGTTTACAAGTCATAAACCAAAGGACCAATCAATCAATTAGGAAAACTAAAGAGAATCCCATCTTCACAAACTTTCAACCTCTATCAACTATTGATAAATATACTGATATTTAGTCTATTCAGGTTTTGATTGAGTATTGTCTAAAAACTTAACCTGGTTACTACATAACGCTTACAACAATATTGATTGCGATGATGTTACTGCAAATGAACCATTTTGCTATATCTGTTATTATATGGATTTTTATAACACTGTTCTACTGATTACAGGGATTATTTTGTAGCTGATTTGTGCTAGGATAAGCTTGGAGGCACTATAACGCCGATATTCCTTGGTGCAAAACCTTGGCAATAAATGCAAAAACTGAAGGGAATAAAATTGTGTAGTCAGGACAGCATCGATACATTAAATTTATCATCAATAAAAAAAACAACATTCACTAGGGTTAAAATTGATCATCTCTTCTAACTAAATTGTATATGTATAGCCAGCAAATTTAAATTATAAATTCTAGCGACGTAAATTAATCATTTATAAAGGTTTACCAATTAACCAAAGATGACTTATTTCCAACATGGAACATGATGAACTCCCCGATCTTGTTGAAAAACCTCCAAAAAACACACCTGTTTACAGGCCGGAAATACATCTAGCTTCTGCTATAATCACCACCGAAATAAACCATTTGTTACAGAATCAAGACTATCATGCAGCACTACGACCACATCATAAAAGAATACTTGAAGACTTGGAGCCATACACCATATTGCCGGAAAAAGGTTTTTGGCTTGATGTTGCTCAGACCTAACTCGATGGCGCGACCCTTCTCGGAAAGATCTTTGCTCACTCAGCACAAACAGCGATCCTATATACTGCCAAAATTTGGGCTTCACTAGTTATAGGCTCCATCCTACTAGACTTACGAGATGTCCCCAGAGTTCATCAGTACCATTACCACAGATCTGGACCCTGTCATGAAGACCACCTCTTTCTATCAGCATGAGACGGGAGCAATAACCAGCCCCGTTCATGCCATGCTTAACTTAGAGATGGCAGGCTTGTGGAAAATCATGGTGCACTCCATAATCAATATGGATGTGAGCACTGCGTCTTGCAATGGATGGGAGGGTTGGTCCAGAGCAGGTGTAACCAGAGTAGTAACACTGAGAGATTTTGAAGGGGAGATATATAATGCAACCCACCACATACTAGTAGGGTTGCCAGTACACCCTCATTGGGAATCTAATGTCTGGGAGAGAGGTCCTCTTGCCTGCGCAACAGACTCGTGTGAAAGTGGTCTATCTCTAGAAGGATTTCTAGCTCACATAACTCACAGAGAGAGTCAAGTAGGACTATGTAGAGGATCAGAGTAAGGAGAAGACTTTATTTGTTTACACGGAGTAACCAGATATGGACTCTGTCATCGCACTGTATTATGCCAGACCTCCCGATGAGCGTCATCTGTTCCTGTTTCTATACATACACCTGTGATTTGGACTGGATCACGTTACCCAGTGTAGTTCCCCCTATCACACTTGAAGAGCTCGGGAAGTTCTTACTGGGTGCTTTTGGGTCAGGAGATAGAAAACATGGTGATATGTGAACAAGAACTAATGGCATCCTTTAAGATGCAGAAGCCTGGTCTATCTCCTCATTTATTGACCATGTCTACTGAATTTTATAGTCTATTTTGATGGTAATTTTAATACTTATGATTTCTGTTGTTTTAGAAATAAGGTTTGACCCATAGTGACCAAGGAAGACCCGCGTTACACCATCCCAGCTATGAAAGCAACAGGTTAGCACCATGCAGTTGAACAAGCCTGGCAGCACCTATGCGCCTTGCTTCGCTTTAATGGGCGGCAGGGGCGGGTTGACACATAACTGCGCGAACTTTTGCCTAAGGTTTTGACGCAGCTCTGCTCTTTTTTCAGTAATGTTTCTTCTGGCCTTAAACTCCAATACTTCCTCCATTGGAATATAACTGGTGTCCTGTTCTTCGTCCGATGAACATGTTTCCTGAAAAATATATATAATTTATTATTATATGATATTCTAAAACATTTTTGATATACGTTATTATTATCATCCTAATCCATCAACTTTTGTAATGAATAATACAATTAGCTCGTCCCGCGATCTCCGTAATTTTAATATTAAATAAAAAAACGAACATTTAACACAGCACTATCTAGCCCCAAACTATGCAGAGCTTGTACTATGGGGACCACATAACCGATAGATTATATTTTTTTATAAATACATACTTATAATATACATAAAAACAACCACACACGGAACAAATATCTCTAGATCATGCATACATTTTTTCAGGAAGCGAGCGAGAATCGAACCCTCTACTTCCTGCGTCTCAGCCGGCTATTCGCCCACTGTGCCACGGAGGACCATACTATACCAAGAATGGTAAAGATGTATGTATCAGAGTAGGAGGGCGTTTCATGAACGTGCAAAAGTAATTCACTTAATCAAATAGACATACCATTAACATTTCCTGTAGAGAAAGCGTGAAGTCCGTACAAAGAGTTTTATCGTTTTTGACGATATCCGTAATATTGTCCGAACAATCGCCTCTTTCGTGGTTACAGAATCCTTCAGAACACGCGACTTCAGACCCTTCCGGTGAGGATATAAGACTGGAACTGCCGGACAAGGTTTCGCAGCATCCTCCGCCGTTGCCCGAAGAGTAGCCGCAGTCCTGGGAGTGTACGGGTGATTGGTTGCCGCGTTTGGTTCGTTTCTTGTTGTTTAGGGGGGAGCATTGGGGCTGGTCTTGTAGACAGGAGGGGCACGCGTCGCCGCCGGCCTCGTAGCAGCCGTCGCCGTAGTCTCGCGGCACGAGCAGGTCCGTGGGCGTGTCTCGTTCCTCCGCTATGCATTCCTCACATTGGCACTTTTCGTCGGGTTCTTCAGAGTCTGCTTCCTGCAATACATTCATACATTATTTACAATTTTAATTTTAATGCATTGATATTTTCAACACCAGCAAATTAGGGTTCAAGCGGGAAGTTCTCCAAGTTCTAAATATACATATTAACTAATTAAACATACCTATTTCTCTAATGCTCACACAGTCAGTATAGATGTGGACGGAGCATTTAGGTGTACACTACACTACTCTTACTTAGGTACATTGAATAGTTAAATTAAGCATGTCCATTTATTTGTAGGTGTATAGGTGATGTGTGAATGTGTATGTATGAATGTATATGTTTAGTGTGCGTGTGTGGTTATGGTTGTTGTGTAAGTAATACTTATCTTAAGATTTTTTTTTTATATTGTAATTCTTTATATTTAAAATAATGGTCCTATTTAGTGCGATAAGTGATTTACGTCGTCAATTTATAAGTATTTGAATTATAAAATGTAAATCCTTTATAGGCTGTAAGTTTTAGCATAAGATATACCTGTTATATACTAAGAGCTGTGGATTTTGTTCAAAATAAAATTAAAATAAAACAATCATTTAAGTTGTTTACTTTTACATCAAACTTCAACCTACTCTTGAATTAAAATAAAACAATCAGCCCTGGTTCTTGCCTGGCTTGGTCGCGAAGGAAAAGGCAGTAAAATTGAAGTTTCAAAGTGATCCTTGTGATTTTAATGAATAAAAAGATTTTAATTTTTAATTTCAATGTCTTAAGGTCGGGCACATTTTCTTTCGGATGGACTATTTTCGCTGTTGGTCTTTAAGACCGTTGCGGCTTAACCGGACTTTTGGCGAGCACAGATGGCGCTCACCGCTCAGCCCTATAAGTTTTTGATGAACTACGCAAGGGCACCACATCCCGGCAACAGCCCAAGCCGAGGTTCGTACCTAAGTGGTGCCCTTGCACTAGTTTCCTCATCAAAAAATTACAGGGCTGAGCGCCTTCTGCGCTCGCCAAAAGCTTGGTTAAGCTGCAACGGCCTCAGAGGCCAACAGCAAGATTAGTCCATTCGAAAAAAAAAGCAAGGGTACCACTTAGGTACGAACCTCGGCTTAGGCCGTTGCCAGGATGAGGATAGGAGAGAAACGCCCGGGTACATGTTTGTACCTCGTATAGGCGGCGACTGAAGGGACTCATCGACCTCGCCGCTGTGAAGTGTTTGCTCTGTCTAATGTAGATGACTCAGAAATCTTGGTCCGCGAGAGCACTAGCATAAATATAGCGCGTTGCAAGTGTGACCGCAGTTAAAACCCTCCGTCGTCCGAGACACGTTCTCGGAGACCCGGATGAAGAAATCACTTCCGCTAATGCGGAAGAGTCATCCACATTAGACAAAGCAAACACCTCACAAATACACCGACCTCGCCGGCGAGGTCGACGAGTCCCTTCAGTCGCCGCCTATACGAGGTACAAGCACGTACCCGGGCGTTTCTCTCCTATCCCCGTCACGGCAACAGCCGAAGCCGAGGTTCGTACCTAAGTGGTGCCCTTGCGCTAGTTGCCTCATCAAAAAATTACAGGGCTGAGCGCCTTCTGCGCTCGCCAAAAGCTCGGTTAAGCTGCAACGGCCTCAGAGGCCAACAGCAAGATCGCTGTCGCAGGATCGCCATACATGTGCCGCATGGCGCGCTATGATTCGTTGTTTCAATACTTTACACCTATTCCAGTAATAACATAAGGAAGAAGAGATTTTGTATATAGCTAGTAAGAATTTCTAAATGTTGTCATATAGTTAAAATCAGTGTTTAATTTTTTACCTAACTTCAGAACCCTAGTAGAAACAGTACAGTAGTGAACAGTGGTTAGGCACGCAGAGTAGACCATCGTATCACTACATTGCATAGCCACATCGTATTACCACTCCTGCATCACTACAAATTGATACATTTGAGTTTAAATTTTACATAAGTATCGAAAAACGCCTAATTTTTATGTGGAAGTTTGTATGTCGTCTGAAACAATCTTTATTAAATACTCAAAAGGCCCCATTCCTAATCCTTTTAAAACAATTAGAGAAGTATGCTCTTGAATGCGACTAAATTGATTGGCACAATGATAACATGCATGATTATATTCAGGGCAATAATATTATCTTTTTATAACGTTTCATACCCTGAAAAATGTGTTGAACCTAAACTAAAATTGACATCTTGTAATTTAACGACATTTCATTAAATATATACTCATTCCATTAATTTAATTTCCTGAAATAAAAATAATACAGACCGCTCGGCAGAAACAATATTAAACTCTTAACACTATTAAATACCTTGCATTTTCCTTCCACTGACTGCCTCTCCTTCTTCTTACGCTTTTTAAGTTTTTTCTGTTCCTTTCTCTGTTGCCTAGTCTGCTCCTCTTGCGTGATCTCATCGTACAGCAGCTGAAGCTTGGAGACGCCGCTTTTCTTTTCTACTGCGGTTTCGAACTTGCGGTACAGCGCCTCGACGGCGACCGCGGCGAGGGTCTGGCAGGTGGCCTCCTCCTCGCGCAGACGCAACGAGATGCGCTGCAGCCGCTCGTAGATGCATATCCCCAGGCATATCAGCACCTGGAAGGTTGTACGAGCGCTGGAATTAACATCCATACTAATATTATCGCCCTCTTTCGATTTTCATTTATCCTGTCAAATTCAAAGGTTTTTTGGAAGAGATCGCTTTTAGCGATAATACCGCGCATTGTACCGTTACTTATTGAATATTTCCTTTGTTACTGTATTTTTATTTGGTGAGTATATATAAAGAGTATATCCATCACACTATGGATGTATGTATGTATAATTATTTGTTTGTTACTCAATCACGTCGTAACGGTTGAACCGATTTCGATGAAATTTAGTAGGTATGTACGTAGATTATAACTTGGATTATCACATAAGCTACTTTTTATCCCCTAAATCAGGTCTCATGGGACAAAAATAGGGTGTCAAGTTGCAACAGCAAGTTTAGCTTTTTTTCTAGGTTACCTACATTTTAACATTTTACATTTAGTAGTGTAACACGTATGAAGTCGCGGGCAACAGCTAGTCTATTATAAATTCGAAAGTAACTAAGTCTCTGTTCCCTCCCAAGGGAACGGAAAACTCCAAATGTGCAAAGCCGGCTCAGCTAGTACAAGATAAATTTAAATAAGAGTTATGTTGAAAAATTGCTTTTTCAAAACAAGCTTTTATAAAATTCATAATCGGAACCGCAAGCAGATTCATATATGCCCAAACACTAGTAGCCTACTATAATCCATTCAGAAGTTCCGTTGTCTAGCATCCGTCTCCATCAAGAGACCACCTCCATGGTACTATATTATTGCATTGTCACCGAAGTTACATATGTATTCCAAATTGCAGCTCAATCTGTTGAGGGGAACGGGTTTAAAATTCAGTTGCAAGGTTCCACCCGGACAAACATACATATATACATTGCAAGTAATAGAAAGCTTGTAAAAAAACCCCCCGACACATAAAAAGCAATTTTCCAACAAAAAACTTATTTGTTGTAAATACATACATATAATAAATAGAGCAACAACCAGACCCGAAACCAATATCTGTAGATCATGCAAACATTTGTTCCGCGGCGGGAATCGCAACCTCCTGCGTCTCAGCCGGCTATTCACCTGCTGAGCTCGTCAAAATGAGATTGTAACATACCTCTTCCTGTGCAATTTCAAGTGTCTTCGCGTGCCTTTCCCTATGATTCCCCAGCAGCTCCGGCTCCGCCCTCGCTATTAGGTGCGCTATGTATTCAGTCTTCGCTTGCAGGTGCAGGTGCTTGTCCAGTAAGCACCGCTTGATGCCTCCGTACAGCGAGCCGACGTACCCTTTCTCTTTCTGTGGTTCTTTTTCTTCTACTAACAGTTGATATGCTCTTAACACCTGGAGACAATAGATAACACTATTAAGAGCATTCATCTGAGCAAACACATTCATAGTCCGGAGGAGCTAACAGTTAGCACCCCTAAGAACATCCTACAGTTTCTAACAGCTGCAGGGGGTTAGTGGTGAATTTTGAACGCCCCATGAACTAGGTGCGATAAACACATAAATATAAATAAATAAATATTGCTGGACATTTCACACAGCGCTATCTGGGGCTAGATAGCGCTGGGTGAAATGTCCAGCAAATGTTCATTCATCATGTACGTAGGTACCTGTTAAACTGATTAAGCGACATTGTCGCAAAGGCGCCAGCGGCTTCGCATATTTTGTCAATATTTATGTAGCCTACGTTTTTATTCAGGCCATAGTTTATCTATATACCAAATTTCATCAAAATCGGTTCAGCCGTTACGTTGGGATGAAGTAAGAAACAAACAAACAAACATCCAAACACTCGCATTTATCATATTAGTGTGATAAATTCTTGAAAACTTTTACTTTTAAGTACTCTCTTAAGAAGGAAGCTTACTTATACATTTTTCACTATTTCAACTATTTTTTTTTGTTATATAAATTATAGGCCAACGTTTGACCACGATCTCGCCTGATGGTAAGCGATGATGCAGTCTACGATGGTACACGCTTGCCTACAAGAAACCTATTCACTAGCGACTTGAAGATCCCTAGGTTGTAGTTATCAGGAAACACAGACTCAGGCAAGGCGTTCCACTCCTATTATATATTTGGTTAAATTTTTTTTTATCAAATCGCTAAACTTATAAAATGAATAAATAAATAATGCTGGACATTTCACACAGCGCTATCTAGCCCCAAACTAAGCAGAGCTTGTACTATGGGAACCAGATAACTGATAGAATACTTATATAAATTTTTTTGTAAATACATAGTTATAATATTATTGAGAAACAACCAGACCAGGAACAAATATCTGTAGATCAAACAAACATTTGTTCAACGGCGGGAATCGCACCCGCTACCTCCTGCGTCTCAGCCGGCTGTTTACCCACTGCACCACGGAGGTTGTCAAAAATATAGTATGAACTAATTAATTTCACAGAAGCTCTTTAGCCTTATGTGAACTCAAAATAGTTACATCTACAAAATAGAACATACCTTTGTTTTACAATCTGCACAGAACCTATGTTTCTTGAGATAGTTGTGCAGAGTATCGTGCAGCGTGTTGAAGTGCACCAACGTGACGTGTTCCCTCGCAGATGGGCGCATGGCATCCCACGCCGTGCGCCAGGCGGCGCGCCCCGCCCAGCCCCACGAGCCCCACCAGGCGGGGGGCGCGGCGCCCGTCACAGAGGTCCCACTAGCTTGGCTCCAGCCGCGGGCGGTGCCCGCCTCTAACGAGTGCAGTGTGCATCGCTGTGACTTCTTCCATCGCGGTTGACTCAGTATTAAACAATCTATACCACTACTGAAATTGAAACAAAACCTTTTTTTAACAGACTTCAAAAAAGGAGGTTTTTAATTCGGTAGTTATTTTTAACTCCAGAACTCCGTCACTTATCAACCGAATTGGAAAATTCAATTTTTATTTTAAAGGAGATTGGCCTCATAGAAATTTCATCATCGGTTGAATAGTTTGGTTAAGTCGGTTATATTTTTGTTAAAAGTTACCTTAATTTTTTTAAGTCATCTCAAAAATTTCAAGCCTAGACGGGACTTGAACCCGCGACCTTCCTCTTGATTCCTCGTATTTTGAGATTCCGATGGCCAATATACGAAAAGGCGTCATTCACAAAAGGCGTCGTTAATAAAACAATGTAACTTTTAAATAGTATTTTTATTTATAGTGTTATCCGAACACATGCGGAAAATTCCAAGATTTGTTAAAATCATCTCAAAAATTTCAAGCCTAGACGGGACTTGAACCCGCGACCTTCCTCTTGATACGGTATCAAAATCGTAGGCATAGAATGGAGAAAGGGAAGGGAGGTATTTGAAGGGAACAAACTCGATAACAAATTAATGAACTATTACACCAAAGGTCGTCACTTATCATAACAACCTTACTTGAGGTTTTAAACTTTGAAAAATATTAGAATTTAGAGACATGTTTGATAATAGCATGTAATGTTTATCAATGATTGATAACCGCTCGATTTCGTTGATAGGAGTATCCACATCTAGACCTTTTAATTATATAATATCCGTACACAATTTTTTATCAAAACATTTGATCCAGAAGTTATAGATATTCTAAGTTAACTCGCCTATTCAGTAAACTAGTGGTTCGCCCCGAACGGAGATCTCACGAGTTTCTCATTAAAACCACAAAAATATTATTTGTAATCTTTAGACTATCAAAATGGTGCAACGAAATGCAGAACCCATAACTTGACCTACAGTTTCATTCAAATTACAGGTAACGAGAGTTCATGTTAATTGGTTAAACTTTTTTGGGGTACAAATTGCAGTTATTCAGGATTTCAGACTTTTGCCTATATTTGTGTCACTTAAGCTACACCCATACCAAATTACAGCACTGTGGGGTTACTGGTGTACCCTGTGAATTTTGTCAAAGTTTAGTTTTTATTATGGCTAATAAAATAACTCAAAAACTACAAGGACTTTACTAGAAATAAAAACGGAGTCGTAATGTACTAATGAAGACCTTTTATTTGATGTCCTTCTTGTCCTAATAATCTCATTTTAAATTTTTTTACCCCTCTTGAACCCCAATATCTCAACAACCGTTTATTTGATGTCCTTCTTGACCTAATTTTGTTTTTTTATACAACTTATATGGCAAACGACCAGATGTTAGGTGGCTACTGCAGCCCATGGATATCCACATAGAATTCAAAACAAGGTATTATGTTGTCTTGATCTCTATGTGGATACGTTGTCATACTAAAGGACTTAGCTGTTTATGCCTATGTACCAGTAATTACAGGAACATACCATCAACCTACCTATGTATCAAATTTCACTATGATAAGATCAACGCTTCGAAAGTTATCCTTGGACAAACAAACCGTTTTGCCCAAGTTGATTTAGAGATCTCACATCGCTCAATTAATCACTGATTAAAACGAGTGTTTATGGCGTATGTACCTTTTTATTTTTTATCCCGACGTTTCGACCGTGTGGCAACAGCCGTGGTCACGGGCGGACTGGAGTACTTAGACGAGTAATTATGTACAGTGATCGCGAAAGTTTGAAAAATACTAAATTTAAAGTAGACTTCCTTATTATTGCAACGAATAAAGATTATTTTGGCTTTGATGTAATTTATGAATATGACAGGAAGATCTCTATTGTACTTTTATAGTTTGACCAAAAGCGCTATACCGCTCCTTAGGAAAGTGCGGCGAGGTGGGGGCCGAGGAAAAAAGAGCTAGAGTACACATGAGATCGATATTGTCGGATATATTTTAGGATATCGTAAACGATATGGTTATTTTATACAACGATATGTTTATATTTTTTTATAACTAAATTATCTACAGATATTCAGATTTTATTTATAGCTTTTTTATTTAAAGCGCTATACCGCTCCTTAGGAAAGTGCGGCGAGGTGGGGGCCGAGGAAAAAAGAGCTAGAGTACACATGAGATCGATATTGTCGGATATATTTTAGGATATCGTAAACGATATGGTTATTTTATACAACGATATTTTTATATTTTTTTATAACTAAATTATCTACAGATATTCAGATTTTATTTATAGCTTTTTTGTCTGTTTTTCGTTTCTTAAAATATTCGGCCACTTTAAAAATGACGGTCTTGACATCACGAGATAGCGCTCGACCCATCTTTGGATATTTATCTGGTGTGCGTCTGACATAGACCGTCCGGTACACCGGCTACCTACCGCCGTGAGCGTTGACGGCAGACTGATAGATCGGAGCGGTCGACACTCCCCCCCGTCTCGCCGCGCGCATACCTCAGGAGCGGTACAGCGGTTTCGATCATACTATAGTTCCTGGTTCTTACACAGCAAACCCTGAGGGGTCAGAAAAGATGGTTGTTGAGTGAGTGTAATTTATACCTGTGTCCATTGAGCAATGTTGCGAGCGACTGTGGATGTACTATTTTGTCTTCTCTGATAGTCATGGTTTCATCTAGCGTTAGAATTAATGGATCCAATGTGGGATGTCCTGATTTACATAGCTGATAAAAGAGGCGTTCAACACTGAAAAAAAATCAAAATGTTATGTAAATTTTCGGAACAAACTATTTTTTATTTAGGTATTTATTTCTTTGAATTTTTGCCAACAGGGGGAAAATAGGTTAAATATACTGGGTTATTTATTTGTAAAGTAGCCCTAAGCTTGTAACATGTGGTGTCCCCCAGGGCTCAATTCTTGGACCGATGTTATTTTTAGTTTATATTAACAATGTCCATGAATTGGGTCTGGCGGGAAATATAACGTTATACGCTGATGACACATGTCTATTTTATTTTGGTCAAGATTTACAAACTATTACACAACACGCACAGAATGACTTGAATATACTGCAAAATTGGTTTCTTCAGAATCTCTTAACTATCAATGAGACAAAAACCAAATACATGATATTTTCGGCAATAAATAAAATAATAGACGACTATCCACCACTTACAATTAACAATGTGACACTCCATTGTACCGAAGAGGAAAATTATCTTGGTCTGATACTAGACAGTAAACTAACGTGGAAACCACATATATCAAAACTAGTAACCAAGATAGTCAATCTCACGGGAGCTGTACGAGGTATAATCCGCTGTCTGCCAAAGAAGGTCCGATACCCGATCTACAGTTCACTTGTAAAACCTCATATCGACTATCTTATTGAAATATGGGGATCAAGCACCAAGACAAATTTAAGAGCTGTACAAACTGCTTAAAATAAAATTATAAAAGTTTTGTTTTATTACAATTTTTGAACCAGGACAAAAACTATATATAAAGAAACAAGATTATTTAATATAACACAAAACTATATGTACAACATATGTATTCTAGTTAGAAAAATATTGTGCGAAGATATTCACTGCAGCATCACTTTTACAAAAAGAGCACAAATACAAAAGAAAATTACTAGACAGGCGAATCATATAATACTTCGTAGTCCAAGAACAAATTATGGAAAGAGCAACATCTTGTATGAAGGGGCACGTACATATGTACAACAAACTTCCAAATGATATTAAGGATGCTAAAACAATGCTGACATTTAAAAAATATCTTAATAAGTATATAAACCAAAATGGTAGTCAGTGAATTGGCATATTTGAATATTAAAATAATTAAAAATGTAATTATTGTTATATCTAAATGAATCCTAATGTATTATAGGAAAGTATATACAAAGTATACATAGTACCTATGTTAAAAATTAAAAAAAAAACATTTCTATGTGAATGACTTAATATAAAAATAATTCTACCCTAAAAATGTTAAATAATACAATCAAATACCTATTCAAAACAAAAAAAAATCTAATATATATTTATATAATAATGTATGAAAAGTATTAATTTATTGTATAAATAACTATGCAATACAATAAAAACCAGCATATGTTTTATAAATAAAATATAAGAACAATAATTTTAACCAACCTCACAAGATAAACAACATCGCGTAATCGGTGAAACCGGCCTCTTGCCGGCCAAAACAAGTTACCAGTTCAGATTTTTTTTGTGGGCAATGGCTGTGCGGCTCACAGCTTCTATCCTAAACTACCCACATTTAGTTCACTTTATTATACGCTTGATCTTTAAAACTTTTGTTGTGTCGTGTTAATATTTTATTGAATGATAAATTTTATGTGTACGTACTAAAGTGAAAGAATAAATTTTACCACAAATAATAATTGCAAATATGTTAAATTATGATTTTTTTTTAGTTTCGTGAAGATAATAATGTGTAATGGAAAGTAATAAGTGTATGTAATGTAAGTATCTTAATATAATTGTAAAATTGCACTGCTCACTGTATCTAAACAACTATTTAAAATGTTGAATTTATGTTTCTCAGTAAGCGATTTATTGTAAATCTTTTGAGAAATAAAATATCTTAAACCGTAAACCGTAAAATGATCAAACTGGTTTAGGTACAAGACGTTTACATTAAAATAAGCAACTCATATATTTACGCCAAAATAATATGGTAAAATATTTTTCTAGAGTTGCTCTAAACAAAGATAGACGGTGCGAAATGGCAACGCCGCGCTCCGAGCACGCGCCTCCACGACAGTCATTATTTTCATAGCAGATTGACAACGTCGCGTCGCATGATACAGAATAGCCTAGGAAGCTAGAGACATTTTTAATATTCTAAGTTTTTGCTTAGGAAATAAAAATTGTTTTGGTACCAATTTGTCCAAAGGCTCTTTGCAAATATGTATTGTACACAAAGCATCATTGGTAGTCTACGTCACACTACTCAGTTGGACTACAAAGAAGGATCTGATTGTGAGAACGAATATCTTTAGGCTTTCTACATTGCAACGAAGCAGCTGGGACCAGTACCACAACCCTTATTGGGATGCACTTCCAAAATTATTTATTAGGACTTAATGCTAATCTACCAATCATCCTGGTCGTGTTAAAAGAAGATAAATTATTGATTACATAGCTTGTTTTTTTAGTGATTATTCCTTTACGAGTCAATCACAACATGAATGACGGCGCAGTGGTCGAATAGCCGGTTGAGACGCAGGAGGTTGCGGGTTCGATTCCCGCCGCGGAACAATTGTTTGCATGATCTACAGATATTGTTCCAGTGTTTCACTATATTATAACATAAAGTAGATTTTTGAATATCATGTGAAAGATAATTAGTGTATTAAGTACCCATAAACAGCAATCTACTTGGAATGTTATTTCAGGTGACCTAGGAACCAAGGGCATCTATTGACTAAGAAAATATGTAATAAGCTATTGAAATGCCTTTCAAATGATTTGTTGAACATTTTTGCGTGCATTATTAACATTCCAATGTCCAGCATACATTAAATGAGTATGAGTATTTTACGACAACATGCTGTAAAAAAGCATAGGCCTCTTTCTAACTCTAGAATTCAGATTGCAAAGATATCCCACTAGGGGGTAGTTAAACACAAGTCCAAACATTTTGTTTGATACTGGTCCACTTTTTGCAGTAATTTTTTCATAATTTTGACGACCGCTATGGTGCAGTGGGCGAATAGCCGGTTGAGACGCAGGTTGCGGGTTCGATTCCCACTGTGGGAGAAATGTTTGCATGGTCTTCAGTTTCTGGTTTGAGTATTTTTCTATATCTTAATATATACAACAAAGTCGGGTTAGTTAGACCATTTATAACTCAAGAACGGCTGGACAGATTTCTATGAAATTTGGTATAATATAGATAGATTAAGATCGGGATTGAAACATAGGCTACTTTTTACCCAACTGTGCAGAAAGAGGGTAATGTTTTTATTGACAAACCACGCGTGCATAGACGCAGGCGGGTCAGCTAGTATTATGTGAACTTACAAGAAAAATGTATATTTATAAGCATAGTAGTGTTTTATTCTATCAGTTAACTGGTTCCCATAGTACAAGCTTTGCTTAGTTTGGGGCTAGATAGCGCTGTGTGAAATATTTTGGGCATTATTTATTAATTTAACTGACAGGTAAGCCTATCGCTGTTTATTAGAATCTGACTAATATTATTTAATTTATTTATTAGAATTTTTTAGTTTTATGGCATACTGGTTTCCTCTCATTTTTCCAGAGTTGGGTAACTCTATCTTATTCTTAGGTTGGGCGGAAAAAGGTCTGAACTGATGTCTGTGTATTGATTTGTTACAATTTCATTGTTAGTCACCAAAGTCAGAGATAAAGTACCTGATATCAACACTATCACATGCAATATTTTCACGGCCTTGTTCCAAACATGATTGCAGTTAGTACAAATGTTGGCAACAGATACAGGAAGGGAGTTAGAACAAATATTCAAAATGATAACATAATTTACAAGCCAAAATATTTGATCTTGAACAAAACCAACTTACATCAAAATGATATGATTCAGGCCCATATTCTAAAACTATGCTTAAGTGTGAATCAAACCTCAAATGCATATTGGATTATATGAATGCTTAAATTTAAAAAAACTGTTAAATGTCAATGCATTGTCGGTGGCTTACTTTGGTTTGACAACCTCCGTGGCACAGTGCATGAATAGCTGGCTGAGATACAGGAGGTTGCAGGTTCCATATTCGCCGTGTAACAAATATTGCATGTTCTACAGATGTTTTTCCAGGTCTAGGTGCTTATATTATAATTTATAAGCATAATAAATTAATATAAGTATTCTATCAGTTATTTGGTTCCCATTTCTTATAGTACAAGCCCATAGTAAAAATAAGTTTGATAATAAACTAACCCAAGTTATTGCTTAACATTCTTGTTTTAAATGCCTAGAAACTTTTGTTTTATATATTCTGGAGATGGATCAATCATAAGGCCCACCTAATGTTAAGTGGCAACCATCGCCCATAGCAAACTATGGCCTCGTAGGTCAAGCACCTAAGCAACATGCCCTACAATGCACTGCCCTGCATCCATCAACTTGAGGCATACTGGTGTAAAGATTAGATTAGATTAGATTAGATAATTTCTTTATTGCACACCATTAAATACAAACATATAAAAGAAAATACAATTTTAAATCATAGGTACAATGGGCGGCCTTATCGCTAAAAGCGATCTCTTCCAGGCAACCTTTGGATGGACAGAATCTATATGAACAAATAAGGACGGCGGCATAAGATTTTTTTAGAATCAGTTTTATTTTTTTTTTTTTTAAAAAACAAGCATATATTACAATTTATAAAAAATATAGTTAATATAAAATAAAATGCTTAATTATATTAAATAATATTATCATAAAATTAATAAATATTAATATTAAGATACATATATATATTTATATATATATATTGTCATACCTACATACATAAATTATAAAAATGTATAAATAAATAAATGGCCTAGTGAGCAATGGATGACAGAAAGTGTTGTCTGACCATGTTTTTAAAGATAGGGAGAGATTTTGCATGACGAATTGAGACAGGTAGGGCATTCCAGAGTCTGGTAGCCTGCAGAGTAAAAGAGGTACTATAAAATACTGAGGTATGGTGGGGAGTTTTTAATTGTAAAGCCTCATGTGCTTGTAATTTCACCGGCAACCATACTCTTTAAACTGAAACACAGCAATGCTGCTTGAAGGCAGAAATAGCAGGTGTCAGTACTGCCCCAGGCGAGCCCTTTCACAAGGAACTCTACTACTATGGTCTATTTTAGGTTGATACTAAGTAAATTTACACAGCATCTGAGGACAAGTTGCAGCAATAGCTGAGTGAAGAATGCAGCTGCTGTAGTGACTGGGACCAGATTTTAGATTTAACTAACTCCATAATTGTATCGGGTCAGGCTGCATAACATTATGCATCAGTGCAATAGATTTAGAATAGTTCAGGAAACAAGTTAACTATTTGCTTAGAAAACTTTTGTGATTGATTTCAATCATTATTTTAAAATGCAAGGATAGACATTATTCGGAGCGGATCACACTCACCCTGATGAAGGTTCACGAATTCAACATTGTCGGTCGAAACACCGATAAGACGGTACGTGATAAATCCCGTATTTGTATTATTGAAGTTAACTATTATTATAGCGCAAGCCAAAGGGGCTTGTCCGGCAGTTACATACACCATCCTCTCATTCAATCCACAAGACAAAGTCAATACATGCAGAGTTAACTAGGAAACAGTATAAATAATGTTTAACAGTTAGCTCTTCCAAGACTCAGTTTTGAGGTGAAAAACAATTAAGGTAATCAAACATAAACATTGTTTTTTTTTTTGTTCTTTTCATGGGCATACCTTCTTCGACAGCCAACACATGGAATGCTTTGATTTAGTACTTCAAAAATATCGGTTGCGTCCACATCTAGCGCCGCTTTTAGTTCGTCTGTCGTTAGAATTCTGTATTTACGCATGAAATCTTCGTATTCGCGGCCTTTCACTTGAGGGTTGTCGCATATCAGACCCATTGTATTCAAGTCCATAATCATCTGCAACACAATAAACAACATTCGTAAAATCATAACAAAGGAAAAAAATATTAAATTAAGGTCAATCAAAAGATGTCTTTACAACGTAAGAAATCAATGAACTCGTGACAAAATAAGCAGACTCATTTAGCATGTGATTACTAAAAAGACTCTAGCCTTGCTCTCTCGTATTTACGATAAGGAGAATATGCAGTATTTTTAGTAAAAACATTTGCATTTTTATAAAATCAATCTCTGAGTAATCTACGCTTGTGGTAATGTCAAAGTGCAGAGAGTCACTTACAGTAAGGTTTTCGTAGATAGTTAGCGGTAATTGTCGCCGTTTTATTACAGGTTCCTTTTCGCTGTTGTAAATATCAACCAATTTCGCCATTTTGATGGTTATTCACATAAAATTGCAGACAAAATACACAAAAATATCAAATTGACGACCAATTTCTCGAGAAATACACGTCGTGCGTTGCGTTTGACACAGCAACAGTCACAGATTAAAAATACCTAATAGTTCTAAAAGTCACAGACTTATTCAGTGTTGCCAACCCCAAGAAACTAAAAAACAACAGCTCACCAATAAAAAAACAGGAGAAAACAGTAGGTAAGGTAAAAATAGACAGATTTCTTCATTTAACCTAACCTGTTAAAACTCATTCAAATGAAACCACTTTCGGTATTCATCGTATACCTACCTATCGATTGTTGTCATTCGGGTCTGCTACAAATCACAGGCGTTCGCATATGGAATAATTACCGTAACTTATTTTAGCGATATTTTACGTACATAACCACTTATCTACTAACAATCACCTACTTTTATTAGATACCAGGACTCACATATATTGTTATATTATAAATAAAAAACCAAAATTCAAAGTAAAATTATTTTCAACCTTCATCCACAATAAGGGCTTTTCATTCTAGATTTAAAAAAAATATTTCCTACTAGCGTAATAGATGGCGCCGTCAGATACAAGCACCCGAGACACCAAGAAAACTATGAATATGTTCCTTGCGACTCGCAAGGAACCTAGTTTCCTTGGTGTCTCATTTCCGTGCCTATCATGCACTTGTGTGTTTTGTCTGTGTCCAAAAGAAAGTGAATTGTCAATGTCAATTGCCGTATCAATCAGTATCAATCAAAACTTTAATTAAAACAAAATCTTAAAATTGCTTACAAACAGGAGGGTATATTATTATGTATAGAAAAGATGACTAAACCGTGCGTTGTCTCCTATTGCGAAAACAATCGCAGACACTATTTACCTAATATTCGCAAAACGAGGTACATACAAGCAATTAAACATGTAAACCCTAGTTCGTACATATTGAAGCCTTCTACAATATGTTCAGCTCAGTTTCGTGTAACTGATATATCTGTGACGCCATCATATTAGAATAATTACTTATCGCAAGTTATTTTAGTAATATTTTACGTACTTATCTACCTATAATATATATAGATATATATATATATAATTATAAGTTAGTCGGTGTGGACAGTGCCATAGCTAGGTAACCACAGACCCTGGGGCAAAAATTAAACTAGGGCCCCAACTAAACTATTTAAAATCGTTTGTTCCGCATTCGTCGTGTTCTGAATTCGATGTAGGTACTCCAGATTCGTCGTACTCCAGATGCATCGTGATACAGTCGACTCCATAATCATATTAAAAACCATGTACAAATTGTAACTTATTTTAATGAACAAATTAATTTTATGAAAATAAAAGAAAATGTCTACCTGTTACCATTCAAATAATATGTACCTACCGTCCTGTGACAGACACACATACAGCGGAGGCACGTTAATAGGGTCCCGTTGAGCATCCTTTGGGTACGGAATCCTAATTAAGTAGAGATTTTTAAACCAATAACACCACTTTTTTGACTGACTATACGTTTTACGACGAATCTGGATTACGACGAAAACATTATAAATCGATCGACAGATGGCACTAATGCTCCGACTACACTTCTATGTATGCGGCACGAAGCTTAGCGAATTTGCCTATTTACCTCTAGCCCACTCTAGAAAGTAATAACGAGACAAACGCTTCCGTTTCCGGCAAACATTCGTACGAATACTTTCATACACTTCATACTTTAACCGACTTTACAAACAAACAATTTTGGTTGTCTGTAAAGTCGATTTACGGATGATAATTTTACGTGATAACGAGTGGAAGAGAGATGCGTCACAAGCCAAATGCTTAGGCCAATCGTGCCTCTCTATCGCTGGTTCCGCGCTCTTGCTTGGACGCTCGGCTCAGGCGGAACGTGACACTTTTTCGTGCGTGCAGCCGGCTTTCATCGATTTATAAGACGTTTATCACGAAAAAAATCAATAAAAAAATTAGAAAAAGTTACCTACAAAAGGTTTATAGACCGTTTATTATAATTATATTTATTTCCACGGTTTTCCGTGTGCGACAACATAATTAATAACTTAATGAAAGTGAGCGTTTAATATCGTATTTAAAATCAGTCTAGGTACCACCGCTTCGCGGCGTGCAATATAAGGCTGGTCTTTTACAGTCGTGCCGACGAGCGGCGCAATCCAGACGCGCGCGCCAGTAAATCCATCCACTAGTAGCGTTTTATAGTCACGCTGTTGAAGCGCGCCGCGTTTCTCATATTGCATCAAGCGCGTGCTGTTGAGACGCGCTGTCCGACGGCGCGACTGTGCTGTCTGTGAAACTAAGAATACAGGGGAGTGCAAAAAAAAGATGTTCGAGACTTGTTGGGAATTCCCCTGTATTTATTCAAATAAGTTGCCATTATTAAAGTCGCGTTCCTGGAATCGTGGTTTATTTAAATTCCATTTGTGGAAGAAATTTTCACTAGTTCAATTTATAGTTTGTAAGTCAGAGTCCGAGGGGCCCCTAAGCTCAGGGGCCCCTCGGGCACTGCCCCGTTTAGCCCTCCGGTAGCTACGCCACTGGGTGTGGATTAGTTATATAAGTACTTGTCATTTTTCCTCCTAAAAGTTAACTTTTTTTAAAAGATACTGCCAGAAGAATATTGAAGAAAACTGCTACATATCTTCAGTGTTCTTATGGAACAAAGCTTCTCCAGAACAACCATCAACATCCATTCAAGATACAGTGTATCGATTAGTCAGATTCCATTAGGTTATCACAGGTCTAAAAAATAATACGATCACAAAAGAACATTGATTGCCACACAAAAGATGAAACAAAAACGGAGTGAGCATGTTCTGTAGAAATTTTAATATGTATTGTCTTTGCGACTTTGACAGTTTGGCAAGTTTAGAAATACATTTTTTAGCGGAGCACGTCTCGGGCGCCGGAGACGGCGCCATCTATTACGCTAGTTGGAACTACTTTTTTTATAAATCGAGAATGAAAAGCCCTCATTAGCATGAAACCAGCATAACTTACAACTCTTTTTTGGAATTAAAATGAACGCGCCGTCAAATAACTGAGAATCTTGGATGAAAATGAAATACACATTCGGTTGGGTCGTACCCAAGGAACTTATAGTAAAGCTAGTAGTTACTATATAAGTTCCTTGGTCGTACCCGAGAGCAATTATTCTATCAAATCTTAGAATAAACACCTTCTTTATCTGGGTGGCACTTTAAAAACTCTCTTGCCATTTATTTGATTAAGTTAAGAAGTGGTGAGAGCAACGAAAGATTGACCACGCTCTTTAAAATGAGCAGAAGAACGCCAGAGAGACATTTAAATAATGCACGAGATTGCTTACATGCAGAATTTATGCCTAGGCACCTGGGTTTTAATTATACTAATCGTGAACGTCTAGTTAGAAGTAATCTTTATGTGCCCAACGCTTTATACGGAAATCCCGATTCAACAGAAGAAGACAGACAGGCAATTACAATTATGGACGGGACATATACTATATACATTCAAAAGAGCTCGAACTTTTCGTTTCAAAGAGAAACATATAGTTTGCACAAGTTTTCTAACCTTCTCAAACCATTCATCATCATAAGCCGCGATGGATATATTTTAGATGTCTGTGGACCATAAGCAGCTACGGACACAGATGCAAATATTTTGCAAAGAATGTTGTATGACGAAGAAGGAACATTTCATTGGTTCTTCCGTGCTGGTGATATTTTTATATTAGACCGTGGGTTTAGAGATTCTCTTCCCGATTTGGAAGTATTTAATTACTCGGCGTATATACCAGAATCAAAAGACCGCCGTGCGTATCAACTAATAACCGAGCAAGTGAATAGAAGTAGAATGGTGACTATAAGTCGCTGGATGGTAGAAGTTGTAAACGGCTGGTTTAAGCGTGATTTAAAGTTATTCCGCCAAGATTATTGTAACCGGGCTTTAAGTCATATGTTTAAAGACTTTCAAATAGCAGCTGCAATAACTTTCATGAGCCCATAACGGACAGCGTGCATGCACCCACATTTCTGGATATAATAAATGAGTGCATGAATCGACCAAACCATCTGGCAGACTATGTTGTTCGTAATAATATAAACAGGCAAAGAGCAGCATTCGAAAGTATTACCGCTGACCAGCCTTTTTTTAATGATTTTCCAAACCTCACAGAAACTGACCTTATTCTGTTTGCTCTTGGTACATAACAAGTTAAACTAGCCCGCAGTTATTATGCCGAGCACCTTGTACAGGGTTTGTATAATAATGAGGTGTATCGAGAGCAACAGTTATGGAATCTTAGCGAATATTTCCTAGAACAAGATATTTGGTTGTTACGTGTTCGTATTCGATCGAGACATGTGCTATCTAGAATATATTATTCTTATATTGTGATTGACCGTCAGAGAACCGGTCGGGAAGCAATCGCCCATTATTATTGTTCATGCCTAAGCGGAAGACGTACAGTCGGATGCTGCGCACATGATATGATCACAGTGTGGTAGGTAGGTACCTAGGGTGGGCGAAAAACCAACCCGAAGAAATACGATTACCAGCAGGAGATTTAAATGCCATTAAAGAGCGGGAGTAGGATTATTGTATTATTTATATAAACATACATGTTATTGTATATAATAATTATAATCCCAAGAGATATTATTATATAGAAAATATTTATAATATAGTAAGTAACTATTTATAATAATGTATAGTAACAATGTCTACGTCATGCTACATTATATGCCACCTAATGAACCAATATATTGTTAATGTTGTTGTTTGTATATTTTAATGCTATATTATACCTAGTCAGGTCATAAATTATGTCACATGTTTAATATAAAATAATTGAAACAAGTTTATTCATTATGTAACCATTTATATACCAAAATGAACTTAACAAAACATAGATTCTTATGACACTAAAGTTTATTCAAAATGACCTCCGTGATTTTGAATACAGGCCTTCAATCTGCGCGGCCAGTCGTCTATCGCAGCACGAACGAGGTCCATGACAATATCGGCGGCTGCCTTAATCAAGGATGTCTTGAGTGACTCCAAATTGGGATGAGGCTTTGAGCACGCCTTTTGCTCCAAGTGTTGTCATATCTTGTAATCTAACGGATTCAAATCTGGACTGGAGGAGGGCCAGTCTTCGTGCCGGATGAAGTCGATTTCACGCGCCGCCAGCCAGTCTTGTGTGCTCTTCGCTCTATGAGCTGGCGCCGAATCTTGTTGGAATACCCAGTGCCTTTTATTGAACATGGTATGAGAAACAGGTTCCACAAGGTTCGTCAGGACTGTATTGTGATACACAACTGCATTCGTTTTTACACCTTTCTCACAAAAATGTACCTCTGTTAAGCCCCAATAAGAAACTCCCAACCATACCATGAGCGAGGATGGAAAATGACCTCGTTGGACACGCAGAATACGGTTGCTCGCTTCTTCACTACTGTGTGCGTACACCTTATCATTTTGTTTGTTGTAGCTCTCTTCTACGGTAAAAATTTTTTCATCCGAAAAAAGAATTTCCCGATATTTTTTTCCCACGTACCGCTTCAACAAAGCGCGGCATCTCTTCAGTCTCAGGTCCATTAGACGAGCATTCAAACGATGTCCTGTTTTGCTTCGATATGCCCGAAGCCCTAAGTCTTCATTTAACACCCTTTTTACCGTGGTTCTGCTTAACCCCATCTGAAGGGCCAACAGTTTCTGCTTACGTTTGGGATTTCTTTAAATTCGCGCCTTCACAGCTTTTATCACTGCTGGAGTCCTAACAGACCGAGGGCGACCACTTCTTGACCTGTCATCTACACTAGAGTCTTCATTGAATCGTTTGATGGTGCGATAAACGAATCTTTTGGTTATATTCAAATTTTTCAGTATGTCAAAAGTTCGAATTGGCGCGTAACCGCAACGATGCAACGCAATAACTGCAACACGGTCTTCTTTAAGCGTCCACTCCATATTTAAAAATGAGTAAAATTCTAAAAAGTATACATTTTTATTTATATGAACAATTCGAAGTTCGAATTCTATAAACTTTTTTTGTGGCCAGCATTCTAAAAGAAAAGTTTTTACTGTGTGACAATACTTATGACCTGACTAGGTATATTCCAATAACCATTATTTTTCACACTACCAGACTAGATTACTTATTATTTCACTTTATCTTTCTATTTTTACACCATAGAGTAAAAACCACTTAGCAAACCTATTAGAAACTGTTCAAAGTACTGAAATATAAAACTGTGTTTTATTCATTTTAAAAGAATCCACCAATAAAAATTCTCAGTATTAGTTTTTTTTTGTGGCGTCGCACGAATTGTGCATTTGCCATTGGCAAATAAAAAAAATTAGGGAAACAGAATAAATACAAAACCCGGGTTATATACACTAAACTAGGAAAGGATCAGGAGAGGATACATTAATGAGAAATTAAACAAGATAAGAGATATTTACAAATTGACATTCACAAATTTGTGATTTTATATATTAATATTATTTGTACAAATGAAAGATTCTAAACATTGGTATACGGATGGATCTAAGGAGGAGAGAAGGATTTTAATATACGAAGGAAGCGGAACATGAAGGGATACAAGATCTCTTTAAAATTGAACGTGGTCATTGTTAATACACGAAAAGAAAATGTGATTTACATCACCAAATTTATCTCCACAACTACAACAACTACATCTAAGATTTTCATCCGCGCTAGATGAGCTGGCGTGCACGTGTGCCCTAGTCGCATTCTTACTAAGATAGTAGTGGCACGTTTACTGAGTTTCATTTTAAAAAACCAGGGTTTGATGGGAATCATCGTTTGAATTTGCCTATAATATCTACCCTTAGTATTGCTGGAGTCGTCCCAATCTGTATTCCAACTTTCCTTAATATAAACCTTGGGCAGAGCAATTAGATCCTGAAAAAAGTTTTTGTAAGGGAAACGGTCTCCGCACTCCACAGCTTCATTAGCTAATTTATCAGCATATTCAAAAAGTTGCCGAATTCTAGGAAGTAGCTGCCGATTAGACGTTTGTAGGACACGAAAGAAGAACCTGTTTGCCAAAAATTTACGTCTTAAATGTAAAGGTGGGTCGCCACATTCTATCTGCAACGCATTGATAGGACTGGATCTCATTGCTCCCATAATTATACGCATTGCTCGGGATTGGATAGAATCTTAAATGCAGTAACTCTACCAGGCTCTAACAAATAAGTGCCATAATCAAGAGTGCTGCGAATCAAAGCATTGTACACCAATTTTAAAGAGAATGGATGGGCACCCCACCACACACCAGTGAGGCATCTTAGCAGATTAAGATGTTTTTCACATTTTTCTACAATATATTCGCAATGTGGATGACCAGTAAGCTTAGAATCTAAGATGACGCCTAAAACTTGGCATGGCTTTTAAATGGTATAGTAATACCACCGTACTTAATATTTATGGGCGGTGGGTTAAGCTTACGACTAAAAGGAACCACGGTGCTTTTTGCAGGCGATAGTTCCAAGCCGTGTTTATCTAACCATAATTTTAAAAATCTCAGAGCAAATGTTATATTAGATGCAGCTATATCCATGAAACTACTTATGAAGTATATTAACAAATCATCAGCATATTGTAATATACTAACTGTGTCACTCACAGACGCTTCCAAATCATATGTATATACCTAGTCAGGTCATAAGTATTGTCACACAGTAAAAACTTTTCTTTTAGAATGCTGGCCACAAAAAAGTTTATTGAATTCGAATTTCGAATTGTTCATGAAAATAAAAATGTATACTTTTTAGAATTTTACTCATTTTTAAATATGGAGTGGACGCTTAAAGAAGACCGTGTTGCGGTTATTGCGTTGCATCGTTGCGGTTACGCGCCAATTCAAATTTTCGACATACTGAAAAATTTGAATATAACCAAAAGATTCATTTATCGCACCATCAAACGATACAATGAAGACTCTAGTGTAGATGACAGGTCAAGAAGTGGTTGCCCTCGGTCTATTAAGACTCCAGTAGTGATAAAAGCTGTGAAGGCGCGAATTCAAAGAAATCCCAAACGTAAGCAGAAACTGTTGGCCCTTCAGATGGGGTTAAGCAGAACCACGGTGAAAAGGGTGTTAAATGAAGACTTAGGGCTTCGGGCATATCGAAGAAAAACAGGACATCGTTTGAATGCTCGTCTAATGGACCTGAGACTGAAGAGATGCTGCGCTTTGTTGAAGCGGTACGCGGGAAAAAATATCGGGAAATTCTTTTTACGGATGAAAACATTTTTACCGTAGAAGAGAGCTACAACAAACAAAATGATAAGGTGTACGCACACAGTAGTGAAGAAGCGAGCAACCGTATTCCGCGTGTCCAACGAGGTCATTTTCCATCCTCGCTCATGGTATGGTTGGGAGTTTTTTATTGGGGCTTAACAGAGGTACATTTTTGTGAGAAAGGTGTAAAAACGAATGCAGTTGTGTATCAAAATACAGTCCTGACGAACCTTGTGGAACCTGTTTATCATACCATGTTCAATAACAGGCACTGGGTATTCCAACAAGATTCGGCGCCAGCTTATAGAGCGAAAAGCACACAAGATTGGCTGGCGGCGCGTGAAATCGACTTCATCCGGCACGAAGACTGGCCCTCCTCCAGTCCAGATTTGAATCCGTTAGATTACAAGATATGGCAACACTTGGAGGAAAAGGCGTGCTCAAATCCTCATCTCAATTTGGAGTCACTCAAGACATCCATGATTAAGGCAGCCGCCGATATTGACATGGACCTCGTTCGTGCTGCGATAGACGACTGGCCGCGCAGATTGAAGGCGATAATCACGGAGGTCATTTTGAATAAACGTTAGTGTCATAAGAATCTATGTTTTGTTAAGTTCATTTTGGTATATAAATGGTTACATAATGAATAAACTTGTTTCAATTATTTTATATTAAACATGTGACAGAATTTATGACCTGACTAGGTATATTATAGAGAAGAGGGCTTAAAACAGAACCCTGAGGCAAACCTCTCCATGCAACTTTGGAGAGTTCTGAAGAATTTAAAATAATAACTCTACTAGTTAACATATTTCGTATAACGTTGGATAAAATATATGGGACCTTTAATATATTTAATTTGTTTATTAGTAACTCAATTAAAACATTGTCATACGCAGCTTTTATATCTAAAAATGTTGCAACAACGGATTTATTTTGCGAAAAGGCCAAGCGAATGTCTGTTATAAAAACACTCACGCTATTCATTGAACTCCTACCTTTCCTAAAGCCATATTGGCTATTAGGTAAAATATTCTGATTTTCAATGTACCATTCGATTCTATTTTGTATTAGATGTTCCGTAATTATTATAATAACCGGAGACAGTGCTATTGGTCGATATGACATGACATCTGAAGGATTTTTAGTTGGTTTTAATAGCGGCAATACAATTTGGATTTTCCATGTTGATGGAATGTGACCTGTCAACATGACAGAATTGATAACATCAAGAAAATATTGCAAGGCGCTATCACAAAGATGTGTAGGTATAGAATTAATAAGGAATACCATCTTTACCACGAGCCGTATCATATGTTTCTGATAAAACACCCTTCAGCTCGTTCATAGAAAAAGGAGCGTCTAGGCCGTAAGGGCAAGTGGAAATAGTTGCAGGGATTGAATAAATAAATAATTGTTTTGTTGGCACTGTCGGTGGAGCAAAACGGTCTCGAAAACTATCATTCAGAGGAGGTGGCATTGTTACAACAGTTGATGGACTAACTCCAGATCTGTAACGTCTTATATTTCTCCAGACTTCGGACGGTTTTGTACTTGGAGATATAGTCAAGCAAAATCTTCTCCAACCTTGGAATTTCTTTTCTTTGACTAACTTTTTAGTTTTCGTTACAATGCCAGTCAGTCTGTCGAAATTATCCTCGGACATATCTATATTATAAGTTAATTCTGCCTCTTTTCTCTGAGCAACAGCCACACTACACTATGCATCCCACCATGGTGGAGATGGTAGCTTGCCTGAAGCATTATTTTTCAACAGAAAAGTTGAATCAGCGCGGATAGTTTCACTAAAAGTTTAATAGAAGCATTAAACTTTTAGTGAAACTATCCTCGCAAGTAGAAACACCTTGAGAAATATTCGGTAACATGTTCACATTGTTTTCAATATGACATTTAAAGTCACTCCATTTATCCTTATTAATTTTGTATCTCATTCTAGGTGGGGCACTTGGAATGTCATTGAGTTTAAATTCAGAAAAACTAAGGATGATGGGAAAATGATCACTACCATGTGTGGATGGTACTGTTTTCCAGGCAATAGAAGATGCCAAGCTAGGGGAAGCAATGGACAAATCAACAGCACTCTGATTTATTAGTGGGTTTGTGCGACGTGTTGGAGAACCATCATTTAATACACAGAGGTTTTGATTGTCTATCACCTCTAGGAGGTCTTTACCATGGCAGTTATAAACTGAGCTACCCCATGACCTATGATGAGCATTAAAATCTCCCATAACAACACAATATGGCTTTGGAAGATATGCAAGTAAATTTTCAACTTCACTAAATATTTGGAGGGAAGGATGTGGAATATAAATAGATACAAAACATATATTAACTATCAAACAAGCTACAGCAGTAAAGTTATCATTATTATGAGAAGGTAAAGGAAAATAAGAAAATATAATAGATTTTTTTATAAAAAGAGCGGCTCCTCCCCATCCGTCAGGTCTATCATCTCTGTGTTAAACACAGAGATTCTCCCACAGGGCTTCTCCCACTCAATTTAAACACAGAGCCTGGCTTGAGCCAGGTCTCTGTGATAGAGAAAATAAAAGGGTCATATTTATTAATTAAATATACAATTTCACTTTTTTTACTTTGTACACTCCTGCAGTTCCACTGAACTGCGGATCTGGTGTGATCCATTATGGGTGTTGAGAATACTAATTATGTCTGTTATTATGGCTGCGTTGGACGGTTCTATAATTTCGGATTTTAATAATGCATTTAATAGATTAATAATATCTGATATACTTGGTTGCTTATCTGAAAGAGGAACCTCTTTTAGAGCGCCACCATTTGTTAGGGTCGGGGATGGTTCATTAATAAGATTGCGGTGCTCTTTCTGGTTATAACCTTTGACTGGTTTAAAATGCATACGCGGTTTCATAAATATTGTCTTTTTGTAAGAGGAAGGCTCGCTAGAAGAAAACTGATTAGTTTTGCGGAAGTTATTAGATGAAGTAGTTTGATCTTTGGATGTAGCTAAAATTTCAGCATAAGATCGAGACAGAGGTGGGTGAATCCTGGAAGCTTCCGCGTAGGAAATACACTTATCAGTCATTGAGAATTTAATCTTTTGTTGTCTGGTATATTCCAGGCATGATTTGCTAGTTGCAAAGTGTATTCTCCCGTATGTGCATCAAGAAACACACTCCTCATCAATATCACATGAGTCACCTGAGTGCTCCTGACCACACTTGTAGCATCGTGGCTTAGATCTACATTGTAACTTAGTGTGTCCAAAACGACAACAGTTAAGCATTGGATGGTCGGGTAGGTATATATTTGAACTTGTAAGGCATTATAGCACATATAAACATTGTTAGACAACACTTGACCATCAAATGTTACAACCACCGTCTGAGTTGGTTTCCACACTGCAGCTCCATTAATAATTTCCTTGTAATTGATATGCCTAACTTTTAATATCTTCCCACAACCGCTGGGAACCGTGGTGCATTCCATCATCTTATCTGGAGAGATGTCTGTGGGCACTCTGCGGACTACCCCCATGCGTGAGACGTTATAAGTTGGTATTATTTAAAGTTGTTGCTGCTTAAACTGGCAAAGTTAATAAAAGTATTAGCATCTGTATAATTATCAAAAGCCATTGACACTATTTCTTCCTATTCTCTTAACACTACCATTCACAACATTATATATACTGTTACGTTTCAGGAATTTCCCAAAGATCATGCGGTGGAGCCGTCATTAGGAGAGTCAGTAACTCGTTGCACATGTACAATAAATGGGGCATTATCTGTAGTCATACTGAGCTCTTGTGACAGGCAGCGCTGGCGGCGTCACCGTCACGGCTGGTGGAGATGAATTTATGCAAGAGTAGATGAATCGACTGAAGGAGAAACGGATACTGGAATAGGGTCATTATTATCACTACTCGGTGATATATTTCCATCGCAGTTACAACCTTTAGACTCATTTGAACCATGTTTCCGCTTCCTTTTATTACAGTGCTTGCACGTCACTTTGTTTACACGATTTCGTTTACGACATTTCTTTGAGTTTGAAACAGAAGTGTCGGTGTCCATACCGGACTCATTTGATGCAAGTTTATCGAAACTGTTGGAGATTGTTACAAAGTTACTAGCCGGAGGGACCGTGCCTAGGGTTGCCAACTCTCCCGGAATTCCGGGATTCTCCCGTAAAAAGGCAATACGTTTTTTAAATCTCCCGGCTCCAGGAACGCAGCTAAAATCTCCCGGATATTTTGATCGCTTCAGTCCACCACGCGTGAGCGCGACGCGGACGGTGGATGGGGCCGTGGGGCGGTGCGGTGCGGGGTGCGAGCGGCGGGGGCGGGGTACGGGCGGCGCCGCGGCGGCGAGCCGAACGTGCGTGCGAATCGCGCCGCGCGGCAATCTTATTTAGTTGTGTTATTAGCGGCCAGGACTCTGGATTGCTTTGTGTTTGTTAATATTGTAAATTGAATGCGAGTATTGTTGTTGTGGTTTTAAATAAAGCATAATGTCGGATTCGGAAGCCTCAACGCAGCAGACACCGCCGAAAAAAAGAAAACTCAAATATCATACAAGCTTTGATGAAAATTGGTTGAACGATCCTCTCTTCAGTACTTGGCTTAAGAAACGAGATGATTTCACCGCTGAATGTAAATTATGCAAAACCGATATTTCCGTAAAATACGAAGGTAAAAGAGCTCTGATTGTGCATTCGGAAGGTAAGAAACATAAGTTATTTCTAAAAAATAAGTCTTCAATGCCATCAGTTTCTAGTTTTTTTGTGAAAAAACATTCACGAGAAGAAGATCTAATAACTGCCGCAGAAGTTACATCTGTATATCACGGAGTTAAACATCATCACAGCTACTCGAGTCAAGACTGTAACAATAAGTTGTTTCCTACTATGTTTCCTGATTCAGAAGTTGCAAAGAAAATAGCGTGCGGCCGAACTAAAGCTACAACTATTTGTGAAAATGTCATAGCTCCACTGTCGCAAGAAATGCTGCTATCCGAATTGCATGATTCAACATATTTTTCTATTGGCACAGACTCCTCTAACAAAGGAAATTTAAAAATGTTTCCGGTTACAGTGCAATGGTTTTCACTTAAAGATGGTTTGAAACAAGGTTTACTTGACTTTTATCAAGATCCAGCTGAAACTAGTGAAGCCATCAAAACACAGCTCTGCAAAGTTTTACAGGAAAATGGCTTATCCTGGGCATCAGTATCATCACTATCCGCAGATAATGCTTCAGTCAACTACGGGATTCATAACTCAGTTTTTCAAAAACTTAAAATTGAAAATCCAAATATTTTGAAGGCGAATTGTAAATGCCATATTCTACATAATTGTAACAAACATGCATTAAAAGCATTACAGTTTGATGTGGAGTCGTTAGTATTTAAAGTTTACAGCGAATTTTCCGCGTTTGCCAAGCGAACTGCAAAGCTAAAGGAATTCTTCGATTTCGCTCATTTAGAGTACAAATCTATTCTACGCCATGTGCCAACACGATGGCTATCATTGCTACCAGCTTTAGATAGACTGATTTTGAACTGGCCGGTTTTGAGAGAATATTTTCTAAGTGAAGGCGAGGATGAATGTGCAGCGATAATTTGGAGTGCTTTTAAAGATGAAAACTGTCTTCCACTATGCTACTGCTATTTTATTCACAACATAATGCAAATTTTTGATACTTCAATTAAAAAACTAGAAAGTGACACTATTACATGCACTGAACTACACACAATTATGACAGAGTTGCGAACCAAGATTACTAACAGAAAGAATGATAAGTTCTACGGACAGTCGGCCACGCAATGTTTGAGAAAGTTGACGGAGGCTGATCAAAATACTTTTAAAGAAGATGCAGACAAATATTTGGAGCGATGTTTGACCTATTTGGATAAGTGGTACGAATTTGACGACTCTATTTACAAGAAAGTGAATATTTTGACAATGGACGAAGAAATTGACTGGAATGAATTAAAAGATCTGTGTGCTTTACTGAATGTGCCAATGGATGAGGATAAATTGTATGATGACTACTGTTTATTGCGAGAAGTTCGTGAGGTTGTGGCAAGTAAAACGAAGAGGGTAGACTTGCGCTGGGTAAACTTTTTTGAAAAATGTAAGGGTGAATCGGGCAAAGAAATAAAAAAGCTTGTTACGTTCACTCTATCGATCCCAATCGCAAACGCCGCCGCTGAACGTGTTTTCAGCGTAGTAAACGAACTGTGGTCGAAAAGCCGTAATCGGCTGAATGAAACTCACGTGAAATCTGAAATACAGGTGTGCACAAATTTCAAATACACCTGTAAAGAATTTTATGATTTTATTGTTTCCAATCAGAAGGCATTACAAGCTGCACGCAGTGTAAAAAAATACAACTTTAAATAAAAATGTTTGAATTTTATTGGTTTTGTTTTTCACCTCCCGGATTTCTGATCCACACAGTTGGCAACCCTAACCGTGCCCCCGGGATCCGGTGGATCCCCCATCTCCATCGGACAAAAAACGATAACTAGACTTACCAACTAATTAAAATATGTAAACTACACTATAAATACAATAAAGATTAAGATAACAAGTAAATTACACTCTCCTGATCACTATCAAATAAAATTATTATTAAAATTTAGAAGGAATTTTTAAGCTGCCGCCATTTACGAAGTTTCCCGCCTTTTCTCAGTATTAGTTGTGACAATAGACTACATCAATAAATAACAAAATCGTATTTGGCCGCCGACTGCCCACAGTCCATACAAAGTGCCCATTCTCCTTTAGGGAAATTTATTCCCACCAAAAAAAAACGAGTGTGGACGTAATAATAATAGCTATTACATCCATGGCTTTATACATGGCACATTCGTTTTTTTTAGATTTGTGTGACTTGACTTTTTTGTTTTTACAATCAATCAATCAATTTAGTTAAATTAATTCTTGCATACCTACCTATATAAAACAATTTTGAATTTTTATTAATGTATATTTTAATTATGGTTTTTGGTTACATATATAAACTTCGGTCTATGCAATACATTGTATTATTTTGGCGAAAAAATATGTCAATCAAATCTGGGTAATGTTCTAAAATCTCATCTGGCAACCCTCCCTGCTACTGCCAGTCTGTCTGGCTGGTTGTTTGTTTTATATTTGTTTTGAAACTAGAAAAGAAAAAATAAAAAGATTTGTAGAAGAGATAATTTCTAAACATTAAATTGGAATTCTGATTAGTCAAACATGTCTAAAATATTCACACCCACCAACCAAATACGCCTTACAAATGTGGCGATTGTAAGGTTAAAAAAAGGTGGAAAAAGGTTTGAAATAGCATGCTACAGAAATAAAGTTATTTCTTGGAGAAACAAAGTGTAAGATTTTAATTACGATTTATATGCAAGACAATTTAATTATAATATGATTATAAACTAGGTATCTGTTTCTTCCAGAGAGAAAGATATTGATGAAGTATTACAAACACACACAGTCTTCACCAATGTTTCCAAAGGACAAGTTGCTAAAAAAGAAGATCTTGTTAAAATCTTTGGTAAAGAAGACCAAACTGAAATATGTAAAGAGATCCTCGAAAAGGGTGAATTACAAGTCTCAGACAAGGAGCGGCATTCACAAATTGACTCCTTATTCAAAGATATTGCTACAACTGTATCGGACAAATGTGTGAACCCAGAGACAAAAAGGCCATATCCGGTCTCAATCATAGAAAAAGCCATGAAAGACATACATTTCTCAGTAAATGTGAATAAAAGCGCAAAACAGCAGGCACTAGATGTAATTCAACTTCTCAAAAATGAGATCCCACTTGAAAGGGCTCAGATGAGAGTAAGAATTTTGCTAACTGGTAAAGATGCGAGGAAAACTAAGGATAAGGCTGTAAAGCTAGCTATGAGCGTTGAAGAAGAGAACTGGGATTCTGGCACAGCTAACTTAATTTGCCTGATTGATCCTGGCAATTTCAGAATATTAGACGAACTTGTCAGGACAGAAACAAAAGGCACAGGACAATTTGAACTGCTTAATCTGAAGGAAATGGTTGAGGGAGAGCAGGCTCTGTAAGAGAATTGTTTATTAAACATTTGTTATCCTTTGTCAAAATAATTTGTTATTATCCTAGAGTCTAGACCCTACCCCAACCGTTACAAATAATAGATACCATAGTCCTAACCACTTAGATTTCCTAGTAAAAAAAAAGCAACAAGTAAGATCCATTGTCAAAAAATTGTTGAAAAAATCTACATAGAGTTACGAGAATTTCTAAAAAAATATTGCAATCCTTTCTAAATCTTGTGAATTCTTGTGTATAGATAAATTGCGTGAAATGGAACGATTAGAGGTCAATGTCCTGTACTACGACGTTTGAAGATACTAAAGTTCACCAATCAGTACCGGGCTCTTACTAATCTGAATATTTCAAACAAGATTTAATTTAACTGCGACGTGTCTCGGTCTCCGATCTGCGATGGTAGAGCAAAACAAAACCATTAGCAAGTTACCACCAACCGGTATCTTGCCGAAGCAAAGTAGGTACTTGCAATGACATTCGGTCGATATCGGTGAACCTAGAAGAATGATGGATGATTGAGCTGGATAGAAAACCCTGATGCTGTATGTCTACAACATTAAAGATTAACGAGACGATCCCGATTTTTAATGTATGCGTCTATAATGTATAGACTAGGATTAAAACTTGATATATATTTTCATGACTAAAATAAAACGATGGAAATTCTCGGTTCAGACTACAGCACTAGCATATTTACCTATGTTACACAAAAACCGGTGGGAATCGTAACGTGGAACGAAACGTCAAAGTGAATGTACCATCGAAATGACAAATTAAAAAGTTTTTTTATTTTCTCATATTGGTACGAGATTTTATTGATTGTTTTCTTTCATAAGATTTTCGGCCAGACGGCGACTGAAATTGCAAGTTACTGTGATATATTTATTTTCTATTCTTATCAACCAATTAAATGAGCAGGGATATCGAGTTATGTCTATAAGTAATGGAAGGTACAGAACTGGGTGGCGACCAGCAATTTTGTTTGAGATGGAACAATTTTCAAGCGAATATTACTTCTCAATTCGAGGCACTACGCGATGATGAGGACTTCGTGGATGTCACCCTGGCATGCGAGGGACACAGGCTGGAGGCCCACAAAGTGGTTCTCTCGGCTTGTAGTCCATATTTCAAGGAACTATTCAAAGTAAGTACATCTTTCACTCCCCACACTTTGATGTGTCACCATTACAATGACTGTAGTGAAAGTTGTTATGTATAAAACACTTGATCTACTTACAAATGCCATGTCTCGCGTTCCGGTTAAGTACTCGTGATTTCATTTATTTGTACCTACTTTAAAATTCTGTTTCACAATTTCTAATTAACTCATTACCATTGGGGCTATGGATACATTTATGTCTTGAAAGCATTGGATTCCTTTTACATTTTAATGTAATCATTACAATGCATGCTAATGGATGTGTCTGCATGGTTTCCCAACATCATAAAAATGTTTTGTAATATATCTAGAGCTGTCTAGATTGTTTCAAAATGTGGTTAGACCTGTGTCTGATCAGTTTTATGTGTCTGAAGTTTTAAATAAATCAGTCCATATTTATGCCCACAAATTACAATAAATTTAAATTGTGATGTGAACTTTCATTGGTTACATTTTAACTTAAAGCATGTTAGTACATACAATGAATAAAATCAATGTTACAACCATTACTGAAACCTTACATTCGGTGTAGGTACCCAGCATGTTATCTTTTCATAAACATTGTTGTGATAACAATGAAAAACAGTTTGATTTTACAAAATCTGTCATCCCATCAATGTCCTAAGTTTGCTATAAAGGTGATTGCTATGATAAATAGTCATTTGTTTGGTTTTTAAATGACACCAACTGATAATGGTTCACATAATTTAACATAACTAGCAGGGTTATATGTTTATAGAATTGTATAAATCCAGCCATTTCTTTTTAAATTGTGTTTTTGAGGTGTCTTTATCTACATTTAAATTATGGAGAAATGTTTGTAGACTGACTTTTTTTTGGAAATTATTTTTGTTTTGTAAAAACTCATTGTAGATGGATGGAAATTTTAAACAAGAAAAAATTTCTTAATTTATCAGCCCTAGTAACAACTTTATAGGGAACTTTATGTGTTATCTATATGATAGTTGGTTGAATGACTTTATCTTGAATGGGTAGAATGGTATATATAAGTAAAACCATGATGAGTTCATTTGGTTGATTTCATAATATACAAAATGTAGACAATCTAGTTTTACTCTTAACTAAATACAGTGTAAACTCTATATAACGACACTCAAGGGACTGAGCATATTTTGACATTATAGAGAGTTGTCGTTAAATGGAGAGAAGTAAAATCTGTATTAGAAAAAGAAACTAACTTCACTAATTCACTTCTACTAACAACAGTCTGCAGCTACACATGCAAGCAATCCCATTTTGTAAACAAAAGAACGGATTTCTTAGAAAGTTTGGTGTGTATGATGCCAACAGTCGAGTTTATTATGGTCTAGGATAATAAAACGACAAAAGGATATACACAGCTGCGCAGTTTTTACTAATTTGGCAATTTAAAAAGAGCTTTTGCTTATTACAAATTGTTGTCGTTATTGAGAGTGGGTGTAATGCTATACAGAGTGTACCATTGTATGCAAGACAAGCTAAACCAACCAAAGCCGAGTGATTTCGACGCTTTAGAGAGTTTGTCGTTAAAACGAGTGACGTTACATGGAGTTTACACTGTATAAATAAACTGAGAGTTGATGGGTGCAGACAACAAGGTGACTCTGGGAATCTATGGGGGTCTATCAGTGGATGTCCTGTGGCTGATGTTAAAACATTCTTTTGTCCTACTGCTTAGAAAAAGAATTTACATCTGTCCCTATAGTATGCTTTTCTATAATTAAATATTACATACCTACCTACATTATTAAAAATCTTTGTCAACATAACACACAGTTAAATATCCTGCTGTATAGAGACAAAGCCAGTGGCTTGGTTACGCATGTTATCATCATCATTATTTCAGCAAATAAACATCCACTGCTGTTAATAACCCATTCCTTCATTTCATTTCATTCACTGTGAAAATGGGTACAGATAGCAACAGATGATAAATAAACATAAAAATCCTTAGAAAACTTTCGTGAATAATTTCAATAATTATTATAAACACGGGAAGGTTCACAAATTGAACCGAAATATTGTTGGACAAAACACCGATAAAACGGCACGAGATAAATCCCGTATTTGTAATAATGATCATATAAATTCTATTTAACACCATAACAAAATTGATTCTTTGCTGCCACCATCCACATCCTGCTAGGATTATTACCACCTAGATTATTCCATACTAATATTATAAATTCGAAAGTAACTGTCTCTCTGTCTGTTTGTAACGTTTTCACGACTTAACCACTGGACTGGTTTTGATGAGAATTGGTATACGGATAGAGTATGACCAGGGTTGGGACATGGGCTACTTTTTACCTGACTGCGTAGAAGGAGGGTAATGTTTTTAATGAAAAACGATGCATGCGGAGGCGCATGCAGGTCAGGATTTTAATAAAATATGATAATAAACAAGATCTGTAAATCAGAATTAATTGCAATCTCGTTTAGAATATTGGTGATTTTTTTTTGCACATGACCTATTGTAATCGTAGGACAGTTATCTTTAGCCTAGATAATTTTATTATATTTTGTATCTTCAAACACATCTATTAAATCAACAGTTTTACTAATAGTAGGTCTGTTATCATTATCAATAATTCATCTGGTTTTCCTTACTACATATTAGTATTGTTTATTCCTTCTGTCTTATGTCTACCAGCTTTTATGTATATTACCTAAGCTTCTTGTTCAATGTTATGGTATCTATAATATAATATTACAAATTCGAAAGTATCTCTTTCTCTGAAATCTGTCAGTTTGTTACATTAGACCGACTAAGTGGCTAAACAGATTTTGATGAAATTTGGTGTTAGATAGTCACGCGTGCGAGGCCGCGGGCGAAAGCTAGCTTTTTTTATACTGCTTATATGGCAAACGAGCCTGCAGTCCACCAGATGTTAAGTGGCTACTGCAGCCTATGGTTATCCACATAGAATTCAAAACAAGGTATTAGGTATGTTGTCTTGATCTCTATGTGGATGCGTTGACATACTATATAACTTAGCTGTTATGCCTATGTGCTAGTAATTACAGGAACATACCATTAAAAAAGCTTTATATATTTTTGTTGATCTACAATCAACTACTATAATGATTGATAATATTGAATATAATGAAATAACAAATTAAATTAACATAGCTTTGCCTAGAATAAACCATAGAAGCTTCATTACCCTGCCTATCCTACTTTAGCAGTGGGCTGGAGCCAGCATTCTCATAATACTTTCACTAGCATCCTGAGTTCAGCTTTTCTGTTAAATTGTAAAGGTTAGTACATAATAATATTAGCTTTCGCATTAGATGTTAAACAAACTGTTCAACGAGATTATAGTTATCTCTTCTATTTCTAGTTATTCGTGTCCCACTGTTGGGCAAAAGGCAGATTTGTTATACAAAACCATAATCTTTTGCATCTCTCTTGCGACTCGCACACCGCGCCACGGAGGTCGTCAGATTACAGTTACTTTCATTTTGAGACAGTTTGTTTATTCTTAGAGTAAAATACAGTAATTATATTTAGGCAAAATACTGTTAAAGTTTGCTGTTATTTTACAATTGTGAATATTTAGCCAATTGGGGTAGAGGTGAGGTACATTTGAATACTCATCATCATCATCATATCAGCCATAGGACGTCCACTGCTGGACAAAGGCCTCCCTCATTGATCCCCAGGAACTGCGGTTGGAAGCGGCCTGCATCCAACGCCGACCTGCGGTTACCAAGTCGTCTGCCCATCTTGTAGGTGGACGTCCTACGCTGCGTTTGCCGGTCCGTGGCCTCCATTCGAGAACTTTCCGGCCCCATCGGCCATCTGTTCTGCGCGCTATATGGCCTGCCCATTGCCACTTCAACGTGCTAATCCGTCGGGCTATGTCGGTGACTTGAGTTCTCCTACGTATCTCCTCATTTCTGATTCGATCCCGTAGAGAAACCCCGAGCATAGCCCTGTCCATAGCTCGTTGTGCGACTCTGAGCTTATTCATAAGGCCAATAGTGAAGGACCACGTCTCGGTTCCATATGTCATCACTGGTAACATACACTGATTGAAGACTCGTCTTAAGGCACTGAGGTATGTTGGACGAAAAACCGTTGCGAAGTTTCCCAAACGCTGCCCATCCGAGTTGGATTCGAAGATTGACCTCTTTCTCGAAGTTGGACCTACCTAATTGGAATACTAATTAATTATAATTTTCGCAAGCTGACCATGGAATAATCTCTGTAAAATCATGGTCAGCAGACTAATTTATGCAAAATAAACTCTATGGCTCCCAATTAAATACTGTGCATAATATAATTAGTTTATTCGCCAGACTTATATTTCCATAATGTATTCTGTGCATGTAAATGACTGGACTTTGTTCTTAACCCATACTGTAATCCAATTTGATAAGAGAGCTATTTATTTACAACATCCATTGCATTTTCTGAGACGAATTCCCTTTGACGAGTTTGCGAGAAGCGCAAGTAACACGAGGTCCGTTCGGGAGTCAGGCTGCGAAACAAATGTTCGCATAATCTGCATATATTTGTGCCGGATCTGCACTATTGTCCCATTTTGAAGATGACGAGATAATGGATTTTCTTTTCGATTTACGATCTTGAGACATAAATGTAACTAATCTTATGTGTTTTTTTAGGGTTCCGTACCCAAAGGGTTAAACGGGACCCTATTACTAAGACTCCGCTGTCTGTCTGTCTGTCTGTCCGTCTGTCACCAGGCTGTATCTCATGAACCGTGATAGTTAGACAGTTGAAATTTTCACAGATGATATATTTCTGTTGCCGCTATAACAGCACATACTAAAACAGAATAAAATAAATATTTAAGAGGGTCTCCCATACAACAAACGTGATTTTTTTGCTCATTTTTGCTCGATATTGATAACGGCAACAGGTAAACGCTTGATTAATTTAAAATAAAATTAATATTTACGTGGGGGCTCCCATACAACAAACGTGATTTTTTTTGTCGTTTTTATAGATACGGAATCCTTCGTGCTTGAGTCCGACTCGAACTTAGCCAGATTTTTTTGTAATCTTTTTGACTGTAAATGCTGCAATGTTCGGAAGCTGAGGAGAAAGTAGATCATCTATTTTAGATATGTCGTCATCATCTTAAAAATTAGACAGCTAATAGCCTGGTATTGTGCCATGGTATTCTTGGTTACCTCATAGTCTGAGTTCAGGTCTTTGTCTGAGCATGTTGGGTGTTAGTTATTCTTTGGCGCGACCGCCACAATACGCGTTTATGTCTGATTTCACCACTCCTTACTTGCTATAAAAGGCATCCTTTGCATTATAAATACGGTTTTCTATTGGCACTTACCATTGATTTCTTTACGAGTGGGAGGAATGTCACGATGGTATGAGTTTTTACCTAATTCGTAGTGTAGCTTGCTGAGTCGCTCTTAAGAATAAACACAAGCTCCGTTTTTCCATACAAACGTAGTCCCCTGTTTCCTCCCTGGATAATGCCAGTACAGCAATATTACTTTTCTCAAAAATCTATGGCCACTATTGGCATGTCCCTATGTTTTCCTTTTTTTCATATATTTATTATTAAAAGAGATTGAACATTCAAAAACGTAGAAAACTTGTCAGATTTTCCGCTGTGTTCAAACATCCAGAAAACACATTTGACTAGATTATATAAAAAAAGGAAAACATAGGAACACGGTCAAAGCCTATCTTTAATTTTTAATGAAAAAAGTACATAAATCCGTCAAGTTTTGGAGAAGGAATCAGGGGACTATGAATCGTTGATTTTGTGTAATTTTAATAGGTATTTTCGGTCCAAGCTGCAATTGTCTCCGCGCGCTTGTTCGGGCACTGCGCCATACTGCGCGACAGCAATAGATTTTACAAATACTTATTTTTCAATTCTCTAGCCTCTTTCTTCTAATTCTATTCTGTTTCCTCTTAGCAAATCAGCCAGCAGCGTTTCACCATTTGGATGGGTGGTATTTACAGCAGCGCCTCCTTTCCGGGCCGGCATACATTAGGGCTTCACTTTTAAGTCGGTGGTGCTCCGTTCACCTTTTTCAATCGTCCGTGACATGTACAACCTATGCTAACTCGATAACAGATTTGACGTATATTTTAATAATGCCTGCATTTTGACTACCTCAAAGATTCTTACGATTTGGTATATGATTTTCATAAAATCGTAAACACAGTTCCTAAAGCACTTCGCGAATCTGACGCCACGTTTCTCTATAGATGAAAATATCATAAATAGTTTTATCTAACTTCACCTTGTGATTAGCCAAGGCGTTTTGGGTCGCTATCGGTTTAAAAAAAGATAAGACACCAAATTGGCGAACCGGTGGTCGCTACTTCGCAATAATCGCATCCAAGGTCGATTTTATGGCTTATAGCTTCTTGAAATATCGCCTCTAGCTCTACAGTTTTTGTTGCCAATGTGCAATTATTAGCGATACAAAATTACTTCTTGTTAGAAATTTAAGTTTTTTTATTACCAACTAATTGTATCATACACAGTAGAAGTTCAGTATTTCCTATTGTAAGATTTTTAGCCTTTAACTCGTCTTTTATAATTGTTTGATGAACGATTGCACGATCTATTATATTTGTTTCCGAGTCTGGGTGTTTTTCTCTATATTTTAAGTACGTGCTTACGTAAATAAAATCGGCCAAGTGCGACTCACTCGCGCACGAAGGGTTCCGTACCATTATCTATAAAAATGACAAAAAATCATGTCTGTTGTATGGGAGCCCCACTTAAATATTTATTTTATTCTGTTTTTAGTATTTGTTGTTATAGCGGCAACAGAAATACATCATCTGTGAAAATTTCAACTGTCTAACTATCACGGTTCATGAGATACCTACAGCCTGGTGACAGACGGACAGACAGACTGCGGAGTCTTAGTAATAGAGTCCCGTTTTACCCTTTGGGTACGGAACCCTAAAAAGAAGTATATGATTATTCTAGCAGTTATCTGGGTCCCATAGTAGATCTGTTTAGTTTGGGGCTAGATAACGCTGTGTGAAATGTCCAGAATTATTTATTTATGTTAATCACCTATTAACCTAAGCCATCAAAAGGTCTCGTTATTACATACAAAGTATAAAATTATTTATTTGTAGATTAAATGTATTCAAAGATCATGACTGGGCCATTAATTTGTAATTTTCATCGAAATTTGAATTTGAATGAGCTAGTTCATTGTGACGCAGGATGGTCGAAGGTACTATAAATTCTAAAAACCTTAAGCTCAATTTACACTGCCGGCCGCGGAAAGGAATGGTAGCGAATTTTTGTATCGAAATTGTACGTAGTTTAATGAACTTTTTGTTAGGTACGAGCCAAACAACTGATCGTCCATCGGGAATTCCGTGTCGTATTCTTTGGTTTGTATCTAGTTTGCACGTTATAATTGACGTTCACTATGCTATGCACAATATTGATACAAAAGTTCTCTTCCATTCCGTTCCTCGGCAATGTACATTGAGAAAGTGGGTCCTTGTAAGGTAGAATCGAATAGGTGGTACTTTGTATATTCTTAAACTTCTAGGAAAGGAAGAGGAAATACAGGCGGTTTTTTGCCATATGTATCGTGGTTTTACACATGCTATGTTAACCTGAATCGTACAGCGATTCCGAAAGGTGACAAATGCATTGACTGCGTAAAACCATATTATTAGGTCATTCGCACGTTCAGAATATAACTTATATATATTGGGTTTGCTGTGCTAGTTGATATCTTATTGATTATGTATTTATATAATGAGCACCTAAATAGGTACGAAATAGGAATCTCAAGATCAGATTTTATAAATCGCTTGACCCGAATTAACATAGTATTTGATTAATAAAATTAGCTTTGGGGGTTTAAATATGTGTCTTCTCCCCTAGAACAACCCATGCCCTCATCCAATAATCTTCATGCGCGACTGCGAGGTGTCGCACGTTCGCGCGCTGCTCCAGTTCATGTACGTGGGGCAGGTGAACATTGCGCAGGCGCAGCTAAGCGCGTTCCTGCGCACTGCGGACGCCCTGCAGATTCGCGGCCTCACCGACTGCTCGCAACACAACGATAAGGTATTTATCCTTTATTATTTAGAACCAGAACACATCTCGGTTTGACGTCGCCGCCGTACACGTTGCCAACGCGACAATCAGTGTAGAAGGAACTCAGGATGGTAATATCTCTTTTGTTTGCAGAAAACAACAAATCGAAAGTCGCCCCCATCCCAACTACGTAATTTGCTCAGCTCCAAGCCGTCTCAGTCACAGTCTACCTCCTCCTCCAAAGCTGCAAGCCAAACCGTCGAGACGACAGCAGCCGACGAACCAGAGCCAAGCGGGAGTCGCCAGTCCACTAGAAATTCTCCCGATGTTGCCAGAAACAATCTCAACGATGAAGCTCCCTTCCAAACTTCTAGTCAAACGAGGCCTAATAACGACGACTATAGTGAAATACCTAACTACCCGTCTCTGAGGGTGAAAACTGATCTCGAAGCGCCCGAGGTGAAAAACGAAGAGAGCGACATTCTAATGGACCCTGGGGACGTGGAAAGAGACAAAAGTCAGGATTTTAATGCATCTGATCTCCTAGAACCAAAAATGGAAGTTATGGAACAAGAAGTTAGCGACGAGGAGCGTAATTTCCCGCATATGTACTACGGCGATAATAATACACTGGCTAATCCTTTCGCTGCCCTGCAAGGTGACTACCTCCACACTTTGATAATGGTTTCATTACAATATTTGACACAACCAATTATCATAACTACGTTTTCATAATTGGATACTAACGTGATTAATAATTAATTATACTCAGAGCTGGCGTTTAGATTCAGCTAGAAATCTTTGACTGGTCATGTACCACGTTTATCTTGTGATTTGCCATCCCTTTATAACTCCGATCATATATCGGAAAGGAAGTAATCATTTAAGTTCACAGATTTTTAAATTTGATTCTTCCCGTCAGGTAACGTGGATCTCATGGCCGGAATGACAGCGGAACTCCGCGACGAGAACGCCGATGGTAAGTTCTCTGGTCACTTTCACGTCATTTCACACGCACACGTCGACTCGGACAGCCGCGCCCCCGGCGAACCTCCGGTTTCTTTCACACTCGGTCGTAGAACGCGCGGACTATTGGTTTAATGTGATTCCGAATTCAGCAGCGACAGAATTAAAATACAGATTTATTGATAGTATAGTACCTAAATAAACGGTCGCTGCTGCTTCGGAATCGTACCTTAAGGTGGCTAGGCGCGCGGGTGTCGGGCGACGCGCCTCGCCGCTTCACGCTACTCCCGCCCGCTCTCCCTCGCACTTGCCTGGTTTGGGACCACTTGCCTGGTGTTGGGCCCACTTGCCCGGCTTGGACCCACTTGCCTGGTTATGGCCTCGTTCGAACGAACGACCGTTTCATTCAAATGCTAATAACTTCTAAACGTGGTAACTTGATGCGAGATGGCGTCAACATAAGTCTATTAAACTAATTTAAAAAATACGATATTTTAAACAAAGAATTACTGATATGGTGCTGCCATTAGCTGTCAGTTAATTTGGATAACGCCAACTATTAATGATGGATGATGTAGTGGACTTTGAACAAAGATATTTAAAGAAGTTATTTTGGGGGATATTACAACTTTGTCTAAAACTTTGCTCTTGAACATTAATTAAGTACCAATTTGATGCAAAATGATAAGTAAACAATCTTTTTAAAACGCTAAATCAGAACTCTAGGATAGGAAGATTATGGTGGCGCCATTGGCTGACGGTAGGGGTTAAAACAACTCTTGTTAAATTCTTGCTCATTTTAGTCAGTCTGGGATCTTGATACTGCCATGTAAATAATTTACTAACCTCATTTTCATCTACTAACATTTCCACGGTTTACCCTAAATGGTTCTAACTTAGCGGGACTGGTTAAAAACAAAAGCTGAGATTTAAAAACATTTACCTAAAGGACTTTTAAATACTAGCTTTAGATTATTTTCGGGTAGAGTTTATTTAACTGATTTATTTGCGGGATGACAAATAAAATCAGGTGAGACAGAAAGGAGTTAAGAGCCCGTGGTTTAACGGTTATTCTCCATGTAACTGTCATTGCCGTCGTTTTGAATATCGCGATAAAAAAAACTGACTTTCTTTATTACCTTTATCTTTCCTTGACACTTAATTTGACGGGAGGAAATAGAAAGTCTAATTTGTATTTTGGTGGAATTTTAGACGATGGACGTCTTTGACTTCTTTAGGTGACTTCTTTGATATTATTAGTTTAAAAGAGTACGGTCTCCCTTTTAGTTGCGGTATTAGCATTTGAATGTGTGTGAGTGCGAGAAGAGGAAGAGACGGGTAGGTCGGTTTGCGTGCGGTGTCGGGGGGCTTGCGTGCGATCGTGGTGTTGTTGGCAGCGCTGGGGGCGGGCCCGCCGGGTGTGCAGTGCGCCGTGTGCGGGCGGCGGTACTCCAACGCGTCCAACCTGCGGCAACACGTGCGGCTCATCCACGAGGCGCAGCCGGTGGTGTGTGCCACCTGCGGGCGCAGCTTCAAGACGCCGCTGTACCTGCGCCGGCACACTCTGGCGCAGCACGCCCACCTCAAGCACGCCAGGCTGTACGCCAAGCCGGAGCCCAGCCCGCCGCCGCCGCCGCCGCTCGCGCACCACTTCCAGTAGCCCGCCGTGAAGCCGCTACCCGCTCTGTTGCCGCTGATACGTCGCCGTCGTCGCCCCGCTCATTCAACTAACTGACTCCGCGATACCAATCAACTTGATGTAACCTTGGAATAGTTGCACTATGTTTTGTCTTTTACATTGACAGGCAGTTTCATATCCAATCAAAAGAGACAAAAGACGGTATAACTATTCAAGGTTAATGCAAGTTTACTAGTATGGTGGACTGTGTTTCAGATCCCAGAATATATCGACTAAACGAACTGGAAAGATATTCATTAACTGCGTATCACCCAAAAATATGCAACAGAAAGACTTAAATGCACACGAACAGAGAGACTCATACGAACATTTAGATTCAGACAGCACTGATTGACTTATCTTGGACCTAACTAACTTTGGGCCTGGGTGTCAGCATGAGATATTCTATAAATTGCTGCTCAAATGATTTACAGATCCAAATGCATAGCCTTCAGCTTATTACAAAGGTCAAGTTCTCTGGACATCATGATTAAATCCCAGGTTTTCTTAACCAGGATCACTACCTGAATAAATTAATCCTATTTGAACAGTAGATCAGATGGGCGCAATCTTCAAAATCATTAGCAATAATGATGCTCTTGGTCTAGATTGCGACTTCTCGACTGTTAGGCGACCTTTGGATCGTCGTAACCGAGTCCTTCCTTAGATTGAGACGTCCAAAGCGATTAAGTAGAAACCCAAGCGAGGCGGTTACGTATCAGAGTTGCGTTTAGTGCGGAGGCAGATGTCCTCTTGTTCGGCGAAGAGTGAGGATGTGGCTTATAAAGTCGCAACGAAGACTGTCAATAGATGTATCTAGTCTGTGATCGGAGTGTCGCCGGGGGCCTAAAGCAGTCACACCTCTCCGCTTATTGTGTGCCTTTATACGATAGACCGAGTGCCCGTGTGTCGATTCAACGAACTCCCATTGGCTCTTAGTTCTTAGATAGACAATAATTGTTTTTTTACCCTGACCTACAGACTGATAGTGTATCACGTTTTTTTGCGATTAAAGTAAGTACAGATGTATTCACCCGTCTTAATCTTACGTCAGTGAGTTGCGGGGAAACACAAAGGCGGATAAAACCCCATGTCTTTATGCGGTGCAACATTGTGAACTGTTGAATCACATTTAGGATAAGCCAATCAATGACTAATGGGAGTTTGTTAAAGACGACACACAGTACCTTCCTTTTTAACAATAGACTGATTGTAGTTAAAGCATTTGTTTGCGACCGGTGCTGATTTTACATAAGCATAACATAGGTTATTTACTGGTTATATATTTACTATACACAATACATACAATATACACGTTGGCCGTACTATGGTGACCGACGCTTTCCATCGCCGTTGTAGAAATGTAATATAAGGTGTATTTTCTTAATAGAGTTATAATATTTTGTACTGGACATGCGAGAGAAAGCTTCGGTCACGTCCGTTTTATTTGTTCCCGACACTCGAAGTTATGCAGTTTCATATGAGAATGCACAAGTTCGTTGTCAATTGCAATAGTGATATTTTTATACACCATAGTTTTTTATCTTTACACAGTGTTATTGTTGAGTGATTGAATGGCTCCCGGTCAATAGTTTGTACAAAATCTCAGATGTAACGAAGAGTAATAAATTTTGTTAGAATTATGTAATGAAGTACTATATTAGTTACGGATAACACTTACTGTTATGGCTTAAGCTCATTTTCTTTTTTACGAGGAAAGTTGCGTTTGCTTTGTCATCGATACGGATTTGCTGTTTAATATAAATATAGTAAGTACGGTGTATATTTCTGTAAGTAACCACTGTGGGAAGATTTATCATAAATACATAAACATAGACTTTACTGACGCGATGACAAAGAATTAGATTGCGATGATATAGCAAAGGGATCGAAGCACGTTGATATTTCGTTGCTAAATATTATTAGATACTTGCCAGCATCTCCCGTGAACCCAGTGATTTAACGAAATCACTGCATTAGTTTATCTCTAGGAGAAGGTATATTTTTAGCGCTTATGTTTTTGAATTGATATTTTGATCGGTTTGTTTTATTCGTGTAGTTTTATAAAAAGTTTGCCATGAAAATAAACATCTAGTCATTTTGTAAAAAAAAGCATTTAGAAAGGACTCATAATGTAGGTACGATTAGGGTTGTGAATTACAATATTTCTACATTTGAGAGTTATTGTAAAACGTATCGAAGGGAAGTACCTAATGATCTCAAGGGACTTCTTTCCATGATCTCTAAATTTTGACATTGCATTTATTTTTAAACGGTGTTTAATCTTAAAATGCAAACTAAAATTAATTGCAATAATAAATTAATTATAAATTTTAAAAAATATCGCTTATACGTACATTAGGACTTGTAATTTAAAGGCACTTTTCACTAATTTTAATCCCAATTAATATGTTAAGGCGCAGCTTCTATGATTGCCATTAAAATTTAAAAAAAGTATTGTATAAAGAATCTCTTGACACGGCTAAATTATAGACATCTATAGATATAGCATTAAAAAATGTTTAATGTGTATTCTAATCTCAAAATATAATTACACCCATTCGAATGAACTTGTTCCAAATACAAAATATCCTAATTACGATATACAATAATAAATATAAAACACACATGCAATATAATATACTATATTTATTTGACTGTTGAATTTAAACTGCCAGATATTCAATGTTGATTATACAAATAATTATACATAATTATACTTACTGTTACAATAGTACATATTACATAATCCAAAAGCTTTGAAACTCTCTTGGTTGTTACCTTACAGTCTTTAGACCATGTATTTGGCGCTATATTAATTAAAGGCCATGTTGTCTCACTTTAGGGCATAGGTACACGTAAAGGGAGACAACAATCCGCGAAAAAGAGTAAAATCAAGTAATGCTAAAAAATCACAAAGGCTAACCCAGACTATGGCAGGCCGAGTTCTTTACAAGACACGAGTAAGCTCTGCCGTCGTTTTCATGACTGGTCACCTCTTTTCTTAGATGTAGGTATGTTTAGTCAGCATTTTTTTTATAGGTTGTCGTGTGTGACTAACGTCACATACCTATGGCCAACCTGCGGCCAACCTCGATCTCTTATAGCAATATTAAAATAATATTACACTGACATTTCGTACCATGACCCTCAATCAGTAAGCTTACTTTAATATGGTAAAGGCGAAGCAGTTTGGGTGACGTCACCATAATCGTTCACTCAAAACGTTTCACATTAGAGCTCAATTAAAGCGTAATATTATCCTAAAAAGGTAAGTAAATCGTGTTCATTTCCGCAATGTTTTATACTGAATGTGGTGTAATCACTAGAAAACACTAAATATACAACATTATTAAAATTGTTATTCAAAACGCTCCTGAAACATAATGATTTTCTAAAAGATTGCGATCGGCGCCCTGGGGCTCAATTCTACTGAACAAAGCTTCACTATGACAATGATAACGTCGCAAAATGGACACCATAGTTAAACCTGGATAAGTGGGCCCTGGACATGTGAGAAACCTCTGTTATTAATAATTACAATGAGGTCCCGACACTTTTGCATTGATATACCTCTGTTACTGGGAATTTTCAAACTGAGACTTGATTTCTTAGCATTTTTCGATGTTTACCTCTATAATTGGGATTTCGTAGCTCACAATAGCCCGTATAAGTGTGACAATTTATCAGATTTAGACAAGTTAAGATGCGTTTGTTTAGATTGAGACTAGATAATTTCTTTATTGAACATAAACTATAAACATATAAAAATATACACTTTTAAATCATAGGTACAATGGGCGGCTTTATCACTAAAAGGAATCTCTTCCAGGCAACCTTTGGATGGATAGGATCTATGTGAACAAATAAGGGCGGCGGCGTTATTAAAGATAATATAAAATAAAATGCATATAATATAATCATAAAATTACATAAATACAAACGGTGTAATCCCTTCCATACTTGCTTTACGGGACCCTCTATAAATAAGACAACTGTCATGTTATCCTGCCTATTTGGGAAACTGGGTGAATGAGAAACCTTGATAAAAAATATAGATCCTTCAGATCCCACTTATCCAGGTTTCACTGTACCTTATGCTATTCTACTAACACAATCCTTTTTCAATGACCGCCGTTGCAATGAAAACCTCATTGAAAATTAAATTATGACATGAACAACAATCATAAATCTATAAATAATGTTATGGCTCCATAATAGTTTTTCTTATAAATTATCAAAATTGGCCCCCTGACACCGCATTTAATAGGGTTGCCAACCGTCCTGTTTTCCCAGGACATGTCCTGCTTTTTGGGGTGTCCTGGGCTGTCCTGGATAGTGTTTAAATAGCATTGTGGGTTTCTAAAGAGTCCTGTGTTTTAAAATTCACTCACCACTACTGTCTCCAATCGTTTTGTCACTAGGCCCGCACCTCGCAAGTGAAGGTCGTTGACACTTTTTAAAACAAATAAGCAATGTGGAAAGCTCTCTGTACCTTATGCAATAAACGCATAAACGAGCTCTCATGAGGATTCCAAACACAATAGTGCGTCCTGGTTTTAAACCGAAATGTCCTGGCATTTCTACCTTCAAATCCTTGATTTCAAAATTTGGAGATGGCAACCCTAGCATATAACAATTGCATGCAGGTGATGTTAAACTAAGACTTGGCCTTTGGCAATGCTTTGCGGTCGTCAACCTAAGACATGTAGATGAAAGTATCATCATCACCATCGTCATACAGGACGGACCACTGCTGAAGATAGGTCTCCCCCATAGATTTCCAGAGCGTCCGATCTTGAAGGGCCTGCACGCAAGTGCGATGCAAATGAAAGTATGATGTGCCTGTAATTCAGCTTTGTATTTTCTCAATATGTTCTAATAACAACCAAGTGAGTTTGAAATGCTACCCCACAGGTAATACAGGTTTCCTATTAGTGTTTTTGTTTACAATTGTCCGTTACAAATACATTGGTTATAACCACGTTTTACTGTGCAACGCTTGTACAGATTATTTAACGTTTGTGTAGATGTATTCTTCGGCCAAATAAATTAAACAGCTGGATAAAGCGCTTTTTTATAGAAAAGTAACAGATTCTACATAGCTCAGTTTATCTGCACTGTGCCATCACTAATATTACACACCCATACGAAGAAAGACAAAGTGAAAGTGTGCGAGTGTTCCAAAATTAATTAAAACAATGCACAGTATAAAATAAAAGAATATGGTTTAATGTATAAAAATTAAACGCTAATAATGCACGGTATTTTAATATTAGCTTTCTTACAAAAGTGGTGGAAACAACAGGACGTAACTATTTGGTCGTAGAATCCTATCAATATATTTTTTACTAATTAATGAAAATAAAGTATTGCGAACGAGATGGGATTTTTAATTGTAAAATAACTTTTTTATTTTATCATAATGAGACATCAGGCGAATACTCATTACGCGAAGTGCTGTTTTAATAAATTACTGTTTCTTATAATTTATTTTATGTTTTTGTGAGACTGAGTTACTATACGGTGACTCAACGAAACGTTTTATGGTCATCATTATTGTGTTGGTCAATTTCACTGTTATAATTATTTAGTTTTATCTACTCAAAACAGACACATTAATACATTTAAATAAATATTTTAAATTACAGTAACATTTATTAAGTTAACTGATCGAAGCTTAAAACAGAAAACACACGCTTTGATAAAAATAAACGCGTAAGGCTTAATTACTTGAAAATAATTATTTTGTATTGGGCTAGAGGATTTCAATTAAAACAATAACATTATGAAAACATATTTCAAGCCTGTATAATATATAGGGTGTTTGATAATATACGCACAAAGATGAAAGGGGTTATTTTGATGAGTATAATAAATAAATTTGTGAAATGTATACCATAGAAATGTGAAATTTATTTTGGCATGTAAAAATAAACACTATTAATCTTATGTTGTGCTATTGCTTAATGCTTGCCACCTAACCACAGATACTACTGTATTGGTGACGTCTCGAGATATCTCTTATTGCCCCTTTCTAACCCAAAACCCGCAGCCATTTCCGAAAGAGATAACAAATCGGCCTTTATTTTTGGATGTCGATTGCAAGAGTAGGCAGTAAGTTTTATATTAAATTAATCACCTAAACTTAGTCGATTTTCTTTAAAATTTGATAATATAACCAGTAGTTTTTTTTTCGAGAATAGAAGTTTTTATGTTTTGAGAAACCGTCACTTGTATATCGTCAGTATATTACCTGTTTTTTTGTATCATCTTTAATTTCTCGATATTTTTGTTGATGAGGTCAAATCTTTCATCTTTAACTTAGTATTATATGTGATGTCATCATATAGACCAAATTAAACTAAGAACACCGATAATGCTATACACCAATAGTGTTATCAGGCTACCCCTGATGACATCTAAGGGTGAAAGTACTTATCAGTATGAAAATCATAATGATGAGTCCTATATGCAAAAATTATACCTAGTCAGGTCATAAATTCTGTCACATGTTTAATATAAAATAATTGAAACAAGTTTATTCATTATGTAACCATTTATATACCAAAATGAACTTAACAAAACATAGATTCTTATGACACTAAAGTTTATTCAAAATGACCTCCGTGATTTTGAATACAGGCCTTCAATCTGCGCGGCCAGTCGTCTATCGCAGCACGAACGAGGTCCATGTCAATATCGGCGGCTGCCTTAATCATGGATGTCTTGAGTGACTCCAAATTGGGATGAGGCTTTGAGCACGCCTTTTCCTCCAAGTGTTGCCATATCTTGTAATCTAACGGATTCAAATCTGGACTGGAGGAGGGCCAGTCTTCGTGCCGGATGAAGTCGATTTCACGCGCCGCCAGCCAGTCTTGTGTGCTCTTCGCTCTATAAGCTGGCGCCGAATCTTGTTGGAATACCCAGTGCCTGTTATTGAACATGGTATGATAAACAGGTTCCACAAGGTTCGTCAGGACTGTTATTTTGATACACAACTGCATTCGTTTTTACACCTTTCTCACAAAAATGTACCTCTGTTAAGCCCCAATAAAAAACTCCCAACCATACCATGAGCGAGGATGGAAAATGACCTCGTTGGACACGCGGAATACGGTTGCTCGCTTCTTCACTACTGTGTGCATACACCTTATCATTTTGTTTGTTGTAGCTCTCTTCTACGGTAAAAATTTTTTCATCCGAAAAAAGAATTTCCCGATATTTTTTTCCCGCGTACCGCTTCAACAAAGCGCGGCATCTCTTCAGTCTCAGGTCCATTAGACGAGCATTCAAACGATGTCCTGTTTTTCTTCGATATGCCCGAAGCCCTAAGTCTTCATTTAACACCCTTTTCACCGTGGTTCTGCTTAACCCCATCTGAAGGGCCAACAGTTTCTGCTTACGTTTGGTATTTCTTTGAATTCGCGCCTTCACAGCTTTTATCACTGCTGGAGTCCTAACAGACCGAGGGCGACCACTTCTTGACCTGTCATCTACACTAGAGTCTTCATTGTATCGTTTGATGGTGCGATAAACGAATCTTTTGAATATATATTCAAATTTTTCAGTCCAGTAAGCGTCCACTCCATATTTAAAAATGAGTAAAATTCTTAAAAGTATACATTTTTATTTTCATGAACAATTCGAAATTCTAATTCTATAAACTTTTTTGTGGCCAGCATTCTAAAAGAAAAGTTTTTACTGTGTGACAATACTTATGACCTGACTAGGTCTGTATCGATAATGCTGGACATTTCACACAAACTGTTTTATAAGAAGACAAATAAATTTATTCTTATTCTTAAACTAGAGAGAGTGAGATTTATTGCACACCATAAACAAAGCAATTAAAAGTAACAATATTTAAATGAATGTATACTATCGCTAAGTAAACTAACCCCAAACTAAGCTAACCTTGTGCTTTGGGAATCGGATAACTGATAAAATACTTATATATTTTTTGTGTAAGTACATACACTACACATTATATACCTTCATATAGAAAGAAACACACAGACAGTGTTTAGATAAAATCTATCTTTTACTGAACAAACTTTTTGGGTATCATGCTTCTATAAGTTTTTATTTCAACTTTTGAACATGTTGGGGGTATTAGTTAGCGAAGCTGTTGTCTGTACTTCACGAAAAGAAGAATATAATATTATTTGCTCACAAAGCTGTTGATAAACATATATATTATGATGATTCACCTAAAATGGACACTTTGAATCGTATTTTCTGATATTAGCGCTGTACGTTGTAGTAACTCGCATATAAGGACCGGTTTCCACCAAAGCGGAGAGGAGAGATGTGTAAATTCAGCCACGTCAAAATCGTGTTACATCTCCGTGGCATTACTATTGGTTGATTTGTCCTGTTCCTAGTTCTGTTGGATGTTCTATTGATAGAAGTAATTTGAATTATTTGTCCAAGTAAGTTACACTGATATGAGATTTTAAATGAATGTAACTAATGGGAGTGATGTGTTCCGTTCGTTCCGCTTTGGTGGATACCGGCCCATGATTGTTAAGGATTTTGTGTTGTGGCTAACGAGCGTTTTGTGCAGCTGTGGGCAGGTGGGACGGTCGTCGCAACCGGCCGGTGCCGGACGCGGTGTGGCTGGAGCAGCACAGGCGAGCTCTGCCCTTCGTGCTGAAGCGAGAGAATGAGAGGGGAGGCACCGCTGCGCCTAGGCTTGTGAGTACCTTTTAACTTGTACTTGTAGTTATTATTAAACTATCGTATAATCGGTGTTACAACAGATAATGTTTCGGTTCAATTCGTGAACCTTCATCAGGGTGAGTGCGATCCGCTTCGCACTGCGTCTCGTCTCGCACTACGCGCCATATCCCATCCCACCAATATTATAAACGCGAAAGTTTGTGTGGATGTATGTGTCAATGTTTGTTACTCTTTCACGCAAAAGCTACTGAATGTATGATAATTAAATTTGGTATAATCAATAGATTATGAACTGGATTGACACATAGGCTTATAATATACTATATTAAATAATATTTTTAATGCTGTTGCTTGCGACTTCGTACGCGTCCTACTAAATGTGCAGGTATAGAAATAAAGCTAAACTCGCTGTTGCAACTTCACTTGATATCCCATTTTTAACCCATGAGACCTAATTTATAGGATAAAAAGTAACCTATGTGTTATTCCAGGTTATAATCTACGTACATACAAGATTTCATCGAAATGGGTTCAGCCGTTACGACGTGATTGAGTAACAAAAAACATTCAAAATTTCGCATTTATAATGTTAGTGTAAAGTGTGATATGAAACAATAAAAACAAACATTTTCTTGTAGCTTTAGTTACTGTTTTACCTGTGTTGTATGGGGATGGGCTCATAACCTACAAGGAACTAATTTAGCTGTAATCGATTTAAAATTATTTCCACACAATAAAGCAATAAGCATTTGCAACACCAACACTCGGTTAAAAAGCCATTGATAACAAAATTATACAAAGATAAGATTTTTGTACAAAATGGAAATAAAAAAATATTTCAGTAAAAAATTTAATCCGTTATATCTTTTATGGAAAATTTGATGTCTTTTCCCGTTATCATATACCACTATCGTTATCCTTCAACGAATCATAAAAAACATCACGTTTCCGGGGTTTATGATACTTATTACTTGCCCTTCATTTACAGGATTATGTTAACTCATAAAATAAATAAATTTTGATTCAAAGACATGGGTCATTTAACACTAAAACGTAAGAGATAGATAAAAAATTTCAAAGGAACCTTGTCATCGTCATGTTATAGTATATAAAGAATATTGAAAAATTGAATACCCGAGCTAGGAATGGAATACTCTTTGCAAGAATTACTCTGTAATGTTTGTTATCATCTTGGCTTTAGAAATCTACTTGACCTTTCAAGTAGATTTCTCCAGCCGTATCTTTCTTGGGCTTTTTCTCCAGTAGCTTCTTTGCCATCCAGCCATCTGAGTTTAGGCCTGCCACGGGGTCTCTGGATTTTAGCGTCCTCTGTCTCTACGTGGCCTAACCATCAGAGACGACCGTTAATGAACCAACATTGAGCTCTTGGAACATGCGGAGTCGTGGTTGTATCGTGCTCGCCAGTATTCACCATCCAGTAGATACAGCACCAAATGAAAGCCTCATTTTTTTAGGGTTCCGTAACCAAAGGGTAAAACGGAACCCTATTACTAAGACTCCGCTGTCTGTCCGTCTGTCACCAGGCTGTATCTCATGAACCGTGATAGTTAGACAGTTAAAATTTTTACAGATGATGTATTTCTGTTGCCGCTAACAACAAATACTAAAAACAGAATAAAATAAATATTTAAGGGTACAACAAACGTGATTTTATTTCTTGTTTTTGCTCGATATTGATAACGGAAACAGGTAGACGCTTGAAATATTCACAGAATATTTAGTTATATTATTCACTTTTACAATAAATAATAAAATTAATATTTAAGGGGGCTTCCATACAACAGACGTGATTTTTTTGCCGTTTTTATAGATAATGGTACGGAACCCATCGTGCGCGAGTCCGACTGGCCGGTTTTTTATAATACCTTTAGAAAATATACTTTTATTATTGGTCGAAACAAATGAGACCATAGAGGGCGTGTCTTAAAACAATGGTTCATAGTTTATCAAACCACATAGGTAATGATAAACTATGAACCCCAAATTTAAACACAAACACGTGGTAAGACAATTTGATGTGTGTATTTATTTGTGAATTACATAAAATTCTTAGGCAGTAGGAGCTGAAAATCATTTGTTACTCAATCCCGTCGAAACGGCTGAACCGATTTCAGTGAAATTTGGTATGTACCTAGATTATATAGGTTACTTTTTAGCCTATAACCCATGGGATAAAAATGGGATGTCAAAGTTTCTATATGCATTTTTGCACCCCAGAACAACGCAGGCGAAGCCGCTGGCAACAGCTGGTATTATATAAATTCGAAGTAATTCTGTCTGTTTTTAAGACAAAAGGGGTCTTTTCGCGCACAGATTTATATCACAATCATAATTTTGACTAACCTCGACGTTTCGGCCAAGTTACATCGGCCGTGGTCACGAGAGACAGCGTGAGTCTCGTCTCGTTTTTTCTTAAAAACATGAGTATAGTTCGCGAAAACTTAAAAAGTTCTAATTCTGTCTGTATGTTTATTACATTTTCACATCTAAACATCCGGACCGTATCCGATGAAATTTTGTATATTGATAGATTATGACCGAGATTTGGACATAGGACTTTTTACTTTTACCCGACTGCGCAGTTTTTATTGACAGATCGGGCGTGCGAACCCGCAGGCTGAATGTCATCCAATAAATAAGGACTAATGAAATGAATAGAAAAATATTTGACACGACATACCTACACCTACATACACAAGAAACAAAGTAACAGATGGTGGGATACCAAGACTTCTGGCTAATTACCTTAATCTGCACATAAAATAAGACAACAATGCCAGAAGTCAAGAAATAAAGAGGATTAGGCGGAGTTTCTCGAAAAGAAATATTCATCAACTTTATCGTCCACAGCCTGACCTCACCCATTGTTGGGTATAGGCCTCCCCAAGTTTGTGGCATCCACCACGATCCTGCGCTAGTATCACCCACTGACGGCCCGCGACCTTTACGATGTCGTCCACCCATCTCGCTGCTGGACGTCCTAACCTTCTATACCCGCTCCTCGGCCACCATTCAGTCACTGTCCTGCTATATCTGTGATCACAACGTCTAGCCAAGTATCCCGCCAGGTATCGCTGCTGGACGTCCTAGAAATATTAGTGGACATGATTTCCTAATATTGTTCGACATTGTTATACAATGTCGAACGAGTCATTCAACTTATCGACTGTCCTTTCTAAATCATTGCATCTATGTTTCACCACCAAATCTATGTAAATGTATGCGGTCGCCTGAGCGCATCATTTGTACATTTTTTTTATGCAAGTGACAAATAGGGAACCGCCGTTTTCCCCCGATTATTAAGTGAGACGTCGTAAATTAAATGGTCAGGTTATTAGTTGGAACATGCATTTTCCTTGATTGGTCTACCGCAATGTTGCGCTCGGCTATGCCTATGCCTACCAGCTATGCTACCAACTAAAACTCAATCCATTCAAGCTATATAAACTCGAAAGTAACTCTATCCGTCCGTCTCTCTGTCTGTTTGTGACATATTCACGACTAACCCGTTGGATCGATTTCGATGAAATTGGGTATATAAGTAAATATATTATGACCGGGATTGGTTCATGGGGTACTGTTTACTCGACTGCGCAGGAGGGTAATGTTTTTGTTGACAAACCAGGCAAGCCACGGGCGGGTCAACTAGTGTGATTATAAAATCTTCTACTCCAGATCTAACTAAATCGATACGTCTTGTGTGACTGTTCTTTTATCGAAAACTGTCAAAAAATCTACATCTAACTAGTTGACTAGCTGATCCGCCTGGCTTCGCACGGATTTTAGGGTTCCGTAGCCAAATGGCAAAAAATAGAACCCTTATGGATTCATCATGTCTGTCTGTCTGTCCGTCCGTATGTCACAGCCACTTTTTTCCGAAAAACTATAAGAACTAAACTGTTGAAACTTGGTAAGTAGATGAATTCTGTGAATCTGCATTAAGATTTTCACACAAAAATAGAAAAAAACAATAAATTTTTGGGCTTTTCTATACTTAGAACTAAAACTCAAAAATGATATACCATGCAAACTTCCACCGAAAATTGTTTTGAACGAGATCTAGTAAGTAGTTTTTTTTAATACGTCATAAATCGTAAACCGCAATTTACCTTTCATTCAATCAACTAATTCAATTCTGGATAATGGTACGGAACCCTTCGTGCGCGTGTCCGACTCGCACTTGGCCGGTTTTTTTATAAAAATAAAATATGGCATTAAATGGATAGTGTAGCTTTCCATCAGAGAAATAATTTTCGGAATCGGTTCAGGAGTTTGTGAGATTACCCCCTACAAAAAACACAAGAAACTTACCTCATTAAATGATTAGTATAGATTACAGTTATTGCAGAACATGATGAACGACAATTGAAGCCCAGTATAATAATGGCGGTAATTCTGTTGTTTATTAAAGACATGAAATTTCTAAAATTAAGTTTTTTGATTGATCTAAGCGAGATCTCTAAATCAACTTGGGCAAATTGGCACGTGTGTTTGACTGTCCGAGGATATCTTTCGAAGCGTTTATCCGGTCATCGTGAAATTTGATATATAGGTAGGTAACGTAACGTAGGTAGGTCAAGTGGCAAGTCTAATAAAAGGTATTTGTGTCTACATTTCGACCCCGTTTTTCTTTTTAGTTTATACCTTGCAGTTTTTAAGTTATTAGCCTTAATAAATACTGAACTTTGACAAAATTCACAGGGTACACCAGTGACCCCACAGTGCTGAAATTTGGTATGCGTGTAGCTTTAGTGATATAAATATAAGAGCCTGAAATCCAGAATAACTGCAATTTCTACCCCCAAAAAATTTTAACATGTATTCCCGTTACCTGTAATTTGAATGAAGCTGTAGGTCAAGTAATTTGGTTATGCATGTCGTGGCACTAGTCACTAGTCGTTGATAGTCAAAGGTTAGAAATAATATTTTTTTGTTATGGGTGACTCGCGAGATCTCAATTCGGGGCGAACCACTAGTTTAAATTAAATTGGCATGTTTGCGGGTAGGAATAGTCAACACCATAAACGTATATATTTAGAGTCACTATGCAAATGGTGTCAATGTTGTGTTCGCCTAATAATCGGCAAAAGTATTAAAACAAAACCAAACCACATAATGTAAGAATCTATGTATATATGAGATACTTAAGCAGTTCGTGATTTAAATACGAGAAAAAATACTATAAAGAAACATATCTACTTTTAGTAACGATTATGTCGTAAAATGACCTTGCCGGGGTGCCTCGAACGATTTCGATGCCCTTGTTCACGCGCAAGGTCAAAGTGCGTTGGAACTTTCCAAAACAATGAATAAAAGACAAGTACGAGTGTATTAGGTAGAAAGAACAGCGCAAATGTTTTGGGTGTGTTAAATAATAGTAATGAGAATGAAAGCCCTGCGAAGCTTACTGATGTACTTAATGATGTACTTTTCCTTTTAGGTAATACATAAATATGTATTTACAGGGTGGAAAGTGTATCTCTTATCCCTTTATTTTATCTAGCTTTGATATATCCTTACCAGCGATAAGCAACTGTGCGCAAATCACGGCAAAACAAAACATAATCTAATAGTAACTGACCTATACGCGCGGTCTCGAACGCGTGTTTTGCCAATAAAATCATTATCCTTCGGCGTAGTTGCGCAAAAAGTAGCCTATGTCTCGATCCCGGTTATAATATATATGTACCAAATTTCAGAGAATTCAGTCCAGCCGTTAAGTCGTGAAAACGAAACAAACAGACAGAGATACAGACTTACTTCGAATTATATACGTATGAATACAGGGTGGAAAGTGTATCTCTTATGGCGGGTTCCTATATCCGTCGGTAACCAGCTACGACTCGTTTCTCCTTGAAAACCTGTCATAAGTTTGACACTAGTTTTTCATTTTTTCAAGGAGATACGAGAGGTAGTCGGTTACCGACGGATATAGGAACCCGCCATTAGTCAATTTATTACTCAGCAGCAGCTGGCAAGTGAATTTGTCCTACTAAATGTACTTATGGGAAATTTTGTTCAGCCTAAGATTCTTCTACTAATCTAACTTCAGTTAACTCCCTGAAGGATTTTGTTAGTTAACACTTAATAGTAAAAGAATCGCATAAAACCTCATTTATGGCGGGTTCCTATATCCGTCCGTAACCGACTACGACTAGCATCTCCTTGAAAGTGTCGAAACTTTTGACACGTTTTCAAGGAGAAACGAGTCGTAGCGGGTTACCGACGAATATAGGAACCCGCTCTAAGTCACTTCTCACGTAGTACATCTGTTACAAAAAAGCAGAAGTTAATTTCTCCAAAAGAAAGGATTAGTCTTTTCTTGGGGCTATAACGGTTGTAGTAGCTGTTTTTGTGACCCTATCTTAACTTTCCCTTAACTTCGATGTATCTGACATTCTCCTTCCCCTAGATATTATTTGTATACGTTCCTTCAGCATACCTAACGAAAACTTGTACAATTTTATAGATAAAACTCGGCGAAGGCGTCGAGATTCGCGAAGAACTACTCCGCGGGGTGAAATGGGGCGACTACCGGAAAGTGACGCGAGGTCTGGCAGCCGCCCTCTTTTCCCCCATCGAGCTCGCGACTTGCTCCGTCACCGGCCAGCGGTGGTCCCGAGCTGGGCAGGAGTCCCGCCCGACGAAGCCGCCCTTAGACCGGCGCAGAGTGCACGCGCTCATATCATACGTCAGCAGGCACTTCCCTGATGTAGAAGTCAGTAGAATCAAGCAGGTGCTGGCTTATAAGTGCAAGGAGAACTGCGCAGCGCTTCGCATGAGGACGGCCAGGTGATACTTTGTTTAATTCTTGTTTTTATCTGTTTAACATATGGTATTGTATTTGAAAAAAAACGCACGCCATATTTTTTCATATAGCCGATGATGTCCCACTGCTGGACAAAGGCCTCCCCCTCATATCTCCACTTTTCTCGATCTTGTACTAAATCCCGCCAGTCCCTATAAAAAGCGTCCAAATCATCGCGCCACCGCTTCTTAGGCCTTCCACGGTGTCGCTTTCCATCCACAGGGATCCATCCAGTTACGACCATAAACAGCCGTCATAAACATACTAAAACGCACTAGTATTCCAAACTGTTTCCGAAACCGCAAATATCTTTTATCCTACTGAATTGATCTGTAAATACCTCTTTTATTCCTCAAGACTGGCTTTAATATTCTTGTAGGAAAAATCACAAATAATATTCGTGACTGAAGACTAGCATAATGTTAGAGTACCTACCATAGGTCATTGTTTCCATAGATAGAGTATGATTCATAGGGTTTTTATGTGAATGTACGTGCGCATTTTTCCATGAAAAGGGTTTTATTTTTCATAACACCTACGTATTTGCTTACCAAACGCATATTTTACTAGCAGCCATGATAATCGCGATTTTTTGCAGCAATTTTAAATCGTTTTAAAAATGGAAATACGGAAGAAAATCTTTGGCGTTCGGTAAGAATGCATTAAATTTTCTAAAGATTAAATTAATAATATCTAACTGTAAACTTATTTTAGTAAGTTATTAAACTTATTTTCGTCACTCCGTCTAGCCGGAGGGCATGCAAACATACAAACAACAAACTCTGCATCTTTATAATATTAGCATATTACACAATTGTGTGAACATTTGCGAAAACTTCCTTGGTAATATCACAGCTATCGAAGATTAATAACCTTGTATTGTTTCCATACAGCGATTTTAAATTATAATCGTGACAACACTAAGATATTGGACAAAGCATTTCATTGCGTTTACATAACATCAAGATATAGTGTTATCTGTTAATCAATGGTTACATGACGCAAGTCGGCTACATTTTCTTGACGTCCCATAAAAGTATAAAATGACATATTAACTAGTGGTTCGCCCCGAACTGAGATCTCACGAGTCTTCGATTATAAAAAAAATATATGTAAACTTTAACAATCAAAATAGTGTTATGAAATAATAACCAACTTACTTGACCTACAGTTTCATTCAATTTACAGGTAACGGGAGTTCATGTATTTTGGATAAGATTTTTGGGGTACAAATTGCAGTTATTCTGGATTTTAGACTGTTGCCTATATTTGTGTCACTTAAGCTACACGCATACTACATTACAGCACTGTGTTTTTTTACCCCTCTTGAACCCCAATATCTCAACAACCCCCCACATTTTCAGCTCATTTAGTCACACTAAAATTGTGCCATCACTACCTACTTATATACCAAATTTCATGATGATCGAAAAAACGCTTCGAAAGTTATCCTCGGACAAACAAACATACAACGCCGATTTGCCCAAGTTGATTTAGAGATCTCGCTTCGCTCTATCAAAACGTTGTTATTTCCATGGTTCATAATTGTTCTGTCCAGTGTTTGCAATTCTTTGTCTAAAACCTTCGGCAGTTTTATCAGAACCTATAAGAGCACACGTTTGAAACAGTAGTTGTTTCATAAGGGACTATACACAAGGCGTCTTTAAAACGCACAGACAACGTGCGTTTTACGAACGCGCGTTTACTGCGCCGTAGATATAATAATCATAGATAATAAATCAGTGCAGGATCGCGTTTGCAGCGCGTTAGCGCGCGTCATCTGCGCGTTTAAAAACGCAATGTGCACAGGTCCGTTATAAGCAAAAATGTTCTGGCCTTTGTCTAAAACCTTTGATAGGTATATCAGCATAGTCTATCAACACTTATCGGCATCGATTGGCGTGTCCTTACGTGAAAATGCCATGACAACTTGTTGGACTTTGCCCAGATAGTATTAATGGTGAATCGGTTTGATATGACTGTGTGTTTCTAAGGGCATCCGTATTCTCTCTAGTTAGGTTGATACTGGCTTCTAGTTAGAGAGAATCCTCAGATTAGTCAGGCTAAACAACAAGATAAAAGAGAAGAGAAGATTTTATTCAGTCCAACTCAGGATGTTTCAAAAGTTAACGTGAATCTTATGCGTGCACCAGTCTGACAGTAAAAAATAGTTAATTAAAACATGAAATCAATGTTTAGATAATGGAATTTGTATTTGAATTTTCCTAAGATCGTTTGCTCGTCCCAAAACTGCGTCAGTTTAAAATTTTCTATAAAGATCAAAGAGTTAACGTGAAAAATGTTTTGAAAAGACAGACAAACAATTGTGTTAGATATTTGTTTGCTCATTGTGTTGTTGACTCCATAGTAACGTTGTTTGATTGATAAGTAGCATGGATAAGCTATCTTATCGTCCACACTATGAGTATACCTGTGGAGCGCCCCATCCATGACATTTTTATACTTTTGCACTAAATCATCATCATATCAGCCACAGAACGTCCAATGCAGAACATAGGCCTCCCCCATAGACTTCCAGAGCGACCCATCTCGTGCGACCTGCACCCAACGGCTCCCAGCAACCTTTATCAGGGCATCTTTCCATCTAGTGCGGGGCCGTCCTTTGGTGCGTTTTCCAGCAGTGCGTACGTTTATGGGCTTCATAAGAAGGCTCGCGGTCGCTCAGCGTGCTATGGAGATGGCTATGCTTGGTGTTTCTCTATGAGATCGAATCAATAATGAGGAGATCCGTAAACATGGTCACAGACATATCCAAGAGGATTAGAGGATTCTTAGGTGGCAGTTGGCGGGGCACAAGCTCGAAGAAATGACGGCCATTGGGCAGAAAAATTCTAGAATGGAGACTTTTGCACAACCTCTATGAAATCAAAGCTTTATTGTGAAATGGAGATGTACTACTCGGCCCGTAAACAGACGATTCGATTCATCATCTGATTTTGTACTCGAAAAATACACATACATATTTGGAATAATAGAAAAGAAAAAATCAAAATGGTGAAGGAAAAATCGTGAGGAAGCCCGGAAGTTACTCATCTCTGCACGCACTTAACTTTGTCTCCTTACCGTCACAGCCTGCCGCAGAACTCGCCGGGAGCGCCTTGTCATATCAACGAAATGTCAGTGCTAACGGTGTTAAAATAAGATTCAAAATCGTTTCGGCGTACAAAAATCCTTTCCCTATGCCATGCAGACAGTCAGCGCCGGCTCTAAATCATCCTATCGATACATGTTCTTACCAAAATATTTTATCCCTAAAAATAAAATTAATTATTCGACACCTTGAATGTCAAAAACGATAATTGATAAATTCCTGAATGTCACAGACAATAATAGGGTTATTGATGTCAATTAAAATGTAGATGAAGACGCCATGAGGTGAAAAATAAGGTCAAAAAAACATGTGATTACAGAAACTATTACGGTACAAGGTACGCATGCGGGTAGATATGGGAAGCAATGGATGAAATCGATTTAGTGCGCGTTGGACAAGTATTTGTTTTGGGTTCCGTGGCATTTCTATTTTTAAGCGACTTTCTAGCTCATTCTTAGCGAAATGTGAACTAACTATAAATCTAATGAAGCTGATCCCACTACTGGAAAGAAAATTAGTAAATCGTCATAAAGGCTGTGCATTATTTTCCTTAATTTTTTTACAATGCAATAATTTAGCCCTTACATTGAGCGGCATAAGTTGATTAACATTTGGAGATTGTGCAATCGGTTTTATGCCAAAAAAGGGCATTATGGTTTAAGTTTTAATTAGAGACAAGATGGATCGTATTCGATCAGGCACCACAACCATAACAAAATGGCAATATTGGCTTAATCCTTGACGAGTGGTTCAACCTAACCACTTAGATACAAAGAATATGCTTCATATTAACAGATTGGGGTTAATTATCGACTTATATGGCTATTCTATTATATATGTATATGGCTATAAAATTCAACTCGTTTATTACCAGAGATCGGAGAAGGTAGATTGATCTTATGTACTTGCATCATAAATAATGATGATGATAACATGGACATGCCTTTTTTCCACCCGGAAACTTCCGTTATTTCGGATTTGAATTAAATATTAAACTAGTGATTTAGTAACTACTATGTTTGAAATTTAAAGGAAACTATAGTTAAAAGTTTAAAATTCATTTTTATTTAGCTGTCGAATGATAAAATGAATGCTTGTTTTTTGTGTACTCCGTATGCGTTCCCATAAAATTCATCCGATTGAGTTGAAGCTTTGGTGAGTTTCTGCGTGCAAATTCGTGAAGATTTATCGAGAAAACACGTTTACCACAAGAAAATATCCCGGAGGCATGTTCATATAAACATATACAGTATACCCAGCTCCATGTTACAATTTAAAAATCCCGAAATACCGGAGGCATGTCCATATATACGTTTGAGATCATTAACCCCAAATCAATCTACCTACTCCGATCACTGTTTATTACACTTAAATATAATTTTACAGCATTCATCCAATACGCTACAACTAAAACTACTACAAAAAAAACAAATTATAATTTGTATTAATAAGACATCTTAACAAAACACACATATACATTCATATATCTATATATAGCGGGCTGTACTATGTTAATTGTATGATTTAATAAAACTATCGGAGATTATTAGGATTATTTTGAATATAGAAATACGGAACCCTAAAAAGCATTGGTCCCATTAACTTCACTATGTTTGCTCTTCATAAAGTAGATAACAGTACATTATGAGCAAATAAAACTAAGTAGGTATCTACTAGTAATTGTTTTTGTGATACAAACATTTAGTAATTGTGTAAGTTTTGTGTGTATTTATACTCATTATGATATCTTCGGGCACAAAATATGAATCAGAGGTTATCTGTAAAGTAATACCATGTATGTACCAAACGTCAGCCATAAAGGGATGTCGTTTGAAAACTTTAGTGTACCCCGAATTCTAGAACCAAGTCAATACAAAATCGCCACTCAAGCATAGATTTTAACAGTTTTTAAGCTTCCGTAGTCGAACTAGGAGCCCTTATAGTTTCTTTGCCGCATATTTTGCTCGCATAAAAATCAAACCCTATAGTGTACTTCTCGTTGACATAGAATCATGAAATGTGGCAAGAAGCAAGGTCTCACAGCTCGAGTACGAGAAAATCGTTAATTTATACTAGTGCTTCGCCCCGAACTAAGATCTCACGAGTCTCCAAAAAAACAAAAAAATTCTCTGACTATTAAGTAGTGCCACGAAATGCACAACCAAATTACTTGACCTACAGTTTCATTCAAATTACAAGTGTTAGAGGAGTATTAATTGTAGTTATCCTGAATTTCAGACTTTTCTCTACATTTGTGTCACTAAAGCTAAATGAATACCAAGTTTCAGCACTGTGGGGTCACTGGTGTACCCTGTGAATTTCGTCAAAGTTCAGTTTTTATTATGGCTAATAACTCGAAAACTACAAAGATTAAACTGAAAATATAAACAAAGTTGAAATGTACTAATGAAGACCTTTCAATAGACGTCCAACTTGACCTAAAGTCTCATATTTTTATCCCTTTTGCACCTCAATATCTCAACAACCCCCCATCATTTTTAGCTCATTTAGTCACACCAGGATTGTGCCGTCACTACCTTGTCTGCCTATCAAATTTCACGATGATCGGATCAACGCTTCGAAAGTTATCCTCAGACAAACAAACATTCATCCTTACAACGCCGATTTGCCTAGTTTGATTTGGAGATCTCGCTTCGCTCTATCAGACACATAAATGAAATAGTTTTACGGCACAATCGGCGCGCGAGTACTATTTTGATACAAAAGCTCGTTTACGAAATATAAAGCTTCAAAGTTGCCATTCCTCCGTGACGCAGTGGGCGAATTACCGGCTGAGACGCAGGAGGTAGCGGGTTCGATTCCCGCCGCGGAACAAATGTTTACATGATCTACAGATACTTGTTCCGGGTCTGGATGTATTTCTATACAATATTATACCTAAGTATGTATTTACAAAAAAAAAGTATATTCTATCTATATATCAGATCTATCAGTTATCTGGTTCCCATAATGCAAGCTCTGCTTAGTTTGAGGCTAGATAGCGCTGTGTGAAATGTCCAGCAATATTTATTATTATTTAAGTAGTTTCTACTGGTTAACGAGCAGCAGTCGATCAACTTATGTCTGTAGTTGGGTTTATAAACAGTTTACTAAAATTCTAATAGAAAACTAACTTTGGATTTCAAAATGGCTAAGATACAATGGGTACTAACTACGGAACCCTTCCCTGTGCATGGTCCGACAAGCGCTTGACCAGTTATTTTTTTTCACGATTTAAGATTATTTATTTCTCATAAATTTACATAATAAATCGTTTACTAACAAAACATACAATTCTAATCTAATTACATAAGTTGGTACACAATCAATAATACAATGAGCTGACTTACAGTATACATGAATACTGTACATTAATAACTGCTAAAAACATAATGTTTACTTTAAAAAAATCAACAAATAAATAGAAATTGAGTCACCGAATTGGGTTTTAGAAACTTCATTGTGGGTAGTTAATAAAATAGAGTGATTTTAAACTGTCATAAACCATTAAAATGTACGTCATCATAAAATTCATATGAATTGAATTATGATTACTCACCAATACCATGCGTATGCGCGGTTATGCTAATCAGTACAATAAAATAAATATAATTTAGATTTGCGGCTTTTCTACGCATGATTTAATTACTAAAAATTAGGCGAGTAAGATGTACACAATGAAAAAAATATAGTCCTTTATTCATTAAATTGACAAGGATCACCAAGCCAGAAAATAATTATGTAAGAAATAAGGCTGATTATTCTTTTTAGCCCCTGAGGCAAAAAGAGGAGCGCTGTAAGTTAGACACTTATGTCTCTCTGTGTGTCTGTCTGTCTGTGGCATTTTAGGTTTTTTTTATGTTACCTGTTGATGGAGCAAGCATATACCCCACCTGCTGCCAAGTGGTAATCATCGCCTATTACAATGTATTGCCTCATAGGTCACGCACCTTAGAAACGTGCCCTACGACCATCAACATGAGCCATACAGGTGTAAAACCGAAACACAGCAGTGCTGCTTGGCGGCAGAAATAGGTATGGTGGTAGTACTTTCCGGGGCGAGCCCTTTCACATGGAACTCTACTACTCTTAGTTCCTAAACGGATAGACCGATTCAGACGTGGTTTTTTTTATTAGAAAGCTAGTTTAACTGGGGTGGTTCTTATAAAGGTATGATTGTACGCGACTATCAGGGCGCCGACTACAATCTTTTATAAAAGCATCATGTTTCAGGAGCGTTTTGTTTCAAGCTTGTATCAACATTACTAAAGTCAAAGTCAAGAAAATAAATATAAATAAAATAAATATTGCTGGACATTTCACACAGCGCTATCTAGCCCCAAACTAAGCAGAGCTTGTACTATGGGAACCAGATAACTGATAGAATACTTATATACTTTTTATTTTGTAAATACATACTTATAATATATAGAGAAACAACCAGACCCGGAACAAATATCTGTAGATCATGCAAACATTTGTTGCGCGGCGGGAATCGAACCTGCTACCTCCTGCGTCTCAGCCGGCTGTTTGCCCACTGCGCCACGGAGGTCGTCAAAATCATTTATTCATCAAAATATCAAGGATCACTTTTAAACATGACTGTTTTAATCCTAATAATGTTGTATATTTAGTGTTTTCTAGTGATTACACCACGTTCAGTATAAAACATTGCGGAAATGAACACGATTTACTTACCTTTTTAGGATAATATTACGCTTTAATTGAGCTCTAATGTGAAACGTTTTGAGTGAACGATTTATGGTGACGTCACCAAAACTGCTTCGATTTTGAAATAATAAAGTAAACTTACTAATTGGGGATCATGGTATGAAATGTCAGTGTAATATTATTTTAATATTGCTATAAGAGATTGAGGTTGGCCGCCACGTCAGCCGGTTCCAAGACTATCACCACTTTTTCTTTATGGTGAAGGGATCTCAGCTGTAGTGTTTTATTATTTACTCGGAATTTTAAGTGACGGATATCTTTTAATTTTTTTTTAAATATAAAGTAAAAATATACTGGATAGATGTTAGTTTGACCACAATCTCACCTGATGTTAAGCGATGATGTGGTCTTAGATTTAGCACGAAGATGTAGAAGAAACTTATTTACTCTTACATTAAAGAGGCCCGGATGGTATTCTTTAGGAAAAACAGACGACGGTAAAGTGCAGCTCTAACGCAACAGCTGTGTGTCCAGACGAGCATGTAGACGACCCGGATTGATTAATTGTAGTCGGATGTGTCACGGACTGTGCCTTTTCATATATATTACCACATTATTTTTAAAGCCGTTTATCTAAACCTTCGGAAAAACACCAGAAGATGACGTGTCTTCTGAGGAAGAAAAGACAGAAAATGCAATACGAGGCGCAGCATATAAATAGAGCTGACACAGATTGCAGTAATAGTAGGAACGTCAATGAACTCCAAACATTTGAAATTCACAATTGTCGTCGTCCACTTGATTGACCCAAAACACATTACCTCGCTAATCTAAATTTAATTCGTCTACCAAAACTAGATCAGACTAAAATGTTTTTAACTAGCTGTTGCCCGCGACTTTGTACGCGCTACACCACTAAATGTGTAGGTAACCAAGAAATAAAGCTAATCTTGCCGTTGCAACTTGATTTGACACCCCATTTTTATCCCATGGGAACAGATTTATGGGATAAAAAGTAGCTATGTGTTAATGCGGGTTGTAATCTACGTACATACTAAATTTTATCGTAATTGGTTCAGCCGATGCGACGTGATTGAGTAACAAACCAACAAACAAATAACTAGTGGTTCGCCCACATAACTGAGATCTCGCGATTCTCCCAAAAAAACGAGTGTGCTGTAGACCACACGACTGAAATAAAACTTCTTTTTCAAAATATTAATCTATAAAATTGACCAAGAACGAAATGAAATTACGAAAAATAATAAAACGAACTACTGAGAAGACAGAAAGAAAATGTGCGCGCGCACGTTTCTCTCGTGCTCCTACAGTAATATACGAAACGTAACTCTTGCTCTTTCTATATTCACTAACTTATATCTACCTTTCAACTTCCGCTCGCACTTTTCGTAACGCATTCACCAGCTTACTCCCCAAGTCAAGCGTGCGTAAAGAAGTTTTACTTCAATAAATATTATTCTTAGGGCGACTTGCACAACGATGCCGAAACGTATTTAGTGGTTAAATATGATTAAAGGAGTTGTCAAATCATACAAATAAGTCAAATTTAAACATGTTTAGTGTGCAAGCCGGCCTTAATCTTTGACTAATAAATTAGTGCCACGAAATGCATAACCAACTTACTTGACCTATAGTTTCATTCAAATTAGAGGTAACGGGGCTTCGTGTAAATTGGAAAACAGACTGTGAAAATGTGCCAGAAGCTTGATTTTCATTTTTCCATTTGCAAAACTTATCGTAGGATTTGATGTAAACCAGCCATGATTTGTTGGGTAGCAAGTTTTCTACTATATCGGCCGCCCTCTCTCTCATAAACCCAGGTGTTAACACATCTTCTTCATCACTTGAATGCATTTTCTATCGATTTATTATTAAATAACACTATACTTTGTATTCGTACAACTTATTCAAAATAGCGTCAATTTACTAATAAATTTACAGCAACGAAAAAAAGTTTTTATTCTAATGCTAAACTCCTTGTCGAAAATGTCGACCAAGAGGAGTTATTTGCACAAAAAAAGCTTGTATCGGGTAAAAATGCTTGATGGAGGTCGAATATATTCGTGTTTTCTAAATTCAAACACCAAAATAGTGATTATTCACTGTTTTCAGTGAATAAAATGAGCTTTTTAGAGAGGGAATAGTAATAATAATCCTCCTAGCCGATTTCGGCTACAGAGACTTGACTTTGTGATTATTGGCCTAGGTGTTTAGCCTGTATGTGGCTGATGTACCCTATTTTTGCGCTAAAAGTCCGGTTACAATGAACACAAGTTAAGGCGCCATTAATGTAGTTGTAATTGATATTAGCCGGCGGTCGACTTTTAAGCTGATCTCGTTTTAAGTCTAGTTCTTGCCTCCTTTCTTCTTCAAACTCGTACACTTTGTCCTGAACATGACGCCTCCATTCAGGTCGTTTTTCAGCGAGAGCCTCCCAGCGCGACGGATCGATACAACACCTCTTCATGTGCCTCTTCTGTACGTCTTTGAAACGTAGGAACTGACCTCCGCGTTTCCGCTTACCATGTTCTAGTTCACAGAAGAAAATGCGTTTCGCCCTTCGCTCATCAGACATCCGAGACAGGTGCCCGCACCAACGCAGCTGACGCCGCATCAAATATGCCTCTATGCCACAGACATTAGCCCGTCGTAGAACATCGGTATTACGGACCCGATCCGACCACTTGATGTTAAGAATGTCGCGGAGGCATTTCAGATGGAATCTGTCTAACGTGCGTATGTGTCTGCGATACAGGCACCATGTCTCTGACGAGTACAAGATGTTAGGAAGTACAATAGCCATATACACCTTAATCTTGGTACTCAATTTGATGTTATGGGAGCGAAATACCTGGACTCGTAGTTTACCAAAAGCAGCCATAGCGGAGCCAAGTCTGCTGTTGATCTCCGAGTCAAGGTCGCATTTTGTTGTTATGCTGCTTCCCAGATATCTGAATGTATCGACCTGTTTTATGGGCTTTCCATCGATTTGCAGATTCAGTGGAGCTTGGTTAACAGTGTCCATGGCCATCACTTCTGTCTTTGTAATATTAATTTTGAGGCCAAATCTACAGCACGCAGCGTCAAGCCGAGTCATCAAGTCCTGGAGTCCCTCAGAAGATTCCGCAACGAAACATAGGTCATCAGAAGAGAATAGTAATAATATAATAATATATAATAGAGGGAATAGTATAATAAATATATAAAAAGTCGAAATAAACAGGAAATTATGGAACTTTGTAGAATTAATTTAATAATGTTCTTCAGGCTGGAGCTATCCCTCATACAGCTAAGCTAAAAAACACAAAACTCGCAGATTTTACCATTTGGTAGCCCTACCTTTTTTGTTAAATAAATAAATAATGCTGGACATTTCACACAGCGCACTAGCCCCCAAACTAAGCAAACCTTGTATGTACTATGGAAACCAGATAACAGATACTTATATACTTTTTTACTATATATTTTTAACTTTACTTATGGTTAAAATAATTGAGTTTCATTTGACAATGCAGCCCTATGCACTGCCATGCTTATCACCATAAATAGCTTCATTGCAACATTGATAGCGAGTCAATGGCATGGCTCATGACCACATAAATAAATACTGATATCGGCTGATTCACGTTATTGACCAGACGCGGTATCTGTCTTTGCTGTTTACCATACTGTATGGTTTTTAGGGTTCCACAGCTGAATGACAAAACGGAAAGTTTTCCTTATACTGAGTGTAGTTCAGTGCAGGAACCTCGCGCATAGTTTTTTTTGAGCAATTGCCATTGTAAGTTGTCATAAAAAATATTCTTGAGCCCCGTTTCACACTTTGTTTTATTTAAAACTAGCTGACCCGCCGAACTTCGCACCGCCTTGACATGCATATGACGCGGGCTGTCAATGTACGTCGCCGGTAGAATTGTCAATCGGCCCTCATTAGCTGCATTTATGTATGCGTGAACTTTTCCTATATTTTAATAGTTATTCTGCTATTCGGAGCGGAGACAATTCTAGCAAATCAAAGATCATCAAAATCGGTCTAGCCGTTCTTGAGTTATAAATCACTATCTTAATCACAAGTAATCACAACACACTAATTCACGACACTATCACCACTATAAACCACTAAAAATCACCGAAATGTTCGCACGTATCGCTTTTTTTTTCGAATGGACTTATCTCGCTGTTGGCCTCTGAGGCCGTTGCAGCTTAACCGAGCTTTTGGCGAGCGCAGAAGGCGCTCAGCCCTATAATTTTATTTTTTTGATGAGGCAACTAGCGCAAGGGCACCACTTAGGTACGAACCTCGGCTTGGGCTGTTGCCGGGACGGGGATAGGAGAGAAACGCCCGGGTACGTGCTTGTACCTCGTGTAGGCGGCGACTAAAGGGACTCGTCGACCTCGCCGGCGAGGTCGGTGTATTTGTGGAGTGTTTGCTCTGTCTAATGTGGATGACTCACCCGCATTAGCGGAAGTGATTTCGTCATCCGGGTCTCCGAGAACGTGTCTCGGACGACGGAGGGTAAAATTCGCACGTATCGCCAAATCAAGACTGACTATTTCGGGCCTCTCCACGCCCTATTTATACCACACACAGTTACTAAAAAATTATTAGAACGTTCGAGAACGTTTCGATAGCAACTAGAAAGGCATTCAACACGTCTACTATTTATTATTCTGTGCAACGGTAGGTAAAAATGTCGTCCATACCAAGTATTACCTATCTGTGACACAGCAGGTTTAACTTCGAGAAAAGACGAAAATTACTTACTTATTCTGTAACAGCCTCGGCGTAACAATATATGTATATACATTTTTGGTAATCTATGTAGATAAGTGATCAAACTAGTGCTTAGATGTGTTTTGAACAATTATACTTGAAAAAACATAGCTTGATCTCTACGACATTTGTTAAACTGACATTCCTAGGGTTGTTATGAATATGATACAGAAAAAAATATCGATAGTAATTATCGATAGAAGCTTTGCAGTAAGACCAATTGTTGGACATTTGAGGGCTCCAACAACCCGTAACGACTGCCATTAGATATTCGTATGGCAGCCGGGACCGACGGCTTAACGTGCTTTCCGAGGCACGGCCAGACCAGTGCAAAAACCCATATTCATGCATACAAATATTTGCAATGAGCAAGGATCGAACCCGCGACCTCCTGCGCAGCAGTCGTGTTCACTACCGCTTCGCCACGAAGGCTGTCTGCCATAATTATATGTATATTGGATTATATTATGATTTGGGTAATAAAATGAAATGCATATTTTAATACATACATTTATTTATTGATTGAAAATTCTTTATTGCACAAAATACATAAATCTGTACACAGGCGAACTTAATGCTAGCAAGCATTCTCTTCCAGTTAACCTTTGCGTAGTGTTGAAAAAATATTTTTGTAGGTAGTGCATGACATAATGTAGCAGGAAAAAAAATTTATAATAAAAAATAAGACTAAGATATATTGATAATATGAACGAAGCATCAAATATATATATAGAGTATTTTCAATAAACGTACTTTCAAATATTACATCTCAATAAACACTAGTTGAAAAATAATAGATAAACTAATAAATAGGTAGTTACAATAAACCTAAATAAACTCATATGATATAAAGATAACAGAGTGGACAAATGACAGAGCATCTACAGGACACCACTCATTTTGTAGGCTTCGTTCATGAGAGTGAGGTAGAGCTTGCACACTTTGGATCTGAAAACCTCAATAGATGAAACATGCCGAATCTCGTGCGGAATACTATTCCATAGTCGGATAGCAGTAATGGTGAAAGAGTTAGAATAGCAGGTTGTGTTGTGTTGAGGAGTTATTAACTGGAGAAGCTGTGTGGAACGTACAAGACGGTCTGCAGCATACAGGGTAGAAAACCGCTCTTTGAGGTAGTTAGGTGATTTGGGGTCAAGTAGGATGTTATAAAGTAGACATAGTATATGTACATCCCGACGCTCTCTGACCTCGAGCCACTGTAATTGAGCGCGGAAAGCAGACACGTGATCATATTTCCTCAAACCATGGATGAAACGTATGCAGAGGTTTTGCAAACGCTCCAGCTTGTTCAACCCATCCTCTGTAGCATCGGAATAAGCGACATCGGCGTAGTCTAGAATGGGAAAAAGCAATGCGTTCACCAGTGTCCTCCTTGCAGATTGAGGCAGAAAGTTTTTCATCAAGTTTAGGGAATGCATGCTTCCATACATTCTCTTACTAACCTGAGCAATGTGACGGTTTATTCCAAAGGAGTACACCCCAAACCAATATCCGAATCACTTTCAGAATCGCTAGAGAAATCTTGTAAATTTATAATGAACTCTTGTTCGCAAATATTATCGAATCGAACGTCCCGCTCCCAATCTTCTTCCATTAATTTTCTGCATTTGGTAACTACCTTTTTCCAATCTTCTACAGATACATTTTCAACCGCAGTGTTTAGTAACTGCAACAGTTTATTTGCCGTGAAAGGCGGTGTTGTGTTATGTCTAGCAGCGTAACCTTGAAAGAAAAACATATTTTAATATCATAAATTATACAGGAGTTAATACATAAAGAATCTGTCTAACTGAAATTCGAGCAAACAAACCTTTTACTTGGGCCTAGATAAGCTCGATCGGATTATACTGGCAGTGATATGGAGGCAGTCTTATGACGTTATGACCCTTTTCTTGGGCTATGTCATCTAAGACATACGTTGGTGTGCTGGGTTTGTGCAGACCGACGAGTCTCCATAATTCGTTTTTAAGCATTGTTTCATTGGCCTCTATTCGTTTTTCTTGAAGCTATGCAATTATTTCTAACTTCCTGTTTGCCGAAGTTGGTGGTTTGTGCTTTTGGACCGAGTGATATGGGTTGTTATCCGTAATTATATAATGTGGCTCCTTCAAATTATCTAATAATTTTAAAAACCACTCATAAAATTTTTCAAAATTCATTTCTTCATGAATTCATTGGTCTTCGTAGATTTGAATGCCAATAGGCAATTAGGCACAAAACCAGATGACGTCCCAGCATGAGTTATTATTAATCTTTGACCTTTGCCTTCGGGTACTTTTGTAGTCGATTGTGCCGTATCATCGGTCCAAGCTTTGGATACGGTATGATTGGCGTTTAGCCATGTCTCGTCTAGAAAGACAACTTTGTCCCAATTTGTAATTTTTTGACTTTCCGGAGAAAATTCACTCGAGCAAGAGCAATGTCGGTTCGTTCCATTATAATTTTTCTTTTGTCACTTGTTTTGTAGGAAAATCCAATATTTTTCAAAATCTTCGATAGTGACGGCAAGCTTCCTTTAAACAAGTCTGCGTCTTTTAGGGACGCCGCCAGTTTTTTTTAATATAGGTAATTCGCCCCGTGTATAATAACCATATACATGGTTGCGAATCGCAGCGTCGTCAAAGTCGTCAATTTTTGTGACAGGAGCAGCCTTTCTTCTTTTTTTATTTGGCGTTGAAAGCTTTTTTTCCTCGTCTTCAGTCAATACTGGTGTTGAAGATTCGCCATATTTTTCTTTACTGATGCGAATTACTGTCGCACGTCCAATGCCAAGAGCATCTGCAACTCTGTCACAAACTTTTGCCATGGGTAATAGCGGTCCACCATTTTGGTTTTCTCGCTCAAAATATTCACGCAAGCGAATCACAAACTCACGACTTTGACTGTTCAAAACAGTTTTCTTCGTTCTCTTTGGCATTATGCCAACAAACAATGAAAACAAACAATAACAACAAAGAAACTAACAATAATAAATAAACTTAACAAATTAACAGCAATAGTAACAAAAACAAAGTGATGAGAACGGAAAACACGTGGCGTATACAAGGCGTTAGCACTCGTACTGAGGAGAATGGGTCATTTCAAACAAGATGGCGGCGCGTTGGCGCCATCTTGCGGAAGAAGACACGCCGCGGCCAAACTTCTCTCGAACCCCAAAGTTGTCGGAAGGAATGTTACGAGTAGGTTAGAATTTAGATTTTATTTACTCACTATTGTGAATAATGCTATTATTTTGAAATATTCAATAATGTTATTTTTTTAAATTAAATGGTAAATTAATTTTGAATTAAGTTTTATACAAAATATCGATAGTTTATAGTCTTGTGGTCACGATGATTCATCGCTCATCACATCACTATAATTAGCTCAGCATGCCCATAAAGTATGACATTGACGTACATTGGTACGTTTGTCCGTACTGTTTAATTCAGAACTTCATAGGCGCGATTTTACTGACAGCTGTCCTAGAGATCAAGCTGTTTTTTCTAGTATAGGTGCACTTTAGTCCGAAAAATTATTCGATACATATTTTTGACGTTTATGAAATGTCCAAATGCGTAATAATGTTGCCATAGCCGTTAGTGTTGGTGCAGCACAGATTTTAATTATAGAGGCAGGTCAATTACAGTTCATTTTTTTTTATTTAACGTTCTAGTCTCAGCACGTTAACTCTCATCAACTTTGTCTGAGTCGTCAAATCATTTCACTTATCTCATCATCATCATTATCGTCAACTCTTCTCATCCCACTGCTGGGCATAGACCTCTCTTCGTCGTTGCCATTCGCCTCTGTCCTGCGCTGTTCTAACCCACATACGACCTGAGATTTTTATAATGTCGCCGACCCATCTTGCTGGTGGACGACCTGCGTTCCTAGTTCCTTCTCGGGGCCACAACTCAGTCAGCACCCTGATCCACCTGTCATCACCGCGCCTGGCCACATGTCCCGCCCAACTCCATTTGAGTCCCAATATACACTTGCGAATTTCAGTATTGGGGACTCTGTTCATTTATCTATTTCGTTAATATTTTTTTCCTCTAAAAGTGTCATCGCAAAAATATTAATCGAATTGTTTGTCAGAAAATAGCTGAAGTTGGTTAAAAAAAAGTTTTGGTGTTATACGAGATGTGATGTGACGTCATCTTGTACGGGACCGAAACTCAATTACTGCACTTAATACAAGTTACGAAATCGGTTAGTTGATATTGAGAGGAAAGAAGATACCAATTAAAATCCTAATGTATTTTCTTAAAATGTTTTAAAATTACGCAATTCCTTTTTAATTGGTATATATGGTGTGCATGGAGAAGGTAAATAATATGATACATTTTCTTATGTTTTTTTTTATAACATCAGTAATTTTACACTTTTGTCTCACGGCGGATTATAACCACGATTAAAGTGTTCCTACTGAATAGTCTGAATACTGAATAGTGTTCCTACAGTAAGTCCTACTTGTGATTTTTAAACGGGATTAGCAAAACTCCTCCCCTTTTAGGAGAAGGTTGCGAGTACAAAATCCTAATTACCAATTAATTAATTAACCGTAATTCGTCTGGTTCGTAATTATAAGGATAATTGAAAATCTTCAGATTTTCCCGTAAATATCGGATAATACTTTAAAAATGACTATTATAGTATAACGCCTAGACTCGAGGCAGATGGGGCCAATCAATAAACATGTTTGTTTCCTTTTCAATACAATTACTGGTAATTAGTGTTATTGATAGATACTCGGCGCATCACTAAAGGCTCCCGTAAGGGCTGCAAGAGCGAGATAGCAATATCATCGTCGCTTGTCCCACGTTTTATGGCGTGGGCGCGCTGGCGTCTAGTATAGTAGTACTTGTTTTAGCTATAGGTATGTGCTTTATACCGTGTTACCCGAGGCGGTAATACAATTTGAAGCAGGCTGTCTAACTGTTTCAGCGACTCTACGAACTACCTGCTGAGTGCGGCCGCGCGCCCGCCGCCTTGCGACGACGCGCCTGGCACCGCTGGCAGTGCACGGGCGCCCTACTCCAACTAGTAAGTATTCTAAGCTTTAAATTGATATGGATACTAATGGTTCGCCCAGAACTAAGACCTCGCGAATATCCCAAAAAACAGAAAAAAATATCATCCATAATCTATGACTTATAAAATAGTGTCACGAAATGCACAACCATCTAACTTGACCTACAGTTTCATTAAAATTACAGATAACGGGAGTTCGGTAGAAGGACGGGTAGAAATTGCAGTTATTCTAGATTTCAGACTTTTCCCTATATTTGTGTCACTACACGAATACCAAATATCAGTACTGTGGGGTCACTAGTGTGTCCTGTGAGTTTCGTCAAAGTTCAGTTTTTATTATGGATAATAACTCAAAAACTACAAGGATTAAACTAAAAATAATAAAAAGTCGAATTATACTAATGAAGACCTTTCATTGGACATTCCACTTGACCTAATAGTCTCATTTTGATTTTTTTAACCCCTCTTGAACCCCAATATCTCAACAACTCCCCAACATTTTTAGCTCATTTATTCACAACAGCATTGTGCCATCACCTGTATATCAAATTTCACGGTGATCGGATCAACGCTTCGAAAGTTATCCTCGGACAAACAAACATACATACATACAACGCTGAATTGCCCAAGTTGATTTGGAGATCTCGCTTCGCTCTATCAAGTAGCATCGAATTCAGTCTTGCATAGCTATGAACCATCTTTACATAAATATGCTGATTGCCAAATCTGAGCTCTGGTGATCATTAAGATATTTTTCTCGATTGCCACCATTGCGGCCCTGGAATCTTGTGAACTTGGAAATAGACGTCTTGCAGTTTCGACATCAAATTTAATAAAATTCTGAGTTTATCGTAGCCTATGAGACTTGAAACTGAAACACACCTACCCATAAAACCGCCATTGTATTCTACCTTTGATTCATAAATGTATTTTGCCTTTGTTTTTTGTGTAACACGAACTAATTATTATCCATTTATCTGTTTGCTTTGAATTTGAATGACGCTTTACGGTCTAAACTAAACTGATAATTTTTCAAGGTGCGTGTTCAATTAAATTAGAAAACTCTTGGTGAGTAATCTAATCTAACTAATCTATTTGAATCCACTGCAAGGCCACCTTTCTTTTATAATTCGTCGTGAAAAGTAGCCTTATTAGCATAACTAATATCATCATCATCCACAGCCTGACTTCACCCATTGCTGGGTATAGGCCTCCCCAAGTTTGTGTCATCCACCACGATCCTGCGCTAGTCTCACCCACTGACGGCCCGCGACCTTTACGATGTCGTCCACCCATCTCGCTGCTGGACGTCCTACCCTTCTATACCCGCTCCTCGGCCACTGCTCCATTTGTCATCACCACGTCTAGCCAAGTATCCCGCCCAAGACCATTTGAGCTGCATAACTCGAATGCCAACGTCATGCATGAACCTTCGTTCGTCTACGGATCTCGACGTTTGGAACTCGATCTAACAGTCTGATGCCGAGTATGGTACGCTCCATGGCTCTCTGTGCAACTCTTAACCTGTATACAGCCTCCTGCGTAAGCGTCAATGTCTCGGCACCGTAGGTCATGGTGGGCAGAACACATTGGTCGAATAAGCGGGTCTTCAGACACTGTGGAGTTTTAGACGACTTGAGGATGCTGAATGCAGCCCATCCCAATCACACTAATATTATAAATGCGAAAGTTTTGATGTTTGGTTGTTTGTTACTCAATCACGCCGTAACGGCTGAACCGATCCTGCTAATGGGGGGGGGGGGGGCATCCTTTCCAGTGAATGGTCTAACTTTGTTCAATTATTTATATACTAATAGTAGTATTTTGTTAACAGTGACACATCGAAGGGCGGCGGGGGCTGCGAGACTCCGCGGGACGACGAGGGCGAAGCCCCGCCGTGAGGCTCCCCGCGCCCCGCGCCGCGCCCGCATATCAACCACATAATCTTGTTATTTTTACCAAAAAAAACATATCGATTGCTTACACATACATATTAATGCGAGTACGATTTACTTCGAGTCAATTAAAACATTCCGCGAATAACATATTGAAATAACGCAAATCTGAATAATTGATTCTACTCACATCGATTATACTCTTGATTCTAATTAAAAATAGGTTAATCAGAATCAAGAGTAGAATCGATAAAGTAGTCTTCTCTCGATTCTGATTATACTATTTTTGCTTAAAATCTAGAGTGGAAATGTAACTACTACGTAAAAAATCATTTAAAAAAGTGGCACTCCGGGAGTTCCGACAGAAGTGAAAACTTGAATAAAAGCAGACTACTCTACGGATACTCTTATATACAGAACTGTCAGTAACCAGAGAGAATATAATACCTGCCAGTAACAGTCAGTGTCAGTAGTCAGTGACAGGTGTCGGTAACAGTGTCGCGAGTTCAATGGTTTTTTCCCCACCTCAAAAAAATGTTTAACGCGCCTAAAGAAGTTTTCACTTACAAAATAAACTTCTCAGGAAAACATTGAAGCAAATATCATAAAAAAAAGTATTAAGTCAAGGCTCTAAAAAAAATCTGCAGATCAGTCTTAACTTTTATTTTACCAAGAGGATAAACAAATTTGTATTTCAAAGTCCCGTGCAACTAAAAGACTGGAGCGTGTATAAAATCAGTTGATAGAATCACTGCAGACTTACATCATCATAGTCAGCTTTTCCATGTCCGTGTTCCATGTAGCCCAAAATTGTCCATTACGTAGACAATTTTAACTACAAACTCGACAAAAGCACTCTACCGTCGCCTGTTCACTTTAATAATACAATCTGGGTTTCTTCAAGGGTCTATTAATCAAGTAGTACGCAATAGGTATGGACCACATTATCGTTTACCATTAGGCTAAGTTCATATGACTTGATTTTTGAACCTATCTGAGTTTGTTTCTATTGGCGGTTTTATACATTGTTTTTCCACCGCAATAGGATATCTTCCTCAAATGCAACGCTATGTGAATAATATCTATGGATTTTCCGGTAGAGTTGATTTCAATACAATTACTGGTAATTAGTGTTATCGATAGATACTCGGCGCATCACTAGCGGCTCCCGGAAGGGCTGCAAGAGCGAGCGAGATAGCAATATCATCGTCGCTTGTCCCGCGTTTTATGATCCCGTCTGCCAGGAGCGTTGGCGCCTAGTACTATAGTGAACTCCTTTATGAGTTGTGCGCGACTTTTGATGAAATAATGTTTTGAATATGCACGGCGCGCTCGCGATCAAAAAATGGATTTCTAGTGAAGCAATTTGGTGGAATAAATCGTATTCGCATTGGTTCGTGTGTGGAGGTGAGAGTGACGAACGCGCGGCGTTCTTGCCGTATGGGAACGCGGCTCGCCTGTAAAATATTCATATTTATTTAGGTGATATTTTTGTATTGGCTACTAATAAGATTTTATCTCGTTATGTGTCCGAGGCTGCGCCCGGACGCATTGTTGTAAGAGTGGAGGGAGTCGGCCGGACCTCTAGCAATAATTAATCTGGTTCCTAAGACATGTTTCGTAGTTAGACTTGTATTTGCACGAATATTTCGCGAACACTGCCGCTTCGTTTCTAAATTTTTGATTTCGTGGACGACATTATAGCTTCCTTTGTTTTATGTGTTAGTGAATCGAGTCATTTTTCATCGTTACGTTTTAAAATTTGTATATGAGGCATTTATGTGCTGTACGAGGGACCGTTGCAATCGCAAAGTAATATTATCAAAATGGCATAATTTTAGAGCTAAAGTATAGAAGTATCGTAGTCATTTCGTTTTATAGGTGTAATGATAAAGAATTTATTTTGGAGCGTCAGGTTTGGATATTGTAAAGTCTTCGGAGAGCTGTGATCATGATGGTTATAAAGCAGTCATATTTTTAAAGTATATATAAGAGTTATTACGTAATTATGTGAATAGTGCAGTGCAGAGTGAGCGCCGATGCCGCCGCGCCGCCGTCGCTGTCGCACCGGTGTCGCGCCGGCACCGGGGCCGCCGCGCTCGTCAATTGCAGACCGCGCTGCTCCGCGCTCGCGGTCCTAAGCACGGATGTTATAAATATCATATCAAAACAAAGCAATAACTATTATTTGATAAAATAACGATATTTCATTTTTAAAATAACTATTTTAACCATGTTGTTGTAAAAATGTAGTTAGTAAATCGGAAAGGTCTTGAGAAGTCCGCGTTCTAGAGTTCTTTTGAACGGTAACGAAATCCTCTTAATCGTAAACTCACCTATGTCATATCAATATACAGTACTAGATTTTTCACTACAATTTTGTACATAAAGTACGTGAGACATCGGTTTTCATCAGATCGCATCAACAGTAGGCGTGTTTAAGAGGCTAGAAGCTACGCGTAAACTAAATAGATGAAAAAAACGAGAATGCACTATTTTCCGTTAGGTTTTAGATAATATCCCCCCTACCTGTTATGATCTGAGCGGTGGTCGCAATGTAAATGCGGAATCAGTATGTCATCTTAGCTCAGAGCGATCCATAGAACCACGCGCTAATTCCCAATATAAGCCGTCACTTTTGCCAGACAGAAAACGCGTAACAAAATATCTTAATTCCGAAAATTACCCAAAACTCGTTTACGAGATGACATCGCATTTCGTATTACGTCCATTCAAATGGCATTTCATCCAAAATATAACGTCACATGGGTTTATTTTTTTAAATATTAGACTCATTTAGTTTTATGTAAGTGAGCACTATAGCCATATCTTTTAGTTGTAATTCAACCTCATGGGGAAGATTTGACCCAGTGATAACCATGAATTATTTTCATTGACATAACGTTATCATACATGACATGCATCTCAATATGAATGTCTTAAGTTCAGTACCCTATCGTATCTCGTCACCTGCGTGCGTGTTAGGCCGGTTTTAGTGCTCGACCGACCGTCGGTGCGTGCCGTCGGTCCACCGACGCGCTATGGAAACAATAACGCGTTCAGTGCTACACCGATAAGTGGACCGACCGTACGAATGCGCGTATCATTTTAGTTTTGAGACTCTACCAGTCCGGCCAGGTGGTTTGGTCAGAAGAGCACTGAACGTTACAAACTGATGATCGGTTATGCGTATCGTCAGGAACGATGGTACGCACCGACCTTAGAAGCTCGGCAGCTTGTGTGGGTGTAGTTGACATACTGATTTCTTTATTGAACGGTGGCCCCGCGTTAAGTGAACTGTAAGCGATGATGTAGAGGTACCTATGAATAAGTTACCGTTACCAGACTTAGGGTATATGAAGTAGACACGCAGTGCTACGTAGTAATCATACTAATTGTAATATTTTACGATGCCAATTGAAAGTCTTAATGCTCAATTTTGCCAAATTTTAACTTGCCGAAAGCGCGTCTTGTCTATAATTTAATTGAATAAGCGGGCATTCCCGTTATATAAGATGAACAAACAACAAAGGGAATGGACAGGTTGCTCAATATAACAAATAATGTGTATTTCCTTTTATATAACACAATACCATAAATCGCGGAGAACGGAAGTTTCGGCCAAAATAAATTTAATGTAAAATTAGTAAAATTAAAATTAATTATAAATTTAGGAAAATTAAATTGAGAGTTTAAAGAATTTGCAAGTATAAATACTTTGTGACGAATGCTCGAGATGCAATATGTTAATTTAGTGCCAAATGATAAGTTAACTCGTAGCAATATATTGTATCCTAATGCTCTTGTGTAATTTCTCACGTAGTGTTAATGACCTATGAGGTTTCGAAATGTTTCTTTTACAAGACTCGTAATATATTTATATACAGGGAAAGTGTTAGGTGTGTATTGACGATGGAATTAGGAGTGTTGTTGAGCTAAATACTCATTGCGCCAGAGTGTAAAAGTATACGTCGCCCGCGCAGTAAGCGTCTTATCTACCCTAGAATAGTTCCGCACTTTTCCAAATTACCATATCAATTCTTCCTAAATGCCAAAATACTGTACGGGTCAGGAGCAAGTATTTGAGCAGTAATGCTTACTGATGTGACCTGTTATTTTTACACTCTGTTATGTAAAGCACTGAATGAGCGATGGAACAAGAGAATTTATTTACTCAAATAAGTTTTTTTTATTTACTATAATTTTACACTAAAATTTAATAGTATACATTATTTTGCATTTTATTGTAATGGCAGCTGTCCATGTATAACTGTGAGCGATAGAATCGGTCACTAGTTCCTAGGGTTTCATAAATAAATTAAAAATGATACATCGAACATGACATATTGGGCACAAATATGTATTACATAATGGATATTAAAATTGTATGCTTTCGTATTCTTTGCTTGCTATCTGTTATCTATTAAAATGTTCCTTATTGAATGGTAGGAGAGGAGAGGCTTAGTGAAACCCTATTGTGATGAGAGGGGGTCGGGGAGAAGGTTACCAAGCCGCGAGCTGTACTCCGTCGCGCCACATCCCTAGTCCAGCGTCCCCTCGCCTCCTCTCTGCGGATTCACAGAGCAGTATATAAATGGTGTATAAAATGAACAACATCTATGCCACTGTGCTCTGAGGACACAGCGTAGTGCCAAAATTACGTGCTAGTCTTAAAAACAAATGTTGTTATCATTTTTCAGATTTTATTTAGTCCAGAATGTGTTAGTTCCCGTGCTGTGACGTCATACATTCTGACAAACCAACACTCGACACGAAGCTCGCAGGAGGCACAATGTGGTTGTTGTGTTTTATTATTGTTTATATATAAAAGAGTTTAAATATATGTATAGTGGTTATAGAAAATAACATATCAAAATTTTACCGAATGTTGCAGCTCTGTCTGGTTGATTTCGCTATTTTTAAATCATATTTATCTTTATTTATAACTATTAAAATATGTTTAATTTGTAAGTGGATGTTATCGTAAGTTGGTAGTCAGTCAAGTCGCCATGAGTCAGCCACATTGTGTTGAGTCGTAGATTGACAACTATTAGCTGTCCCAGATCTCAATGATACTAATAATATAAATTTAATTAATACAAGACTTTAAATATATTTTAAATTTAAAAGTTTAAACCCATTTTAAAAGAGGATTTTATAAGGAGTGCTTATAGTTGTCGATTTACTTTAATGTACTTGTAATTTAATTAATTAATTCTGTCCCAATAAATGAGTCATAATAGCTATTTGCTTTGCTTTTTAAGAATATTGTGTTGGTTTGTTTTTATAATTATAGATTTTTTTTTATACAAATGCACATAATAATTTAGCTTTGAGCTTGTGCAATATTATTCCAAATTGTTTTACATAAATGAAAACTGTTATAATTATTTCTAAATTGTTATATACCTAAATATTTTTATAAACTTAAAAGACAAAGGCAACTTAAATTATATTTTTGTTGTGCATTTATTATAAATTTTTATGAATACTGAGCCACGAACTCATTGTGGGCGGCAGGTCTGCGTCTGTGACCTACTAATTAGGTACTGTAGATGTTTTTTTTATATATTGCTAATATTGTGAGTCAATTCTAGTAATGTTAATGTTCCCTTTATTTAGAATAATTTACGTAAATAAACAAATTAATGTAAGATTGCTCAACTGAGATGCAACGCTAACTGCAATGTAGACATATGAAGATCATTTTATATTTTGTCCTTTTGTAAGATTTATTTATCTGATGTATTCAGTTATATTCATTTTGTGAGTAATGGCAGCGCATGTTAGTCTTATTTTATTCTAAGAGAGGCCAAATGTTGACTTGCTTATGTGAGACTGTTTTGCCAAGAATCAGAAAGTATATTATTACCTACATTGTTTTAAAATAAATGCTTTTATATATATTTTTGTTTTATTTGGATGATTGTCAGGATAGAAATTGTTTACCAAGAACTCCGATCTTCGTATGTACTGAAACAATTTCGCAAACAAAGCAGCAATGGGATTTGTTTTGAGCTGCAGAATTTGGGAGCTATTTTTATTGGCGTCGCACAGTATTGTGCATTTGCCAGTGGCAAATAAAAAAATTAGGGAGACAGATTAAACACGAAACCCGGGAGATACCTACACTAAATTAGGAAAGGAAATATATTATGAAGGTATAACAAAAAAAGGAAAGTTTTTTTAAACGGGAGGATGAGCGTAGATATACGATTTTTGAAGTAAACTTCTTTACGTACGCTTGACTTGGGGAGTAACCTGGTGAATGCGTTACGAAAAGTGCGAATGGAAGTTGAGAGAGAGATATAAGTTAGTGAAGATAGAAAGAGAGAAGGTTACGTTTCATATATTACTGTAGGGGAGAGAGAGGTGCGAGCACACATTTTCTTTCTCTCATAGCCAGTTGATTTGTCGCATATCTCCTATCCCAAATTAGCCTAAATTATACAAACTGCAAGTATATATGTATAAAACATATATTTATACATACGTTTATTATAGATGGAGCTAAGAAGATTTACTTCAGTCATGTGGTCTAAAACACACTCGTTTTTTTTTATTTTCTCCTATTAATTACTTGCATTTTTTAAGAATTTTAACTAACAGATCATCAGTTCCTACGAGTTAGATACAAAAATCTTCACAACTTCACAGCTTTAGAATAATATTGCGCGAAGCTTGAAACAGGAGGATATTCGGTAGGACGGACGGGAGAACAACTTGTGGACAAAGGAGGACATTTCCTCCTTTAGGATACCGTCTGGCAACCCTAAGTAGACCATGGTCTTTATCTAGCAAAAAACAGGTGTTTATAATACAACAGACATCTAATTTTAATCGACGTAAAAATACATGGGATTAAAATATGATAATGAAAAATTACCATTGGTGTGGGCTAGGCTTTGAGTAACCAGAATGGTTAGGTTAAAGAGGTCTGGACTCAAGCATCCAACAAGAAAATTAAAAATAGAAACGCATAACACCTCTACTCTACCACAGAACAATAACGAGATCTCTACCCTACTCTCGAATCCACTTCTAGACATCAGAGTTGAATGTCTAAAAAAAAGAAAATTCAGTTACACCAACATAATAACACAAAAACCGGCAGATAGCAAGAATTCCTTTACCCTAGCGACGGGCAGCACTAGTGATCATTGACCCCAATTACGTTTCGTTTGTCGCTCAAGGGTAAAATGTTAGTCAATACAAAATCTCTCAGTCCAGTCAAACAAAAAATAAGCTTCGTGTTCGTGTTTGTCAATGTTGTCATACAGAAATAAATATTAGTTGTGGAAAACTGGAAAAATAATTTTGAAAACACGATTTCACTGTATTAACTATCAAAACTTTTATGAATTTCACGAATAACAATCTATTCTGCAAGGATTTCATTAGATGGCGTTTCCTCAGCCTAATGCACAAAGAGGTTAGAATTTCATGTAATGCACTTTCAGATTTGTTTTTTGTTTGACGCTTTCTGACTTAAAACGAAATTTAAATCGCCTATCATCGCTTTTTTGGACCTATTACAAAGTAGGTAATAAAGTAAACAAAAAAAATATATTTACCTAAAGATGGTTTTTTTTAGTTCCTAATTATTGTTTGCTTACATACACAGGTGATTCTCATATAGGTTTGGTCAGCCTCTCAGATTATTATATTTATGTATTACAGAATTAACGAACAGAAAGATTCTAGAAGAGCTTCAGTTGAAGAAACAGATGCTTCTAAAGCAAGGTGCCGTTGCTCCACTCACCGCAACTCTGTCCCTTACACAGCCCAACCCTGTCAGTCAGCTGCCTATGTGTTCTATACCACCGGGTTCTGCTACTGCTGTGAGTAAAATAATACCTGACTTAGGGCCTATTTCACGACCTCCGAGTAACTTAAATTGAATGATAAAAATAATTCTCTATCTGTTTTCATGTCAACACAAAAGACGTTTATATTCGTTGGATAGCGTAACTCAGATATGGTGAAAGAGGCACTTAGACATAAAAATCACTACTTTACCATGATACTTACTCCTTCTTTAGTTACCTTGGGGGGCCATGAAAATTGAAATGATTTGTTCCATTTAATACTTCTATAATATCAAACAATTAAACTCTGATTTATAATTCGAGATATTATAAGTAAAGAAACAAACGTAAATTTACACTAGAGCGAGGGAGAGGATATACATCCCGCTTTTTTGAAAAAGACATTTGAGACATAAAAAACTGATCAAAATAGATTTATATTTTAGACTAGCTGATCTGTCTTCACATGGATTTTAATCACCTAACCTTTATAAACATTCAAACAACAAACTTTACCTCTTCTATTTAATATTAGTATAGAAATTATTATCCATCAAATAAATTAACCACCATAGAATTTTCCAATTAAAGCAACTTTCAATTTATATCACATATCTCTTCATCTGACTGAATATGTTATGTATATTGGGATATTATATTTAATATTTATCTTCAAGTGAAAAGACATGCCTAAGAGTTGTAACTTCCACTTAAAACAGGGCTCTTACTTATGAGAGTTGTACCATATTCTCTTGAAATCAAGCCTCTTAAGTATATAATAATATATTATTATATTAAACGTAACGAACACAAGTAATGTAAGTAACAAGTAATTTATTGCAGGGCTTCCCTCAACTACCAGAAGCTAACATAATTAACACAAGTCACAGGGCCGCACTACAGCACGCCAACGCTACATCCTGCGGGTACTTTGTATCCCAAGACTCGTCATTTGGCAATCAAATACTGCCCGTCTTCCCTAGATTTGATAACAAATAATCAATAAAGAAAAGACAAAATGGGAGCTAATATGAAGATGAAGACCTTGCAGGGTCACTTGCAGCAGTTAAACGGGTTTAGTAATCCGAAGATTGAGTTGGAACAGTACGAAACCCCACCTCATATTGCTGCTATAGCTCTGTACACTATTCAGGTAAATAAGAATAGAATAGAACAACACTTTATTCTACACCAGAGATACTTAATGAAAGTTTAGTTTTGCCAAATAGATTAGATAATTCTTTATAGCACACCATAAAAACAATACAAATAAAAAAACAATGTAAATCTATGGATACAATTGGCGGTCTTATCGATAAATAGCGATCTCTACCAGACAACCTTTGGATGGAATGGACTGTGTGGACAGTTCTGTTATGTAATGGTGTACTAAATGTACATACTAATACTAATGATATAAAAATAAAAAATAACGTATATGAATGAACCTAAATAATAACTACTCATAACAATTTATATATACATGCTTATACTCATTTAAGAAACATTAATTAATAACAAATACATAGATATTTAGCGACAAATATTCAGGTAGACCAGGCAGTGTTCTCTGACCATATGTTTAAAAATGGCAAGTGAGTTGGCACATCTGATAGGTACCGGCAGAGTGTTCCATAACTGGACAGCCTGCACTGTAATTCTGTAATTTAATGTGCTTATATTTCCTAAATTACACAACGTTTCCATATCCTCCACCAATCCAATCCTCGATCCTTGCGTTCATCTGACACACTCCAACTCAGGACAGCTGTACACTTCTGGAGGAGAATGGAAATGGAAACGTTCTGTAATTTAGGAATGTGAGAAAGGGTTAAACAGAAGGGAAACAGGGAGTTACATAAATGGTAAAGGATGCGAGTATTCCGGCGAAGGCGTATGGGTAGGGTTGCCAGGCGTCCGGATAAAACCGGACACAGTCAGGCTTTTTGGTTGCGTTTCCGGCCAAATCAGACGTTGTCCGGCTTTTGTTACGCTTTTTAAATTCCGCGTGCGATGGTCATCGGCGGGCGCGGACGCGCCACACCATTTGTAATTGTTTCATTCAAATTGAAAAAGATTTTATGGTAAAAGATAAAACATTCTTGTTTTACTTTAAAAAAATTGTCTTGTTTATACTAAGACTAAAAAATTAAAGGTGTCAGGCTTTTTTACCCTAATGTTCCGGCTAAACTGGCTGGTCTGTCCGGCATTTCGGTTTTAAGACCTGGCAACCCTACGTTTGGGTAACCACTTGAGCTTACTGCGAAATCCGGACTTAATAAATAAATAAATACCTAAAGATATCACTATTATATACCCAACTATAAACTTAATAAGATGTTTAAAAGTAAATTTTATTTGCGAACTGAGTAAGAGAGGATGTATATCATCTTGAGGATTGTTGAGAATTAAAGGTTACCTGGAAGAGATCGCTTTTAGCGATAAGGCCGCCCATTGTACCACCATGTTTTAGTCTAAGTTTTCAAGGTGAAGTTATTTTAATTTGGTGTAACAATAAAGAATTATCTATCTATCTATTATTATTGTTGTTAACCCCTTGTCAGTGGATGGACCCCAGTTGGTGGGTTGGCGCCAAGATTAACTATTCGGCGGTCAATAATATTATACTTATTGTTATTCAAATTCATTTATTTAGAACTAATCGTACAAACAGATGATGAAACTGCAAAAATAATAAAAATTGTGGAGCAGCTTCAAAGCCCACCTCAGACAACAAAGAAAGATACATCGTTCCTTCTAAAGAATAAGAAGATTAAGATTAGACTTAAAACTAAGTAAAATTAGTAAATAAAATAAAGTTAACGAAACAATTATGTAAGTGTAGAGTTTGTGTGTGTATGTGTGTGGGTGGGTGAGTGTGGTAAAGTGTGTGTTTGTGTGTGTGTGCGCGTGGGGGTGTGTAGCATGCGTGAGTTAGCGAAAATTTATGTTTGTTTAGGGAGTTTCAGGGTGATAACAAAACGTCTTCTGTTTCTTCGTAGGAGAGGGATAGGAGCCATTTCTTACATATAATTATGCAGTGATAATGCGTTACAGGGGATTATTATTATTTATTATTAGTAGTGGTTCACCCCGAACTGAGATCTCGCGAGTCTTCCTTAAAAACAAAAGTATATTATTCGTAATCTTTGACTATCAAAATAGTGCCAGGAAATAACAAACTTGACTTACAGTATCATTCAAATTACAGGTAACGGGAGTTCATGTTATTTGGTTTTCTTTTTTGGTGTACAAAATCCAGTTATTCTGGATTACAGACTTTTGTTTATATTTGTCTCACTAAAGCTGCACGAATACCTAATTTCAGCATTGTGGGGTACCCTGTGAATTTTGTCAAAGTTTAGTTTTTATTATGGCTAATAACTCAAAAACTACAAGGATTAAACTAAAAATAGAAACAGGGCTGAATTTTTTTTTAATCATAGTCAGACCTTATAGTCTATTTTTAATTTTTTGTACCCCTCTTGAACCCCAATATCTCAACAACTTACCAACATTTTTAGCTCATTTAGTCACACCAAAATTGTGCCATCACTACCTACCTATGTATCAAATTTTCGATATAGATCGAATCAACGATTTGAAAGTTATCCTCGGACAAACAAACATACATACTTACATACATAGGTACATACAACTCCGATTTGCCCAAGTTGATTTAGAGATCTCGCTTCGCTTGATCAATTATATTTACTACGAGACACTCACATATCTGAGAACATGCATTCTAGTGGCACCTATGGCTTGTGATCTTAAAAATGTAAATGTATTAAAGATTTTTTTTATTTGAAAATCTCAACATACTGTCGAATATAATTAAGTACTACAAAATAAGACACTTATTGACTTGATAGAATCTCATTTAACCATGCTCTATTATAGAAACAGAGCATGGTTAAATATATAAGAAGGTGAAGTATTAAGTCCAAAGGTTGTCTGGTAGAGATCGCTATTAAGCGATAAGACCGCCAATTGTATCACATAAAAATACCAGCTAGAGGCTCTAGATTTAATTGAGAGAAGAGCCAAGAAGCTCATTTGCAATGACGAGTTAGCAAATGCAAGGCTCCACAGCCTCGAGCATCGACGAAAGGTTGCAAGCTTCTCTGTTTTTTATCGGATACATTTCGGAGAATGTGCTGCGGAGCTTTTCAACCTGACCCCACCATCCCCATTCTATCATCGCACAACCAGACGCTCCGCGATGCGCCACCGCTACATGGTAAACATACCTCCCATACGCACAAAACGGAACTCTTCTACCTTTATTATGCGCACCGCCAACGAGTGGAACGTCTTGCCTGAGTCTGTGTTTCCTGTTAACTACAACCTAGGGGCCTTCAAGTCGCGAGTGAATAGGTTTCTTCTAGGCAAGGGTGTACCATCGCAGACTGCATCATCGCTTACCATCAGGCGAGATCACGGTCAAACGCAGGCCTATAAGTTATACAAAAACAACAGATTTACGTTGTTCTTTTTAATTGTATTGTTTTATGTTGTGCATTAAAGAACTATCTATCTATCTATATAATCACTAGGATTTATTTCTAACAAGAGATGTTGTGTTTTAATATTTTCAGACACAATATGAAGACATTGAAGGCAACTTCGTCCTAGACGCTGGCTGCGGTCCCGGCTGCCTAAGCATAGGGGCAGCTATACTTGGAGCCGCCTCTGTCACGTCTGTGGATATAGATGGCCCTGCACTTGAGGTGTTCAGACAAAATGTGGAGGAGATGGAGGTCACAAATATAGACGCACTGCAGTGCGACTTCCTGGATCCTAATGTTTGCAGGTAACATTCTTAACATCTATATTACTTGCATGGAAATGTCGCCACTGGTATATAAACTGTGTTGTCCCACTGCAGGGCAAAGGCCTCCCTCCCTTCTTTCCAGTTTTTTTTGTCCCCTGCTGTAGTGGGCCAGTCTGGTAAATGCACATCCAAGTCGTCACGCCATCTCCGTGGTGGTTTGCCGCGTGAGCGTGTTGCGTTAGGGACCCAATCAGACCCATCAAAAGCTATATTCTGACAAATAATTTAATTCATATTTCTGACGTGTAGCGGATTACCACTTTTAGAGTAAAAATAAATAGTGATGTGAAAAAATTTATAGTTGATATGATGACTCATTCGCTCATCGAGTTGATGAAAGTTAAAGTCCTGGAACTTGATTGAAAATTATGCTGAATTGAATCACTCATTCATTAAAATCTGTGCTGTAACAACACTAGCGCAACCGCTGCACCCCAATGGGTGTGGCAACATTATTATTTTTCATAAACGTCAAAAATATGAATCGAATTATTTGTCGGAGTATAGTTATTCTTTGGTGCTGAAAGCCTTATCCGTTAAATTTTTTTTCATGGCTCATTGTGTTTATCAGGATAATTCCAAATTATTACTGTTTTCTGACAATATTTTAACCATTTATGACCTCGCTTAAATAATTCGATATTTTATCCACTTGTTTCAGGTGGTCAAACTGCTTTGACACAGTTATAATGAACCCACCATTTGGCACTAAGAACAATGCCGGGATTGACTTGAAGTTTCTGAAAATGGGCACTCTTCTCAGCTCTGGTAGCGTTTACTCGCTACACAAAAGTTCTACGAGGTTTGGTGATTTTTATACTTATTGGCACTACATGCCGAAAACGTATCTACCTCTGCTTTAATAATACATTGTGTAGCTGTATAGTGCTTTAAACTAGTGGTTCGCCCCGAACTGGGATCTCGCGAGTCTCCGATTAAAACAAAAAAATATTATTTGTAATCTTTGACTATATATGGTTATATTATCAACTTTACCCACAGTTTCATTCAAATTACAGGTAACGGGAGTTCATGTCATGTGGTTACACTTTTTTAGAGTACATATTGCACTTATTCTGGATTTCTTTTGCCTAAATTTGTGTAACTTAAGCTACACTCATACCAAATTACAGCACTGTGGGGTATCTGGTGAAACCCTGTGAATTTTGTCAAAATTCAGTTTTTATTACGGCTAATAACTCAAAAACTATAGACTATTAAAAATAAAAACACAGTCTAAATGTACTAATTTAATAACCTTCATTTGAAGTCCAACTTGACCTAATAATCTCATTTTCATTTTTTTACCCCTCTTGAACCCCAATATCTCAACAACCCCCCAACATTTTTAGCTGATTTAGTCACACCAAAATTGTGCCATCACTACCTACCTATATACCAAATTTCACGATGATCGGATAAACGCTTCGAAAGTTATACTCGGTTATACAAACAAACATACACACATACAACGCCAATTTCCCCAAGATGATTTGGAGATCTCACTTCACTCGATCAAATATACATAGGTGCCATGATATGTCCAACTCTCTGCGTTCACTTTCTGAGTCTGAAACCACGTCCAACTCCCTCGCCGCATTCACGTTCAGACTGAATTAGGGCCCGATTTTTAGTGCAATAACAATCGACACACTTGGGACCACACCCTCACTAAAAATCGTTTAGCCTTTATGTTTTGCTTCCAGATCACACATTATGAAGAAGATCCAGGACTGGGGTGTGAAAGGCAGCGTCATAGCGGAACTACGGTACGATATACAAGCCACTTACAAGTTCCACAAGCGACAGTCCCAAGACATCGCAGTCGATTTATGGAGACTGCATCATCCACATTTATGAACATACATTCATTAATTTAATAAGCTATGTATTCAAAATTACTGACCTATCAACTAATTGAAATCAGGACAAAATTCAGCACCTAATGAAAAGATTGTTGAACATTTTTCTAAATATAATTAATTTCGATATTATGAACTTTTAATGTGCTACAATATATGAGCTAGTTTATTTGCTTGTAAATGTAATGAAAGTGTAACTACGTAATTTATATGATACAAGGGAATAAAATAATTATTTAATAGTAAAAATATTTTATTTTGTAACTTATGTACTCTCAGTCTTAACTGTACGAATAATGCAGAATACTTACAAGCTATATCCACTAGTATTAGAAATTAGAAAGTTAAATAGCTCTGCTCGTAAAATTGTTAAAAACTTTCACCCGCAGTCAATACAAGCCATTATCTATCTGTATGTTACAGTCAAAACTAAAGATGTAGGTCAAAACATATTTTGGACGGAATCCCCTAACAGTGCCGGAAGGGACTAAAAAGTCCGAAAATTCCCATAAGCTAGAGACGTCACAGGCAAAACAAGGCAAACCTAGTTTTGATTGACTTTCGCAGTCAAAATCGGGTTTGACCGGTTATGAGTTTTGACCGTGACATATATACTAAATTTGAATCATCATGAAAACGTAAACAGACATTAACAGAGTAACTTTCTAATTTGAATATGTGTGGTTTTAGATTCCGTGGAGCTGTGATGAACTGTCAGGTGTATAGGGTTGTGTGTGACAGTGTCTATTCATCACCAAACTTGATGTTCTGCGCCAGTTTAATGGCCCCGGAGTAGTTGATGGTGACGGTGGAGCGGCGCATGTAGCTCTTCCAGCTGTCGGAGCCGCACTCGCGGCCGCCGCCCGTCGCCTTCTCGCCGCCGAACGCGCCGCCCACTTCGGCGCCGTTCGTCGGGATGTTGATGTTGACGATGCCGCAGTCGGACCCGTGGGGGCCCATCCACTGGAAATTATATACATACATTAGTTACAAGGCAATCAATAAATAATGCTGGACATTTTCACATAACAATGTCTAGCTCCAAACTAAGCAAAGCTTGTACTGTGGGAACCAGATAACTGATATAATACTTATAATGTGTTGCAATTTAAACAAATTATATTGAAGGGACGGTTTCTACACAAAAAATAACAAATAAATGTATCTATAAAATGTTCTAGTTTTATGTCAAAATGTCGAGAAAATCGATAAAATGAAACGAGACACAGATTACTAAAAAGTTACTACGGGCCGTTCAACGACCCCGCTAGATCAATGTCCTCGCCCAGTCAATAACCTGGTCCGATCAATGACCCAACCAGTCAACAAGCGCGTATAGTGCGTACGGCAGGGCGGTACGTACGTGTTAGGCACGAAAACTCAAGATAAAGTTGTTAGGATTTAAAAAAATAAACATAATATTTATTATTATTTGTAGTTTAAATTGCAACACCTTATATAATTTTTGAAGTGAAAACTTCTTCAGGCGCGTTAAGCATTTTTTGAGATGGGTAAAACCGTTGTAACAGTGTCGCAAACCTCGCGAGTTTGCGACACTGTTGCCGACACCTGTCACTGACTGTTACTGATACCTCTGTATATAAGTATCTGAAGTGTAGTCTACTTTTATTCAAGTTTTCACTTCTGTCGGCACTCCCGGAGTGACACTTTTTTTGTAACTTCGGCGCATGGGAAGGTTTACCTTGAAGATATCCCCCAAGTTCTCAGTGAAGAGACTGGAGGACAGGCCCTGGTCGACCTCGTTGTTGTACTGTATGCCGGTGTCCAGGTCCGGGATCTCGATGCAGTAGACGATGGGCGCGAAGCACTCCGACTTGACGAGCGGCGAGTCGTGCGGCAGGCCCGTGATGATGGTGGGCTCTACGAAGTAACCCTCGCGTTCCATCACCTACACTCAATAAAAAAAAACATTTATTTATTACGGCCACACAAAACAATACAAAATATAACTATCAACTTTTAGAGTTAGATTGTATCCCAATGCATGTGTACACAGACTGACAACTGGAGAGCAGTTATGTGTAGAATAGCTGAAGGAAATCAAAAAACCAATTTTGATGAAATTTGGTACACTGGCTCACTTCTACAGCAGAAAAAAATCTCATTTTGATTGCCAAAGGTACCAAAATTGTGAGAGTCAATTTACAAGAGAGCTTAATTTACACATTGCAATACTATTTTTTTATGTCGTAACGTTTTGGAGTTGTGATGGAAAATATCGAAAAAATACTACCTCCGAGCTTTGCAAAGTGAAAAATCTAAAACTAATATCATTGATAGAACCATGCAATGATTACAAGATAAATGAATCGAAGTCTATATCTAGAACAGTTTTTAATCTCAATTTCAGGATGGTAATGGCAACCATTGTTTAAAGAACTTAGTCAAGATCCTCTCCGCAAGACTTGGTGTGTCTCTATCCAGCGGGAACACCTATCTAGGGAGAATGTGTTAATTCAAGGAATGTAGCTTAAAATTGGATTTATCGATTAGTACTGAAACTGAAATTGGATCCGACATAAGTAGGGAGTTATAGGTCATTAAGTAGAACCTATAGCCAGCGGGACACATTTTATATAAGGTACTGTAGGCAATCAACGCCCACCTAACTTTAAATTGAAGTAATTCTGGTATTTACATTAAAATGAAAAAAACGAGGAACTAAACAAAGGTATCTATAATATATAAATCAAAAAATTAAACTTAAAAATTAATTTGACTAATAATTCTCATGTTTATTTGGCTTTTAAAAAACCCTATTTTGGGCGTTATTAAAAATTATGTATGTAATAACGCCCGGTTTGAAAACTAGGCTTTTAATGCAAAATAGACTAACTAGACATAAAATTAATCGCACCACCAAAGTCTCACTTTACGTTTTCTTCATTAAGCTAAAAATAAACAAATTAAATCAACATTTAAGATAAATTTTGTTTAATTAAACAATGCACCCAACACCACATGTTATATTTGGTTTGTTCATAATAAATACATTTTTTTAGTATTTTTATTATAACAAAATAACTACTTTGCATATTAAACTGTGTTTAATGCTGAATTAAGATAATGATTAAATGTTCGTTGGGCTTAATTACACGAACAGCGGTTAATAACGCCCGAGGGTAGTAAGTTATAACATAAAAATATTTCTACTAACACAAAGTGGTTCGACAATTCTTTAAAATTAGTTTTTGGCCATTAAATAATAACAAAATGGGTTATATTCATAGACATAATGTTTTTTGTCCTAAATTGTAGCATAGGTACAAACACTTACCTACTTGTACCTACTTACCTACTTGTCATACGTCATGCACTCGCTTACAAACAATTTTTTATTTTTTTTTATTTTTACTACTTACAATATTTTCAGTTTTTATTATTTTTATTAAGGACTTACATTATAAATTCAGTCTTACGCAAATTGAACAATACCAATACTCTAATAGCAATCTGGGCAAATAAACACTTATATCACATTTAGAGAGACTTACACACTCCTCATGGTACAATCGTTTACATATTACTTATTGTCTCATATCTACCTGTTTTATTTCTCAACTTGCCATAACAGTACCAGTCTTCTTTTTCGTCCGTGTTTCTTTTTATTTCCTCTTTCTTTCGCCGGCATTTTTCCTCTTTTCTTTTTCTCTGACCACTTTCCCGCTCTTTACCAGTTTTATTCATGGTCTTGTCATATATTTTCGTACTTTTTTCGTTTTTGTCCGTGTTCAATTTTTCTTCTTCTGGGGTTTTTCGCTTTTCTTTTCCATTTTCTGTGGTTTTATATTAGTCTGACTACTTTTCTGCTCTTTATCAGTTTTATTCAATGTCTTGTCATATTTTTTCCCTCTTCTTTCTTGAATAAGTCTTTAGTGATTATCTGTCCTTTGTAGTTCATTGCTTTTTTACGCAGTATTTTAGATTTAGTCAATGCATAGTTAAGGGTTGGTAAGAGTTGTTCAAATTGTGTTTTATTCCTTTGTTCTAGATTGGCCAATGATCTGAGTAGCGAGTTTCATTGTCAATAGAACAGATAATTTGCTTTTTCGGTGTTGTTTCTGCTTTGTTGATAAGACGCTGACTTTCATCTCTTGACGATTCATCTGATGAGTAACTATAGATATTTTCAGCGAAATATTGGAATTGTTTTGAAACAGGCCTAGGTACGAACAAATCCAAATCTGAAACAGTTGAATCAGAATCGGTGTCGTCGCGTACAGTTTTTTGTAATCCCGAACAACCCGGAACGGCTGGACCATGTTCTAAGATTTTATTCTCATCAAGTGGTCGATCTGTTTCAGGCAAACAAGTTATGTTGCTATCTGGTATTAAGGACGGCGATGAACGCTCTTCTTCTATCGTAACTTTTAATGTAGAATTTTGCAAATCTGATTCCATATCAGAAACATCGGATGACCATGATGACGAGCTGTAATCCACAAGGGGCTTGATGTCTGGATTGTTATTTTCAATAAATGATTTAGTTTGTCTCTGTGGAGTCGGTATAATTGGAATTCTAGATAAATGATCATCATCAGTGATATCAGTGTCATCAGTATCATTGTTAGACACCGGGCTTTGGAGGGTCTCTTGAGTTTGGGGGCATGGAATTTCTGATAAAACAGATGGGGCAAACGCTTCTTCTGGTATTGCTTCAGGGTCGAACGGGAAGAGACCGGTAGCCTTGAAACCATTTACTATGTTGCTGTGCGTCATACACTTGGGCCAAACTCGAGCAAATATTTTATTAAATGTGGCTTTTGTGAGTGCTCCGTCGATGCTAACGTATAAGAAGTGGAGTACTTCTTCATCCCAGTGATGTTCATAAGACTTGTTAACCGACTTATCTATGGGCTGTAGCTCGTGCGTTGTGTTTGAAGGGAGGCAATACAACACAATGTCATTTTTTATCTGCTTCTTCGAGTGCTGCAATCGATAGATGACATTTTGCACCATCAAAAATGAGTAAACGTTTTTATTTTTTTTTCACAAACATGTCTGCAGTCATAGACCCTTTCGGTGCCATGTTCAAGCAGGTAAGTTTTCTGAAAGATCAGGTCTTTGTCTTTGCCCTTTGAAGAGAAGCATAGGAGGAATTGCTGTTCCTATGGCATTGACGCACATTGCGATTGTTACGTTTTCTGCGTGTTTTGGTGCAACAAGGTGAACTTACTTTCCTTTTCTGCAAGTACTGTGCTTGTGGACTGTAATTCGGCAACCTTTCTCATCCATATTATATAATCATTCAGAATGCTGGAGAATGTGCAGCTGATCGCATAACTTACTTACACTCTGAAAATATTGCTGAACAATTGGTTTGTTTATTTTTTGAGCACGAGCTGGGTTCAATAATTGGGGCTTACGTTTGCTGATGGATAGGTTTCTATTTAAAAACTGTCTTAACCAATCAACACCTGCAATCCTTTTTAATGGATTGAAGTTGTGTTGGATATCAAATCTCTCACAAAACATATAAGCTTGCTTTCTTATGATCTTTGGTGTCAGGGGTACTCCAATTTTTGCAAACCTCTTGATTCTAGAACATAAATCGTTTTCCTGAGCGTTTGTTAAAACAGGTTTCCGCCCTAAACGTTTGACATCTTGACCAGTCTTGATATTATGATCTCTCAATGTTCGTCGCGGAATTTTATACTTGAGAGCTATGGTTCGCTGACTTAATTTTCTTTTTCGCACAGCTTTCAAAGCCGCTTTTAAATCATCTTCTGACCAGGACTCCCCTCTCTTTTTACGAGGAGAAATTTTGAAACGTACCTTAAAAAATTATACATAAAAATAATTAAGCTACAAAAATTCACCTTGATACAAATAGAATAAAAATTTAGAATGTTAGAGGACACTTGTTTGAAAATCCTCCAAAAATCCTAATACGAAACACATTTAGCAGATATTTTAAACGAATTTTAAAAGCCATAATAGTTTTTGACGAACTATATAAATGCCCTTTGTCATTAACGCCCATGCAGGCTATTAGCGCCTAACCGTCATTTTACTGGACGTTATTGCCCAGGGGGGCGTTATTATCCAAATAACACATTTTTTGAAATAAATAGCAGAAATCGACACAAAATATTCAAGCAATAGTGTAAGAACTTCATCTTTAACTAAATATATCAAAAATGTACAGACAAAACACAAAAATACCAGCAAAAACTTACAATTTCGTCGCAACTTTTACTATAACAGCGTGGTACGTGACCGATCCTGTCGGAACGCGGCGTCTCACTGTCACAATAGTGGCGCAGGCGAGCCGCCGCTTGCTCTGCGATTTCTTATTAGTTCATTCAATGTGTGCGTGAAGCATTAACCGAATCGCAATAAGGTTAGTGTGTTTTCTGGTACCCGGGCGTAAATAGACAGCGGGCGTTAATCACCCACTTTACCTTATTAAACTGATCAAGTCAAATCATTACATTACAATTAGAACTGTACTGGATTCGTCGATTAGTACTAAAACTGAGATTGGATCCGACCTAATAAGGGAGTTTTTAGGTTTAAATGTTAAAGTTCTACTTAAAGACCTATAACTCCGCAATTAGGTCGGATCCAGTTTCAGTACTAATCGATAGATCCAATTTTAAGGTACATTCCTTGGATTAAGACATTCTCCCTAGACAGGTGTTCCCGCTGGATAGAGACATATAATAGAGTGCTTACCTTTCCTCCGAATAGGACGTGGCCTCCCGCCTTCACGGCATCAGCCACCGTCTTCTTGTAGGCGTCAACAGCCGCGGGCGTGTGCAGCGGCCCGATCAGCGTCTCGCCCAGCAGCGGGTCGCCTATCCTGCTCACCACTCCGGCGAACGCCTTCGACAGCCGCGATACTACTTCGCTGTACACCTGCCAAATTCACGAATGCTTTATTCTAACACCACAAAACAAACAAACATAAAAATAAAAAGTTATAAAACAAGGCAGTGAAAACTCCTTATTGAAAGATGGTGTTAAATTCCACATCGAATAACAAAAAAATAAGATGACGCTAACTTCAATGGCTGTCGAACTTGAATGAGAAGTTACTAAGGTGCCTACCTTCTTGTGGATAAGCAGTCTCCTAGTTGTAGTACAACGCTGGCCGGCAGTGCCAGCGCAGGCGAACAGAGCCGCGGACAGCAGCAAGTCGAGGTTGGCGTCCGAGTTCACGATGATGGCGTTGTTCCCGCCGAGCTCCAGTAGATGGCGTCCGAAGCGTCTTTGAACTTCTACGCCAACCTGGAAAATATTATTTGAAATTAAATTATGAAATAAAAAAGAAAAAAAAAATGGAAATGAAAACATTTATTTGACACGCACGACACACGTACGAAATAAAAACACAAAAGAAGAAGTTGACATAGTAGTAATGTTGACTTCTGGCTCTAAGAAATAGGTGATGGATGTAAATATAAGGATATGAAGAGACAGAAGGACAAGAATGCCAAAAGTCAAAGATTACTTAATTAATAAAAAAAAAATACAGGAATATCTCACGCAACTTCCATCATAACTACAATGTCGAGTCATGCCAAAATGGCATCAGCTCAGCATGTGCCAAGTAGGTAGGCTAGAACCTAGCTACTTAACGCTGAAGTGATATTTTAAGTAATGAAATGTGGTAAAATTACAAAATATAAAATTTAGTTTAGGTCCAACCTATTTTTCTTAAGCTAAGCATGCAATTTATATAATATTTGAAGTTATAATAATGACAATGTCATATAGAAGTACAATATAAAGGATTAAAAATGTCATTAAGTAATTATATCACGTCAAATTGTCAATACAGTTCAAGCTAGCAGTACAAAGCTTGAGATCACTTCGCCTCGAATTGAGATCTCTCGATGTACAGGGTGTCCGGTGGCTATTGTTACATATCAAAGTTTCATAATAAAATAAATACAAAAGTTAACTAAATAATTTTTATTGAAATCTTGAGTATTTTAATAGGAATTTATTTTTTAAAAATAACGATCTCTAAGTGTCGCCCTTCTTGACGCACGCACTCTTCCCATCTGACACGCATGTCTTCAAAAACACGTTTGCAGAGGTCGCTTGAAATCCTCGAAACTTCGGTCCGGATATTTTCTTTCAATTGAGCAGTGGTTGTTGGCTGGTTTTGATAAACGATGCTCTTTAGGTAGCCCCACAAAAAAAAGTCGCATGGACTCAGATCGGGCGATCGAGCTGGCCAGGGGATGTCACCATACCGGGAGATAATTTTTCGTGGGAACAATTCCCTTACAAATTCATGGACACTTGAGCAGTGTGTGCAGTGGCGCCATCTTGCTGAAACCAGGTGTTTCTGTTGGCGAAAGAACTGTTACGTAGCTCGGATCTTAAAAAACTGTTGATCATCTCAGTATATCTTTTTGAATTAACAGTGATTGCCTGACCTATGATTATTTTTAAAAAAATACGGGCCTATAATTCCATTCCCTGAAATAGCGCACCTAACTGTTACCTTATCCGTATGCAATGGTTGTTGATGCAATTCTTTTGGATTCTCTGAACTCCAATAACGGAAATTTTGTTTATTTACGTATCCTCCGAGATTAAAATGTGCCTCGTCACTGTAAAAAACGTTGCGCAGTCGTGTTTCCGTCGAAAAAGTTGTCAGCATCCGTTCGGCATAAGTTAGTCTTGTTGAGTAGTCATTTTCGTGAAGTTTCTGCGTTATTTGGATTTTGTACGGATGTAACTTGAGTTTCTTTTTTATTATTTCGTGCAATGTTGATCTAGCGATCTTTAAAGCCGCCGAACGTACTCTTAGTGACATCCGTGGATTTTGCAAAACTGATTCATTCACACGTCGGATATTTTCTTCGGTCGATACAGATGCAACTGGACCTTGGCGACGCATGTTTACAGTGGAGCCTGAAGAACGAAATCTTGCTACCCAATATCGAATTAATGTTTTTGAGGGCACTTCACTCATTCGACGAAGATTAAAATGTTTTCGGAATTTACGCTGCGCTGCTATCAGCGAAAAATTGCTTGTTAAGTATGCCTCGACTACGAAAGCACGCTCCTTTCCCGACCAACGCGCCTTGGCGACTAAAAAAATGTCAACGCTGACGACGCTATCGCCCCGCCCCGCGCTCCTCTAGCTACTCGCGTTCGTATGTAACAACACTTTGAAATATGAAAATAGCCACCGGACACCCTGTACTAGGTTACTGTTTGCGACCAGTTATTTCATTCACAAAGGAAACAGGGTCAAACTAACACCATAAAAATATAACATAAATCATAATTTTTCTACAAGTAAATCATTCAGAATTGGTTCCTTTGGCTTCTGAATTAGATTTGAAACTGTGTTACAAAAACAGCTGGTTTCTCCCAATTTAAGACAAGTATATTTGTGTCTCAAATTGATTTCAAATGTCAGAAATGAATGGATTTCAAAAGACGAATAGCGGCAAGGAAGGCCTAAGAAGCGCGCGACGATTGGATTGGACGTCTTCATTTTTCATAATTGGCAAGAATGACGGAGACAAGCATTTCATCCCTCTATATCCACCGGGGACTTTATTTCCCTTGGTGCCCATGCTCGCTAGGTGGATAAATATTTGTGAAGGGAAAGGATTTTTCTCTTCACCCCGGGGATATAAGTCTTCGGCCCATGCTAGGCCCGCAGAGGAAGAGATCCTATCAAGATCTGTCACTGGATCGTCCGTGACAAATGGAAGGAAGAGGGGGTAGCCTTTGCCCAGCGGTGGCATACTGTCCCACGGCTGGGTAAACGGCTCCCCCTAATAAAAAATAACTAAATAAATAATCCATGTGGTTTTATTTTAATGGATACGTTTTAATTCAATTTTACATAATCTTCCATTACAAGCGTTGTACATGTAAGATAAACTACGATAGTGCTTGTAGTTCGCAGATATTTGTAAAGAGATATCGCGAAATAGTAACTGATTACCCACTTACTTATTCACCGTGATTGTGTTATCATTATCATTACGTGATAGCATTAGTACCTACTAGGGGTAACGGTCTGACACACTTAGTAACAAATTTAACAATAATTGTTTTACCACCACCAAATAGTAGGTACAGAAGTTAGCTAAGCTCGAGCGTAAGTGCTCGAGCTGGCACATAAAATATTCTACAACGATTTTGATAACAAAATCTAATGCTACAACTCTACATACGTATTGTTGTTTTAAAGATACTAGTGGTTTGCCCCGAACTGAGATCTCGCGAGTTTCCCACAAAAACAAAAACAAATACTTATTATTTTAAAAATTGTTTATTGGAAAAGTATCGATTACTGGATAAATATTCAAGCTAACGGTACTAACCCACCTCTAAAATCGGTTAATACGATTCCGGATGTGCGTTTTAAATTAATGTCGTACATAACAAACAGATTGTATATATGTAATTAGTTTTAGAAAGGAAATAAAAAGGCTTTTTATTTATTTATTTATAGTAGAAATTGGTACAGCTGTTTCGCCTATAATGGTTTCTTTACAAAACTATGTTCAATCACACTAATATTATAAATGTGAAAGTTTGGATGTTTCTTTATTTGTTACTCAATCAAGTCGGCTGAACCGATTTCGATAAAATTTGGTGTGTTGATAGATTATGACTTAGATTCAAACATAGGCTGCTTTTTGTTGAGAAATAACGCCAAGCTGCTGGTGGAAGCATGTTCAGTATATTTCAAAGTGCAATACTATAATTACCTGTTGTCCAACCGCAGTGCTGCCAGTGAAAGACACAAGCTTCACTCTGTCGTCTTTGACCAACTGTTGTCCAATGTCCTTTCCTCCGACGCAAAGGGCGGCCACAGCGCCGGGAATGTTGTTCTTCTCGAGTACACCTTCTAGAATCTTCGTGACGGCGACGGCGACGAGCGGGGTGGTGTCCGACGGCTTCCATATGCTGACGTCACCGCATACCTGGTGGAAAATGTTATAAGTAAATTGGTAAAGCAGAATAGATCCACAAATTACACTGCACATTTCGTCGGAGTTATTGCTCTCTTAAACCAAAGTCAGGTTTCTTGAAGGCGCCTTACAATTTTATTTGATTATTATTATTCACAGATTATAACAGAACAAAAGTATAACCTCGGAGTCTTCAAGTCCTGAGTGAATAGATTCTCTCTAGGCAAGCGTGCTCCATCTTCGATCACACCATCACTTACCATCAGGTGAGGTCAAGCGCTTGACTATCATCAATAAAAAAAGTTTCAAGTCCTGAGTGAGATTTTAAAGCGCAAAATTTCGAGTATACTTTTCTTTAACTAGCTGACCCGCTCGCGGCTTCGCACGCGTTGTTTGTCTCATCATTACCTTCTTTTTGTGCAGTCAGTTAAAAAGTAGCTTATGTCCCAATCCCGGTCATAGTCTATCATATATACCAAATATCATCGAAATCGGTCCAGCCGTTTAGTAGTGAAAACATACAGACAGAGACACTGAGTTATTTTTGAAGTTATTCCATCTTTTCTTACCATTGCAATAGCGCTATTCCATCCATACACCGCCACGGGGAAGTTAAAAGCCGAGATAATCCCGACCAGTCCAAGTGGGTTCCACTTCTCGATGAGAACGTGCCCGGGCCTCTCTGATGGGAAGATGGTGCCGGGCAGGGTTCGGGAGAGCCCGAGCGCGAGGTCACACACGTGGATGTATTCCACCACTTCGCCTATCGCTTCAGGGAGGATTTTTCCTGGAGATATTGTAAAGCTAATTAGATGCTGGAAGGGGACACACTCGACTCGACAATCGTTGCTGTGACCCCGCAGTGCCCCACACTAGATTCCCTCCGCTGGCAAACGAGACAATGAACAGAGCAAACTTAAAGGTAAGTAAAGCATAATATAAGGTCTTACAATTTATAGTATAAATAAGACATATAGTCTAACTTTTTATTAGTTGCAGTAAAATGACGTTTTGTGGGTTGCCGGTTTTTGAAGAAAAATAAATAGGGATGTAGCTAAATGAGTGAATCATAAATGAATAATCAGTTTGGTTTTTTTTTTGAGATTTAATATTAAGTTGTAATGTATTTTTTTAACCTATTATTATTACTATACTAGAGGATTGATCTTTTTTAGTGGAAGTATAGGGAGGTACATTCAAAATGAAACAAAAACGTCATAATAATGTTATTTAATTAATTTTTGTGAACTGAATCACATCCCTATTGAGATTAGGCTGGCAACATTATTTTACGGAATGACATTTAGAAACGTCATTTTACTGCAGCTAATAAAAAGTTAGACTATAGTATGTTTTTAAGAGCATAGATAATGAATAAATAATGATTTTCTTTCAAACAACTTTATTCTTGAGTTTTTGTACCTAACATATAGGCACTTACCACCCTGTTGACCGGGCGGATACATTGACTCGGCGGGGTCGTTGAAGGGCTCGTAGTAACTTTATGGTAATCTATGGCATCGCACAATACGCTAGCTCTCTAACATTTCGTCGAGCAGCCTTTTATTGATTTTCCCAAGATTTTGATAATATAACAAGAATTTTAATGGATATCGTTATTTTTTTATTTCTTATGTAGAAACCGTCCCATCAATATAATTTTAAATTGCAAGACCCTGTATACGAGCACACACGGCTACACATCAAGCTATACATTTCTAGTCAAATGTCTGCTCATCTCACAACAGGGGTCGACAAAGCTTCAAAGTTTATATTGGTTTTGGAACTTTGGTCCTACCATTATATATACCATATTCAAAAGTCTGTCATCATCATCATCCTCAGCCCGACTTCATCCATTGCTGGGTAATAGGCCTCCCCTAGTTTATGTCATCATCCGCACGATCCTGCACTAATCTCACCCATTGACGGCCCGCGACACAACGATGTCGTCCACCCATCTCGCTGCCGGACGTCCTACCCTTCTACAGCCATTCGTCGGCCACCATTCAGTTGTTACCTTGCTCCACCTGTCATCTTCACGTCTTGCCAAGTGTCCCGCCCAAGACCATTTGAGCTCCATAACTCGATTCCCAACTGATTCCCAGTTGGAACTCGATCTAAGAGTTTGATGCCGAGCATAGGCTGTACATATGTTTTTTTTTAATTCTATTCGTTATGCGCTGAACAGTAAACACGACTGTTGCAACACAGCCGAAACGTCGGGATAACAAATAAAAAAGGTACATATGCGATAAATATCCGTTTTAATCAATAGTTATGAACCGGGAACAGTTGTGCATTATTATCTTCAAGGATAGTTAAAACAGGATACTCCGGTTGATAACCTTATCTTGTGCAGACAGAGAACGTGCATTCGAACTCCCTACATTTAGGAGCTGGGAACTTTGCCCCTAACTTATCACTACAAATATCACTCACGGCAGGACTTTCTATGTCAAAGCATCTTCAATCTGACTAAAGATATTATCTCCTTACGAAGAGAAGAGTTTACAGATAGATAGATAGAAAACGCTTTATTGTATACCACACTTAAATTAACAAATCATAATTAAACACTTAAAACTAGACACGCAATAGTACAATTGGCGGTCTTATCGCTAAAAGCGATTTCTTCCAGACAACCTTTGGATGGACTGGATTTTACGAGAACGTTAAAAGGACGGTAGCTTTATAACTTAAGCTTTTTATTTAACTGGAGGTATACTTACATATGCAAAAGAATATAAATAGATACCAGTGTAGGTAATATTAATATAAATATTATACATAAACATTCTATGATATTAAATATACTAATAATAAATAAAAGACAATTATGAAACAGCTGTAATACAAACAGTAACAACGACATATATAATAACAAAATAAGATTACTCAGCTCTCTGATGCAGGCAAATAGTGATTAAACAATAGCGTTGTAAAGATAGGTAGGGATTTGGCAGATCTAATAGAAGAAGGAAGAGAGTTCCATAAACGGATAGCTTAATTACTGATTAAAACGGGTATTTATCGCGTATGTACCTTTTTTATTTGTTATCTCGACGTTTCGGCTGTGTTGCAACAGTCATGGTCTCGGGCTGACTGGAGTAGTTGGAGCTACCGTCGGGAAGTGCGGGTAGCTACAGCATCTACCCTCACTTGGTCTTCAGAATTAGAAATGTCCTCGTTCATATTACGACACACTACACTAACCGTATCTACGCACTGAGTCGACCGATTACGACGCGCACACCTAGCAAACACCGGGTTCCAAGACGCTGAGAGTCTATAGCCATCTTCCCGATTGAAATTTGGAAATTTCTTGATTTCAATCGCTTCACGAACTATTCTCTTGTAATAACGGCGTTCACTACGGACGGATAGCTTGTACAGTAAAGGAGTTGCCATAAAAGTTAGAAGAGTGGATAGGAACTAATCATAGTGGTAAATGTTTGGTCTGTAAACTCATCCAACTCCAAAGAGACCAGCTGTCTCAACGGCTGACATTGTTTACCCGACTACGGCAAAGCCAAAAGGAATGGTTATGTTTTAGCAGTCTATGTATACGTCGCGGCACGTAAGTCTAGCGCTGAACGATACGCGGAGGGGATAGCTGCGCATGGGTACTCTCGCGCAAGCAATACAATAGCCAACAGCCACTATTGGCTTGATTGGAGATGTTCCTTACCGTTGCAATTGACGTATTTCTAGACTCTGCTGCCCTTTTTTGGATTTTCCCTAAATCGCCATTTAATTTCACGTGTCCCGCCTTAATAATTTCGGCAGCTGGTTTTATCTGGCTCAAATTTACAGTGCTGCTGTCCGAATGACTGAGTAAAGTACTTGTAGCTTCATCAATCTCACTTTTGATTTGTTTCAAAGAATCAATTAGTGAATATCCCTTTAAAAAAACAATTCACGTCATAAACCATTTTCCTTGCCTGTCTTTTCAAAACAGTATTTCTTCTAGGCATATTCATTTTAAAGTAACAAACAAACGTAAAAAAACTAAATTTAACAAACAAATTCAAATAACAGCAATAATAATACAATTAAGAACGCGACTGTACACTGGATGTGCGCGGGGTGTCGTATCAGTGCGGGGAACGGAATGCGACTGGAGAGCCAATCGGCACTACGCACGCCCGCCCTTCATCCCGCTAGCCCCCCTCAGGTACCTTATTTTTTACTTCTGCGCAATAACGGTCAGCGCTAAAGTTTCGTGCCGATACTTATATGTTAGTACGTACGTATGTTGTACTAACATATATGTGTGTATATTTACGTATGTTCCACCGTAGCGCCTAATAACCTAATCATCCGATTTTGATGAATGAGGTTTCAATCGATTCGTTATTATGGTCCGGGTGACCTAAGCTACCATCGAAATAGATGTTACGAAGTCGGGTTTCAGTTTTTAAACTTGTACAACCTGTTTTGTTATGAACGATATTAATTCAAAACACACATCCGGAATTGAATTAAGTTATTTTTAGAGGTGCGTTTAATACCGGTAGCTTGAATATTAATCCAGTAAGCGATACATTTGCAATATACAATTTTTAACGTAAATCGGCGGCGCCTTTGCAACGATGCGGCTTAGTCAGTTTAACAGGTACCTACGTACACACGGCTACACATCAAGCTATAATTTTCCAGTATACGCTGACCTCTCATTCTACGAAAAGCCTACACAATGTGAGGTCAGCTTATACTGGAAATGTATAGCTTGATGTGTAGCCGTGTGTACATGATGAATGAATATGATTTGTTTATCTATTTTATACAGGCTGTTTCATTGATATTTTAAGATTAGATAGTGAGTTGGTTTGAAAATTTAAAATTTTCTATGGCAATGAATTAGAAAAAACCGGCCAAGTGCGAGTCGGCCTCGCGCGCGAAGTGTTCCGAACTATTATCCATAAAAACGGCAAAATAATCACGTTTGTTGTATAGCCCCCCTTAAATATTAGTTTTATTTTAATTAATTAATTTATTTTTAAAGTGAATATACCTATAACTAAATATCCTGTGAATATTTCAAGCGTCTACCCTGTTGCCGTTATCAATATCGAGCTAAAACGAGCAAAAAAATCACGTTTGTTGTATGGAAGGCCCACTTAAATATTTATTTTATTCTGTTTTTAGTATTTGTTGTTATAGCGGCAACAGAAATACATCATCCGTAACAATTTCAACTGTCTAACTATCACGGTTCATGAGATACAGCCTGGTGACAGATGGACAGACAGCGGAGCCGTTTAATAGGGTGCCGTTTTACGCTTTGGGTACGGAACCCTAAAAAACCAATTTTACAACAATTCTAACCATTATCCCTGGAGCGGGGACTTTAAAAGAATACATTTATCTACCACTACACCTATCGCTCTAGGATGCATAAACACTCACCAAAGTTAACAGTTGTCCTAACAGCTTGTTTTCTGTTTCAAAACACCTCGAATCCGTCTAACAATCTCCCCAAAAGCAGGATATTTTTTCCTTGAACCTACTTCTACAAACACTTTTTGAAGTATAGAATATACACTCACCCATCTCTAAAGAGACCAGCTGTCCCAACGGCTGCAGTTTCTCCCTTAATGCGTCTCCGATCTGTCTCACGATCTCCCCCCGGGCAGGGGCGGGAAGCTCTGCCCAGTCATGCCAAGCTTTCTGCGCAGCTGCAGCACACGCTTCATAATCAGCTGGACTCGCAGCTTGGACTTCAGCTATGACCTTCCCATTCGCTGGACTGTACGACTTGATAGTCTGATGATCAAATATTTGGTTTATTTATTTACTTTTGACATATCATTGCAGATAATTTGATGTTGTAAAGGTCAGTGTTATCATTGACGACCTCCGTGGTGCAGTGAGCGAATAGCCGGCTGAGACGCAGCAGGTAGCGGGTTCGATTCCCGCCGCGGCACAAATGTTTGCATGATCTACAGATATTTGTTCCGGGTCTGGTTATTTCTCCATATATTATAAGTATGTATTTACAAAAAAAATGTATATAAGTATTGTATCAGTTATCTGGTTGCTATTAGTACAAGGTCTGCTTAGTTTAGGACTAGATAGCGGTGTGTGAAATGTCCAGCAATATTTATTTATTTATCATTGGGACAGGGAAAATGTGGATTTATAAAAAAATACATTGCAATTTAAATAAATCTACTTACAAATCTGCAAGTATGGACTCTCATGTAACTAGGTACCTATGTATTTAGTTACACTTACAGTCCGAGTAAATGTTTGCATTCAGATATTGAACTGAAGCGATTTAGGTACACAAGTTAGTTACACATGGTAGTCTATAGAACAAGGTTAAAGAAAAGTTTGACCTGTTTCTGCCAAAATTCACATAAAACCATATCGCGAAAACCAAAAGGAATCGGGGAACAAACATGAACTATTTTCAGATAAGTACATCTGGGTGTGTGTGTTTTTTTACATCACTATTTTGAGCCTTTGAGCATTTGGAACTTGATGCTTGGACCCCCTGTAGGAAGAAGCACTCTATTTTTGTATGAAAGATTGTATTTGCTAGGTTTATTGGTTAGAGGTCATAGAGAGAAAATGACTTGCAACCAAAAGGAGTAGTAGAGAGGTGTAAGTATTTTAATGTTGTTCTGACTGAGCAAATAAAATCAACAACTCTTTAGTTTAAGAGTGTCGTATAGTAAGTATTTCTCAAACTTTCGCGATCACACACATAATTATTGATTAAAACGGGTATTTATCGCGTATGTAACTTTTTTTATTTGTTATACGTGATATACCTACGTTACATACACGATAAATACCCGTTTTAATCAATAATTATGTAGTGTCGTATGTTCACCTAAAAAGGGTTAATATAAAACAGCGATTCAATAAAATCTTCTTAGCGTGTCAATAGTTCTACTTATATTGTGTTAGATAGGAACTTGGCTACATTGATGGCGTCAGAAGCCATTTTTAAGTCAACCATTGTGCAGGTGTTCGGGCACAGAGGGCACAAATAAAAAGTGATAAGTAAAAAAATATCTCTTACCTCCCCATTGGCCTCCCATTTCCCGTTAAAAACACCAACATTCCTGTCCTGCAAGCCCAACTCCTTCAAAAATGAGTATTTGGGGTCTTCAATGAGGAATCCGGATGCGTTTCGTGCCATTGGTACTCTTAAAACTCGCAGAGAAAGAACGGTATTGGATAAAAGCCTGCTCATTACTGTCGTGATGTGATGGAGCGACGGGCGGTAAATGTGGGAGTTTATCTTAATTATGAACAAATAGATATTAACTCGTAGCTTGTTATCTGTGTGATATTTTGTTGGGTCAGACTTATGTTACGTGATTGGTTGAAATGACGATATCGGATATCTAAATAAATTTATTATAAATCGATTAGGGTAGGTTACTGATATCGACTCAAGTTGAATATCAAATTAAGATGTTTGATCCCCAATAGACGCAGTTTTAAAGACATAAATAAATATATAGGTTCTGTGACTGTAGGTACCACTAACTTAAATCGCGTCTAACTAACAAAATTTTTATTTATTTCTTTTCGAAAATTGGATGTTAAATCAGTAATTATTATTATTTAACAATGATACTGACTGTACAGCGATTGTTCGCCGGTTACTTGTTATTACCCCATCCGGTAGAGTACGCACGGCTACACATCAAGATATATATTTCCAGTATAAGCTGACCTCGCATTGTGTAGGCTTTACGTACAATGAAAGGTCACCTAATACTGAAAATGTAGTATTAGGAAGATTTTGTTGATTAATGTGTAGCCATGTGTACAACCGATCTAGTTAGAAAATTAATTTATCTAGACAATTTAGCATTAACTTTTGTTAACCCGACAGCGCCATCTATCGCTAAACGGATGATTTACTTCTAGGGTTACAAAAACGATCCTCGTACTGCATTAGAATCAATAAATTTTGTGTTGCTGAGTTATTTTTTTTTCAATGTCCTTTTCTTTCCTTATCCACCACCCTTATCACATAGAGGTATGAAATAGTAGATTATTAATTTAGTCTTCTGTCGCGGGTGACGATTTAAATCACGAGCGTAACGAAGGACTCGAGGTTTACTCCCGAGCGTAGCGAGGGTGTTAAAAACTTAAATCACGAGCGACGCGAGGGATTTAAGACGAGTCCTGAGTGTAGCGAGTGATTTAAGTTCACCCAAGACTAAGACATCTTTATCACCGAGGAAAATACTCTATTTTTCGTACCATTTGCGAAAAAATTAACACAATAATAATATGAGATAAGCATTTATTAAAAATAATGACAATTAAAAGTAAAAGTTAACATTCGAAACATTGGTCTAATTATTGATGGAGAGAGTTACATTTTTGTTTGGTACATTTATTGTTGATGAGTTTATTTGAGTATTTGATTTAATATCGTAACGTATTTTTAGAACATTAACTTATTTATAAAAATAAATTAAAATAAACTTAACGTTTATGTATTTGAAGAAAACAAAAACGCGGCAAATTCCTAGACTAATATTTTTATGTCGGAAAAGCAAAGGCATCAAGCTCATACGGCCTCGTCGGTTTTCGTAATTTTATTTAATAATCATAACTGCATAATAAATGCGTATTCCTTTTTCAAAAAGATATATAATGCTTTATATACAAACTCAATGGTGTAAACACAGATGTAGTTCAGTATAAATTTCGGTAAGTATTCCAAATTTAAATCACATTTTCCCCCTAGAGGATGAATGAAATTCTGTACAATTTTCTTTCCCTGTTTTTAACAGATTAAAAATGACTATTGTTATGTTCGCTTTTTGTGGCATAGAATGTCACTTTTTTGAGCAAGTGGTACGAAAAATAGTTTACGTCCTATTATCAGACCTACCGAATATATACAAAAAAAAAATCATAAGAATCGGTCAAGCCATTTCGAAGGAGTGTTGTTACAAACACTGTGACACGTGAATTTTATATTTTAGATATAGATTAGTCGTTTTAAATGCTTGATTGCTTTAGATCCGAACACCACTCCACAGTAGTATCATGCATCTATATAAAAACTAGCTGACGAGCACGAGGCTTCGCACGCGTGGTTTCTCAATAAAAACATTACCTTCTGCGTAGTCGGGTAAAAAGTAGCCAATGTCTCAATTCCGGTCATAATCTATCTGTATACCAAATTTCATCGAACTCGGTCGAGCCGTTTAGTCGTGAAAATGTAACAAACAGACAGAGACATAGGGACACAGTTACTTTCGAATTTATAGTTTTAGTATTGGATTTTCAAGCCCCTATTTTAACAATATCCAACCTACTAACAGTATCTTATCATTACGACAATACACGTTTTCCTTCTATGTTCTCGAAATACCCCTGCTTCTTCTCCTTCTTGCCCTTTTCCCACATTACGCGGGGTCGGCACAACATGTATTCCTCCTCCACATCTCTCTATCCGCCGTCATCTCCGTTGTCACTTCCTTCCTACCCATATCATTCTTCACACAGCCCATCCATCTCTTTTTCGGCCTTCGTTCTATATCCATCCACACTCATAACTAACACTCTGTTGTCTAGCTTGTAAGGTATAATAAAGAATTTTCATTCATTTCATTCTTTTAGTCACATGATTTTCTTCCCTACGCATGACATGCCCATACCACGCTAGCCTCTTACTCCTCAATTTTTCTATCACTGGCGGTACTTTTAAACTTCCTTTAGTATAATCATTCATATATACTCATCTTATCCATTCTCGTTACCCCACACATCCATCTCAACATTCGCATTTCCGCCGCGTGCTCCGTGCTCTTCTTTCATCCGTCCCTTTCGTGACCCATCACACAAAACCATGGCCGGATTAACCCTATCGGGGCCCTTAGGCAATGCAATTCTCGAGGACTCTTTCCATTACCCTTTTCTTACTAAAAAAAAAAAAATCTATTACAAAAGTCGAGTCGATCAGATTGACTCCTGCTTTTTGTTTTCATTGAAATGATCAGATTATAGTTATAGATAAGTGTTATGGATCCAGGTTACATGATGGAGTAGGAAAGATAAATTAATGAGACGTGACGCGGTTATTCTAAATTTAACCGAAAGAAAATATTTTCTTGAAGTAGGTACCTACAATAAGTGTAACTAGCAACTCTTCTAACTTTTTTAGATACAAAATCGTTTAAAACATCTTGGAAGTTGACCTTTATTTATTACTATTTTATTTTTAACCTGTGTTGTCCCACTGCAGGGCAAAGGCCTCCCTCCCTTCTTTCCAGTTTTTTCTGTCCCCTTCTTTAGTGGGCCAGTCTGGTAGGTAAATGCACATCCAAGTCGTCACGCCATCTCCGTGGTGGTCTGCCGCGTGGGCGAGTTGCGTTAGGGACCCAATCAGTTATTATCTTTGCCCATAGATCTTCGGGCATGCGACAGACGTGGCCAGCCCAATCCCACTTGAGCTGTGCTGATTTTTTTGTGACATCCAGAATCTTTGTTTGCGAGCGCAGTACGGAGTTCCGTATTCTGATAACCGGACACCTAAAATACTGCGCTCCATAGCCCGCTGACATACCTCGAGTTTGCACCTTTGTTGAACAGTCAAAGACCAAGTCTGTGCACCGTAGGTGAGGATGAGGAGAACGCACGTTGACCTTCAACTAAAAAAATTTTTTCTATGGCAACATGAATGTAAGTAATGTCACGAAAGAAACGTTTTTTCTTGGTGCGTGGCCCACATCGACTAGACCCCCGTGGGCCCCTAGTCGATGCGGGGCCCCTAGGCAGTTGCCTAATCCGCCTTATGGATAATCCGGCCCTGCTCAAAACGCATTACGACAGCTCTTATGATCGTCTTGTAAATTTTCCCCTTAAGTTTAAGGTTACTGTTTCCTTGCATAAAAAGCTTTATTTACTGTACACAAGAAAATACAATGTACAGAAATAGAAGACATGTACTACGGCGAGCTTAACCATATGAAGAGTTTTCTTCCAGCAAACCTTTGAGGCTAGAAAAATAGATGATTCTAAAGATTTATAAATTATTCTTACGAAATATTCGAGATCTGTTAAATGCTAGTGAGAAATACAAAACAAGTACCTAATACATTAACAATTTAATACATAACATTGTCTACTTATCTATTTGTACAGGCGAACTTTGCCAAAAAAATTCCATCAGGTAGCAATCTGGTTCAGACAAATGCTTAGGACTATGTGCCTATTTATGGATCATTTGAAATGATCTAACGAACTAAATATAGCTCGACTGTTTCACTTAATTTGTTATTTTCTATAAATTATAGTCTGTATAACTAATTCCGAATTGTAGGAAGCGAAAAACTGCAGTTTCAAAAGTTAGGGCGATTTGCGCAACGATGCCTAATCGCATTTAGTGCCTAAATATGATTAAGAGAGTTGTCAAATCATACAAATACGTGTTTAAACTAAACATTTTTAATCGCTAATTACGTTCAGGGATCCTTATGCAAGTCGGGCTTAGTGCTGTTTGGCTACAGTTTAATTAAGTCATTATGACTTTCTACTTCGACGACCTCCGTGGAACAGTCGGAAAATAGCCGGCTGAGAAGCAGGAGGTTTTTTTTTTTTTGCATTATCTACTACGTACATATTTGTTCAGGTCTATATATTATTATCTGTATGGATTTGCGAATAAATAATTAAGTATTCTCTGTGTAATCTGGTTCCCAAAGTACAAGCTGTGTTTAATTTGGGACTAGATAGCGCTGGTGCGAAATGTCCAGCATTATTTATTTATTAACTTTTTAAGTCAGGTACTGCTGTCTTCGAAATTGTACCTTACTTTTTCTATATTGGTCACATAATTGCACAGAAACTTTTGTCCTCATCTATAACCTTGCCCTCCCGTATTTCCTTCGCTTTTTCCGCTAGATACGTGTTCTCGTCTCGTTTCACTAACCACTCTGGTAGGGGCTTGTTCCAGTCTTCGGGCGGCGCGTCACGCTTCTTCCAGACTTCATTTCTGTAGTGTGGGCGTAGCCTTTCCATTCGACGGGCATTTTCGCTTTTTATTATTGCCAACTGAAATTTGGAGATTTTATTATTATTTTATTAACTACTGATACAAAAATATATTGTCATGATCCTTGACAGATTAATACTTTCACACATAACATACTAGTACTAGTGTTTTATGAGAGAAAGTTTCTGAAATTATAATTTATTTTGAAATTATCTACTTTGGACAATGGACATACAGAAAGAGTACATTTCCATACATTTATGTTGAAAATGTACTTCTTTCTAGATAGATTATACTCTTTATTGCATTCCAAAGAAAATAAAACCCGCCAAGTGCGAGTCGGACTCGCGCACGAAGGGTTCCATACCATTATCTATAAAAATGGAAAAAAAATCATGTGTGTGATATGGGAGCCCCCCTTAAATATTAATTTTATTGTAATATAATTATTTATTTTTAAAGTGAATAATATAACGCAATATTCTGTGAATATTTCAAGCGTCTATCTGTTGCCGTTATCAATTTCGAGCAAAAAATCACGTTTGTTATATGCCTCCCTTAAATATTTGTTTTATTTTTATTTAATAATTTATTTTTAAAGTGAATATATAACTAAATACTCTGTGATTATTTCAAGCGTCTACCTGTTGCTGTTATCAATATTGAGCAAAAACGAGCAATAAAATCACGTTTCTTGTATGGGAGCCCCCTTGAATATTTATTTAATTCTATTTTTTAATTTTTGTTGTCATAGTGGCAACATAAATACATAATCTTTGAAAATTTCAACTATCTAACTATAACAGTTTATGAGATACAGCCTGGTGACAGAAGGACAGACAGACAGACAGCAGAGTCTTAGTAATAGGGTCCCGTTTAACCCTTTGGGTGCGGAACTCTAAAAAGAGTAGTAAAGGAATACACAGAAAAATAAAGATACAATTGAGTCTTATCGCTACAAAGCAATCCCTTGACCTTTGCTGGATGGACACAAAGTCGATAGAGGGTAGTTTATAGGTACATTCTTTACATTATGATTCTGCTGACCAAGATACTGAAAATACTTCAAGTTTTGTATATCAATCTTACCCCTGCTTTACAATCTTGACTAGATTCCCATTTGTTGCAGTTATCGTAATCCTTTTTCCACTGGTTACAGTCTTGTGATTCACCAAATATGAAATACTGGTGGAACCTTCCTCTAAAGCTTGTACACTCTTTGTATTCCTGATAGTATGTGTCACAATCCCTTATCTGGAATATTAAAGTCGAGAGTTATATATACTATCATCTTGATTAATGAGCTTCTGCTACTTATTTCTGCATTTGTATTGCAGCTGCCCATGGATCGCAATTGAAAACCAACACCGCCCCATACTGCACAGAGGATTACTACTCACCTACCTACCTGCTTCATCTCGTATATAAATTATTCTTCCACTTCTTTTGTTACTTGTGTATTATCATGTTGTTTAAGTACTTTATCTGTCCAGTGTGTGTCTGTGTCATATAAAAGATCTTTCCTACTATGCTATGAAGCCGTCTCCACTATACAAATAATATAGCAGTCTATTGGCCAGCAAAATAGCAAAATTCAGGAGTCGAGATAGTGAGGCTTACCTACACAATTTTTAATCCGACTTACACAGGTTAAGATTTCAAAGATAAGAGAGATCAGAGGTAAATTCTAAGTATTGCTGTAATGTAACTGCCCCTTGAAGATGAAGTTTTACAAACTTAGAAGATTATTTTTTTCTAGGTTAAAAAAGTTATTTCATGCAGGTGTACATACCAGCCACTTTTCATCAGCTGGGATTTCAGCTAGCTCTTCAGAATGTTGTGTTTCTGGAGGTTTTTGAGTCTCAGGCATTTCTTCAGTCATCTTTTATACAGTTTATTCCGAAATGAATCAAGTTCACTATTAGGTTCTAACCTATATTCTTATGTAACTACGAATAGAATAATGGTGAGTTAATGTCAATGGTCTCCAAAATAATCGTTTTGTGGATTTTGTTTCCAAAATAAATCAAATAAATTGGAAAAACCGCATAGAAATTTAGCAAAACACAATCATTCAAATTAATCAGCTGTTTTCTTTTTCATCTTTCCGGTGACCAACTTCAAATTAGAGATTCTGCCCCGCTTACGCCATAAAACTGACAAATCCTGCCAAACTCCTAAGCACAAAATGCCGAAATAATGCCAAAATAATATAAAATTTAAAATGAATACACACTGTTTTGGAATATTGTAGTTTTTTTTAAAGTAATTTAATTCGAAGTTCTTAAATAAAACTTAAGTAAATAAATTAAATTATGCATTCGTTTAAGCATCATATCCTTCTTGTTCAGTACCTTTATACACAACTTTTGTCATTTTTTTATACATTTCTTTAGTTAGCTGGAATAAAACGCAGTCACTATATTCACTGATGCCTTGTTTTACATGTAAAATAGAGGCGACATGTTTATTAGTAAATCTATTCCGTGTTTTTGTTTTTATGAGATTGATTTGCGAGAAATGTGTACTCACCGATGACTGCCCACTGTATCCAATCATATTCTTCTTATGCTTACTAGTGGTTGCATGTTCTTTTATAATAGATAACCTAGGCACCAATTCAAAGTTGCACGCTTTATAAAAGGCAACATCTTCATCTTTCGCTTTTGCTATCCAGGAGGAAAGTGATCCCACTCAGTCCGATATTTGCGTTGTTGTTCATATTTGCGTTTCATTATAAATCAGAAAAACATTTATCCACATCGCACGAAATCGCAAATAAAAGTGTGTCTTCCTTCGACTAATTGGAAAAACGATTGACAGTTAAATATATAATAATTTATGAACATTATGTGCAGCACGTTAATTTCCACAAAGAGCTAAAATCCAACATGAGATCTTATGGGAAATCCCCAAATCAAAGGTCTTTGAGTTGATTTTAGGCTATACTGTCAAATCTGCCCGCATAAGGGTCTATACTGCCAGATACTGCCATATTTCTAAAACGTCAACCAAACCTGCCAGAGATTAAAATAAAGGGCAAAACCTGCCAAAATGGCAGGATCCTGCCACATATGGTCACACTACCAGGTCTACCAATGTCTCCATATGAAAATCGAGAGTTACCGTGTGACAGGGGTAAAAATACGGTGTTTCTAGACAAAACTATGGTGAATCCGCTAAAAGTGTACCGTGCAAATTACCGTGTAATTTTTCAAAGGAAAATAACATCGTGAACCTAATCAAAACTGAATATTTTTTTAAATTATAATTATTCCCGTAAAATAAACGAAAAATAACTGTATTGCTTTGAGGCCAACTATGACACATAATTATTATCAAAGAAAAAAATATTATATGTGAAATATGAAAAATGAAACATTATTTTCTATTGTTAATCAGACTCTCCTAGCACAACGGTGTCTTTTTCGTATATTGATTTATTCATTTTCGACAACATGTCGTTAGTTGGCTTGAAGTCAATACAGTATATTGCATTTCTTTTTGTGGGTTTCCTGGTTAAAATATTTCTTTTTATCGCTTTGGTGAGAAGTTCGACCGTTTTTTTTTCTTTGTTTTGTTAACCTTAACTTGGCTGAAAATGCACTCGCACTCGGCATTTGAATGCGGCAGCGAAAGCACACCCAGCCAGCATAAACTTCGGAAGTTCCTTAAATTTGTTACTTCCGTCTACATCCTAATACACTAAAATTAGAAATAAATTGAATAGTATATTAGTAATAGTTATGTTAACCAAATCCATAAAAACAGTTGAAATAACCAACCTTGTGCCAAATTATATCAGGTTTTTCCAATACAGCATGTAGGTATTTTTTTTCTAGTGTTAGGACATGCGTGAATGTTAAATATATGTTAAATTAAATCGATAATGTGGATAGCCTTCCATCAGCCGATGCCAACATACACAACTCAGGGCGCAATTTGCCAAGCCTTGATTTGATGTTATGTGTAAGTGGAGATAGACTTTTCTATATCGAGGGATTCCCGGCAACTATGAGCAGTGCTGCCATTGCAAAATTTATTGAGTTGACTGACCGAGATTCGTTTTACGCAGTACATGGTGAAATATTTACAAAAACGTAATTTATAATGTTATTACGGTGATTCATGACACGGTAATACATTATTACCTTGACGGTGGAGAAAGACCAGATTACGGTGAATCTACGGTAATTACCGTGTATATGGAGACACTGGAGACAACAGTCTTTTGACTTTAAACCCCACCCCAGTATCTAAGTAGTATTTGTATATTTGTGTCATTTATGCTACACGCATACTAAATTACAGCACTGTGGTGTCACTGATGTACCCTGTGAATTTTGTCATGGTTTCGTTTTTATTATGGCTAATAACTCAAAAATTATAAAGAATTTACGAAAAATAAAAACGGAGTCTAAATGTTCTAATGAATATCTTTCATTTTTCTTTACATTTGACCAGTTAGCCTCATTTTCATTTGATTTACCCCTCTTGAACCCCAATATTTCAACAACCCCCCAACATTTTTAGCTTATTTAGTCACACCAAAGTTGTGCTATCACTACCTACCTATGTATTCAATTTCACGATGATCGGATCAACGCTTCGAAAGTTATCCTCGGACAAACTTATATACATACAACGCCGATTTGCCCAAGTTGATTTATGGCGGGTTCCTATATCCGTCGGTAACCAGCTACGACTCGTTACTCTTTGAAAACCTGTCAAAAGTTTGACACTAGTCTGACACTTCTTCAAGGAGATACGAGGCGTAGTCAGTTACCGACGTATATAGGAACCCGTCATTAGAGATTTTAGCTCATTTATGGCGGGTTCCTATATCCGTCGGTAACCGACTACGACTCGTATCTCCTTGAAAAAGTGTCAGACTAGTGTCAAACTTTTGACAGGTTTTCAAGGAGTAACGAGTCGTAGCTGGTTACCGACGGATATAGGAACCCGCCATTAGTCACACCAAAATTGTGCCATCACTACCTACCTATGTATTAAATTTCACGATGCAGATCAACGCTTCGAAAGTTATCCTCCGACAAACATACACACATACATACAACGCTAGTTACGTAGCTAGCCCAAGTTGATAAACTGTGTCGTAAATCGCATTCTAGTAAAAAAACATATATTCAAATCTTTCTTTTTGATGTGATATTGCATTATGGATATAAAATGTAAATATATAGAGAAAAATAAATAAATAATTCGTAACGTAGATTTTTATCTGAAACGGGGGTTCGTTCGCTCAAGCAAACAATAGAAAAGAAATCCGAAGCCGAAGTAAACGACGTTATTCCGTATTTGTTGACGTCGGTCAACGGCCAATCTTGGTATATTTGCATACAAGGACCGAGTAATCTTGGTACATGGTACGTGACACTAAAATTGGTACGTCTGACATCCCTGGAGAAGAGAAGTCAGAGTCTATTAGTACCTTACCTACCTACTCTGTGGTTATGAGGATATGATGTAAGAAAGGTGTTTTAATTCGTTCGTTCGAAGACATTGACATTTGCCTGACTGACTGTTTGTTGGTTTTGTTTCTATTAATTGGTTTGATTGATCATTGATGTTTGATTGGACTTCTCGAAGAACATTTTACGCTAAAATATAATAAATACCATATAAAGTATTTTTATGAGCAACAGAACCCTGGATAAGTTAGTAACTTTAATACCAGGTATCTAGGAGTCTAGCCTGCTAATCGTTGCATTTCCTAAACCGTATTTCAAATTTACGCAATGGACGTAGTGCTTTTCTCTATTTCCCCGTTGGTGATAAAACAGTTGACCTTTGAACTATAAATATTTGGAATTATCCACTAAATAGCAGAGTGGTGTAGTATTCAAGGACGCATCAACATGTCGCTGAACAAACTCGTCGGTGGTGATTGCGGAGGTAACAATTCCCTCGTCCAGCTGTCGAACATCGTCGGTCGAGATGCAGGTTTATCGCAGCCTCTCACGCTGGCCGAAAAATATGTCAGTGAGTTTATGGCACAGAGTAACGCACAGAGGCCTCAAACATTCAACATGAACAGCCTGCTGAATATTATGCCAAAAGTAGAATCACACCAAAATGCACAAATCAGACCAGGACCAAGCACAAGTAGCACGCAAATGAGCAAAGCTTGGATGCCTGGACTATCCCCATCTTTCGTAAAAATACAACCAATGATGGGAAATCACTTCATGCCAGCACAGTTTGTACAAGGCCCTCAGGCTTATCGTCATGGTGTTCAAGTACAATATGTGAATGAATCTGAAACGCAAATTGATGATGTTCGTACTAAAGCTCAAGAATATGTTGAAAAAACGCAAGAAGATGACAATCTGGCATATAACCAGTTCATGTCTTTCATGAAGAAAATTAGTGCTGGAGAGCTTAACCTTGACCCTGCACAATCTACAGAGTCTGATAAAAGTAGGGAACAAACAATGGATGATTTATCTGAAAAGTATAGAGATGAATGGCAAAAATTAAGTGATGTCACCGATTATTGGGATTCACCTAACACTAATGGAATTGCAAAACAATATGAATTCTCTGAAGGTAACTTGATGTTGGAAAATAAGAATGCTCTTGAACTGGGCAAGGAGAAATTGAAAATGGGTGATGTTCCTGGAGCTGTGATATGCTTTGAAGCAGCTGCACAGCAAATGCCAGACTCTGCCATAGTCTGGTTTCTCTTGGGATCAACTCAGACTGAAAATGAACAGGATCCACTGGCTATAACAGCTCTCAGAAAATGTGTTCAACTTGATGGTACTTTGCAGGAAGCATACCTTATCCTTGCAGCTGCTTATGCCAATGAAAATATGCCCAAGCATGCATATATCTCTTTGCTGGACTGGCTGAAAAACAGCCCAAAATATCAAAACCTCCCTGGTCTAGACTTTGAAACAAAAGGTATAGAATTGACACAACTTCAAATGCGTGTTAAGGACCTCTACCTACAAGCAGTCAGACAAAATCCTGAACAAGTTGATCCAGATGTACAAAATGCACTTGGAGTAGCGTTCAACATAAGCCAGGAATATGATAAGGCAGTGGATTGTTTCAAAACAGCCCTGATGGTGCAGAATGACAATCCTCAATTGTGGAACAGACTTGGTGCCACATTAGCCAACAGCAACAGAAGCGAAGAAGCAGTCGAAGCATACCATGAAGCTTTGAATCTGGAACCTGGGTTTGTTAGGGCTAGATATAATGTTGGCATTACGTGCATGAACCTGGGAGCTCATAAACAAGCAGCTGAACATTTCTTGGTGGCGCTCAATCAACAGAACAAGGCTGAGAGTATAGGTCCAGTTTCAATGACTACTACTTCACCTGCCATCTGGATGACATTGAGAATGGTTTGCTCGTACATGGGAGAGCATCAAATAGCAGAACTGGTAGATCAAAAGAATCTGACTGAACTGAATAAGTTCTTTGAAATTGATGCATAAAATGTCATCTTAGAATAAACTGGGGAGGTGACTTGCATTTAAACAATAAGTTTAATAAATCAAGTAAAATAATTAAATTATTTTCAAATTTTAACTATTTTATAAATATATATGACGACCTCCGTGGTGCAGTGGGCGAATAGCCAGCTGAGACGCAGGAGGTAGCGGGTTTGATTCCTGCTGCGGAACGAATGTTTGCATGACCTACAGATATTTTTTCCGGGTCTGGTTGTTTATCTATTAAGTATGTATTTACAAAAAAAATGTATTTATGTATTATATCAGTTATCTGGTTCCCATAGTACAAGCTCTGCTTAGTTTGGGACTAGATAGCGCTGTGTGAAATGTCCAGCAATAATTATTACTTATATATGGGAATAAATAAATGAATAATTCTTGGTTTTAGGTGCCAAAATCTGCTGCTAATTATAAATGTGGTGTTGTAAATATTATATGATTTTATATATCTAATTCAAATGACTTTAGTGCTACCGTGATATGATAAGTTGTTTTATTAGCAATATATTTTAAGGGGACTGATAAATAAATAATTATTTTTATAATATTGCATTTTATTGTTTTACCTATCAATCAGTTTTTAACATGTAAAAAACTGCACATTGTGTCCAACAGTGGACAGCCTTGAGGGTGATTGGTATAAAACCAGCAAGGTTTCTGTTGAATCTTTAAATTTGCTGACTTCCTTTTACTGTACACCTCATCTACTGTTTGTGGATACCTCAACTGTACATTTCCACTTTGCACTTTAAAAATATTATGATTATTTTTCAAAAGTGTTTGAATGCCTCCACATTCAGATTTTAACTGCTTCAATTGGTCTTGGGGTATGAGTTGAATAAGCTCACTAAGTTCCACTGTTCTGCCTCCATACCAAGTGGATTCCCCACTAGAACCTACCAGCAAATAATTAGCTATACATTTTACAATAGACTCTATGATATTTTTATCAATCTGTGTACAATTCCTTACTCTCTCCACGGGATCTCTTGCTTTGAAATCTTTTACCCAAATCTCAGTGCCAGTAATTGGTGTGTCAATTGTTATTATGTCCTGTATCTTACTGCAGTACTCCCCATAGTTTTCTTTTGTGTAAGTTCTCCCTTTACTGACAAGGCATATTCTTTTAGTGCTTGGTATCTTCAGTCTGTCCATTTGAACATTGAACCCACAGTCTTCTATCAGATCTTTAATATGTTCCAGGAAATCAGTGTACTGGCTTTTAAATGAGTTTTTTCTCTGGTATTTACTTCCATCAAAGTTGTAGGCACAGCATGGGAGTAAAAAGAAGTTACACTTATAGGAACTTTTAGCTGCTATGACTGGTATCCATGGCGTGAGCTCGTCTGAGTGGTTCCCTATTAACCAGTCTGTGTCAGGAAATAAAGAGGAATCTGATGGAACTATAGTTTTCTCCTGAAAAATAATAACATTACAGTGAAAAAATATTCAACATTAGTACAGAATAGCCCCTTTTTCAGAAGATACTCACTTCTAATATGACATCCTTGGAGTAAATATCCCAAATATTCCTCTTTCTAACATCAATGCCAACCCCAGTGTGGCCTTCTTTAGTCAGGATGTAAACTAGCAGACCATTACCACACCCAAGGTCAACAAATCTTTGTTTTTTGTTGAGATCTTCTTCATCCTCCCATAGCAGTATTAGGTAAGTGGCTATTGCTATATCTTCATAGACAAATTTTGAGGGATCTGTGCATTCAGGCCAAATCTGAAAGGGAGATAAAGAATGTTTTTACTCATTAATCATGTTGCATTGGTGTTGGTCGTTTGGTTGATTCAATGGGCTTGTTTGTTTCTTCTGTAATTGATCAAACTTTGCTTTTTGGAGTGTAGGATTAAAAAATAGGTACCTTAACCATTTCCTTCCCATACTTCTCTTTGAGTTCATTATATCTTGAGTAGTATTTATTTTGTGGTACTAAAGCTAGGGACTCCTTACAAATACTCTGACTGTAAGAGCTGTTTGAGGTCTCTTCACACCACTTCACTACTTGAGGGAGTAGTGTATTGCTTAGCCATGTGTATGACTTGTCATCCTCATCTGAAAAAATATATGAAAATAAAGATGGGGCAAGTAAAATAAATAGTGTTCGCTCACCTGACCTGTTTATTAGATGATAATTAAACCCATTAAGGATTATGCTGATACACTTTTGTATGGTTGAGATGCCCAAGCAATTAAATAAGTAGATTGGGCTTAAACCAAGAAAGGCTTATGCCCAGCAGTAGGCCAACATCATGAAATTATGATGATCCATAAATTAATTCGGTAATTACCACAAAAAGCACTGAGTTGGATGCAAGTTTCTTCTAATTTCAATGTGAATGGGAAGTTAGGACATAGCTTTTGATTGTATATTCCTTGAGAAACGTCGTAGCACGTTACAGAAAAGCTTTCTTTACTAAGAAAGATAAGCTGGAACACTTGACTCTGGCTGAAACTTTTTGGGTAGAGTTCTACAAGGATTACTTCCACTGGAGCATCTCCTGAATCTATGGTCACTTCGGATTCATCAAATATTTTATTCATGTATGTTTCTACATTTTCAGCAGTAACAGTGCTTTCTAATCTTCTAAATTGTGCCGGTAACTTCCATTCCGTCGGGTTCATAGGTTTGCAATGTAACCTCAACCATATTTTGCAACCCCACAACCTTTTGTTCACAACATGTGGCTTGGTAATTAGAATACTAACAGAATGCCAGAATAAGACAGGCAATAGCTTTGTTTTTGGACTTTTAGAAGTGGTTTTTATCATTTTATCCACGTATGCACACTTTGCACCTATCGTAACGTAAACAAAAACATGTCAAGAACTTTTCGTGTCAACAATAACAGCTGATTTGATTGTCATTTTTTTTGACACTTTGTTAATTGGCAGCTAAAAGTTAGAACATGCTGCAAATGTAGAAGCTTTGTACTATTCCGTCCTTTTTTTTCTTTGTCACTCATATGCGGTATCCGATAGCGGTCTCTGTCACTCTAGTTGTTACAAAACAATGCTTCAAACCTATCCTAAAACCGGAGCTTTGGAGCAAATAATTTTTTGGGAAAAAAATATTTTCATGATTGTGAATTTTTCGTTGTGTAATTTCTAAGTTGTTTCATACAGAACTGAATAGTATTAGAATTACATGTAGGTGATGTCATACACTGAGCTGGAGCATGGTTATCAGGGGTTGCGGCAAGCTGCTCAACCTCAGTTCTACGTCGGCGACGATGGAAATCTTGTACAGCTAAGATCTTCCGTAAGTTTGCCCTTCTGACGATGCTCTACCACGTATTTACTAGTAACAATTAGCACAAACATAGGAAAACTAACTGAGGTCATCGACCAAAGCTTGCGATTATGATGACCTGTCTTATCAGCAGTTCAACTTTGTCTGCAGACTGCATAAATATTAACACATACCAACCTAGCCAGTACCAGTAATCTTTATCAAACAAACTCAAAACACATATTTGCACTATTACTTCCTATGGATTATGATAAGCAATGAAACACAGTTCCAAGTTGACCAGCTACTATGATGAACGCATGATTATGGCCTAATTGTATTAGAAGCTTGAATATTATTTATAGCAACACAAGTATTGTGTAAACTTGTGTACAATGTTTTGTGAGGTAATGTAGTGTGTTAATTTATGTCAAGTTTATCTTACTTATCTTGCTCGCTGACCAATCAGTGGCAAGGTTACCTGTTATGAGTTATCATGGGAGATATGATCATTTAAAAGTGATAGATTGATAGTGCACAGTGATGGAGTGGCAGTGGCTAAAAGATTGGTGGCGACTCAAAAAATGGAGGAAAGGGAAGAAGGAACAGAATGATGATGAGATTTGTTATTGTGATGACTGTTTGCCTGATGTAAGATTTATTATACTTAAGTTTGTTGTGCTTTTGAAGACAGTGTAATGTTTCTATAAAATTTTATGAAGAAACAATATTTTTGTAAATTATGTATTAAGTACCTACTTACTTCTAAAATTGGAATCTGGAAACCATTGGATCCTTTAAATACAAATAGTTTCTTTGTAATTATACTATTTATCAGTAACATTGTCTCGCTTGCAATTTTCTAATCTATATTTCCAGTCATTGTGTTTTGACAATCTTAATATAAATAAAGCTCCACCCACACAAAGATGCACAAAACAAATATTGCACACTGGCTTGGATCTATGCCAAGAACAACAAAAGGCATGGAATGTGTCACTCATTGTGGCTCTGAACTAAATATGCCATTCATATTTTGTGTGCTCATTTGGAGGACAGGGTTGGACAGGTTTAGCACATACCATGAGAGTCGATGATAGCAATTTAATTTTGGGTATAAATGCTTTATTATGTACGACATAGTAGAAGTAGATAAGTACTCAATATAAGATCATCATTTTGAGTCAAAAGTCAATACTCATATAATCATTGAAGTTACAAATTTAATATGCCAGGAAAGAATTGCCAACAAACTCAGCTGTTCTTTCTAATGATTCTTTTATGAAGCTCAAGCAAGTGTCGAGTAAAATTGGTTGATTGATTTGACCCACTATTGTATTGGATATAAAGTATAGTACTATAAAGTGATGTGGTTTATAGAATGATGCATATATTATTACAAGTGTTGCCAATAAAACTAGCCTATGTTTCACTGCAAGTCATAATCTATCTATATACCAAATAACATCCAAATTGGTCCAGCAGTTTAGTCATTTACGTAACACTGTTCAAACAGACAGTTAGGTACTTTCAAATATATAATATTAAGTATTTTGAATTAGGTATAGTATTTTTAACATCAGTACAATATTCAGAGGTGGTCTATATATGTGTACGACTTGCCCTCATGGTGTGGTGTCCGAGTAGACTGCTCAAAAATTGGATGTGGGTTAGACTCCCGACTTTTGACAAATGTATACATAATCTGCAAAGTACATATGGCTACACTTCAAGCCATACATTTCCAGGATGACGTGACCTCTCACTGTACGGAAAGCCTACACAATGTGACATCAGCTTATACCGGAAATGTATAGCTTGTTGTATAACCGTGCTTACAAAGACAGAGACGTGTAACTGAAAGTAGTTATTTATATTTATTACTGTTTTGTTCAGGGAGAGTTGGACCTGTGTGAATCTCTAGACCCACACTGCGATGGCGGCGGCAAGAAAGTGGTGGTCGGCGTATGCGCCATGGCCAAGAAGTCTCAGTCCAAACCCATGAAGGAAATCCTCACGAGGCTCGATGAGTTTGAATACATCAAGATGCTGGTCTTCCCAGAGGAGGTTATCCTTAAGGTCTCGTCTTTGTCTAACATTACTGTGGAACAAAATATGATACTCTTTATTACAAATTATATTCCTATGGGTCTGACAATAAGTACAAGTTCTATCTTGCTGGAATTACCTTTATGTACTGTCAAACTGTGCCCAAACTAAAAATAATATATTTAAAATGATATTCGGTATTCCATTATTATTATTTAATACTTGCACAAAATACACGTGAGTGTACAAAAGTTGCTAAAAGCATTTTCTACCTTCCAACTTGGCTAACTTTGGTGTGCTAACTTAAAAGTACTAATATGATAGTACTTAAATTGATAAATACACATACTGAATTTTATTACATTATTTAAGATATATGATTATTAAGTTTTAATATATTGTATTAACAGCTGGTAGAGGACCTCAGCATTGGTCTGAAAACTACACGACTTATCAGCCCAACTTCTTAAATAACAGTTTTTTGGGTTGACAGCAATGGGCTGCACTGTTTATGTTCTTACAACTGGATCTTACCTTATATTAAAAGGAAAATATCCTCAAATCAGATTCAATGTTTGTTGTTCATCTTGTGATGTCCAATAGATTTGCTATTACTATCAATAATGCTTTTATTGCTATCATCTGTATTTGTCCTGTTTACGCAAATAAGGATCTTGAATACTGTTTTAATTAATAATAATTGCACAATAGTATTTGCATGTAGAGTAAAGAACTTTTTAATGATATTTTGTTTCACATGTTCCAAAGTAAGTAGTTGTTTTCCATTTCAAAACTAACCATGGTTGTACCTTCTATCTATACTTATTGACTACTACAGTAATGTACTACGGACAGTATGTAGATATCTGTATTATGTATCACTGTGGACTTATGAGCATGTTCAGTTCCATTGAATGGCTTCAGTAACTAAACATGCTTTGTTGTCGGTTTCGAGTTTCAAGTTCGTTAGTATCCATAATGCTTACAGCTTATTGCATTACATACATGTTCATATAATCAATATTCAGTAGAGTGCCAAGTGCAGTACCTTGCGCTATAACAATTGCTTCTCACATGAATGCACCCTGCAAAATTTTCTTTTGTTTTAATAAATGGTAAATAGAGGGAATTCAGTGTTGTGTTTTTGCAGGATCCGGTAGAAGAATGGCCGATCTGTGATTGTTTGATTTCATTTCATTCGAAAGGCTTCCCTTTGGATAAAGCCATTCAGTATGAAAAGTTAAGGAAGCCCTATGTGATAAACAATCTTCATATGCAATATGATATTCAGGTACTTATAATTACTACTAGCTTATTTTAGAAAATGATGAAATCAATGCCACAAAATAGATAAGAGCTGTCTATTTTGTGGCAATGCCCAACATCTCATCAATAGCATCTATTTACTATTTTCGGGCTACCCGAATGCCGCTAACATGGTTTAACGTTCAGATCACTTCCTGATCTCGGATCCAGTGGCGTAGCGTGAGTGTCTGCCGCCCGGGGCGGAAGTAAATTTTGCCGCCCTCTTATTTAGGTATTTCAATTTAATAGACTATAATATACAGTCATTCTAAAGAACTTTTCGGCAAGAACAGGCATCGTTATTGTGTATTGTACAGGTTACAAATAAAACGGTCATATATGTGTTTTACAATATAATAATCCCATTTATTAGAAAAATTCTTACATGTGTGCCACTTACATTGATATAACAGGTACAGAACACTTATGATTACACCTTGACGATCATCAAGATTGAGTTATTAGCGAATTGAATATAAAACATTAGCAAATTGACTTTCAATTAGAACTACGACGATACTGTTTTAAATTTTTATTGAAAGTAAATGTACTTGTTACAATTGAAAACAAAACTTGTCTTTAACTAAAACTTGAATTCTATTTTTTTTAAGAGCAGTCTTTTATTGCACTCTCAATGTCTATAGCATCACACACCTCTTACTCAATAGACAAGATAGCCAGATTGGTTAGCTTTAAAATACCTACTCATTGTTGATTTTTAATAATTTTGGATCAATTTCAATTTTGAACTATTTTTCTCACAATTGGCATTGCTTATGCGACAAAAATATGAAATGGTTGAAATATTTACAAGATATTATTATGTATTGTTAAATTTTGCCGCCCCTTAAAAGTGCCGCCTCGGGCGGGTCGCCCCTGCCGCCCCTACTACGCTAAACCACTCGGATCATAGATTAATCTAACTAAAGTTTTTATTTTGTATGCAAAATTAGATACTATGTATATACTTAATCAATTCACATAAGTAATTGAGCTGTGTAATGAATGCGCAAAAAAGACTAACAGTGTTTACATAAAAAAGGGAGCAATTTTTATGTAAAAAATATTATAGGTGATATTTGACTTTTCAGGATAGAAGAAGAGTTTATGCAATACTAGAGAGTGAAGGTATTGAAATTCCTAGGTATGCCGTTTTAGATAGAGATTCACCTGACCCAAAACGTAAGTAGTTTACAGTATTTTGACCCATTACTAAAGATATGTAGAATATTTCTCATAACAAATTGCTAAAGTTTACAATAAAACAGATTTCTAATTAATTATGCTTGACTATGGTATATGTTAATATATGAAGTAATTGATAGAGCAAAGCGAGATCTCCAAACCAACTAGGGCAAATCGGCGTTGTATGTATGTATGTTTGTACGAGGATAACTTTCGAAGCATTTATCCGATCAGCGTGAAATTTGGTATATAGGTAGTGTGGTGTGCCACAATTTTGGTGTGACTAAATGAGCTGAAAATGTGGAGGGGGGGGGGGGGGGGGGGGGGAGATATTGGGGTGCAAGAGGGGTAAAAAACCATAATGGGAATATCTGGTTAAGTGGTACGTTTAATAAAAGGTCTTTGTGAGTACATTTTGACCCCGTTTTTATTTTTATTTTGAACCTAAGTTTTTAAAAAATTCACAGTGTACACACCAGTGACCCCACAGTGGTGAAATTTGGTATGCTCGTAGTTTTAGTAACACAATTATAGGCAAGAAGTCTGAAATCCAGAATAATTACTATTTCTACCCCTTAAAAGTAAATAATTAAATTAAGGGAATTTCTATTCCCTTAATTCTACCAATTAACATGAACTTCCGTTACCTGTAATTTGAATGAAACTGTAGGTCAAGTCCGAGTTGGTTATGAATTTCGGGGCACTATTTTGATAGTTGAAGATTAAAATATTATTTTTTGGTTTTTATGGGAGACTCGCGAGATCTCAGTTCGGAGCGAACCACTAGTTTACCATAATCGCTCAGTCTTCCCGTGGTCATTTGAATATCGTTAAATATGTATTGTAGTTTTTCGAAGTGCCCCTGGCATTTAGAATTTTATCAAATACGTCTCTGTATAACGTAATGTAAGAAAGAAGTGCATTAAAATACTAAATAGATGGACTAACACTTCAATCTTTTACTTACTTACTCCATTGACGCAGGGACCCAAAGTGAGTCTTGGCCTCCGATATGAGAACTCTCCACTTTCCTCTGTCCATTGCCATCTCTTGCCAGTTTTCGGCTCCCAGGTCGCGCAGGTCAGCCTCCATCCTGTCGTTCCAGCGATACTTGGGACGACGGCCAGTCGGTCGGCCCAAGTATGCTCTCTTTACGCTTCGATCTTCACCCATTCGCAGTAGAAGGCCGAGCCAGCAGAGTCAGTGTGACTTGTATTCTCCTATGATGTTAGGCTCGGCCACAAGATCTTCTACTTCGGCGTTTTTACGGGCCCTCAGGCTATCATCTTCTCTCCTTACTGGACCCAGGATTTTCCAGAAAACTTTTCTCTCTCCTACTAAAAGCTGATTCTCCTCCTTCAGGGTTAGCGTCCATGCTTCAGAACCATACATGAACATCAATCTTTTGTTAAGATCAATTTTTTTTAAGAGATAAACTTCTCTCCATACATCTCAGTCTGAAAAAAATTAAGAAATGCCTTAGTATCTATTCACGCAAACGAGTCTTCAATAATAATATAAATTAAGTACATAAATATGGCTAGACATTTCACATAGCGCTATCTAGCCCCAAACTAAGCAGAGCTTGTACTATGGGAACCAGTTATTTGATATAATACATACATATAATATATAGAAAAACAGCCAGACCTGGAACAAATACCTGTAGATCATACAAACATTTGTTCCGCGGCGGGAATCGAACCCGCTACCTCCTGCGTCTCAGCCGGCTATTCGCCCACTGCACCACGGAGGTCGTCTTCAATAATAATCTCTGTACTAATAGTCATCGTTCATCTTTCAGATCATGAACTAGTGGAATCTGAGGATCATGTGGAGGTGAACGGAGTGGTGTTCAATAAGCCGTTTGTAGAGAAGCCTGTCTCGGCTGAGGATCATAACATTTACATTTATTACCCCACCTCCGCGGGTGGGGGGAGTCAAAGACTATTTAGAAAGGTGAGAAATTACCTTACTGTTAGAGATTGTGGATTATTTTATCATACTGGGGCAGTGCCTCCATATTATATTTTCTGGTTCTAAAACTACCTTATGGAAAAAATTGGTTGTCTGTAAAGTCGGTTTACGGACGATAATTTTACGTGATAACGAGAGAGATAGATGCGTCACAAACCGAACGCTTAGGCCGATCGTGCCTCACTATCGCTTGTTCCGCGCTCTCGCTTGCACGCTCGGCTCAGGCGGAACGTGACAACGAGTCATGCTTTTTCGTGCGTACAGCTGGCGTTCATCGATATATACACTCTAAAACAATTGTTTTATCGATTCTGAATCAAATTATTATCAGCTATTACCTAAAAAAACGTAAATGGACTTAAATAACAATGTCGGTCGTTGTATTTAAGTCATTTAGTTTTTTTGAGACTAGTCGTGCCAACTTTTGATCAGAAAGTCTTGTGTTCAAATCCCAATTAAGTTCTTCCAAAAGATAGTACTTTCTAAAATGTTAATAAAGAAAATCAGTACATTAACTAGGTCATAAAAGTTCACATCGTAAATACAAAATCGATGGCGTGCATTTATTTATGAATGTAGCATCGATGACTCTAAAAACTGCCATACATTATTTATAACACCGTCGATCAATTTTTGTAAGCAATACAAGACGGGCAGTGCCTTATTGGATACCCAGATGCATCGACGAACGCACTTACGTAAATTCCAGTACATTTATTACAAATATTACTTTTGAATTTGCGAAAATCTCCGAAGAAATTTAGTCAGTAAATTTAAATTGTGATGATCGCGGGAATACGTTCCAGGCTAGGCTTAGCATAAACACACTAGAACAGTTTATCTATGTAGGAATAGAGAAAAATTATATTTTAGCGTTTGATTCTATTTTGATGTAAATTTAATTTATTTTGTTATTGTATTTATTGTTCTTCTGAAAAATCAAGTTAAATTAGATAAATGATTTCCTAACATTTTTGTCTGTCCGTCTGTCTGTCACCAGGCTGTATCTCATGAACCGTGATAGTTAAACAGTTGACATTATCACAGATGATGTATTTCTGTTGCCGCTATAACAACAAATACTAAAAACAGAATACAATAAATATTTAAGGCAGGCTCCCATACAACAAATGTGATTTTTTTTGCTCGTTTTTGCTCGATATTGATAACGGCAACAGGTAGACGCTTGAAATATTCATAGACTATTTAGTTATATATTCACTTTAAAAATGAATAATTAAATTAAAATAAAACAAATATTTAAGGAGGCCTCCTATACAACAAACGTGATTCTTTTGCTCGTTTTTATAGATAATGGGACGGAACTTTTCGTGCGCGAGTCCGACTCGCGCTTGGCCGGTTTTTAGGTAATGAAGTTGACGTAACTAAGTGTTCTTTATGTCCTTATGGTTAGAAATAAATATATGTATACGAAAAATGCTGAAGAAACATTTATACGGTCTCGTGTAATTATATTTAACGCTAAAATGTCTTTTCACAACTATGTATTTACTAGAAATCTTTCTACGTTTTACAAGCACGGAATAGAGGAGGACGTTTCCTCGTGGCCTAACTAGGTTGCCTAACTGGTTTGGCCACGAGGAATCATATTTCTTTAGGGCCTAACTTCTGCGTGACAGAGGAATAGATTCTACCAGAAAGGGTCTCTACCCTTTACCCAGAAGTGGGTGCTTCGGGGCCGAGATATTGGACGTGGTTTTCATTGTAAAATGTCTTGTAATTTTCAGATAGGGAGCCGTAGTAGTATCTATTCGCCAGAATCAAGAGTAAGGAAAACAGGATCGTTCATTTATGAAGATTTTATGCCGACTGACGGTGAGTTCTTTGAATTAGCTTGTGAAATGATAGTGGTAGTTTGACGACCTCCGTGGTGCAGTGGGCGAATAGCCGGCTGAGACGCAGGATGTAGCGGGTTAGATTCCCGCCGCGGAACAAATGTTTGCATGATATATACATATTTGTTCCGGGTCTGGTTGTTTCTCTATATATTATAAGTATGTAATTACAAAAAAAAATGTATATAAGTATTCTATCAGTTATCTGGTTCCCTTAGTGCAAGCTCTGCCTAGTTTGGGGCTAGATAGCGCTGTGTGAAATGTCCAGCATTATTTATTTATTCATTTTATAAGTTTAGCGATTTGATAAAAAAAATTGAACTAAATATATAATAGGAGTGGGAACGTCTTGCCTGAGTCTGTGTTTTCTGATAACTACAACCTAGGGATCTTCAAGTCGCTAGTGAATAGGTTTCTTGTAGGCAAGCGTGTACCATCGTAGACTGCATCATCGCTTACCATCAGGCGAGATCGTGGTCAAACGTTGGCCTATAATATATATAACAAAAAAAAATAGTTGAAATAGTGAAAAATGTATAAGTAAGCTTCCTTCTTAATAGAGTACTTAAAAGTAAAAGAAGTTTTCAAGAATTTATCACATTAATATTATAAATGCGAGTGTTTGGATGTTTGTTTGTTTGTTTCTTACTTCATCCCAACGTAACGGCTGAACCGATTTTGATGAAATTTGGTATATAGATAAACTATGGCCTGAATAAAAACGTAGGCTACTTAAATATTGACAAAATATGCGAAGCCGCTGGCGCCTTTGCGACAATGTCGCTTAATCAGTTTAACAGGTACCTACGTACATGATGAATGAATATGATTTGTTTACCTTTTTATACGGGCTATTTCATTGATATTTTAGGACTTGATGGGTTGTTTGAAATTCTTAAATTTTCTATGGTAATGAACTTTTGAATAAAACCTATTTTACAACATTAAACATTAACCCTACCCGTATTTTAATATAATGTCGTACATAGCAAAACACATAGCGTAGAGAAACAACCAGAGCCGAACAAATATCTGTGGATCGCGTAAACATTTGTTCCGCGGTGGGAATCGAATCCGCAGTCTCCTGCGTCTCTATTCGCCCACTGCGCGACGGAGGACGTCGAAATAATGAACTACATAGTGTCTGCTTTCGCTAGAAATTTGCTACTGGTATCCCTAGTTTTGTATGAGGGCAGAATCCAATAGCCCGCTTAGTTTTCTAACGGGGGCAGAATCCAATAGACTTGTATTAAATTGCAGGCACAGACGTAAAAGTGTACACAGTAGGGCCTGACTACGCGCACGCTGAAGCGCGCAAGAGTCCCGCCCTCGACGGTAAGGTAGAACGCGACTCGGAAGGCAAGGAGATACGGTACCCTGTCATATTGTCTAACCAGGAGAAACTGATATCGAGGAAGGTCTGCCTGGCTTTTAAGCAGACTGTATGTGGATTTGATTTGTTGAGGTGAGAATTGTATTTTTATTACTAAAACTGTGATCCTAACATCTTGACTAAAGTGATATAGATAGATAATGTAGAATGAGATAGAATATGTCTGCCATCGCATTATACTTACACGTTTCCTTCTATTTTTTATGTATAGTGAAGAAGCGGCTTTATAAGAGGATCGTTTCGCTTGCTATTACTTTCTAGATTGAATTTAGATCAAAATAGAATACTCGCTTTGCTTATTTTACCCTGCCATTTTTATTGGCTCGTTTTGCTCGCCATCTCAATGAGGTATTTGGAGTTGGAAACACCACTCTCCCTCATAAGTCATTTATTCTTTGCTGATAATAGGTTACAAAATAAGGTCTTAAATATGCTTAAAGATATTATCTGCCGGTTAGGGCTTGCAAAGTTATACAAATTCTTGTCAGTGTTACAATCAGTGATCGGAGTAGGTAGAGCTGTTTAGGTTCATTGACCGCAAACATTGATGTTAATATGGATATTCCATTAGATTCCGACTAATCCTCCGGAATTGCTTGAAGCTGCATCGTATTATAGAAAATATTATGAAGAAATAATGAATGATGTTTCTCGATTTGAGCTTTGAATCAATGGCAATACGAAATGCGAAAAATATTCTAAAAAAAGAGAATCTACGGAATCAATTAGTGTATATAGAAAATCATTATACGATTATTTTACTTTCTTTAAAAGAGTTGCAGAAACGAAATTTAACATTAAACGACTCATTTTTGGCTTTTGATCAAGTCAGAGCTGCTTTAAATGAGTGTGATTCTGATAGAATAAAAATTGAAAAAGTTTTGGATAGGAATCCTGACATCTATATCCTCAGAGGATTTGAAAAAAATTTGTCAAAAAATGAAGTAAATGATGAAATTTTGTCATATAAATTTGTTCCACTAACATCCACAGATGTCGAACGCTCCTTTTCTACATATAAATGGGTGTTAGATGTAAAAAGAAATAGACTAAAATTAGAAAATTTAGAAAAAATAATGGTAATATATTTTAACTTAGGTCACTTAGGTACTCAGTCCAAGAAATAGATAATTTCTTGGTCTAGTTCGTCTTGAGCTTCAGTCACAGATGTCGAAAGCTCCTTTTCTACATATAAATGGGTGTTAGATGTAAAAAGAAAAGGAGCGTTCGACATCTGTGGATGTTAGTGGAACAAATTTGTAGACAAAATTTCATCATTTACTTCATTTTTGACAATTTTTCTTCAAATTCTCCAAGAATGACATTTTTTGTTTGAATAAGTAAATTATTGTTTAACGTGTTGATCAATTTAATCAGGATTTTATTGTAAATACATATAGCTTGTCCTGTTTGTATATTTTAATTTTTTGAGGAACAAATAATTTGTATGGTAATATGTTCTTGTACAACTTCAGAATGATAATGTTAAATGATTGTTGAGTCTTGTATGAATATAAGAAATTGTTACGTAAAAAAATATATGTGGTTTAATGAATCAAGTTTCTATCTATTTAGTATACTATCCTTAAACCCGTCCTTATACTTGCCCGTCGGAGAGGAAGTGTATTCTTTCATTACTCCTTAAGGCGTAAATAGCTTTTTATTATTTTTCTACTTAAAAAGCAAATCCCGGGATTTTGGGAATATCCATATTATTCTTACATATGGCAAGTACACAAAATAGCTCTACCTAGTCCGATCACTGATTACAATACACCAACAGTTAATTTCAAAATAATATTAGATTCATCATAATGTCAAAAAATCGTTGTTCAATTCTTTATTGCACAACCAGAAAAATGTACAAATGGAAGACTTAATGCTAAAAGCATTTTCTACCAGTCAACCGTGACAGGTAAAAACTTAGGTTAGCGTGATTAACTAGTACAAAGTAGTATCATTATTATTATTATCATCAGCCCTTTGTGTCCCACTGCTGGGCAAAAGCTTCCTCCATTCTTTCAAAAGATGGAGGGACGAGCTCACTGATTTCCGAGCGGATTGGACCATCTTAGCGCCTGAAAGAAGTGTCTGGAAGTAGTATCATTAGCAGAGTAAAATTCCTCTCTCGTTATTTCCACATCTACGCACTGCTGCATAAAGGCCTACTCAAACGCCATTATTTATTTAAATGGAAAAAGTTTTATTTTGAACTAAAGTTTTATTCAAATACAATTTATAGTTTGACCATTAGTGCTGTGCACTCCCTGAGGTATGCGCGGCGAGGTGGGAGGCAAAGAAAAAACTGCATGAGTTCACATGAGATCAATACATGTCGGACATATCTTACGATATCAGTTTGCATTTCTAAGGCAAGACTTGTGGCGGAACGATGGTCGGAGGCTATCTATCTGTAATATATAATACTTACTTAGTTGATTAAAATGTAACTTAAATATACTCATATTTTATTAAAAATATGCAGGTGATAAATAAGAACTAAACTTATAATTCAAAGGACTGGTTTTATTGAACATTTTTTATATTTACTAACAATTATATATTCTAACGAAAGTTATTCTGACATAGTTTCTGTTTCAACTTCATCTTCCATTTCATATCACGAGATAACGCACGACCCATCTTTGAATATTTATCTCATGTGCGTCTGACATAGACAGTCCGATACAAATAACACTACCTGCCGCCACGAGCGTTGACGGCGAACTGACAGAGCGCAGCAGCCGATTCTCCCCCCCGTCTCGCCGCGCGCATACCTCAGGGAGTGCACAGCACTAATGGTCACACTATACCAAAAAGTTTCACAATATAAGTGTAGACTTTAGTTGGTAATGGTCCCCGCTTTAGGTTTAGCCTGGACCCTGTATACTGTATGTAGACGTAATTTCTTACAGAGCAAACGGCAAATCCTTCGTCTGCGACGTCAACGGTTTCTCATTCGTGAAGAACTCAAACAAATACTACGATGACTGCGCCAAGATCCTCGGCAACATGATCCTACGGGAGCTGGCTCCGACACTGCACATACCGTGGTCGGTCCCCTTCCAACTGGACGACCCGCCGATAGTCCCCACCACGTTCGGCAAGATGATGGAGCTCAGATGTGTGGTGGGGGTGATCAGGCACGGGGATAGAACGCCTAAGCAGAAGATGAAGGTGGAAGTTAGGCATCCAAGGTAAGAGTAAGTTTTTATAACAACTTGGTTTCGCAGGTATGCTTTCCTTTTCTTCTATCTATTTATACTGTACAGCCTCCAGCACCAACTGTTAGATATTAGCCTCTATCGCGCCAATCCGATCGGTCTTGAGCAAGTACGATCCGTTGCTATCCAAATTCCATTACGAGATCGTTAGACCATCGGACCGCAGCCTGTGGTCTCACTCTGTGACTGCCTTGGTCCACCTGTTGTCATCCCGCCTGTCCATCTCCACTTAAGCCTCGCAATTCGTATACCTACATCTTCGACTTTAGTTCGACGTCGGATATCGAGTTTTGGTGTACGATCAATGACTTTTCCTCTAGTAGAAGTAAACAGCACTGTGTATTTCTCGGAACCAGTAACAAACCGTCACAGGCTTCTGCCTATATAAACAAGTGGTTCGCCCCGAACTTCTTCTTCGAAGAGATCTTGCGAGTATACCATAAAAACAAAAAATATTATTCGTAATCTTTGACTATCAAAATAGTGCCACGAAATCATAATCAGAGTACTTGACCTACAGTTTCATTCAAATTACAGGTAACGGGAGTTCATGTTAATTGGACCAATTTTGGGGTAGAAATTGCAGTTATTCTGGATTTCAGACTTTTGCCTATATTTGTGTCACTAAAGCTATTCATACCAAATTTCAGCACTGTGAGGTCACTGGTGTATCCTGTGTCAAAGTTCAGTTTTTATTATGGCTATTAACTTAAAACCACAAAGTTTAAACTAAAAATTAAAACGGGATCAAAATGTACTAATACCTTACCTTTCATTTGACGTCTCACTTGACCTAATAGTCTCATTATATTTTTTTATTACCCTTGTTGAACCCCAATATCCAATAACAAATATAACAACCCCCCAACATTTTTAGCTCATTTAGTCACACCATAATTGTGCCATCCCTACCTACCTAAGTATAAAATTTCACGATCATCAGATCAACGCTGTGAAAGTTATCCTCGGACAAACAAACATACGTACATACATGCAACGCCGCTTTGCCCTAGTTGGTTTAGAGATCTCGTTTCGCTCGATCAATAATGCTGGGCATTTCACACAACTGTATCTAGCCCCGAACTAAGCAAAGCTTGTAATATGGGAACCAGATAACTGCTTATTTATGGAACCCAGACCTTCAATCATCTATTTGTTTGCACGATCTACAGATATTTGTTCCGAGTCTGGGTGTTTCTTTATAATTATACGTATGCGCTTACAAAAAAAAGTACTAAGTATTTTATCAGTTTGTTTGAAATGTCCAGCATTATTATTATATTTCTTTCCAGATTCTTCGAGATATTCGAGAAATACGACGGCTACAAACGCGGTCACGTGAAACTGAAGAAACCGAAGCAGTTGCAAGAGATATTGGACATCTCGCGCGCCCTGCTCTCGGACATCCACACGAGGCACGCCGATCCCGAGATAGAAGAGAAACAGGGCAAGCTTGAACAACTGAAGAGTGTTTTAGAAATGTAAAAACATTTTAAAGTCTAATTCTTAAATATTGATTTTGTTAGCTAAGTATTAACGCCATCATCATCATCATCATCCAAAGCCTGACTTCATCTAGTGTTGGGTATAGGCCTCCCCAAATTTGTGCCATCCACCACGATCCTGCGCTAGTCTCACCTACTGAGGCCCGCGACCTTTACGATGTCGTCCACCCATCTCGCTGCTGGTCGTTCTACCCTTCTATACCCTCTCCTCGGCCACCATTCAGTCACTGTCCTGCTCCATCTGTCATCACCACGTCTAGCCAAGTGTCCCGTCCAAGACCATTTGAGCTCCATAACTCGAATCCCAACGTCATGAACCTTCGTTCGTCTACGGATCTCGACGTTTGGAACTCGATCTATGAGATTGATGCCGAGCATGGTACGCTCCATGGCTCTCTGTGCAACTCTTAACCTGTACACACTCTCCTGCGTGAGCGTCTGTGTCTCGGCACCTGGGGATATTAACGCCATCTCTTGGAAATCCTAAACAACAGGACGTCCAATATGGCATCTTGGCACTGCGAGCTGGCGTCAAAATTCAAATAATTGTAATCTAAAAAAAACAGTGACACGGCTTATGATTGGTACATAGCTTGCAGAACTGACGGCCGTTGCCGCAGAAAAGTCCTAGAGGAGAGACCACGCACTAGAAAGCGCAGCGCAAAAGCTAATAAAAAAAATGAAATTTGCAGGTACGGCCACTTCTCTGGCATCAATCGGAAAGTGCAGATGAAGTATCAGCCGCGAGGAAGGCCACGGGGATCCAGTTCTGATGATGGTAATCTATTTAGTAATACCTCTTTATTCAGAAATATCACATCAATATATGTCTAAATTGAAAGTACTCACCAATAGGAACAGCTTTCACTAACTTTTGAAACTATCACGGGACGGGATATTTATCGTGATTTGTAAGTTTTTGAATATTCCGATATTCAAAAACTAGTTAAAAACTCGGGACTTCTTTTAGTGAAAATAGAGCTTGTTTATTGATGATCACCTGGACGGTTCACCTCGTAAAGGTTTCTGAAGTAGTCTGATACACCATGTTTACTATGAATAGCTCTTAACATCATTAACGTTGGTTAATTAACATCCACTGGACATTATGCTTCGGTAAACAAACTCAAATTGGCTTCCAACAACTTCCAAATTAGCAATTTTGTAAAACGCATTTTGAAATGTTAAAAATGAAAGATTAAGACTTTGGAAAGATATTAATAAACACAGCTTTTCTATCCGAGAGTTGCATTGACCCACAACTTGATTATTATCAAAGAAAAATAATCTTTATTCATAGCAATCATTAGTTCATCCATTGACTTTGCACATCATAAATTGTGCTTAAAAACTGAAACTGTGTTATATGCTGAGCACAAAATATACCTGTTTGTTCCTTGTTACTATGTTGTGTACTCCGGCTTTCCTTCAATACATGCTTATAGTGAGACAGCTAACAATAATCCCTTCTAGATATAATTATTGTTTTCAGCTGAACAGCATTCTGAAGTTCATACCTGATATATATGACCTGTCTGTGATTCAATCTTCATCATTCGGAGCCATATGGTCGGGTTGGGATGCAAATGAAAGTTTAACATTAATAAATAAATATTGCTGGACATTTCACACATCGCTATCTAGCCCCAAACTAAGCAGAACATGTACCAGATAACTGATAGAATACATGTATACTTTTTTTTGTAAATACATACTTATATAGAAAAACATCCAGACCCGAAACAAATATCTGTAGATCATGCAAACATTTGTTCCGCGGCGGGAATCATACCCGCTACCTCCTGCGTCTCAGCCGGCTATTCACCCACTGCGCCACGGAGGTCTTCATGAAATGTTACTTATATCACTCACTTATATTTAAGTTCGTATACCTATTAACACAAATGGACTTGAATAATTTAATTAATTAATCGTATATACATTTGTTAATTATTCTTCTCGCCCTGCTTTAAGGCCTTGTCCAGAAAGGGCGAATTCGCCGTGAATCGATACGCGCGGATTCATACGCGCGTTGGCGAGATACTTAGCGCCAATACACTGCGTCCACAAGCATCGCGCGAATACAAAATACGCGCGTAAATCGCGTGCGAGTTAGAAGATACTAGAGACGCCTTGTTGCGTCCAGATTACGCGCGAACGTTAGAGCGAGTGCATTTTGATACTGAATTATTTATCCATCCCCAAATGGTCGCGCGTTGGTACGCTCCTTCTGGACGCAACGGTCGCGCGTAATACGCACGAGAGAATCGCGGCGAATTCGCCCTTTCTGGACAAGCTTTAAACCTAACTTAATGCGAATAACTTTTATAAAAACTTTGCTTTGTAATTAGTAAATTCACTAAAGTAGAATGCAACACATTTTCTTAAAGTGCTTTTAGCGTAGTACTCATGCTCTGTACAGCTCTTTAACATCTAACTTGTCTTCACAGTAGGTATTGTTACAGTAGGGGCGGAGGGCGACCCGTCCCTCGTGCTGATCCTCAAGTGGGGAGGGGAGCTGACCCCCGCGGGGCGAATACAGGCGGAGGAGCTGGGGAGGATGTTCCGGTGCATGTACCCAGGCGGGCAGGGGAGGCATATTCCTGGTAAGTGGCGATGCAGATATTGTTCTTTTTAAACGACTTCAAAAAAGGAGGAGGTTCTCAATTCAACTGCTTTTTTTATGTTTCTTACCTCAGAACTTTTAACGGGGTTAACCGATTTTGATGATTCTTTTTTTATTTGAAAGCTGGTGCTTCCCGTGTGGTCCCATTTCCATTTGGTCCATTTCTGACAATGGCATCCTTAAGAAAACCATATGAGTCTTAAATTTGTTTAATTTAACTCAGAACTCCGTTATATATCAACCGATTTGGAAAATTAGTTTTTTATTTGAAAGGACTTTTAGATTGATCCCCTGGAAATTTCATCAAAATTGGTAGAGTAGTTTGGTTTTTGCTGTTATCTGAAGTTGATTATACTTTTGTTAAAAAATTACTTGTTATTGACAAACCACGCGTGCGAAGCCGCGGGTGGTAACTAGTATTTAAAAAATTCTGAAGTGTCTGTGGGTATTTCCAATCACTATATTCCCTCTTACATTAAACAATACGTAGAAACAAACTAATAACTTTTTTTCAAAAATATAATTGACCAAACTACTGTACCGATTTTGATGAAATTTATATGGGACTAATTTGAAAATACTTATAACCTTTCAAATAATAAAAGCATTTTCCAAATCGGTTGTTCTGAGCCAAAATAAATACTACCGAATTAATAATCTCCGTTTTGAAGTCGTTTAATAAACAAACTTTATTATCAGGTGAAGCCGGCACCCAAGGCCTAGGCCTTCTCCGTCTCCACTCCACGTTCCGTCATGACCTGAAGATCTACGCGTCTGACGAAGGCCGCGTGCAAATGACGGCGGCTGCGTTCGCCAAGGGACTGTTGGCGTTGGAAGGCGAGCTTACGCCAATATTGGTACAAATGGTCAAATCGGCCAACACGAACGGCCTGTTGGACAACGACTGTGATTCATCTAAGGTTCAGAATATGTAAGTAATTTTTCTTCACTAATGCTTTGACACTTGGCAAGGAGGAAAGACGGAAGATGGACGAGGGCAGCAACCGAGGGGTGGCCGCAAGATGGTCGTAGACCAGTTGGCAGACCACCAGCCAGATGGTCGGACGACATCGCGAGAGTTGCGGGAAGGCAATGCACAGGACTGGAGAGAATGGCGTGATAACGAAAAGGCCTATATCCAGCAGTGGGTGGATGTGGGCTGAGATGACGATGATGATGAATGCTTTGAAAGTTGGTCATTGTAAACTCGATATCAGCTACGTAAATGCGATTTACGGCCGTCGGTAAATTTGAAAGAAGAATGAGGATCTTTGCATTCGTAATAAGCTAAAATGAAATACAATCTCCACGACAAATCCTTATTTATATTACATAATTACATCAAAATGAAAGAGGCTACTTTCATAATCATTACATAGTATAAAATGAAGTCGCTTACGCTGTCTGTTACCTTAGATCTTTTAAACTACTCAACGGATTTTAATGCAGTTTTCAGCAATAGATAGAGTGATTCAAGAGGAAGGTTTATATTGTTACGAGCTGAGGGTTCGGGATAAAATAATTAAAATGAATCTAACCAAAATAACACTTACTCAACACTAAAATGATAAATACACGTGCTTAATCACAAGGATTCACAACACAATAAATCACACCACTGTTACAATAAACCACTAAAAGTCACCCAAATGTTCGCACGTATCGCCAAATCAAGACTGACTGCCCGAGCGTTTCTACGCACTATTTATACCGCGCATTATTTCCAGAACCTTCTCGACGTTTCTATTAGTTACTAGAAAAGTGTAGGTATTTCGACTAACTACTTATTTCTTAATCTGTGAAACTGTAGGTAATAACGTGGTATGTAGGTATATTCCATACCAAGTATTACCTATTCTGTGACACAGTAGGTATAACTTCGAGAAGTCGACTAATTACTTTACTATTACTTATTCTGTAACAGCCTCGGCGTAACAATATGTATAATACATACATAGTAACTGCGAAAGTAACTGTTTGTTTGTTACCTTTTCATAACTAAACGGCTGAACGGATCGTAATGAAATTTTTGGCAAGGGATTATATCCTGGGTAAGGAAATAGGCTACTTTTTACCAGAGTGCGCAAAAGGAGGGTAATGTTTTTATTGAAATACCACGCATGCAAAGCCGCGTGCTGGTCAGCTGGTATTCTATAATCGGGTGTAGGTAAGCGATTAATAGTACCCTCTACTCATAGCGTATTCGCTCGTTTGTCAAAATATTTCGGGTGTAATAGTTCGCTTATAGTCGTTAGGTATTGAGCTGTTCTGTTCCGTTGTCCTGGGGACAACGGGGCAAGTTGGATATTTGGTATTTTCAAAATCGTCAACATTTTTGTCGCAAATAACTTTTTTTTGTAATATTTTTGTCAGGATAATAAATAACTTATTCTACGGCCCATAATGATATACGTTAGCCTAAAAAACATCTATATATATGTATACACAGTGGTGGTCATATAATTACAGACACTGGAAGCATACTAAAATAACTATGCTATTCCTCTGTAAATTTTTTATCAGACTGCCATTGGAACTTGCTACACAATAAAGAAATATTTGTGATGATATTGTGTGATGATAAAACAAAATAATGTAATGTAACTGTGAATCTAAGTATTATTAAATAAATAAATAAATATTTACAATAAAACTTACCCGTTCCTATATTTTATTCGGCTTATCTTATTTGTAAGCAGTGTAAACTTAAAAAATATCTGGCCATATAATTAAAGACATTCCATTTGCTTAAAAGAAATAAATATATTGAAATTATTTTTATTACATAAAATTCCTACCACATTTTATACAAATCAATATTTGGTCGCATGCCCTTTTGCAGCAATACCAGCACGACATCTCTTGGGCATGGAAGCGATCAATTTCGTACACGCTTGTAGCGGAATTTGCTCCCATGCTTCTGTAAAAACTGTGTAAAGTTGATTGGCGTTTGATGTACGCTTTGTCGCCACTGTCTTCTTCACGGGGGCCAATAAAAAACTGTCAGACTGATTCCTTAAGGAGTTTTTTACTACTTTTGCAGTGTGTTTCGGATCATTATCCTGTAAGAAAGTCCAAATGGCCGGTAAATTTTGCTCGGCATAGGGCAACATGGCTTCTTCTAAAATATTCTTGTACTGGTATTTATCCATATTGCCCTTTATCTTCCTGACAGGTCCGACACCAAGTCCTGAAAAACAGCCCCACACTTTGATATTTCCACCTCCATGTTTGACTACTTTCTTGATGTACTTTGGATCCATTTCTTTGTTCGGGAAGCGTCTAAAATATTGTTTTCCGTCAGAATTAATCATATTCTTGTTTCATCCAAAAAAGCACATTTTTCCACTCTCGTTCAGTCCAGTGTTCATATTTTTTAGCAAACGTTAACCTTGTCATAACATTTTGCTTTTTCAAAAGTGGCACCTTCCGAGACACTCTTCCGGTTCAAGTTTGCCTCACATAGTCTCCGTCTAATTATTCTTGCAGACACACCCGTCGACCCTCCTGCACCAAATAATTTTGAACGTATCAGTTCTGACCCTTTGAACGGTTCTTTTTTTGCCAACAATACCATCTTAGAGTCTTCCCGCGGAGTAGTTTTCCTAGATCTCGGTTTTCTAGATACGTTTTCGGTCGTATTTAACTTCTTGAAATATTTTATAGCATTCATAACCATGTCCTTAGAACAGTTCAAATGGTTTTCGATTTTTCTGTATGACCAACCTTTGTTATGAAAGTTCAAAATAATCTTTGTAGTGGACAAATCGCAACTCTTGTTTTTTCCTATAATTATTCGTTTAAAACTTTAAAACGTATTAATTTTAATACAAAAAGTGTAATTTTATAAGTAATATCGACGTTTCATGAAAATACGCGACAAAACAAAGAAAACACGGATTGTAGTGTTTTTTTCTTTTATTAAATTCAGAACACAGCTTTTACTGTCTTTAATCAGCTGGTCAGATACAAGCACTTTAAAAAAGTTTGTGTTACGTTCCCATAGTGAGCAGTGTCTAAACTAATAAGGAACAAAGTAAGGAACACAACTTTTTTGTCCCTTAATACAACGTCATGTATAATTTAGTAACAATTACATTATATTTAATGCCTATATTAGCTAATAATAGTACCATAATCAAGATTTTTGTGATCAATTAGGAGATGTCTCTAATTATGTGACCACCACTGTATATATGTATATATAAAACAAAGTCAGGTTAGTTACACCATGTATAACTCAATAACGGCTAGACCGATTTTGATGATCTTTGATTTGTTGGATTTTTTGCCGCCCCGAATAGTAGAATAACTATTAAAATAACGGTAAAATTCACGCAAAAAGATTTTATGAAGAAAATTCATTTTCTCATAGATAGATGCAGCTAATGATGACCAATTGACAATTGTACCGACATTGGCAGCCCGCGTCATATGCATGTTAGTTACGAAGTTCGGCGGATCAGCTAGTATTATAATAAAAACTATTTATTTACGATATAAACACCGCAATTTTAGACGTGAGTTCTCGGAAACGATGAAATACTACCCTTCGGCCAAAAAAAATCTATCTTTATGAACTCAAATTAACCCTGAGGCGAGACTCCAAACGCTCGACCCTCAAATTAACCCTGAGGCGGGACTCCAACCACTCGACCTTCAAATTAACCCTGAGGCGGGACTCCAACCGCTCGACCCTCAAATTGAAATTGTTATGTGTCGATATAATGATGATGGTTCATAGAATGTATGGATGTTCATAGATAGGTATGTCAGTATAATAATAATAATCAAATGAGTAGAAATAATGAATAACCTATATGCAAAGTACATATAATATATTAAAATATCGAATAAATTGTATAGTGTAAACAGCATGCCTACCTATTTAGATGGGAAAACATAGTCTGCCTTTCTGTTGCTATACCCTGCGGAGGTTCATATGTGAAACAATCTACCTACTACTCGTAGCATCTTGGTTACCATGTGAAAGCAATAACTGTGTTGAGTACTAGCTGTTGCCCGCGACTTCGTTTGCGTTATACTACTAAATGTGTAGGTAATCTAGAAATAAAGCTAAACTCGCTGTTGCAACTTGACTTGAAACTCCATTTTTATCCCATGGGACCTGATAAAAAGTATGTGTTAATCCAGGTTATAATCTACGTCATGTCACGACGTGACAAACAAACAAGCATCCATACTTTCGCATTTATAATATTAGTGTGATTGGTTTGATAGGGCAAAAGCACGTCTCCACGAAGCGATGCAAGTGGACCGGGAGTTCACGGAGGAGGACCGCGCGCGCATCAACCCGTGCGCGTCGCTGAGCATCGCGGCGGCCATGGACGACGTCAAGAACCCGGTGCGCTGCTGCGCGCACGTGCACACGCTCATACACCAGCTCCTGCACATCGTCATCACTAAGAAGGACGATCCCAAGACTAAAGGTAATCATCCTCGAACAGTGGAACCTCGTGTTCGTCTGTAGTTCCTGATAATTATAACCTGTAATACCTTAATTTCAGAAAGAGTGTATCTGATGTCATAATGTCGGATACACTATTTCTGTCTGACCTAAAGTAAAAGGTAAAATCATGTTCTTGTATGTAATGTAACCTACAGATATTGTTTGTCTTCTTTCATAAGCATGATCTTTTTATGCCCTTATAATTTGTCAACCCAATCTGTGGACACCGGGGCTGATTATACATAAATAACCTTATTTAGTATTAGCATTAAGTAACCTAATTGTATAATTGTTTGGTGTCCTTAATAAAGTAAAATAAAATATGTAAATAAAACCTGGGGGACAATTACCGTAACTTAAAATAATAAAATTTGAGTATCGACACGGATCGATCTAGTCTCGTTATGTTAAATATCCTAATAACGTAACTGACAATTCATAATCCAATCTCATTTGGGTTAATTTTCGTTACGTTTATAACATTGTATAACATGAATTGCCCGCCTGGTCGTATTCAAGTCGCGGAAGAACAGGTTTCTTGTAGGTTAGCGTGATCCAACGGAGACTGCATCATCGCATACCATCGAGATCGTGATCAAACGTGAGCCTATCCATACTAATATTAATTATTTATTTATAAATTCGAAAGTAACTCTGTCTCCCTGTCTATTTGTTGATTTCGATAAAATGCAGTGTACAGATAGATTATGAACAGGATCGGGGCGTAGGCTACTTTTTAACATCATCATCATCCACAGCCCGACTTCACCCACTGCTGGGTATAGGCCTCCCCAAGTTTGTGCCATCCGCCACGATCCTGTGCTAGTCTCACGCACTGACGGCCCGCGACTCTCAACGATGTCGTCCACCCATCTCGCTGCCAGACGTCCTACCCCCTTCTACAGCCAATCCACGGCCACCATTCAGTCGCTACCCTGCTCCACCTGTCATCATCACGTCTTGCCACTTTTTAACAATTTCCAAAAAAAAAAGTTGAAGAAGAAGAAAGTTATCCTCGGACAAACAAACGTACATACATACAACGCCGATTTGCCCAAGTTGATTTGGAGATCTCGCTTCGCACGATCAACTATTGGTTGGGGTCGGCCACGGAAGCGTTGGAGAGTTTATTTCAATGCCTTCAATCAGTAATAGAGGGATTTGGAGGGGGGGGGGGGGTTGCCCAGCAGTGGGAGATATGTTTTGATTAAAATATATGTTACCCGCACTTGATTTTACAGATCATTAAAGGTTATAAAATTGTTAGTATGTGATAATTTTATTATGTTACTGTTTCACAGATACAATTCTCTACCACGGCGAGACGTGGGAGCTGATGGGACGAAGATGGGGGAAGATCGAAAAGGACTTCTGCACAAAGAACAAGACATACGATATATCAAAAATCCCGGATATATACGATTGTATCAAGTACGATTTACAACATAACCAGCACACGCTGCAGTTCGACTTGGCCGAGGAGCTTTATATCTATGCCAAATATTTGGCGGATATCGTCATACCGCAGGTAAGTTTATATCGGCATTTAAAAGATCATTAATCACACTATCACATTAATCCATACTAATATTACAAATGGGAAAGTAACTTTAGTTAACTTAAGGAACTATGTTTGTAAGTTTGTTTGTTTGCTATCTTTTAACGACTAAACGGCTGAACGGATCGTAATGAAGTTTGGCAAGAAAATAGATTATATAGAGGACAAGGACACAGGGGACATATGTCCAAAAAAAATAATCTTGAAGGGGTGAAATATGGGTTAAAAGTTTGTGTGGGCAATCCATAATTCCTTAAGTTTCACTTAAGAACTGAAAATTCATATTTAGGGTTTCGGTAAGAAATAAAGAAATACGTCTTTTAACTGTTTTAACTGTCTTTTAACTTTTAAATGGGGGGGGGGGGGGGGGGGTATTGTCAAACCACGCGTGCGAAGCCTCGGGCAGGGTCAGCTAGTAATATTATAAATGCGAATGTTTGGATGGATGTTTGTTCCTCTTTCACGCAAAAACTACTGAACCGATTTGGCTGAATTTTGGTGGATTTGGCTGAAGAAAAAGGTTGATTATGACCTGGAATAGGACATTAGCTTTTCATCCCATAAATTAGTTCCCGGGGGATAGAAATGCGTGCTAAGACGCGGGCGGCAGCTAAACACATTAATAATGCTGGACATTTCACACAGCGCTATCTAGCCCTAAACTTAGCAAAGCTTTTACTATGGGAACTAGATAACTGTTATAATACTAAAAGGTATACATTGTTTTTATGTAAATACTTAATCCGGTACAAATACATGCCGGCCATGCAAATAATAGTTCAGCGGCGGGAATCGTACCCGCAACCTCCTGCGCCTCAGCCGGCTATTCGCCCATTGTGCCACGAAAGTCATCTTACCTCTTAAAAATAGATTATGATCGGGATGGAGACAAAGGCTACTTTTACCCGACTGCGCCGTAAGAGGGTTATGTTTTTTTTGACAAACCACGCATGCGAAGCCGCAGGCGGGTCGACTAGTACTACGTGTTTTGTTATGTACGACATTAAATGAAAACACAGTTAGGGCTAATGGTTAGTATTGTTTTGAAATAGGTTTTATTTTTTTAATTCATTACCAAAGAAATTTAAAATTTTCAAACAACCTTAATATCATGTTCTTAAATTAAACAGCCTGTATAAAATAGGTAAACAAATCATATTTATTCATCATGTAAGTAGGTACCTGTTAAACTGGCTAAGCGAGATCGGCGCAAAGGCGCCGCCGATTTACGTTAAAAATTGTTTATAAGACATGTATCGATTACTGGATTAATATTCAAGCATCCGGTATTAAACCCCCCTCCTAAATCAGTTGATACGAATCCGAATGTGTATTTTAAATTAATGTCGTACATAGCAAAACAGGTTGTATAACAACAATACTTTCTTGGTTCTAGGAATACGGTTTGACGATGCAAGAGAAAATGACGATAGGACAGGGCATCTGCACTCCGTTACTGAAGAAAATACGAGCAGACCTGCAGAGGAATATAGAGGAATCCGGCGAAGAAACTGTCAATAGACTGAATCCCAGGTTTGTATAACGAGACCTTATTCGCTTGTGTTTCATCTAGAAAGCCTGATCCCACTACTGGGCAAATGCCTTCCTCTCCATTCAATCATCTCAGGTCTACCCGAGTCTAACTCATCATCATCGACTTCTTTATTATTTTTCTTTATTCGACCTGAAGATGGAACAAGCGTTGCCTCGCGATGTTAACTATCGCCTATAACAAAGTATTGCCTCGTAGGTCCCGCACCTTAGTGCCCTACGATGCACTGCATCCATCAACTTGAGGCATACAGGTATAAAGCCTCATGTGCCTGTAATTTCACCGGCAACCATACCCTTCAAACCGACACACAGCCACTTTCTGCAGCCAAACACCGATTTCTACCGCTGCTTGGCGGCAGAAATCCATATTTCACAATTTTACTCTGTATATAAAATTTTACGTGATATTTGCCGAGACTCCTCCCTCTCTCCCCCACGTGAAATTGGGTGAGATTCGGCTCCCCCCCCGCGACCGCTCCCTAATACAACGTGATTGCACGATCTCGCAATTAAACATACTAATGTTGATTGGTGTCCTAATTGACATTCGCGTAAACGCGGTTAGGAATATACTGCTTTCCGTGTATCCCATACTAACTTTCAGTAGACTAGACTTACTCATCGTTTCAAATATGAGTTGTGCAAGCTTTTTTATTCCACAAGTAGTGTTTACTTACTATACAGGTACAGTCACGGCGTGTCCAGCCCGGGGCGGCACGTGCGCACGCGCCTGTACTTCACGAGCGAGAGCCACGTGCACTCTTTGCTCACCGTGCTGCGGTTTGGAGGGCTACTTGATGTGAGTATCTGAAGACACTTGTATCAAAGTGGCGGGGAGTGCTGCAGATATAAACACCGCTTTTGTGCTGCAGAAGAGGGCTGTTGGTGCAATTTATTAACGATATTAACAATAATATTATGATACATACATACAACGCCGATTTTCCCAAGTTGATTTAGTGATAACCTACCTAGATAATAAACTTCAATGGGGCCTTCATATTGATAAGTTGTTGAAAAGACTTAGTTCTGCGGCATACGCAGTCAAAAAGGTCCGTCTTTTTACAGACGTAGACACAGCTAGACTAGTTCACTTTAGATACTTCTACAGAATTATGTCATACGGTATACTGTTGTGGGTAGTGCTGCAGATATAAACACCGTTTTCGTGCTACGGAAGAGGGCTGTCCGTGCAATTTATAATATGGGCCCCAGAGAGAATCATTACGTCAGAAGTTTAAAGAAATAAATATTATGACATTCCCTTGTCAATACATCTATGAAAATCTGATGTATGTTTACATACATGTGATGTATTTGTTTAAGAAAAATAGCGATAATCATAATTTTAATACTAGAAACAAAAAACTCGCTGTTGCCACTTGTAGACTCCATAAAGTTATTAAATCGTTTAGATGGCAAGGTGTACGCTTTTATAACAAACTCCCAAGTGATGTACAAAAATTGACAATTAACAAATTTAAAAAGTAATTAAAACAAATTTTTTATACCAAATCCTACTATAACATATCGGATTAAAAATATCATTTTAATACACTTACCTGCTACCAAAACCAGGTTTTGAAAGCAAGACTTTTTTCGTTGTAATTTTATGAGATAATGATTGGCCGCGGCTTCACCCGGATTGTGGTACTTAAGTTAACTTCTTTGTTTTTTGGACAAACCTGTTTTCCTCGGCCGTTTCACCAATTAATTATCGCGTTGGATAAGGAACATAGTTTTCCATTTGGTTTCCAGGTGTTGAAAGACGAGCAGTGGAGGCGAGCCATGGAGTATGTATCCATGGTGTCCGAGCTCAACTATATGTCGCAAATTGTGGTGATGCTCTATGAGGACCCTACAAAGGACCCGTGTTCAGAAGAAAGGTAAGACTATTTAAATATATAGAATTGTTGCGTTTTCGACTAAACAGGACTCGACCGATTTCGATGAATATCAGTCTCTCGTGACCACGGCCGATGTATATTGGCCGAAACGTCGAGGTTAGTCAAAATTATAATTTTGATATAAATCTGTGCGCGTAAAGACCCGTTTTGTCTTAAAAAAAACATGGGTATAGTTCGGGAAAATTTAAAAAGTTCGATTCCGATGAAATTTGGTATATGAAATTGAAACAAGCTACTTTTTAATCCACTACGCAGAAGGAGGGTAATGTTTTAATTGATAATCCACGCGTGTGAAGCCGCGGGCGGATTCTTGTTAATATATACATTATTTTATGATGCAGGTTCCACGTAGAGCTTCACTTTAGTCCCGGCGTGAACTGCTGCGTGCAGAAGAACCTACCGCCCGGCCCCGGCTTCCGGCCGCACAGTCGGAACCACTCTACCACCAACAACTCGGTAAGTCATCATTATACAAATGTGCTACCACGATCTCCCAACCCTCTAAGGTATTACTAGCCATACACGGAGTATTGAACATAAAGATGTAAATAAATTCATTGAATTCATTGAAGATAAAGAATGTATGTTTGTCAGCAGAGTTCGCCTGAAGAAGTGAAGTGCATAGAGGAAGAGGGTGAGGACGATCAAATGGCTAGTCAAGAGACGTTGCAGGCTGTAAGTCATTTTAGAGTTTATGCAATTAGTAGTTATTCTTAGGAATAACGCTCAAAAACGTATGACAAAGGAACATATTTTTGAGATAATTCATCACTTATAAACAATGTCGCTCATAGATCATGTCGTCATTAGACATCGGATTATATGTACTAACAAAATGGCAAAAATGCACTAAAAAGACCGAAATATGCACGAAAAGCTCTCAAAAAGGCAGAAATATGTACAGTGCATAATCAAAAAAACATTTTTATTTTATTTATTTATTACATATTTATTTTTTATTACAAAAACAGCGAAATATTCTTAAAATTATGCATAGTTTTTTTGACAATACATAATTAAGTATTTTTCCAAATTTTCTCCAGCAAATTTGTGACATTTGTGACAGTATTCATTTGTACACCGAAAACGACCGCTCTACTTCAACTGACGTCATTGAACAAAATTTAAAAAAAATCCAAATGCGCACTCCGGCCGCGTCGCTCGCTCGCTCCCACTGGTCAGACACAGACAGTTCAGTCAACTACCGCGCTCGCGCCGTACACGTCCTAACTAGCTCCCTATACGTACCTTTCGCTACTAATCGAAATATGCACGATTGGGTAAAAAAGCTAAAATATGCATTAACGTTGTAATTAGACCGTTATATGCAAATGCATAAAATCCGATATCTAGTCATCATCAATTAATTAATAAATTATTATGCTATTATGAATGATCATAAATCACAGTTTTTGTAATCAATTTACTTTGCCGATGTGCCCTTTCAACAGCCGCAACGTACACTAAGTATTCCTCTTGATACGAGGAAGCACTGCCAATTATGCTACTGGCTCTTGTCACTTGGCAAATTAGTGAGATGATTCAGATTACGACTCAAAGCGCCGTTAGCTCCATCTACAGAAAAACTTTTTACAATTGTTGACCTGCTCAATGCCAAACGTTGCAGTTCAGTACATTGACAAAAGATGTCGCATTGCTTATTTTGTAATAGTATTTTTTTATAGTGTCATCGACGCTTACGGAAAATTTTAAGAGTTTTAAAACCATCTCAAAAACTTCTTCGAATCTTGGAATACACTATAAAAATAAAATACTATGTATACGAGTAGTATCTTGTTCATTATTTTCATAATAATAATCTCAACACATTTTTTGTTGTTCCATTAGGTGATGTTTGACAATACATTACAGGAGTACGATGAGATGGATACGTTCTCACCCAAAAAGTCTTCGAATCTTAGAATACACTTTAAAAATAAAATACTACGTATAGTATCTTGTTCATTATTTTCATAATAATAATCTCAACACATTTTTTGTTGTTCCATTAGGTGATGTTTGACAATACATTACAGGAGTACGATGAGATGGATACGTTCTCACCCAAAAAGTCTTCGAATCTTAGAATACACTTTAAAAATAAAATACTACGTATAGTATCTTGTTCATTATTTTCATAATAATAATCTCAACACATTTTTTGTTGTTCCATTAGGTGATGTTTGACAATACATTACAGGAGTACGATGAGATGGATACGTTCTCACCCAAAAAGTCTTCGAATCTTAGAATACACTATAAAAATAAAATACTACGTATAGTATCTTGTTCATTATTTTCATAATAATAATCTCAACACATTTTTTGTTGTTCCATTAGGTGATGTTTGACAATACATTACAGGAGTACGATGAGATGGATATATTCTCACCCAAAAAGTCTTCGAATCTTAGAATACACTTTAGAAATAAAATACTACGTATAGTAATCTTGTTCATTATTTTCATAATAATAATCTCAACACATTTTTTGTTGTTCCATTAGGTGATGTTTGACAATACATTACAGGAGTACGATGAGATGGATACGTTCTCACCCAAAAAGTCTTCGAAACTGAGTATGCTAAGGCCATCAGATCCTATACCGATATGGTAAGTGCCACTTTCAGTAAGGCCCAATTCTGTATAAGAAAAACTATTATAGAGCCATACCATTATTTGACGGTCATGATGGTTGTTCCTGTCATAGTCTGCCAAATTTTCAATGGTGTTCTCATAGCAAAACGGCGGTCATTGAAAAAAGAGTGTGTTAGTAGAATACCAAAAAGTAGTGGCAATTTTGCGACGATGTCTTTGTCATAGTAAATTCAGTTTACTTCAATAAAAATAGTTTACAACTTTACAGTACAAGACCAAAACGTTATAACTAAACGTAAAGCGATTGGTTTAGTAGAATTGGGCCCCATGTTTCTTCTAGGCAAGCGTGGTTCATCGTAGACTGCATCACTTACCATCAGGCGAGATCGTGGTCAAACGCGAGCCACAATATTGACAGTTTTAAAAATTATGACCAGAATTTCTCCTAATATGTGTTCTCCTAGCATGTGTGTGAAATTGAATCGTGTAGTGGGATGTACCCCAACTTCCGATCCAGTTATGGGTTGGAATTCCGAAAAGGGTTTTTTTTTTCAATCCTAACTAGTGATGGAGGTAGCTTATGGCCCACCTGATGTTAAGTGGTAACCAACCATCGCTTATAACAAAGGATTAAATAATAAATAAATAAATATTGCTGGACATTTCACACAGCGCTATCTAGCCCCAAACTAAGCAGAGCTTGTACTATGGGAAGCAGATAACTGATAGAATACTTAAATACTTTTTTTTTGCAAATACATACAGAAAAACAACCAGACCCGAAACAAATATCTGTAGATCATGCAAACATTTGTTCCGCGGCGGGAATCGAACCCACTACCTCCTGCGTCTCAGCCGGCTGTTCACCCACTGCGTCACGGAGGTCGTCATTGCCACATAGGTCACGCACCAATGTCAATGGAATCGAAATGCGCCGCTCATGTTGTTTTGTCTGATCAATTAACTCTTTAGATTAATTCTGTGGCGCATTGGATGAATAGCTGTTAGACACGCAAAATGTTGCGGGTTCGATTCCCGCTGCGGAGCAAACGTTAAAAATCCATACTATAATATATAAATTCTATACTACATATAAAAATTCTAAAGTAACTCTGTTTGTCTCTGTGTTACCTTTTCATGAATAAACGGTTGAACCGGTTTCGATAAAATTTGGTATATGGATAGTGTTTTGGCCAAGAGGGCTATCCACCAGACTTAAGGATCACCGCGAAATTGCAAAGGATGAGAACCCCACCACTCACCTTAGTCGCTTCGCCGCTCCAGAGGAAAAGAAGTGGCCTCAGGCGCCAACTGAGATTGTATTGTCCTCTCTCGTCGCAGTATTGGTCTGGTCTCGCAAACTACTTCTTTAAATATCAATTATCCAAAAACACACCCACCCGTTCACAATAAACTCTCCACACCAGACGTCAATCCATTTTTTTCTATTTTTCTTTCTTTCTTGTACTGCGCGTACCAAGGAGGTTTCATGGCGCCTGCATGAAGGCCCGTTAGAAACGGCTTTACTCCCAAGGTTCAGTGTTCTATTTATTACAAAAAAAACAGTAATTCGAAAAGCTGGCTCAAACAGATAGATTATGACCGGGGTTGGGACATAGGCTACTTTTTAGCTGACTGTGCAGAAGCAGGCTCATTTATTTTTTGGCGAACCGCGCGTTTGAAGCCACGGGTCACGGGTGGCAGCTCTTTTATTGTAAGTAACAAAATTATTAAGTATTCATCAGTTATCTGTTTCCCATAGGACAAGCTTTGCTTAGTTCGAGGCTAGATAGCGCTGTGTGCAATGTTCAGCATTATTTATTAGACTTCTGCGCTTTGGCAATAATCTTAAATACTGCTCGGACTAGACTAGCTTTTGATATAATTCATTTTGACTGATTCCAGCAATCTTCACTACACTGTGAGCGGACACGAGGCGTCGACGCTAGCCGCGCGACTCAACGAGGAACTGCGCGCTAGGAGCCATGTTGTTGGAGAAATTAGAGAAAGAGCTCAAGTAACAATATTACATACATAACTAACTATACAGGGTCACGCAATTTAAACTAATTGCTTGAAAAAAAAAACAATATACCAACCTATAAAACTAGTGGTTCTCCCCGAACTGGGATCTCGCGAGTCTCCCATAAAAAATGTGAATTTCAAAGTTCATTTTTTATTATGGGTAATAAATAACTCAAAAACTACAAGTATTAAACTACAGCTGAAACGGGGTTCAAATGTACTAATGAGACCTCTCATTAAACATGCCACTTGACCGGATAATCCCATTTTGTTTTTTTGTACCCCTCTTGAACCCCAATCTCTCAACAATCCCCAAACCCTGTTTAGCTCATTTAGTCACACCAGGATTGTGCCATCACTACCTACCTATATACCACATTTCATGATGATCGGAGCAACGCTTCGAAACTCGAACACGAATACGAACTTCGTTTTTTGAATTGCCTCCTACTGCTATGGAAGCAATTTTCAAAAAATTAAAATGCAAATAACCCCTTTTGAAAAATCACTCCTCTATTTATGTAGTTTCTTTTTACCAATTTCAGAGCGATGAGAAAGAGCCTAAAGAGCAGGAAGAGGCGCCTCCGCGCGCTAGAAGCTACGACCAACAGAAACAGAGCAATGACAACGGTACGTATTCGCACGAGCGCACGCGCATGGCCGGCTAGAACCCGCCCTTTTATTAACCGCTCGATTTGATTTACGGATGCGAGCTAATATGATCTCTATTAGTCAAGTAAATAAGTCGTAAATTATGTAAATAGATCTGATTCATATACTCATTTTCTTCTTTATCATCATTGACGACCTCTGTGGCGCAGTGGGCGAATAGCCGGCTGAGATGCACGAATTAGCGGGTTTGGTTCTCTGCTGCGGGACAAACGTTTACATGGTCTACATATATTTGTTCCGGGTTTGGGTATTTTTTTTTATTATTATAAGGATGTATTTACAAAAAAAATATTTAAGTATTCTATCAGTTATCTGGTTCCCATAGTACAAGCTTTGCTTCGTTTGGAGCTAGATAGCGCTGTGTGAAATGTCCACCATTATTTATCATATTAGTCATAGCCCTCCCCCTTAAATTTCTAGATAGAGCGACTGATCTTTTGCTGGTTGGTTATGGTTGCTGTGACCTCAGTAGCCTTTATCAGTTCGTCTTTCAAAATAGTGTGGGTCCGTCCTACGTTGCGCTTTCTAGTGCGTGTTCTTCACTCGTGAACCTTTCTGCCCCAACGGCCGTCAGTTCTTCGAGCTATGTGCCCCGCCCACTGTCACTTCAGCTTGCTAATCCTCTTAGTATGTGACCTTAATATGTCTACGGTTCTCCTCATTTCTTATTTGATCTCATAGAGAAACTCCAAGCATAGCCCTTTCATAGCACATAACATTTTCTTCTTATTTTTACTTCAGTCATCGGTTGTGTTCTCAAAATGTTTTTAGGTCAGATTGTAACATATCAAAAAAATATCTTAATCTTATTTGAAACTCGCTAGATTTACAAAATAGTGGCGTTGTCTTTTTTATCAACGCCCATGTTATATCATCGTCGACCTACATATAATAATAATAAAACGTTTATTTTGCGTCATTACGTCATTAGCATTACGTACATTAATAACTTTAAAGAAAAAAAAAATAAAATTAATAAATAAAATAGTTTTATTATTGTAAATACGGGATTTATCACGTACCGTCTCATCGGTGTTTCGACCGACAATGTTTCGGTTCAGTTCGCGAATCTTCATCAAATCGCGAATCGTAAAATAAAATTGTTTATTTCGGTAATTTATAAGTAGTTTATATTTAGGGTTATGTTAAGCAAAAATATGCTTGTATTATTATAAGATAGCAATGGCAACACATTTAAGTAAAAATATAGTGACAATTTTGTGACAGCGAAAACGGTCGCCACTCAGCATTACCCTGTAGTAGCATACAATTTGTACTACTATAGCGCTGGTCAGCTGATACTGGTCTGTTTCAGTCTGCTGGACTAAGCCCGATTTGCTTCTCTTCGTATCCAGTCTGCCATTTGATATGACATCAATAATTTGTTAAATACAATGAAGGTTATACATATTAGCTCGAATCCAATATCAAAAGTTAATAATGAATATGTGTTATCCTTTAACCCTGCCAAATAATTGGTGATTAAAACAAAATAGCCATTAAGACAACGTGCGTTCCTCTCTTTCGAAATGTTATCTAGGTCAATGTCCTTTATCACATATTTTGGTTTATTTCAATTATGTTTTATATTTGGTTTAATCACTTATATATATATATATATATATATGTTTTTTATTTGTCATTAATATATTTTTATCTCAATTAGCTTATTGTTTGCAGTAACATACAAAACTTCTTATAATTATTTTATTTAAGTAAAATAATTCCAAAAATGATCGAACAGCTATTTGTAGGACCCTAATTCTAATTTTGTACCTAATAATGTTTTACCTTTTATTTTTGAAGCCCCTTGTCATTAAATTACTATACTAATTGTTTTACACTATACATTGTATATTACTGCAACACAAGACTAATATTTGTATAACGGAATGCGCTGACATAACACATTGTGATGCGGCGTCAGAGTCGCAGACTGGGCAGCTAGCGGACGCCGCTCTACGTTATACGAGCTTGCAGGCCGTGGACAGGCAAGGTCAGTGCGTCACTATCGACTTACAACACTGTAAAGTACACACACACACACACACGAGCACACACACTGACATCAAATATGAGACGCGGCGTCGTGTGTCGCAGGCCGGGCAGTTAGCGGACGCCGCTCTACGTTATACGAGCTTGCAGGCCGTGGACAGGCAAGGTCAGTGCGTCACTATCGACTTACAACACTGTAACGTACACACACACACAGACATAAAATATGTGACGCGGGGTCAGTGTCGCAGGCCGGGCAGCTAGCGGACGCCGCTCTACGTTATACGAGCTTGCAGGCCGTAGACAGGCAAGGTCAGTGCGTCACTATCGACACACAACACTGTAACGTACACACACAGACTGACATAAAATATGTGACGCGGCGTCAGAGTCGCAGACTGTGCAGCTAGCGGACGCCGCTCTACGTTATACGAGCTTGCAGGCCGTGGACAGGCAAAATCAGTGCGTTACTATCGACATACAACACTGTAACGTACACACACACACAGACATAAAATATGTGACGCGGGGTCAGTGTCGCAGGCCGAGCAGCTAGCGGACGCCGCTCTACGTGGACAGGCAAGGTCAGTGCGTCACTATCGACATTAAAAACACAGACACACAATCTGACACTGTGACGTGACTTTAGCAATAGACAGATATCGAATACAATATTGGACGAAACTAATGCAAGACAGTCAAGCTAAAAGTATATTGAGGACAGGATCTGAACCACAGTGTAGTCATGTTTACATTCCAATCACTTTAGAGTGAGTTTTACGTTCCAAAGATTTATTTATTTTTTAAGCAATAATTCTGACAACGAATAGATGCGACCCCTTTTTAAAAAGTGGCTTTTAGAAGATCCCTTATCTCTTAAGATTCTATCTTTATTAGCTTAAATAGAATTTCGAACTGATTATTGTTATCGTTTTAATAATATATAATGTTATTATCCGTTCTGTTATGCCTCGGTGGAAGCCTTCGTATATCGCATTCGTGAGAGTATATGTATGTATACAACAATTACTTACCGGGTGTCAGAACACTACTGAAAACTTCGGAGGATGAAAGTAATGATAAAATATGAACAACTTTACTATGGAATCTACACTCTTCCATACATTTAGATTACTGGACGTTAAGATTTTTAAAATCATTTCATAAATTAGGAAACACACGGGAATTGAACCTTAAAAATACGGTCACGCGATACCAATTTTCCTACGAACTCACTGCACGTCTATTGCCAAGTTAATGAGATCTAATTTTTGATTAAAACGGGTATTTATCGCGTATGTACCTTTTTTATTTGTTATCCCGACGTTTCGGCTGTATTGCAACAGTCATGGTCTCGGGTTTATGACTGTTGCAACACAGCCGAAACGTCGGGATAACAAATAAAAAAGGTACATACGCGATAAATACCTGTTTTAATCAATAATTATGTACAGTGATTGCGAAAGTTTTTAAAAATATTAATGATATCTACAGAGGAAAAAATACAGTTTCTAATCTCATCTTAGTTTACAATCAGATTTTCGGAAAACACTTCACGAAATTTTGTTCCACACATAATTTCACTTCGATGCATGTACGGAACAGTAGTTGTTTTTGGTGTTGACATTGCTGGTTTCATAGTAAAAGTGGTTTGTTATGATTTTTTTCACCCTCAAAGTTTTCGAGAGTAGTCCTCTAATACCCTGTATTGTTCTAAATCGTTTCACCTTTTTGGCTCTTTCATTCAAAATGCTCTTAACGCCACAATAAAAACTTACTGCCATAAAAGCATTATTATTAGGCACTTCAGATAAAATCCTACTTAGTATTTTTTTTTAAATAATGTTCAAGAAAAAACCCGTGATATGAGAAGAAAGAGTCGGACGCGAAATTCATTTTGTTGCCGTCCGTTTTGTAAGAATTAAGTAAAATAGTTAGTATATCAAGTTCTAGTTTAGACAGTAGATTCCCCCAGGCCATCACTGCCAGTACATATTATATTCATAAGCAATCGTTTTGTCTTTTGTTACTGTGTTTTCATGTGTGCGTTTATTTGACATTATTACTGAGTCCGTAGCGTACCGTCGAGTTCTGCGGTTTAGCTCACTCTGGCCGGCGATCTTGTGTGTTGTTGCATCCTTGCTGCTCACTGGTTTACGTTTGCGTTTGACTACTGTTCTAAAGCATGAAACTAACTCTATAGAGGCTTACTTAGCTTTTCTATCACCGTTAAATAGATTAGACAAAAGAGTGAGGAAAAGGAGAAAAAAAATCCTCTCGTTTGTCTCTGACGGAAATAGCTAAAGTAAGTTGAATAAATAAGTTGGTAATTCCCCATTGATTTAAGTATCTATCTATGATGCAAGATTAATATTGGTAACATATTTTTATGGGAAATTTATCTATTTATGTTAGATGCAGTATTGGGAATGGGAGTAAAATCGTGCAGTCGCAACGGCGCTTTCAGTCGCCACTTTCTCCTCGAATCATGAATATGAGGCGAGGAGTGAGCCGGGGATACAGAGGGTACCGTTGCGATAGAACACTCGTCAAACCGTCATGTCATCAGGGCTGCGGTGTTCACTTGTGGTGTCGACCGCGATACGTATCGCTACCACCGTCACGCTTCGTCACTATTATTTTACTATATATTTATTATATGTATGTATTTATTATTGTATACTAATGTTATTTTTCTCTATCACCACCCCGTGTACTAACTCGCACACCACGTAATACTGTAACGCACTAATCTCGCTCGCCATCGCTAGTCCCTACACTAACCGTGACGACGCCGTCCAACCGGCGCGCCAGCGTCGACCCCCTAACTCCCCTCATTAACGTGGACGGCGTCGAGTCCTCAACTAACGAGCTCCCCCTCTCGGCCATCACGTTCGGCACTTCCCGGGGTCCGTTCGGTGGATCGTGGCCGGAGCTGGGGGGTGTAGTCTGTAGCGTGTGGGGGGGCGCAGGGCGGCGGCAGCGGCACAGCATCGCCGGCCAGATGAGCTACCTGAAGATGTTGGGGCTGGGCGCGAGAGGCAAGCTGTCTGCGGCGGGGCTGTTCTCCACGGCTGTCATCTCGGGCTCCAGTTCGGCGCCTAATCTGCGGGTGATGATTCCGACATCGTCTTCCAGTAATGGTGAGTTGGCATTCTTTAGGGCTAGCGCATAGAATGCGCGGTCTAGACAGCAGTGGCCGCAATTTTGGAGATAAATTAATGACTCAAGTACTCCCTATCTGTTTATACAAGGTCAATATATTGCTTGTCTTTTAAAATTTGATTTTTACCGTACAAATTGTTCGCAGATTTTTTCGCCTCGCGTTCTATGTTTAAACTATAAATATCCTATTAGGGCCACGCTCATTACGCGTACCTATTCTAAGCGTACCTATTTTGTTGCAAGTATGATCGGACATCATCCCATCCACACTTTTATAGAGCCGCGTAATGCTGAAGCACACTTGGCAGACGTAGATCCTTGTTATAACTTTCCCTTTGTCCTCTTTACTTACACTATTTGTATTACAGCGGCTTTAGAAGGGTTCGGCGGAGTGCCGGCAATCCGTCCTCTAGAGACCCTTCACAACGCACTCTCGTTGCGGCAGTTGGATGAGTTCTTGGAGCGCGTGGGCGCGGCGCCCGTGCTGCTGGGCACACCGCCCGCGCGCCGCGCGCGTGCCGCCTGCGCCGCTAGAGTGCAGCCCTCACCCACCAACAGTAAGTTTACTAAAAGAATCGTTTCTGGCCTCTTGAAGCTCCAAAGATAGCACATTATAACCCATTATATATTTATTCAAACTTTAGGATCACATTAACTCTTCTTATACGAGTTAAAGACATAACTCGAAAAAAAGTGGCACAGACTACACTACAGATACAGAGGTGTCAATAACAGTCAGTGTCAGTAGTGACAGGTGTCGGTAACAGTGTCGCGAGTTCAATGGTTTTTTTCCCATCTCAAAAAACGCTCAACGCGCCTAAAGAAATTTTCACTTCAAAAAGAACTAAAATAGTAATATCAAATGATTATTACTATGGAGTTATCAGGACAAATCCAGTAAATGACGTGACATCACGAGAACGAAACAATTGTTCCACTGACGACGCTGTGGATCAGTAATAACGCTCTACGATAGTCCTGGCTCCAAGATCGCGTGATTTCAGCTCAATCGGTTGAGGGGAACGGGTTCAAAATTCAGTTCCAAGATTCCACCCGGAGAAACATACATAGGCAATTACTACATTGCAAGTTAATAATAAGCTTGTAAAAATGTAACTGTATTGTGTGCTAATGTAGTGAATGAAGGTCTTTGTCTACTATCGTAATGTGTCCCACTTCAGGTGTTGGCTGGAGCGGACCTTCATCTCTGATGTCGTCATCAGGCGAGCTCCCGAGCGGCCTGTCATCCGCCGGACCCTCCTCCCCCAACTCCAACTACGCCTCCACCTCCGACAATAAGAACATATCGGACAGGTACGAACAAGAACACACCTTTTGTTAAGGATATGCCCCATTGCCACCGGTACCAACGTTGGGGCCAATGCTGTTTCCTAGATCGACACGTTGGACGATTGGTGTTGGTATCGGCGGCGTTGGGGCCAACATGTGGAGCCCGCATTAGCTCCTTTAGACTGCCCTTTATTTTGTCTTGAATGTGTCTTCCGAAGTAGAAAGGTAATATGTGCTGTGAGATTTGACCGCACTATTTACCTATTATTAATTATTATATTTTAATTCATTCTCTTAGTTCGCCGGACATCCGACAATGAAACTCGTGACGCAAACGTAGAATTTTAGAAGATTCTTCTTTGAAAGCTATGAAAAATAATGCTTGCTCGATTCACCTAAGAGTTGTTCTAGATTAAGGGCCTAAATACCACATGCCCTAAAGTCTAAATAAAACTCTGCAAAAGATTATAACTTTTTTTAAGTACCTAATCTATACTAATATTATAAATTCGAGAGTAACTTCGAACTAAACTAGTGTCTCTCTCAGTTGCGTAGCGTAGTAGGGGCGGCAAAACTAACCAATCTGGCTATCTTGTCTATTGAGTAAGAGGTGTGTGATGCTATAGATAGACATTGATAGTGTAATAAAGACATTGCTCTTAAAAAAGGTAGAATTAAAGTTTTAGTTATAGACAAGTTTTATTATAAATTTTATTAAATAAATATTCAACAATATCGTCGTAGTTCTAATTAAAAGTCAATTTGCGTATTATATTCAATTCGCTAATAACTTAATCTTGATGATCGTCAAGGTACCTATAATCATAAGTATTATATACCTGTTATATCAATGTGAGTGGCACACGTGTAAGAATTTTTCTAATACCTAAATGTGATTATTATATGTTAAAACACATATATGACCATTTTATTTGTAATCTGTACAATACACAATAACAATGCCTGTTCTTGCCGAGAAGTTCTTTAGAATTACTGTATGTTATAGTCTATTAAATTGAAATACCTAAATAAGAGGGCGGCACAATTTTCTTCCGCCCCGGGCGGCAGACACTCACGCTACGCCACTGATCTCTCTGTCTGTTTGTTACGTTCTCACGGCTAAACGGCTGGACCGATTCGATAAAATTTATATATATATATATATATATATATAGATTATGACCAAGATTGGGACATATAGTAGATAGATTGGGCTACTTTTTACACGACTGCACAGAAGGATGGTAATGTTTTTATAGTCCAACCACGCGTTTGAAGCCGCGGGCGTGTCAGCTAGTATATCCATGAGATTGAAATTACAAGGATTATTTTATATCGTCTTGTGAGTCCTTTATTATGCGCACCGCCAAAGAGTGGAACGCCTTGCCAGAGTCTGTGTTTCCTGATAGCTACAACCTGGGTATCTTTGAGTCGCGAGTGAATATGTTTCTTCTAGGCAAGCGTGTCCCATCGCAGACTGCGTCATCGCTTACCATCAGGCGAGATCGTGATCAAACGCAAGCCTATAATGTATAAAAAAAGTATGGTAAATTACCCCTATTTGTACGCAACCAAATTGGAATCTAAGCAACGGCTTTGCTATTTTAATGATATTAAGTGGATGATATTATGCGGTTGAATCTTGCAGTACAGTCCGTAGCCTAACATTTTTGCTCCTTTTCTGTCATTACCATCGGAACACTCCTTTGAGTCATGCTATCTCACTTGTACAGATAGACACGCTGAAATTGCTTGTAATTAATCCATGACATAACATCTCACATTTGCAAACATTTTTCGTGTATACTTACAATTGCCAAAAGTGGTCGCCGCCAGTACCTCCGCGTATTCACCGGGGCATTTTTTTTATTTTATGACAAAGGTGCAGCTTCTTTTGAGAAACATATTATTTGTACTCGGATCTTGAGGACTGAGCGCCGGCCACTTAATGTCCTAGTAGGGTACGAATACCCACATTCTTTATTGCACGTGTGGGGTAGGCTTCCCGCATTGTGTATTCCTTTAATAGGTTACATATATAGGGACAATAGGTCCATGCATTCCTGTTAAGGTGGGGTGTATCGATTTCGTATTATACGAGTAGGGTAGGATCTTCGGATTCCGTGACCCAAATATGGAAAGTCAATACTGGGTATTTCAGGTTTACAAGTAGATTAAGATGCCCAGCTCTCTCGTGTAGGGATATACCGCATTCTACAAGTAGGGAACGCTCCTCACATTATACGAGTAGGGTAAGCTCCCCGCATTCTACAAGTAGGGTAGGCTCCCCACATTTCGTATTCTACGGTGTCCCGTTGGTTCCAGTAATTGGAAGGGCGGCGTGCGCTGGGACGGCGAGGCGGCGACACTGTGCGAGTCCAGCCTTCACCAGCTCATGCCGCACTGCAGTGTAGCAGGTACCACTACTTATTAAACAGGTTTATAAAGGACTGGTGGAGGGTTTTGCAGCAAACCATCAAATAAAAAACAACGAATTGTAAAAAAACTTCAAGGTCTGAAAGTACTCATCAATATAAACCATTTTAAATGTGCTCAAAACGGTGACAGAAAACATCGTGAGGACACCGGCATGCTCTAGAATTATCTATTCTAATATACGCCTGTGGGCTTGCATATGCTTCAATCAAAGTTCTGACAAAATTCACACTTACGAAAAGTTCCGATCGGAGCATCAACGAATTAGAGTAGGCATAGAGAATACAAATGTCAAATAATTTTCGTAAGAACGAAATTTCGGAACCGAATGGAACCGTGGTAGAAATCGTACGAAATTTCGATCCGTTGAATTAGAGTAGACTTTCTGTCACGTAAATGCTAATTACCATACAAAGATTAGATATATATAAAATTTTATCTTTGGACTTGCTTACTAAGCCCCCTAGATAGTGAGATATCTTACCGTATTGAGTATGAGATCCGAGGATATAAGTAATTTTTCAATCTTTCGCGAGCACTATACATATTTACTGATTTAAACGGGTATTTCTCGCGTATTTACCTATTTAATTTGTTATCCCGGCGTTTCGACTATATGCCCACGGCTGTTACATCAGTATAAATCAGTAAATATCCGAAGATATCCATCATTGGGATTTATATAGTCGTATGTCTATTTTTAACCCGCGCCGTAAAACTAGTTTTATAAGTTTGACGCCTGTGTGTCTGTATGTTTGTTTGTGGCATCGTAGTTCCCAAATGGACGGACCGATTCTGACTCGGTTTTTTTTTATATAAAGCTATAATTTAATTGGTGTGGTTTTTACCTATGTTAGTTTTATTTCATAATTATATTGATGAGTACGTTGTACCTGTGAAGTTTTTGCGAGTATTTTTTTTAAATTACCTGAAGACGGAACAAGCAATATCACATAACACCAGTGTTAAGAATGTTAATTGGTATTGCTTCGTTGGTCACGCACCTTAGAGACGTGCCCTACGATGCACTACCCAGCGTCCATCAACTTGATGCATACAGGTGTAAAGCCTCATGTGCCTGTAATTTCACCGGCAACCATACCCTTCAAACCGAAATATATGCGGTGGTACTTCCCCGGGCGAGCACTTTTACAAGTAACTCTACTTCTTTTAAAGTGAAAGTAGTTAAAGTAGTATTTTATATATCATATTTTACAACTACACGAGGAGAGAAACAATTTTTTTCTTTAGATTATCTGTCTTAGTTTTCTACGAGGGTTTGTCGACACCATGTAATATTAGATTCGATCGGATAAGGCCATATTAGAGTTACTATTTAGTGCGTAAGCGTGTGACAATAGGTTCGCCAGTTTGTTAGAGTGTAGACTGATCTGCGAAAATCCTCTTTTCCATTTAAATTAACTTAGAAATCATATAACATTTGCACTAGTAAAATGACCCTGTAAACATTAACTGCAATCCAAAACTAAACCTAGGTAAATACTGCATCTTATCTGTAGATGGATATACACACAATATCAAAATTATCGTTGGTCACTTTTGCATGTATATCGTAAGCACGTGTTGATTGCTAAATATAAAACTAATACCTACTTATTTATATTAAAAACTGAAATTGAACCTTGTCTGTGCAAGTCAAAGGTTAGTTTTTGTTACTAAGGTTTTCTTCCTATTTTAGGCCGGTCGCATATAGTCGGTTGCATACATAGGTACATTCCGTTTCGAAATATCGAATCGGAATTTCGAAAATAGCACGTCCATACAAAAGGACTTTATCGCACACGTACGTAATTAGGGTTCCGTACCCAAAGGATAAAACGGGACCCTATTACTAAGACTCCGCTGCCTGTCTGTCTGTCACCAGGCTGTATCTCATGAACCGTGATAGTTAGACAGTTGAAATTTTCACAGATGATGTATTTCTGTTGCCGCTATAACAACAAATACTAAAAACAGATTAAAATAAATATTTAAGGGGGCTCCCATACAACAAACGTAATATTTTTGCTCGATATTGATAACGGCAACAGGTAGACGCTTGAAATATTCACAGAATATTTAGTAATATGTTCACTTTAAAAATAAATAATTAAATTAAAATAAAACAAATATTTAAGGGGGGGCTCCCATACAACAAACATGATTTTTTTACGTAACCCTTCGTGCGCGAGTCTGACTCGCACTTGGCCGGTTTTTCTTCGTTCGTTTTTGTATGGATTTGCTTCATCCAAATTCCGATTCGATATTCCGAAGCGGGATTCCGACTGGACGGGTGACCGGCCTTACATCGAATGCAAATCATTCAGATCAATTTTCTTCTTCAAAGAAATTCCACATATTGCATGAGAACTGTTTTGGCTTAATATGTCATAAGTTATGATATACCAAGACTGAGTTATGACTCATAACTCAGTAATTTAGAAGGTAACTCTTTGTAGATAGGTGCATAGAAGGTAGTGCCTACTGTGTACATAACCGTGGAGCTGACATAACTAGGATATAAGGTGCCCTGTATACCTAAAAGTAGTACTAACGAAATATACTTACCGTATGAATGTAGTCTGTGCCTAGAGAACTCTTATTAACTCTTTCTGTGACTCTTATTAGTGTTAAGCTCGCCTTTGTACATGTCCATTTTGCAAGCTGTTTTTGTCTGTAAGTCTATTTGTGTACAATAAATAATAAGAGTCCGGACTGTAGTAAATTTGAGGAATTAATATCATAGTAATAGTTTTTGAAGCCTTGCAGTATCTACAGGCTGCCCCGGAACTAGTATTTTAAGCCTGCACGGGTGAATCCGACCATGAAAATTAACAACTTTTTATAAAAAAAATAATAGTTTAAACATTTTATTTTTAAGGATGAATTAAACTTTTTAGTTTGACTTTAAATCAGCTGTTGTTAGACTGTGCTCTTTGCCTAGAATCACAGACCAGTATATACTGGTCTGTGCTAGAACTTACCATAAACAAACGTAATGTTTGACCTAAAAAGGCTGTTAAATAGAATTTTAACCGAAATTTTAAAATCATAGAATTCACTAAAGTCTTGGAATATTTATTGTTCACGTATTACGTGAAGTATAGCGAACCTACTTACACTTAAAGTGTAGAGAATCGCCACCCTTCTGGATAACATACTAGTTCTGGGGCAACCTGTATAAACACTGGCGCCCCAGCCAAAGGACGGCATCCAAAGGAAAAATACCGCAGCACGGCCTCTACCTACATACAAGTTTTCAGATAAAATGTCATATGATCTTATATAGTTTTTGGTACAATTAGCAGGTTCATCTATTAGCGGAGACGTGACGCCGGTGTCGATCGCCTCCGAGTTGGACTTTGGCAGCAACGAGGCCACCGCCGGATCTATCACAGACCATGATTTATTGGTATGTTAAAACCGTATGGTGCGAGTCTGACTCGCGCGCCGAGGGCTCCGTAATCTGTGATACTAGCTGACTCGTCCGCGTGCTTTCTCAATAACAACATTACACTCGTACGCAAAAAGTATGTGCCAATCATAACGTGGAAGTGGACGTGGAAGTCATGTATCTTATTGTGGGTATAGCAAAAGATAGATTATACGAATGGTCGACAAGTGTAACAGGTTCACACAGTATAAAAGTTTTAAAGATTTCATAGGTTATGGACCCATAGGTCCAGGCATTGATAACTATATTTTGCTCTACAGAGTGGTGAAGGAGAAGACGACGAAGAAACCCTCTCAACAGACGTTTGCGGATCACCCATGAGAATCATCCGAAACGATCTCAGCCCCCACACGTATTCTGTTGGCCCCCCCTTGAGGCTCAACGACGCCCAGCCGTCCACTAGCGCCACCCCTGACTTCTACGGACTAAACTTGCAACAAACTAAAGAAACATTCTACAAAGATGTTCCTTCTAGCAGCAAAAACTTCAACCTAGAAACTGACTCCGAAAAATGCACGAAAGACGACACTGAACAAATCGTCTCCGATATCGACTTGCTGAACATTAAAGACTCCAAGAGCAAGAATAAGAGAAATGAGTTATTAAATAATGGCAGTAGAAGACATAGCGATAGTGTTGCACAAAAAAGCAGTAATGCGCAAGCTAGTGTAGCAGTTAGTAGGTTCAAAACTACTCCGGTCGCGGACGACTTGTTAAGGCCAAGCACTTCCAGTGACAGTGTGCTGAACAAAGTCGAAGGCCCTTTGCTTACTAAAGCTAAGAACTCAAATATTAAACCTGGCTTCACTATTTCAGAATCTAAGCCGATGTAGATAAGTAGAGAAGTAGTTATGCAATTATGAGCTGTGAGAATCTCTTATATTGAGGTGTTTGAGTTTTGGAAGAAATAATTTTTATTATAATTTTGATAGTTTGATAGAATGCAGTTATTGTTCAAAATTATTTATAATACGAGCAGCAGACGTGTTATAAATTCTATAACTTTGATATGACTTGAGAACATATTCAATTCATATTTTGATGTCAGTCTTATACATATTTTATAAGTTATTCACTATACCTAGATAGATTGCTCGTTCGGTAGATATTTTTTTAAACCTACTTATTTTATCAATAAAACATACCTATAATCAATTTGTATTACCATTTATAAGGGAGAATCCTCGTGTCTGAATACATTAACAGTTTAGTTCCTAGTTTGAACTAAAGCGTTTTGCTGATGACTATTGAAGACAGTGCAATGTTATGCACCTAATGTGATTACCTGCCTATTTATTGGATGTCAAAAACCACTTTGTTTTTCATGTAATGATAAATCAAGTAGCATAAGAATTTGTTAGAAAATATACTATATTTCTTACGTAATTCCACTATTTTATTTTTTATTCTCGGATTATGTATGGTAGTATCTTGCCTAAATATACGTTTACTAGTGCAATCTAGATTTGAATTTCGAAGTTGGTAGTAGCAGATTACCTAAAAGTTCATATTCCTGCTCATTCCTGCTATCTCTCCCTGGTTTATTCCTCTCCTAAATGAGCAAACAATTGGCTATTAATTAGCTGAGCAGTTATGTTTGAAAAAAGGTGGTAGTCGAATTGATAAAATAAACGCCACTAAAACTGAAAAGTAGCTTTGGCTCTTTATTAATATCACGCAAACTATAATTTATCAGCATAATTCTAATTTTAAACTTAAAACTTATGACCAGACCATCACAGAATAAAAAGCTACATCTGAGGTTACTTTAATCAGATTTGAGGAAGGGCTTCTTAGGTGCCAGGTTGAAGAGTGAGAGTAGCGAGTTGAATGGTCCTGTGCGAGCGAGACCTGGCCACAACAACATCATGGTGGTGAGGATATAAAGCAGGAATGTGTTGTTGATGGACGAGGCAATCCAGGTCAGCGTGCATAGCATGGTGATGGATATTATGTAGTACTGAAACAATAACATTCATGTTAGTCACGAAAGCTCTGCAATAATTAATTCTACGTAGCTTAGAATATAAATTGATTTTACACCATACAGCTTGTGAATATCAAGAAGAAAATTGGCAGCATATTAGTTATCCCATGTTTTTAGCATTAGTTACATTGAGCAAACTAAATTTCAACTTACAACAGTGGGGCTGGTTTCCCTCAGAGAGTAGAATGTACGGATATTCTGGAATGTTTTGTTGTAGCTCACAACAATGTTGTTGCAAATATCAATGAACTTCTTCTCATGCTGGCCGGTCCAGGCACTGGGGCCATAGATCAGGTTGCTGATAACTGGTACGATAAAGTCAATGAAGTTCAGAAGGAGGCCAACCACGGCGAATGTAGCGAGAGAGTTAAGGTCCATTATCCAGACAAGGAAGTAGATGAAAGAGACTGCGCCGAATATGGCAGCAGGGTGCCATTGTTGTTCCCACAGTATGACTGACTTTAGAGTGAGAAGGGCCATTCGCCATCCTTCCAACAATCGTCTCAGTTTCTTCACCTGCTCATCCTGATAAACATTAAAAAATAATTATTGTGATGGAATATTCAGTCTAAGAAATTAACGTATTCTTAGCGCAACAACGCATTTCGCGGTTCAACAAACACTGATCCAATTTAAAAAGTGGGTAGGTAGGTACTTAGCTATATGAATTAAACTAAACTGCGATTGTTATAGATTTTGCATCCAACTATTTTATTCTTTAAACAGTTTCAATTTTTAACTCACGTATGTTGATGTTTTCGAAAGTTTATGGGGTCTTACAATAAAATAGATTTATTTAATTTATGTTAAATCAAATTACCTGCACACAACAAAAAAAAATAGGTACATACCCGGAGATTTTACGCACTTACCTGATCTTGAGGTGCAACGAAATTAACCATTGCGCTTTATGTGTTTCAAAATATAATAACAACGAAAATAATATGTATTTTCTAGCAGAATTAATTTATAATCGAACGACTAGATGTAGTAAAATCACAACTCCCAGGCAAAGCTAACAGTGTTGCCAGCACCTCAATCAGAAAAAGGCCGGTAGCTTTGTTGAAAAAGGCCGAAATTGACAAAAAATACGTTATTTAACTAAATACTGTATTTTAATGGTATAAAACGCACATCGCCGATGTCGGGCAACAAGCGGGTAAACTGAAGTGGGATAGGGCAGGCCACGTCTGCCGCATGTTGGATGTGTTATGGGCTAAAGACACCATAGAGTGGATGCCACTAAACGGAAAACGACCTCGTGGCAGACCGCGGCGAAGATGGAGGGACGAAATTGATGCCCATTTACAGGATTGGTCCACAATAGCCCAAAATAGAGAGTACTGGAGAGAAGGAAGGGAGGCCTTTGCACTGCAGTGGGACACTACAGGCTCTTAATAATAATAAATAATAATAATGGTATAAAGAACAAAGACTGGGCAGTTTTTACTTATATTTTATTTAAGCACATAACATTTCTGATGATGGCTCGTAATTTATCACCATAGTTTTTATGCCTGCAATAGTAGTCATCATAGAAACTACCGTCTCCGTATTGACACGAGTGCGGTTTACAGTTTTAATCCTCTTGAATTTACTAGAAACACGCTCAACACTCGCGTTTGAAAATAGGAGAACCAGCAGTAAGCCTATTATTATTATTAAGAGCCTGTAGTGTCCCACTGCAGGGCAAAGGCCTCCCTTCCTTCTCTCCAGTCTTCTCTATTTTGGGCTATTGTGGACCAATCCTGTAAATGGGCATCAATTTCGTCCCTCTATCTTCCTCCAGTAAGCCAATTAGTTTATGTAAATTAAAAAAAGACGATTTCCTGCTTTATTTTTCAACTGAAAAACTGCTTGCCGATAAGATTCTGCTGGCAATATTGTTTTTGTATTAATGGCGGGTAAAGGCCACTAAAAGCCGATGGCTGCCAAGGGCCGACATAACTTCCCACAGGCCGTTAATCTGGCAACTCTGAAAGCTAAAGTTCGATGGCCGTTTGACACTATATATTAATGATAGACAAGCAAGTGCAACACAGATAATAGATAATGTTGCCAGCTAAATATGTTGGTGAACTGGTTCTGTTACCATTATCAAGTTTCAGACTACCATAAAAAAGCTTTCAGTATCTTTTATAACTTGACTTATTTAAGGTAAAAATAATAGGGATTTATTTTCGAAAAGTAATCCTTTCTATATTTAAATTAATACGTGCAGAGATAACTTTGCACCACTTTCTATGTTTGTTGCGGGCACGGGCAAGCGTTAGATTTGGCATAGCTAAAGTTTATTTGGAACAGGGCAAGAGCTAAAATTATAGCTAACAAAAATAAATTAAGGTTAAGTTTGACCACTGGCGGTTGCCAGTTATTATAAATTCGAAACTACGTAACTCTGTCTGTCTGTTTGCTACGTTTACACACTAGACGGCTACACCGATTTCGATGAAATTTGGTAGGTTACCTAGTTACTCGTATATAGAAAGAAAGAAAGAAAATATAATTTATTATATCAACTACTAATAACAATAATTAACAACACTAAAACAAAATACATTACAACAAAAGATAACATTGCTATTAGCTATTAGTAGCCGACACAAAAAGGTTCAACTCAGCATTTTGCCATGTCACAGCAAGGTAACATAGCGCTGGTCTTCCGTCTTCCGGGACAGAGGCTGGCCGATTTTCTGGAGAAAGAAGGACTCTTTATGATGAATTCTTTTTTCCAGAAGCCGCCTCGCAGGAAATGGACCTGGATGAGTACCAACGGTTCCACGAGAAATGAGATTGATTTCATCTTGACCAACAAAAATATAAAAATAAACAAGTACTTACTTATATTAAAACCCAACTAGCATAATACATACAAACAAAAATATACAAGTAACATAATTAAAATTAATTAGTGCGCTTAGTGCCAAAACTTACTATAAGACCCTAACAATATTGCTTACAAGGAGTTATAGGATGGCAGGACAGTTAGATCACTCAGTCAATCAACTGCATCACGTAAACGGGTGCCGGCACCATAGTTCTCAGTGCGACTGCGCCCGCGCTTTATAAATAGAAGAATAAGCAGTGCAAACAGAAAGAAAAAACAAATAACATACATAGGTACCTAACTAACTGGTGGAAAATTGTGTGCTTTCCCGAAAGGAAGTACTAGAGTAATAAACCCATTCACTTGCCTATCTACTGCGAACCACCCTGATGAAGTCGAAAAAAAAGACATAAGTTAATTGGTTAGTTCCTATTCCCATTCGTGACGCTTCAAATAAAGGACGTCATATAAAAGATATTTCAATTAGGATGGGTTGGCTTTCTTTTTGCCTTTCTTTAAGGAAATTTTTAAGTTTTTGCTTGAACCCATGAATGGTTTGCTGGTCTCGGATCGGAGGCGGGATATTGTTCTAGCACTTGGTTGCAGCGTACCGGAAACTGCCTCTAAAAGCCGCCGAGGCATGCTTTTGCGAAGATAGCTGCTTAGAGCACTTACGAGAGGAACAACTTCTGGTGCTGGACACCCAATTTATACCCCATAGATAGATTTATGACATGCGAGTGAAGCAGGCTACTTTTTATTAACATACTACGCGTGCAAATTCGCGGGCGGAAGCTTGCCTTATATAAATTATTCCTTTGGCTCTTATGGATTCAAATTTGTATGATTATAGATCCTTAAAACAAACTGATATAGATTTATCTGGTAACTAATACTAACAAATAATAATACACCACGTATGTAACTAATATTCATTAAATATTATTATTAAAAAATGGGTCAACAAAGACACGCGATGATGATGAATGGGAATTTATATTATCATTTAGATCCAATATGCTAAATCCACTACCTATCAGAAGTGGGATTGTACGAGAAACATAAATATTTCATAATTTTTATTCCTTAGAGAATTAGCAGCAGTTAATTATTGCAGGATGGAATTATTTATATGTATTGTATGAACTTTGATAGCACTTCGCATTATGTAAGTTAGCAATAATACTAGCAGTTTTGCTATTACTTCATCCTGCGGAAGTATCGCTTTCCTATTGACTGGGTTTTTTCATGTGTTAAAGTCTGAAACAAATAAATGTTTTTTTTACATAGGTAAGCAACCTTACTTAGAATACTTCAATAAGCTAGCAATGTAGGGTAAAGGATTTTTTTAATAATGGCAGTTGTATAAAAAAATATTTTTTAACCAGGGATAAACCCCCAAATAAGTTGCTTGAAACGGTCGAATAGGTACCCTTTTAGGCTCGGACTATATGGCATCCGGGTCTCCGCGATCCTGTGAATCCGGAACATATCCCGGCTGCTACCAGGTAAAAATCGGGGTCGGATGGCCTCGGATCGTGTGTAGTCGATGCAGGAAAAATTAAAATGTTTGGTTGTGCGACGAAGCCCGGACGCCATATAGTCAGAGCCTTATACGGCTTGTTTAGGGAGAACTACTCTGACTAGTCAGGGCCCACCCTGATTCCGACCCAGCGTTATGTCCACTTGTAACTTCTTGAAATAATATAGTTTTCAACCATTTATAACCACCAATCAATGTATTTAAAGGTTTAAACGAATCATAACGCAACTAAACGAACTAATCCAGCTTCACATCTATATGTATATTATGTACTTACGATAACACATTCATCTTCGGTAAATGAAAAGTGTCGAGTGTGTTTCAATCCACTGGAAGATACCGATTCAGTTTCAAACTCTCGATCATTTAGTAATGTCGTTTTACTCTGAAAATAATTTGTTTTATATTAAACACACCAGAAATAAATTGACGAAATGTGTCAGGCGATGTAAGTACGTGCCGAAGTAGGTAGATTTCGAGGTTTATTCTGTTTTAGAACCAAAATCACTACCTATCTACATTCTGTGGTGTTTTCAATTTTTCAAAAAAGTAAGAACCCACTTTTAGAATTTCGTTTGGCATTTTCTCTTCATATTCTTCATCGAGTCTATAACTGCTTTCCAAATTCATCAATATAGTGTAGTTGTTGACACTCATCCTATTTCCTTCGAGCGTTATTTCCATCGTTGGCGATGATATTGCTAGCATTTTTCTACCCACATACGGAACCCCTGGAAAATTATCAAAATCATGATAGGTATATTACACAATGCAATCGATGTACCTAGTAAGTATACTGTCATATTCCTATATAAGATGTTTAGAAAACATGTATCGTCAATTCTATAACTACTATTATAGGTTACTATATTAAAAAATTGTCGTGGGGCGCCGGCAATAGAATGTTGCCCCTCCGCTCTTGCCCGTGGATGCAGTAGGAATCTGCTAAGGGATACCTCCGAAAGATGGGCAGCAGCGTCTTTTCGTGTTTTCAATACCTATACTGCGCTCGTCAACCCGCCTGCCAAGCGTGGCGAATATGGCAACAACCCCCTTATGGATATAGTGCAACATAAAACCAGGCCCCGAGTCCCCGGCGGCCCCGCTTATCCTGGCTACGGTAGCAGTCACGGTAACGGCGGGGCCAGGGGTGCTAAGAATCCCCAGGAGACGATCGGCTACCAAACCCTACGACGACCACTGACCCTGGTAACACACACCATCCGCACTTTGAGGACAGACGAAAAGATTGTTGAGCTGGAAGAAGAAATTAGTATTTTACTTAGAAAACTTTCGTGATTGATTTCAATCATTATTATAAATACGGGATTTATCACGTACCGTCTTATCGGTGTTTCGACCGACAATGTTTCAGTTCAGTTCGTGAACCTTCATCAGGGTGAGTGCGATCGCACTGCGAGGCGAGACGTTATTTGGAGCGGATCGCACTCACCCTGATGAAGGTTCACGAACTGAACCGAAACATTGTCGGTCGAAACACCGATAAGACGGTACGTGATAAATCCCGTATTTATAATAATGAAAGAAATTAGTAGATTACACTGGGACATTTTGGGGTTATCAGAAGTCCGTAGAGAAGGCGAGGACACGATATCCCTTAAGTCTGGTAACCTACTATACTACCGGGACGGCGACCAACTGTCCCAAGGTGGTGTTGGGTTTCTCGTTCACAAGTCACTCATCAACAACATTATCACCATCGACAGTGTGTCGAGCAGGGTCGCGTACCTGACACTCAGAATATCTAAGCGATATTCGCTGAAGGTCGCTCAGGTATATGCGCCGACCTCTTCACACCCAGATGAAGAAGTAGAGTCTATGTATGAGGACATCAGTAGAGCCATACATACGAACAAAACTCACTTTATTGTTTTTATGGGGGACTTCAATGCAAAGCTAGGCATGAGAAGCGATGATGAGTTGAGAGTGGGGCAATTTGGATATGTGCAACGGAACCCCAGGGGACAGAGGCTGGCCGATTTTCTGGAGAAAGAAGGACTCTTTATGATGAATTCTTTTTTCCAGAAGCCGCCTCGCAGGAAATGGACCTGGATGAGTCCCAACGGTTCCACGAGAAATGAGATTGATTTCATCTTGACCAACAAAAAACGGATATTCAATTATGTTTCTGTGATTCACAGGGTGAAAACCGGCAGTGATCACCGAATTGTTAGAGCCACATTGAATATGAACGTTAAACTTGAAAGGTTCCGTTTGATGAAGTCTACGCTCCGACCCACTCGCGCACGTATCCAAAACCTCGAGAGCTTTCAACTTGAAATTGCAAATCGCTTTGACTGTCTAGAAGTAGATGCATCAGTGGACGAGATCAATAACAGGTTCGTAGAAACCGTCCATACGGTGGGGTCCCAGTTCTTTAAGACCCTCCGTACCAATAGACCTCAGAAACTCTCTGATGACACCCTTAACCTCATGGCTGAACGACGTTCTTTGCGACTACAGTCTCCCGATGATGCTCAGTCACAAAGGCAGCTCAATAGAAAGATTTGGAAATCATTGCGGCACGATATTCGTACCTTTAATACATCTCGTATTAAAGATACACGATAGAGCGGAATAAAGGCTCCAAAATGTTCACGAGAGATAATTCTATTGGGCAGAGCCGGATGACAAAGCTGAAGAGGGAAGATGGCAGCATAACGTCAAGTAAAGCGGAAATGTTAAGGGAAGTCGAAAGGTTCTATGGACGGCTCTACGATTCGGTCACTAAACCTGTTTGCAGTGCGGCCAACGACCCAAGAGCCAAACTGACCCGACATTATACCGAAGATATTCCGGACATCAGCCTGTATGAGATCAGGATGGCCTTGAAGCAGCTTACGAACGACAAGGCGCCGGATGAGGACGGAATCACTTCAGAGCTTCTGAAAGCGGGTGGATCACCGGTACTTAAAGTCCTTCAGAAGCTCTTTAATTCCGCCTTGCTTGAAGGTACGACGCCAAAAGCATGGAACGAGGGCGTGGTGGTTCTGTTCTTCAAGAAAGGTGACAACACCTTGCTTAAGAATTACAGACCCATCTCGCTTTTGAGTCATGTTTATAAGCTGTTTTCAAGGGTCATCGCGTACCGTCTCGAACGCAGGTTTGATGACTTCCAGCCTCCCGAACAAGCCGGGTTCCGTAAAGGCTACAGTACCATAGACCACATACATACGCTGCGGCAAGTCATACAGAAGACAGAAGAGTATAACTTGCCGCTATGTCTCGCGTTTGTGGACTATGAGAAAGCCTTCGATTCGATCGAAACATGGGCAGTGCTTGAGTCTCTCCAACGATGCCGTATTGACTATCGGTACATCGAAGTGTTGAAGTGTTTTTATAAAAACGCCGCAATGTCAGTCCGAATACACGAACAGAGCTCGAAGGCGATTCCCTTAAAAAGAGGCGTAAGACAGGGAGATGTCATCTCTCCGAAACTGTTTACGACCGCATTGGAAGATGCCTTCAAGCTTCTGGAATGGAAAGGACTGGGCATCAATATTAACGGCGAATATATCACTCACCTTCGGTTTGCCGACGAAATTGTGGTCATGGCAAAGTCGATGGAAGAGCTCAGCGCGATGCTCGAAGGCCTCAATCGAGTCTCTCAACGGGTAGGACTTAAAATGAACATGGACAAGACGAAAATTATGTCGAATGTCCATTTCGTGCCTGCCCCAGTTATGGTTGAGAACTCGGCTCTCGAAGTTGTCGACGCGTATGTATACCTAGGACAAACAGTCCAATTAGGTAGGTCCAACTTCGAGAAAGAGGTCAATCGTCGAATTCAACTCGGATGGGCAGCGTTTGGGAAACTTCGCAACGTCTTTTCGTCCAACATACATCAGTGCCTTAAGACGAAAGTCTTCAATCAGTGTGTGTTACCAGTGATGACATATGGAACCGAGACGTGGTCCTTCACTATTGGCCTTATGAATAAGCTCAGAGTCGCTCAACGAGCTATGGAGAGGGCTATGCTCGGGGTTTCTCTACGGGATCGAATCAGAAATGATGAGATACGTAGGAGAACTCAAGTCACCGACATAGCCCGACGGATTAGCACGTTGAAGTGGCAATGGGCAGGCCATATAGCGTGCAGAACAGATGGTCGATGGGGCCGGAAGGTTCTCGAGTGGAGGCCACGGACCGGCAAGCGCAGCGTAGGACGTCCACCTACAAGATGGGCAGAAGACTTGGTAAGAACGGCAGGTCGGCGTTGGATGCAGGCCGCTTCCAACCGCAGTTCTTGGAGATCAATGAGGGAGGCCTTTGTCCAGCAGTGGACGTCCTACGGCTGATATGATGATGATGATGATATTAAAAAATAGTGGCACTCCTACAGATAATCCGTAATATTCGGTCAGGTCCAGACTTCATTCCTAACGTAAACAATTACTCACAATATAAACTGCTTACTGATTAGATACAAGAGTTTAAAAACGAACCACTTTTAAATGAATGAAATGTAGGTACATACCTACAGCATTGAAGTAATCGTCGATATTTTCATTTTTATAATGCTGGTATTTGCCTGGTATCAGCGACATCGTGTTATGGTTAGCCCACGGCACAACACGGATAGGGTACGGCTCTCGATATAGTGGCAAGACTTATTTGCTTAACTATTTGACCTTGAGCTTCAACCGAAAATAAACACGGATGCTCAGCTCACAGTTTCATTCATTCACATAACTCTACTACACATTACCAATAATAAAATTACACAAGTACACCATCGAACGAAACTTCACACTGAATTAAAAACTCTGATGCACAATGATTTTTATAATGGTTTTATCTGTGCTCTGAGTTTTATCTTGTCGATTTCTGTGTCAACAAGCACAATTGAAATCAGTTTACCGATCATTATTTTAAATTAACTAATCCGACTGATAAAGGTAGCCTAGACAAAGAATATTATCTTGGTATTCGGTATGCAAATTAAAATAATGCCCGTAGGTACATTTAATTTACCTAACATTAGTTTGTAACACCCATGAGCGTACGAAAATTTAATGTTGTGTGCTACGTCGCGTTGTCGGTAGGTACCTACAGTTCATAAACTATTTCAAGGTTAGCCTAGTTGGTATGAAACTCAACGTAGGTCAATTTTTAACTGTTTCTTTGGAATTTAACAAAAATACATTTTTATAGGTCAAGCTTAGTATATTTGAGCACGTACGTATAATTTAATATAACAATAGGCACAAAAATTAAATCACTTGAGTTCAAAATAATTCTGATTTACAAAGTAAACATTGTAAATGTAATTAGGAAAAAGTCTACTCATAAATTTGATCATTATTTCCAAAAATATTATGTATCACAATGAACGGAATAAATAGGCTTAACCATAGCAAATTATTCTAACTACGAACATCGGTTAAACCACGGTTAAACCTATTAGAACCCTAACACCTTCCCTAACCTTCACCTAAACCCTAACATTTTCGAAGAGCAAAGAATGTTTTCATGACCTGATTTCAATTAATATTTTTATGTTATATCTACCAAGTTGATACGTTTTGGTTTTTGAGTAGACAATCCAATCTTCTGTCCTTTGTTGAAAATTACACTCGTAAGTCTTATAAATATTTAATTGTTATTACACTCGTTTGAAGTATCGTTTTCCAGGGGTTTTCGCATTGTCGTGTGTAAGAGTCTGAAAACGATACAAAATATATCATGAATAGGTATGCATTCTGTCATAAGTTCATAACATAGTATCTACAGAAAATATAATAAAAGCGTGTATACATTTGTACGCACGTAAGAAGTTACACTTCTTTGGCGTGAGCAAATAGTAAGTACCTAGGATATCTAATTTGCGCACCGCTTGGAAAACTTCAGACCGTAAACGCTAACTTCATGGTGTAAATATCGGCGCGCGCAACTGCCGTTACATGCTGAAAATACCTACTCATATATTTTTCTCCTAACGTGCGAAAAGTAATATAACTTTCATAATAAAACAAACTATTCCCGATTTAGTTTAGCCATAGCCAGGCATGTATAATGTCTTAACCTAATACGTACAACCACAACTCCCTCGTCTGTGAACTGGTAATGACGGGCGCACTTGGCTCCATTCTCGGGTATCACAGACAGTGTTTCCAATTCACTGTCGCTTTTTTGGATGGTGACACTCTGAAACACAACAAACGTTTACCATACTGAAGATAAATTTTCCCATCAAACTCATGGTTTATTTTGCAAGATTTGCACATAATGAATGGGATACATGCAATGTAGCTTTGTCTTAGTCCTAAGTAATATATTCCAAATATTGAAAAACTTCACTGGTCATTGTGATTTTCCACATAATTTATTGCGTAATCTATTATAATATTTCAACCAAGACTAATCTTTATAATCTCTTTTTGATAAGTTTTAAGATTTAATACCTCAGCCTAATTGTTGATAAACAATGATTAATTGATAATACAGTAGGTACCTACTTATGAACATAGAATAAGATATAAATTAAACAGGATATCAAGTTACATATCAGGCTAGCATACTACACTTAAGCTAGGTATTTGCTTACTTTGATCACGGAGTTAGGCATCTTCTCTTCATACTCCTCTCCAAACTTAAATTTGTACTCAACCGTTCGTAGCAGAGAAGAGTTTTTAATTGTCAGAGTATCACCTTCTAAAGTGATATCCATGAGAGGCGAAGAAAAACTCATCATTTTACGTCCCATGTATGGCACACCTAAATAAAAACAAACACATTAGGCCCTGTAAAAATAAGACTCAACTACTCCCTCGCGCGCTCACTCAGGACGGACGTGCTGTAATATCGATAACAATAATTTAATCAAAAAGTGTGTGTAAAACCCTTTTTTCGTGGCAAACTTCGTAAATAACTAATCACAGGTCGCATTTTTTCAAACAGGTTTTCACGAAAATTGGCACACAAGTTCCTTGATTTATTGAAATCTTTTAATCGATCGCGATTTTTGATTGGGGAGAAAACAGGGGGGTGGAAAAGGGGGAAGTTTGCGGTAGCGTTATTTATAGACGAAATTCAATCAAACTTGAGAGGCACACTAAGGACTTCATTCTACACAAGATGTTGCGAAAACATTTCCAAAAGGGCGGAGTCGAAGGGGGAATAGAGGGAAATTTTCAGTAGTATCCTAAATGGACGGATTTAATGTAACATTTCCGAAAATGTATACAGATCTACCTATAACAATCAGACTACACAGAGTCGCAGACCTCTCCGCCTTCACGAGACGAACCCGCAGACACCAGATTCGACCTCCTAGGACCAGGAGATTGCGAGGTTAACTGTTCTCACAGAACCACTAGTTATACCTATTAGATCTCATAAAATTACAAAAATCCTGACGTCCTTCTGCCATCCAGTGTACTCTGGTATGTGGTTGTATCAGAAAGTCATTAGGTTTTTTAGATGAATTATGGTTAATATAAAATAAGATTTGACCAATGGCCTCAAAACTAATTTGACTGATTTTCGCTGTCAAAATCGGTTCTGACCAGGTACTGAGTTATGACTGTAACATAAATATCAGTGGCTCTGTGAGAACAGTAGACCTCGCGCGTGAAAGCGGAGAAGACTGCGTAGTCTGATTGGTATAGGTTTTAAGTAAAATTTTCCGAAAAAAATAAAAAATTAAAATCCTTTCATATATGGCATGTTCACCGAAGCACGCGCAGACCACTTTGATGCTATCTGGCGTAAAAAAACTTGAGAGGTGTCAAGGGACACCCGGATGGAACAAAGTACCTTTCGATTAATTAGTGAAGGAATTGTAATAAAATGTTATTTATTTTAAGTTATACTTAATAATATTTTTTTTTATTATTAACAAATATAATGTAATATAAACTTAATCAGTAGGCTCAATTTTAGTAATAATTGGCTTGTGGTAACTGTAGTAGGAAACATATGTTTGGGATTCTATTTTATTTAAATGTCTTGAAAACGCTTCATCGATGGTAGTATTATATTTTGTTGTTGACTGTTTATTATTTACAAAAAACCTGTATATACTCAACAAAAATAATCGTCGCGACACCACACTGTTCAATGCGAAATAGAAAGACGAAACGAAAATAACTAGCTTGCTTTCTATGAGAGAGAGAGAGAGACAGATTGAGAAACACGCGCACGCCGCATTGCTTACAACTATAACAAAAAGTGTCGTTACAACTTTTGGTCTTAATTTATTCCATCTAGCCCCCTTTCGCATCGCGCGATAAGGAACTTCGTTCCAAAAACAGCCTCACTACTGCGCACGGTACGCGAGAGCAGCAACACCATCCTGAACGTCATCGCCAACAAACTCGACTGTCCTCTGATGTGGAAGCTCACGAAGAGGACTAAATCGCAATTAGTAATTAAGTACTAACTCCACTAGATTTAAGCTTTTTACTAACAAAAAAGATCCATGGTTATCTGAGTAAATAAATAAATAATAATAATATAGGTATAACGATAGGTACCGCAAACCCTCCCCACCCCCCATTTCCCGCTATATTTCCCCCTTTTCGATTTTTTTCGATCATAGTGCTACAGCAAACTTTCTCCCTTTCCCCCCTATTTTCTCTCAATCAAAAATCGCGATCGACTAAAAAATTTAAATAAATCAAGGAACTTGTTTTTTTGCCAATTTTCATCAAAATCGGTTGTAAAATGCGACCTGTAGGCAAGAACAGACAGACAGACGAAAACATTTTTGAGGCAATCTCACAACTGAGACGCTTCGCTCGCTCGGTCAATGACTACAAATTGCAGGATTCGGCCAAGAAAGATATTTCAAAATGCTATTAGATGATTAGGTGATTTTTCTTTGAAAAGCTGAATGTGGCTCTTCAATCTACATTAGGAAATATCTTACAATCCATACTAATATTATTTTATATTATAAATTCTTATGTAACTAGTTTTCTGTCTGCTCATTTCGTTTTTGCAACTCATGGGCTGGACCGATTTTGATGAAATTGAATGCGAAGAGCGTGGTAATTTATTTAAAGCATTTTATGTTGGCTGTACCTAGGTGAACTATGTATAAAACTCATTTAGGTCTTCATGCGTGTTAGGTAGGGCTAGGAAATGTAATTTAAAAATAGGTAGGTAGCGCAGTTTAAAAAAACTTACCAACTGCCGCAAAGTATTCATCAACATTTTCATTTTTATAGTGCTGATATTTCCCTGCTATAGAAGGCATGATCACTGGATTTAGGTCTGGTTTCTTTTAATATCACTCCACAAAATCCTGTTGTAGAAAGAATGTGTCAAGTTGGAACACTGCTATGTAATCTCCATATCAATATTTTATCAGTCACGTACTAAGTGTAATTAGCACTGAATGGATAAAAAAACGGATAATCACTATGTAAACAGTAAGATATTATTTCTTCAAATACCTATTGAGTAATGTTATATTAAGTCAGCAAGAGAGACATTTTTTTTATGGCAACTGATTCCTAAAAACACTAAATTGTTTGCGTGTTTGTTGGCAGAAGGTTGGCAGGAACATTCCTATTTCCTGCCAACTTCACGTAGTAGGCTCACGCACAGCACATACCACTACTGTACTAACCACAGAACATAAAAAACAATAGAACTAGCATGATGACTTTTTACTAAGAAAACCAGTGTAGCTAAACTCGCACATGTAAAAACTAGCACACTTAGAAATAAAAGTTATAATTGGTTGAAAGAGAACGTTCAAAGAGGCCTAAAACCATAAAACCAATTTAACGGATATAAAACCTTAGCTACTATGGAACATGGTTTAAAATTCAATAAAATAACCAGTAACAAAAAATTTAAGTTTACTTCTTCTACTCGGCAAAAGATGGCGCTTTAGTAAATATTTTTATTTTAGTCTCTATTACTAAGAAATAAGACTGATAATGCAATGGCTGTTACTTGATTACCCACAAAACAAAGCCACTGAACAACAGATGGCGCTGTCGCTAACGATTTTTGTTATAGTCTCTAACAGCAAAGTATAAAATCGATAATGCATTGGCTGTTATTCGGATGCTCAATTAACAGCGCTACTCACCTAGTGATGTACCAATGAGCATACAAGACGAATGTATCGATATCGATTATCACCTACCTATTACGGGTAACGAAACAGGTACGTCAGGTTATACTTGTGGTGGTTAAAATAAAAAGCTTTTCTTTTCTTTCTTTCTTAACATAATCACAGGTATCCAACTCATACATACCTACTTAAAAAAATATTATATTACTGGAATATTATATTATACAGTGTTTTTTTTAACTGTAACAGTACGGCAGCACCCATAACCAGAGGAGATACAGGTGCAGTTTCTTTTAAAACATCAGCTCGTTTTCGAAGAAAAACATTTTCGCATTAAATTTTTTTGGTCAAGTGTGAGTAGCGCCTTAAAATGAATCAAGTTGGTAATTTTTTTTTTGATGCCGATCGATGCAGTCCTTTGTAAGGATCATTTTATTGTATCGGATGAAAAAAAATCTGAACAGCGGAAGATAGTCAAATTTGATAAAAAGTATTCTCATACAATAGGACAAACAAAATTCCTTCTAGAAACATTTTGTGTATACAATTTGTGTGTAAAAAAAACACTGTATACTGAATTATTATATGAGGGGCACACTAAAAGTTTCCGGAATCAATAAAAATATACTAATAATGGTCAAAAATGAATTTATTGTTTCTCAAAATATCTCCCTTTGCGTCAATGCACTTTTTCATAAGATTGAACAAATTTTGAAAACATTTGCACCACTCCTCCGGTGGTGACGTCAGATACGTGTTATTCATACTCTTCGACAGCCTCTTCTGGTGATGAAAACCGTTGATCGGGTAATTGGTTCTTAATTTTTGGGAACAGGAAAAAGTCACACGGTGCCAGGTCATGACTCTGTATGCTGGATGACTCATAATTTGTACGTTTTTTTAAATTTTTTTATGTCTTGCGCCTTGGGGAAACTGAAAACAGAAGTTATTATATTATTTCACACCATAGGTCTAAAATACATTCAGAAAATCATCAATAAAACGACAAGGAATTAACGCCCTAAAACTTATACACCTTTTAATAGGGGTAACTAATTAAAGCTATCGATAACACATTCATCAGTATATAGGGGTGACATCCCTAATTGAGTAGCTTAAGTTGAGGTTTAAGAGAATCGCGACCTTAAGGTGTATGATTCACAGTCTATTTTGTTTGACGATTTTGCATTTTATACAAAACTAACAAAAAACAATAAAATAATACTTAACGGTGATAGGATATGCCCCCTTTTGTTAAATTTTTGGTTCGGCTATAATATTTACACTCCAAAACGGCACAATATGTCATTTTCTATTTTTTTGAAGTACGTTTACCCCTTAGTAATTGAAACACGACTGAAGTGAGCGAAGCTTGTAGTGCGCGGAACTCCGCGTACTTGGTGTTACGCGGGCCCCGCCTACTTACGACTTCTATTGTTTTTGTGTTCTGTGGTACTAACTACGGGCTCACGGCAAGATTCACGGTAATCCGCTGACCACAGAATACAAGATTTTTTTTAAAAGTTATCCCCGCCCGCTGGCTGTTCGGTCTTTGCCTTGGGCTTTGGTTTAATCAAGGGGTTTATTGTTTATTCTTTAGGGCTGGCTAACAGACACCGCTGGCTTAAGTCACTGTCAGTTTTTTGGTGGCCTTTTGTTGTGTCTATTCTACAGCTAGATCTAGAAAAAATAACCCAATCAACAGTTCGACAACTATTCTCAGATAAGTTCATAGCAACTGTTACACACATTATTTATGTTATACCAAAAAAATGGGTCATTCGCTATAGCTGGCAACACCAGATGAACGCGCCCCGTGCGAGCTATAGATAAATTGCTGCCAACTCAGTCTTATTATAGCTGGAACTATCATTTTTTTCAGGTTGCTTGTTACAATGAGCTATGGGTATTTTAATATGTGACTGTATTACTCCGTAGAATATGTATGTAATTGTAATTATGGAGTACAATTACCTTCATATTTGGATAATGGTTTTTTGATAGTCATAGATATTAATTTAATTATTTTATGTTTATTAAAATAGATGTTTTACTTAATTTTTGGGCCAAAACATGAGCCCCGCTGGGGCACTATAACACAATAATATTATTATTATTATTATTACCCACGTACATATTAATTACTAGTGGTTCGCCCCGAACTGAGATCTCGCGAGTCTCCGATTAAAACAAAAAATATTATTTGTAATCTTTGTCTATCAAAATAGTATCATGAAATAAATAACGAACTTACTTGACCTACAGTTTCATTCAAATTACAGGTAACGGGAGTTCATGTAATGTGGTTTATATTTTATGGGTTACAAATTGCAGTTATTCTGAAGCTCAGACTTTTGTCTATATATGTGTCACTTATGCTACACGCATACTAAATTACAGCACTGTTGGGTCACTGGTGTACCCTGTGAATGTTGTCAAAGTTTAGTTTTTATTATGGCTAATAACTTAAAGATATAAAGAATTTATAAAAAATAAAAACGGAGTCTAAATGTACTAATAAATACCTTTCATTTGACGTCCTACTTGACTAGTTAGCCCCATTTTCATTTTTTTACCCCTCTTGAACCCCAATATCTCAATAACCCCCTTACATTTTTAGCTCACTTATCACACCAAAATTGTGCCATCACTACATCATACACACCTACATCATATACACCTATCTATTAAATTTCACCCAAGTTGCCCAAGTTCATTTAGAGATCTCGCTTCGCTTGATCAATTAGGTGCTATATAATACCTATACCAATATCAACCAAAAACGTAATATAAACCTATAATAATTTACTTATAGTTAATACTTATAGTTCAGTTTACTTATATAGGTATTTAAACTCACATTACCTTAACATAGTTACTATTATTTACTAATTAAAATATTATAGTTATCAACTTTTATTCATAGCTATTATTAATATTTTTATAGTAACTATTTCCTAATCCTAACTTTGTTCTTTTCTACAATCAAAATATTCGTGTAAGTGATAAAAACAGTTTACAATAGATATTCTTTTAATCTACGGTAAAATAAGAAGTCTTTTTCTATATTTTGATATTAAAGGGGGGGGGGGGATCGGTGATAAGAACCGTTGTTCTTATCACAAGTCACTGGAATTTATGTGTGTAATTTCAATTTTCGGTAAAATAAGGAGTCTTTTGCTATCTTTTCTATATGGGGGGGGGGGGGTGAGAGGGAGGGGGGGACTAATTTGTGTTATGAACAACGCCACTGAGCTATAAATAAGACAAGTAATGTCAATTTACAAAAATCTAGCCACTTTTTAGGGCATAGTTAACTACAGTTTTTTTTTTGTAGTTGGTAATACTGGATGAATGTTTTGTGACCAAGGTGGGACGAGTGATGTGATTTTTGTTTTGATTTTAAAAAACTCGTCCGTTCGTTGTGCTAATGCTATTTATTGTAAATATATTGCGTGATGTTACTTGTGCAACTATAGACCCGTAATTAATTTCTAGCTAACGTGAATATAGTGAAAAAGTGTAGCTTTGTGCTAGTTTTACTTGAAATCTAGTAAAAGTGAGTTTTGGTCGTTTCCATCGAATTATTTAGTGGAAGGAGTGAAAATGGGCGAAAAAGAGGATTATTTGACGCCATACCGAGTGTTCTTTGAGAACTTTGCTGCGACCGTCAACCCGGAAGATCAGCTACCTGTGAATATCGCTGGGTACACGATCACTGAGTCCGAATTGACTGGCGAAGTTCTTTACTGGATCACCCAGTACCTAACTGAAAAGTAAGTAAAAAAATACAAACTTATATGTGCCGATTATGTAAATAATAAAAGTCTCATAGACTGTTTACTTCATGTATGATATGCTACTAAGTCACACACCTCATTGTTTGATAAAATAAATATTATTTGATAAGACAAGCGTAGCGTGAATAGGTCACACTCAAGATATTCTTATTGATAATTTAGGTGATGCTAAAAAGGGTCTTAAATGCCTGAATGTCTAACAGGAAAATGCCAATAACAATGTTTATTCATTAGTAAATTTTTGTTATAGTTAACTTCTTTCAGGATTTTATTTAATTTCCAATGCAATCTTATTTAACAAAACTAATACAAGTGAGGCCTCTTCATCTATTAACTAAAAATGATTTTATATGAGGTAAATTAACATTATCTAGCTAAAGGGTGCAACTGTACTGCCCGGGACAAGATTTCATAAAAACACTTGAAAACTATCTCATGTATTATTTCTTGGTTCCATTGTATGAAAGATTCATTTTACCAATTATCTACAGAAACTTAGAACTGCTATGTGTTATCACATCTATTAAGTATGTGACTATGTCCTTTAAATTGCTTAGTAGCCCTGAAATATACATTGTCTATTGAGGCATGTAATAAAATGCTTGCAGACTTGGCACTTAACAATGTGACCCAACACAGGGTCAAGGTCACAACACAGGTTCTGTCTGAGGGCCTGTTTTTTATTAATACTATATTCACATTTTTAAGCATTTGATGAACTGGACATTTGAAGAAGAAACAACAAATTAAAATTGGTTGACCTTGATCATTACTGTTAAGATTTTAAATTTAAACTGGTTTTCTACATTACATACTAAAACATTTAAATATGTTAGTATGTTTATTATTTAGGTTTATTGAGTACTTACTAGCGGCTCATCTCGGCTTCACACGGGTGGACATTTATTTATTAAAAATTTTTTTGCTAATTTTTTACACCTTGGGTTACATTATTGAAGTTTTATTAGAGATCCCTAATTTTTTCTAGTAATAAATACATGGGGCACACTAAAAGTTTTGCACTTCTAGCTAATCGGAAGTATTTGAATTTCAAATGTTATATTTTAGAAACTTTGCAACCTTTTTAGTAAAAAAAAAAATTGGCGGGAAATCATTTGTCAATTGTTTTTTATCCCACATCAAAGTTTTATCACATCAAGTACGCAACGAAAATGGAATTAAGTCGAAAAGATTTTAGAGCAATGATTTTTTATGATTTTAAAAGTTCTCTCTCTCCGCAAGACTGTGCCGCTCGTCTTCAAAATGCGTTTGGGAGAGAAGCACCTTGTTTGAGCACCGTATGGCGATGATTTTACGTGTAGGTACATGAGGCTTTACATGACGAATTTTGTGAAGGCGGCCTTCAACTCCCGTCAACGATAATAATGTGGCTAAGCGGCTAATTGAAGAAAACCCGCGGACTACCTATGAGACAATTCGAGGACTATTGGGGATTGGTATGAGCCAAATTCAGAAAATTTTACATGAAGAATTGAAAGTTCGGAAACTTTGTCGTCGTTGGATCCCTCATGAACTGACAGCGGAGCAGAAGCGGGCTCGCGTGGAATGGTGCTCACAGATGCTATTGAAGTACGACCATGGACATTCTAAAGCTGTTTATGACATTGTCACAGGAGACGAAACTTGGATTTATTGTTTTGAACCTGAATAAAATCAGCAATCTTGTGAATGGGTGTTTGAAAATGAGAACAGGCCAACAAAAGTGAGGCAGGCGGGAAACGTTGGTAAAAAAATTATCGCGTTTTTTTTCTCAGCTACGGGTCCCATCTGCACAATTCCACTTGAAGATCAAAGAGTGTTAATGCCGAGTGGTATTCTACCATTTGTTTACCCAGGGTGTTAGAAAAAGTTCGCGAAAGATGACCAAAAAGCCGCGTTCTCCTACATCATGACAACGCTTCTTCACACACGGTCAACAAAACAAAGTCATTTTTAGCTTCTGAATAAGTACAACTCGTCACCCATCCTGCACATAGCCCCGACCTAGTACCCTGTGATTTCTGTATTTTCCCCAAAATCAAGGATTTGATGAGAGGTTTCTCTTTTACCAACTCGGAAGAGGCAGTGATAGCGTTCAATCAGCACGTAGAAAACATGCCTTCAGATCTGTGGTCCTCCTGTTTTAAAAAATGGTTCGGTCGCATGAAAAAATGTTTAAAAATGTAAAGGAGAGTATTTTGAAAAGCATAAACATAATATTTTGGTTATAACATGTTGTTTTTCTAAGTTACGCAAAACTTTTAGTGTGACCTACGTATAGCCTATGTTACTCAGGGATAATGTAGCATTCCAATAGTGAAATAATTTTTGAAATCTGACCAGTTGTTTTTGAGTTTATTCGTTACCAACATACAAAAATACATATCTTCCTCTTTATAATATTACTAGCTGTCCAATCCGCAGCTTCGCACGCGTAGTTTTTCAATAAAAACATTACCCTCCTGCGCAGTTGGGTAAAAAGTACCCTATGTCACCCGGGGATAGTGTAGCTTCCCAACAGTGAAATAATAAGTACTGAGGTACTTATTATTACTATTTTCCAGTAACTACAATAATGTTTTTATTTTAAAATGGCACTCACTCTATACCTGCCTACTCATAAAACCAGAAATATTTAATTGTCAATAAAAACAATATTGGACACCTGGTACCAATGAACTCCCAATAGATCATTGACCTCTTAAGGTTTCCAAGAGCTACGGGGCCCTTTGTTCGTAACATTGAATTAAACATTTGTACAGGTGTTAAATTTTTGTTCATTGCCTATTGTTGGAATTTAAATGAAAGAGGCAAGAAATAGATTACCATCTGCACCTACCCAGTTACCTACTATGTATAATTGCATGTGATTATGTAAATGTTTGTACAGTCAACAAAAAAGTTGCTGTACCTATTGATAGATGAGAAATATACTCTTTATTTTCCAAACATACTCAATACATTTATTGCTTTCATATTATGGTGACGAAGTTGTTACAGGTAGTAGGTAGATAGTTCCACATTATGAATTCTGACAGGGTATAGCAACAGGAAGGCAGACTATGTTTTCCCATCTAAATAGGTACCTAGGCCGCGGTTCGCCCCGAATTGAGATCACGCGAGGCCCATAAAAAAAATTTACCTAAACTGTGACTATAAAATAGTGCCACGAAATGCAGAACCAAATAACCTGACCTACAGTTTCATTCAAATTACAGGTAACGGGAGTTCATGTTAATTGGTTATGGTTTTTGGGCAGTTATTCTAGATTTCAGACTTTTCCTTATATTTGTGTCACTAAAGCTACACGCATACCAAATTTCAGCACTGTCGTGTCACTGGTGTACCCTGTGAATTTTGTCCAAGTTCAGTTTTTATTATGGCTAATAACTTTAAAACTACGAAGTTTGCACTAAAAATAAAATCGGGCTCGAAATGTACTTACAAAGACCTTTTATTAGACGTGCCATTTGACCGGATAGTTCCATTTTGGGTTATATTTTACCTCTCTTGAACCCCAATATCTCAACAACCCTCCCATTTTTTTAGCTCATTTAGTCACTCCAAAATTGTGCAATGACTACCTAGGTACATATATACCAAATTTCACGATGATCGGAAAACTCTTCGAAAGTTATCCTCGGACAAACAAACATACTTAGGTACATACAACGCCGATTTGCCCAAGTTGATTTAGTTGATTTAGAGATGCTCGATCAATTATAATTTCGATATTTTATAAATTTAGGCGTTATTTTAGGTTTTAGGTTTGCTTTGATAAGTGTGTATTAATTACCTAGTAGGTTATGGTTAGGAAAAGAAGCTTCTGAGAAGTTTGCCTGTCAGTTGGTTTGACCCGAAAGCTTTCCAAGACTATGGTACTAATTTGAAACCTAAATTGTATAAATACAAGTTAGGTTGAATAGGTTGAAGCCCCAAATAGACAAATACGTCAGGCCAATTTTTACCAAACAGCCAAAACCATTTTGCTTAAGTATGCAAATTTACATATCCTTGAGATAATGCCGTATTGTTTTCCTACTGTGGACCTCTATAATAAATGGGATGTCCTTACAGTCAGGCAAACTTTTTTTACTACATATCACACTTAGTAAACACGTTCAGCTAAGTTACAACCCAGAAACGATAAAAGGAAAGCGGAGGAAGGGTACTGTATGCCGATCTGCCTCCTATCGCACTAGCCTTTCTCATAACATGTATTGCTTCCTAGGACCTTACATATATAATAAAATAAACAACTTACTCTCAATTTACACCCTCACTAAATATAAATGCAAAAAAGTAATAAGTGAATGGCTTAAAACTCTAAACTACGAAGAAACTGAAGGTTTCATGACCCCTCTGAAATAAGACTCCTTACTGAATTCTATAATATTAACCTAGAAAAAAAAAACAAACCAAAAGTTTGCACACACACTGACCCACACACATACACACAGCACAGACACACCCTTACACATCCTCATAAACACACAGCCACGCATGTATTCGTACGCATCACTGTAGAATATGATAATAAATGTAAGTTAGCCAGCGGAGTGGGGCTCTGGTGAGCTGTATCACAGGTTTTATAAACCTATCACAGGCACCAGTCTCTCGCGAAACAGGTGTACTTCAGCATAAGAACCCTTAGATATAAGTGATATTTGTAAACCTTTTGTTGAGAGAAAATAAATAAATGTATTATTATATTATTATACTTAATGGTAATAAAGAGGAGGCCCATTACCAGCAGTGGGTGCAGACGGGCTGGAAATTATCTTGGAACCTTCTACTTTTTAGCTTTATATGCGTATTATACTAATATTATAAATTCGGTTATTTATTATACTAGCTGACATACCCCGGCTTCGCACAGATTTATCTATAGGTACTAATATTATAAAGAGGAAAGATTTGTTTGTTTGTACTGAATAGGCTCCGAAACTACTGGACCGATTTCTTTCAAAATTCTTTCACTGTTGGGAAGCTACACTATCCCCGGGTGACATAGGCTACTTTTTACCCAACTGCGCAGATGGAGGGTAATGTCTTTAATGAAAAACTACGCGTGCGAAGCTGCGGATTGGTCAGCTAGTATCTAAATAAAACAGAGCTTTTTACCGCGGCTGGTTTGTCAATAAAAACATTACAATCTTTCTGCGCAGTTGGGAAAATGTAGTCAATTCCATTCAATGCCGTTCATAATCTATCTGTAAATTAAATTTCATCGATATCGGTACAGCCGTTTAGCCGTGAAAACATAACAAACAGACAGAGAGACAGACAGAGTTACTTTCCAATATATAATATTAGAAGGGAAGCGACTATATCTCTGAGTGCTATCCATCCAGGATAGCACTCAGATTTATAGGTAGTTTTCACTTCCCTGATGTGCTAAAAGAAAGTGAAATAAATTTCAGAATCAGATCAGTAGTTCCGGAAAATACTCCCTACATCCAAACAAACTCACAAACGTTACCTCGTTATTATCTCTGCTAAATTTATTTAGCAATACATAGGTATCTGCTAAATTTAAATAGCAGATCCACGGTTTTATAACGCCGACGCAAAAAGATAGGGTGAAGTCCGTGACATTGAAGCTCCCAAATGATTTCTATTCTAAGATCCTGTTCAAGGAATAAACTCAAACCAAAATAATTCGAGACACAAGCGTAGATTTTTTTACTGTTATCAATGAAATAACTGTCAAAAATCTTTCCTTGAGTCTCGACTTAGTTCATAAATAAATAATTCCCAACAATCACGTAGCTCAGTTTGTCTCGATCCATTCTAATATTATCCACTAGCTGACCCGCCCGCGGCTTCTCATGCGTGGTATAAAGTGGTATTTCAATAAAAACATTACTCTCCTTTTGCGCACTCAGGTAAAAAGCATATGTTCTTCCTCAGGATATAATCTATCTGCTTGCCAAATTTCATTACGATCCGTTCAGCCGTTTAGTTATGAAAAGGTAACAAACAAACAGTTACTTTTGCAGTTACTATGTACTTAATAAACATATAAACCTTCCTCTTGAATCACTCTATCTATTGCTGAAAACTGCATTAATATCCGTTGAGTAGTTTAAAAGATCTAAGCGAATAAACAGCGGAAGCGATTTCATTTTATATGTAAAGGTGGTGACTACGAGTACCGTGGTAATACATCACCCAGACCCATTTGCAAATGACATTTGTCCCGTAACGAGAATCCAACAACCTCTTACGTCACTCGGCTACTCGACCTTTCCACCTGCTCTGTGGTATACCTCCACCAATCAACTTTCAGCTGACTATACTCGTTCGTAGCTGACCCATGCATTTGCGTAACAAGCGTTTCACGGTTGGCTGGACAATCAGAGCGTATATTCATCCCGCGATCCAAACCGCAAGGCAGTGCGTGTTTTGTAATGCGGAAAACTACGTTACTGAATGACGCATACTATAGGTAGGTAAGGTAAGGTACTTATCGGACGCGTCGTAGTACAATGACAAATGCGGGGACCAAGCCAGCACAGGCTTAGCTACGAAGATTTGTCGGTATCTATCTAGCAGAGAAGACAAAAATCTTATTTGGAAGACCTAAAGTCCTTTCTGAATACCTATTCAGTCTAAGATGCCGCGTTTTATAAAAGCTATATGGCTAAGTGAACGTATTTGTCAACAGCCGACAAGCTATCATCTGCTGGTCGGCCTTTAAAACCTCATGACAAAGAGTGCCCGTCCTATTGTGTCTTACGGAACTCATGAATCTTTTTAGGGTTCCGTAGCCAAATGGCAAAAAACGGAACCCTTATGGATTCGTCATGTCTGTCTGTCATTAAGATTTTTCACACAAAAATAGAAAAAAAACAATAAATTTTGGGGTTCCCCATACTTAGAACTGAAACTCAAATTTTTTTTTCTACAAACCCATACGTGTGGGCTATTTATGGATAGGTCTTCAAAATGATATTGAGGTTTCTAATATATTTTTTTCCTAAACCGAATAGTTTGCGCGAGAGACACTTCCAAAGTGGTAAAATGTGCCCCCCCCCCCCCCGTAACTTCTAAAATAAGAGAATGATAAAACTAAAAAAATATATGATGTACATTACCATGCAAACTTCCACCGAAAATTGGTTTGAATGAGATCTAGTAAGTAGTTTTTTTTAATACGTCATAAATCGTAAACCGCAATTTACCTTTCAGTCAATCAACTCAGATATAAAAAAAGTTACAACGAACTACAATAACTTTTATATTAAGTTACTTGCTGCTACGGAACCTTTCATGGGCGAGTCCGACTCGCACTTGGCCGCTTTTTTCCCCAGCCTTCTTTAGTGTTTTGAGCTATCTGGCCAGCTCATTGCCATTTCGACTTGCCGATTCTTCGCGATAAAGTATCACCATGGAATAGAAAATAATTAATGAGTCAGGATTTTTTGCGATACGGAAAAGTACGCAGGCATACTAAATGAGTCATAGTATGGTACCTTACCTATTGAGTAACTCGATATACCTACTGTGAACCGCCAGTATCACCACTATAGGCTCCTCAGAGTACCAGCCTTATCGGCTATCGCAGGATAAACAGTTATTCCGATGTAGTTTGGACAAAACTTGTTTATAAAGAATGTTACTGTGCTGTCCTTCCAGGAAAGTGTGACCATTTTATATATTCGCACACCTCTTTCCTACATTTATTGTTCAGGATCAGAAATGTTAACTCTTAGATAATAAGACATTTTCTTAGAAGTCTTCACATTAATAAGCAAGATCTAAGCTGATAAAGAGTAATCGATTTTGCGTTGCTCTAAGAACCAAATTATGTATAGGTATTAAACAGGCTCTACATACTACGCGTCCCGTCTCTAGAGCTTTGCATCGATTCTTATTAATCCTCGGATTAGCATGCAGGAATTTGAATTCCATTCACACTCCAATCCCATCCCTTTTCTGTGACCGCCAGGCTTTCGAAGACCTATTGCAATGAAATTTATGGCAGTTGAAATGATGCTTCGTAAAGTAGTAAAATGTATAGATAAACAGTAAGAGGATATACCAATTCTACTTGACACTGTCATGTCTCTCAGGTCATGGCTTGGATCGATTGGAAGATGGACTCGGATTGTAATGTGACCTATCAACCGTCCTTACCAGTACTACATGAATTATTCAGTGTTTCTTAGAATAGCCAAGGGCCGTACCGGCTACATACACCCTAGGTCCCCTTTTAGGCACTGTATGGTGATGGATGGTAATGAGCCAGTGTAGGTTTCAGAGCGCCCAACAAAGATTCATTTTATTAATCACATTAGTTGTTAGCTGAAAAAATCTGCACAATATACGGGTTACGAGTAGTGTCTAGTGAGACTCACAAAATGTGCTGTTATGTGATTAACTGCAGGGCGGTCTAGTTCTGTCGGTCGTGTAACGTGTACCTAGTTCAACACAGCTAGTTTTACATGTATTAAAATTATTGCATGTAATCAAAACGCTCCATTTAATTCAAGTATGCCGTAATACAGAGTAAAGTGTTGCATAGTCAATGATCATACATAATAATTAATAACATAACACCACTATATTATACATTGCGTAAAACAACACTATTTATGATAAATATTGATTCTTCTGTTACTTGTTAGGTACTTCTGCAGATAAAGTAGCAACTTACCACTAGGGAATCTAGGTTCGCTGATAATGTTTGAAATGGTCAAAAAGCTCTGCATAAAGACTACTCACCGCAGGTGATGGAAGAATCGTGCTTGTAAATTGCGACGCAAATCAAAGCTTCCGACCAGTAAGCTTATATCCTAGACAGCCGGAAGAAAAGACAAAAAATATAGGCTAACTTAACTAGCCACTTTCCCGTTTCTATGCAAAGGGCTAACCTTGCCTTCGAAGAAATGTTCTTGGTAATGATCATCTGATATCTGGAAAGAAGAGAAACTGTCACGATGAAGATGCTAAAGCATTTTATGAAAATATAATATAGAATTTTGAAAATTCGCTTGCTTGAATGCCAATGGCACATGAAAATCGTAATACGATACGCGCCAAACAAAAATTCTACATACATTTGCAACAGTTTGATCATCTAACTAAACTCTCAAAGATCCAGAGGTTTTTATGTTATGTTTTATTAGTGCGAAAGAAATACGATCTCATCCTTTAAAGACAGCAGACTAAAATCGTCGTCACAATAATTGTGCAAGCCAGACAGTGCGATAACTTAATTATGAAGACAAAGGCGTGGGTATATTAAAGGCTTTTGTTTATGAAGCTTTCTCTTAGCCTCATGCCTTGATTGATGAATCCTGCGAGTTGCACGAAACTACTATTTAACACTTTAATAATAATAATAATCCTCCTAGCCGATTTCGGCTACAGAGACTTGACTTTGTGATTATTGGCCTAGGTGTTTAGCCTGTATGTGGCTGATGTACCCTATTTTTGCGCTAAAAGTCCGGTTACAATGAACACAAGTTAAGGCGCCATTAATGTAGTTGTAATTGATATTAGCCGGCGGTCGACTTTTAAGCTGATCTCGTTTTAAGTCTAGTTCTTGCCTCCTTTCTTCTTCAAACTCGTACACTTTGTCCTGAACATGACGCCTCCATTCAGGTCGTTTTTCAGCGAGAGCCTCCCAGCGCGACGGATCGATACAACACCTCTTCATGTGCCTCTTCTGTACGTCTTTGAAACGTAGGAACTGACCTCCGCGTTTCCGCTTACCATGTTCTAGTTCACAGAAGAAAATGCGTTTCGCCCTTCGCTCATCAGACATCCGAGACAGGTGCCCGCACCAACGCAGCTGACGCCGCATCAAATATGCCTCTATGCCACAGACATTAGCCCGTCGTAGAACATCGGTATTACGGACCCGATCCGACCACTTGATGTTAAGAATGTCGCGGAGGCATTTCAGATGGAATCTGTCTAACGTGCGTATGTGTCTGCGATACAGGCACCATGTCTCTGACGAGTACAAGATGTTAGGAAGTACAATAGCCATATACACCTTAATCTTGGTACTCAATTTGATGTTATGGGAGCGAAATACCTGGACTCGTAGTTTACCAAAAGCAGCCATAGCGGAGCCAAGTCTGCTGTTGATCTCCGAGTCAAGGTCGCATTTTGTTGTTATGCTGCTTCCCAGATATCTGAATGTATCGACCTGTTTTATGGGCTTTCCATCGATTTGCAGATTCAGTGGAGCTTGGTTAACAGTGTCCATGGCCATCACCTCTGTCTTTGTAATATTAATTTTGAGGCCAAATCTACAGCACGCAGCGTCAAGCCGAGTCATCAAGTCCTGGAGTCCCTCAGAAGATTCCGCAACGAAACATAGGTCATCAGCATACATCAATTCAGTAATGAGGTCATACGATACCTTTGTGTGCGCTTTTAACCTAGCCAGGTTAAAGATACTGCCATCTGTGCGAAAACGTATGCGGATCCCTTCGGTGTTGGCTTGTAAAGTCTCCCTCACGACAACGGAAAAGTACAGAGCAAAAAGAGTGGGTGCTAATACACAGCCTTGTTTTACACCACAAGTGACAGGGAATTGCTCTGTCTGCTCACCATTGACGGTTACGCAACAAGTCATGTTGTCGTGAAGAAGTCTTATCAAGCGTATAAATTTGTCGGTGCAACCAAGTTTCGAAAGCACAATCCACAAAGCTTCGCGAGGTACACTGTCAAAAGCTTTCTCCAGATCAACAAAACAGAGAAACAGAGGTTGACACTGTTCCCTGCTTTTCTCTTGCAGTTGTCTAAGAGAGAATATGGCCTCGCATGTGCCGCGATTGGGTCTAAACCCAAATTGCGTTTCAGGCAATATACTTTCAGAGAGCTCCATAAGACGATTTAAGAGTACTCTGGCAAAAGTTTTTCCTGGAGTAGACAGAAGTGATATACCCCTATAAGAGTTGCAAACAGATCGATCACCTTTATTTTTATACAAAGAGCAAATTAGTGATACGCCAAAACTAGGAGGAACGAACTCCATTTCCCACATGCGCTGGAAAAATTGCCAAATCTTGTAGTGCAACTCATCTCCGCCATATTTTAATAGTTCTCCTGGTATGTTATCGATGCCGACAGCCTTATTGTTTTTCTGCGCTTTGATGGCGATGATAACTTCCTCAAGAGAAGGAGGCTGATCCAGATCTACGGCTTGTGGTAAGGCAGGAAGTGATGCTAAATAGTTTATGTCAGCAGAACGATCCACATTGAGTAAGCTGTTATAGTGTTCTGCCCAGCGAGTAAGAACTTCTCCTTTGCTTACCAGGAGGGTACCTGAAAGTGATTTCAGTGGTACGTTTACTCGATGTGGACTTCCTACTAACTTTTTAATCTCGTTAAAGAAATCGCCGAGTCTATTCGAATCAGCAAGCCACTGAATATAGCGAACCTTGTTCAGCCACCACTCATCTTTTGCGTTTCGAGTTAGTCTCCTTATTTGGCTCGTACTCTCCTTTATTTTTTCAGAAGCAGTTGTCTGATTTCCCTTTCGAAGGAGCTGGCGGTGTTTTTCTAGGGCGACTGTCAATGTATTATCATTTTCGTCAAACCAGTCTTCACAGACACGAGGTTTTTGGCCTAAGATCTCAGTAGCCGCATTGATGGTATTTGTAGTTAACAGTTTCCAGCCCTCGTCCAACTGTTCATCTTCGGGGTGTATGCCTGCTGTAAAGGTATTGACAGCTTCCCTGTAATTTGCCAATATTTCAGCAGACTCTAGCTTTTTCAGATGAAGACAGTTAGGCTTAGCCCTGCGAGGTCTACGGCAAGGGCTAAGACGCAAAAATAGTTTTGTAACAACAAGTCGGTGATCCGACCAACAGTTTGCGCCCCTCATTACTCTCGTTACTTTGACATCCGCTATATCCCGTTGACGGACTATAGCATAATCAATAAGATGCCAATGCTTGGACCTTGGGTGCATCCAGGTAGTTTTGTATTTATTTGGGAGTCTAAACATGGTATTGGTAATACCCAGATGAAATTGGGAACAGAGGCTTAGTAACAGTTGCCCATTACTGTTCATGTTACCAATGCCATGTCGCCCTATCACCCGAGGCCAAGCTTCAAAATCACGTCCGACGCGAGCATTAAAGTCGCCAAGAAGCAAAACTTTCTCACAGCGCCGGATTTTAGTCAGCACTTCTGACACTTCCTCATAAAATTTGTCCTTGACGTCATCACTTTTGTCGAGTGTTGGCGAATATACGCTGATAACATTTAAGTATTTATTGTTTCGAAGATGGAAACGTAAGGACATGACACGATCAGAGATAGCAACTGGATGTTCTTCCAACTTAGAGGCTAAAGTAGTTTTAATAGCAAAGCCTACTCCTGACCGTCTAGGCTCAGAAGCTGGTGTGCCTTTCCAGAAGAAAGTGTACCCACCACCACGTTCAACAAGCTCACCTTCGTCAGCTAGATGTGTTTCGCTGAGAGCGGCTATGTCGACGTCATAGCGTTTGAGCTCGCGAGCCACAATGGCGGTTTTACGTTCTGGGCAGAGGTTGTTGGGTCGGTCTAAAAGAGTACGTACATTCCACGCACCAAAAGTCATATTCATCTGCATGTTTTTAGATTTATTCTTATTGCGAGGAATGAGCGTTTGTTTGGGGCACCTTTTCTAGCCCCCTCCCCGGCTGAGCGAGGAAAGCAGTGCCTCTCTAAATAAAGCTGCTTTGTCTCAAAGAGTGCTGCCGAACCACACTGTCACCCCGATGCAGTGCTAGAGCGACCACTCTCCTCTCCTTAGGCCACCCGTGTCCAGGTATTAGACCAAGCCCAGGACTTTTTAAAACTCGGAATGACAAAGCCAAGTCAGATGCGCAGGATATATTAAGTTGCATAAGTGTGCGCGCCGTACACAGATGCACCCTCTCCTCCTTACTCCCCTTGACCCAGTGGAACGGAGAACCGCTACGACTGGAAGGGAACAGGACGCAGTATCTGGCAACGATAAAAACTCCTATCGCTACCTTCAGGCCTTCTACAGTTGCCTGGTTGCCTCGCCACTTGAGGTGGATTGCGTTGACGCCGAAGCAACGAGCACTAGCACGGGGAGTGACCGTGCCGACTCGAGAGCCGAAACACGCCGTTGCTACAACAAAGTGTTTCGGCACTCGAGCCCCCCTCTACCAGCCTAGGTTCCTAAGGTGTGGCCGCTGCATGCTATAGCGGCGACCACTAACGACGACCGAATGCGCGCCGCGCGATCTGAGGAGCCTTTTATAGGCGATGTTGCCTCGACCACTAACGACGATCGAATCTTCGTATATTCAACGGGCAGCGTAACGACGCCCCAGAGACGTCCGCACTGTACGACGGCTCGAGCACTTAACACTTTACTATTATGCAAAGGGTTAGTAACTAGTTCATTAATTATGTCTACTAAAAATTTCAATGAAAAACGTACCTACATGAAATATCAAAATGTACAAGGCATTTTCCGTCGAGAATCTCATTTAAACATGTTATCGAATTTCTTGGCTGCATCTATATTCAAGGTCAAAAGCTCTCGGGGAACGGGATGTGGTTTTAAATTTACTTAGGGCTTCATCTCAAGTACATTATATTTAGGGTGCGCCGTAATTCATAATGTTATAAGACTCCGTGTTAAATTTGACCTATAATAATGTTGAATAACAGCTATTATGTTCTCTGATCTATTGATAAATGATAAATAAAACAAGCTCTGATTCTTTAAAATTACTTAAATGTACCGAGAATGATGAATAGGACAAGTAGGAGGATTACTCAGGTACGGTCGCTAGTGTTTACTATCTAAACCTGAAAATAGAATGAGCCACTTGCCAATCTGTTGAGGTCATCATACAGAATTGCATTATTGCATTCGCGCTATGAAAGCTGTAGGTGTTAAAGAGAAATCTGACCGAGTAAAGGTCAAAGCAACGGCCAATTTGGTTACGGATCGGTATCGGAAGTAGGTAGAGTTGCCAACCCTACTATATAATATACTATCCTACTATATTAGGGGATCAAATACTATATTTCTAAAAAAATATATAGTAGGTGAAACTACTATATGTATTTTGTGTAAAGCAGAACGCATATTTTGTCATGAAGACGAAATGGAGAGATGAGACAAGGTCAGTTTGAATTTAATAAAAGCAGAATTAATGGTGTTTTTCAACTGAAATTTGGACTTCCATCAAGCATAATGAATGCTTTCTTAAAAATAAAAATTAAATTATTAAGGCGCAGAGCAGCAAAAAATAATGATTTAAAAAATAAATATTTTAACCACATACCTACTAGATGATATTGGTCTGTGCTACTAGGTATATTTTTATCATTTTTTTTGCCATCTACTATATTTTTAGAGGTAACAGCTTCGAAAATACTATATTTGATAGAAAAAAGTTGGTAACCCGAGAAGTAGGTGACCGAAGTTCGACTTAACAAAGTTGTTGGTTTTATGTTGCATTCCTTTAGTAGAGCCAATATACATGTATGTGTATGGGCATGATGGTAAAATATTGGTATTGGTAAAATATATGTAACAAGAAAAGAAAAGCGTATACGCTTGTAACATATATTTTCTTTCAAGAGCTTCTTCTTCTTTAATATGCATCACGCTGAAGCTTATTATTTCCTAATATATGTATGTATTAACCCACTGTGTGAATGTAATGAAATCCTATTGAAAAAATAATAGGTATGGTAGAGCACAACACTGCAGGTAACACAGTTCGAATTAAAACTTTCTAAGGAGTCTACTAGGGTTTGTGGGAGGTCGTAGGCTGGTGTTCTCGACGTATAAATTGGCGACAGAGACGCGTGGGACGTTGCGGATGCTCTTGATAGCAACGCGGACCGATGTCAATGTACTGGCTGTAGTCTACTCAGCTCGGAAATCCCATTCGCTTGATTGCGTAGGTATGACGAGAATGGACAGGTACGTTTTGAGCTGAAAGATAAGAATAGATCAATATGTCTAATTTTACAAACTATTTCAAAGTCTATATGATATCTAAAGTCAGAGTAAAAAGTGTAACTATAAGTTGCCTACAATACATATAATAGAGTGTAGGTAATAATTTAGTTCACCTACTTCTCGCAAAGGCAGCTTTCGAAGAAAAAATACTACTTAAGAATCTGTCCATCTTAGATCCTATGCCTCAAACAGACAGGTTTTATAATTCCCTCTTTGAGTCAGGAGTAAAAATCGGTTAGAAAGTGACTTCAGATGCATGAAATCACTTGAAATCACACAGTGTTGCACCTGAAGTCATCATAAATTCTCTGCACCTTTTACCTTACTGTATTTTAGCACGAAAGAAATATGTACTACGGTTGTAGGTAGTAATTTTTGCCTCTCGACAAATCAATCATAACCAAACAGGTTACAACGATAATGCCCCGTTACGATAATGTTTATCCATTAGCCGACTTGGATTTCAAGTGCTTTTAACTTGTCTATGTGGATGTAGTGATTTTTGTACTTCGTTTTTTTTACTCGAAAACAAATTGTCCTGAATCTTGTAAAGTAAAATTTTATTTATTGACATAATTAAGTATAATAAAAAAAATCTTGCTGGACATTTCACTCAGCGTTATCTAGCCCCAAACTAAGCAGAGCTTGTACTATGGGAACCAGATAACTGATAGAATACTTATATACATTTTTTGTAAATACATACTTATAATAAATATATAGAGAAACAACCATACCGGAAACAAATATCTGTAGGTCATGCAAACATTTGTTCCGCGGCGGGAATCGAACCCGCTACCTCCTGCGTCTCAGCCGGCTATTCGCCCACTGCACCACGTAGGTCGTCATATGACATACTTAGTCAATTTGAATCCATAGACTCCCGAACTAGTAAAAAAACTGTGTTTCAGGTGCCAGTGGCTTCTCCCATCATATGAATATTTTGAATTATGTCTAGCAAAGATAGGTTAGTTAGTTTAAACATATACATAATACATAATTAAAAAGTAAGTATTTAAAAGAAATACATAACATAAGCTCTCTCAAATTCAAGTCTGTTACATAGTAGGTACTATACTCATGTGTATGTTTTGCTTAGTAATTAGATTTTAATATATATATTTATATATATTGTTTATAAATAACAGAATCTCTGAATATAGTATTGTAATCAATGTATAAAGAGTTAACTAAAAAACTTGGAACTTCATGTTCTGATGTGAACAAATTCTGATGTTATTTTTTAACCTACTCTACATAAGATAGGTTGACCTAATGAAGTTTGCATACCAAATACAAGGAACAAACATCGAATATTACGTAAATGGGTGGTGCTGTCGCTGTGCACCTACTGTGTCAATAAGAGAAATGGTAAAAAAATACTTCCAGAGGGGCCAATGACCTCTATATTGTACGGACATGCGTACACGTCCGCATTATAACTACTTGTCTACGAAATCCGAGGGAATAACATGTGTTAGGCGTCAGGAACAGTGTATGTCCGTTTCGTTTATTTATTTAACCATTGATCTGATTTATAAAGCTAGCGAGGTGTACTTTATACATACGCCTTACGTTTCTACTCCTGTTTTCTCCAGGTCGTCCTGGCTAGATAGATGGAACACTCTTTATTGTTGCTACACAAAAACAAACCACGTACTTCTTCTTAGCGCGTTAAAAACTTTACACTTTAATTTATACGTTGTTGGACAGCCACAACTATATCATTAGGTGAGGCGGTTATTAGGTCCTTCATCGTGCAGGTGTTCGGGCGCAAATGGCACAGTAGCAAGTGCTGCATTGACTTTCCAGGATCACCGCAGTTGCACTGGCTTAAGTTAGGGTTCCTGAATCCCCATTTGCACATATTAAGACTGCAGCGGCTAACCTGCCAGCAACATAATGGTTCTACAAAACAACGTACTATAAAAGTAACAGTGATTCGCGAAAGTACTTACAATCGCCGGTCTTATCGCTGTGATCTTATTGGGAGTGAAATGCAAAAGCTCAGGTTCTTAGGTATTCGCGTTCCACTTTTTGTCATAGTTGCCATTTCATACGTTGTTGGTTTATACATCTGCATCACGTCTGCTCAATGATCGAAATGATGTAGATTTTTTTAATTCACGATCTTAGATATGATGTGTTACTGTTTATTTGTAACTATTAAAATTCCAAGAAATATTTTCTTTTGTATGAAATAGGATATGCACAGCTCTTTGTATGTAATAAAACTAGCGGTTATCTTGAAAAATCTTTTTGATAACGATTTCAGTACAACGAACTTTTTGCGTATTTTGTTCGCTTGTTTCGCTTGGTTACGCTTATTTAAGATGACTAATTTATTAACTGGGAAATTATTTACTAGGGCTTGATGAGAACAGAAAAGACTCTACATTTAGTGTCCCAAGTATTGGGTAAAACATGGGTAAGTAAGTAGGTGCTAAGGACGACGTGCGCAACGATGCCCAAACGTATTTAGTGGCTAAATATGATTGAAGGAGTTGTCAAATCAAACAAATACGTCAAATTTAAGCACGTAAGCAGAAATAACAGTATTTGAAATGTGGATGGAATTTAAACCCTATATTGCCTTTGCCATGCGGCCACGATCAATACTCGTTCCTAAAGCTTGATGAAAGAGGGACTTTAAATCCCCAAGGATACCAGCAAATTATATTCAAAGTTGACATTGTTATGCATGCTAGTTTAGAACTCCATTATTCTGCAATAAAGCTATCAACATTTCCTTACTTTTCCCAGAATAATCATGGTTTTCCTGTTTTCAGTAAATTCACATGTCCACAACATTGATCGGGATACAATGAACCCACGGTTTTGAGTCAATCTGTCGCGTCGAGTAATTATTTTTTATTGTCTGTTGGCACGATATTGTCAATGTTTCCTGCACAACTTTGCTCAACTTGTGGTATGTAAATAATGTTTTGTTTTCGTTTACAGACAATGTCCGCTCACACTGATGACGCCTCTTCGGCGGATAATACTCGAGGAGGTGCGAGTAGCATCGAAGAAATATCCCAACGACTTTGGGTTCAAATCTGAAGAATCAGGTGGGTAATTTTATTTAATTTTAGATCTTTGTACTGGCAATGGAAGCCAGTATCAAAGAAGATAATTACGTTTTAGTTGGTACTTTTAGTTAAACCAAGTCTTATGTGCACTGACTTTGTGTTCGACAATATTTGCAATCTCTGAATGCTCAGTATTTGAAGGTAGCAATAAATCAAATGAAATAAATATTTTTATTTGCGAAACTTATTAATAACTAAAAGCAATACAGTTCATCAATACAATATATATACATACATAAAACATATAGCGTAGCAAATTCGTTACAAAAAGGTTTCAACTTTAAACTCAGCGTCTGCTCTAACGATCTGTAAGGCAAAGGATCGCTCATGTAAGCCTGCACGTTACACTAGATATGCAGATATACTAGATATACGTATGCAGTAATGGTAGTATTATTTGTCTGGTGTCTCGTGACGTGTGTGATATTATTGGCGTATTTGTGCAATGACACAATATTTTAGGAATCTGTAAGCCAAGACTCACTGGCACGTCCAAAGCTAGTTACGCAGAATTATTTTCCCCACTATTTTGGGTTGATTCGTCTTTTCTAGGATAAAATATTCTGAAACGGGTGATAAATGACAAAGTTATTTAATGGTCTTGTTTACGTGGGATTTGCATTGTCCTAAAGACGTCTTTGTATTCTATTGCCTTGTGAAATTTGTAAGAAAGTGAACATTAACATTAATCAAACTGAATTCACATCTTGTAATCCTTATTCTGGTTAATGGTTGCATAATTATAGCACTTGATATTAAAACACGGAGGATATAGGAGAAGATTGTAGGCCGGACACATTTTCCGATTTTTGTGGGAAATGCTCTAGGGCTTGCTAGTTATCTCACGATAATCTCCATCACTGTTTTATGTACTTAACCTAGGGCTAACTGAGCTCAATATACTGAGTATGTCAATCACAGTCGTTGATCTCTCGAGAAGCTATTTCAATCCGGCCGATTTATTGGCGATTGGCACTATACATTTTTCATCCCGGCAAACGCAATTTAAGCGAATGACTCTTGAAAGATTCGCGAATAACTATCGTTTAGAAAATCTGTGCTGTATTCATAACCAATCATAACTTGTTAGATTGACACAACATGAGCATTCAAGCAATTGAAATACTGACGCAAACGGTTTTATCTGTTTGTATAGATCTCTGTATCTTATAGTGTGCCATCTAGGGCGTAGAAACAAAGACAGGCGTATGATATCATACAATCTCGGCCTGTGTATTTTGTTACATCATCGCGCGCTGACCGTAACGTTTGCTGTCCGATTACAGCTAAATGAGGGGTCGATTTATTTAGTTATGCATGTTTGACAGTACTGCCCACGATATGTCTGCGACCTTTTCGCTGCATACTTTTACTTCTACGCCGTCGTGGTTACGATCTTTCGAACGAATTTGCAGAAAGATTTTTTTGTTTTTTTTAACGTCATCCTTTACTCATATTGATGCGTTTTTATATCCACGCGTTTATCTAATTAAATCCGGAATAAAATCGTCCCATTTTGAGGGTACACCGTGTTTATTTTGTAACACATTTTATAGAGAATATTAAAATTGGTGCGCTGAAAATGACTTGCCTGGCTACAAATGCCGTGAATTCTTTATAGGTTCCTTGAAAGTAAAGTAATAACTTAGAAAGCTTGTTCACGATCGCCAGAACTGATACCAAAATTAAATATGATCGAATACTGTGTATGTAGGTAATATTTTCTACAGGAAGGCATGTGTACAATATCTTTGAAATTCTGTATTGTTATGTTTAGTTTTATGATCTTAGATAAAACAGGCACTTTTACGCTTCACTACTTGGCTGGGAAAAGTGTTAATAAGCTCTTCTGTATTCATTGTATAGATGGCAAAAATAAGGGTTCAGGTCACAGTGGATCGTAATTTTTGGGTTGCATTGATTTGTGTACATTTATGACAGCATTTTTGACGACCTCCGTGGCGCAGTGGGCGAATAGCCGGCTGAGACGCAGGAGGTAGCGGGTTCGATTCCCGTCGCGGAACAAATGTTTTCGTGATCTACAGATATTTGTTCCGGGTCTGGATGTTTTTCTATATATTATAAGTATGTATTTACAAAAACAAAAGTATATAAGTATTCTATCAGTTATGTTCCCATAAAACAAGCTCTACTTAGTTTGGGGCTAGATAGCGCTGTGTGAAATGTCCAGCAATATTTATTTATTTATTTATTATTCGACTTTTTTTTACTGCATGGAGATAGAACAAGCTTGTGGCTCACCTGTGATGTTAAGCGGTAACCATCGCATATAACAGAGAATTGCCATGTACGTTAGAAATGTTCCCTACGATGCACTGCTCTGCGTTCATCAACTTGAGGCATACAGGTGTGAAGCCTTATGTGCCTGTAATTTCACATTTCATTTGGGCAAATCGGCGTTGTATGTATGTATCTATGTATGTTTGTTTGTCCGAGGATAAGTTTCGAAGCGTTGATCCGATCATCGTAAAATTTGATACATAGGTAGGTAGTGATGGCACAATTTTTGTGTGACTAAATGAGCTAAAAATGTGGGGGGTTGTTGAGATATTAGGGTTCAAGAGGAGTAAAAAAAAATTAAAATGAGACTTGGTTCAAGTGGGACGTCAAATGAATGGTCTTTATTTAGTACATTTCAACCCTATGTTTAGTTTAATACTTGTAGTTTTTGAATTATTAGCCATAATAAAAACAAAACTAACAAAATTCACAGGGTACACCAGTGACCCCACAATGCTGAAATGTGGTAGTCGTGTAGCTTTAGTGAAACAAATATAGGCAAAAGTCTGAAATCCAGAATTGGTTGCTGCATTTTGTACCCCAAAAAAGAGTAACCAATTTAAATGAACTTTACTTGTAATTTGAATGAAACTGTGGGTCAAGTTATTTGATTATTTATTTCGTGGCACTATTTTGATAGTCAAAGATTACGAATAATATATTTTTGTTTTTATGGGAGACTCGCGAGATCTCAGTTCGGGGTGAACCACTAGTAAATAAGTACCATTTAAAGATAAGGCTTATTTTAAATGTCATTTTTAAAGATTATTGTGTTTACCATTTTCAGTACAGCTTTGAACATCCCCTTCAGTGTACACACACACAGCTATATTTGCATAAACCGTTTTATGGTGTTACGTTCGGCAATGTTTCAGTTCAATTCATGAACCTTCACTGTAACACCGATAAAACGGTACGTGATAAATCCTGTATATAAAATAGATTGAATTAAATCACGAAAGTTTTCTAAATTTAATACATATTGAAATAAAACTTCTATACGCACGCTTGACTTGGGGAGTAAGCTGGTGAATGCGTTACGAAAAGTGCGAACGGAAGTTGAGAGGGAGATATAAGTTAGTGAAGATAGAAAGAGAGAGAAATATACGTTTCGTATATTTTTAAACGTTAATGTGCGAGTGCGAGTTGCGTCTGTCCAGAATGAATATAGACTGAACGACCTACAGACGCGTGGACAATTTTGTAATTGAACAATTTTATAAATTAATATTTAGAAAAAGAAGATTTAATTCAGTCGTGTGTTCTAAAGCACACTCGTTTTTTTGCATAGTTTTCAAACTAACATATCTCTCCTCAATTTCAGTGTACATAGCCCTCCGCCTGATGCAAGCAGTCACAGCTCGTGTGAACGATGTCTGCTTGCGATATCTTGACAACGCCCGCCTGGACACGCTCCCGCCCCCGCCTCCGTTCGCCCAAAGAGACCTCAAGACTGTGTCGTGTGCCACGAAGAATTCCCGCCGAGTTATGGAGGATAGACATGTTGAAATTGGAAATTTAGAAGCGCTTTTTGGCGTTGAGGTACATATACCACGTTACATACGCGTAGATTGTGATTTCGTGCATATTCTGTAGCAAACACTGTCTGTCTGCCTGTCCCACAAAACCCTAATCTTTTAGGTGCACCAATGTTAATAATATATTTAAGAACCATCTCGCAAACAAACACAACCTACGCTTTTAAACAAAAACAGCCGAAGTAAAATCGAGCCATGCATTTGAAAGCTGCGATGCCACAGGTACACAGACAGACGGACAGACAAAGGCTGTAAACTTCAGACTATAACCTTTTTTGTGTCTTGGTTAAAAAGTAGTTACATTATTAGTCACGAGCTGCAACGTTAAATGCAAATCGGTTCTCTAATGACGAGTTCCTATATCCGTCAGTAACCAATTACGACTCGTATCTCCTTGAAAACGTGTCAAAAGTTTGACACTAATTTGACACTTTTTCAAGGAGATACGAGTCGTAATCGGTTACTGACGGATATAGGAACCCGCCTTAAAAGTGGCAAACGTCAAAAATATTAATTGAATTATTTGTCAGACTGTAGGTATTGATACTAATAGAACATTTATCTGTGGCGCAGTGCTGGCGACCTCCGTGTCGCAGTAGGCGAAAACTCTGAGATGCAGGTGGTTGCGCACCGCGGAACAAAATTGTTCACATGATCTACTGATATTTGTTCCGGGTCTGATTGTTTCTATATTTATTATAAGGAAGAATTTACTTCAAAAAAGTGTTTAAATTATTTAATCAGTTATCTGGTTCTAACGTAGTACAAGCTTTGCATAGTTTGGAGCCAGACAGTGCTGTGTGAAATGTCCAGCATTATTTTTTTTCTCGTTTCAGACGACTGAGCCCACAAGTTTCTACGCGGTGTACGACGGGCACGCCGGTTCAGCTGCCGCCACCTACTGCGCCGCTCACCTCCACCAGTACCTGATAGAGAGTCCGCACTTCACCACTGACCTCCCGAGGGCTATGAGAGACGCCTTCCTGAGAACAGACGCCGAGTTTATTAGGAAGAGTAATCAGGATGTGAGTTTATCTGTTGGCTATTTGAAAAGGAACAAACACATGTTTTGTCGCGGACCTTCGTTTGAAATTAATTTGCTAGAAGTATGGTATTTAAGTTGTTGCGCAAATTATTGGTATTTAAATTTTAAACACATAACTCTATGAATTAAATCGAAAGTAATTATATATCAAGTATGACAGAATTAATGTTTAAATTTGACGTATTTGTATGATTTGACAACTCCCTCAATTATATTTAGCCACTAAATACGTTTAAGCATTGTTGCACAAGTCGCCCTTATTTTCTTCAAGTCGAGAGAGGTAAAGATCTGCTGAGCTATTTTAAAACATCGAAAAGTTGTCGGATCGGTCTGACAGTTTTTGTCGGAATCGATTTAGAATCCAAGAACGCTATTTTGTAAAGGAAAGGCATCCGAGCATCATGGTCAATTCGAAATAGTTTTAAAATACCGTTTTGGAGTTGAAATCGAATAAAAAAAAACTGTTGGCCCGATCCGACAGCTTTCCGACGCTTTAATATAGCCCTGCTGGTCAGACCAACGTATGGGGCTACGGCCCCTTCGTCCTTTCCTCTCGTCTGATCACAATCTAACGGAATGGTATGAGATCATGTGGTCTAAGATGGAGCACAATGATTTAGAAGACACATATTCACTCTTACCTTAAAGAGGCTCGGACGGAGTTACACTGAATTGGCGCTCGCTTAGTAGTTCTCGTTTTTAATTAGTATAAATAACTAAGCATATAATATGGTTCAACAATTATAAAAAAAAACATGCAAAAAGTATGTTTCCGCCCGGGATCGAACCGGGGGCCTTCTGCGTGTTAGGCAGATGTGATAACCGCTACACCACGGAAACGATGTTAAAACGGTTGAAAGTATATAACGTGTCCTAAAAATTTAGCTAATTTTAAACTAATTAAATTGAACAAATAGTTATTAATGCGATAAATGGAACTAGTATTCATGCAAATAATAGCCAAATAACATATCTATAAATAAAACAATAAACTTAAAAACTAGCACTTATTTATTTAGAATACAAAGTTCGCAATTGGCGGCGATTCTGTTGTTTACGCTGACTAACTAAAATTGTGTAAAATACGGACGGTCTTATTTTGTTTACGCTAAAGATTAAATTTGAATGACATTTAAAGTGAAATTTCTTTAAAATGACTTAATTTTAGAAATGTCACTTTAAATGCCATTCTAATTTGATCTTTAGCACAAACAAAATAAGACCGTCCGTATTTTGCACAATTTTAGTCAGCGTAAACAACAGCATCGCCACCAATGTGTCTAATGTCATAGTATAACCACAAATAATAATTAAAAAAAATTAACGCGTCTGATCTATGCCTAAAATGTTTTTGGGTTATTTTTTATCCTGCCAGTTTTTTCCATACATATTTGGAATCTAAATTTATTTTTATAATAACATATTTGACAGAATAAAATTTAGAGTAATGATAAAGTTAAAATTCGACATCATGTCTAAAAGCATGAAAATCATCATATCACTGCTGAACGTAGCCCCCCCCCCCCCCATAGATTTCCAGAGCGACCGATCTTGTGCGGCCAGCACCCGTCGGCTCCTAGTAACCTAGGGTCTACCTAACATCTTGTGGTTAACCGGCCTACGTTACATAATATTATTGGTCATAAAAAATAAATCAATCCTCTTTACTAGATGACTAACATAACTGTCTATATTTCAAGATGACAAGAAACCTGTCGCATATTCCACATACAAACTACCGTTTGAATTAAATTTGTATTATTCCAGCGAGCATGCGGCGGCAGTACAGCAGTGGTGGTGACAGTCCGAGGCCGGAGACTCCTCGCAGCGTGGGCGGGAGACTCCCTGGCGCTGCTCGCTAAGCGGATGCGGCTAATGCAGCTAGTGCGCCCTCATAAACCTAGCCGGCAGGTTAGATATGTACTTTTTATATTTAACATACACGCTGACCAGCCTCCTGATGTTAAGTGGTCACCGATGCCTATAAACTCCTGCAGCACTCGTGATACGGCGGTCGCGTTGCCTAATGCTCAATGCCCTCTCTTAAATGCGTTCATGTTGAAGCCACATCTTGCAGATAGCCGGAACAAACGAGCGGGTGAAACGCACCGTATGATACTTCTACACATCTACATGCGAGTGAGCTCGTTGGCGGTTTGCTAGATGTTCGAAATATTTTTTTTAATATAATGCTGTTAATCTAAGCAGTATTAGCTACTGGTAACAGTCCGAGGTCAAAAAATCCTCACTGCGTGGGCGGGGGACTCCTTGGCACTGCTCGACAGTCTCTGGTAGTTCAGCAGGGGTAGTGGCAGTCCAGGGGCGGAGACTCGTCGCGGCGCGGCGGTGTGGGCGGAGGACTCCCTGGCGCGGCGGCGTGGGCGGAGGACTCCCTGGCGCTGCTCGACAATTCAGTACACCTGTACACTCCCCATACTATGATAACTCTTTTACAGTGCAGGCTGTCCGTTTATGGAACGCGCTGCCGGTAGCTATCAGCTATCAGATGTGCCAAGTCACTCGCTTTAGAAGTAGGCTCAGAGAAAACTATTTGATTATTTGTCGCTAAATATTTAGAATAGAATAATGTTTATTGTACACCAGAAATACTTAAAAAACGAATAAATGCTAAATATTGTACAATTGGTGCCGATGAAGAGAAATAAATAATAATAATAATAATAATAATAAAAATTGGTATTTATTATTTATTTCTTAATTGTAATTATATATTTTGATGTCATTAGAGTAGTAGTTACACCCTTACACCCCTCTTATTTAGCGATAAGACCGCCAATTGTATTACATATATTTACGCTGTTCTTATGTTATTGTTCTGTTTTATGGTGTGCAAAAAAGTAGCTTCTAATCTATTCTATATTTTAATTTGATGGAACATCCATTCGACGCCTGCGCTGGTCAGCTACTAATAATAAGCAACAAGCAAATTCTCAAGCGATATTGCTATTATAGAACAGTTAGGTGGTTAGGATCGAGGTTCAATTCAAACAATGTATTATTTGTTATTGACAGTAAATGCAAATAACGTAAACTTTTGTTTTAGGACGAAAGAGATCGAATAGAGAAATCAGGCGGCACAGTTATGTACTGGGGAACTTGGCGTGTCAACGGACAACTGGCGGTTTCACGAGCTATTGGTGAGTATATCTTTCACGTTATAAATAAAATAAGAAAAAAAATTGGTTGTCTGTAAAGTCGGTTTACGGACGATAATTTTAAGTGATAACAAGAGAGATAGATGCGTCACAAGCCGAACGCTTAGGCCGATCGTGCCTCTCTTTCGCTTGCACGCTCGGCTCAGGCGGTACATGACAACGAGTCATTGCGTGCAGCCGGCGTTCATCGATTTATAAGACGTTTATCGCGTCAAAAAATTGTGACGAATACAATTTTACAAAACACGGTACATCATTATATGATGGTCATGGGACATCCACTGCTCCACTGGTAGAAATAGTTTATTAATTTGACTATTCGTAAGTTACCCCGTTTAGCCTTTTTCACTTGAGTCACAGGTCTTCCTAGTTCAGGCGTAGTTTAAAGTGTTACCTATAATTAAATGTTCAGTATTCATTTATTCACCATTTCATAACATTGCATATTATTGGTATCTCAAAAATATATTACAAATGCCAGAGAATAATAGAAATAGTTAAAAATAAACAATAATAGATTGTAAAACGAGGGGATAAAGCAGTGTCTTGCGTCACGGGCGCTATATGGACTCACGAGCGGAGCGAGGGAGTTACTAGAATCCTTAGTGCAGAGAGGGATATAAGCACGCCCAAGATGCAGACAGCTTTATCCGCGAGGACAATACTTTACCTTTAGAACTTTCTGCGAGACAATAAAAACCAAATCTAGGTTGGTGCATTCTGTGCAGAGGTTGGTTCGATTTACGAATAAGTTCTTAATGTGTGGGTCTCTGATTAAAATTTTAATACAGACGAGGTTCCAAATTCAAATCACAAAACAAATCAGGCAACTTTACTCCCTTACACGTTTACTAACTTACACGTCACATACGTTTTACTTTTGACATTTTATTTAATCCATTGTTTCTATTCCTTAGCTTTTTAGCAATTTTACAAGCTTTTTATTAACTTGCAATGTATATATGTTTGTCCAGGTTATCTTTAACCGATTGAGCTGAAATTTGGTATACACGCTTATTTTGGAGAACAATGCATATTTATAGTAAGTATGATCTGCTTCTACTCCCTGGATTGGCTCCAGACGAGGGAACTCTTCAACGGTCAATAGCACAGATACGATATTTAGTATACGCATTTAATTATAATATCCTGTTCCAAGTTCCACCGTTGGTCATTGGTCCATGGGAGATTTAATGAAGGGTAACCTTCCTCTTTCGCTCAATCGAAAGTTGATGGACGTATGCATCCTCCCCGTTCTAACGTATAGTGCGCAGAACTGGTCTTTGACTAACATCCAAAAGTATAAATTCAAGGTTTGCCTACGTGCGATGGAGCGCAGCATTCTCGGATTCAAGCGTATTGACCGCATACGCAACACCGAGCTGCGCTCTCGAACACAAATTCTAGATGTAGCTAAGAAAGCCGCCAAACTCAGCGTGGGACTGGGCTGGTCATTTATGCCGTATGCCGGGTGATCAGTGGGCTAAGCTCACTACTGAGTGGAACCCCGACACAGCCCGAAGACGTCGTGGCAGACCAAAGAAGAGATGGAGGGATGAGCTCACTAATTTTCCGAGCGGGCTGGACCACCTTAGCGCTTGAAAGAAGTGTCTGGAAAGAATGGGGGGAGGCCTTTGCCCAGCAGTGGGACACAGTGGGCTGATAATAATAATAATAAGTTCCACCATGACATGTCTGCTGCACTCAGGGTTGGCTTCAAGAAGGAACTCCTCAACGGTCAACAGCACAGATACGAAACATTGTACACGCATTTTTTGGAATACATATTTAACTTTGGTGACAATGTAATAATATAGTACCATGTTGGTGATCTCATGATGCAGGCGGATGCTGGGAGCCGATGGGTGCATACCGCATAAGATGGGTCGCTCTGGAAACCTATGGGGGAGGCCTATGTTCAGCAGTGGACGTCCATTGACTGATATGATGATGATACTTAGCTCGTTTCAGGGTTAGACTTGCCTGTTATTGGCACACATTTTGTAGTATTTTTGAAAATGTAGTGAAGTTTTTGTGTTTTTATATATGATGTTGGCTTTGCCTAATGGATCCTCTCTCTCTCTCTTTCTCTCTCTCTCTCTGTCTGTTTGTTACGTTTTCACGACCAAACGGCGGCACCGATTTCGATTAAATTTGGTGAGTATATTGATAGATTATGACTATATAAGACAAATAACTTTTTAAATTTTCGCGAACTATACTCATGTTTTTAAGACAAAACGGCCCCCTTTTTACCTAACCCAAATTGCTGTCGTGTCGCTATCGCTAGTCAGGCCATCCCTTTCACACGTGAGGTACGTAGGTACTGTATGTGTGAAAGGGATGGCCTGACTAGCGATAGTGACGCGACAGCAATTTGGCTTAGGTAATAAGGCTATGGGTCTTTTTGCGCACAGATTTATATCTAAATTATAGTTTTGACTAACATCGACGTTTCGGCCAAGTTTCATCGGCCGTGGTCACGCGAGACTGAAAGCGGGCGGGGTGTCATTGCCGGGATGCGCGAATGTTGTCACCAACTACCCGCACTTGGTTTTCTGAATCGCACGTATCACTGTTTCGACACACAGTACTAACAGTATCTGAAGTCACGCATGGTTCTAAATCGCGACGTGAACACCTAACTATAACTTCCACGATGCAGATATTCTAAAACCGTCCTAACGATTAAACTTGCGATATTTCTTTATCTCGACGGCTTCTTGAACGATTCTTGGGTAATATTGGCGTTCGGTGAAGATAATTTTGGGGTCGTTAAGTTCTATCCAGTGGTTTAGTCCAGATTATATAAGACAAAGACCGATTTTTATTAACAAATCGTGCGAAGCCCTCGGCTAACACTAGTGAAAATAATGCTATACCAGTATGTACCATTTGCTGTTAACGTTCAAAAACGGCATTTTCATGAGACTCGTCCGAGATTTAACTTTTTATGGGGAATCGTAAAAATTTACTGTTGCTATGTTTACGGCCGTTGTTTTTCACAGCTGGCCAAAGATTTATGTTATTTGTGCTTTTATTTTGGTGATTTTGTATTGTTATCTGAGATGTTCCGTTTAAAATTAGAGTCATTACGACCGATGCGAAGCGTTTTTCATAGTTTAAATGACAGATAGGAAACACTAGGAATCGTTATCGATGAACGATTTAAGTTGGCTCCGGGGTTAAGCGAAATATGAACTCTGAAAACAAGAGCTTATCACGCTTCATTCATGTTTTACAAATGTAGTACGTTTAGAAAACATGTTACTTTGTGCTACAAATTATTTACTTTATTTTCGCTCAGTTAGACATAACTTGTGGTTCGCCCCGAACTGAGATCTCGCGAGTCTCCGATTAAAACAAAAGAATATTATTTGTAATCTAAGACTATCAAAATAGTGCCACGAAATAAATAACCTACATTTTCTTGACCTACATTTTCATTCAAATTACAGATAACGGGAGTTCATGTTCTTCGGTTACTCTTTTTTGGGGTACAAATTGCAGTTATTCTGGATTTTAAACGTTTGCCTATATTTGTGTCACTTAAGCTAAACGCATACCAAATTACAGCACTGTGGGGTTACTGGTGTACCCTGTGAGTTTTGTCAAAGTTTAGTTTTTGCTATGGCTAATAACTCAAATACTATAAAGAATATACGAAAAATAAAAACGGAGTCTAAATGTACATACTAATGAATACCTTTCGTTTGACGTCCCACTTGACCTAATAGCCTTATGTTCATTTTTTACACCCCTCTTGAACCCCAATATCTCAACAACCCCCCAAGATTTATAGCTCATTTAGTCACACCAAAATTGTGCCAGCACTACCTATCTATATATTAAATTTCACGATGATCGGATCAAAGCTTCGGAAGTTATCCTCGGACAAAGAAACATACATACAACGCCTATTTGACCAAGTTGATTTAGAGATCTCGCTTCGCTCGCTCAATAAATATCCAAAAAGGTATATTTAATAAAATATATGTTTACCAAAAAAACTTTATTGCAATACAACTGAAAATACCTCCCCAAAATATTTACAAAGGGTTGGAGACTCATCAAACCTATAGGGCGTGAAGTTGATGCTAAATCGCTTGTTTTATTAATAATGCTCGATCGTTGGTCGACCATCATGCACAATGAGCCACCATCGTTACCGGCGTGTGCACTGTGCTGGCTATAGGGGTGTGCGAACCGTACAATTCACATTAATATAGAAAGTCGGAAAATATTTCACTGTTGTCTACTTTAAATGTTAAATTGACATGAATTTGTCTGAGTCAGGGTTATTTATCGTTCGTAGGTAAAAACATTTTTGCCTTGGAATCCGATAAATCTTGTCTTCATAGTAACCTCCATAGTTGAGATTTAGATTGAGGTTTTCATTTATAAAAATCAATTTAAGTTAAGTAAAACATACTAGTTTTAACAAATATAATAACCGTGATAGTTTCAAAACTTGTAGACCTAGCTACCACTACCACTAGACGATAAGGCGACCTGATAAAGGTTGCTGGGAGTCGTTGGGTGCAGGCCGCACAATATCGGACGCTCTGGAAATTTACGGAATAGGCCTATGTTAATTCTAATAGCAATTCTAATATTCTTATGTTATTTTTGTGTATGTAGTAGGTACAACACCATTACACCCCAGGTAATATCCACACAGTCTATTCCATCCACATTTCATCCAAGGTTGTCTGGTAGAGATAGCTATTTAGCGATAAGACCGCCAATTGTATAACATAGATTAGAGTAGCTCTTAAGTAATTGTTTTGTTTTATGGTGTGCGATAAAGTATTTTCTATTTTATCGAACGAAGCGAGTTCTCTAAATCAACTTGGGCAAATCGGCGTTGTATGTATGTATGTATGTTTGTTTGTTTGTCCGCGGATAACCTTCGAAGCGTTGATCCGATCATCGTAAAATTTGGTATATAATGATTGAAAATGAGACTATTAGGTCAAGTGGAACGTTAAATGAAAGGTCTTCATTAGTACATTTATACTCCGTTTTTATTTTTAGTAAAGTCCTTATAGTTTTTGAGTTATTAGTCATAGTAAAAACTGAACTTTGACAAAATTCACAGGTGACCCGACAGTGCTGTAATTTGGTATGCGTGTAGTTTAAGTCACACAAATATAGGCAAAAGTCTGAAATCCAGAATAACTGCAATTTGTACCCCAAAAAAGAATAAACAAATAATAATGAACTCCCGTTATCTGTAATTTGAATGAAACTGTAGGTCAAGTTATTTGGTTATTTATTTCGTGCCACTATTTTAATAGTCAAAGATTACAAATAATATTTTTTGTTCTAATCGGAGACTCGCGAGATCTCAGTTCGGGGCGAACCACTAGTATATTCTATTCAGCAGTGGACGTCCTTTGGCTCGTATGATGATGATGATGAGACGTAGTGATAGTCTTGGATAAACTAGCTTGTTTTGAACCCCCTCCCTAGTCCCCGGTTAACAATGGACTAGACTCGTTACCGCGCGTGTGCCATCCATTTAACAGTTGGCTTCCCGACTCTTCCCGACGGGGAAATACGCTGAGTAATGACTGTTAGATTGCTCGGGAGGTACCTACTAATTGATGGATTCATGGACTTTCATTTTGTAATGGATAGTGGGTATACGTTTTTATTATCTCCTCTGGTGGAAAGGTAATCTTACTTTGTTCTCTATTACATCTGGAGCCTAAAATTTTCCCATTTTACAGCTCGATTATCTCGATTACCGAGACAAACCTAGATAGGCTTTACAGTGCTTTCTAAAGATGAGCTAGAATCTACATGTCTGAATAAAGAAATACATATACCACTTTTGAAACTATCATGGTTATGTACTAAACTATTTGTACTAAAAACAGGATATTCGGATTCTGGAGCCTGGAATCCTGTGGTGAGAATGTGTAAGAACCGAGGAACTGAAGTTTCAATTACGCGTCCTGATACGGTATCAGGACGCGTGAGTGTTGTGTGTCGGAATCGAGTTATGATCAAGAATGAATCCGGTGGTAGTAATAGTATTAGTGAATTCATTCCTAGCAAGAGACTAAGAAAGAGGGTAGATCGTTATATCTGCCAATAACTACCCACTCGCAAAGACTTCAGTTTACCCGTGATCATGGCGCATGCAACTGCGTCGAAATATCGGATTACTCAAAAACTCACAAATCATGGTATATATCCCGTTTTAATACAAATAGAATACATATACCTACCTATATACATATATTGTATACAATATCGCTCTTTGAATTAAAACTTATTATAGTTTTCAGGAAAGATAGGCGACCAAATGTAGGTAACATAAAATTCATGATTATTCGTCAAATTATTTCAATTGGATGACTTTGCACACTTCGCAAATAAACTCAACATTTCCAAAAACATAACCCATCAATATTCAATATTTTTTTACATTCGAGATCACTATGTTTTGGCCTGTTTTTGCGCATTCATTGACAAACCAACAATCGCATTCTGCATAAACCCCGTCAATATTTGCAAGCATGAATATTGAAACAGCGAGTGCGAAACATTTTAAAACAATGGACCTGCATTCACAACTCAATTATAGTGCGCGCGCCGGGCGCCTATGTGTCGTCGGTCACCCTTTTAAACGGGCTGCAATGAGCCCTTGTTTCAATGTGACCCCTGCACGCACTATGTATCGATTTTGGTTGTGCTTTCTAGTGATGGGGGCGTAATGACTATTTGAACAAGTGTTTATAGGTCGTATTTGATTACCAGAAGTGCAACCGTGGCTACCGTTTTTAAATTGACCTTGTTAGCCACGGAAGCAAGTGCCTATTTTATGATCCTGAAGCCAGCTTAAATTATATTTTATAGATGTAAAGGGCCATCATAAATGTATTTTAAACATGTCTCAGCTTAGTTCTGGGCCTTCGGTTCATTGCTATCTTCCTCGACGATATGGAAGAACTGCATTGCAGTTGCTTGTCTATCGGTACGATCGATGGCCAAAAACTAGCAAAAATGTTTATGTTCCATAAAATTATCATGAATCTGCGTTCACCGCGTGTACGCAATTTTTTTCGCATTAGCTCTCAGATCTATAGCTGATTCATCTCAAATGATAGTTTAATTAGTGATTCTCTGATCTTCTACCCAAAATAATGAGATATATCATAACATTGCGTTATATTCCCATTTCCACCCCTAGCATTAATTTACTCGCCACACCAATCAATAAAATAGTTCTATATCACACCGACAATGCACGGCATATCAGCAATTACGATCCAATGTTGACATTTTATCCACAACACCCTACTCTCCCTCACCATGTATTAAGAGAGGCTCATCGATATCATATTACATTCTGAGATTAGGTTCTGAAACTTGCCTTCCCTTCGGAGAAAGTTAAGATTTTCATGCCACATTTGTTCGGTATGTTTACCTGTACTAGGCAACTTACTTTTTGCTGTTGCGGTACGTAAATTGTCTATTGATAGAAATCATCATCATCATTTTCAGCCCGTGTCGACCCACTGCTGGGCATAGGCCTCTCTTTGTTTTTGTCATTCTTCCCGATCCTGTGCCAGTCTGAACCACGTATGACCCACGTTCTTATGGATGTCGTCGACCCATCTCGCTGGTGGACGTCCCCTATTTCGATGCCCAGTTCTCGGCCTCCACTCTGTTAGGGCCTTAGTCCACCTGTCGTCACTACGTCTGGCCAAGTGTCCTGCACAACTCCACTTGAGCCCCAATATTCGCTTGCTGACGTCTTGTACTTTAGTCTGCTTGCGAATTTCGGTATTGGGAACTCGATCTAAGAGTGTGATGCCGAGCATGGCGCGCTCCATGGCTCTCTGTGCTACACTTATTTTGTACACAGCCTCCTTCGTGAGCCTCCATGTCTAGGCACCATAAGTCATAGTTGGCAGAACACATTGGTTATAGAGACGTGTTTTAAGACATTGTGGAATACGAGTGGATTTTAATATGTCAACTAATTTGCCGAAAACTGCCCATCCAAGTTGAACACGCCTGAATTGACTTCCCTCTTATTGATAGAAATACTTAGGTATATATCTAGAGTTGTGAATACGAACATAACTGAAGATTGGATTGTTGTTTTACGATTGTTTGCAGGTAGGTATAGTTATTCGGATGAGGTAGAACATTGTGGTAGTATAATTTTGTTTCAATTGAAATTATGTTCGGAATGTATCTCGAGAGTTTACCAAGATTGTTATCAATTTAACGATTTCTCAGTATTCGGTAAAACGTATGAAGTTGAAAACTGCAATTTATGTTTAGTGCAGCTGTTGACATTAATTCACATAATATCATTTATCGCAGTGATTAACCTACATGTAGATTATGAAAAGATTTCGCATTATACATGTTATCCTTCAACTAAGTATGTCAAGTCATTGTTTACCTACAAATTAAGGTTTATAATATAACAAAATCTACTTTCACGTCTCGACTACCTATGTTTTGAAGCAATTCTGGAATCTTGCCAGTACCATCAAATAGCTGTTTGTTACGTAAGCTGTGTTAGCAAGTACTTTGAAACTCATTATTTTGTAGACTCAATCTTGGCCAACCAATCCATTATTTACGAAGTCACAAGTAGCTACGTTTACTTGGTAAAGTGCTTTTGACGTTATCTTGACTTGAGTGATTCATAACAGCAACATCTGACCCAGTAAGACAAGTACAATTGTTTCTTCTGTAACAGTAAATGGGAAAACCAATTGAGGAGTGCATCATAAAGATAATGCGTCATTTGGCGTGCCATGAAATTCTTCGTAGTCAACGTTTTTAAATGTTACGACAAAGTGACATTACTTGTTAGAGGTATATACCTAGTCAGGTCATAAGTATTGTCACACAGTATAAACTTTACTTTTAGAATGCTGGCCACAAAAAAGTTTATAGAATTCGAATTTCGAATTGTTCATGAAAATAAAAATGTATACTTTATAGAATTTTACACATTTTTAAATATGGAGTGGGCTCTTAAAGAAGACCGTGTTGCAGTTATTGCGTTGCATCGTTGCGGTTACGCGCCAATTCAAATTTTTGACATACTGAAAAATTTGAATATAACCAAAAGATTCGTTTATCGCACCATCAAACGATACAATGAAGACTCTAGTGTAGATGACAGGTCAAGAAGTGGTCGCCCTCGGTCTGTTAGGACTCCAGCAGTGATAAAAGCTGTGAAGGCGCGAATTCAAAGAAATCCCAAACGTAAGCAGAAACTGTTGGCCCTTCAGATGGGGTTAAGCAGAACCACGGTGAAAAGGGTGTTAAATGAAGACTTAGGGCTTCGGGCATATCTAAGAAAAACAGGACATCGTTTGAATGCTCGTCTAATGGACCTGAGACTGAAGAGATGCCGCGCTCTGTTGAAGCGGTACGCGAGAAAAAAATATCGGGAAATTCTTTTTTCGGATGAAAAAAATTTTACCGTAGAAGAGAGCTACAACAAACAAAATGATAAGGTGTACGCACACAGTAGTGAAGAAGCGAGCAACCGTATTCCGCGTGTCCAACGAGGTCATTTTCCATCCTCGCTCATGGTATGGTTGGGAGTTTCTTATTGGGGCTTAACAGAGGTACATTTTTGTGAGAAAGGTGTAAAAACGAATGCAGTTGTGTATCAAAATACAGTCCTGACGAACCTTGTGGAACCTGTTTCTCATACCATGTTCAATAACAGGCACTGGGTATTCCAACAAGATTCGGCGCCAGCTCATAGAGCGAAGAGCACACAAGACTGGCTGGCGGCGCGTGAAATCGACTTCATCCGGCACGAAGACTGGCCCTCCTCCAGTCCAGATTTGAATCCGTTAGATTACAAGATATGGCAACACTTGGAGGAAAAGGCGTGCTCAAAGCCTCATCCCAATTTGGAGTCACTCAAGACATCCTTGATTAAGGCAGCCGGCGATATTGACATGGACCTCGTTCGTGCTGCGATAGACGACTGGCCGCGTAGATTGAAGGCCTGTATTCAAAATCACGGAGGTCATTTTGAATAAACTTTAGTGTCATAAGAATCTATGTTTTGTTAAGTTCATTTTGGTATATAAATGGTTACATAATGAATAAACTTGTTTCAATTATTTTATATTAAACATGTGACAGAATTTATGACCTGACTAGGTATATGTGAATAGGTTTCTTCTAGGCAAGCGTGTACCATCGTAGACTGCACCATCGCTTACCATCAGGCGAGATCGTGGTCAAACGCAAGCCTATAATATAAAAAAAATAAAATAAAAAAGGTACTTCCAATGAATTCAATCTGACTCCTAAAAATCTTAAAGGAGCTTATTGGTAATAATTCCTGTAAATCCGAGATTCCACTGTCGCAAGGTGGGCTTCTCAATCTGAGTAGGGAGAACAAGCACGGAAGACGAACATCGTTGCGGCCGTCCATCGACGTCAATCACCCAAGAAAATGTTGCAAAAGTCGAGAAAATTGTATTGAGCGATCCGATACTTTAATTCAAGAAACGGGCATTTCATATGGAAGTATTCAATCCTTAGTGAAACATTCTTTGAATATGAGAAAATTCTCCGCAAGATGGGTGCCGAGAACGTTAACCGACAGTCAGAAACAAAATCAACTTGACATTTCGAAGATATTGTTGTACAAGTTTCAAGAAGATTCTGAAAACTTTTTGTCTCGTTTCGTAACAATGGACGAAACATGGGTCCATCATTTTGATCCCAAGACAAAACAGCAATCTTCTCAATGGAAACGGCCATCATCACCGACCCCGAAGAAGTTTCGTGCCGTGGCATCGGCTGCCAAGGTTATGGCCTCAAATATTTTGGGATTCAGAAGGGTTATTATTTATTGATTACCTGGAACGTGGAACCACTATTACAGGCCAATATTATGCAGCTTCAATTCCTAAGTTGAGCCATCAAAGAGAAAAGGCGAGGGAAACTTCGAAGGGGCGTGCTGTTTCATCACGACAACGCACCCGCGCACAGGTCGGCAGTTGCGATGGCTGCCATTCAGCAAGCTGGCTTCGAATTGGTTGACCAACCCCCCTTATTCACCAGATCTGGCGCCTAGTGATTTTTATCTGTTCCCCAAATTGAAAGAATACTTAAGGGGAAACAAGTACGAAGACGATAACGAGGTGATGGATGCCGTGGAAAGCTTTTTGCAGGACCAAGACAAAACTTTTTTTTTGAAAGGGATTGAAGCCTTGGAAAAGCGCTGGACTCGGCGTGTAGAGAGACTCGGAGACTATGTAGAAAAATAAATTATTATTATATCAATAGTCATTATATTCTATCTCATTCTCACTACTTTTTGAACCTTCCACGTACATAACCGGCTTATCTGACAACCTCTGTGGCTGAACGAATTACCGGCCGGAAGTATTCCACTAGTTATCTAGTTCTCATAGTAAAAGCTTTGCTTAGTTTGGGGCTAGATAGCACTGTGTGAATTATCCAGCATAATTTATTATTTATTTATGACCTTGTTCTTTAATAAATCGGTTGTAAAAGACATTTTTGGTTTAGGTGACGCACAATACAAGCCGTACGTGACTGCCAAACCGGAAAACGCAACAGTGGACCTCGACGGCGACGAAGACTTCGTGGTGGTCGCGTGCGACGGGCTCTGGGACTTCGTCAGCGAAGATGACGTCGCGCTATCCGTCTACAGACAGATTGCGGCAGATCCAGGTCAGTGGTAGATTAAACTAAAGATATAGGTCTTTCAAAACAGGGGTCTTAAAATTTTAAAGGGTCCGCAACGCACGAGTAAGCCCTGTTCCACTCTAATCCAGTAAACAAATCCATTTTTGATTCCATATATTGTTTCACTATATGTTTTTTTTAAATATTGTCAATATCAGGTGGGCCGTATGCACTAAGGTGGCCGTATTTGCAGCCTTAGTGGTATAAAAAAACCCGGCCAAGTGCGAGTCGGACTCGCGCACGAAGGATTCCGTACCATTATCTATAAAAACGGCAAAAACCATGTCTGTTGTATGGGAGCCCCTCTTAAATAAAATTTTTATTTTAATTTATTTATTTATTTTAAAGTGAATAATATAACTTCATGTTCTGTGAATATTTCATGCGTCTACCTGCTGCCGTTATCAATATCGAGCAAAAGCAAGCAAAAAAAACCGACCAAGTGCGAGTCGAACTCGCGCACGAAGGGTTCCGTGCCATTATCTATAAAAACGGCAAAAAAATAATGTCTGTATTATGGGAGCCTTACTTAAATATTTGTTATTTTTTAATTTTAATTATTTATTTTTAAAGTGAATATATTACTAAATATTCTGTGAATATTTCAAGCGTCTACCTGTTGCCGTTATCAATATCGAGCAAAAACGAGCAAAAAAATCACTTTATTCTGTTTTTAGTATTTTTTATTATAGCGGCAACATAAATACAGCTCCCATACAACATACGTGATTTTTTGCTCGTTTTTGCTCGATATTGATAACGGTTCAAATTTTCACAGATAATTCTGTGAAAATTTCAACTGTCTAACTATCACGGTTCATGAGATACAGCCTGATGACGGGCGGACAGACAGAGAGACAAACAGCGTAGTCTTAGTAATAGGGTCCCGTTTTACCCTTTGGGTGTTTTTTATAGAATTAAGATCTGTATCATAATCATACCACATTTACAATAAATAAAATTGTCTCAATGGTGTCAAAAAGAAATGGTTTTCAGCAAAAGCAACGGACTTTGAAGAAAGTTTAGCTTACAGTCCTTCAACTGATTCACAGAAAAGAAATAATCTTCTAACATATAAAAATCTCGTATCACTTTTGTTTGTGGTCGCACTCCTCCGAAACGGGTCGACCGAGTTTAATGATTTTTTTTTGTATATTTGGTAGGTATGATATTAGGTCGTAAAGTATTTTCACCCTCCTACCCCACCCTCATTTTTTATCGCGATTTTAGTATTGTTGTATGAACAATATCTATGTAATTTAACCGTCGTTCATTGACGTGAAGTGATTTACATGAAGTGTCGCGTGTCACTTTGGCATGAGTGTTTTATATAGTTTTTATCCCGAAGTTCCCCAAGAACGAGTTTCAAGTGTGCGAGGCCGCGGGCGGGCCAGCTAGTAATAATAATATATTCATTTATTTATACAAAATATATACAGAAAAAAGAAAGATAGAAAACATTTTATTCAAAACCACACAGTAAAAAAGAAAAATTAAACACAATAACAATTATGCACTAACAGGCTTAAAAGCTCTGTGTGGGCGCCCTCAGAAGATCTCTGACTGGTCTCTGGCTTAACGATTGTTTAGCCGTAACTGACATCATTACATGTCATCTATAATTCAGAAGCAATCATTTGCAAAACGTCCTATCGCCTTATACTTTTTTGTCATTGGAAGCTGTAATGGAAGAATTAGGTTTTACCATTCTCCGATAGCATATCGATTCGAATCAGGGAAACGATGTGTTCATTGCCTGTAAGTAATGCAAAAAGATCTGAATCGCGGTAAGTTACATAAAAACTTGATTTATTGGAAGGTGCTAACAGGCGTGAGATTCTAATGCATTGTCAATTTTGTTCGGCTCGATAATGAACTGCGTAACTAGGGCTTACAACGTTCTAGATACTTGTGTGTAATATTTACTGATACACGATTTCGAGCTTACAAACGAAATGGTTTTGACGTATGTTTTTCAACGCGTAATGCTCACATTTATGTAGAATAAGTTTTTTGTTGAAACATAACTTTTTCAAAACAAGCTTTTATAAAACTCATAATCGGAACCGCAAGCAGATTCAAATGAGCCCAAACACTAGTAGCCTACTATAATCCATTCAGAAGTTTCGTTGTCTAGCATCCGTCTTCATCGCGATACCACCTCCATGGTACCATATTATTGCATTATCACCGAAGTTACATATTTATTCCAAATTTCATCTCTATCGGTTGAGGGGAACGGGTTTAAAATTCAGTTGCAAGATTTCACCCGGACAAACACACATACATTGCAAGTTAATAAAAAGCATATAAAAAGATGTAAATATTTAATTTAAGCATCGTGAAAGGGGCGTGGTTAAAATCTTGCAAAATAATAATTGGCCGCATTTAATAGGATCTAATTAAGTAGACCAAGTATCGACTGACACCTAACCCACGCACTAAATACCTACTCTTGATATAAATCGATCTATGTCGACCTTGCTTGGCGGTTCTCTACAAGATCGAATCAAAAATGAGGAGATTCGTAGACGAACCAAAGTCACCAACAAGCTAAAGTGACAGTGGGCAGGGCACAACGCTCGAAGAACTGTCTGCCGTTGGGGCAGAAAGGTTCTCGAGCGGAGAGCACGCACTGGAAAACGCAGCGTAGCACTGCTCACCACTAGATGGAAATACTGTTAAAAGTTGCTGGGAGCCGTTAAGTGCAGGCCGCACGAGATGGGTCGCTCTGGAAATCTATGGCGGAGGTCTTTGTTCAGCAGTTGACCTCCTGTGGCTGATATAATAATGTCGACCTTGGAATACTACTTGCAATCTGCACTCGACATCTACAATCTACATGAGTCACTGAATAGGCATTGTAATACGACTACAGGCCGCATCAAAACAAGTGCCAGACAGCGGGGTGACAGTCACGTGGACTTCACCTTGACTGCTTTGATTGTAAAAAAGTAATTACACTAAATGTTTTTAACGGTATAATTATTGTAGTACAGTAAAAAATATTGATTAAAGATCATTAGGGGAAATCTGACCCGGTGATTGGATGATTGCATACAAAAACCAAATTATCCTTAGATAATAAAATTATATCCTATCCTACTACATATTCATTTTATGTACATCTATATATATATATATATATATATAAGAAAGTCGTGTTAGTTACACTATTTATAACTCGAGAACGGCTGAACTGATTTGGCTGAAAACTGATGGGGAGGCAGCTTAGAACCAGGAGACGGACATAGGATACTTTTTATCCCGTTCGACCGCGTTCCCGTGTGACGTAACATAAAACGTCAAAGAGAATTTAAGTCACTATAAAACGTGGTATAACAAAATTGCATCTGACATGTAATAACAAAACGCAAATGACAGCTAAACGTAATTTTGTCTATGGTTAAGTATGGTTGTAAAATGATAGCCGGTGGCAACAATTGACAATTCTACCAGGGTGACGTATACTGACAGCCCGCGTTATATGCATGTCAAGGCGTTACGAAGTTCGGCGGGTCAACTAGTATATTAATAAAAAACCGTGGTCTTATAACAAGTGAATAATATATCATAGAATGAAGAATGTGTTGTGTTATTGCATCTGAAAAGGCCATAACGCGGTTCCAAGTCGCTATTTCGGTACTCCTTACAAAAGTCTAAACATCCTGAAGCTTTTCATCCTAATGTGACCTATACCATCGTAAACTTGAGATATTAATATCTGTGTACTTTGCCCTATTTCATTGCCGTACCCCGTGGGGTAAAGTTCCAATATTATAGTGCCCAATGATCTTTAGCGGAAATTTCCAATATAACAGTCCTGGGGGACATTATATTTCCGTTTCATGTTGGTGCATAAAGCCTCTGCGAGCCTACCGAATCATACTAAATCACATTATCATTAATCAATGAATCAATGTGTTAAACACATTGATTCATTGATTAATGATAATTAGTTAGTTTCCAGAACCACTACTATAATCTCAGCCTGTGACCAATTTGAGGCCGCCCCAAAGAGTCCTCGATATGCCTTAGTGACTTATAGCTAGGATCGAAATCTTACTTAACGTGCCCTCTTTAAGGTTACTAAGAAAGACCCAGTGACACGAAAACTAACTCCAGATAAGTCTAACTCGCAAAACTATATCACAAAACATAAGCAAGCACCCTTTTCATTGTTTCAAGGGTTTTGACACATTTCCGTCCCTACATTCAAGTTATTTCCAGCCCTCAATGGAGCACCAAAGTTGAGACCCTTTGTGTTTTGGTTAAAACAGTAACTCTGGCGCCCTCAAATCTTCGTAAAGTGTCTCTAATGGAGCTCCCTTGCCCGGGGTGATAAGAGCTTTCGCCTTGTTCAAAAGATTTTTCCTGTTTTGTAAATATTAGCGCTTTATTGTACTTTGGTAACCTGAGGTTGAGGGTCCTACAAATTTGAGCATCGAGGTTGCGACCTTTGATAAAGCTATTTTCAAGGGTAGAATTTCATTTGTATTACAATTTAAACTGGGGGTGAAATGTAATTAAGTCGTAGATGTTGTAATCGCGAATGTTGACACATCACAAAAGGGACGCACCCCTAATCTCAACTTGTGGACATTCTCGGATCCATCACAATCTATTGTTACCATTTGACATCTCAAAAGAGTATCCGATTCGAATGTTACTGATAAATCTGTGATTATCCAATTTTCCTGTCAGATTGTAAGTAGAAAATGTGTACGGTAATTACTGTGAACTCTATAGTTAATTGATAATTTACTCTTCGATAATGGAGAAAGTTGAAACGGCGGTAGAAAATTAGCACGTTATTTGTGTGATCTTTTAATTTTAAGCTCATTGGTTAGTTACTCGTGTAGGTGTAAGCACCAATATCAGCGTCGCTTAGCATCCGGTTAAGTAGCCAATTAATAATGACATGGCTTAAAACTTCGTTTACATAGGACTTCGGTATTTCGCGATTTAATAACGTCAAAAACGGGTGCTGCTGATCAAGGTAGCCTTGTTTACGCGCTGTTTTTTCGATTGGTTCTATTTAAACGACAAAACACCTGCAGATTTACGTTTATACCGGTGCCTGCGCGCCAGAACAGGTCTCTTTGTTCGAATAGGTCTTGCGAAAAAAATCGAGCTAACAATGTATTATTTTATGTTCCGTAACGAGATTGTTGCGGTGCCTAGATTTCAGCTGCGGTCGGACCCCAGCCCGCAGCACGGTGTCGTAATTGCGTCGGAAGTGGGGAAGTGGAGAAATTTGATACCTTGTTTTGCCCCCCCCCCCCCCCCCCCTCATATCGCAGCCCCCAACGAAGCCTTTCTAAGTTATCACCATCGTAAAACGGCACTCTCCCCAAGATTTTATTAGAAACGAAGTAAGAGTAAAGTAAAAGAAAAATCAAATGAGTTTCAGTAAAATGTTGTAATCCATTTTCATTCGTTTCAAATGAGGCCATAAAAGTTAGCATTCACCATTTGAGCGAACTTTTACGACCTCGACAATATAATCACACAGGGTTTGATCTTTTGAAAGTTTATAATTTAATATTCATTTAGTTTTTAATCCATTTGCCGTACCAACTTTTTGCTCCGTCCGACGGACACTAGACCCCTTTCATTGGATTAAACGATTTCAGAGTTTAAACAGCCGTGAGTTTCGAGTCCAAAAGGGGTGGCCAGACGGCACTAATACACCGTTCTGGATTTTCCAAAGTAATCCTTATTACAAAACATGAAGGGTCATATTTTATGTATCTGACTAGTAGGTTGTATGTTTAGGTAAATAAATACAGTTAGAGCGCCATAGCTCAGGTAACCCCCGCGTCTCGTATTACACTTTCTCTGGCGGTAACAGTCGCTCATGCTCCAACATTGGTTTGATTCATAACATAAGTAATGTAATGATGTTGACTTTCGCTGCCAATGTTTTACCGTGGATTTGTATCCCATCAAAACATTTTGTTATTGATGATAGCCAAGCGCTTGACCACTACCTCACCTGGTGGTAAGTGAAGGTGTGATCGAAGATGGAGCACACTTGCCTAGAAAGAACCTATTCACTCTGGACTTGAAGTCTCCAAGATTATACTGGTTTGGAAAAACATACGCCGGAAGTGAGTTCCACTCCTCACTTGTGCAACAAGAAAAGTTGAAGCATATCGTTTGGTATGGCAAGGTGGTATGCCGACCAGGTATGGATGGTACTTCTCGGTTCGTCTGCTTGTCCGGTGTTGGAAGGGGGAAGATGGGATAAGGTCATGAAGATCTTGCGCACATTCACCAAAATCTATCTTGTAAAAAACTGAAAGTCTGGCTACTCGGCGTCTGTGCTCTAGACTTTGTAAATTGGCTTCCACTAGTGAGTCATCACCAATGAGTCTAGCAGCACGTCGCTCTATCGAATCAAGGGCTTCAAGCTGATACTTGGCTGAGCCATCCCAGAGATGAGATGGCAGCTACATAAACGTGAAATTAGAGCCAAGTTCAATATTATAAATATAAATATTGCTGGACATTTAACACAGCGATATCTAGCCCCAAACTAAGCAGAGCTTGTACTATGGGAACCAGATAACTGATAGATTACTTATATACTTTTTTTTTATAAATACATACTTATAATATATAGAAAAACATCCAGACCCGGAACAAATATCTGTAGATCATGCAAACATTTGTTCCGGGGGTGGGAATCGAACCCGCTACCTCCTGCGTCTCAGCCGCAGCTATTCGCCCGCTGCGCCACGGAGGTCGCCGTAGGGGGATTATGATTATATTGCCTTGGTTGTTGACTTTAACGACAAAAAAGTGAGATCTAAATGTGCCAAGTTCAATCCTGAAATTTATTTATAACAACATAAAATATTTTATAACAACTTAAAATACAATTTCTTCCTATAACTTAGGATAATATATAGTCTTGACTTGACTTGGCTATATCAACATATGTACTGGTTAATATCTAAATAACCGTTTGAGGTGTGTTTATAAAATTTGGAGCACATAAAATCTCGCAAGTCTCATTATATGAGCCAAATTTGACATGTTTATGTGAAATAGTTTTTGAGTTATGAGGTGGTCAAAAGTGGCTCCAAATGGTTCGTGTAATATTAAACACGCTGCAGCTCGCCAGTTCTGTGAGCTTCGACTTGGTTTGACCCGCTGCCGCATGTCTAGATCAGACAATAATAAATAGGTAAGGTAGACTGTAAATACCTTATGGTCTTTACGGTAATAGTAAACGTATGTCAAAAGCCGTGTTGTCTGGTGTTGCTTGACGGCCATCGATAACATTGTTAGTAAAGCCACTGATAGCGCGATAAACTATTGAAATGCTGTTGTGTGGACACGCTTCACTTCTTGTATACCATTTATAAAGCAAAAACCTGCATAGAACATGACTTGCGTTTCGATTAAAAATTAATTCTTGCCGGTAGGTGGCGAAACTTGGGACAGCCATTTTATTACAGATCCCAAAAAAATACCTGAAGGCCGTTTAAACGAGCAGCGTCATAATTTATTTTCGGGCTATGATTAATATATAAGGAACAAGCTTCCGCCCGCTTCGCGCATGCTTAATCGATAAAAAGTAGCCTATGTCTTCTTAATCCAGGTCATAATATATCTATATGACAATTTCCAATAAAATCGGTCCATACGTTTAGTCGTGAAAACGGAACAAAACAGACAAGAGTTACATTGGAATTTATATAATACTAGCTGACCCGCCCGCGGCTTCGCATGCGTTTCAATAAAAACATTACCCTCCTTCTGCGCAGTCGGGTAAAAAGTAGACTGTGTACCAATCCCGGTTATAATCTTTTTATATACAAAATTACATCGAAATCGGTCCAGCCGTTTAGTCGTGAAAAGATAACAAACAGTGACAAAATAATACTAGTGTTTCGCCCTGAACTGAGATCTCGCGAGTCTCCGATTAAAGCAAAACAATATTATTTGTAATATTTGACGATCAAAATAGTGTCACGAAATGAATAAACAACTAACTTGACTTACAGTTTCATTCAAATTACAGGTAACGGGAGTTCATGTACTGTGGTTACTCTTTTTTGGGGTACAATTTGCAGTTATTCTGGATTTCAGACGTTTGCCTATATTTGTGTCACACGCATACTAAATACAGCACTGTGGGGTCACTGGTGTACCCTGTGAGTTTTGTCAAAGTTTAGTCTTTATTATGACTAATAACTCAAAAACTATAAATTATTTACGAAATATAAAAACGGAGTCTAAATGTAATAATGGAAACCTTTCATTTGACGTCTTATTTGACCAGTTAGCCTCATTTTCATTTTTTTTACCCCTCTTGAACCCCAATATCTCAACAACCCCCCAACATTTTTAGCTCATTTAGTCACACCAAAATTGTGCCATCACTATCTACCTATGTACTAAATTTCACGATGATCGGATCAACGCTTCAAAAGTTGTATTCGGACAAACATACATACATACATACAACGCCGATTTGCCCCGAAAAGTTGATTTAGAGATCTCGCTTCGCTCGATCAATTACTATGGATTAGTATGAATAAATGTAAAGTCCTTACACTCAGCTTTTCCCGTTAGTTTTCGTGAAGATTTAAGTCTTTTTGCAAAAGTATTTTGACCCGAAGTTTGTTCTTGCGTTATCTACCCTCTGACGATCTTCATCTGTTCACAACTTTATCCTTTTATTCTTCTACCAGCGAACATACAATTCTGATTGTCTTATTCCGATACAATATGACACGTCTTGGCAAAGCTAATATCAACACGCGTCGGCCTTGACATTGCCTGTCTTATCTGCCAGCTTTCATTCACCGCTATCGCTAGATATCATAGGGAAGGTGAACATCTTGTTTACTATTAATTAATGTGCTCGTGAGTTCACGAATGCATTGAACTTTATGAACGTAAACCGCATTAATATACCTACAACTCGTTTAGTTGACGTAATGTTATCTTTGTTCTGATAAATGCAGATGTTTATATTTTTGCGGATTTTAAATGTAAATACTCGATAGTGTAGACGTGTATGTAAACAGAATCTGTGTAGACCCCTTCATCTTTTAACTTATCAATATCTTCCGGAGGAGGGCATTAATGACTGCGACGCAGTTTAATACTTCTGCAGATGTCATCGTTTTTCACATTTTTTTTTATCATTGTTTGAGTTCTAAATAAAGAATTTTATTAGCTCACCCACATATAATCGACAATTGGGTATCGCGCACCACACGCTTCACGTGATCTTTTCTACCACATAGGTACTTGCAAGATGTGGAATGAGCTACCATCTGAGGTTTTCCCATTAGGCTACGACATGGCACGCTTCAAGAGAAATGTAGATGTTTCTACAGTGTAGGGAACGCATCGACAATACCCCGGGTGTTGCCGGTGTCAATAGGCGACGGTGACCGCTTACCATCAGGCGGGCCGTAAGCCTGTTTCCCCACAAATAACATTAAAAAAAACATGTTTTTTTCAGGGATAATCTGGTCACTAACGTAGAACCAATTACAAGACGAACGACCGTACCTATATCATAGAAAACACTTTATTATACACCTCTAAAGTCTTAGTTATATAGAGAATTACAATCGGCGGTCTTATCGCTATAAGCGATCTCTTCCAGACAACCTTACAAGAACGAAAGTTGAGAACGAAGTGTTCATGAAGAGCGCTGGTTCATCACGAGATAATTATCACATAGTATGGAGTACCTACCTACCGTCAATTTTCATTACGGGACGCTAACTAATTATGCACAAAAAATAAGAAATAAAAATTGTAGGTAAATCCTATGATTTCAAAGACTATCCATCAAAGTTACCACCATCCAAAATGACTGAGTGATAAGATTTATCTTGTTTCGCTCGCCTAGGATAATCACAATTCATGTAAATTATGCATTTAGCCGCAGCAAGAAGCGTTGGATGGTTTCTAAAACTATGTGCCGTTTGAAAATCTGAATGAACGTTATTAAACCTTTGTGTTGTACGAAAATTAAATCTTTAAACACAGACAATTTTACAGAAAAAAGCAAAGCAATGATAATTTTAGCTATTACCACGGAATAAGTAAAAAGACTAAACGTAGAAGTTTTACTTCGACGATACCAAAGCCGAATATTGTATGAATATAAGGTTCGCATACGAGCGATAATGAAGCTTAAAACTCGCGATTGACAGCTCAATTCCATTCGAAAGGACTGTGCTTGTTACCACCGAAATATTTAATCCAACTACTCAACCATTTTTAACCTAAAGTCAGCCCATTAAAGCTTATTCCACAATACAAATATATTTGTATTGCCACAATCGTACCATTTACCTCTCTGTTCTAAAAGGCTGAACGACAAAGAGAACTAAAAACATAAATGCACCGTTTAAAAGAGTACGAAGAGAATGTATTGATTAACGAGCAGCCCTGGTTGGGCAACAAGCCGTGGAGAATTCAGAGCTCATTAGCATGTGCAAGATTGCTGGCCCTTTGCCTTCTGTTTGTTTTGTCACTAGGAGACTTGTTTGGATCTAGAGAGGAAGGATGGCACGCGCTTCAAAATAAAGCAGTTTTTTTTGTTGTAAGAACAAAGTATAGAAACAGGTGACATGTAGGTACAAAGGCGAGTAGAGTTTTATTTCAGCCAACATCTGAGGATAGAGAGAGATGATACGTATAATATATATTTACTAAATTCCTTTTATTATTAGTGCCTACAACCTACTGATACTATTTGATTGTAACTCTAAAATAGGCTTAACAGCTGGGGCTGTTTTTGTTTTGTTCCCGGCATCTTTCCTTACAATGTTTAGTTCTAAGCTGCCTGAGGGCTTAGCCAAGTTACATTCGATTAGCGATGACGCTAGTCGATAAATCCGTAAATGTATGGGATTTGACACATGCTATGGAAATATCACGTGATATATCGACACCAAACCTACGTAGAAATCGAATCGATTCGAAGCGAATGTAACTTGGCTAATCTCCTCTGGCCATATAAATTGTATAGCCGGTGGTTTCTCTAAATAAATAAATATTTTCATGGCTTTAACAGAATATACATGTGAAATTAGTTTCTTACAGCGTGACTAGATTTGAGCAAGATTAAAAATAAATACGCTTACGATTTATCTCTGTAATGCTTAGTAGTACTCAGTAAGATGTTCATGAGCATATCATAATCTAAGGAATAGTTAGAAGAAAATCCAGATATTATATTTGATACCTGGCCAAACTAGCTAGCGTACCGACAGGAAGCAAACCTTTCGCCACTCTTTAGGTAACGTTATTCCTAACTAGCTGACCCGCCCCGACTTTGCACGGATTGTTATCAAAATACAATGTAGCCTGTAGCACTCAGGGTTAGTGTAGCTTTTATCAGTTGCAGTTTTCAAAATCGATTCAGTAGTTCCGGAGATTACCCTTTAATTACAAACTTACCCCCTTATCAACATAGATTTAAAAAATTGCTGTATCCCGTGTTTAGATCTAAGACAAGCGCTATTTAAATCTTATATGCGAAATCATGTAAATGGCAAGTGTTTAAAGTTGTTTCTTTATATATGTAAGTACTGTTTGTTTTCGAATAAAATAAAAATAATTATTTTTTATGATCATTTTAAAATTTATTTCAATTTAATAAACGTTAAGTATAATTTATTTAATTAAAACTTTTACAAACTTCCACTCCGACTGAAAACTACAATCTCTTTAGAATAAGAGTGTATAGATGCTTTCTAGATCTTCGTGCTCCATCTTAGACCACATCATCACTTATTACCATCACTTGAGATTGTGATCGGAGATCTATTTGTGATAAAAAGTCTTTAAACTTACCAACGGACTAACTGTACTATTTTACTATTAGTTTAGAAGTAACCTGGTCGTCAGTATTCCTTATGCGATCGTATGCGATAATTGCAAGAAGCGATACGTTTGTTTATGTTATTCTTTTGAGTAGTCGAGTCCATAATGTCAATGCTCCGACGATGTTCGTCAGTTACCCGCGTACATTTTCTAGTCCGAATGTTTCTACAAAATTCACAAAACATTTTTTTTATCATGTGCGTCAGCCTTTACCATCAACCTTTCAGCCTGAAATTACTTACTATTCACTTCAGTCCTCTGCGTTTTTTAAAATAATTTTATAGATCTTTGTTCAATCTTTATATTAGGCTGCTTTGAAATGGCGTGGTTTATTTTGATCATACTGTCTTGATAACGACAGCAAGACTTTTAAATTTAAAAGTCACGATGGCGATGAAAAAACACACAACTCCACATATTTATAGTTCTAAAGAATGTTCTCGATATTCGATATACGTTGATCATCTAGAAAACGGAATTGCAAGCCTCCAGATAGCCATTATATTAAGTTATTAACCGTAGCAGGCACAGAGTTATTTACTGGCACTTTGTATTCAAATAACGGTATAGCCAAGTTAAATTAATAAGATATTGTTCCACGGTATCGAAATGTATCACAAGATGCGGACTCGTTACTCTGGGAAGTCTAGATTTCTACTAAGTACCTACAGCAAGTTGATTATAAGAATGAGTTAGAGTCACTTTAAGAAATAGAAAGTTAAGCAAAAAAAATATGATGTTTAAAAATTGAGATGGTATAAAAAGTAAAGAACATTTTCTGTTTGTACTGATTGAACCCTCCCATGATCGTCAAATCAAATCAAATCGTATTTATTGCGTAATATGGGGAATAACAAGGTGTTGTACAGTTTTTGTGTAGGCGAGGCCATATTCAGCGTTCAACGCATGGAATGTTAAAGTTACACATTCATTTTATTATATTGTTTATGCCTCTAAGAGCAATGTCAGGTTTATTTATTTACAATAATAACAATTATTCTTTGCAGCTCTTACCTCATATGAAATTTAAAACAATTAAAAAGTATTAATAATATAAGTTAAACTTAAAATAAAAATAAAATTATAATTGGTCAATCAAAATTGTCATCGGCTCTAGGTAATCATTAACATTATAGTATGCTTTTTCTATTAATAGCTTTTTTAATATCAATTTAAATAAATTTAAACTAGAAGCATTCAGCACACTCTTTGGGAGATGATTATACAAACGCACAACCATGCAGACCACACTTTTATTGTATAAAGCAGTCTTGTTGCGGGGAAAACAAATTTTATTATTGTGTCTTTCTTTTACTTATACGGATTATAAAAACATCAATATTATTTTTAACAAATGTCAATGCTTCATAAATATAAAGGCAGGGAAGCGTGGGTATATTAAGTTCAGTGAAGTAAGGTCTGCAGCTATCAGTTTTCTTGAGCTTGCATATGGCTCTGATACATAGGCTGCACTAAAAGTATCGGGAATGGAATATTTCCACTGTCCCTGTCATATTAAAATCTTTTTAATTGAAAACTCCTTGGTTTTAAAAATCGAATACCATTTATTTATTTAAAAAAATATTCTCGGTCTTGTCACAAGGTCTTGTCAAACTTGTTTAGTCGTTGAGAAAATGGAATTGACTCGAGAAAATTCAAGAGCGATGATTTATTATGACTTTTGAAGTGGTTTAACACAAAAACAGTGTGTTGACCGGATGATTTCTGCATTTGGTGATGAAGCCCCATCCAAAACCGCAATTTATCGCTGGTTTGCTGAATTTCAACGTGGACGTGTCAAGCTCAGTGATGATCCCCGTCAAGGTCGTCCAAAAACTGCAGTCACCCAAGAAAACGTTGATGCTGTGCGTAAGCTGATTGGAGAAGATCGACATGTGACATACCGCGAAATTCAGGCAACTTTAGACATTGGCATGGGTCAAATACAAATAATCTGGCATGAACAATTAGGTGTAAAAAAGTTGTTTTCCCGATGGTGACGAATCCTGGATATACGCGTACGAACCCGAAACAAAAAACCAGTCACGAGTTTGGGTGTTCGAAAATGAGTTAAAGCCAACAAAAATTGTTCGTTCACGGAGTGTTGCAAAAAAAAATGGTGGCCACGTTTGTCTCCAAAACCGGCCATGTTGCGACTATTCCTCTTGAGGGACAAAGAACGGTTAATGCAGAATGGTATGCTAGCATTTGTTTGCCACAGGTCGTTTCTGAACTCCGTAAAGAGAACTGCAACCGCCGCATCATCCTCCATCACGACAATGCGAGTTCTCACACCGCGCACAGAACAAAAGAGTTTTTAGAGCAAGAAAACATAGAATTATTAGACCATCCGCCGTACAGCCCCGATCTAAGCCCTAATGATTTCTATACTTTCCCTAAAATAAAGAATAAATTGCGTGGTCAGAGATTTTCATCACCTGAAGAAGCTGTGGACGCCTACAAAACGGCCATTTTGGAGACCCCAACTTCCGAATGGAATGGTTGCTTCAATGATTGGTTCCATCGTATGGAAAAATGTGTCAAATTTCGCGGAGAATACTTCGAAAAGCAATAAACATACATTTTTAAATAGTAATGTTCCTTGATTCCTGAAATTTTCAGTGCCGCCCTCGTACATCGTTTTTGACTTACAAATACCCGGTCTTTAAATGTGGAATTCCCCCAGAATATAATTCCATACCTTAGTACGGAGTCTGCATATCCGTGGTATGCAGTTGTGACGGCAGAAACATTTACAATTTTACGGAGCATGTACAGCGCATATGAAAAATGACTAAGCTTTTTACAAATAGTGATAACGTGAGCTTTCCAATTCAATTTAAAGTAAAGGTTTTATCCTAGAAATTTAGTAGTGTCAACATGATTAATTGTATGTCCTAGATACCTAGTCAGGTCATAAGTATTGTCACACAGTAAAAACTTTTCTTTTAGAATGCTGGCCACAAAAAAGTTTATAGAATTCGAATTTCGAATTGTTCATGAAAATAAAAATGTATACTTTTTAGAATTTTACTCATTTTTAAATATGGAGTGGACGCTTAAAGAAGACCGTGTTGCAGTTATTGCGTTGGATCGTTGCGGTTACGCGCCAATTCAAATTTTTGACATACTGAAAAATTTGAATATAACCAAAAGATTCGTTTATCGCACCATCAAAAGGTTCAATGAAGACTCAACTTCAATGAAAAAGTGTAGATGACAGGTCAAGAAGTGGTCGCCCTCGGTCTGTTAGGACTCCAGCAGTGATAAAAGCTGTGAAGGCGCGAATTCAAAGAAATCCCAAACGTAAGCAGAAACTGTTGGCCCTTCAGATGGGGTTAAGCAGAACCACGGTGAAAAGGGTGTTAAATGAAGACTTAGGGCTTCGGGCATATCGAAGAAAAACAGTACATCGTTTGAATGCTCGTCTAATGGACCAGAGACTGAAGACATGCCGCGCTTTGTTGAAGCGGTACGCGGGAAAAAATATCGGGAAATTCTTTTTTCGGATGAAAAAAATTTTACCGCAGAAGAGAGCTACAACAAACAAAATGATAAGGTGTACGCACACAGTAGTGAAGAAGCGAGCAACCGTATTCCGCGTGTCCAACGAGGTCATTTTCCATCCTCGCTCATGGTATGGTTGGGAGTTTCTTATTGGGGCTTAACAGAGGTACATTTTTGTGAGAAAGGTATAAAAACGAATGCAGTTGTGTATCAAAATACAGTCCTGACGAACCTTGTGGAACCTGTTTCTCATACCATGTTCAATAACAGGCACTGGGTATTCCAACAAGATTCGGCGCCAGCTCATAGAGCGAAGAGCACACAAGACTGGCTGGCGGCGCGTGAAATCGACTTCATCCGGCACGAAGACTGACCCTCCTCCAGTCCAGATTTGAATCCGTTAGATTACAAGATATGGCAACACTTGGAGGAAAAGGCGTGCTCAAAGCCTCATCCCAATTTGGAGTCACTCAAGACATCCTTGATTAAGGCAGCCGGCGATATTGACATGGACCTCGTTCGTGCTGCGATAGACGACTGGCCGCGCAGATTGAAGGCCTGTATTCAAAATCACGGAGGTCATTTTGAATAAACTTTAGTGTCATAAGAATCTATGTTTTGTTAAGTTCATTTTGGTATATAAATGGTTACATAATGAATAAACGTGTTTCAATTATTTTATATTAAACATGTGACAGAATTTATGACCTGAATAGGTAATTAATATTAATGTCAGATTTATTAAAGCCTTTGCTGGAAAATGTCATAAAATTAGTCTTGTCAAGATTTATTACCAGATTATTTTGTTTTAACCATTCAATTATTAATTCTATCATTCAACGTCTATTTCATAAAATGAAAAACAAAAATAAAAGCAATAGGTTTTTGTGGGAAAATTACTTTTTCAAAACAAGCTTTTATAAAATTCATAATCGGAACCGCAAGCAGATTCAAATGAGCCCACACACTAGTAGCCTACTATAATCCATTCACAAGTTCCGTTGTCTAGCAACCGTCTCCATCATAAGGCCACCTCCATTGTATTACGATATAATTGCATTGTCACCGAAGTTACATAATATATGTATTCCAAATTTCAGCTCAATCGGTTGAGGGGAACGGGTTTAAAATTCAGTTGCAATATTCCACCCGGACAAACATGTATACTTTGCAAATTAATAAAAAGCTTGTAAAAATTGGGATAATATGCGATTAAAATGGCTAAGAAAGGAGTGGAAAGACGTCTTCTTATCCGTTTCTGCTTTGGGAATTTTGGTGTAGAATAAAATGCACAAATTAGCGGAAGGAAGATGATGATCTAGTTGTAGGCATAGCTATGTATTTACCCAGACACCTTTTAGGTGTCCAACATTATAGCGTTATACAACCAAAAGAGAGAATCATTAGAGTCGCTACTTTTCTAAAAAGATTAAAAACCAAATAAAAACAAATGAGATTGTCGAAAGTGCTCTATTCGTTCCCTACGAAAGTATACAGCAGTCGCGCTCCACATGACATCTCGGTCGAATCTACTCGCGCTACTCGTCCACAGAACGAATAGCTACTAGCACATAGAAGTTTCACTCAGACTTTACTAAAACATACTATGCACGAATCAGTTGCACAAACAATAACTAGTATATAGAAGCTTAAAGTCAACACGTCACAGCTCATATTTTATTTTCCGAAACCAGACGTTCAGCGCCGGAAGGCACCGTCGCATTTGAGCCAAATTGAATTTAAAGACAGCCCAAGAAAGCCCATTTTACATCACACGCCGATGAAAACTGACTCATGTTTACCACTGGTGGATAAATGAATTTGCATTGTAAACACGCGGTGACCAGCGACGCCTTGGAGCATGCATCGCTTCACTAATGCCATATTCTATTCATCTAGTATTGCTGGCGAGTGGCGAGTAGGTACTCTTTCTATTTCCATGTCATTTCCACCTATAAATACACTCCCAAATGGGTTTGTTTTCTTTAGTGCTGTTCGTACACCGGAACTTAAATTTCCACGAAACTTCATAGTTACCGAATGAAATTTAAACTTTTCACCGCTGTTCCTCCCTTTATTTACATTTGCCGTCTCCACGTGTGAATAAAGTGCTCTTCATTTCACGTTTCTGAATATATCTAAATATATTCTTTTCTGTCCTGCTTACACAAAGATGTAGCGTGTAGATAGTCGTGCAGTGATTATGCATTTTGCAGTCGAGTGGTCTCAACCGCTGCAAGGGGAGGGGGTGAGTTGCAATAAAAACGTAGGGTTGGCGAGGGTTGCGCTCGTTACTGCGCCCGTCGACGTAGTCTCTTTGACATCATTACATTTATTGCGCCGCCCCTGCCTCCGCTTACCGTGAAACCCCTGATCTTGGAAAGTCTCTACTTTTTAAATAAACTTTCCGAAACTTTTTTTGTAAAGAAGCTCTGACTAGGCAACGCTAGTTCGTTTGCTTCTTATTGTCCAGGTTGAGTAACTTTTTCCTGCAAGCTTTTAGAGGCGGATCTTATTATAATACCCATAATGTTGTCTGAAAAGTTATTACAAATTATGGATAAAATATTATAATTGTATACAGTTGCCTTGTGAACTTCGCCACATAACAAAAAATTATACATTAGGTAAATGTTTGATTTATTTTTCTTCAACAGCCGAGGTAACTTCAATTTAAAGATTATTAATTATTTTCTGTGTATAAATTGCTTTTTCAATTGAACAATTTAGAAGCGATTCAGTATACATTTGTTCGTACCGCAAAGATTTCCTCAATTTGTATCTTTCAGTCCCCTTCTAAAGGGCTGATAAAGGACGTAGTAATCCTTTCAATCGAATAACGGGGGATTACAGTGGTGTAATTTATGCGAGCTTTTGCGCAACCTTAGATTTGATTCTGATACCAATATTTGTATTCACATATTATGCTAAATCCCCAAGACTTGTCGCCTAGGTTCGACTCACGGTACAGAGGTGCACAAAAAAGAATAATGTATATGTCTTCTAAAACAAATACGTGCATGTTGTAGAATTAACGAATGGATGTGAGAACCACCAATCCACATCGTTCCTTATCCACTATGGGCGAGAGTAGGTTCGAGCTCGATCTTAAGGAGTGTACGATCATCGATGACGACTACCGGACTTGCATATTTTAATTATATCGCATCGTAAATTGTCTATTGGATAGCGTCCAGATGTACCGCGTTAGTTGCGGACTGTGGGTGGGCTCTCTCATATCTCACAATAACAATGACATGATTGCATATTATGATAGCTTAAACTGCTACTGTGAGGCGTTTACTTGCAGTGTCCGCGATTACATTGTCGTTTGCTATCGCCTGCGGATAGTCTGAGGAAAATGCGTTAATTTGCTTTATTATAACGGGTTCGGGAGATAATTTGTTTTCTTGTCGGTCATTATCTAGTCCAGTTTCAATTATCACCGATTGCCGTTTCAATCAAATTACTTCTTTCAATTTTCAAACTCAAACTTCATAATAACAACGCCGTCTTCACAGTCCTCAGTCTTAATTTTATTCATCGAACTCATTCGTTCTCATTCACTCATGAATCATGTGCAAATATTCCGAAATGTTCGCGACTTGAATTTTCGAGTACGAATTTGTATCGCATAAAATTTCATGGCCAATGTATTTATAGCGGCTGATGGCATGGTAAATCCTTTCAGCGTAAATAATGTATCAGATATGGGACGTTGTTGGAGCCACAGATGATGGAATAGTCTGTCGGCCTGAGGGTCGATCCGGTGTAATACGAGCACTTTATCCGGGGTTTTCGATGTCAGGTGGGGTGACCAGTGACCCTAACGTTCTATTTAGCACAAGATGTGAGATATTCTAAAGCAATTATAACTTTGCTTGGAACTATTCGTCTGGTATGATCAAATATTCATGCAAGAGTAATGGTAGGTAATGGATGTGTCAGTCAGCTTTCGTGGATGAAATTACCTAGCTTATTTGGATTATCAATTTTTACTCTAATAGTTTGGTGGCAAAATGTTATGTTTATTTTTACTGTGCAATTGGTTTCTCAGAGGTTTAGCTTTTCTATAGGCACATGTGTAGATCTAAGACTCTTAGAGTGATCTCCATAGGAGCCGCGAGGGAGCCTCCCTGCTGGATTCAACTTTACGCTTTGATTGAATAAGTAGTGTACTTGAAATATTGATATTGTCTTTATTTTCTCTTAGTCGATTTCGATGATCGTGTGTGTTGGTTAGTGTTCTGTCGCGAAAATATAAAGTGAAAGTGTTCGGTTATGTGCATACATACAAACGTCTCGCGTGCCGCTCTGTTTAGTACTAATTATCTCCTTTTTGTTAATCGGATAAATATAATCCAAATTAACTGATTATCAAAAGGTTAACGACTCATGCATGCGTTAAGCTTTGTTTACACTAGTGATGTAACGCGGCTTGTATGCTGATTCCGAACGGTCAGAGCGTCATTCAAATTAAACCCGTGAATCAGGTTTCGGTGATTGTACCCTATGAGTGCGAATCTCGTGGCCATCCGCCAAATAGCCATAGACCAAGTGCTCAAATTACAAGGGCAGTACATGATATAAAGAAGGGAGTTAAAGTTGGAGTATAGTGTTTGTCTGCCTGTATCTCATAGCTTCAGCATTGTTCTCTTCCGCTCACACTCTGTATAAAATATCTCCACAATCTCATAAAAAGAACATTTTTGGGTCTGACGCTAACTTCGCGTAGTCTACGATTGTTGACACTGACACTGCGTTACATATGAAAGTGTTCCCTTCCGTGCTTGGTGAAGGCGTCAGACAATAACGCAAATTCGCAACATGTCAACTCTTCAGCCAATTAATCCTATCGGCAGCATCGGGAACAAATTGCGGACATGCCTGCTTCAGTCACGACAGCAAAACTGTCTAATTGAGTTCACACATGAACAGTGTTGCAGAATGCAACGCCACGGCACTATGAGCCACTGTTACCTACTGCCGTTCCCGAATGGGGGATAATCAGGCACCTGCACACTTCCACCTGGTAGTGATCTGGAGCAGTTGCGCTATCGTTTGTCTTTAGATAATTCAACTATTTCTTGTCTGTTAAAAATATTTACATATTCTTTCTGTTATTAAATGTATAATTTTTCTTGTGCAACTTCGTGACCTAGTGATTAAACCTGGTCTTGGGACTTTAATAGTAGATTATTATACGATTATTATAAAGCAATGTCACGCGTCCCGAGCGTTATATTGAATCCCGAACGCAGCGAAGGATTCTTGAGTTAACTCACGAGCGGAGTAAGGAAGTTACTAGAATCCAGAGTGCAGAGAGGGATATAAGCACGCCCAAGATGCAGACAGCTTTATCCACAATGAGAATACTCTACTTTTCACACTTTAAGCGAGACAATAAAAACCAAATGTAGGTTGGCGCATTCTGTGCAGAGGTTGGTCCTATTTACGAATAAGTTGTTTTTGTGTGGGTGGGTCTCTTTGACATATAATTTGACATTGTCGAGCAGGTGGTGTGCAAAGGTCCTTTACAAGTTCCACATGGATAAGCCATTATAACCAGGATATTAGATATCCTGGTTAGACATTTTTAGAAGTGTCCTACGAAGTACGGAAGCGCACGGTTGGTAATGATACTAGCGGTCATCTATCCAAAGGATGCTCTACATAGACGTTCTACCTGTGAAAGACGTTTTTACTAGTGGTTTTAGGGATAACCTCAGTAGCAACTTTTCTATGGGCTTATTCTAATCATTGCATGGAGGAGGCCTACACTCAGTTCTGGATGCCCAAAACAAACTAATTAAGTGAAATATAATATAATTTAATAATAATATTAACAACAGTAATGTACATAATTGAATGATTTTAATTATAATAATAATTATTATTATTTGGAGCCTGTACTGTCCCACTGTAGGGCAAAGGCCTCCCTTCCTTCCTTCCTTCCACTCCACTCTATCATGCGCGTGTGTAGTCCAGTCCTCCATTTACGAGTCGAGTTCGTATTTCCAAGTTTTAGTGAATAAAATATAATATTTTTTTATTTTTTTTCTAATCATATTCTTAAAATAAACTGGCTAATTTGTTATTGTATATAAATTATCTTCTTAAGACTAGCTCCAATTGGGAACAGAAGATCGAACAACCTCCTTTCGAACTATTATTTAATCTACAAAAATTCTCGTTCGCCTTCTCCGTTCACATGGCTATTACGTCTTCATTAATAGCTCGTTTTGATAAATTGAGATTTGTGAGCGTGCTATCAAAGGAATTCAGACGCGATTAATGTTTGTGTGACAATAATTACCGACACAGTAAATTCTATTAGGTACATTGTCGGTGAATTATTGCTTTTTCTACGCAGGCTCTTGTTTACCTGTAATGTGTATTAAACTACAATACACATTACAGGTAAACAAGAGCCTTTCTTTATTTTTTTTTTGCTTTAAATTAAACATTGTCTGGAAGAGATCGCTTTTAGCGATAAGACCGCCCATTGTGCCTTTATTTATTATTTATTTCCATTATTACTGTATTTCTGTTTGGTGTGCAATAACGAGTATTTCATTCAATCATTGTCAAACTTGCATCACGGAACTGGAGAAATAATAGAAAAAATTGTGTATGTACATGTACAATTCTACAAGTTTTATGCTAGGATAGGTATATACTGCGTACGATGTACATGCGTACAACGGATCTCCGATTTTTTTCGATTATTTTCTAGAATATTGTCTGCATTCTATGGCTAATAGAGCTTTGTTTGCATAACCATTAACGACTTGTTCGCGTAAAGTCAAATTTACTTTGCTAATCTGCTAGCATTACGTGACCATACAGGCTGAATTAATTTAGATTTTTTGTGCTATATAGATATAGCACAAAAATCTATCGTTGCTTTGAAATTACTGAGAATGCAGATCTGCTTTCTCAGTAATTTCAAAGCAACGTCAATTATTGACAAGAACAGAGTTGTTGAGAGTTTATCTTTTTTAACGAGTTCCATACATACAAGGGTCAGAGTAAATTGAATGTTATCTATTGCAATGATCACTATATGTTCAATATTCGGTTTACTAGTGTTAAAGTTATATCAACGTTAGTGATATATTTTATTAGCTTGTAGTTTGTCATGTCTCGGTCACTGTGTTTGTTCATGGCGCATGTCAATTGATTACGAGTAAATTCAGCAAGACATTTTTCCTTATAAGGGTTGTTTTGATGTTCAAATCAGACTTGCAATAGTTTTTGTTGAATAAATTTGCATGGAGAGGCATTGAACATTGCGAGCCAGTTAATGTTTGTCAAGTATTGTTTGGTTTGATCCATGTTTGCTCACGGGCGCCATTGTCCTGCCATCCTGCTCTGACGAATCAACAAGACAGCTGTTGCAACGATGATGAAAGATTTTTCATGCTTCAGGTTTAGTCATCGCACAGTCAGAGTTTTTTTTGAGCGCAGGATGATTTTATCAGATCGGGAAAGGGTAGCCGTAAAGACAAAGTCCTTTCATTTGTTTTCCTTTTCGTTTAGTTTGGTATTTCGCGGGCACGTGAGAGTTCAAGTGTGTGCGTAGCGCGGATTCCGTCTCGATTCTTGCGACTCACCACAATAGACTGTTGTTTTTTTGTGACTGCCAGTTCAACGGCCGCGCAATTTTCGTACACCCGGCCTCTAAATTATTAAGGCGAAAATCTCATTATTAGTAGAGATTACTTTTTACAGAGGTATGAAAATATAACCTTAATTCAAATTAATTAAAATAGTAATTGGTTAACATGATGATAGCTTTTTTTTAATTCAAATATGTTATTGGTAAAGTATAGAGCACGCTCGCTGATTACCGAAGACGTGGCTAGATAGTTTAAATGTTTATACCTACTTATTAATAACTATCACACGCATGAGTAATGGCCCGTAATTGGCAAAGCAGGCTATCGCCATTAAATAAAGACATCGTGACATCCGCTGCCTAACTGTAATTGTTATCAAATCGTACCCTTATGAACTGCTCAAGTTATACGAACAAATTTGATTTAAACTATTCTTATGTTAAGCTTGGCAGCTTGAAATACAAACTCTCCATAGTGAAAACAAATAATTTTACTGGAATTATGTGAAAACTTTGCCTTTATTCTATGAAATCTGCGTAATGTGTTTTGCGTTATGTTTTTATCATTGCACGCTGGATTTTGTTGAAAGAACATCAAGGTGTGACGATAAGCACGGATCATGGTGAGCGTGAGTCATGCCGAACAATAGTTCTACTAGACATTTATGCCGCGGGCAATTCTGCCTCATTGTGATTCAACGCGATGCCACATGGACCAAGCTTCACCTTAACCGGCGAGTATGTAATGTCTCCATTGTTCACGTTGTAAGCACGAATAATTTGCTTTGCGCATCATAACCTGAAAGAATAAAATATTAATTAAAGGTTTATTTATTTTCCGGAACATGTGTAGAATTATACAGATGTTATAATATAAATCGTTTTACCATATTCAGCCATAGTAGCGTGCTAATTCCATGTCATATAAAATTAAATTATGGATACCTAAGAAATAATATTAATAACTAGTTGTTGCGAGCAGCTTCGCCCGCGTTGTTCCGGGTTGCAAAATACATATGTATTTAAACTTTGACATCTCATTTTTATCCCATGGGAACTGATTAATGGGATAAAGAGTAGCCTATGTGGTGATCCAGGTTATAATCTACGTATATACCAAATTTTATCGAAATTGGTTCAGCCATTACGGCGTGATTGAGTAACAAACAAACTTTCCATCCAAACTTTCGCATTTATAATATTAGTGTGATGTCTGTTCATACATAATAAAATCGTCATAGTCTCAAATGTCATTGTGTCTCATATAAATATTCATTATTTGTATATATACTCATCGTGTCAGTAATTTTTTTAGATATAGATGGAATCAGCGATATGTTTTTTATGCTTCCTATTTTTCTTTCTTTCGTTTAGCATTAACTTTGGTATAAAAGTTTACTCTCATGGTTTTTTGTTTTTTTTGCCCGCATTACAGCAAGTTTTTATTATGTAACTGAAAAAAACATTTGCCATTTAAGTTTCTACATTTGGCGAAAGCAAGGCTACACTTGAATGGTTAATTGCTCAATGAGAGTTGTCTGCATGATAATGTAGGCTACACACGACACTGCCATTTGCAACAGTTTCCGTTTAAGATGGACCTGAGCTGAATGTAATACCCCAGTCTGCACTGAAGAAAGTGGTAATCATAATTATGAACTAAGATGCCTATTCTCCTAAAAGACCAGAAATTCAGAAGAAGGGGTTGTTTCTTGCGCAGTAGACCGTGCTTTTCAAGTGTAATTTGTTTGGATAACCTGTCCCGGTTAAAGTTAAAGGTTATCTCCTCGCCAAGCCATCATTTACTGACATCGAGTTAGTTTAAGACGGCTTCTGTTACGTCAGCTTTGCGGTAATTTCACGGGCTGCGCGCCTTTGAACTGTTCCTAGTGGAAAAGTGAAGTGCGAAGTTTCGGCGAGTCGGTGCAGGCTGGCGCGGCGGAGCGTGGCCGGCGGCGGCGGGGTCGTCGTCTCGCGTCCACCTCCACCATCCGCCAAACACCACGTTTTGCAACAATTTTCGTATATTTTAGTTGATATTACGTAATTATTTACTATTTAGGCATCTTTTTATCTAAAATTAGGGGATGTGGTTGTATTAAAGGGTCAGATTTCGGGAGGTCAATATAGTCGTCAAATAGGTTTCGATTGGTGGATTGCGGTCCGGGGTACGAGCGCGGGTAACATCTGGAGGGCTGCGCGCGGGCGGCACGGAGGGGCCGCGGGGTGCGCTCGGGCTGCACCGGACCGGGCCGCGCTCCGCCGCCAGTCCCCGAGACACCGGCCGCGTGAACGGCCACACGCGATCCGTGCAGTGAGTGATCCCTGGACCGGCGACTTGCACCCCTGCGCGCCTGCACTTATGTGAGTCCTACCTGCCCCTTTATCTGTCAACACCACCGACACCGGCAAATACGAAGCAGTTTTGTTGAAAGTGATGCCGCAAGACCGGCTCGCGACGCCGGCCGGCCGGCGTTTCACCTAACCTGTCTTTGTATGATTGCATTGCAATTGGATTGAAAGTTGAGTGTTGTGATTATGATGAGATTGAATGCTTGATTGGATGCGGGAGATCTGGTGAGATTATGGATTGAACGTTATTGTAGTATTTTTAATAGTTTGGTGTATCAAGATGGTGGATCTGGGTACCGCTGTCGATATCGAACAGGATAATCGATATCCTGAAAGTGCTGACAGGCACGGCTTTTGGAGTAGTTTTTAATTAAATAAGTGTTCTCTGCTGCCGGTGTGGTCACGCAAACCACCAAGTCGGACTCTCCGTCGGGGTCTACTAACCCACCGTGAAAATGGGATTATTGCACGATGCTCTTAATGCAGCTATTTCGCGCTTATGTCTAGGTATTATTAAATGGAGAGCAACACGAAATACTGTTGTGTCGTTTTGCGATTTATTACTTGGATCTATTTTGTCCAGGATCAAGGATTTTCGCCCTTTATATCTGTTTTGGAAGAACTACCTCTATTGACTCTACTATTCAATATACTGTTCTATGAGTTAACAATCATAAGAGCATGATTTTTTTAATACATAATGGCTAAAATCTGCGCATAATTGATTAGTTACTCTTTGAAATAGGACCTTTCAAACTTCTTTATTATAAAATGTCGGTTTCTCGGATTTACTAGCACTTTGTAATTCTTTGACTACTATATTTATCAAGTTTATGGGCTAACATTACTAAGCTATTTCTCATTTACACCATTCATCGCTCCTTCGTGAATTCTCCTTCTTGTCCATTATTTTCCCCCATATCTTCGTCTATTGCATACCAGGGTCACAATACAATGTCCTTGTACAACAAATACCATTCAAGACAATACTGGTTTAATAAATAAAGGGTGCAAAAAGTTATGACTTTTCTCTTCTACCTTATGTTACTTCATGGCTAAGTCGTCACATATTAACTAGTAGGTCTGTTCTTTTAGTATTTTACTATCCATTGTACTAAGATTTTCACTATTTTGATTGAACCACGAAGAAGACTCGCCTCTCATTTGCGCCGAGTTACGCAGTTCACTGTAAATTTCGTGTCCATGAAATTGATGGAGAAGCTACTATGATATACCTGTCGGTTGCCGCAATAGCCTCCGTCCGTTGGCACGACATACGTCCAGACAAGACAGATGTATGTTCTATTGAAATGTCACAACACAAAGGGCCACCTGAGCGATCGGCCTGTTGATTTCATCGTTAGGGGCCAACCCATGCTTAGAAAGGCACGAATCTACTAAGAGCATTTGATCTAATGGAATCCAACAAGATTCAATTACGATTTTTTATCTTAAGTGTGTTTGTGGTTGATGAACATTTTAATAGTTATCAAATTTATGGTCGGGTTATACCGTCAAAAAAATTGGACCACATTAATTAAAATGCAGAATGCAATAAATCATACAAGTTTTTTATTAAAATTGGCTAAAGGCTAATAGGTACTTAGTTATCTATATCGAGTTTGTTACAATTTTTTACCAATCATGTAACATAGCTCATAGTTAAGATTACTCATCGTTCGAAATAGGTACAACAAAAACAGCCTTAGTCATAGCGAATCCCTCTGACTTCAATTTTATTTATGAGATGGGAAGAGCGTGTACCGAGAATATAAAACATGCGAACGGTTCACGGAGCGCAAAGGTTTTTGCAACATCGCTGTTCTATTTGCATAAGTATCGTTGCATCCATTGTTTGGGCTATCTCTCCTCTAATCTCACCTGCATAAGATGCTATTGCAGGCTGAATTCCCAGACTATTACCGTCATTAAATACAGTTGCACGTGAAATATTCTTGCTCTATTCGAGAGCACAATTTGGCATGCTAGCCGCGGCTCGGTGGCGAGCTCTGACTTAGCTGTTATGATGAGAAATCACGGCGATCCCGCTACTTACCGCTACGGTACTTTCTATGGCTACAAATATCAGCTTCTCTTGATGCGTTTTGTCTTACCAATGCGGTCAATTAATCACCAACATAGCCATTTGTGATGCCGCGTTTTACTCTGCTCTGACAGACAGGCTATAAATTGTGACAATTTGTTAAAGTCGTCTGTGACTGCATTGTTTTGTCATTGGGTCACTTTTCAATCTTTTACTTGGCGACACGGCGTGGTCTTCTAGCCACCTTATGTTTGTTTTGTTATTTCAAACCTAAGTTAGTTTAAATTAATCATTCTTCAGTTGGAGCTCCTTTTCTCCAAAGCTAAGGCAGGTCCAAAGTCCTATACTTTCACTGAATCCAAATACTGTCTGTAATGTAATTCTTTAAATTTTAGCTGCTGATATTTGTATCCATTATTAAAGTTCTCATCGCCACACATGTTTCACTTACGTCAAATGGCGAGTAAACCGAACGATATCAAGTATGAATATAAACGAGGACATAGGTATGTGGTGGCAATATTCTTATGTTTATGTTGAGATTGAGTCTTATGTTTTGTGGATTAGTGTTTTGTTTTCTGAGGGCGGTGTTGGTGACGTCATAGACAGCTGTAGGGCGACTGACGTCACGTCTCGACGCGGTCGTTGACCCCTTCAACCCTCGGAGCTCGCCGCTAGCCGCGCCTACATAGTGCCTGCCTACAGTACTGTAGTTCAATACTGAATAACTTATTGTATTATACGGCCTGAATGCCGCCCGACCTGGGGCAACCTGCAACTGAAATATAGCCTCTTAGAAATAATACACGGAATTTTCGAGCCATTCATTCAGTACAAGCTAGTATTACATACGCTAAGGAATTTCAATGTGGAGCTACAATTTTGTGTAAAATTATGTGTAAATAATGTTATTTTGTGTCTTAATGCTTGCGAAATTTTCATCATTCGAAGATTTTCAGAAAGTGCAATAATCATTTCTTTGTACCTGAGAGGTAGAACAATATCAACGAGGCAGCACAACAAACTCGTAATTCCATATTTGTGCCAGCATGAAACTAAACAGGTGCCATATCTTGTTAGCTTTAAACGCGTTTCTTCGTGAGCCTTCCTGCCTGTCTACTTTCCCCTATTTTTACTGCAATTTATGAAATAACCCGGAATCGAATGCGTTTTTGTCTTCGTGGTGTAATATCACCCCTGTGTTACTCCACCCTACCTGTTTTACAAATTTCTCGTGGGAGTTGAACACTACTGTTATTAAGTGTGAAAATGTCATTTATGCATTGCGTTCCAGAAAGTTAATTTTTGAAAAAAAATATTGTATCTAGCCAATGTATCGTGAACAATGCTTCAATTCATAATTATTTTTTGCGTGCATTTATCCTATATTTTATTATCAAATCAAAGATCATCAAAATCGTTCCAGCCGTTCTTGAGTTATAAATGGTGTAACTAACCCGACTTTGTTTTATATGTATAGATTTACCTAATTGTCATACAGTTTCTGTTTTTGCGTCTATATTTAAACCACTTTCATATAGTAAACATGCGGCCTTTTTTAACGTAACATAAGACTTCTAAAAATTATGCTGTCTGAAAGAGCACATTTGAATTTCTTTCTACAAAGGCTAATTAGAACCTTTCATTTTGACACGCGACGTAATAGAAAACGCTTTAATGCGTTTGGGGTAAGCTAGATTGTCTATTACCATTAATAATACTTTAAGATTAACTTAAACATTTATCTTTATTATTACTTATTAGTACTTAAATAGGCTTATTAGCTTTGTCATCTATTGAAGATAATTCGATAACACTGATATGAATAGAAATACCTATGCCAAATTCAGAGAATATAAACATTTACGTCAGAACCTCTCTACACTGAGTTTGGATTAATTCAGTCCAAATACGAATCCGAAGGTTTGATTCCATGAGTAATAGCTGGTCTCATAATGTCGTTCGTGATCTAATCTCTCGCCGAACACCTTCTGTTTTGGATGCCACGTATTGATTTTATAGCGTTAGAATCCTTAAGTTGTCTGTGATTGAGCTTTGTGTATTTCATGCACGTAGACGTTCCCTCAATGAGGGCTGGCCTAACTTGGTGCGTGAGGAAATGTCCCTTCGTACAGTTAATATCGATTAAGGGCACAATTCTAATCTTTTTCTATAAATACATTTCTGTAGAGAACGCTTTATTTTACCGCTTTTCTCTTGAATATTCGGACTTTTACTTTAAAATACAGTCTACTACTAATCGCAGAGCATATTTGTATGATTCAGTAACGGAACGCTCTACATTCCGAGTATCTCTTCGGTTATTAAAAGCCACCAATGTATATTGTTTTCACAGTATGCTTGGTTACTCAAAAACATGTTTTAGTAAAGTTGGTTTTTATTTGAATAAACGTTTCACTTTACAGCAGCTAAGAGAGTCTGGCCGAGCGACTCGTTGGGGCTCCGAAGTGGACCGCGGATATTTTAATTGCCGCAGGATTATGCCTTTTACATAAACTCAAAGGGTGATCCGGCCTGTAGCGAATAATCCCCTAGTAGGAGACTTTAATAGTCCTTTTATAAAATAAACATTAATCCATTACTCCTGTCCATTAATAAAACAAACGTTTCCGCCGGTTAGCCAATCATCTAAGGAAAGATGATGGTCTCTCTGACGTTGTTACTGGTTGGATTAGACCGGCATCTTATACCCCGTCGCATCGTTGTGATCGTTGTTATATGAATACTCGTTAATATATGAAAGTGCTACACAATTTAAACTCCCTGGTCTTTTTATGTCCATGTAAAGAGACAGTAGGTAGTGTGAGTAATGAGATCTCTGGAGCCGGATCGTGACCGCCAGTCCAGAATAACAGACAATAACTTTGATTTACTGTGATTGAACATTATTCTCGTTTATGTTTTTGCGCTGGTAGCCGGCAGCGTGCAAAACGCAACTTTTATGATAACGGCCGGATTTATCCTAGATTTCTAATTTAAATGAAACTTTGTTATTCTGGGGAAGTTACATTCTATTTTAACTTATTTCGGGCTAAATCATTGCAATGACCAATAATTGTGAGATGTGAGTGAGATTCTATGGTGAAGTTACTTAAACAACAACACCTGCTATCAAATTGGCATCGTCTTTCCCTTGGCATTTTCGCTCTGGTATACATACCTACTACGTAACGAATATCTAAAAGAGATTAGTAGCTAGATACTAATTATTTCCGTGCTTGAACTGCCAAGGAAAGAACTATAAAAAAAAACTAACTACTCACAATATTGTAGAAAGGTGTAGCTTCAGATGAACGTGATTGGTATCTCGTAAAAATAGTCCACACGTAATCTGTTATGATGGAGGCCCTTTCACGACGCGCCTCGCCGTTTACCCACAATAATGGCTGTAGGTGTGGATTGAATTGTACACATTCCTCTTTTAACCGTATTTTATAAACATGCGTCTTATTTATCCATTCGTCGATCGAAAGCTTTCAAATCTAAATGAGTTTTTGATTGTGTTACAGCGCAAAGACTTATTCATCACATCAATTTACAGCTAAACCAGATTTTCAGCCGCACAAAATGATCCATAATTTTATTGCAGTTTTCCTAGACTGTGTAGAATTATGAATATTAATATTCATGTCTCGGGTTTATTAACACCATCAGGAGGTGTCGTTGCATGTTGGATGGGCGACAGGGCGTGCTCACTCATAGCCGTATTTACATTTCGTGCACGGGAGCGGCTTGATTTACTGCCTCTGTGACTTTAGGCGCGGGGGACTTAAATTAGTGCTCTGTCATATGTCACACAATATTTTATTTTATTTCTCTCGTCCTGAGCGGCCGCGGGCTTATACCCTTCGAAATATCCATTCTTACTCCGTCACGGGATATTTATAAACGCGCCTTATTTAGAACGGTTTCTGACGCTCGCTGCTTTGCATCGTTCGACTCGACTTGATATGTTTTATACCGTAAATGGATATGAAACATCCATCGTACTTCGACCAGCTTTTGTATATAAAAAGATCTTTGGCTAATGTCACAGAAGCCCTGATTTCATTTCTCTCGACAGAGGAGATGTGTCAGAAAGAGGAGAAGCGACAAGATTAATTGTAGTTGGGTATATCGGTCAATAAGTGGCACGGGCGTGGAGTACATCAAAAGATTCGAGGGTGATGGATGCGGGGCTATCCCCTTGATGGAACGCAGAGCTCGGTCGACTCAGTACGGTAGACGAAACTAATTTATTCAGTAGAGAAAGAGTGACATCGCTGTTGACTAATTGAAGTAATTGATATAGGCGCGCCCGCAAAGATAACTTATGGCGTTCGTTATAATTTGGCAGAACTTTGGCGTATCGAGTTCTTCTTAGTAAAGTTTTGCTCTTCATTTGTGATCCGGGTTTCTCATTATTTCGTTTAAATTTCTTGATTGAAAATTCTTGAAACTTTTTAAACTCGATCAGTTTAAAAAGTTTTAGGGGTTTTTGAATGACCTTTGCAAAAGATCAATCGAGTATTCAGTCGTTTATGTGTGTCCAATCCAAACTATATTAACGCGCTGCATATGGAGGCTACTTTTGAAACACATCGAAGCTTATATTTCGTAAACGGGCTCTTGTATTAAAAAAGTGTTGAGGAAGCCTTATGGTATTTTAGGAAGACCTATTCAAGGATACCTCACACGATCGGGTGCGAAGTTAAAAAAAGCCACAGCCAACTCCAAATCTGCACTTACTCCAATGTGTACAAGAGTACGGTACCTACCCGAAAAAACACGTTTTTTGCTTTTATTTCATAACTTGCTAAGCGTTACTAAAACCTATTATCATGACAAATTTCAGCTTTACAGCACTAAGGCCTAAAAACGCATATGTTTAAGGAAGTGTTTTTTGTTTCCTCAGAATAATGTGTCATGGGTTTTGACTGTCTTTTTCGTCGGAAACATCTTGATTTATTCCAGGACGGAGAATGTGATGTTGGTTGCATTGAATTACATGCGACAACCGAAAACATGTGAGATGGTGTGACTGACCCCGACTTTTGATTAAATCAGTCGGGGGCGCAAATTATTAGGCAGGTGGTATACTAATGAGTTTCATAACTTGCAGTATGTTATCACTTTCATAAATGTTAAAAGAAAACAGTTTGAGAAAGCTGATATGCCTTGTCCTATTACTAATTTGGGATATTATGTTCACAGCTTGGACATAGACAGGGCCACATGTACGGTCATGTGTGATCCCTTTCGACTCCGCTGTAGGCCCACGATTGTTTGCCAAACGATTATCATAGAGAATAGGTTTAACGTAGGATCCGATGACGTAAGCGGTTTCCTGCGGGCGCAAAGCGCTACGTTACTGCCTGCTAATTAGCCGCGCTGACGTCACTACTGGGAGCTCGCTAGCTAGCCCGAGCCGGCCCGCCATTACCGGAGGCCCTCGCGCGGAAACGACAACGACCGACGCTTTCTCTGCCTTGCGGCAACAGCTTAGCAATCCGATAGACAAGTGGCCTGCGTATGCCCTTCAAGGCCGTTCCTGATTCGACAGACACAATGGTATGGCGATTTTTAGTTTGCTGCGGGCTGGCGTTGAAAGAAACAAATTGACACCAAATAGCAATAATTGAAGAAAAAATTTATTCATACGATTGAGATAGTTCAAATTCGTACAGGTATGAAAACAAAAATATATGAGAACGGCTTCAAACTGTCTACGCGACTAGACAGACAATCAATCATTAATCTATTCTCAAGTTTATGAATGATCCATAGCAACAGCATTGTGGGAACAAGTATTTTCAAAACGCTTCGTAATAACTATGAATCTTAAAGCTGAGAGAGCGCCCATAAAGCTAGATGCTCAGAGCAGTGAAAGAACTTGGAGGCGTCTGATCTGACGATCGCGATTGATAAGGCAGGCGGAGTGTCGCGTCACTAAGCGTGACTCATCTTAATGGCTGCAATTATGGCAGGGGGGATGCGACCAGCCATGCCTCGGAAGGAACTTGTCACGAGACACGCGCCAGTCTAAGTAAAAAATAGAAAGGCATGAAATAAATTGGTGCAGCGATCGGAGGGTCCATTGTGTTCTTAGCTCATGATCTGCAAATAAAAATAAACTAGTCACTGAAGCACGGCAAGGATTATAGGTAAACTAAAGACAATTTATTGATTTTGATAAGAATCATTCTTCAGGTATGGGTACGTTTAATTCGGGTTTAATTCGAACACGTGGCGAAGTATTTAATATTCGGCTGTTCTTCTAGAAAAAAGGCAGTTTGATGGTCAACAATTGTCTTACGGTACGAGTAGGTGAAGTAAAAACTAAATGCCTCTATGCAAGTCTAGATTGTTCCAAGCGGAAGTCATACCGCCACTGTTGTGGTCATTGTCGTCATGTCACGCTGCTGGCCGGCGATACAGCTCTTTCTTTTGCAATCGCTGAAGGTTGCCTTATTGTTATTCACTTGCAATTACGCGTCTAGACCGAAAAACAGTGTTGTACCAATAAGGTCATTGCAAGAAGTAAGACAAAAACCATTATTGGTACGATTGACTAACCGCTAATTGCAATAAACACTGCCAACCTAGGTTTCTGGTTGCAGCAGAAAACAATGACTTGATGATAAGCCAAGGCTGATTTAGTTGTAAAAACACGATGATACTTCGGGACTTATTAAAAAGACAGAAGAGCCGATACTAGTATGTTTTAATTACTGCGTCTGTGTTATAACGAGTAGGTACACACCACAGCCAATTATTTTTTTATGTTTTGAATCATATTTTTTCAGATGAATGTGAATCATACGATTCATGACTTGTTAAATGGTAGATGTTTTCATTTATAATTAAAAATATATCACTAACTGTGAAAAACTTTAATGTTTTCATGCCTTTAGAGGTCGTGAATCTCGCGTTACCCTACCAGAAGTTTTAAATGTCACACGCTTGTGAAAGGCAAGGATTACGCTTCGTGCAGCAAATGTCATCACGATCTCGTTTTGAATTGATGTAAAAACTGTCTGTAACTGAGTTCCCACTTAGTTCTATCTAGCTCTCCTAGCAAGACCTCATTACACATGTGAAATACAAACATTTCACCTGAAAATGCCGTCGTTTCGTGCTCTCCGCAAGTTTTTACAGGCCCGCGATGTCGCGTTGTATTGGAATTAAAAGTAGCCAATATTATTTTAAGTTATTAGAATTTTAATTTTTATACGTGGAAAATGTGGAAATACAGTTTACTATATTATTTTTATCTTATTTAAGTAGTAACTGAACTGGCAGGTACCTAAGCTGCTTAAGCTGTCGTAAGTTATGCTAAGTTAGCCGGAGGAGGATTTGAGTAGGTTTCAAACAAACGTTAAATTCATACAAGGAACCGAGTATTCCAACGGACAGTCACATTAAGGATGCACATGTACCGTCTAGATTTCTCTAGACCTACAAGTCTGCAGGTTACGTGCTCACGTCGTATGAGTCAGCTTATTATGTTGACGACTTGTGACTCTGCCCTCTTGTCCCCTTTCTCACTCGCACTTTCTACTGTGTGGACTTGCAATGCTTGAGAATTATTTATGTGTTCAATGATATCGAGTGGAAACATGTCCTAGAAACAAAAATTCAAGGACATTGAGCATCAAAAAAGTCTGCGAGGCATCTTAAGTTCCTGCATTATCGCTTACCATCAGGCGAGATCGTGCTCAAACGCTTTTTTAAATAGTTTATTTAAAAAAAAGTTATCGGTCACAGGACCTTTTACATGGATTTTACAGTGACGGACATAATAACTCGACCAAACTGATCTGTGACCCGACAAATGTTTTGAACATCGCATGTCGGAGTCGCATACAACAACGTTGCATATGTAAATATAGCTACAAGAGCATCACACAATTGCGTTTGGAAGGTATTTCGCTTGTAATATGTATTTCTACCCGTTTACTCATCATTGGAAATATTCGCATATAACCGAGATGATTGCTTCGCAACGACACGGAATGCGGACTGTAGGTATACCTATACAGCTGTTTTAGAATAGTCTGCGCGCTTGTTCGTATCTTACGTTCTAAATACGGATCCTAGAAATGGTGCGAATAGGCTGGAATGTAGATAGTTCAATGGACACAGAAGTAGGAAAATGCGTTCGGATTTTATTGCTGCAGGCTGGAACGGCCCTCCCCCCCTCTCATGGTTACCGATGATGATGAATGTACTATGTAACCATGAGAGGGGGGGGGGGGGGGGGGGTCGTTCCATCTGGTGCGCGTAACCGAAGATTTCGTTATTAAAAGACATTGAAATTATTCAAAGACACGAAATAAAAGAACCAAATTAGGTATTGGAATCGGTTTAAAATTAAGGCTTATTTAAGAAACTATTTATCTTATTCAAAATATGTTTCAAACTCAAACACAACGTAGCTCATAAAATTTAATTTTAAGTTATTAGTTATTTTGTTATGACGTATTCTTGAGAAAGCCCTGTGAGCAGATACGTGATGGTTAAAATAGAAAAATAACATTCAATATTTCTTTATTTTAAACAGTTAACGATAATTTTATAAGTTAATTGGAAAATTATACAATTATAAACTAAAGGTGTAGTTAGTGGAAAGAAATAAACTTAATTTAGTGTTTTGGTGGAACAATAATATAATTAGCATATAATATAAAATGGAAAGTCGCAAGAGAGGCACTTCTTCAAGCAGAGGGAAGGCTAAGCGATCTAGGTTAGATCGTAATGCAAGTGGGGATGAATCTCAATTGATGCAATATCTGGATCTGAAGTTAGGAGAATTAATGCAAAGAATAGATAGAATCGAGAGTAATTCATCTATTGGTAGTTCATCAACTAGAGAAGTTGTAGAGCCTAGAGAATCATTGATTAGAGATAATGGGGCTGGTACTAGCATAACGCCCGTAGAAACTTCGAGAACCACCAATGTTTACGTGATGAAGCCCGTAATAGAACAACCTAAGTTCAGTACTTCACGAAACCTGAGTCCGGTACGATTTGTGGATAAATTACGCCGATACATTAACTATGTAAATGCAGGAGATAAATCGTTAGAGATTGCTTTAGAGTGCCTATCAGGTGCGTCGCAGAAAGTGTTAGAATTGCACAAGCAAAACTGGCTAACCTTAGATGATTTTGTGAGGGATTTTCTTGCTATCTACTGGGATCAAAATGAACAAGAAAATGCGAAACTTAAATTAATGAATACTAAATGGGAACAAAATAAAGGTCTAAGCATGCATGAACACTTCGCAGAGCAGATGGAAAGTGTTAGACAACTCACGATTCCTTTAAGCGAAACCGAGATTGTAAAATGTATTATGCGTCATTTTCCTGAGGAAATTCAACGTTTATGGTTTACAAGAATAGGGTTATCGACCACCTTACAAGCAGTAGAGTTTTTGAGAGGTATTGAAAAGAATGTAACCAATCATAAAATTCACAATCAAATTCCTAGAGAAAGGACTGAAAATCGAGTACCACAAAGGGAGTACAATAGGCAACCCTTTCAATATCAGCATAGAATAACCACACCCGCAAATGTGATGCATACGAATGCATGGAGAGGACGGGGTAGAGATACTTTAAGAGGACACTCACGATATTCCCAGGGGGGAAGGTTACATTACGCGAGGGGCGTTAATTGGGTTAAAGAAGCAGGTTCTAACTCAAACAGCGGTGTGCCAAAGGAGAACGAGGAGAAACTAGTACAAGAGGACAACAATAAGACCGCATCGCTTCCGGAAAACTAAACCAGGTTGATTGTATAAACCCCACGCAGTCAACAAAGGCCTTGCTAAACAATAGGGGTGATAATGTTAATTTTGTAATAAGTCCAACCTTAATATGTAGTAAAAATAATAAAATAAGCAGTTTTGATCAAAATGCAGGAGAGGCAAGAGTTAGTTTATTAGTGTATAAACAATTATGTAATCTAGGTTGGGAACCCGGTAAAGGACTAGGATGTAATGAAGAGGGCCGAGTACACCCAATTAGGATACAGACGAAAGGTCTATTAGAATCAAACATGAAACATAACTTCAAAGGGGATGTAAGGGTATTAATTCAAACGATAGAAACAAGACAAAATAAAGAAAATTTTAAATGTGCAGGTAGAGTGAGCGAGTGTCAAACTTGTACTTTATCGTTTCGACACAGGGAAATAGGCACAGTATTCGGTAATGATTTAGAAGAACGCGAAGAGCAATCACTTACGACCTTAACGGAGCTACCTGAAATAAAAGCGCAAATAGGAGACATTGAAATAAAAGCTCTAATCGATACGGGGTGTCAGGTAACATGTTTATCGTCAGGGTTATACGAAAATTTAGTAAAGCAAATAGGTAATTTAAGCGAGATGCCAATACCGGCTATTCAAATACAAGGAGCGGTAGGCAAAAAGAGTGAAAAGGTAGATAAAATGTGTTTAATTACATTAAAAATGTTTAATAATAAAAAGATTAACACGACCTTTGATACTAGGAATGGATTGGTTAGAAAGGGTTAAAGCTCAGATTGATTGCTCGGGAAATAGAATTCTGCAAATAGATCATTTAGATCAGCAATGGCAATTAAAAATGAATCCGATTTCCATTGATAAAGCTAACAATAGTCTGGGAGGGGAGGGCGAGTTACAAAATATAAATTTAAATAATCAAATAAACCAAAGCGTAATAGACTTAGAGTATATTACCGAGGATAAAATTAAAACGTACCTGCGGGAACAAGATACGCCATTTGACTACAAAAGGGTTTTGCTACCTGTGTTATTAAACAATAGAAGGGCTTTTGCTGGGAAACCGGGAAGAACTACTAAATACGAACACATAATAAAAATGATAGATTCGACACCTTTTGTGAAGCGTTCGTATCCAGTACCGTATGATTATAGAGAAAAGATCAAAAATAAAATCATAGAGTTTGAACGGATAGGGATCATAAAACGGGAAAGTACTCCATATAGTAGTCCTTTGACCTATACGTTAAAACGTGACGGTTCAGTAAGAATCTTATTAGACGCCAGAGAATTAAATAAGAAAATGGAGGGTGACATCGAATCGCCACCATTAACTTCAGAGATTTTACAGTCGTTTCATGGGGTGAAATTCATGACGATTTTAGATTTAAATGACGCGTATTTCCAGATACCATTACAAAAGGCTTCCACTAAATACACAGGGTTCACATTTGATGGGAAAAGCTATACTTATAATGTTTTACCGCAAAGATTAAAAACCTCAGTAAGTAGTTTCTCTAGAGCGATAGATATAATCCTAGGGCCTAAAGTAAAAGAGTTTTGTGTGGCATATTTAGATGACCTGTGCGTTTATACAAAGGGAAATGATGATAAAGATATACAGTTGCACGCGGAACATATTAGCAAAGTGTTGGAAAAGTTGTGTGAGGCGGGTTTAACGTGTAAGCTAGAAAAATGCAAATTCTTAAAGAAAGAAGTGAAATTGCTAAGGCATATCGTCTCAATTGAAGGATTAAGAATGAATCCTGAGAAGATAGAAGCCATAAAAAAAATTCCGGCACCTAAAAATGTTAAGCATTTGCGTTCGTTCCTCGGTTTCCTTAATTATTACCGTAAATTCATAGAAAGATATGGGGAAATCACTAAGCTTTTAAATGAATTATTGTGTAAGGGGTGTACATTTAATTGGACGGAAAAGGAACGATTTTGCTTTGAAGAAATTAAGAATAAATTTTTAGAAACCGTTATATTAACACATCCTAAATTAGGGGAACCATTCTATTTACAAACGGATAGCAGTCTAATAGGAATTGCAGGTTGTCTTTACCAAGAAGATACAAACGGGGATCATAAAGTGATTAGCTATTGTAGTAAAGCTTTGACGAATGCCGAAAGGAATTGGAGTATAAGTGAACAGGAATTATGGGCTGTATATACAGTTTAAAGAAGTTCGAAACTTACCTTCGGGGAACGCAGTTTACGATACGGACGGACCATAAAAGTTTACTGTTCCTACATAATTGGAAATTGTGTAGTGCACGTGTAGTTAGATGGGTAATATTTTTGAGTCAGTTTCAATATAAGCTTGAATATGTACCAGGAAAACAGAACACTGTTGTAGATGTGTTATCTAGGTATTTGCCGGGGCAAGCCGGAATCCAAGAATCAAGGGTAGTTTGTCTAGAGATAGCAACGTTTAAATGCATAAAACAAAAGGAGTTATTGGATAGGGTTTCCAAGATAAAAGGCGCGCAAAAAGAGCATGCACAAATAAATTGTATAATTAAATCATTAAATGGAGAAAACTTGCAAAATAACGTGGACCAACAGCGATGTTACTTCGAAGATGGGGTTCTAAAGTACAAGGGTTGGGAGAATGGTAAAAAGGTGTTGGTGGTACCTAAGACGATCCAAAATGAATTAATAAAAGGGATTCATGAGGAATTAGGTCATTTCGCTAAACAAAAGGTATTTGCAGCAATGAAAACTAGATTTTATTTCATAAACATGAGAAGGGAAATAGGAAAAGTCGTAAGGAGCTGTGAAATATGTCAAAAGGCTAAAAGTGATTTAAGAAAATATGTAGGTAAATGTAAAACCGTGCAATCAAACGATGTAGGGGAATTAGTATTTTCAGATTTATATGGGCCGTTACCAACTAGCAAGTTTGGATGCAAATATATATGTGTCATACAGGATAGCTTTAGTAAATACGTAAAGCTGTATGCATTGAGAAAAGCAAACGGGGGTACTGTATTTAAAAGCGCGAAAGCATACCATCAAGTGATACCAATTAAACATATTGTTACGGATAACGGATCACAATTTACATCAAGGATATGGGAAAATGGACTTAATGAAATGGGTATTAAATTTTCACATACATCTGTGCGCAACCCTAGGCCAAATTCAGTAGAGAGAGTCAATAGAGAGCTAGGGCGGTTTTTTAGAACCTATTGTTCCAGTAACCATAAAGGCTGGTTAAGTATTATTGACAAGATTGAAGAATGTTATAATAACGCGGCACATGAAAGCACAGGATACACGCCAAATCAGGTTGTTTTTGGGAAAAATGTAGCGTTGAATGTAGACAAGATGTTATCAAAGTATAATATAGCTGAAAAAAATGTTGAAAATTTAAATAATATTCGTGTAAAGGTAAGGGAAAACTTGTTGAAAGCCATTGAAAGAAGAGAAAAATGTTTTTCAAAAAGATATAAAATTAGAACTTATCAAATAGGGGATTGGGTTAAGTTGAGCAATTTAAATAAGTCAGACGCTAAGCAAAAGATAACATCGGTGATACCTTTCAATCCCGCCCCAAATCATTTACAAAACAATGGAATTATTAAAGCTCTTTGTTACATGCAACAATCTCTTATCAATTGGGGTACTTCTACATATGCACCCACATAGAACAGCGTCATTAATCTGTCTTTGTCTCGCATTGGCAGTTTAAGAAATACCTCATTAATACCCGAATGATTTAAATAGTGCTTTAATTGAAATGTATAGCACGTTGTACAGGCTGTGGTGTTATCTGGCTGCTCGTTACAGGCTTGCAGGATAACTCACGGTGTCCGCCAACGTAGGCTCTTTACGCTAAGCCTGTAAATTGTAAGCGAATGTCTCGCAAACTCTATTTTCTCGTAATTATAAAGCGGTCGCATCTACCGGCGATATCTTGTCGATAAGCAACATTGTAGCTAAGCAATTATTTTTTAAGTGCAATATTTTCTCTAACAAATGCCAGCACGAACTCTTTCCAAAGCAGTAAACGGAGAAAGCTTAGCAGCAATATGCAGAAAAGGGGCTTCGCTATAAATAGCCGAAGGACGCTCCGCGACTAAACGCTTATGCCTTCGTTTGGGCCATTGCAGGCGATTTAAATAGACCGCATGAGTTTCATGACCTAAACAGGTTCCTGTTACGAGTCGTGCAGGCTCCACGCCCACGTCGTCGCCATCCTTCTGACCTCGTCGGTAATCCTCACTGACTCATTTTCATCACTGTTATTCGTACCACGTTGTATGAACCTAGCTTTAACCAATACGAGTAATAAGGAAAAAAAAGTGGCACTCCGGGTGTGCTAACAGAAGTGAAAACTTGAACAATTACGAGATACTTATACACAGAGGTGTCGGTAACGGCAACGGTAACCGTGTCGCGAGTTCAATGGTTTTTCCCCATCTAAAAAAATGTTTTTCTCGCCTAAAGAACTTTTCATTTTATATACAGAGGTACGGTAACGGTAACAGTGTCGCGAGTTTAATGGTTTTTTACCATCTCATTAAATTTCCAACGCCTAAAGAAGGTTTCACTTTAAAAAAAAAAGTTGATAATTGAATAGGTTCCATTAAAATTTTGTGTTAAAGCTATTATATCGTTGTTGCTCACTAAAACCAATAAGTGGGTTTGTATCCACCATAACTCAATCAGGAATTAAGAACAATGCATAATTCTGAGGCGCTGAATCAACAAACGTGGAGTCGCGTGTACAACTGATTCATTCGCAGGGGTCACCTATATAACGGTGGGACTCGGTTTATTTATTTTATATAAAATTCACATGAATTTCTCGTGTTTATGTATATTCGAATTGTTTTTGCGCTAATTAACTGTATGTAGGTAACCATTGTAATGTATTCTCACGCTCTCGCCAAAGCCTGTTTGCGACTGGACTCGTGTGACAGCGACCATTTGGCTGCGCTGCTGGGAGTACTTATGCAAGTACCAGGCCCTGTCAAGTCTTTTTAATGTCGCCAACACAACGAATCCCACTTTGAGTTCCATTAATTAAAGCAATGACATCATCTAGGGAGTAAATACTTCACTGTGTTCGTTTGAATACCATTGCTAATTCTAAGCTGCTTGAAATTCTAAATCTGAGTAAAAGTTGTTTAAAAAAAATTAGGAAAGCAATTCACACCTCCGTGCACGGACGTTTTATGAAGGAGGGTGCAAATTGCAGTGGTATTATGAAGGGACGCGTGCGGCTCGGTCGCTCCATGTCGGCGCATTCTTCCGTGATTCTTGCGGTCTTTTTGCATTCCGCGTATTTTTATACCCGAGTGGAAGCGCGCTTTGATGCACGCTCCATTTGTTTTTCCCCTCTCTTCAACCCAGTACCTAGTACCTACATAAATGTAAACGTTATCGAGTCGTCGATATTTCAGATACTTTCTCGATCGTATGTTTCGTCTCGATTCCCAAGAAGGCGATGATTTCTCAGATTAAGCATTACCCGTCCGGCAGCTTTCGGCAGAAAGCTCGAAGCAAAGTTTTTGTTTTGTTCAGTTTCGAAATGTGCGCGGACCATCTGTTTGCACACGTGATTGCAATAACTTCTGCTTGGTTTAGCAAAAATATCGCCAATGCAAATGTGTAGGCTGATAAAGTCGACAAGAGAATTCTAAAACCGGTTGAATTAAGCTGGGAGGAATGAATGCTTCATGATATAATCTTTGGGTATAAAACTTAATAACATCTATATAAGATTAGTGGAAAAGTTTATTAAGTTTATCATTCGGTGCGTACTTAGAGTGATCTAAATTTAATTGAATCTTAATTTTAATCTGAACATTCCATAATGACCATAGTCCGGAGGGAGGTATAGGTATGATATCATACAGGTCCATCCTAGTTTGGGTACCTATGTTTTCCATCTTGAATTGTATTATACCTAGTAAACCATAGTAATTTTTGTTTGTGAAATACTGAAGTTTGTTGCTGAATAAATAAATAATTATATTATTATTATTATAAATTAAAAAGCTTAATTTTCCTCGATTGCTTTCATGTCATTTTAAATTCACAGGATGTGTACTGAAGGCACACGTAAAAACAAAAAGTAGAAGTCGTCAAATGTTTATGATGTGTCCTAAAGGGGCGAAGTGAGCAGTAAAGCATTGCTTTGATGTGAGCGGATCTGATGCTTGTAATTTCAACATAATTGAAACTTATTATTTTGTGGTAAAGTATGTGAAGGATAGAAATAATGCTGCCAGACATGTAAAATTTATATTGGTTTATAGATTTGGAAGTAAATAAATCAAAGGTACATAGGTATTTTATAAAAGGTTCATAACAACGTTTTAATATTTCTAATATTTTTTCAGTTTTGTAAACTAGAACAATTAGATTAACCCAGTATGTTTTTTCGTTGCATTTTTTATTAAATTCAAAGTTATAGTTCCACATATGAAGCAATTGCCGGCAGCTCAGGCGATGTTCCGGCAATATCTCGATGGCAAACGACATTTCTCGCGAAACACAGAAATAACCACACCCTATCCCCGCCGAGCGCATGCGCCGATAATTCTGTCATTACCAATGCACTTAGCTCGCTGATCTGCATTTACTACGCTGCTGGAGCCGATGCTATTTTGCCCATCCTCTCAATATTGAACGCATCGAATTTTACGACATTATTTCTGTCCGTATGTAGTGGCACGGAGAACTTTCTTTTGTAATTCGATCGTTGTGGGTTGTATCGCCTTACTTGTTTCTTAACTTTCATTGCTATTTTATTTAGCAGTGTCATGCGATTTTATAAAATACTGGTATCTATTGGAAATCGTTAATATGGAGTCTGATACGAAGGTTTCGCAACAAATAATTAAAGATCATAGAGGCATGTTGCGTACAGTTAGCAAAAGCTAACACCAACAGATTTAATAATACACGTGATTATAAATAAAATGTATGCAGTACATGTGATTTTCAAGCAGTTGAAATAAAACAGAGTTTGTGGTACCTTATTGGTGTACCTACTTGCAAACTTAGCCCTAATACAGTTGCTATTTCAATTTACAAATTGATACGTGGTTTCCGCTTCTCCTGTCCATTTATCAATAAGACCCAATGGAAATGCCAATTATATCTGTAAGGCTTTTAGCTAGCGTCAAGCGCCTATCTTGTTAATATTGAAAAGTCCATTTCCACCGAACTAATATACTTTACGAAACATTTTTTATGTAAAACTAGTAAAGTCAGGACAGGGCGATATCTGAAGATCCGAATTTATAACTACATATATAGTATTTTGGGTACAATGTTTCTAATACTTATTTTTATTTTAAAGTGGTATCCAAGGAAAATTTCAAGATTTTTATATAGTGTTCAAATATTTCGAGCTGGATGGGATTAAAGCCCGCGGAAAAATTTGAGGGCGAAATTGGCATCATTGAGATGATTTTAAAAACCATAATTGTTCTTATACTGGGCTGCTGCTAATCGAACAAGATAGGTCGCTCAGTCATCTATGATCATCAGTGAGGCGTCAATAATCAGTACTAACTAATCAGTGGCTCATATGGCTGTTAATGGATGATGATAGTAAGTACGTGAAACTTTTTTACTATCTGAAATACACAATTAAGAAAAGCTGTTTGTTTTGTAGAAAAGAAAGTTAAGCGGCCTACTATTTATTGCCAGAAAGCCAACTAATGGAGCATAAAATTTTATATAGCTCTTTGTGTGACGTTAATAAACACTTGATGTTATCATGCCAATTTACTCTTAATACTTTCATTATCTGCTCCCATTAAGTAGGAACAACGGTGAATGTTTGGTTATCTGGTTTACGGTATATTAATTACATACTAATCGATACGCTGTTGTTTAGCAATGAGCAATTTTTGAGGAAAAAAGGCTGATTGCTTTTCCAACTCAATTAGATACTGGATTCAGTTCTTGATTCAGTTATTAGATAGTGTTTGCTACAAAGTATAGTATTAGATGTTTCAGCAGAAGATGAGATGTTGGTCCTAGCTACAAAAACCTTCAATCTGTGTCGGAGGCTTTTTAGCTGCTTGAAAACTTTGACACCCTGATTGACCACTAGCTTAAATGAACTCACTTTTAGCAGAATATTGTTTAAGGGTTTTATTAATTGTATGTTTCGCCATTTGTAAGTCTATAAAGTCTATTCCTAATTCACGTACCTGTATTTTACGCCTGCTTCAATAATGTTCTTGAATATTATGTATTGTTTGTTTCGGTTTCTTTTAGCTTCGGCCTTTAGCACGCATTCCGTGTAACACGCAGTTTAAATATTATCCAACATATCTTACATCGGCTACAAAAGCCCTCGTATTTTGACTGAATTCTTCAGAAACCTGTTAACTACAGGTTTACATAACGCCGTTTTTGCTAAAGCTTTGTATGCCATGTAGACTTTGAAATATAAATTGAAAAGTTAGAATAAATCTTAATCCTACAAAGTATTTCCCAAGAGTTTGAAAAGTAATTTCCGCAATTTATATTTCACGCTTGACACGGGAATGTGTGAATGTTATCATAACATCCCAGACAGATTCTCACGAGATGATGAACTCTATTATTATAGATTCATTATATAATTACAGCATACAGTAAGTGTTCTATGATGAAATGCGGAACATAGAGTCGTTCAACCAGAAAGAATCTATAAATTATTTAAGGCATCGGATAGTGGGCGTTAATGAAGCGTCCAGGAAACAATAAGGAGGGATAGTGCTCTTCAAAGCGCTATGCCGTTTTATTACGGTAGTTTGACAACGCCTTAGTGCTGTGATAAGCCATTACATTTCTATGGTATCAAATCATTGCTTACAGGTGAATCAGTCGGAATACCAATTGTAATATTCCTTTATAGAAAAGATAAGTTCACAATTTTCAGCTTTGTTAAAACAACGTGCAGTTTGAATCTTGATCATTTTGCATTCATGTTAAGTCCATTTTCAGGCTAATGTATTAAAATTATGTGAATCATACAGAGCCTGCGTAAAGTTGATTTGGGTTAATATTGGTTAAATTATTCACTCATAGTTGAGCAACTCAGCAACATACACCAAATAGGGCTCCTTAGTTCGTTGCGGCTCATTTGATACTAGTGCGTGCTTCACTGGTCCGTGAAAGAAGTGATCGTGGTTAAAATTGAGACATTGATTTACTTAGATGAACGGCTTACTTCAGACGATGTATATTTGTGTAGTAAGGACAGTTTCCAGACGATTAAGCAACACGTTCTCCGATAAACATCAGTAGAGTTATAGCGTACTTCATACGAGCATTATAGGTCATTGTATCACGAATGAGATTTTCGTAATCTGCGGTAGCGGTAATGATATCGAATCACTTGTAAACAAACCCGTATGCGTCGCCGGCGCCGATGATTCAGACAATCGCGATGTGGGCCGAGGTTATTGTGCAGCTAGGCTCAGAGCGCCCTATTGTATGATTGTATGTAAAGAAGGCGAGGGCGGGCGCCCACCGACGCGACGCCTTGCGCCTTGCATGCCGTCAAGAAAGCGCCGCCGCCGCCCGGCCCCATTACCGTTGAAATTGAAACTACTCTTCTAAAACCACAGAATATAAAATCTACATACGATTACACCCCATTTGGGTCTAAAGTTTTCAAGATGCATAAAACAATGTCGACAATGTTGTATTAACTAACTTATATATATTAACTTATATATAAATGTTGTATTACTTACGTAAATTGACGATTGAAAGTGACTTAAAAGATTTAATTGAATAATGAAATTTTGATTATATCGCTACAGCGTCTATGTTAACCCTGTTTGTCTTTGGCCACATTTATTTTGTAAACCCGACTGAGCATGACTGCAGCGTCCTCAGCGGACTATCTTATTCTTATACCAGTATTTATGTGGCGCCAACATTTACTTTCCGCTTTCGCTATCTCCAACTAGCCAGCAACCTTGCTGTGTATTTTAATCACTGAAAGCGCTGTGCTGTTTATCTAATCCCTCGTGTTTTCCTCACGATTTATGTCGTGATGAGGAGTCTTACAGATTCACGAAATGATAACTTTCATTCGTGAGTCGATTTTAACTGCTGTCTCGGACAGGAAGTTTATTTTATTGATTTCCATCTTATTTTTTGGGTCTAATTCTACGACATACATAAGTTTTAAATGTAATACATTTTGCAGTGCGACATAGGTGTATTCAAATCAAAAGTCAGAAAGTTATTGACGCGTAAAAACCACTTGGATTTCTGTCGAGACGTAAATGCATAAGCATTATTCTCAAACCGCATAATAATGTTCCAGTCACATTAAAATATTGGAATGCTTAGAATCGCAACTGGTCACGGAGTGAATCTAAGCGAAGTGGCTTCTATGTCTGAGTTTGCAAAGAGCCATGCACCGTAAAATAACATTATGCTATACCTTGACCCGGCGTGGGAGGGAGACAGAAGATTATTTTTAACTGGCAGGTCATTAAACCGGCAGTCGCATAATTATTCTCACAAGATTGCATGTAGACTTGCTTTATTACCAGAAAACATGTTAAAAGTACACGAAATGTACCTGAAGATTATCCTCATCTTTGTTCGCTCTGAAAAATATGTTCACAAGTTTCAAGAGCTGTAGTTTCAGACTGAATTCAAAGTGCATTACTAATAAACATGAATATCCTCGGGATATGTGATTTGAGAGTACAACACACTTGTGGAGTAACTCCATGGATGACTCGCGAACGCGTCAAGGTTTGCGGAGTGGTATATCGTTTCAAAAGCTATTTTGTTAGTTTTTGCATACTGTTTATACTAAACAGTTCTTTGTAATATCGAATGGTATACAATTTAAATTGGCCCTATATTAGCGCAGCTGTCGGGCCATTGCAAGTCCAATTTATTTGCAAATGCGCCAGTCTGCCAGCGCAGACTGTGATTAGCTGAATTTTTCAATAATATTTGATTTCCGTTTATTAATGAAGGCATTGTTTTGTGATAGTATTTTTCAAACTTTCGCGATCACTGTACATAATTATTGATTAAAACGGGTATTTATCGCGTATGTACCTTTTTTATTTGTTGTCCCGCACTTCCCGACGGTAGCTCCAAGTACTCCAGTCAACCCGAGACCATGCCTGTTGCAAGACAACCGAAACGTCGGAACAACAAATAAAAGAGGTACATACGCGAGAAATACCTGTTTTAATCATTAATTATTGTTTGTGATATCCTGGAAAATAAAACGCTTATTTATATACTCTTTTTGAATAAATTACTACTTTGTTGTAGAAGAGGGCTTAAAAAACATTGGACTATTTGTCAATATCAGTTGTGCGTGTATGAAGATTCTGCATCCTGAACACAACACTTGTTATATTTATCACTAAAATTAGCAGAATCTTATGCAAAATATTAAAAAAAAAAATTAAAAATCCAGTTGAGCTATCAAAAGTTCTTTAGCGAGGTACTAGCATCTGTGATAAAAGAAATCATCATCAACATCATTGGCGGCTTAAATGATAGCACATTGCTGGGTATAAGCCTCCTACCCCAAACGCCACTCCTACCGATTCTGTGCTAATTGCATCTAGGCCTTTATATCGTCCACCCACCGGGTTGATGGTCTGCCAAGGACCTATTTTTTTTCTACAACTCTTGGTACACGTAAGAACGCTTAAGATCGCTCAGCGTGCTACGAAGAAGGCTATGATTGGTGTTTCTTTACGAGATCGAATCAGAAATGAGGAGATCCGTAGACAAAAGGTCACAGGCATAGCCAAGAGGCAGTGGGCGGTAGCTGGGTGGTGTAGCTCGAAAAACTGAAGAGCGTTGGGGCAGAAATATTCTAGAGTGGAGAGACCACGCACTGGAAAGCGCAGCGTAAAACGGCCCCCCCACTTAATGTAAGGATGACCTGATAAAGCTTGCTAGGAGCCATTAATTTTAATATGAGAGGTGGCGTCTTTTTTTGCGCTCGGCCATCTTCTTTACCCGTGCCTACTGTACAACAAGCATTATCTATGCAAAAGTGAGTTTCTTCAAAAGTTAGGCGAAGACTCCCTCAAACGTTTTCTTACAAGATATTTATTAGCATAAACAAGTGTACAAAAAGCTCTTAAAAACTAGGTAATGGCACTTTATACTTGTTTGCCCTTTACAATTAAATTACTGATTACTAAAAACTAGGTAATGGCACTTTATACTTGTTTGCCCTTTACAATTAAATTACTGATTACTAAAAACTAAACTAGGTAATGGCACTTTATACTTGTTTGCCCTTTACAATTAAATTACTGATTACTAAAAACTAGGTAATGGCACTTTATACTTGTTTGCCCTTTACAATTAAATTACTGATTACTAAAAACTAGGTAATGGCACTTTATACTTGTTTGCCCTTTACAATTAAATTACTGATTACTAAAAACTTGGTAATGGCACTTTATACTTGTTTGCCCTTTACAATTAAATTACTGATTACTAAAAACTAGGTAATGGCACTTTATACTTGTTTGCCCTTTACAATTAAATTACTGATTACTAAAAACTAGGTAATGGCACTTTATACTTGTTTGCCCTTTACAATTAAATTACTGATTACTAAAAACTAGGTAATGGCACTTTATACTTGTTTGCCCTTTACAATTAAATTACTGATTACTAAAAACTAAACTAGGTAATGGCACTTTATACTTGTTTGCCCTTTACAATTAAATTACTGATTACTAAAAACTAGGTAATGGCACTTTATACTTGTTTGCCCTTTACAATTAAATTACTGATTACTAAAAACTAGGTAATGGCACTTTATACTTGTTTGCCCTTTACAATTAAATTACTGATTACTAAAAACTAGGTAATGGCACTTTATACTTGTTTGCCCTTTACAATTAAATTACTGATTACTAAAAACTAGGTAATGGCACTTTATACTTGTTTGCCCTTTACAATTAAATTACTGATTACTAAAAACTAGGTAATGGCACTTTATACTTGTTTGCCCTTTACAATTAAATTACTGATTACTAAAAACTAGGTAATGGCACTTTATACTTGTTTGCCCTTTACAATTAAATTACTGATTACTAAAAACTAGGTAATGGCACTTTATACTTGTTTGCCCTTTACAATTAAATTACTGATTACTAAAAACTAGGTAATGGCACTTTATACTTGTTTGCCCTTTACAATTAAATTACTGATTACTAAAAACTAGGTAATGGCACTTTATACTTGTTTGCCCTTTACAATTAAATTACTGATTACTAAAAACTAGGTAATGGCACTTTATACTTGTTTGCCCTTTACAATTAAATTACTGATTACTAAAAACTAGGTAATGGCACTTTATACTTGTTTGCCCTTTACAATTAAATTACTGATTACTAAAAACTAGGTAATGGCACTTTATACTTGTTTGCCCTTTACAATTAAATTACTGATTACTAAAAACTAGGTTATGGCACTTTATACTTGTTTGCCCTTTACAATTAAATTACTGATTACTAAAAACTAGGTAATGGCACTTTATACTTGTTTGCCCTTTACAATTAAATTACTGATTACTAAAAACTAGGTAATGGCACTTTATACTTGTTTGCCCTTTTCAATTAAATTACTGATTACTAAAAACTAGGTAATGGCACTTTATACTTGTTTGCCCTTTACAATTAAATTACTGATTACTAAAAACTAGGTAATGCCACTTTATACTTGTTTGCCCTTTACAATTAAATTACTGACTACTAAAAACTAGGTAATGGCACTTTATACTTGTTTGCCCTTTACAATTAAATTACTGATTACTAAAAACTAGGTAATGCCACTTTATACTTGTTTGCCCTTTACAATTAAATGACTGATTACTAAAAAAGAGCTTTTTACGATAAAATATTACACAATAAAATTGGTCATATATGTAGTTATGTCAAAAGGTAAATTATTTACATGCCATGTTTCAAAAATGATGTCAAAACCAATTAAATATCAAAATTTATTCATGCTTAAGAAATATGATATAGAAAGATTATTCAGCTAGGAACTTTTTTAACTTTCTGGTAGCTATAACGATTCTAGTAGTTAACCTCCTTACTTGTCTGTGTCTTACTTATCTCAACTTTTTACCCTGTATAACTCGGTTCAGTATAAGTGTACGTACAGTTAAATTGAGGTACCAAATATTGGTTCTTGAATAGTTGATATTATAATGTTACGTTTATAGCCGCAGGGAAAAAATATTGGAAATTTGCTACTTTTTTCACTGACTGTAAGTAAAGCACACATTTTTCAAAACGTGTAAATGTATGAATTTCTTCAAAAAAAAGTTACCTATACTTATGAATGCCTTCTTGCTAAATGTAATTTTTATTTTTGAAGTGAAAACTTCTTTAGGTGAACATTTTTTAAGGTGGGAAAAACCCATTGAACTTGCGACAGTGTTACCGACACCTGTCACTGACTACTGACACTGACTGTTACTTACAAGTATTATATTCTCTTTGGTTACTGACACCTCCTGTATATAGGTATCTGTAGTGTAATCTGCTTTTATTCAAGTTTTCACTTCGGGCGGCACTCCCGGAGTGCCACTTTTTTTTCTTTTAGACCTAATCTTCCTCAAACGTTTTTTGTAGCTATAACGATTCTAGTATATTTTTTTTGCTATAGTTTCACTATATCTAACGTAATCGTTACAAACAATCTATAGATAGCTCAATTACTCAAAATCCTTAACAGGGGGACTCCATTGTCCCAAAGACGACGTAATTCTGAAAGTTTCATTCAATTTTCTAATAACCACGTCCCGAGTTGAATACACTACGCTCACGTCACGCCCAGTTTCTTCATAACCAGAGATAAAAATATCCTACTGTCCAAAAGATAGTGTTTCGTTGCATTCGTTTATTTCTGCCGAGAATGTAAACAACATTTCAAGAGTGTTTTTTATACATCACCAAAGAAACTCGGATTTCAGTTTATAAGTTTTTCTTCCATTGACTGACACGCTGTGTTATGTTCTTGTACTTGTGACAACGATGGTTAATTCCGAACCTTTAGTATATTTTTAAACCAAACAGTCACACTCATCGTCCTGTCCTGACCCTACGTTATAATAGCCAGTTTCTTTTATACGACCTGTAGATGAAACAAGCTTTTGGCCCACGTTATTTTAAGTAGTAATCATCGCATAACAAAGTATTGCCTCGTTGCCATGCACTACCGTCAACTTGAGCCTCATGTGCCTGTAATTTCACCGGCAACCATACTCTTGAAACAGTAACACAGCAATGCTGCTTGGTGGCAGAAATAGGTGGTAGTACTTTTTCGGGCGAGTACTGAAGAAACTTTACTGCTCTTCTTTATGGTGGGTATCAGGATCTACGAGTATAGGTAATTAACACTTTTCTACAAAGGCTCTGCTCATCACCTATGCATGTTTAATACATTATGCATTCTCAGATGTTAAATCAAACGCATTCAATCAGACCCTCAAAATGAAAAACCTGATTTGAAAATTACTACCCTTTTCATACTCTCGAGATTCATCGATAAGTTGATTGGCAGCTTCGACTGGATTATCTAATATCCGTATTGCAGTGCCATTCGGAAATTACGAATGATTGCGTCTCGGGTTAGGCGTATGTGCGCTGTGTCTCTGGACCCGAAGTGCAAAGAAATAATCAGGAGCCAAAAAACCACAGTTTGTGTTTGCTCTGTCTGGGGTTAAGTTGTTGAACGCTGAAGGACGACATTATAAATAATGCAGAGTCAATTAATTATACAAGCTTGTGTCAATTGTTGTCTCAGGTTACGGATGAGCTCTAGGAAATGAATACTCAGTTCTTTAGACTCTCGGGTACGAGTATTCTCTCTGTGAAAAGTGTGACGCCAAAGTATCTCTGATTATTGCAAACACACACAAAAATATGATGAGAATGGATCAAAAAAATAATAAATAATTTTACCATTTTAAATTGTAGTTTGTCCCTTAAAATGTAATTGAAATTGTTCGCGTCCCGACCTCGAAACTCAATGATGGTAGGATGAGGTGCATTGCGCAGTCCCCGGCGGGCGCATACTGCAAGTATCGGATATACAATTACCGCACATACATCGCTGGCAGGTTGACATGACTGCTTATACCTACTGTGCTTGCGTAGTCTGTACCAAAGATTACAATCTTCCCAGTTTCATTTCTGCGAAAGTTTGTTTCCTTTTTTGGTAACCTGCGCTCAAAATTTACATCAACTTTTGGTAAAGCGCATATTTCCAGGACTTGAATCATTTTGATAATAATATTGGTTGTATGATCGTACACATTCGCTGAATGCTGTAAGTACTTATTTATAAGTATAGTTCCGACATCTAGCTTTAATAATACATAATTTCCAGAATTTTCCTTCCGGCTTGTTAAACAGAAACAAATTATTAAATATGATTATTGAGCCACCGCACCCGACCGCGCCTGGTCCCTCCCATTCGTCCGCCCGCACAAATATTTGCTGCGTGCGATACAAGGATTTCGCATTAGCACCTACCACCGGGCTGACCACTTCTCACGTTTATTGAACTGTACCTCCCTACGCAGTACTTATTTCAAAGTAATATCTGGACTTCGAGTCGCCCACGTAGGCATCAGTGGTGATTTTGCGAATAAACCTGAGCTGAAATCATCAAATTGTTTTGTTCGCGTTTCTCCTCACTTAGACAGAACTCTCTAAATCTAATTCACCGCGTGAATCATACATGACGAACAGAGATGGCCTCGGTGACACAATTGACCGCAAATCATCTTGCACTAAGCCTTAGAGAGCTATATATTGTACTACATTCATGACTCTTTCAGTTAACGCTGTTATCGTTGACGTAATGTATGAGTAAGCCTCGTCGGAGGGATCGAGACTATCAATTATATCACATTTGCTCAACTTGAAGCAACTTGCCGAAAATACTTGTTATCAGGGTCAGAGGGGATCTCCAACCGGATAGCAGGTCGTTCGTCTCGCAAGTGCGTGATATTTTTGTTCACAAGTTAATTGACCGATAACTCGACTAGGCGATGACATTATGCCGAACATTTTGCTCGTGCCAGGTAGATTTTGGAGCGGCTGTTGTCGCATGCAAAATATATATCCGACATCCGCTGTTTGGGAGCATTGACTCCTGCCGTGGTCCGCGTTACGTCGGCGGAGTAATGTAAAGTCTACGTACTCTATTATTTCATCTGGTTGATAGCATGTAAGAACAATTTGAACGATATCTTGTCCAAAGCTATAACGGCTATCTCAAATATATCGAAATGATTAATCCTCCTCGTTATTAGCTGCGGTGTTTCGGATATATAAACATGTTAATTTACATTTGAGACAGCTGTGCTGTCAAATATTGTAATTCGTACCCATTTGCAGTTATCAACCAACATTATTGTCGCTTTGAGAACGATGCCTGATATTTAACAGTATGAGGGACAATTTTGTAAAACATTTCCACCTTGATTGTGTTGCTCGTTCGAGATAACAACTGATAGCGTTACAATGAAACGCAATACTGCGTTCACTTGCATTTTATTGCGGCTTATTTCTTATCTCGCTTATTACATTTTCGGGCTATTGTTTCGTCGAAACGCATATCTGTATCATGGTAAATGATCGATCAATCAAAATTTGAATAGAATTGCACCAGAATAGAATCGACTAAGTGTAGGGCTATCGCGGCCGACAAGTGGCACTTGTTGCGTGGGATCGATCCTTTGCATTTAAATGAGAGTAGAAGGCGTGATTTGTCGCGAAACCACTCGTCTGTGCATAATGCTAAATGGAATAATAACCCTTCGTATTCAACTATTGATTGTTCTTTATATTTAGCGCACGTGCGAAAATACTTTTATTTGACAGAAATATTAAATCCTGTGATTAAACTCTTTTGCAACATTTTGTGATACATCCCGGAACTGGGTTGCATTCAGCATTTGGCGCGATACTCATCTTTCACACTGTACGTGTAGATCTGTATATCATACGTTTACATCGCCGAGCCGAAAATTTAGGTCGCTTTGTGAACACAAGGATGCAGCCTGCATTACAGCTCGTTTATTCACATTTCCGCTGGCGTTAGCGGCCAAATTAAATTTAACAATCCACTCTGTTGCAACACCCAAACTTGGTGCAATATTCATTACCATATTCTAGTTATTTAGTGCATCTTTCGTTACAAAGTAGAAATGCGTTTGTTTTGTTACTGTATACAGATTATGACACTCCAATAATATATATTGCAGACTTCCAGTGTGTTGGCGAGCTGTAATTTGTTTGTCCCGTTTCGCACTCAATTTACAGTTCTGCTGAAAGCTCGCTTTAATTTTCGCTTGTGTTAGTGATGCATTTAGGTCCCTTTCAAATAAGGAAGTATCGTGCGATGAGCAGAGGCAGAGTATTTATAGAATTAAACCTAAAGATACATTCAAGGAGGTTAAAGGTACAGCGGTTGTGGCGCGACAAAACAGAACGGCCAGTCTTCCAATTAAAAAGCGTATGAGAGGCGCGCGCTACGGGACGGCTCTACATTAATTAGTAGGATTCCCGGTGGCACACGACACGGCCTGTAGGTAGCTACTGGCACTGTGGCTCGCTCTGTACCATGTTCGTCTGCTCGTAAACCAATTACCGGCCAACTGATGAACGCCGAGCGTGCACGAAAGTTCCCACTCAATTTCATTACGCTTCGCTGTGCGCACTAACAATTAGAGAGGTTTCTATAGAACACTATTAATTTTATCGATTGGATGATTGGATGCTGGCTTTCAGTTTTGTTTTCTTACTACTAGATCATGTGTCAGCACATTTTAGATTAAACTCGCATTTAAAGTGCTCTTTAAATGTATAATTAAGTAAATCATGATGCCTATGTGAGGAAAAGCTTTTACCGGCTCCGCCGTCTCCGTTCAATGTTTGTCATCTGTCGCGTCGCAGCATGTGTAGCACGCACGGGCGAGAGCCAATTCACGCTCAGATGCCTTCTGGAGATCTGTCGGGTGTGTTTTCCTACGGTTGTGCCTGTAAACATTTGCCTCCCTTCATGAAGCTTATACCTACTTAAGTTTAATTAACACTTCAGCTCTCGAGTGGGCCGGCATATTAAAATATTCCGATAGATTTAGCAGCTGTTTATATCTTTTCCAGGCATTATCTAGAGTGGTCTGCAGTAAATGGGTGATGCTACAAAACATAAAAAACAATAGAACTAGCATGATGACTTTTTACTAAGAAAACCATTGTAGCTAAACTCACACATGTAAAAAATAGCACACTTAGAAATAAAAGTTATAATTGGTTGAAAGAGAACGTTCAAAGAGGCCTAAAACCATAAAACCAATTTAACGGATATAAAACCTTAGCTACTATGGAACATGGTTTAAAATTCAATAAAATAAACAGTAATAAAAAATTAAAGTTTACTTCTTCTACTCGGCTAAAGATGGCGCTTTAGAAAATATTTCTATTTTAGTCTCTATTAATTAGAAATAAGACTGATAATGCAATGGCTGTTACTTGATTACCTACAAAACAAAGCCACTCAACAACAGATGGCGCTGTCGCTAACGATTTTTGTTATAGTCTCTAACTGCAAAGAATAAGATTGATAATGCAATGGCTGTTATTCGCATGCTCGCATAACAGCGCTACTCACTTAGTGATGTACCAATGAGCATACAAGACGAATGTATCGATATCGATTATCACCTACCTACTACGGGTAACGAATTGTTAACGAGTTGTAACGAACGTTATATTTGTGGTGGTCGAAATAAAAAGCTTTTCTTTTCTTTCTTTCTTAACATAATCACAGGTTTCCAACTCATAAATACTTACTTAAAAAAATATTATATTTCTGGAATATTATATACTGAATTGTTATTTGAGGGGCACACTAAAAGTTTCCGGAATCAATAAAAAATACTAATAATGGTCAAAAATGAATTTATTGTTTCTCAAAATACTCTCCCTTTGCGTCAATGCACTTTTTCATAAGATTGAACAAATTTTGAAAACATTTGTGCCACTCCTCCGGTGGTGACGTCAGATACATGTTATTCATACTCTTCGACAGCCTCTTCTGGTGATGAAAACCGTTGATCGGGTAATTGGTTCTTAATTTTTGGGTGTAAAAAGTCACACGGTGCCAGGTCATGACTCTGTATGCTGGATGACTCATAAGTTGTACGTTTTTTTAACTTTTTTTATGTCTTGCGCCTTGGGGAAATTGAAAACAGAAGTTATTATATTATTTCACACCATAGGTCTAAAATACATTCAGAAAATCATCAATAAAACAACAAGGAATTAACGCCCTAAAACGGATACACCTTTTAATAGGGGGTAACTAATTAAAGCTATCGATAACACATTCATCAGTATATTGGGGTCACATCCCTAATTGAGTAGCTTAAGTTGAGGTTTAAGAGAAACGCGACCTTAAGGAGTATGATTCACAGTCTATTTTGTTTGACGATTTTGCATTTTAAACAAAACTAACAAAAAACAATAAAATAATACTTACCGGTGATAGGATATGCCCCCTTTTGTAAAATTTTTGGTTCTGCTATAATATTTACACTCCAAAACGGCACAATATGGCATTTATATATTTTTTTGAAATACGTTTGCCCCACAGTAATTGAAACACGACTGAAGTGAGCGAAGCTTGTAGTGCGCGGAACTCCGCGTACTTGGTGTTACGCGGGCTCCGCCTACTTACGACTTCTTGTTTTTTGTGTTCTGTGGGAACAATATCTCGCCATTTATGGTATAGCGTTCGTTCTGGTGCATCCATGCAGGTTGCCACACACTGTAGATTTGATCTAATCTGTCCACAGCATGGGCGACCATCTGCGCGATCTGTTACATGTATTGTAATAGGTATACATGCTTAAATCCCTATTGAATCTATCCCCAGGTTGTCCTCTAGACGTGTTACGTGGGCCCCGCCTACTTACGACTTCTATTGTTTTTTTGTATTCTGTGGGTGATGCAATAGCGAGCGTGTGCCGCGTCGCAGACCGCAGACGGTGTCGGGTTCGATTCCCGATTGCACAATGCTGCGTGTATTGTCTTGCATGCCTCACGGCCCACTAGCGATATTTACGGCAAATTAATACATTGCTGAATTATGAAATGTTTTTTTTTAACAATGTTGCGTACGTAATGCTCGGTTACATGTAGGTACTACCACCAACACTAGCTGCTGTAGACTGCAGCCAAGTTTACTTTTCATTCTGTAACATCAGAAGTACCTTTACATCCATAGGCTATCATTTTCAACTTCATAATTCCATCCTGCTGAGTTTTTGTTGTCATAATAAACTACCCTTATCGTTATTTATTATAGGAATATTCCCACACCGCGAGAAGCGACTTGCATTATAAGGTTTATCCCATCCGGTGGTGCGATTAAATAAGTTTGCAGCCGTCTCCTATATCCTATCTATGTATAATAAAACGTATCTAATGGAATCTGAAGACAGCAATGGCGTCGGGGAGACTGCCTCCATCCGTCCCGTTCCATGGCTTAACGATATAGCAAATTGTATTTATACACTATGCTCGAGAATGCAATGCTCTAGTCTAGCTAGATGCTTATCTTGTCGTTATTCGTTTACGTATATAAACTTAAACGCCCGGCTTCCACCAAAGCAGAGCGGAGAGGAGATGAGTGTAATCAACCAATAGTAACGCCACGTAGATGACGTAATACTACGATTTTGACGTGATTCTATGGCTGTGTTTTCAAATCCGCTTTGGAAAAAAAATGCTAGCTAAAAATGTGGGGTGGTTGTTGAGATATTGATGTTCAAGAGGGGTCAAAAAATCAAAATGAGACAATCCGGTCCTGTGGGATGATAAAAGGTTCAACTCCGTTTTTATTTTTAGTTTAGGCTTTGTAGTTTTTGACATAGTAGCCAAAATAAAAACAGAACTGTGGCGAAATTCAGAGGGTACACCACAGTTATAGGTAAATTGAATGAAAGTATATTTTTTCGCATTTCGTGGGTTATTTACACTTTAAAGTTTACAAGTACTATACTAACTGTTAAAGATTATAGATAATTATTTTACAGTTTCTATGGGAGTAATTGGAACCCTTAAAAACCGTTTAAACCGAATTAACAAATATTAATAGCGCAATGAACTGCTAAATGGATTGGGATTTTTATTCAGACTCGCGAGATCTCATTGCAGTTCGGAGCGAACCACTAGCTTATTAATGCCGCGGTGTAAGTAAACGGAAGTAAGATATGTGCTACTAGCTCTATTATCGATACCTTCCGATACTTGAAGGAGAGCTAATCATTTCAATACAATGATTGCATCATTAAACTATTTATGAGCCATCGTCTGCTTTGCATAATACCTGTATAAGAGGCCATAACACTTCGCCATTTTGCTATAAGTTATTCAAATTCCACGATATATATATTTTTTCTGTTGACTATAAATATAGAGTTGATTGAATAGTTGTGCCGTGGACATGAGAATAATCCTTTACTGCCTGGCTCCGCCGAGGGTTCGGTACAAAATTGCACTTGATCCGCCCGCCTCCCACCACCCTGTCTGACGCTGCCCTCCTACTCTACTATATTCGATTTCCGACCTACCACAACCTCTAACTCTACCTGTATAGAATCGCGGCTGTGCTGTATTTATTACTGCCTACTTAGCCTCTATGCAATATCAAAGTCGCCAGCTTCAGAACCTCGTATATTTGAGTTGATTTTGCGCTAAAATGAAATAAGCTCCTGTAAACCACTCATCGCTAGTGAGTCTTACGTACCTGAGAGATGTCGCCGAATACGTATAAAACATGCCAACTACGTTTTTAACGTCTATGATAGACATCCTCCAATATACAGGCTCGGAAAAATATCCCACTAGGGATTATCAGAGGCAAGTCCAAATGGCATGCCACTATGTAGTTGTTACGAGTATGTCGTCGACTGTAATGTGCTTTGTCCTATAGACTTGGTAAGTCTTAGAAATGATTGCAAGCATTTATGAATAAACGGCAGGTGTGTCGCGGTTTAGTATGCGTCGATGGGCCGTGATCCGTTTTTGCCCCGCGCCGTCCACTAGCAACAATGGCCGTGCATTCCATCCGTCACCGTTACCCGCCCGCCTGTAATCGCCGATCATCGCCCACTGCGTCCAACTGCCATGATAGCTTCTAATGTACTTACTGCTTCCGCAATCTCTCTACCTACCTCTAAACAAATTATAAAAATACATGTAAGCTCTACCATGTCTACAAAAAGAGTTTTCGAGGTTTTTAAAATTAGCTTCTCGCAAATATTTCCTTGCATAAGATAGATTACTCGTTGTAAATGATCTTGCTGTATTTTCTTCCATCACACTAATATTAGAAATGCGAAAATTTGGATGTTTGTTTATTTATTTGTTTGTTACTCAATCACGTCGTAACGGCTGAACCGATTTTGATGAAATCTAGTATGTATGTAGATTATAACCTGGATTAATACATAGGCTAATTTTTATCCCATAAATCAGGTCCCATGGGATAAAAATGGGGTGTCAAGTTGCAACAGCGAGTTTAGCTTTATTTCTAGGCTAGCTACTCATTTAGTAGTGTAACACTAACGAAGTCGCGGGCAATAGCTGGTCATCAATACAGTAATCGTTTTATAGCATAATATCAACGATGAAAGCATTATTAAGCACATGGTGACTAAGTTAAACTAAGCCGACATCGACATGTAACACCTAGTAATCTTGAACTTGATGATCAGTTCACGATCAGGCTAATAGCTATTGATCGTAGGTTTGATGGCTATTTGCCAATTAACATTCATTCTATTTCTCTATAATCGTTAAAATGTGATCTTTATTAAATAGATGGTAATTATAAACTACAAGAGGCAGTTGGGACAACGTGCATGATGTACAAACTTAAACCATGTACAAAATAAAAGTTTAGGCAAGTTCATATTAAGTTAATAACTTTTTATAGAGTTAGTTTGAAATAAGAGTAGACAGGGAGCGGTTGGCTCCCAGCCAGTCCAAACAGGGTAAAATAAAAAAACAAGGGCGCCGCGACGCTCCCCGAAATAGCGAGCAAAGTCAAGGCGTGTACTTAGATGAACGAACCTGGCAACACTTACTTTAAAGTTTATACCATTTGAGTCGTGGAAATAGCAAACGGCACGCTTTAGACACGCCCTTCAGGGCAGGGTGCGCCGTCTAGTCACCCCGGTGAAAGCCACAACTGCCATATCATAAATTAATTAGTCCATCACCCGTTACACTCATAACGATGTCATACATACAATACAACTCAATATATTATGCCTAGTTAACATTACACACACCACACCTAAAATGACCTCAATATGTCAACTGTGATGTTTAATTTTCATCAGACATAATAAGGGTTGAGAACGCTATTCGGTCAGTCAAGGTTGCACTCATTGTTTAATGGCGTGACTTTTCAATGTTAAATTAAGGATAGCGGCTTGTATAAAGCAAGCATAACACGTATGTATGAGTAGCAAGCAGGCATTGTGGTACAATAGCGGTGCCAGTGACTCACAGTCTTGCCTGAGACAGAACAAGGACATCCTCACAAGCCGGCCGGCGCTGAGGCAAATCGGAATATAAACATAGTTACTCCATATCCGTCGACGCTATTCAGCATTGTGCCGCAACAAATTGCAGGCATATTGGACTTCGCAACACCAGTGCTAGATGACACACTGATATTCGGAGGGTAATAATTACCGAGTTAAGAAACCGTTCACCCTTTTAATTGTGTTTGATACTTTCGCCACATTATTAACTTTTGTGAAATAAGAATAAACGTGTTTATTTAAAGATCAGGGTGTGTTTGTAACCGGTGACAGAATATGGTTCATCTGGATGATAATAATTCATCTTGAAGGTTTTCCTGTAAGAAAATCTAAAATACAAAAACAAAATTGTTACATCAAAATTGCCATATCCTCGAAAAATCAAACGAGGAATAATACGACTGGCCAAATAATCGCGACTGATTAAAAACTATGTGATAAGCTCAAAATTCAAACTAAAAAATTTCTTTGAATTTACAATTTTTTCTTTCTGTTTGCGTAGATGACTTGAAAGCGGTGACGAAGCGTCTGATCGTACAGGCCAAGCGGCAGGGCTCCGCTGACAATATCTCCATTATCCTGGTGTTCCTGAAGGATCCGCGTGACATCGCCGCAGACAACCGCCCGCCCATGGATCTTGGGTAAGTACTAAAAGATGCGGTTCCACCGCCCTAAAGGCTGCAAAAGAATAGTTTCCTAAGCGCATAGCATGCAAATTTTCGGGTACACCTACAAGTGACTCATCCATCAGCAAGTGTGCTAAGCAGTCACACACAACACTAGACTGATAAAACTGCATCGTTTTCGTTTCTTAGGGCGACTTGCGCAACGATGCCTAAATGTATTTAGTGGCTAAATATGATAAGGAGTTGTCTATAAATACGTTTAGGGATCGTTGTGCTAGCCAGCCTAACTGCTTGAAATATAGATGTTTTACAAAACGATCTTTTTGACTCAGTTATATACAATGCAATATTAATCGTATAATCACTTGTTGTAAATAGAAAATATCTAAAATTAAATGTAGATTTCAAAGTTTTAAAACGTTATGTATATGGGCCACCTTGACAATTTTCTATCAAATATAATAGGATAGCGCTGCCTGAAATGGATGCATTAACCCTGCATGGGACACGAATGGCTAGAAATAGAAATAGGCAATTTAATTAAGCTCGCTCTGAACTTGTCTTTATTTTTTTTCTGAACGCAGCTGTGTTGCGAGGAAAGGAAAACATCGCCGAGAAATGCCACCGCCTTACCTGCAGTAGTTGTTGACGGTGGTATAATAGATCCAAGATGTAGAGAGGAGTAGTGTTGCCAGTCGTACTAAATTCCCTGGTAGTCCCTTATTTTTGACATAAACTCAAATGTCCTGCCGGGTTAGAGGTTGTATCATAATCCCCACATCAGCTTACATGTGTGTAGCCCAACAGTGGTACTTTCTACTGTCGTTAATCGTACGCGTCCAATTACTTCATTCATCGCGGCTTGCTCCACTTGTTGGCATAGTTTCTTCCTGTGTCCTTTATTCTTAGCTCCCAATAGTCGTTATGCCATGTCGAAAGTCTTCGAACTAGTACCATTATTACCTCATAAGAACTTATTTACTTCTTTTTAGTCCCCGATTATACGAGATATTGAAATTCTTAAGTCCGAAAAATAAGACCAAAGTAATGATGTTCTGTCCATCATTATTCCTTGGATTCATGAGGTCCTGGTGTATCTTCTTCTTTACATAGTATAAAATGAAGTCGTTTCCGCTGTCTGTTCGCTTAGATCTTTTAAACTACTCAACGAACATAGATAGAGAGTGATTCAAGAGGAAGGTTTATATGTATAATACATACATAGTAACTGCGAAAGTAACTGTTTCATTGTTAATTTGTTTGTTACCTTTTCATAACTAAACGGCTGAACGTATCGTAATTAATTTTGGCAAGGAGATAGATTATATCCTAGGGAAGGACATTGGCTACTTTTTACCCAAATGTTCAAAAGGAGGGTAATGTTTTATTGAAATACCACGCATGCGAAGCCGCGGGCGGGTCAGCTAGTATTAGATAATGTGAATCTGATAATCCATAAAACGCGGTCTCAATTGTATTTGAACGTCTGCTCATTATCAGGAGGTAATCCTCAGTGAAGAGTGGATTGGTACAATATTAATAGGTTCCTTGTTTTTTTTTTAATTTATACATTATAGGCTTGCGTTTGACCACGATCTCGCCTGATGGTAAGCGATGATGCAGTCTACGGTGGTACACGCTTGTCTAGAAGAAACCTATTCACTAAAGATAACCAGGCTGTAGCTATCTGGAAACACAGACTCTGGCAAGGCGTTCCACTCTTTGGCGGTGCGCATAATAAAGGTCGAAGAGAACCGCTTTGTGCGAATGGGAGGTATTTCTACCATATAGCGGTGGCGCATCGCACAGCGTCTGGTTGTCCGTTGATAGAATGGAGATGGTGAGATCAAGTTGAAAAAGTTACTTCTTGTTATCATTTTCCACGATGTAATGCAATTAATGTGTAGCTTTAATTAACCTGTGGTGTAGGTAAATAAATAGAAAACGCTTTAATCTACACCATACTTAAATTAACAAACAATATAAAAACAAATAAAATAAAACTGCTGAAATACAAGTAGCGGTCTTATCTTTGACTGTTTCTACACAGTCATGCGAAAACGGTGTACCTACATCTGTGTTGCGCAGGATTCGGGCTAGCTCCAGCGGCATCCTATAATGTATAATCAAACCTACTTGCAAAGGTTTGATTGCCAGTATAACATTGCTGCATGGTACTCGTAGGTGCATATACTGACAAACAATAATACCTATATTAGTTGTAGTTTTTTTATATTAGGTCCTTACATATGAAATTGGCGTTTTGTACGGGAGGAATATAGTCTTTTTTTTTGTAAAATATATTAATTAATCAAAGTATGCACCGTTGTTATCTATGCACTTTTGCCATCTCATAGGTAGTTCATTGATCCCTTTACTAAAAAAACCACGGGGGCGAGAATCAATAAACTCTTTGAAGGCGGTTTGGACTGCCGCATCGGAGTTGATTTTTTTTCCTTGTAAGAAGTTGTCTAAATTCCGGAAAAAAATGGTAATCTGTTAGAGCAAGGTCCGGGGAGTACGGTGGATGTCGCAGACATTCCAATTGTAGGTCATCTAAATTAGTGGTTGTTTGTTGTGCAGTGTGTAGTCTTGCGTTCTCGTGAAGCAGCAGTGGCCTAGAGCGATTGACTAATCTCGGTTGTTTAGCAGCTAGTTCTTTCTTTATGGTTTGCAGTTGCTGACAATAGATATCTGCCGTAATCGTTTGGTCAGATTTTAGAAAGCTGTAGTGAACGACACGGGCGCTAGTCCAACAAACACTCACAAGTAACTTTTTCTTAGTCAATTTTCGGTTTAGGGCAGGATTTGGCTGGGTCTCCAGAGTTCAGCCATTGCGACGAGCGCTTCCGATTATCGTACAGTATCCACTTATCATCACAAATAATGATTTGATTTAAAATTCCTTCATTATTGTGTCGGTTGAGCAAAGTAACACAGCAGTGGACGCGTGTTTGCAAGTTCGATTCACTCAATTCATGAGGTACCCATCGTTCAAGATTTTTTACTTTCCCGATTTGCTTCAAGTGGATTAATACAGTTTTATCCCTTACTCTGAAGCCTGCAGCTATCTCTAAAGTACTTTGTGATGGATCCGCTTCCACAATAGCCTTTAATTCTTCATTTTCCACTTTGGTCTCCGGCCGTCCACGGGGTTGGTTCTGAAGGTCGAAATTTCCAGAACGAAAACGTTGAAACCAAAAAACGTACCGTGCTTTCTTTTGCGACACCAGCGCCGTACACATCATTTTGCATGCTTCGAGCTGTTTCTGCAGCACTGGTGCCACGGTAGAACTCGTACTCTTAAATATACCGATATTTCATGTTTTCCATTGTGCGGTAATAAGCGACGCCAAAGAAAAAAATAATGAGGAAAAAACAAATGAATGACTGTTTTCAAAACTCAAATGTACCAGCTAAATGAATTTATAAATTTGAATTTGGAATTCTTAACCAAAGAGGAGATATTTCAGATCAAAGTGGTCAGTACGACAAAACGCTAATTTAATATGTAAGGACCTAATATATACCTACTAACATTCGTTTAATTAAGGAGTTTTATTAACTAACACAATTGTATCTACCTAATGATTCTAATAATAAGTTGATCAAAATAAATGATTAATTAAATTATCGCTAAAAGCTATCTCCTTCAGACAACCTTTGAATGGACTCGATTTCACTAGAACGTTAGCTTTGATAAATTAACTAAGGAATAAACAGTGTTACTACTTAAATTAAGCAGAAAAGAAATAGAGACTCATATCATATTGATATCAAATTACAGATGTACCTACCTACCAGTAAAGAAAGCGTTATCGTTTTTATTTTGAGCGTGATGTCATTGTGAAAGTTAGGTGCAATGTCATTTACATTGATTAAATCATCAGCTCTAATTCGCCCTTTCAATATATAGAATGACGTACCTACTATTGGTCAAGCGCGTGTCGGACCTCGCACAGCGAAGGGTTCCGTATTGCGACACACGTCTATTACGAAAATGGTCACTTTGTAGCTTTATATTTCATAAACGTGCTCTTATACATATAAAAAACGTATTGAGGAAACCTTATATGTAGGTAGTATTTTTGGAAGCCCGTTTCAACGATACTCCATAAAATAGCACAAGATAAATAAAGTTTATCCTCCAACAAAATAAATTCACCTCCAACTGTCATAATTGACGACCTTCGTGGCACAGTGGGCGAATAGCCGGCTGAGACGCAGGAGGTAGCGCGTTCGATTCCCGCCGCGGAACAAATGTTTGTATTATCTACAGATATTTGTTCCGGGTCTGGATGTTTTTCTATATATTATAAGTATGTACATATTTAAAAAAAAGTATATAAGTATTCTATCCGTTATCTGGTTCCCATAGTACAAGCTCTGCTTAGTTTGAGGCTAGATAGCACTGTGTGAAATATCTAGCCATATTTATTATTTATTTATAAAGGAGAGGTATCCTAAAAAAACAAGTTTTTTTTATAACCTTCAAAATGCAGTACATAACATCATGTCAAATTTGAGCTTTATGGCACTAGGCTCTGCGCAACCAGCCACAGCCACCGGTGGCCAGTTATTTGGCCACACGCTATTTCATACGGTTTGTATGAATTCGCCTCACACGAGTGGACGTTGGCCACGAGTGCCTAGTTTGACTACGGAACTCTAAAAACATGCGTGAAATACGAAAATAGTCTAGAAATACTGCACTCCCATTCCTTACTTTTCTAAGGAATTATTGGCGCTTAAAAAAATATTGATTTCATCAAGACATTTATTATTCAAAAACAGTTTCAATCGCAGTACATAGGTACTTTGAGCGTGATAAATATTAGCTTCGCATGCAGAATTCGTAACAATACTGGTATTGCCATATCATGTTGAACGATTTCCCTAAAAAAATGTCGAACTCGTTATTTATACCGGTTATAGCAAAAGTGTGTATAAAATGTTGTACAAGCGTGACATTAAGTTGACGACCTTGTACGCACACTATCTCCTAACTCGTGCATATAGGTAGGTACCTACTTTAAAACGAAAGTCCTTTTATAGACAGGATTATCGATTTGCCCCTTTAACATTGTCTGCGGCATTGCCAAACTCGGTTAAAATAAATAATATTAGGTATAATTTGAATTGTCGAGATAGACAAACGACTTTATCGACTTGTTTATCTAAACTAAAGCTTCTCTGAACTTAGAGAAGGTTAGGTTGTGATGTAACGATTTGTCTCTATTGGATCTTTTTTCAAACACAATTTGGGACATGAAATAAATCTTTACAAACCTACTAGGGTTTTTTAAGTGTATTATTTTTATAAGTACATATGTGTTTTTTTAAAAAAAAAAGTAATAAAAGGTAGTTATATCTCTTAAAATTTGTTTCTAGCTACAAAACTATGCTAACTGTAGGAGATTATTCTGGGTCATCTATTACGTAATTTCTGCGTAGTTAAATAGTGTTATGTTTGTATTCCTTTGCTACAAAGAACACTTTTTTTCTTCCGTGTAGGCTGGACAACGCGCTGGCGAACGCACCACCGTTCGCCAGCGAGGCTGAGGCATGCAAGCGGCCGGTGGACGCAGCAGCGGCCGACGCTGATGCAGAAGCTGACGCCGAAGCCAATGCCGACAATGGCGTCGACAACTCCGACAGTGACAGCGAAGACCTAGGCCCCGAGACCGCGGTTGACGCTGATGATATCGACGCTGACAGGAACCACGAGCCGGCACCGCCGACACCACCCGTCCATGCTGGTATGTTCCTTATTCCGTTACTTGTAGAACATTATATTTAGGAACAAATATTTTTCAGATGCTATTTTAACTAAAAGCACCTACAATCTCAAGAACACTGATAACATCCACGTGGATGGTGATAAAAAAAGCTCCTGGTCATGATAGGGGCTTACAATCCCTAGGCCATAATGATCATTTAGCGATCTATTGGAGAATGTTTGTGTTGTCTGTCTTGTATTTCTCGTATGCAGAGACACAGACTAAAAATGTACACTACATTACATAACAAAATTCCTTGAAACATTTTTTTCTAGGTAGGTACTAGGTACCCTACCTACTTAAAGTGGGTCACTGGCAGAACAAACATCCAAGGCACCTACGTAAGGCAGGTTCATTGGTATTGGTAAAATTACCAAGATTAAACCAGCAAACAATATTAATGTGAAATTTCTTCAACGAGAGCAAAAGAAAAAGTAACCGGTGTGTCATGCACGGTTTATCGATTGTTACACTACGTCCGTCTCTAGATCAGATCATTTCGGGCTTTGCGATTGTATGCAGATACTCAATGATTTGATTATATTGTGTTTATATGAGCCGATTGTGTGGGAGATATGGCAAGCTAGTCAAACAGTCTGCTATCCGTGTTTCCTGTAGGCAACCCAACCCCCTTCAAACCCATGCCAACAAACTTCTCAAAAAATTACAAACATTTTTGGCATATTGCGCGAGCTTCGTAGCGAAATATTTTTTTAAAATTTTGAAAACCTACGAGTACCGTGTGTTGCCAAAATCTAAACTATTATAGGTCATTTCATCTCGAAACTAAATTATTTACTATTATTTGCTACTTGTTTGTAGGTGCTAATAAAACAAAAGAGACGGTAGGTAGGTACTTAAATAAATATGTTTTACATTTTTATCCCTGAAATCACGTGAATAGTGTAAGGTCATCTACATATTCATCCTGGTGCGTCTGCATACAGCGGTCATCTACATACCTATACATCCTGGTGAAAAAAATATCAACGAGAAATAAAAAATGCATCTGCATACAGCTCTACATAAATGAGGTATTTTTTCATTTGACTACACTGACACAGTTTTAGGCGATAATATTTATTTCTCAAACTGAAATAAACAATTATTTTACAACCGAAAACTGGCTGGCATCCCTATCTGGGTGGAGGGCGCCCCGCGCCATCGCGTGCGTCCGTCCCTCCCGCTCGCGCGGCGCGCCCCGTTCCCCTCGCAGTCACTCATTGAACGCTCGTCGGATCTGTGCTACTCTCTACAGCCGTTCGCCTATTGTAATCGGGGCTTTGTCTACATTTTTACGGCTCGAATATTACGCCTCAACCAAAGATAGTAATCTGTGCAGTGAAATTACCGTTCACGGTATGTGATTTTTAGCGAATGTTGTTGATTTATTTTCACATTCCGAATGGTTTGTGAAAGGTTATTTTTGTGTTGATTCATGCGGAGTGGTGTTCTGGAAATAGAATCGTTTCGTCCGAAAGCGCATCCCTCCGTCACCGGAGAGCACAGGATAAACGAAGGCACTCGCATCATGTCAATATCATTGCAAGACGCAGGCGGGCGTGTCTTCGTAGTATTTCATGCTCGAAATGGCGCCCGAGACGTCTTCGCAAGTTTGAATTTCGCGACCGGTAAAAATTACGTCGTTATCGCCGACCGGCTTCGACATTGGACAGATGTTTTTATATCCGCCTAGATCTGCTCTTGGTTCAGTAAAAAAGAATACGTAGAAATAAGTACTGTTTCGTGGGTGTGTCACTTGTTGATACCAATGTTTTAGGGGGGTGAACGTGCGTGCTCGCCAGCGGTGTTTATTAACTCATTGTGAAAGTTTCTAAGTGTTTTGGTGTTATTCTGTGCAGTGGAAGAGGGCCACGTTGACGGAGCGCTGGTGGATAATGTAGCTGAGAGCGGCGACGAGTCCGAAGACGAGTGGAACTACTTCAAGGGCGAGGGAGAACGCGAGGAGAACCCTAGCGAGGAGCCGGACGAGGCCCCGCGCTCCGATACACCCTGCCAGGATAATGTAAGACCATTACCACTTCTTTATTCCAATTACGTTCCTATTTCAATGTCCGTACCACACGCGGCGGTTCAAGGACGTTCAATAGCAGTTTACGATAAGCAAACCACCATTTTTGTAGCTGTGTTACTTTGACGGTAAGCAACAACTCAGTAGGTATAAAAAACAATCGAGTCTATTTTCAAATTGTTCATTAAAAATAGTGGAACTTTTAGAAAGTTCCATTCATTTGTTTAATTTAGCCAATTCTAACTTCATCTAATGTATTGTTGAGTGATTTTGCAATTGTTTGTGTGTCACTGCTCTCGGTCAAGTGATGACTTTCATAGCATGACTTGACTCATGAATCATGCAAACAACTTCCTCAATCATGTATCTTGCTTCATAAGTGTCAATTCAATAATGATTTCCTGAAGAATCTTAAAAAGTCATGCTGCTCACATTGCAAATGTTTGAAATACTCATATAGAAGGGTACAGGTTACCAGTCTGAGTATTTTGAGGCTTTGGTTTCCGTGATGGAAGTTAGATAGATAGATAGAAAATGCTTTATTGTAAATCACACTTAAATTAAAAAAACGATATAAAAAAACAAATAACAATACAAGTAGAAATACAAGTGGCGGTCTTATCGCTAAAAGCGATCTCTTCCAGACAACCTTTGGATGGACTGGATTTCACGAGAACATTATAGAATGTTAACTAAACTAGACTAAAATCCTGTACGATAGGCATATGTGCTCCCCCTAGATATTTTAACATGGATTATGGATTACATTTGATTTTGATACAACATTGAATTGGACTAATGAAGCTTGCTTATGCAAAGTTGGTGCAGGTTGTGGGATTGTAAATAGTTCTCCTGCTCGATCTTAAACTCAAAGGACACAAACTTTGTTATCTATCAACTATTCATTAGTAACTAACTGCCCTGGCTTAATTTTTGTTACTTATCACTATACTTACAAATGTGCATTGTCCTTGGAATAGTTACACCATGTTTGTCTCTTTGTGTTGATGTAAAAGACAAAATGCATGCCTTGTTATCACAAAAAAATTGTTTAAATTCCTTACCAATTTTTGTTTAGAATTTTTTTAAAGAGTGTTTAGCAGGTGTTTTTTGCAAAATTTTTTGTGGTAAAACCTGTTTAACAGTAGTGAAGTTACAAGTAACTTTTTAACAAAAATATAACCAACTTCATATAACACAAACTACTGAACCGATTTCGATGAAACTTCTATGGGATCAATCTGAAAGTATTCAATAATAAAAGAATTTTCCAAATCGTTTGATAAATGACAGAGTTATGAGGTAACAAACATAAAAAAAATACAGGTAAATTGAGAACCTCCTCCTTTTTTGAAGTTGGTTAAAAATATCTAGCTATAAACTAAATCTATTTTTATTTTCATCTGAATTGGTTCAAGTGTTATTGAATAAGAAAGAACATCCTCACAAACTTCTAAGATCAAAATAGTCTGATCCAGTTACAAACTAATAGCTACCGCTCGTGGCTTTGCACGCATGGTTTGTCAATAAAATCATTACCTTTTGGCTAAAAGTACCCGAAGTCCCAATCCTGGTCATAATCTATCTGATTACCAAATTTCATCAACATTGAACTTTCGAATTTATAATATTAGTATGGATTTTGTAGGCTCTAACTAATATAACTTTTATATTGGTCAGTTTGCAGTTATCAATATTCTCATAAGTGTCCTTACCTTGGTTCGTGTTGTAAATCACTTTTAGGCGCTGAAACCAGTTTGACACACCTAGGCCACTATGAGTCAGTCTTAGAATTTATTTGGCTATACTTTATTGGCTAAGCTAAAGGAGATCTGATGATAACCTTTAGCTTAGCCAATAAAGTATGTAATTAAGTTTTGTTTTGTAAGCTAGGCTTATGCTGTCTTCAAAACACCAGTTATTCTAAGTAAGGTCCAGCTATTCTAAGTAAGGTCTTGTAAGTTGACACCAATCTCTGTAAAATGAGAAAGATTTAAAAACTGCTGGTCAAAATACAATTTTAGCTATTTGGGTGACACTCATCTATACTAATATTATAAAGAGGAAAGATTTGTTTGTTTGTATTGAATAGGCTCCGAAACTACTAGACCGATTTAAAAAAATATTTCACTGTTGGGAAGCTACACTATCCCCGGGTGACATTGGCTTTTTTTTACCCAACTCCGCAGAAGGCAGGTAATGTTTGAAATTTAAAAACTACGCGTGCGAAGCTGCGGATTGGTCAGCTAGTTCTTTATATTTCTTTGTTTATTATATAAGACTTAGGACATTTGAATGTAGAGGAAATACAAAACAGCTTAGAACGCCATTGGTGTAATATAATTACTGATTTAAACGGGTATTTATCGCGTATGTACTTACCATTGTTATGTGTTATCTCGACGTTTCGACAGAAGTGTGGCAACACAGTCAAAACGTCGGGATAACAAACAAAAAAGGTACATACGCGGTAAATACCCGTTTAAATCAGTAATTATGTACAGTGATTGTGAAAGTTTGAAAAATACTAACATAATAAATATCTGCTATTATTTCAGCCTAGTCATGATTGTAGTGTAGTTTGGAATAAAATACGCTCGACTATAATATATGATTTTCTCAATTCCAGTCGGCTTGGGAAACCAGCTCAGTAGATATGAACAGCTCACCGCTGAACCCCGACGCCCCGGTGTTCATCCCGGGCAGCGTGGGCGGCTCCGACGTGCTGCTAGCGGAGTCCCCTCGCAAGCCCATGCCGATGGACGACATAGAGCTGCCGGATGTGGCTCAATTTGAGACTGAAGCGGTCGTCAGACCTGCAGAACTGCTAGACTTGGATAACTGTGATCAACTCAATGGGCATCATGTAAGTAATTGTTTCTAAATTATTTATCATGCCGTTGAGTTTTAGGGTGTGTTGATTGTTATGTCTGTTGAAACATTGTGTGTAACATACAGATTTATATTTTTAATAAAATTTAAGTTTTTTAGTTTAAAGAAGTTAGCATATAACTTCATTAATATTAATATTATTATGAGGATGTGCATCATAATGCTGTTAACAGAAAAATTATGTGAGCCATTGAAATAAGGAAATACTAGAGAAACTACTCACCAACTTAATCATTATTTCAAAGTATTTAAATATGTACAATATTATATAAGTTTTCCTTATTTTATTTATGTATAATTATCTATTTTTATTTATGAATGAAACATTATCCACACACACAACCCACCTTTACATTTGTAATATATTTACTCATTTATATTTTCAGAATGCTTCAATAGAAATAAAGGAACAGCTCAACGGCAATGATAGGTGCATGGACAGTTTGGGCTTTGGATTCAATGTGGGCATTGAACCTGATAAAGTCAAGGATAGTAGCCTTATACAGGACTTTGAAAGGATACAGAACGATACCACAGACTTCTGTAATATTCAGGTATGTGTACAAACACTTGAAGTTTTGTTTTGTTTGTTTTGGCTTACTGTAGTACTTTGTAGGATATCTTTTGATTGCACATCAAACTAAAATACACCAAAGATATACAAGAGAAAAACAATGGTACTATAGGATAATATATTATATTTTTGAAATGTCTAGTTTATTTATTATTCCATGGAAATAAGTGCATTGCTGTTTTAACATTAACAGGAAATGGTTTTGTATTGATTGTAAGTTGTTGGCCTAAATAATAGTTAAAACATTATAATTTTTCAGGTATTCCAGTCACATATAGAAACAAATCCTTTTGCCGAACCGTTCGAAGGCAATGATGAACTCTTTGAAAGGCTCAAAAACAAGGAGAGAGATCCTATGAGCATGAGCTTTTACCAAGAAAAGGATGATGACACATGTGAGCGGCTCACCAAGGAGTTGCATGTGGATCTCAACGCTGTCCAGACCCTACCGGACAGCGATGATGAAGACCTTCAAACCAACGGAATCAGCGACAATGATAATGAGAAAGAAAACATCTCACCTGCCCAGCACACGGATCCATTCAGCTCACAGGACACCCGGGAACCCAATAACGATATCATGCGGTTCGATGACAGGACTGACAACCTACTAAACAACATCGCAAGTTTCGGGCAAGTTGATAATTGCAATGATTATGCAACCAACAATGTGCAACCATTTTCGAATATTGATTTCGAATCCAACAACATTCCTCAGGACTCAGTAATGCAGACCGATACACCAGAATCTCACAAGCTCCTCTTTGAGCAGATACCGGAAATTCCAGATGGCAAGAGTTCAGAGCTAGGGTTCACTAACGACGAACTGTTCGATCCCGAGAGTGAGCGAGACGAGCGAGCGATCACCCCGCAAGAGGAACTATCGCAACTCTCGCAGGAAACCGACGACAGTAAACGCGGCGGGACCCCCCCGCCTAACGAACCTAACTTATTGCAAATGGACCAAGAGATTACGCAACTCGATAAAGATGCAATCCTCGAGTATGGAGACGACAAACATATTGAAACGGAATCAGAAGCTGAACCCATCGTAGAAGCTCAGCCAGTTCAGTTGGAACAGATGCCAGTATCTCCCGCGCAGGGCGCGCAAAGCGAGGCGATCACTCCCGAGCCCACGCACGAATCAGAACAAGCGGATATTCTCGTTCACGAAAACGCCGAACCACAAAGCAATGAAGTCGAACATATTATTGAACAAAAGATAGAGACCGAAGTCGAAACACCTCAGATTCAGCTGGAACACGAACGTCTATCTCCTGAAGCGGTTGAGTTACCCGCCGAGTCGCCCGCACCGCATGAAGTCGCGCTGCCGATAGAGTCGCCCGCACCTTCCCCGCTTCCGCGAGAACCATCTTTACCCAGAGAATCTCCACTTCCCAATGAGAGCATCGCCTCCCCGATACCAACAGACGCGTCTCTTCCCCGAGACTCCCCGTTGCCGGCGGAGACTCTGTCCCGCGATTCTCCACTTCCAACCGAGTCGCCGCTCCCGCAGGAGGTACTGCTGCCTGCCGAGTCACCGCTGCCTGTCGCATCACCGCTACCTACGGAGCCAGAAGCGGAACTCATCCGCGAGTCCCCTCTGCCGCAGGAAGTGTCCCTCCCCAGTGAGTCCCCGCTACCGGTCGAGTCTCCGATGCCCGAGGAGCCCGTACAATACCAAGCGAGTAGAACGCCGCTTCCAGAAGAAATCCAGCAACCGATCGAATCGCCACCACCCGTCGAAACGGCGCAGATTCCAGTTGAAACCGCACTAGAAACCGCGGAACCAACACCAGAAGTAGAAATAGCACCTTCACCTGTGTCGGTTGACATCTCCGCTACTGAAGTGGCTGTACCTAGCGAATCACCCGCGCCCGTCGCGTCCCCGACGGAACGGGAACCCGCGGGAACGGAGCTCGAACAGCGCACAGTCACACCTGCGCAATCGCCAACCGCACCCGCGGAAGAGCTCGTGCCCGCGGAACCACCAGTCATAGAAGCACCGATCGAAGTCGCCACAGAGGCTCCGCTGGCCGCCGCCATCGAACGAGTACCGACCCCGTCTGCGCCCGCACCCGACCTGCTCTCGCAAGCCGAGCTCGTCACCGACATCGACGTCGGAGTGCCCGAGTCGCGCGCCCAAGAGATCTGCGTCCCCGTCACGTCCGAAATCCGGCCCGAAGACGGCGAGCGACCCGTCGACGCGACTACGCCTCCGGCCACGCCCGCCGCGGAGCCCCTCGCCGCCCCCCTGGCCGCGGCCACAGCCCTGGCTGCCGGTGCTGCGGTCGCCGCCGTCGCCGCCACAAAGAAGACCCCCACGACCAAGAAACCGGCAACTCCTCTGACAAAGACCGAGACCCGCAGTCCCAAATCTGGCACTAAGACCTTGGCGCCGCGCTCGTCCTTGTCGACTCCCAAGCGTCCCGCCACCGCGCCCGCCGCGCGTTCTCCCGCCTCCGCGCCGCGCGCCGCCACCGCGAGAACGGCTCTCACCAAACCCGCAGCGCCTAAACCTGCGGCGCCAGCTAAGACGCCGCCGCCGATCCGGGCGCCGGCTAAGGTCGCCGCCGCCGCTGCCGCTGCCGCCGCCGTCGCCGCCGCCGCGCCGGCTGCCACTAAACCTGCCGCCGCGCCAGCCGCTGCTAAACTTGCGCCGAAACCTGCCGCGCCCCGCACGGCGCCCATCTCTCGGGCCGCGCCCGCACCTAAGCCTGCCGCCGCTAAGCCTGCTGCCGCTAAACCTTCCGCTCCGAGAGCGCCGGTAGCCCGAGCGGCGGCTCCTCGGTCAGCCGCGGCCCCACGCTCAGCGCCCGCGCCCCCGCGCCCCGCGACCGCGCCCATCCGCAAGGTGCCGGAAAAGAAGCCCTTGGCCAACGGCGACGTGAAGGAGGCTAAGCCGGCGCCCATCACGCGCCCCGCCCCGCGCCCCGCGCCGCGCGCCGCCGCACCCCTCCCGCCTGCGACAACAAGGTACATTATAGTTTATGACCCGTAAGAGTTCTCCGACAAATTCCGTACTCATCTCGCCACAGGCTTCTAGAACTACTGAGCTACTTAGCTAGCACAAGATTCACACAGTGTAGTGTGGGTGTTTGCCGCCCGGGGCGGAAGAAAACTTTGCCGCCCTCTTATTTAGGTAGGTATTTCAATTTTATAGACATATACAATAATTCTAAAGAACTTTTCGGAAATAACAGGCATCATTATTGTGTATTGTACAGGCAGAGACCAGTAATATTAATAGACTGTCAATGTCGTAGAGAATATGAGAAATCGTAGCCCGCTAAGAGCTCAAAATCCCGTCTTATTTCTAGATGGCGCTGTTAGCCTAGAAACTTTCATAGCGGCCATTGCAACCAACAATTAAAAATAAACTTCCACTAAAACACACCTAAATATTTCTAGTTTTTTTAGAATAAGTAATATTGTCCATAAAATAAGATTAAACGATTTTATTTTATATTGATTATCTACCACTTTCATATACTTAATCAGATGGCGTGGGAAGGTAGCATACAAAGTATCACATCGTTTTTACCTAGATGGCGTTTAACACCAAAATTATCACAAAGTCCGAAACAAAGAGAACCGTGAACTGACTGACATTGACAGCCGGGAAGCAAGCAAAGTCACGCTTTTTGTACCTAATTCTGTTACATGCTGTGTTGCCAAACCTCTATTCTCAAAAGTCGCGACTAGCAAGTCGATATTTTGTTGTACTTAATGTATGATGTACATATTGTGTTCATTATTTTAGTAGATATGTTTCCAGTTCAAATTAATAGAACGTATTATCTTGTAGTAAGTATGCATTTACCGGGTACTTACAAATTAATTTTATTTTGTTCCAAAAAGTGTTCTACATATCCGTAAAGCACTATAAATACGTATTCATATTTTACAAATATGTTTCCGCATTTAGGTGATAATGGTACGACCATAGACGTATGTAATGAATAAAAGATATCTATCCTTTCCTTTCCTAAAAAAATCCCTATTTTGACGGAAACTTTCATGTTCTGGCAATTCTGATAAAATGTGCGCAAATCTCTAAAACTTGCTAGTGACTAAAGTTTTAACGAAACTGAAGAGCGGCAACCTCGCACAACGTACAAACTCACAACATCGCAATAAGATTATCGCGCACGTGGATTTGGAAATAGCGCCATCTATTTTTCTTCGTACCATTATGAGCGGTAGTAAGCTAGAGGTTGGCTAGAGTTCACATATATTTAACGATTTTTAACTCCTAGCGACATATCGCGTCCTAGCCGGTAGTCAAATATCGAGTTACATTATCTTGTTTGAGACTGTCAATCTATTCAATTATACTGGTCTGTGGTACAGGTTACAAATAAAACAGTCGTATATGTGTATATGTTTTATAATATAACACAATAACTTACATTGATATAACAGGTGTAAAACACTTATGATTATACCTTGACGATCGTCAAGATTAAGTTATTAGCGAATTGAATATAAAACGCAAATTGACTTTCAATTAGAACTACGACTATACATTTAATATTTATATTTTTATTGATCGTTAATGTCATCGTTAGAATTAAAAACACAACTTGTCTTTAAAACTATAATCGTCTACTTTTTTAAGAGCACAGTCTTTTATTGCACTATCAATGTATATAGCATCACACACCTCTTACTCAATAGACAAGATAGCCAGATTGGTTAGCCTTAAAATACTCATTGTTGATCTTAAATAATTTTGGATCAATTTAATTGAAATACTTCTCTCGCAGCTGGCATTGCTTAATAAGCAATGCTTATGCGACATAAATATGAAATGGTTCAAATATTTACAAGATATTATTATTCTATATTGTTAAATTTTGTCGCCCTCTAAAAGTGCCGCCCCTACTACGCTACGCCACTGGATTCACATTCAAAATGTTGCTTAGGTAAATCTAGGTGTAAAACTTGAGTTCCGTATATAAAGTTGATTTGTTGTTGTAAACAGAAGCGCAGCCCCGAAGCCCGCGACGCGCGCCGTCTCCCTCGACAAGCAGAGCAAGGATCTCGCCAACAAACGCATCACAGCCAAGGCCGCTCCTCCCAGGACTGCACCCACTAAGGTACGTCTACATTTTGGAATATAAAGTACCTAATTCATAAAACTAATCATCTTTTGTAATGCATAAAATAATTGTTTAGGCCATAACATACCTACAAATAAACCCTTCAAACGTATCTATTGTATATGCCAAGACTTGTGGCAGACGGGGCCAACCAATGTGCATGTCTGTTTCCGTTTCAATACAATTACTGGTAATTAGTGTTGTCGATAGGGTACTCCGCCCATTACTAACGGCTCCCGGAAGGGCGGCAAGAGCGAGCGAGATAGCAAGCGCCACTTACATTTCCGATGCGTGTACAATGTTATAATTAACATCTATCGCGCATTGGTTTTCTAGGACCAGGAAATTAGGCATATTGTTATAAGTCACGTCTGTCTTCAATTGTTTTGTTTATGAGTCATGCAGTTTACAAACCATCAATGTTTCCTTTCATTTAGTTAGAGCGTTATGATACTGGCGAGTTGCGAGCGTGTTTCTATCGAGGCGATTTGTGAATGTTCACGCCGCGTGAATTATAACGTCCCGCACTCCCACAGCCCGTCCTCTACAATATGACTAGCTGAAGTGTGCCGGGACGCTTGTGTTTACGGACGCGAGCGAACGCAGCGTGCGCGTTTACAAATCGCTTCGCTGGAAACACGCTTCCAACTCGCCAGTGTGCTAAGGCCCTTTGGGTGAATGCCTTTTATTCTTAAAACTAGTGCAATGTGCTGGTATTAGTGATCTTTGGCACACGGAGCCCGTGCCTAAGGCCCATATCACGGGGGCCCCGAAAGGCCGATATATTCGCTTACACAATATTTTTTTTTCTATTTTAGGTAGATATTACCCGACAAATGAAAAAAGTTCATAGAGTAAATGTGGACGTTGTTAGCGACTTTCTGGCAACCCTGAGAGCAACAAGCCTCTGTCAACTCTGTTTTTATATGTAGCTTAGCAAATTTTTATCGGACACCAGAACAGTTTTTTTAATAATCTTCTAAATAGTGAGCATTTTAGTAATTATTAATAATACCTATAAAATAAAACTAATTAACTACACCAATTAGCGGTCACCGACACAAAACACTTCGAATATAAGATCATCGTTAGTAGAAAAACGGTTTTTTCATTCACTTTACAACAAGGCCCCAAATTCTTTTGTGCTCAAAGGCCCCGGCATAGCCTAAGACGGCGTTAATCCTTGGGAAAGAAATGCTGTAGTAAGAAATTCTGGAGAAGTACTACCATCTATTTCTGCCGCCAAGCAGTAATGCTGTTGAAGGATATTCGCGCAATGACATGTAGGGCAAGTCTTAGTAGCAAGGCCTTGTTCCGTCATCTAATAAAGTGCGGTATATAATGAGTGTACATATTTAACTTTTCAGATAACAAGCACAAAGACAGCCGCTCGCAAGGTGTCGGCGCCATTGGGCAGGAAGCCCCTGTCCGGCGAGGGCGGCAGGAAGGAGGGCGCAGTGAACGGCGACGCGCCCGCCAAGCCGCCGCCGTCGCCGCCCGCGCAGGACAACGCCACGCTCCCTGATGTCATCGCGTAAATGCGCACCTTATAAGATTCCTATTATTATTTCCGCTTGAATTTTGTGATTTTCTATAAGTGTACGATAGTTAACGTCGTAAAGACGAGTCGTTAGGTGCGGGAGACTACTCCCACTTTTATATTATAGATTCGCTTTTTATAGTGTACGTTGGCGGTTCGTTGAAAGCGAGGGCGGAGTCGCGCGAAGCAAGCCGCGCCCTCGGCTCGGTCGCGTCGCGTCGCGCGACCTCGCCCTCGAGACGGTTATTATCCATTATTACGATTTTAAGTCTGTTTTAGAATTTTATATTACCAACGAATGATCGATATAAATCTGGCTTTTAATTTATTTTCTTTGTATAACCGTATTATTATATAATTAAAATGTGAGGAAGAAGGACTGAGACATTGTTTTATTTATGTGGAATTGAAATGATTTGCTAGTGATGTTATAATTGAAACTTAGTTAGAAGTAATAATGTTTACTTATTTGCTAGAATCTTTTAAAGTTCTCATTATATATCGATGTGTAAACTTAAATATGGTGTTACAAAGAAATACTTAAAATAGAGCATATTAATCGAATAAATGATTATCACCCCCATTATCTGTTATTTTCTTTCTTAGAAATATAATAAAGCCCCTTCAGATTAGACATTAATTAGTATTTAAATCCTACATCACTAATTTAGAATAAGTTTTCCATGTGTGGGAATCTGAAGTCTGTATCTTTGAGATTGTCTGCCATCCAGCGCTCGGCTTGCCTCGTCATGTCTGCGTCGAAGTAATCTCTCCATCCACCGGCCTTTCCTGATGATAAACATTAAAAATGTTAGTAACCAATCTATTTTTATTTAGCTATTACTGTTTCACAGCACAGCAGGCAAAAGCCCTTTTTAAGGTTCCGGACCGAAATGGTAAACCCTTATAGTGTGACTTAAAGTCCGTCCGTCCGCCTGTCGCATCTGGTTATCTTAGCAACTACTAAATCTATTGGCTTGAAATTTGTAATATAAATAATACTGATCTTCCTCTATTGCAAGCTAAAAATACTGAATTTGTTCTTTTTGATGACCAAAAGTGTCAAAATGACATGAGGGTCAAAATTTCAAAATAGGGCTACTAAATCAAGCGGGATAAATATATATGTGGGATAAATAAATATCAAAGATATTGGATTTACACATTCTCAATACTTTTTTTTGTACAGTTTTGTAGTTACGATGACTAATGTCGAAAAAATACCGTATATCTTCGGAGTTTGCGAAGCGACAAATCTGAAATTAATATGAATGACATATATGCAAACATACCAGGAAAATTATAACGAAGTCTCTTAACTAGAACAGTTTTTAGATATCTGTCTCAAAAGTGTTCTTGGTTTACCGGTCATATAACTAGATGGCGCTGCTTAATTGACATAAATAAACCTAACAAGGTTCGGAACTCTCGGTCCGCGAGTCCTAGAGGTACTTTTTTTTAGCCAATCGCTTGACCACTACCTCACCTGATGGTGAGATCGAAGATGGAGCACGCTTGCCTAGAAAGAACCTATTCAATCTGGACTTCAAGATATACTGTTTTGGAAAAACATACGCCGGAAGTGAGTTCCACTCCTTACTTGTGCTAACAAGAAAAGTTGAAGCAAATCGTTTGGTACGGCAAGGTGATATGCCGAGGTATGGGTGGTACTTCTCGGTACGTCTGTTTGTCCGTTGCTGTTGTACTTGTCAGGTCTTGTTTTTTTTTAAATCAAAATTACCTTTTCTGATAAAAGCTTGCTCCCCCGGTATCAGAATTCCAAGTTCCTTCATGACGTCATAGTTTACCGATTTGTTCTTCTTAAAGTTATCAATGTTGAGGTGGTCGCACAGCTCCAGCACTTGCTCTTCAGTAAACTGCTTGTTAAAGAATGTTGCTACTTTGCGGACGGCTGCTGGCAAGTCCTACAAAAGAAAACCTCTATTATTATAAACAGTTTAACCTACTTAAAAAAATTAGGAGGTTCTCACTAATTTGTCGGAATATTTTCTTATTTATTTTTTATGTTGTTCACGCATAACTTTTTCCTAGATGATTTTTTTAAATTAGGTTTGAATTTGAATGGTACCTACCATCATTTCAGTTTCATTGAGGTGAAATGTAAAAAAAAATTGCACCTCAGTGCACCCCAGTGTGTGTGGTATTGTTGGAAAACTCTTTAAAATAAAATTGGTATTTTATTATCCACTTTTACTTAAAGTTTAATTTTTCCATTTTATTTTCTGTTTTCTGTAGTTGGTCACATTTTTTGTTTAAAAGTTTCTTGTTACTCCAATTACTTGTATATATTCATATGACATCATCATCATCCACTGCTGAGTAAAGGCCTCCCTTAGTTTGTGATATTCACCACAATCCTGAGGACTTGGATACTGCCGTCAGGCCACCTACTCGACGAACGACGCATCACAAATCAATCTTCGGCCCAAGGGCGGATCCAGGGGGAGGGTCATGGGGGGTCATGACCCCCCCCCCCCCCCCCGGGCTGAGTCCAGGACCTAGGTGGACAACTAATTAAAATTGTTAAACATAATGTTTTTATATTATTATATTTTTTTGTCACAATATAGATTTTATGTAAGTACTTTCAATATTTAATTAAATTAAAATAATATTTTGAATTGAATAATTGATTTTGTTTTTTAAATATAGGTATTTTTAAGTACAGTATGTAAGTTCATTAATAAAATACCTACTTTTCACTTGTATCCATGATTATAAAAAAAAATATAACTTCTTGTGATTTGACCACGACTATGTGACCCCCTCCTGGCACCAAAGCTGGATCCGCCCTTGTTTCGGCCTCCGTTCAAAGTTTGCGATGTGCATCTGGACTGTGGTTCCACATCAGCGTTGCCAGATTTTTTGTTTGTCAAGTCAGGATTTTGATTTTGAATAAAAAAGCGGGATTCGTCGAAAGCGGGACATAGTAAAAAAACCGTATACAGGGTGTTTGGTAATATACGGACGATATTCAAGTGACGGTTTCTCAAAACATGAAAAAAGACTTCTCGAAAAAAACAACTAGTTATATTATCAAATTTTAAAGAAAATCGACAAGTTTAGGTGATATAGACTTACTGCCTACTCTTGCAATCGACATCCAAAAATAAAGGCCAATTTGATATCTCTTTGGAAATGGCTGCGGGTTTTGGGTTAGAAAGGACAAAAAGAGATATCTTGAGACGTCACCAATACAGTATCTGTGGTTAGATGGCAAGCATGATGCAATAGTACAACATAAGCTTAATTGTTTGTTTTTACATGGTATGGTAAACATTTTACAAATTTATTTAATACTCTCATTAAAATAACCCATTTCATTTTTGGGCGTATATTATCAAACACCCTAAGTATATAATCAGAAGTTTTTAAATATTTATCTTAGTAATTGAGTTTTAAATTAGGTTTACGTGACAATAGATATCAAAAATAGCCATAGAAAATGTATTTTAATAAAAATTAGATATTTTAAATCAGTTTTACCTTATCGTTAGGTAGTTGGACTCTATGGAATAAAAAAGTTTTATTTATTAGAATAATGTGGTGTTTCAAACAATAGTCTGAGAAGTGAGCTGAGCGTTACAAATTTATTTATAAGAAGTACTTATTCATGATATTTCTGTGAAGATTTAACTTCTTTTAATGTTTCCTCAGCACGCTGCACGCACGGTCGAGTTATCCCCGAAAAGCGGGACTAAGCCTGCCAAGCACGGGACAATTAATTTTGATTTAAAAATCGGGACGTCTGGCAACGCTCTTCGACACTTTAAATCCTTGCGAAACAAATTGAGACTTATAAGGAAATTATTTGAAAATAGCGGTACATAATTTTAGTAGTAGATTATTATTACCATATTAAGTTGTTATATTGTTTTACTGAATGTTGGTACAAATGATATTCTTATCTTACCTGGTTATATTGCTATACGTAAAGACCTATAATTGGCTTTCTGTTTTGTACTAATTAATTGTTAATTTGATATAGCTGTTGGTTTTCCATAAAATAAATAATTATAATAGAATACACTTGAAGCAATGGTCCATAAATTTCTTAAAACTGTTATGATCAAATGACTTGGGCTCTCAATCCAGACGCGTGCGTAAAATTACATACCATAAATCGAGTTGCTGACGATTCGGACACAGTGTCCCAACTGAGACTTTTGATTTTAATATTTTTTATACTGTCGATTCGGACACCATCAAATTATTGAAGCTGTTGAGTACAGTCAGGTAAAAAATGTTTAAGCAAAATATAATATAATGTGATAAAGCTAATCAAATTGCTTTGCGAGCGTGTGGTGACTTACATTAATGTTGAAAAAACACAAGTTTCATTCATAGCGTAAATTTGGTATAAATCAACCTTTTGTATACTTGGCATCTATATAATGATCACTTAAAAATATCTCAAATAAAAAGATAGAGAAAGTTTGACCTTGCTGCATCTATTTCGTCATCTTGCTGTGCCGCCGCCGCGCCTCGGTAAAAACGTGTTTTTTTTTAACTGACTGTACAATGCAGCTATTTTTAATGGTGTCCGAATCGACAGTAACAAAAATATTAAAATCAAAAGAGTCAATTGGGACATTGCGTCCCAATATATTTTGTCCGAATCGACAGTAACCCCATAAATCCATGTCAGATGCACATTGATTGGGTTGGGTTGCCTCTGGTTGCCTTATTAGTATTTCTCCATGCGTTGCCTTTCCATCTCCACGTCTTACCAAGTGCCCAAAACCATTCGGAATATTATTAAGTGGTGTGTCGTGTCCATGGTCGTGGCGCGCCAGAAGCATATCGGTTCCATGCTTTTAACTATGATGGTAAGAATCGCAGTGTACTATGGAGCCGTCTTTATAATTATAATGTTGACACAGATAACAACATTTAAAACTCTTTGCTATCAATTATATTCTATATCTTACCTTACCTGGTTATATTGCTATACGTGAAGACCTATAATTGGCTTTCTGTTTTGTACTAGTTAATTGTTAATTTGATATAGCTGTTGGTTTTCCATAAAATAATTAATAGAGTTTGTACCTATAGTAAAATGTTAAAAACGGACCTTCGAAAGTTCTTCGTAAAACAAAAACAGCATGTTCGGGTTATGTCTTTCATCCCAAGCTTCTTTCAGATGATCGAAGAACGGCGTCCAATGATCTGTAACGAATTAGGTCCTTTTCAGGGGGCCAATTCACGTAACACAGCTTTTAAAACTTACCACAGTTGACCCAAACGAGATTGGATTAGGAATTGAATATATTTTGGCATTCTGCTAGCTTAGTCAATAATCGCATGCCAGTCAACTCATACCATTGTATTGTAAGTTACCGTTTATGACATATGTATAACATAACGAGACTAGATCGAAGATTGAATTTTACTCATTTGAAGTTAAGTGAATTGGTCCCCTAAGTAAGTTTTACATCATATAAGTACAGTAAAAGGATTTTTTATACAACCTGTTCTGTTATGTACGGCATTAATTAAAAACACACATTCGGAATCGTATTAACTGATTTTAGAGGTGGGTATAATACCGGTAGCTTGAATATTTATCCAGTAATCGATAGATTTCCAATAATTAACGTAAATTGGCGGCGCTTTTGCGACGATGCCGTTTACAACAATACCTACTAACCATTAGTCTTATCCGTGTTTTCATATAATGTCGTGCATAACAAAACACGTTGTGTATACAGGTTGCTTCGAAATTTGTAGTTAGACAGACACATGTCCCGAAGTAAGCACAATGCAATGTAAGAAAACAGTTATTTGACTACATAAACTCTGCCTTGCTTTTGTATTTGTTGAAATATACATTATAATTTATATATTTTTTAAAGGCTTATATTCGGATTTTTTAAATAATGTTTTCATCTCGAACGACTGTCTAGACCCTGGTCTTGAAGACTACTTACGCAAGTCCTTGATGAAATAATTCCAATAGGTTCTGAAATCTCCATTGTACCCCTGTGTTCTGATCAGCCTGTTCAGATGGTAGAATGAAACAACGACATCTCTCGGATCCCTCGCTACGTACACCACTTTGGCAGTCTCCAATACTTTGGGAGGCAACAGAGACATGGGCAGATGGGTCTTGATGAATCTCGGGGAAGGCGCTTCGGCCAGCTGTTCCGTGGCTGGTTGGGTGACCATTTCGAGAAGCTCGAGTTTCCGTTCTGAGTCGATATTCTCGATTCTGAAGCGCTCTTTCATAATCGGGTGCACGTATACTGAAAACCTATGAAAAAAAGAAAGTTATACTTTAGTTAGGGAGACATACTACTTCTGTGGGTTCGAGATTTATTTACATAACCATGTTCATTTACAGAATGTTATTAAACCTTTTCAGAAGTAAAAAGTTAAGTATTTCTTGCCATATTCTCGAAGGTCATGTTATGTTAACTTTGCGAAGTAAATTACCGTAAGTATCTTCTTTCTTACCTTACCGAAGTAAATTTTAATTTGCATTAATAGCACCTAGGTAGGTAATTGTTAAAGTAATGAATATGTGTGTTTTTATCTGGCTCCGATGGATCTATTTCGTCCGCATAAGGGACATAACGAAACTCTAAAATGAAAAGTAGTCAACGAAACGTCTATTTCATTTTAAAGAGCTTTTCAACAATACCATAAACACTGGGATGCCATAATTTTTTTTTTCATCTCTACCCCAATGTAATATAATGGAATAGGTACTACACGCTTGACTTAAGTGGGACTGGACGACGACTGACCACGGACTGGACGAATGCACTCCATTGTAACACCATGGACGCCTGAAGATGGAAGGCAACGCTACGTTGGCAAAGCGTTGGCGGGACGATTTCGATACCTTCCAAAGAGGATGGTGGGAGATATCGACGGATAGGGATGCTTGGAGGGACTTGGGGGAGACCTTTGCCCAGCAGTGAGACGAGATAGGTTAAAGAAAAATAAACGAGTGTGATTTAGACCACACGACTGAAGTAAAACTTCTTTTTCAAAATATTAATTTATAAAATTGTTCAATTACAAAATTGTCCACACGTCTGTAGGTCGATCAGCCTATGTTCATTCTGGACAAACGCAACTCGCACATTAATGTTTAAAAATATACGAAACGTAACTCTCTCTCTTTCTATCTTCAATAACTTATATCTCCCTCTCAACTTCCGTTCGCACTTTTCGTAACGCATGCACCAGCCAGCTTACTCCCCAAGTCAAGCGTGCCTAAGAAGTTTTACTTCAAAAAGTTTCACTACAATATTATTTGACCTCAATAAAACTGAAATGGAACCATCTGGGAGCTATACTGAATCCAACACAAAAATAATCATTCAAATCGGTGAATGAACAAAGACGATATTGCGTAATATGCGGGATACAAGGAATTGGCCAACCTTCTCATATTTTTAAGTCGTTTAAAAATATATCCGGCTTACTCTAAAAATGGGAATCTCTCTACGAGAGGTGTAGCGTCCGATGCTGCATAATCCAAATCTTTAGCCACCATCCAAACCAACTCCTGCGTCCATGTGGTTCCTGCAAAACATTGCTTTGGTAACAAAATCAGGCGATTAGTTCATGGCAGGTATGATAGGTACCTATCTAGTATTTTTAAACTTTCAGACTTCGGCGGAATTTGGTAGACACCCTGCCAGCGACCACGGCTGTTGCAACACAATCGAAACGTCGCGATAACAAATAAATAAAACCGGTCAAGGGCGAGTAGGACTCGCGCACGAAGGGTTCCGTACCATTATTTATAAAAACGGCATAAAATCACGATTGTTGTATGGGAGCCCCCCTTAAATATTTGTTTTATTTTAATTTAATTATTTATTTTTAATAATATGGAACCGAGACGTGGTCCTTCACTATTGGCCTTATGAATAAGCTCAGAGTCGCTCAACGAGCTATGGAGAGGGCTGTGCTCGGGGTTTCTCTACGGGATCGAATCAGAAATGAGGAAATACGTAGGAGAACTCAAGTCACCGACATAGCCCGACGGATTAGCACGTTGAAGTGGCAATGGGCAGGACATACAGCGCGCAGAACAGATGGCCGATGGGGCCGAAAGGTTCTCGAGTGGAGGCCACGGACCGGCAAGCGCAGCGTAGGACGTCCACCCACAAGATGGGCAGACGACTTGGTAAGAACCGCAGGTCGGCGTTGGATGCAGGCCGCTTCCAACCGCAGTTCCTGGAGATCAATGAGGGAGGCCTTTATCCAGCAGTGGACGTCCTACGGCTGTCATGATGATCACTTTGACAAAGCGTACTTTTCATAAGCGTAATTTATATATGTAGGTATATATATTTTATGTAGTTATAATCACGGACTTCACGGAGTAGTCCATGAGTATAATATTATTATTTATGTAATTTTATGATTATATTATATGCATTTTATTTTATATTATCTTTAATAACGCCACCGTCCTTAATTGTTCACATAGATCCTGCCCATCCAAAGGTTGCATGGAAGAGATCGCTTTTAGCGATAAGGCAGCCCATTGTACCTATGATTTAAATAGTTAGTTGTATTTATACAAGAGTTAGTAATAGTTATTTAAACAAGAGTGCAAAGTTGCTTTTTAACCGCGTGCTCCAATTTGATGAACGAGCAAGCGGATTCTACAAAAATTAGAATCCTCAGCGTTAGCGAGGGAATCAAAAGAGCAAGAGGTGAAAAATCTTTGTACGTACTCGAGTGCAACACGTAACTTTTCATCCCACCTCAGCGAGGAAATGACTAAATGAAAAAAAGTAATACACCAAAAAGATTCAGTGTTTTTAACAAATTAAAAAAGGTTGTACCTATAACCATGTTCGGCACCATGGAGGTAGAAGTAAATAGGTATAATGAGGTTTGGAATTCACAAACTTAGTGCACACGATGTTTTAAATTTAATTTACTTTATCCTCTCTCGATTACCACTGACTGACACACTGACTCATTGACATCATTGTTCTCCCAGATGCCCAGGGTAGAAATGTTTGGTAGGTTCGTACAGAGGGAGTTTCGATGAGTTGGGAGTAAATCCTAAAGTCCCCCTTATGTCCCCCATTCTCAATTTGACTCAATTTTTATTTTTAGTTTAAACTTTGTAGTTTTTAAAGTTAATAATAATAACCATAATAAATACTGAACTTTGACAGAATTCTCAGGGTACACCAGTGACCCCACAGTGCTGAAATTTGGTATGCATTTAGCTTTAGTAACACAAATATAGGCAAAAGTCTGAAATCCAGAATAGCTGAAATTTGTACCCCAAAAAACAGTAACCAATTTACAGTATTTTTCCAACTTTCGCGATCACTGTTTATAATTATTGGTTAAAACGGGCATTTACCGCGCTCCATTCGCTCCCATGCACCTCGTATCTCGGAAAGTAAACGTCTTAGAGCATTAGCGCCAAAACTAATGTTGCTCAGGACATTTTTTTATATCCGGGTCCATATTAAAACATGGTCTTTCATACAAAAAAAGGATTTTCCCATACAAAATATTTTTGTGTGAATGCCGTACACCGTATATTTCGTTTGCCGTAGCTTTCAAACTATTTTTGCAGAGAGCCAGACGGATTCTGGGTACTGTAAAATTAATATTACAGTAAAATATGCTTGATTCTATTTATTGGTGGTGGAGGGGCATAGTAACTTAGTAAATTTTCAAGTTTATGCGACATCCATCACCATCATTATGAGACGTCCCACATTTTTTTTAGTTTTTGGAGGGGCATAAGGCCACCTTCATCATTTCGTCCCGTTCCGTTTTCGTCCCTATTAGTTTCATCTACTTTCATTTCATCTCATTTAGTCCCGTTACGTTTCGGCCCGTTCCGTTTCATCCCATTCCGTTTCGCCCCTTTCCGTTTCGTCCCGTTCTGTTACGTCCCGTTCCATTTCGCCCCAATTCGTTTTGTTTAGATTCGTTTCGTGTCGCCCCGTTTCGATTCGTCCAATTTCATTTCGCCCCGTTTCGTTTCGTGTCGTCCTTTTCCGTTTCGTTCCATTCGTTTCGTCCTATTTTGTTCCGTTCCTTTCCGTTTCGTCACGTGCCGTTTCGTCCCGTTCCGTTTCGCCCCTATTCGTTTCGTTTCGTCCCGTTTCGTTTCGTCCCATTTCTTTTTGTTCCATTTCGTTTCGTATCATTTTGTTTCGTCCCGTTCCGTTTTGTTCCATTCGTTTCGTCTCGTTCCGTTTCATCCCATTCCGTTCCGTCTCCATTCGTTTCTTCCACTTTCGTTTCGTCTCCATTCGTTTCGTCCCGTTTCGTTTCTTTTGTTTCGTTTCGTCCCGTTTCGTTTCGTCTTATTCCGTTTCGTCTCATTCTGTTTCGGCCCGTTCCGTTTCGTCCCATTCTGTTTCGTCCCATTCAGTTTTTTCCCATTCCGTTTCGTCCTGTTCTGTTTCGTCCCTATTCGGTTCGTTTACTTTCGTTTCCTCCACTTTCGTTTCGTTCCGTACCCATTCGTTTCGTCCACTTTTATTTCGCCCCCTTTCGTTTTTTCCCGTTTCGTTTCGTTTTGTTTTGTTTAGTATCGTCCACTTTCGTTACGTCTCCTTTGTTTCGTCTCGTTTCGTCCCCATTAGTTTTGTCCCGTTTCGTTTTGTTTGTTTCGTTGCGTTTTGTCCCGTTTCATTTCGCCCCGTTTCGTATCGTTCCTTTTAGTTTCGTCCCCTTTTGTTTCGTCTCGTTTCGTTTCGTCCCGTCCATTTCGTCCTAATCAGTTGCATCCCATTCTGTTTCGTCCCGTACCGTTTCGTCCCGAACCGTTTCGTCGCGTTCCGTTTCGTCCCGCTCCGTTTAGTTTCGTCTTCTTTCGTTTTGACCCCTTCCGTTTCGTCCCCATTCGTATCTTCCACTTTCGTTTCGTCTTCTTTTGTTTTGTCTCGTTTCGTTTCGTCCCATTCCGTTTAGTCCCCATTCGTTTAGTTTGTTTTGTTTTGTCCCCTTTCGTTTCGTCCCGTTCCGTTTCATCCCGTTCCGTTTCATCCTTTTCCGTTTCGTCCCGTTCCGTTTTCGTCCCTATTAGTTTCATATCCATTCGTTTCGTTCCGTTTCGCCCCATTCCACTTCGCCCCGTTCCGTTTCGTCACGTTCCGTTTCGAGCCGTACCGTCCCTATTTGTTTGTTTCACCCCGTTTCATTTCGTCCCCCTTAGTTTTGTCCTGTTCCGTTTTGTCTTGTTTCGTCCCGTTCCGTTTCGTTCCATTCCGTTTCGTTCCATTCCGTTTCGTCTCCTTTCGTTTTGTCCCGTTTCGTTTGGTTTCGTTTTGTTCCGTCCCGTTTTGACCACTACCTCACCTGATGGTAATCGAATGTGTGATCCAAGATGGAGCACGCTTGCCTAGAAAGAAACTATTCACTCTGGACTTGAAGACTCCAAGATTATACTGGGTTGGAAAAACATACGCCGGTAGTGACTTCGTTTCGTTTAAGTTACGTCCCGTTTCGTCTCCTTTCGTTTCGTTTTGCCCCGTTTCGTCCCATTCTGTTTCGTCCTATTCCATTTCGTTTCGTCCCAATTCGTTTCATCTGCTTTCGTTTTGTCCCCTTTTCGTTTTGTTTTGTTTCGTTTCGTCCCGTTCCGTTTCATTCCATTTAGTTTTGTCCCATTCCGTTTTGTCACGTTCCGTTTCGTCCCATTCCGTTTCGTCCACTTTCGTTTCGTCTCCTTTCGTTTCGTCCCGTTTCGTTTAGTACCGTCCCGTTTCGTTACAATTCGTTTTTTTTTATTGATGATAGCATGCGCTTGACCACTACCTCACCTGATGGTAAGCGAATGTGTGATTCAAGATGGAGCACGCTTGCCTATAAAGAAACTATTCACTCTGGACTTAAAGACTCCAAGATTATACTGGTTTGGAAAAACATACGCCGGAAGTGACTTCGTTTCGTTTAAGTTACGTCCCGTTTCGTCTCTTTTCGTTTCGTTTTGCCCCGTTTCGTTTCGTCCCATTCTGGTTCGTCCCATTCCGTTTCGTTTCGTCTCAATTCGTTTCATCTACTTTCGTTTTGTCCCCTTTTCGTTTCGTTTTGTTTTGTTTTGTTTCGTCCCATTCCGTTTCGTTCCATTTAGTTTTGTCTTTTTTTGTTTCGTCCCGTTTCGTTTCGTTCCGGCCCGGTTCGTTTCGTTACGTCCCGTTTAATCCCCTTTCGTTTCGTTTTGCCCGTTTAGTTTAGTCCCATTCCGTTTCGTTTCGTCCACTTTCGTTTTGTCCCCTTTTCCTCCCCTTTTCGTTTCAGTTTGTTTCGTTTCGTCTCGTTACGTTTAGCCCCGTTTCGTTCCACCCCGTTTCGTTTTGCCCCGTTTAGTTTTGTTACCTTTTGTTTTGTCCCCTTCCGTTTCGTCTCCATTCGTTTCGTCTCCTTTCGTTTTGTTTCGTCCCGTTCCGTTTCGTCCCTATTCGATTCGTCCACTTTCGTTTCGTCTCCTTTCGTTTCGTATCGTCCCTTTTCGTTGTGTCTCTTCCGTTTCGTCTCGTTTCGTTCCGTTGCGTTTCGTCCCATTCCGTTTCGTCCCGTTTCGTTTCGTCTCGTTTCGTCCCGTTCCGTTTCCTCCTCATTCCATTTCTTACCTATTCGTTTTGTCTACTTTCGTTTCGTCTCCTTTCGTTTCGTCTCGTTTCGTCCCGTTCCGTTTCGTCCCATTCCTTTTCATTTCTTTTCGTTTCGATTCTTTTCATTTTGTTTCGTTTCGTCCCTTTTCGTTTCATTTCGTTTCGTCCCGTTACGTTTCGTTTTGTTTCGTTTTGTCCCCTTTCGTATCGTCCCTTTTTGTTGTGTCCTCTTCCGTTTCGTCCCGTTCCGTTTCGTCGTTATCTAAGGTTTAATATATCTAAGGACAGCGGAAGCGACTTCACTAAAAACTATGTAAAGACATTCTAGGCGGTCTTTGTTCCGTATTTTAATAGAGTTTTCAAACGAGATTCAAACGTACATTTTTTGAATGTAATAGAAAACTATCCAAAAGCTATGCTCATAATTTCTGAAATCATCGCCAAAATTACGTACGAGCCGGCCGAGTTGAACCCGCAATTTTCCTCTTCATACAGAGGATGCGATACGTGTAAACATTTTTCCCGCATTATAAATTAAAACCCGATATTTTTTGAAAATGCCTGAATTACTTTTATTTTTGGGAAAGCATATTTTGGCTGGATTTATGCATTGCCATTTTATGAGCATTTGCTCTAAAATATTTAATAGGTAATTACATTTTAATTATATTTATAAAATAGTATAAAAACTTCATAATGTCTTGCCTAATAAATCGTGAGAAATTTATAGAATTTTAATGTTGACAACAATTATAACGTCTTTGAAAATAAATTTTATAACTGATATCTGTTTTATTTGTAAATAATAAATATTATATTAGGTGCATCAGTAAACTGCCAATGCGTTGGCAAAGATGCGTAGATTGCATGGGTGATTACTTTGAATAACAGAAATGAATAAGTTTAAAAAAATAAGTACTTGCACTTATTCCATACAAAACGGCAATTTCATAGGTAAAGACCTATTATAACTAAATATTCTGTGAATATTTCAAGCGTACATAAAATTACGTTTGTTGTATGGCAGCCCCCTTAAATATTTATTTTATTCTGATTTTAGTATTTGTTGTTATAGCGGCAACATACATCATCTGTGAAAATTTCAACTGTTTAACTGTCACGGTTCATGAGATACAGCCTGGTGACAGACGGACAGAAAGCGGAGCCTTAGTAATAGGGTGCCGTTTTTCCTTTGGGTACGGAACCCTAAAAAGTTACATACGCGATAAATACCCGTTTAAATCAGTAATTATGGTATAGTTCAGTATTCGAAGTGCTTGTAGAGTTTGCTTAGTCATTCTTATGCGAGCGCCGAGCGGTCACTATTTGAATGGGAGACCGCTAGTGGCATTTTCAGCTGAGCGCTCTCGTGCTTCGGAAGGCACGCTAGGATGTCGGTCAAGAGATCTTTGGTCGCCCTAAAACCTGACATCAGAGTTGACCATACAAGTAAACTTTATAAATTTTAAGTAAGTATCTAAGGTAGGTCTACTTTTAACAGAACAGTTAGGTTACTCAATGACAGTTTTTACTTAACCGATATATGTCTCTATCTCTCTCTCTCTCTTTAATTTTACCTAAACCTTACCACAGATAAGATAATACTATACGTACTAATAACTAGTAACCTTACCGATAAAAGTTGTTCTGAAGGTTTAAGGTAGGAACCTTAAGAACATATAGTCGTATATTTATTTTTAAATTGATGTCATAACCAGGGCCGTTGTCAGGGACTAGGGTGGGGATAATATATACATACATAATTAACACTAAAACACCCTGAGAAACCAGCATCAAGTCAAGTTCATCAAGCCATCGGTGGGCCACATAACCATTAAATATTTTATAAAAAGTTTGGTGCTATAAGAATGCATTCTCATATTATATATTGCTTCTAACCGCGGCCCTGGCCAGAAAGCCTTGATAACTGTTTATGCCTCTTTGTTACCTGATCTCGGGTAACTGGCCACAAAGACGTCGTCGCGTCTTAGCGGCATATTGTAGATGTGACTCGCTTCCTGCTTGAACTTGTTGGGGAAGAAGTAGCCTTTCGGGCCCACCTGCACGAACCCGGTGTGCTCTCCTGAAAAAAAAACAGTTATTAAACGAACCTAAAATAAAACAGCGAACGAAACTGTGGGAAACATCGAATCTGTCTTCTCTTTGAGATGACGGCAAATGCGAGGTGCATCACTAGAGCGTCTTTATTTTCTGAATATCTCAGCTTCTCATTTTGAATGTGAAATTATCTGCAAAGTGGGCCGTGGGCAATTTCTCTTTTACCTTTTCAAGCTTACGAGAAAGAAAAGGAGACCGCTTTCTTTATTTTGTAGTTTACCTAATGCTCTAGCAAAAGAGCCAATTAGGCGCATCAGTTTGAAATTGCTCCAACTCATTCAAAAATGTTACAATTTAAACGTAATTTAGTTTCTTTATTGTTATGTATTCCAAAAGGATCATTAAAAAAAACAACCAGCCTTGTTTCTTGCCTTTCTTTGCTGGCTTGGTCGCGAAGGAACAGGCAGTAAAATTGACGTTTCAAAGTGACGCTTGTGATTTAATTGAATAAAAGATTTTGACTTTTACTATATTTTTCTCAAAAGTTAGATAAATCTGAAATGAACTGCTATGTCCAATTATAAATTCGATTGTAAAGGATAGATCATTCGAGCGTGTCCAATCAATTTTATGATTGGCTTCATTACCGAGAACCTTGGTGCAATATGCAATAATAAATTCGAAGGTATGGACGTGCGCGAGAACTGTTTCCTGGGCGTATAGCCTTCACTGGTTTAGGTACTGGATTTTACAAGAATATATTTTTTTAAAATAAAATCTTGTTGTAGTACAGATAAATAAAACTCAATAATCTCATTAAAGCAGACGCGTTTTATACAAGAAAGTAGAGATCACAAACATAACAAAACTGTGCTCGATACATTAACGCCAGTTTCTCAAACGTTGATCATAAATTATTTATTGTCGTCGTAACTTTTAATTAAATATTTGATCATGATAAAAAAAATTGTTTGTTTAATACATGCAATAAAAAAACGAGTGTATTTTATAAAATTGTTCAATTACAAAATTGTCTACACGTCTGTAGGTCGATCAGTCTATATTCATTCTGGACAGACGCACATCGCACTCGCACATTAACGTTTAAAAACACAGAACATAACAAACAATTGTTTTTTTGTGTGTTGTGGTTTAAAAATATACGATCTATCCTTCTCTCTTTCTATCTTCACTAACTTATATCTCCCTTAACTTCCGTTCGCACTTTTCCTAACGCATTCACCAGCTTACTCCCCAAGTCAAGCGTGCGTAAGAAGTTTTACTTCAAAAGCAGTTGAACCAAACGATCTCTATAGCTGTTTCTTTTAAATACTGGTATTCTTCCAGAGTTGAAATACCATTTCAAATGATAAAGTCAGTCTTCTAATTATTGTTCGAGCTACTGGCGGAAGTGTTATTTATGAACCCATTTACTAGGTACATTAGGTTATCTGTTTTATAACGCAATATATTTTATGAAAAGGTCACTGTTCTGATTTTGTAAACCCGTGACCAACATAGATTATACTGCGACTACATATGATTTTAATCCAACATTTAAAGCCAGAGAAATAATGTCCTAGTCGTTTTTCGATTATAGCGGACCTTTCACATACTAATTATAATCTATCGTGAGCTCATTATATGGCTCAACAAACCGAATTTGGTTTTGAATACCCTGTCTGTCGCATGACAGAACTAATATAATATAACTATCTGACATACCAATCTGCTTCTATTGAATAATTTTATTATGTTTGCAAAATATTGTTATGATACTTTTATCAAAATGAATATAGGTACCTACATATACTTATATATATGTACCTATTCAACCTGTTTTGTTATGTAGGTACCTACGACACCGGAATTGTACTAATCGATATTAGAGGCAAGTTTTTGGCGATTAATCGTGAGATATGGAGGAACATGGGGGAGATCTTTGCCCAGCAGTAGGAATAAAAGAAAGGTGGGTTTAAATACCGGTAGCTATAATCGATACATTTCCAATAGGAAGGAGGTTGCTGCGGAAGCTGCTGCAGTGGCGGATGCTGCCCCTGCATCACAATTTACACTTGCTGCACCAAGATTTGCTAATTACCAAACGAAGGCCGGTTGCGCTGTTGGCGCATAGGCGAACCATGGTGTCTGTGCGGTCAGCGTGATAATGCCAGTATGTCTTGAATATACTTACGTGGCGTTCCGTGAAATAAACCTATTTAATAAGCGTAAAAACACAAATTTTCTATGGTAATGAATTTTAAAAAACCTATTTTATAACAATACTAGCCATTAGAGTATATGTTAATATCGTACATAACAAACACGTAGATAGAGCCGCGTTGGACTAGTGGGATGTATGTACCCGACTTCCGATTAGCGCCTAGACAATCTAGGACAGGTATAAAGATTGAGTTACAGACTGGAGACCCCTTAGATAGGTACGTATCATTTCCACTCTGTCAAAGTACGTCGCTGTTCTGACTAAGTGACGTAACTGACATTTTAGAAAATATTACTAAAAGTCGTAAGTGTACTTAGGACACTTCGAATGATTTAAAATTTTAAGATACGTCAAACATACATCTTGATATAGGTAGAAGATACAGATACGCCGATTAGACAGATCGGTTCGTCTTCAAAAGTAGATAAAAGTAACATTACAAATGTTAGTTACGCCAAAATGTCGGTTACGTCACTTAGACAGAACAGCGACGAGTAGGTACAAGATCATGTGATCTACTACGTTATTAAAAACTACTTTAAAATCGATTCCCTCCGCGCTCCTCGTTGTTGACCAATTTGTAAACAAACTTATCTGAGTAGGGCCTACTTTGTTAGCCTTCGCATACCTAGCTATGTACTTACGTACTCGTACCTAATAGTTTGTTATGGTTCACTGACTGACACTTATTTAATACTACCTTACCTTGGTATTTATCACAGAATAAGAACACAATATATAATATTAACTAGTGGTTCGCCCCGAACTGAGATCTCGCAAGTCTCGCATAAAAACAAAAAAATATTATTTGTAATCTTTGACTATCAAAATAGTGCCACGAAATACAGAACCAAATGACTTGACCTACAGTTTCATTGAAATTACAGGTAACGGGAGTTCATGTTAATTGACTACTCATTTTTGGGGTAGAGATTGCAGTTCTTCTGGATTCTGACTTTTGCCTATATGTGTGTCACTAAAACTACACGCATACCAAATTTCAGCACTGTGGCGCACTGGTGTATCCTGTGAATTTTGTCAAAATTCAGTTTTTATTATGGCTAATAACTTAAAAACTACAAAGTCTAAACTAAAAATAAAAATGGGGTCAAAATGTACTCACAAAGACCTTTTATTAGACATGCCACTTGGCCGTATAGTCCCATTTTGTTTTTTTTTACCCCTCTTGAATCCCAATATGACAACAACCCTTCCACATTTTTAGCTCATTTAATCACACCAAAATTATGCCAACTACCTACCTACTTCCCAAATTTCACGATGATCGGATAAACGCATCGAAAGTTATCTTCGGACAAACAAACATTATACAAGGCCGATTTGCCCAAGTTGATTTGGAGATCTCGCTTCACTCGATCAATCAATAAGGTCGTCCATTGGCCTATGATTTAAACATAATTTTTTGTTCTATGTTTATTTATATTTTAATGGTTTGTAATAAAAATATTATCTATCTATCTATGTATCTAATCACACAATTGTATTTAGCATAGATACAGATGACCTCAATTTATTAAAATTTGAAAAACCTAGTCTAATGGACACTACCTGATAGCAACTCTGTTTGTACGCGTGTAGCAAATAAATAGGTTTTATCTACCAAAATATGACTATTTCTTAATTTATTAGGAGGAACGAAAATATCTACTAATTGCACAAGATTGCAATTAGCAGATGCAATCAATAAATTTAAACGTCAAATCAATAAAAAAAGTGTCGCCCCGGGATTGTCGACAGAAGTGAAAACTTGAACAATTACGAGATACTTATATATAAAGGTGTCGGTATATAAGTATATTTGTATATAATTGTATACTATATTATACTATACTTACTTGTATTGGAAAAAACCCTTGAACTCGTGACACTGACAACAGTGTCACGAGTTCAATGGTTTTTTCCCATTTCAAAAAATGATCAACGCGCCTAAAGAAGTTTTCACTTCATAAATCAATAAATTCGAGCATAGCATGAGGCGGCCGGTAACACCGCGATTATATACCTAGGTAATAACTAGCTGACCCACCCGCGGCAACGCACGCGTGGTTTTTCAATAAAATAAATAGCACCCTTCTTTTACGCAGTCGGATAAAGAGTAGCCTGTGTCCCAATCCCATCCTACTAATTTTATAAACGCGAAAGTTTGTATGTATGGATGTTTGTTACTCTTTCACGCCGGAACGGCTGAACCGATTGCGATGAAATTTGGTATGTACGTAGATCATAACCTGGATTAACACATAGGCTACTTTTTATTGGCAAACTACGCGTGCGAAGCCGCTGGCAACAGCTAGTTTATAATATATCTATATAGCTAATTTCATCGAAATCAGTCCAGCCGTTTAGTCGTGAAATCGTAACAAACAGACTGAGTTTCTTTCAAATTAATAACCTGCTTGCTGACCAATCCGCAGCTTCGCACGCGTAGTTTTTCAATAAAAACATTACCCTCCTTCTGCGCAGTTGGGTAAAAAGTAGCCTAAGTCACCCGGGGATAGTGTAGCTTCCCAACAGTGAAAGAATTTTTTAAATCGGTCCAGTAGTTTCGGAGCCTATTCAATATAAACAAACAAATCTTTCCTCTTTATAATATTAGTATAGATATACTATAACCATTCAAGAATGTTCCAACACTCGAGAATGGCGGGACCGATTTTGATGATCTTTGATTTGTTGGACTTGTCTCCGCCTCGAATAGCAGAATAACTATTAAAATATGTATTGGAAAAATTATGACGAAAATTCATTTTCTCTAATAGATGCAGCTAATGATGGCCGATTCACAATTCTACCGGTAACGTACATTAGCAGCCCGCGTCATATGCATGTAAAGGCGGTACGAAGTTCAGCGGGTCAGCTAGTATTAGATATAGATAAATAAAAAAAAATCCTAGACCTTTCACACACCGCCTATCAAGCCCTATTATATTATAAGTAGGTGAACAATTATTTATTTCAAATAAATAAGTTACCATTTAAAATCCTATACTACAACATCTCTTTGACCCAACCAGTGCTGCACTTTACCACTAGATCCTCTTCATCAAATGGATGTATAAGATAGATCTCAGTTATTTAATTATAAATAAAAAAAGGATCCACATACCTGTAAACTGCTTCATCAGCTCTTCAGCCAGCTTCGGTTCCACATCCCTTATCTCCAGAGGAAAGTTGTTATTCACAGCGTCTTCCAACATTTTGTAGACCACTTCAAAAGGCAGCGTAGTTCTTGAAGCCAAACCGTGTCCGTTGTAGGTAAACAAAGTGAAAGTGACCGATCCAAGCAACGAACGAAACCTGTGTGGGGCATGAGAGCTCGAACTAAACGGAATAAACGCTAGTACGGTCGGCCTATACTTTACTTTCGAGCTTCGCACAATGCGCCTTTTTATTCTGAACGCAATAAAACAAAAAGAAATCGTAACTGTTTCCGCGTCAACAATGTACCTACTTTGCAGAATGCAATTCATTTATAAATAAAAGAAACTAATTTAGTAAAATCTGAGAGAGCTCATGTGAGTTTTACAATAGATGTTCATCTATTGTAAAACTCACATGAAAAAATAAATACATATATGACTATATTAGATATGATAATAGGAAAATCTGTAGAGGCAATAAAAACTCCAAGTTGCTTGAAAAATAATGACAGATCTTTGCATTATCATCAAAATGACGATACAATAAATAGTAGATTATTAACCAAGGGGATAAAGCAGTGTCTTCTGTCGCGGGTGACGATTTAAATCGCGAGCGTAACGAAGGACTCGAGGTTTACTCCCGAGCGTAGCGAGGGTTTTAAAAACTTAAATCACGAGCGAAGCGAGGGATTTAAGACGAGTCCTGAGTGTAGCGAAGGATTTAAGTTCACCCAAGACTAAGACAGCTTTATCACCGAGGAAAATACTCTACTTTTCGTACCATTTGCGAAAAAATTAACACAATAATAATATGAGATAAGCATTTATTAAAAATAATGACAATTAAAAGTAAAAGTTAACATTCGAAACATTGGTCCAATTATTGATAGAGAGTTACATTTTTGTTTGGTACATTTATTGTTGATGAGAAACTCTCTCTATCAATAATTGGACCAATGTTTCGAATGTTAACTTTTACTTTTAATTGTCATTATTTTTAATAAATGCTTATCTCATATTATTATTGTGTTAATTTTTTCGCAAATGGTACGAAAAGTAGAGTATTTTCCTCGATGATAAAGCTGTCTTAGTCTTGGGTGAACTTAAATCCTTCGCTACACTCAGGACTCGTCTTAAATCCCTCGCTTCGCTCGTGATTTAAGTTTTTAACACCCTCGCTACGCTCGGGAGTTTTAATACCTCGAGTCCTTCGTTACGCTCGCGATTTAAATCGTCACCCGCGACAGAAGACACTGCTTTATCCCCATGGTTAATAATCTACTATTACATCAGGATAATATACCAATTCATGTAAACATTTTATAAAAAATAAATTACATGACCTACATGACAATTTATTTAGTTCTCCATATTACATATTAGATATAATAATAGGAAAATATGTAGAGGCAATAAAATTACCCAGTAGCTTTAAACCAAATCACAGATTTTACATTATCATCAAAATGTCGGTACAATAAATTGATTTACATCAGGATATACCCTTTATTAAAAAAAAATTACATGACCTAAATGACAATGTATTTAAGTAGCAAGTGATCTTTCTGTTACCTAAGAAGATAAACATAGCCAAGAGGCTATGTTTATCGTATGTACCAATGAAAAACTTTTATTTACCTTTCAGACCACATAACATAAAAAACAATATTGTTTTTTGTGTTCTGTGTTTCAGACGCCATAGCAAGAGATAGATAGATAGTGTAGCACGAATATGCAGGACTCGAACCAACTAATTGGTATCAAAGCCGTCGCTGGTTCTTCTACTTCATGAAGGCCTCCGTGGCGCAGTGGGAGAATGCCCGGCTGAGACGCAGGAAGTTGCGGGTTCAATTCAAACAAATGTGCATTGCGTTTGCCTAGGTATCATTTTTATGTAGGTATATTATGTACCTAATTTATCAGTTATCTGGTTCCCATAACTTTGCTTAGTTTGGGCTAGATAGCGGTGTGCGAAAGAAATGTCTAGCAATATTGCATCATCATCATATCAACCAGAAGACGTCTACTGCGGAAAATAGGCCTAGATTCTTGTGTGTAAATTATAATGAAGATAAACCTAAATTGTCTTGTGTTTGATATATAATCCGTTATAGAAGTGCTTCGTGTAGGTAGAGAGTGATATAACCCATCTAGGTTGGTCACTCTCAGCGGGAAGACGTTTTGTTTGAATTTTCATGTTTTTGTGTGCCTACTAATTTAGCCTTTAAGTTCATTATAACTATGTGAATGTAGCATTGACATCTGACCGTTGGCTTGCTAGGGATCTGGTTTCCATGTCAACTTCCGGAAATCCTATTCCCCGAATCTGTACTTCAATAGTGGATCTTGTAGTCCGATTTTTTATATTCATATAACATTATTTATCCTCATAATCATCATATCAGTCAGAGGACGTCCATCACCATCATCATCATCATGCACACCCTGACTTCACCCACTGCTAGATATAGGCCTCCCCAAGTTTGTGCCATCCGCCACGATCCTGCGCTAGTCTCACCCATTGACGGCCCGTGACTCTAACGATGTCGTCCACCCATCTCGCTGCCGGACGTCCTACCCTTCTACAGCCATTCCTCGGCCACCATTCAGTTGCTAGTTGCTACCCTGCTCCACCTGTCATCACCATGTCTTGCCAAGTGTCCCGCCCAAGACCATTTGAGCTCCATAACTCGATTCCCAACGTCATGAACCTTCGTTCTTCTACGAATCTCGACGTTTCGAACTCTAAGAGGACGTCCACTTCCTTCCAACCGAATTTCCAGAGCAACAGCTTGTGCAGCTTACACTCCCAGCTACATAAAATATAATTGCAATCTTATTGCAATAAATGATATCGTTGAATGGATATAGTTTGACTGCAGACGTAGCCAGCTAAATCCCGCCGCCACTGCACTAGGAGCTAACTAACTTTTATAAAGACTGCAAACGACGTTAGATAAGCTTGCAATCTAGTAACTAGTTACTCAAGATATCAATCAAATCAAAGTAAATATATTTGTTTGTGAAGTAGATTTGACGAGCTAACCGTTCTGTTCTGTAACTCGTTTATGACCTCGTTAAGATCTATAATAATTAATAGGGCAAGCGACTTCCTAGAATACACCTAATAATATTTACACTTAGTAAATAATATCTACCGTCATATGTATCTAATCGCAATGTAAACAGAACCTTTGTTTAATTGTAATTATATTAGTTCTAAGGAAGAAATCATCTTCCATATTGCGTCTTACAGTTCGTTATGAACATTGAATTAAGAGGTTTTCTTTCAGTGAAATTATATCAATCAAAATCCAGATAAACATGACCCGATTACAGGAAACATAAAAAAGTCTATCTAGAATTATTTTTAAAAATGTATCTTTAAGTTTACTTGGTTATGAATCGCTTATCTAGACGGCGCTGCTAAATGAACTTATATTATAGGTAGCTACGGAACCCTCGGTCCGCGAGTCGCACTTGTGCTCAGCTTCCAATGAAAAATGCTTTCTTGTTGTTGCAATCTATACTAATATTATAATGAGGAAAGATTTGTATTTTTGTGTGTACCTATGTTTGTAATGGATAAACTCAAAAACTACTGGTCTGATTTCAAAAATTCTTTCACCATTGGAAAGCTACATTCACCCTGAGTAACAATAGGCTATTTTTTACCCAACTGCGCAAAGGAGGGTAATGTTTTTATTGAAAAACTACGCGTGCGAAGCTGCGGATTGGTCAGCTAGTTCATTAACGAATTGATAAAATTAGCTTAGCACTATAAAATACATGGTGCTGGAGAAGAATGCTTGGGTTATAATGGACAGAATTCCGTACCAATCAGTCTATACTTCAAGAACTTGGCATCAAGCAGCATCTCTCTTCCACGGTACAATCTCGCATCCTCACCTTCTTTGGACACGTGTCGCGGCGCGGCGAGCACCATTGAACGCTTAGTGGTGCAGGGGAAGTAACAACAAAAATATAACCGACTTCAGATAACAGAAAAAAAAAACTATCGAATAAAAAAAGAATTTTGAAAAAAGGTCCACAATTGACGGAGAAATCGGTGAACATACATACAAAAAAAAATATACAGTTGAACATAGAACCTCCTCCTTTTTTGAAGTCGCTTGCGCGCGTGGCAGATCGCCTATCATTTATGTATGAGCCATATATAAGATGGACGGATCAAATAAAGGCTGCCATAGATGTTCCTTTGAACGAATGTGTCAGAAGAGCATTGGTGCCAGAAGAGTGGCGAAGGGTAGTTAAGCGCGCCGACACCCTGACATGACGTCCACGACCACTCTGCCAAGAGTGCTACGACTAAGAAGACGATAAAATACATTCCACACCACACACACACTAACACTGTACACACAAACAACACACCCTCACTCCAAATGCGATCAAGCGATACATACATAGATACATTGTAGTTCAATATTCGCTTCGTATCCTAATCACACAAAATCTGTAACAGGTACTCAGTTAGGTAGTTGAAGTGCCACTATTCCTTAAAATAGTTTATTTATTTCTAAGTAGGTATGTTATACCTACAGGCGTTATACAGGCGGGCTACTTTGCCGCGTCAGATTTTAAATGTTTAAGAATTAGGTACATAATGTAGATTCAATTTGGATTAAGTTCAGTGGTATGTTCATTAGTACAAAATATACGGTAAGGTAACTGTGAATTTAAGTATATAAAAAGTATATTATATAAAAAATAAACTGAAATGAACTGAATTTATTTCTGCCAGTATTTATAGATAGGCAAAAACACCAAGAGGATCCAAGAATAGAATCACTACATAGTAGGTATAAAACAAAGTCGCTTCCCGCTGTCGTCTGTCCCCATGTATGCTTAGATCTTTAAAACTATGCAACGGATTTTGGATGCGGTTATTTTTAATAGATATAATGATTCAAGAGGAAGGTTTATATGTATAATAAATGCATAATATAGTAAAGAAACACTGATAATTTTAGAGGTTTCTAATGTGATGTCGTAAATATTCATAATACTCTTTCAAGAGTAACTAACCTCTAAAGAAAACATGTTTGTATTGTCTAACAACAAAAAAGCTGTGAACGTTGTATATAAAGTAAAGACATTCTGTAGTATATTTAGTATCAGCATTGCACCCGTGCGAAGCCGAGGCGGGTCGCTAGTTAAATATAAAACACGTTTATTTGTACACCATATAATAACAGTAAAATAAATAATGCTGGACATTTCACACAGCGCCATCTAGTCCCAAACTAAGCAAAGCTTGTACCGGAATCAGATACCTAAGTGATGTTTATTTTTTTATAAATACATACGTATAGTATATAGAGAAACAACCAGACCCGAAACAAATATCTGTAGATCATGCAAACATTTTTTCCGTGGCGCAAATCGAATCTGCAACCTCCTGCGACGGCTATTCGCCCACTGCGCCACGGAGGTCGTCGGAAATACTTAATTATATCTTGTTAAATACTCTGTAGCTATCCTGACGTAATTATAATAATGTTTACTGCATCTCATAAATCTGCACCTATCATGTACCTAATTACCTATAGGTAGATCACTTATTATGTAGGAATTAAAAAGTTTCTTTTATGTACACAGTCAAGTTTGCCCTACAAATAAGTAAGTACCTATCTATCTCGTACTAAAGGCAGAGCCGGATTAACCCTATCGGGGCCCCTAGGCATTGCATTTCTCGGGGCCCCTTTCCTTTACCCTTTTTTTAAATATTTTTTTTCAATTACAAAAGTCGAGTCGATCAGATCGACTCTTGCTTTTTGCTTTCATTGAAATGATATTAATGAATAGATAAGTGATGATTCATGAGACCTGGATCATCACTCAACTATAACTATTATATGATTATGATTAGATGGAGTAGGAAAGAGAAATGAGATGCGACGCGGTTATTTTAAATTTGATCTTGTTAAATGCAATAAAATATATTGTATAACGAAAGAAAATATTTTTGTTAAGTTTAAATAGCAACTCTTCTTAGATACATATCGTTTAAAACATCTTGGAAGTTGACCTTTTCCAACACATCATTTTCAATCGCCATTATCGACAGTGATTTTAAACGGTTCTGTGATATTGTTGAACAAAGTCAGTTTTTTATTAATTTTAATTTTAAAAATTTCGTTTACCTGTGGTGTTTGATATCATCAGACATCTATATATTTGCAATGCTATTATTACATTCTGGAAAGTTAACTGTACCGCTTTTTACGAAAAAAAGATTTTACGCGTATGTAAAATATTTTTTTCTATGGCAACATTACCAGATGTAAATAATGAGGAATGTCATAAATGAAACGTTTTTTTCCTGGTGCGTGGCCCGCATCGACTAGGCCCCCGTGGGCCGCTAGTCGGTGCGGGGCCCCTAGGCAGTTGCCTAATCCGCCTTATGGATAATCTGGCCCTGACTAAAGGGAATGCAAATCGACAAGTTACCGTCCTTGATTAACGAAAGAGAATCGATTACTCGAATTTATAAATAAGTACACATGTACCTATCTATAAGTTTACGCAAATTTTTTTGTACCACTTTTATACCTTGTAGAAATCTCTTAGGCGCTACGTAGACCGCGTAGAATCTTCATAGGTGGCATTGTGTATTATCGAAATAGTCCATGATGCCATTTGATGACGCGTAGAAGCTTCGTAGACGCCGCATAGCTGTTTCGTAGAACTGCGTATATTTATAGAGCGAAGAGGTTTCGTAGACGGCCGGCGCGTAGATGGTGCGTTAATGTCATGTGGATCTTACTGGATGCCACGTGGATGGTGCGAAAGAGTTTCGTTGACGTTCGTAAGGATAATGAGTTTTATACTGAGCTTGGCTACTGGCTAGTAGGTGATAGTCAAACGTAAAAATACACAATAATTGACAGGACAAAGATAACCGCGTGCGAACGCCTACCCTGAAAATGTCGGCAGAAAATTCCTATCATACGTACCTACTATATTTTGTTAATCTATTGATGGCACAGGCCTCTCCGACCTCACAGAGTGACTGACCATCTAATTCGTTCGAAGCTGAGGCAGTGACTATGTACCTAAGGAATATTGAGTTGACATCATTGTTCTCTCAGATGCCACCTACATATTTTGCATGCCGATGTGTTTGGTGAAATATGTGAAACCTAAAATTAAATAAAAGAACTGATGTAACATATTTTACCTGGGTTCCCTGTATCAATGAAATTAGCCGCAGGGTATTTGCATCATCTGGATCTTTACGGAGACTTCGTAACTTCTTGCCGACTGCTACCAAGGTTACGCTTGCACAGACCCTTTTACTTCCAATCCTTGAGAAGAGAGTAAACTTGAGCGCCTTCAAAACCTCTGTATTCGGTTCATATTTGGCTTGCGCAAGTATGACCATATTTCTGATTTTCGCACAAAGCTCAAGTGGCTCTCCATCCGTCTTCGCCGGAATGCACACATACTGTCCCTTTTGTATAACATCCTTTTTAACCCTTCTATCTTAAGGAGCGTTTTGAGTTTCTCCACCAGGCTAATGATCGCAATTTGCGTTCTTCAGATTCCCTTCAACTTAAAACTCCTGTCCATACGACAGAGTTTTATAGTCGATCCTTCACTGTAACAGCCGTACGATTGTGGAACGCTTTGCCCCTCTCTATAAGAACATCCAAGTCTATTAGTAATTTTAAAACAAAAGTGCACACCCATTATCTGTCCTTGTGTTGAAGTTGTAGCTGCTTGTTAATTCATCATAACCACTTTTAGAGTTGCTTATTTAAATTAAATTTGTGTTATTACTGGTAATTTAGGTTTATAGTATGTAGATATGTTTTTAAATTTATATAGATGCACCGCCGTCATGTGTTACATTTTGATCCTGTCCATACAAAGGTTGTCTGGAAGAGATCGCTTTTAGCGATAAGACCGCCCATTGTACTAAATCTATTTGTAAGAATTATGTTCTGTATATTACTTTGGTGTACAATAAAGAGTTATCTTATCTTATTTTTTTCTAGTATAGGTACATAATTTTGTGTATTTTTTTTTGTTTCAATATTTTTTTCACATTCCCATTAGAGCCGCGCGGTTTTGTGTCCCATATCAGCAATACCGGTGAGGGAAAGCAGAGTGCTGCTCCTGAATCGGTCGGTTCTCCTAAAATACTGCGTTCTATTGCCCTCTGGCAAATCTTGAGTTTGGACTTCTGTAATTCAATGAGCGACCATGTCTGCGCACCGTCGCACAGTGAATTACCTAGAACTAGCCAGCTGGACAAAAGTCGATTCCTAGAATCGATTAAATCATAATCCTGTCTCATTAACCACACCTCAAAACTCAGAATTCCAGGTATAACACGTGCCTTACCCTTTGTAGCACACCGCCATAGTACTGGAAAGTGAGGTAATAAGGAAAATGCATTTATGCAAATAAATCAGTTGATAGTTTGCAGTGCTTACGACAACATCTTATGACCACTTGTGCTATTTATATTATTGTGAGTGTTATGGATTTTCTACTTGAAGGTATGTACTTTAAATTTCTTCATAAATTGGGATCATTTAACTTGTTGACGTTGATGTTTATAGGCTTTATAGAAATGGACATTTATATCGTGTAAATTTTTCTATTTAGTAACTTTCATCGAGTGTAACTTTTTTTATCCAAATATATCCAGGCCGTTATTTACGTATGTAATAGCCACAATATTTAACTTTAAAATGATATATAGTTTTGCCACCCCAACTCACCCCATTTTTTTCAATTATTTTTTTCAGAAGTTGTGATTTCGATTTCAAAAATCGATTTCTTTGAAGAATGGCGTAAACACAAGAAAGAGGACCGTAATTCAAAGCTCACAGAGTTTGTATTGAACAAAATCAACTGTTCAGATGTCACTCTTGATTCAAAGAAGAATATTTGTACGAAAATTTCAAGTATTTCTTCAAAATTTGCTGAAAAGTGGTCCGCATCGAAAAATACCCTCAATAGGTTTTTGAATAACAATAAGGATTGGTTAGAGGGTAATGAAATACAATTTGAAATTCAAGTACATCGCCCGTCTGCGTCTTCGTCATCTGGACCAAGTCGGACTACAGGCAGACCCAGAAAAGAATTTGACGAATCGTCATTCAAAACCAAAAAACGGAGGGTTGAAGATTTAGTGCAATCGCGAAGTGCTAGTGAGTTAACCATAGCCGCTGAAGTAGCCAATCGAGTATCTGGTCGAAGAAATGTAGCTAGTTCAATTCATAAAATATCTGACAACTCTCCAAAAGCTAAAACAACCAATGTTGCGTGTGGTGGTCGTCAATTGAGCAGTGATGAAGCTTTAGCTCATTATGTTGATGCTAAGTGTACCAGCCATAGTTACAAACAGACGCGTAAGGTGTCATTGAAGGCGGGACATCAGATATTTCCATCTTATCATAGTGTAGTTAAGTCTAAAAAAATGTGTTATCCTTTAGATGAGTATATTTCTGTGACGGAAACGCGCGCTGAAATTAATCTACAAGGCATTTTAAACAAAACTGCTGATCGTTTAATTGAAGCGCAAAGTGATGTTATAAGAAATGTTGTGTCTTCTAATTCATCCCTTACATTAATTAGCAAATGGGGCTGTGACGGCAGTTCAGGCCACAGTACCTATAAGCAAAGGTTCGAAGATGCTAATGCTACTGATGAATTCCTGTTCATGTTTTCATTAGTTCCTTTGAAATTATGTGACGGCCAACATATTATATGGCAAAATCCACGGCCTTCGTCAACTCTCTATTGCCGACCAATCAAATTTATTTTTTCAAAGGAAACTAATGAATTCACCAAAGCCGAAACCAACAAAGTCTTGGAAGAAATATCTCAGCTTCTTCCAACTATTTGTAATGTTGAAGAATATGAAATTACTATAAAACATGACCTCTTACTGACTATGACAGACGGAAAAGTATGTAACGCTTTGACTGACACACGCTCCCCTCAAAAATGTTATATATGTGGTGCTACCCCGACAATGATGAATGGTGATTTAAAAGACGTAGTCGTTAATAAAGAACATTACGGTTTTGGTTTGTCTACTTTACATGCATGGATACGTTGTTTTGAGTGTTTACTACATATTAGTTATCGTTTGGATATAAAAAAGTGGCAAGCTAGGGGCGCTGACGATAAAATTAGTGTAAAGTTACGTTCAGAGAAAATTAAGTTAGATTTTAAAACTCAGATGGGGCTTATTGTAGACAAACCAAAACCGGGTTATGGTAACACAAATGATGGTAACACTGCACGTAGGTTTTTTATGAATCCGGAACTAAGCGGTGAGATTACAGGATTGGATGTTAATTTAATTAAAAAAATGTGTATATTACTTCGAACATTATCTTCTGGGTATGATATTAATTGCATAGAATTTGAAAAAGTTTGCTCTGAGACTCGATCTCTTTACCTTAGTCTGTATCCGTGGTATAATATGCCTGTTACTGTGCATAAAATCTTATTACACAGTACAGAAGTCATCCAAAGCTGTATTGTTCCAATCGGACAGCTATCGGAGGAGGCTCAAGAAGCCCGTAACAAAGACTGTCGTAGATTCCGAGAGCATCATAGCAGAAAACAGTCACGTATTGCCACGAATACAGATTTATTATATATGCTGCTGATAACATCTGATCCTGTAATCAACTCGCTTAGGGAAATTCCTAAGAAAAGACCTGAAAAATTGCCCGCAGAAGTGCTAAGCTTGATAGTTCCGCCTTCCATACCTACTACACATCAAGTACCACGTGAAGTTACTTTATGTGAGGAGAACGATTATGTGGTACCTGATTCGTCTAACTGTGACAGCGATGATGAATCATCTGACGATTTCTATTTGTAATTTATTATAATAGTAGATATTATTATAGTTAAGTAATTTAAAGTGGGTGTAGTAATACACCTCTGCCACCCCTTCGGGGAATAAGGCGTGATGATATGTTATGTTATGTTAAGTAATTTAAGTTAAGTTTTTTAAATTGTGTAGATATATAATTTAAATTATTTCGTTAATATGTATTCTTCTAGACTTCTATTTTCAATAAATTTTTATTTCGTACTAAGTTTTTGTATTTTACCACATAACGCAAAAAAAATGATTCAGTATATGTTATTATGGCTGTAGCGATCATGTGAACCCATAAAATAATTTTGTCCAGCTACCATGTTCTAGACGATTCACTGTGCGTCGTCGGTTAGTATGGGTAGGATAGGTACACGTGTCGATGAGTTGGCGTTTTACCTTGTTACCACAAAAAAGATAAAACAACTATTTATCGCGTGTTTAAAAAAATCTTTACCAATTTTTGTATATAATATTTTTAACACACACAACAGTGTTAAATTTTTTGTGTGTTAAAGAAAGGTCGCCTTTATATGTTCATCATCATCATTATATCATTCCTAGAACGTCCACTGCTGAACATAGGCCCTTCCCTTTTTTCCAGAGCGACTGATCTTGTGTGCTCTGCACCCAACGGCTCCCAGCGACCTACGCTGCGCTTTCCAGTGCGAGGTCTCCACAAGAATATTTCTGCCCCAACGGTCGTCAGTTCTTCCAGCTACGTGCCCGCCCACTGCCACTTCAGCTTGCTAAACCTTTGAGCTATGTCGGTGAGTTGTCGGTGTTTCCATGTTCGATTATCTTCAATTAATTAATTAGGAAAGTGCAATTTAATACTATACTTAATCAAGTTACAACCACCAATTTATTTTTCCTTTGCAAAAGACTGAAGTCTTTTGATTTACGCGCGCTTTTATTTAAAATGAAAAACATTTATTTAACACGACATGACATACACAAGAAACCAAGTAACAGATGGTGGGATACCAAGACTTCTGGCTAATTACCTTAAGAAGCCGGCGAACCCCGAGCGCAACTTCAATTCGGCCGCGTCAAAAACTTCGGCCTGAATATCGCTATCCCTGTTTAGTGACGAAGTTTAGCCACGCAGAGCGACAGTGATAGCAATAGAACGATTCTAAATTTGATTAGATTTTGACCGTGTTCCGTAATATCAAAAATGATGACTGATAACTTGTTGTTTTTAATACGAAACAATTAGGTTGAAAACAGGTCTTTTATGACGTAAAAACATGCAGAATGCGATACGCTTCTATTTCATTTTAGGTAAGTATTTTGATCTAATATATGGTTGGGAACCTAGATAAATACTATTCAAATTAAAATAATACCTTATTAAGGTAGAAATATGCTCCAATTAGAAATGATCTTGGTACTACATGTTGTATGGGCGATTTTCCTCCGGTCTCCCAATCTGCACATAAAATATGACAAAAATGCCAGAAGTCAAGAAATTCAACTAAGTAAATGCTTAGATAACATGCAACTTTCAACTAAAAATTAAAAATAGTCGCGCCAAAATGGCGCCAGCTCAGCACGTGCTAAGTAAAAACTTAAGGTAGGTTAAAAACGTACCTACTTAACGCTGGTATTCTGCTATTAAGCTAGTATATTTTAAATATACTTAATATTGAATAAAAAAATTTGGTAAGCCTATATAAATACGGGATTGTCGGTGCTTCTAAATAAAATTAGGTAGGTTTATTCCGCTTATGTTCTAAGCACAGAGCTTTATTTAGAATATTCAAGTTGAACAGGTACAAGTTACAGCAAAAGAACGCCCGATTAAATGAAATATCATATTATTCGGTGTTAGGGAACCGAAGATCAGTGTCCTTCAGGTTCTTCTTCATCCAACGATTCGCCTCCTGCTCCATTTCATCGTCGAAGTACTGGCACCAGCCACCAACTTTACCTGGAATTACAAATATCGAGTCACTTTTCTAGTTTCCATCGGTCTTAGCCCATATCCACCCACTGCTGGGTAATAGGCCCCCCATCATTTTAGGGTTCCGAACAAAAACGACTTTTTTATTTTTACTATCAGCCATTCGTGGCTAATCCGTTAGGAATTTATCCAGCTCGTCCCGCCATCTACATTTCGGTCTGCCGCGTCCCTTCTCGCTGGGTCAGGACGGCACTCGGTGGCAATCCTTGCCCACAGCTCACTTGGCATGCGACAGGCATGCCCAGCCCAGTTCCACTTCAGCTGAGCGGCTTTGGTGGCTACGTCAACAATATTCGTCTTTGAGCGCAGGTCAGTGTTCTTAAATAAAATAAATAATGCTGAACATTTCACACAGCGATATCTAGCCCTAAATGGGAACCAGATAACTGATACAATACTTATATACCTATAGCTTTTTTAAATACATACACAGAATATATTGAAAAACACCCAGACCTGGAACAAATATCCGTAGATCATAAAAATATTTGTTACACTTTGTCCGTCCGTCTGTCACAGCTGATCAACTCAGCAACTAGTGAACCTATCGTCTTAAAATTTGAAATAGTAGGCGCGGTAGAACCTGATTTGTTTAAGTCTAGGCCAATTTCATACAAAAATTGTGATCAAGTGCGCACTTTTATATTGTAAACCTAGAACTAAGAACAAAAATACAATCCATTCTGCTGAATACCGAGCTTATCATTTTTATTTAATGTTACTTGGAGATGGAACAAGCTCCAAACCAACCTGACGTTAAGTAGTAACCATCACCTATAACAGATAACTGCCTCGTAGGTCACGCATCTTAGAAATGTACCGTACGTTGCACTGCCTTGCGTCCATCAACATGAGGCAAACAAGTGCCTGTAATTTCACCGGCAACCCTTCAAACCGAAACACAGCAATGCTGCTTGGCGGCAGAAATAGGTATGGTGGCAGTATGGCAACATGCTGTAGCAAATGCTGAGCTGAGGACCCTTACGCCAACACATTTAAAATTTTTAGATAGATTATATTTATTGTGTCATTTGTGGTGGTCTGAACAAATATTTTTGCTTTCTTTCTTTCTTTCTAGTACTTCCCGGGCGAGCCCTTTCACAAGAAACTCTACTATACATTGGAACCCGGGGTAGGTACTCTACGGTAACCGTGAATCTGAGTAGGTATGTATATACATAAAACAAAGTCGGGTTAGTACATCATTAATAACTCAAGAACGGCGAGACCGATTTTGACGATCTTTGATTTGTTGGATTTGTCTCCGTCCCTAATAGCAGAATAACCACAGACCAATATAATTTAAATAGACTGACACTCTCAAACAAGATAATGCAACTCGATATTTGATTACCTGCTAGGACGCGAGATGTCGCTAAGAGTTATAAATCGTAAAAAATAGATGCCAACCTTTAGCTTACCACCGCTCATAATGGTAGAAGAAAAATAGATGGCGCTATTTCCAATTACACGTGCGCACAGTGAATTACCTAGAACTAGCCAGCTGGACAAAAGACGATTCCTAGAATCGATTAAATCATAATCCTGTCTCATTAACCACACCTCAAAACTCAGAATTCCAGGTATAACACGTGCCTTACCCTTTGTAGCACACCGCCATAGTACTGGAAAGTGAGGTAATAAGGAAAATGCATTTATGCAAATAAATCAGTTGATAGTTTGCAGTGCTTACGACAACATCTTATGACCACTTGTGCTATTTATATTATTGTGAGTGTTATGGATTTTCTACTTGAAGGTATGTACTTTAAATTTCTTCATAAATTGGGATCATTTAACTTGTTGACGTTGATGTTTATAGGCTTTATAGAAATGGACATTTATATCGTGTAAATTTTTCTATTTAGTAACTTTCATCGAGTGTAACTTTTTTTATCCAAATATATCCAGGCCGTTATTTACGTATGTAATAGCCACAATATTTAACTTTAAAATGATATATAGTTTTGCCACCCCAACTCACCCCATTTTTTTCAATTATTTTTTTCAGAAGTTGTGATTTCGATTTCAAAAATCGATTTCTTTGAAGAATGGCGTAAACACAAGAAAGAGGACCGTAATTCAAAGCTCACAGAGTTTGTATTGAACAAAATCAACTGTTCAGATGTCACTCTTGATTCAAAGAAGAATATTTGTACGAAAATTTCAAGTATTTCTTCAAAATTTGCTGAAAAGTGGTCCGCATCGAAAAATACCCTCAATAGGTTTTTGAATAACAATAAGGATTGGTTAGAGGGTAATGAAATACAATTTGAAGTTCAAGTACATCGCCCGTCTGCGTCTTCGTCATCTGGACCAAGTCGGACTACAGGCAGACCCAGAAAAGAATTTGACGAATCGTCATTCAAAACCAAAAAACGGAGGGTTGAAGATTTAGTGCAATCGCGAAGTGCTAGTGAGTTAACCATAGCCGCTGAAGTAGCCAATCGAGTATCTGGTCGAAGAAATGTAGCTAGTTCAATTCATAAAATATCTGACAACTCTCCAAAAGCTAAAACAACCAATGTTGCGTGTGGTGGTCGTCAATTGAGCAGTGATGAAGCTTTAGCTCATTATGTTGATGCTAAGTGTACCAGCCATAGTTACAAACAGACGCGTAAGGTGTCATTGAAGGCGGGACATCAGATATTTCCATCTTATCATAGTGTAGTTAAGTCTAAAAAAATGTGTTATCCTTTAGATGAGTATATTTCTGTGACGGAAACGCGCGCTGAAATTAATCTACAAGGCATTTTAAACAAAACTGCTGATCGTTTAATTGAAGCGCAAAGTGATGTTATAAGAAATGTTGTGTCTTCTAATTCATCCCTTACATTAATTAGCAAATGGGGCTGTGACGGCATTTCAGGCCACAGTACCTATAAGCAAAGGTTCGAAGATGCTAATGCTACTGATGAATTCCTGTTCATGTTTTCATTAGTTCCTTTGAAATTATGTGACGGCCAACATATTATATGGCAAAATCCACGGCCTTCGTCAACTCTCTATTGCCGACCAATCAAATTTATTTTTTCAAAGGAAACTAATGAATTCACCAAAGCCGAAACCAACAAAGTCTTGGAAGAAATATCTCAGCTTCTTCCAACTATTTGTAATGTTGAAGAATATGAAATTACTATAAAACATGACCTCTTACTGACTATGACAGACGGAAAAGTATGTAACGCTTTGACTGACACACGCTCCCCTCAAAAATGTTATATATGTGGTGCTACCCCGACAATGATGAATGGTGATTTAAAAGACGTAGTCGTTAATAAAGAACATTACGGTTTTGGTTTGTCTACTTTACATGCATGGATACGTTGTTTTGAGTGTTTACTACATATTAGTTATCGTTTGGATATAAAAAAGTGGCAAGCTAGGGGCGCTGACGATAAAATTAGTGTAAAGTTACGTTCAGAGAAAATTAAGTTAGATTTTAAAACTCAGATGGGGCTTATTGTAGACAAACCAAAACCGGGCTATGGTAACACAAATGATGGTAACACTGCACGTAGGTTTTTTATGAATCCGGAACTAAGCGGTGAGATTACAGGATTGGATGTTAATTTAATTAAAAAAATGTGTATATTACTTCGAACATTATCTTCTGGGTATGATATTAATTGCATAGAATTTGAAAAAGTTTGCTCTGAGACTCGATCTCTTTACCTTAGTCTGTATCCGTGGTATAATATGCCTGTTACTGTGCATAAAATCTTATTACACAGTACAGAAGTCATCCAAAGCTGTATTGTTCCAATCGGACAGCTATCGGAGGAGGCTCAAGAAGCCCGTAACAAAGACTGTCGTAGATTCCGAGAGCATCATAGCAGAAAACAGTCACGTATTGCCACGAATACAGATTTATTATATATGCTGCTGATAACATCTGATCCTGTAATCAACTCGCTTAGGGAAATTCCTAAGAAAAGACCTGAAAAATTGCCCGCAGAAGTGCTAAGCTTGATAGTTCCGCCTTCCATACCTACTACACATCAAGTACCACGTGAAGTTACTTTATGTGAGGAGAACGATTATGTGGTACCTGATTCGTCTAACTGTGACAGCGATGATGAATCATCTGACGATTTCTATTTGTAATTTATTATAATAGTAGATATTATTATAGTTAAGTAATTTAAAGTGGGTGTAGTAATACACCTCTGCCACCCCTTCGGGGAATAAGGCGTGATGATATGTTATGTTATGTTAAGTAATTTAAGTTAAGTTTTTTAAATTGTGTAGATATATAATTTAAATTATTTCGTTAATATGTATTCTTCTAGACTTCTATTTTCAATAAATTTTTATTTCGTACTAAGTTTTTTTATTTTACCACATAACGCAAAAAAAATGATTCAGTATATGTTATTATGGCTGTAGCGATCATGTGAACCCATAAAATAATTTTGTCCAGCTACCATGTTCTAGACGATTCACTGTGGTGCGCGATAATATTATTGCGACGTTGTGACCTTTTCGTTCTGCGAGGTTGCCGCTCTTCAGTTTCGTTAAAACTTTAGTTTCTAGCATTTTTAGAGATTTGCGCACATTAACTCAGAATTGGCAGAACATGAAAGTTTCCGTCAAAATAGGGATTTTTTGAGGAAAAGAAAGGATAGATATCTTTTATTCAATCATTACATACGTCTATGATCGTACATTTATCACTTAAATGCGGAAATACCTACATATTTGTAAAATAAGAATACGTATTTATAATGATGTACAGATAAGTAGAACACTTTTTGAAAGAAAATAAAATTAATTTGTAAGTACCCGGCAAATGCATACCTACTACAAGATAATACGTTCTATTAATTTGAACTAGAAACATAACTACTAAAATAATGAACACAATACGTACACAATATGTACACACGGCTACATATCAAGCTATATATTTCCATTATAAACTGACCTCTCATTCGACGAAAAGCCTACACAATGCGAGGTCGGCTTATACTGGAACTGTATAGCTTGATATGTAGCCGTGTGTACATACATTATGTACAATAAAATATCGACTTACTAGTCGCGACTTTTGAGAAGTGAGGTTTGGCAACACAGCATGTAAAAAAATTAGGTACAAAAAGCGTGACTTTGCTTATCTGTCAATGTCAGTCAGGTCACGGTTCTCTTTTGTTCTCTTTGTTTCGAACTTTGTGTTAAACGCCATCTAGGTAAAAACGATGTGCTACCTTCCCACGCCATCTGTGATTATGATTAAGCATATGAAAGTGGTAAATCATCAATATAAAATAAAATCATTAAATCTTATTTTATGGACAATATTACTTATTCTACTAAATATTGAAATTATTTGGTGTGTTTTAGTGGAAGTTTATTTTTATTTGTTGGTTGCAATGGCCGCTATGAAAGTTTCCAGGTTTCCAGGCGTCATCTACAAATAATACGGGATTTTGAGCTTTTTGCGGGCTACGATTTCTTATATGGACATTGACAGTCTATTGATATTACTAGTCTCTGGAATAAATATTAAAATATATGAACAATTCTAGCAAAAAAAAAAATTATGAACAAATTCATTTTTTCATACATAGATGCAGCCGATTGACAATTCTACCGGCTACGTACATTGGCAGCCCGCGTCATATGTATGTCAAGCTAGCTAATAAATAAAATAGTACCTTTTCTGATAAATGTTTCCCTGGAATCCAGCATGTCAAGTTCTCTCAGGTTTTCGTTGTTGACAGATACATTGTTCTTGAAATTGTCGAAGCTCAGATGTTCGCAGAGCCGCTCCGTCTGCTCCCGCGACACCTCCTTGCCGAGGAACTCGCCAACTCGCCGAATAACCGCGGGTAGATCCTTCACAATACATAATTAAATGAGTTACGAACTGTTTTATACAATTTATTTATTTGAACATAACACAAATACAACTAAAAAACGAACACAGATAAAACACAATAATTGTAATAGTGGGCGGTTATTTGGCAATGGCCCCCACACTAGACTCGGGGCCTGTATCGTGGGAACCGTTGGGTATTAAGCCCGTCACAGACTTAGCTATCATCATCATATCAGCCGTAGGACGTCCACTGCTGGACAAAGGCCTCCCTCATTGATCTCCAGGAACTGCGGTTGGAAGCGGCCTGCATTCAACGCCGACCTGCGGTTCTTACCAAGTCGTCTGCCCATCTTGTGGGTGGACGTCCTACGCTGCGCTTGCCGGTCCGTGGCCTCCACTCGAGAACCTTTCGGACCCATCCGGCCACATACCTCAGTGCCTTAAGACGAAAGTCTACAATCAGTGTGTGCTACCAGTGATGACATATGGAACCGAGACGTGGTCCTTCACTATTGGCCTTATGAATAAGCTCAGAGTCGCTCAACGAGCTATGGAGAGGGCTATGCTCGGGGTTTCTCTACGGGATCGAATCAGAAATGAGGAGATACGTAGGAGAACTCAAGTCACCGACATAGCCCGACGGATTAGCACGTTGAAGTGGCAATGGGCAGGCCATATAGCGCGCAGAACAGACTTAGCTATAATATGTATTAATATACCGTACTATAATATATATTATAGCAAGCTACCACACACTGAGAAATATATATTTTTATGATGGTCGTCCTAGTGTTCGCACGCATTAATATGCAATAATTTATATTACGGTATAGCTTGGTGACGTCACAGAAATATATATTATAGCCGAGTGTGCGGTCACTCGAAAATTAGTATAGAAAATGTATAGTAATATGCCTAGCTATAAAAATATTAACATATATAACAGCTAAGTCTGTGACGGGCTTTAGGTTCGTGAAATCTTAGGTCGTAAGGTGCATAAATATGTTATCCATGTCGATTGAGTGTTGCTGAAAACTCAATGTTTAAATTTGTAAAATGTGAAAATATGTATGCAGTTGGCGTTCCTATCTCACTAATATTATAAATGCGAAAGTTTGGTTGTCTGGAAGAGATCGCTTCTAAGCGATAAGACCGCCCATTGTACTATTTGTTTCGTATTTTTATATTTTGTTTGTATTTTGTTTATATTGTGTACAATAAAGTGTTTTCATTCATTCATTCAAAGTTTGGATGTTTGTTGTTACTTAATCGCGTAGTAACGGCTGAACTGATTTTGATGAAATTTAGTATGTACGTAGATTATAACCTGGACTACTACATAGGCTACTTTTTATCCCATAAATTAGGTCCAATAAAATATGATGAACATGGGGTGTCAAGTCAACTCGCAACAGCGAGTTAAACTTTATTTCTAGGCTGCCTACACATTTGGTAGTGTAACGCGTACGAAGTCGCGGGCAACAGCTAGTTTGTTAATAAATAAAAAAATAAAAACTGAACCGTTTACGATATTTTAACTATCAATAACTTCTTAGGTATAATAATTAGATGAATGCCTAATTTCTGGAAAATAGTAGAAGTTTTGCAGAAACTCGACATTAAGCAGGAACCTTTAAAAACCTAATGCCCTACTACCATCTGCCACTATCACACTGGATGGCAGTAGATCTTTGGGTTTTTATTTTTGTAGTACCGTAGGTGGGACGACAACTACAATAATTTTTTTGTTGACAAATAACTTTTACTAAACAAGCTTTTATAAAATTCATAATCGGAACTACAAGCAGATTCAAAATAAGCCCAAACACTAGTAGCCTACTATAATCCATTCAGAAGTACCATTGTCTAGCATCCGTCTCCATTATAAGACCACCTCCATCGTACCATATTATTGCATTGTCACCGAAGTTACATAAGTACTCCTTATTTCAGGTCAATCGGTTGAGGTGAACGGGTTTAAAATTCAGTTGCAAGATTCCACCCGGACAAACATACATACATTGCAAGTTAATAAAAAGTTTGTAAAAATGATGACACTTTTGTGTTTTATTGTACTGAAAGTCAGCATTCAGGCTTGTTAAGACTAAGGGCGACTTGCGCAATTTTCCTAAACGTATTTAGTAGCTAAATATGATTTAAGGAGTTGTTAAATCATACAAATACATCAAGTTTAGCCGCGTCAATAGGTTTAGGCTCTAAATACGTTTAAGGATCGTTGTAAAAGCCGGTCTAAGTAAAATTGGTATAAAACGATATAAATTATAAATATTTGCTGGACATTCAGTTATCCATCACACAGAGCTATCCCCCAAAATAAGCAGAGCTCTTATTATGGGAACCAGATAACTGATACTTAAACACTTATTTACTTTTTTTGTAAATACATATTTATATAATATATAGAAAAACACTGGATGTTTTGGCACACTGGATGGAGACCCGGAACAAATATCTGTAGATCGGCGGGAATCGAACACGCTACCTCCTGCGTCTCAGGTGGCTTTTCGCCCACTGCGACACGGAGGTCGTCCATATAAATTTTAAAGGAAAAAAAAATTGCTGGACATTTCACACAGCGCTATCTAGCCCCAAACTAAGCAGAGCTTGTATTATGGGAACCAGATAACTGATAGAATACTTATATACTTTTTTTTCGTAAATACATACTTATAATATATAGAAAAACATCCAGAACGGGAACAAATATCTGTAGATCATGCAAACATTTGTTCCGCGGCGGGAATCGAACCCGCGACATCCTGCGTCTCAGCCGACTATTCGCCCACTGCGCCACAAAGGTCGTCGAAAACAATTATCCGCTTTATGAGATTGTTGGCATAGCGCGATTTAAACTCCTTCAATTTGAGAAAAGTCTGCATTCAGTTATTAAATCCTTGCCAAAGCATCTATCAGATTTATTTAGTGGTAACGTTTTTATGTTTATATAGTAGGGGAGATAAGCAGCGTAGGACGGCCCCCCACTAGATGCAAAGACCGCTGGGAGCCATTGGTGCAGGCCGCACAAGACCCGTCACTATCCGTCAACCAGACGCTCTGCGGTGCGCCACAGCTCTAGGGTAGAAATACCTACCATTCGCACAAAGCGGTTCTCTTCGACCTTTATTATGCGCACCGCCAAAGAGTGGAACGCCTTGCCAGAGTCTGTGTTTCCTGATAGCTACAACCTGGGTATCTTTAAGTCGCGAGTGAATAGGTTTCTTCTAGGCAAACGTGTACCATCGTAGATTGCATCATCGCTTACCATCAGGCTAGATCGTGGTCAAACGCAAGCCTATATTGTATAAAAAAATGTGAACGTGTGTGGACGTCTTGTGGCGACGTATCTACAGGTGGTACAAGGCTATGCAACAATAACAAGCCCACCTGATCATAAGTGATAACCATCGCCTATAACAAAGTATTGCCTCGTAGGTCACGCACCGTAACGTGCCCTACGATGCACTGCCTTGCGTCCATCAACTTGAGTCATACAGGTGTAAAACCTCATGTGCCTGTAATTGTATCGACAACCATACCTTTCAAACTGAAACAATGCTGCTTGGCAGGTGAAATAGGTATGGTGGTTACTAGTTCTTCCCCGGACGACCAAACAAATCTACTACTATAGATAGGTAGGTGACGGAACTAGCTTATAGCCCACATTAACTATTTAAAACAATTGTTTAAGATCATATGTTACGTCCGAGTATGACGGCATCAGTCCATTACCTTGGAAAGTTCTTCATAAAACAGGAACAGCATATTCGGATGGTCTCGTAACGCCCACGCCTCTTTAACATGTTCGAAGTATGGTGTCATGAGATCTGAAATTAATAGTAAAAGTGTAGGCGCGGCATTTTGTTTTTGTAAATACATACTTATGTATAATATATAGTAAAACACCCAGACCTGTAACAAATATCTGTGGATCATGCAAACATTTGTTCCGCTGCGGGAATCGAACCCGCTACCTCCTGCATCTCAGCTGGCTATACGCCCACTGCGCCACGGAGGTCGTCAGTCAGGTCCGATTCAGTGTCTCGAATAAAGACAAGCTTAACTAAAAGTAGCGGCTTTACCACTTAAAAGTGATCTCTTTCAGACTACATTTGAATGATCTGGAACAAATCATGTTTAATTGCTTTAAACTCACGTGAACTACAGCATTGGTTGGTTATACTCTTATAAACTTATAGTTGCATAAGTATCCTGGTTTGTAATTTGACAATTTAGTATTTAGACAGTCTGTGACCGCATTCACGACATTAATTTAAAACACATATGCAGAATCGTATTAGCTGATTTTAGAGATTGCTTTAATACCGGTAGCTTGAATATTTATCCAGTAATCTATACATTTCTAATAACCAATTTTTAACGTAAATAGGCGGTGCCTTTGCGACGATGCCGCTTAGTCAGTTTAACAGGGCTATACCTTACATGATGAATGAATATGATTTGTTTACCTAATTTATAAAGGCTGTTTCATTGATATTTTAGGACTTGACCTACCTTAGATTGAAAATAAAAATAACACCACGGTAATGAATATGAAAAAAAAACTATTTCACGACAATGCAAGCCATCAGCCCTACCCGTGTTTTAAATTAATGTCGTAAATGTGGTGACACGCAGTATGTTCCGCTTACTATCTAAAATTTGGAATCTTAGGAGGAAATCTATTATTGGCCTTACATAACGTTGTTGATTTTCCAATAAATTAAAGTTGTCTGGAAATATGTTCCTTTTAGTCCAATTTTTAGGGAACTTGCGTCGTTCTTTTCGACGGTGTCAGCTCTTTAATTGTCTACAGAAATAACTACAATACATCCTCCTTCACCATGCGGACCGGTAGAGCATGTTAGAGCAGAGTCTAACACGCTCTGAAACAGGTCCACATCGACCTGGTTGACATTTAGCGCTCTGTACAACTCACTCTGTGTAAAGGCATACGTTCGAAGCGCAATCTATGAGCGATTACAATCCACTTCCTAGTTATACTAGCGTTGGTACGCGCGTGGCGTATATGTGAGGGGACTCGCTTTGCATAGTTCGATAGCAGATGCCCTTCTCCCGGGATGTAATCTGAATTAGCTTCGTCGCACACGAGCCAACGCTACAGCCACAAAACACACCTAAAGCCGGAAGCGGCTACTTAGTAGCGAAAGCCACTCATTTTACTTTTTAGGGTTCCGTATCTCAAAAGGTAATAAGAAACCTTCAAATGATCACTTCATTGTCTGTCTGTCTGTCAGTTTGTTTATACAAAATTACCAAAATCAACTGCAAAATTAACTTCGTATTATAATATTTTATTATTTTATTTTATTTATATGGGAAGATAAACAGTCATACATTATGAAGTAGAACATAGTGCTAGTAGTTACATGAATATATGCATGACCCACGTCATCTTCCACAGATTAATTAAGAAGTGAACAATATTAATAATTTTACAAACAGTAGGTATATGATTAAACAGTGAAAAAGCAGAATAAATGTGTAGTGGGTATCAGTATATAGTAACCACTATCAGCTGTTCGAATGCCAGTAAATAACAGAAATAAATAGATAAAGTGAGTTAATTAGAGGTTGAGCCACTTTGACAAACTCAAACCCGTCAAAGCATAACCGTACAAGTCGCATCGCAGCCACGTATGAGTGTCAGATCCGCGCCTGCCGGTCGTCTCCATATATGACTAAGATACAGCTGTACTGGCTATGCAGGAAAAATGCAGTCCGCAGCTCGGTGGCGGCTATTTGTGGCAGCGTTAGAAAAGGATTTTGCAACTCACACAAGTCTTTCTTAAATGCGCTCCAAGTCTGTCGGAAGTTCCCCCTGTAGTTGTTCTCTTTAAACAGTCTTGCGTGATGGAAGCAGGACACCACCACATCCCTGGGATCCCTGGCCACGTACACCACTTTAGCAGTGTCCAACAGCTTCGAAGGAAGCAGTGACATGGGCAGCTGGGTCTTTATGAAGCGAGGAGACGGCATCTCAGATAGAACTTTTAATGCTGGCGTTGATAAGTCTTCTATAAGTTTCCGCGCCTTTTCAGTGTCTCCAAACTGTTTTGTCATGTTTTCTTGGAAGGTGTGGTCCAAAAGCATTGATTGTCTGAAATACAGGTAATTTAGGTAAGTACTGATAAGTAGAAAACTGACCAGTGGACCGGCTGCATCAATTTCTAACTAAAGTATAGAGAACCACATTTCAATGTGATTGCAAAACAATGCAATTAAATTTATAAATTTTTTGGAACCATCATGGACAATCAATCAATCCTGATGTTAAGTGATAATCGTCGCCTATAACATAGCATTGCCTCGTCTGTCACGCGCCTTGAAAACATATCCTTTGATGCCCTGCATCCATTAATTTAAGGTATAGGTGTCATGGTCTGTAATTTTACCAGCATCCATAATAATATCCTATAAACTGACACCAAGCAATGCTGCTTTATTAGCGGTAGTAGGTACTTCCTCAGGCAAGCTCGTTCACATAGAACTCAATTACTACTAAACGTTTGGAAACCAACATTAGGGTTCCGTATCTCAAAAGGTAAAAAAAGGAACCCTTATAAAATCACACTCTTGTCCGTCTGTCCATGTGTCACCACCGATTTTCTCAGGAACGGGTGTATAAAAATCAAGGCTCTGAGTCAACACGATACAAAGATATGGGCAAATTTAGATTTTTGCGACAACTTGTATGTTTACCTGTAAATTAAATAATGTAAATGTTTGTGTAAATTTACCTTAATTTTCAACTTTTTTTTATATTTCAGCATTTTCTCTTTACTTGTGCTGTAAGAACTTGCTTTTAACCAAAATTGACAATTCTAGGTCAACTGGAAGTACGACCGGGTAGTTCCCGTTGACCTAGAATCACGAAATTTGGCAAAAAGCAAGCACAAATAAAGGAAACATTCCAAAAAAATAACATATGTTTAAAATTAAAGGGTGTCCCCTTACATACATAGTTGACGCCAATTAAGATAGTACTCTGAGTTGTATGGGCGCTCATACAATTAAGAGGACTAGCTTAATCGGCACCAACCTCAAATAAGGTAAAATTGTGCTATTGAATAAAATAAATATTTAAGTGCCGCTGCCATACAACAGACATGATTTTTTGCCGTTTATATAGATAATGGTACGGAACCCTTCACGGACGAGTCCGACTCGCACTTGGCCAGTTTTTAATTTTTTTTATACCACCTTGAGATTGAACAAGCATATGGCCCACCTGATGTTAAGTGTTAACCATCGCCTATAACAAAGTATTGCCTCTTAGGACATGCACCTTAGAAACGTGCCCTATGATGTATCAAGTTCAAGTATGTACCTGTATCAAGTTGATGGACGCAAGGCAGTGGCCTTGCGTCCATCAACTTGATACAGGTGTAAAGCCTCATGTGCCTGTAATTTCGCCGGCAACCATACCCTTCAAACCGATACACAACAATGCTGTTACGTTCTTATAGAGAGGTGCAAAACGTTCCACAATCGTACGGCTGTTACAGTGAAGGATCGAGTATAAAACTGTCGTATGGACAGGAGTACTAAGTTGGAGAGAATTTGAAGAACGCAAATTGCGATCATTAGCCTGGTGGAGAAACTCAAAACGCTACTTAAGATAGAAGGGAGAAGAAGGGTTAAAAAGCATGTTATTTATACAAAAGAGACAATATGTGTGCATTCCGGCGAAGACGGATAGGGAGCCACTTGAGCTTTGCGCGAAAATCAGAGATAAGGTCAAACTTGCGCAAGCCAAATATGAACCGAATACAGAGGTTTTGAAGGTGCTCAAGTTTGCTCAGTTGGGCTTCAGAGATGTCAAGATAGCAGGCGTCGGCGTAGTCCAGGATTGGAAGTAAAAGGGTCTGTGCAAGCGTAACCTTGGTAGCAGTCGGCAAGAAGTTACGAAGTCTCCGTAAAGATCACAAGGAACTCCTACTAGGTATTCTTAGACCATCTGTCTCTTTAGGGCTGGTTCTAGGCTAGTTACAGGCTAGTTCTACTTACTCCAAAAATGGGTATCTACGAGTAAGCGGCACGGCCGCCGCCTTTTCATAGTCCAAATCGTTAGCGACCAACCAGACCAGCTCTTGCGCCCAAGTGTTGCCCGAGCGCATGTAGCTGGCCACGAATATATCGCTATCCTTCAACTCCATGTTAAAAATGTCTGACGCCATTTCTTTGTAGCTCTTAGGGAGGTAGTAACCCTTCGGACCAACACGAACGCATTCTTTTGGTTCTGTAAACAAAATGTAGGATAGAAAATCATTATTATACACAGGCTGTCTTCATCCATGCTGCCTAGCGATGGAAGATTTCACGAGTAGGATGTGAAAAATCATAAATCACACCTGCTAAAAAACATTCCTCTTTGTAAAACTTTAGTCGTTTTCGAAAGTTCTGCTAACTCGCTAAATCAGTTTTCATCATCAATCTTTGAGTGGTTTCATCCGATATACCTTTTAAATAGCAGATTGTTCCCCGTTTCGTAGTAAATCAGCGTACAGTTACGTCGTGATACTGAATATATAAATAAGAAGATAATTTAAAGAGCTTTGCGGCTCAACTTTCTAAGAGTTTTAAGACTTAAATCATTTTGTTAATGTATTTTATAAAAAACACATTAAGGTTCTGGAGCTGGTAGCTGGGGGAGCCACTTTGGGATTTCAATAGATTCCTTCACATGTCAACATACTTGGTAATGAAGTGACAGATGCCCTGGCTTGGGAGGCATTATCAAATGGTACTGAAGTTTTTATGAAACCTGACTATTCAGAATTGCTACATAAATATAGAAGAGGTATAAGATCTAAATGGAAGGAATACTTTGATATTGCATTCCGGGAGAAGGGCATCTGGTATCGGCACTCTGACTCTAGGTAGTCTTGTGTTACAAAGAAGAGGGGATCCAGAAGCTCGCGTGAAAGGTCCAGAGTGGAGCAAGCCCGCGAAGCCGAGCGAAGCGAAGGTTGAGTAAGTGGTTGAAGGCTTGAAGCAACACTCAGGGGGCGACCAAGCAAGTATTCTGTCGAGAGCCCATCCCAGAAAACAATATACAGGGCCTGACTTAAATAGATTAGGTTTAAAATTTGTCATAGTACCTCCTAGCCTTGAAGTAATATTTTTTTTATTTTTCTTAATTTTTATCTTTTTTCTATACTTAACCTCAAAATTGTTTTTTGATTTTTCTCAAGAACTATTGGTTTCCGCAATTCCCCACTAACCAATAGGGGTGGGGGAGGGGGGTTACCACCTCCCCCTCTCCTATCGATTTGCATCTAAAGGAAATTCCTTCCATCTCATCTAATTGATGGCCTGACATCAGAATCCAATAAATATTTCTGATTGCTTCTTGTGCATTCCCAATGATTCTTTTCCACTATCGAAGATTTCGTCATTCCGCTAGTCCGAAATTCCGGGAGTAGGGATTTCGTATAATGCTTTTACCTTTGTACAATTCAGAAATTTCTTCTAATTCAATCGGTTCAAAGTCCCGATACTCCAACTCATTGTTACTTTTACCAGCCATACTGATTCGTAAAACACGTAAACACTTTAAAGTATCACTTTTATTTACGTTTAGTTCAAAGTCAAACTCTAAACTAAATCTAAAAAACAGGAAAACACGATTCACGAACGCTGTTGATTAGCCCCTCTCTTACTTATATCCTCTTTGGCAAGCAAGCAGCGTTGCTTGGCAGCAGAGTTGCCGCCTACCTTTTTAAAAAACGGATACATGTAGCTAAAACAGTTTAGAGATTTTACTAAATCTAGTTTTTAAAGTAGGGCTAGCAAGAGCTAAAAATGCAATAAAACATTTGATGAAAACATCAGTTGAGGTTTTTATGTAAAATTTATTATCCAATAACATGCATAAAAAAATTGGTTGTCTGTAAAGTCGGTTTACGGACGATAATTTTACGTGTTAACGAGTGGAAGCGAGGTAGATGCTTCACAAGCCGAACGCTTTGGCCGATAGTGCCTCTCTATTGCTTGTTCCGCGCTATCTCTTGCACGGTCGGCTCAGGCGGAACGTGACACTTTTTCGTTCATGCAGCCGGCGTTCATCGATTTAACCCTTAAACAAACGCGAGCCCCTGGTAATGGTAATTTAAAAAAAGATGTGATTTCTAGGTAATTTGGGGTCTCTGATTAATTTTTTTTTTGAAAAAACCAAAAAAAGGGGGTGGAAAGGGGTGATTTTTCGGTGGTATGTATATTACCATTGTCCGTGTAGGACTTGTAAAATAATGTCGGTGGTGGTATCTATATTACCATTATCCGTTACGGTCTGTTAATAATTTTAGACTAGTTGTTTCCCCTGACTGCAGTTGGGAGCTATGATGAGTTTGAGATTATAAAAATAAATACTTTCAATACCTATAAAATAGGCATTATCTACCTAAACTTCCTACATATTTTTGTTTGTAATTATACCGCTCGTTCTAACCTAGCTTAATTTTTTATTATACTTAGGAAATGAAAGTTTCTGAGGTAGATAAATAAAACATTTTACATATAATGACAATATTTTATTTAAAAAAAAACATAGGCTATTCCTCTGCATTTGCCACGGAGTGGAAAAGCATAAAGCACAATTTAGCACACAGTGGAACTTTGCACACTGTGCAACAAATTCTTGTTCTCTTTTGAACTTTTTTTGTATTACAAAACCTGCACCTCCTGGGCTCAGTTTCTTCGGGCATGTGTACGCCAACGCTGAGTAGACGAATTTTTTTAGTAGTTTAGTAGACGAACTATTTTTTTACGTTTATTTGACATGGTAAGTTACTGAAACAAAAAAATTACTAATTCAAAAATCACATTATACTTACAAAAGACTAACAGACATTTTTATGTATATAATTCGATTATGAACTTGACGTGAATGGACAATGGTCAAATAGATACCACTTATAGTGTCTACTTTGAGCAATCAAAAACTATACAAATATCGATATTTATCCCATCATTCAATGTGTAAGACCACTAAAACACAATAAAGTTTACTTTTTGTTACTCTTACAGCACTTACCATAATTTTCGCCACACAAAGATCACAAAAGTTTGAAAGTGAAACTCAAAACTGCAACCTGACAACAGAAATTGGTGCAAATATGTTTTTGACATTGACTTTCACTGCCAGGTGAAAGTGACAACTAAAATGTTGCCAGTTTATAGATAGCAAAAATATCCTAAAATACTATTACTTTGTAATTAAAGTGTTGCCAACCACAAGAAAATGTATTTTTTTGTTCTCAAACTAAGTGGTACATATATGACTTTTATTTGATTAAGGGTTAAAAGACGTTTATCAAAAAATAACGTCAAAAAGATCAATCCTGCCTGATAATTTGCAAAGATAATTTTACGTGATAACGAGAGAGATAGATGCGTCACAAACTGAATGCTTAGGCCGATCGTGCCACGCTCTTACTTGCACGCTCGGCTCAGGCGGAACGTGACAACGGGTTGTGTTTTTCGTGCGTACAGCCGGAGTTCATCGATTTATAAGACGTTTATCACGTTAATACCTAATTTTTTTTATTTGTTTTGGCTTGGATACTAGTCATGTACCTATAGTATCAAGTGTTGCAAGTACCGAGTGTAAAAATAGGCACCTACTTCATTTACATTTTGTAAAACAAAGTTCATTATAACAAATGTATTCGTTCCTCCTTGTGGTTTTATTATAAATTAATACTGCGAATCAATCTTAGGGATGTGTCAAAAAAGGCAAGATTGTCCTTTTTGGGCTAAACAGTGAAAAAGTGGGATCTCCGCTGTTTAAGGAGCTAGAATTAGAAAAGGGCTAAGGTGGCAACACTTATCTACAAATGTCATAAACTTAGAATACTTCTAATCTGCGACAAATGTCCACGGTACAAATAAATACATTGTACAAGATACGAACGGAAATAAGGTCTCGGTAAATTTAGAAATTCCTAAAAAATATAGCAGGAAATCGATTTTTTTTAATTACATGAACTAATTGGCTTACTACTGGTTCTCCAATTTTCTAACGCGAGTGTTGAGCGTGTTTTTAGTAAACTGAAGAGAATAAAAACTGAAAGCCGCACTCGTCTCAATACGGATACGATAGCTTCTGACTGCCACTGCAGGTATAGAAAACTGTGGCGGTATAATAAATTTCGAGCCATCGCCAGAAATAATAAGTTCTAAAATAAAATATAAGTAAAGAATGTTAATATATAAGTTTTATTTAAAGTTTAAAAGTTGTTTGTGTCTAGTTTTTGTTGTTCGCACCATATAAATATATTTTTTAGTTGATTATCGTTTTTTTATATCAATTTCGGCCTCTAGGGCCGAACGGCCTTTTTCAACAAGACTTACCGGCCTTTTTCTGATTGAGGTGCTGGCAACACTGGATACGAATACGAAAACAAACGTCAAAATACAAAGTCATCGTGAGTTCGCTAAAGTCATACGTAGTACATCTAAGTGGTCTGTGGCTAAAGTGTCTCCAGCCAGATTGGAAAGTTGAAATTACAGTGTATGCTAAGTACCTACTTGAATTAAAAATACAGCGACCTTTATTCATAAATACCTACAACGTATTTTACAATAGAATTAAATCACCTAAAAATGAAGTTTTAACCATATAAATAGGTTTTAAAAAAAAAAACATCAATTTGAAATTTTTTGTAGGTGATGGTCCACTCCACCTCGTCACACAACTACAATCTGATTCTGAGATTCTTCATATTTAACCGACTTAAAAAAAGGAGGAGGTTCTTAAATCGTCGGAATCGTTTTTTTATGTAGGTACTTACCTATGTTCCCCCAGTTTCTCGAAGACTCCTGGACCGATTCGAGCTATTCTTTCTTTTAGGGGTATTTTAGGTGCACTTCCCAGGTGGTCCCATTGGCACCATATCAGGATCTGATGATGGGATCCCAAAAAATCGAGGGCAACCCTCAAAATTTATAGGGACGCCTAATTAATATTTGTTACCTCAGAACTCCGTCATTTATCAACCGAATTGGAAAACTCTTTTTTCTTTTAAAGAATATACTAAGTAGGTACTTGCACATAAATCCCATAGAAATTTCATCAAAATCGGTTAGCATGGTTAGGTCGGTTATATTTTTGTTAAAAAGTTACTAGAGTTCAACGTTAATCTCGGAAGGTACCACAGACAGACGCACAGATTAGACCAGACCAAACGTTCGAAGCACAGACTATTAAAGGACGCTAACGAATCGAAGGTACGCTCGCGATTCCAATGTTACTTTTTTCATAATTTTTATAGGATTTCTTTCAAAAATTTTAGTACTTTCCATACGCTGTATTTCCACTTTTACAGTGTAAGTACGTACAGTAGATGGAGGTCATAGAGTAAATAAGTTTTTTGATGAAAAATTACTTTTTCAAAACAAGCTTTTTTAATATAACATTCTTAATTTTTAAGCATCGCAAGTAGATTCAGATGAGCTCAAACACTAGTAACCCACTACAATCTATTCAGAAGTTCCATTGTCTAGCATCCGCCTCCATGGTAGGTATCTACCTACTATATTATTTCATTGTTTGTTTGTTTGTTGTTTTAATTCTTTTTGCACAAAAAAATATGTACAAATGGAGGACTTAATGCTAAAAGCATTTTCTACCAGTCAACCGTGACAGGTAAAAAACTTAGGTTGGCACCAAAGTTAAATGTGTAGGTAGGTATTAAAATGCGTATACAATGTTTCGTGTCTGTGCTGTTTACCGTTGAGGAGTTCCTTCTTGGAAGCTAACCCTGAGTGCAGCAGACATGTCACGGTGGAACTTAGAACAGGATATTATAATTAAATGCGTACACAAAATTTCGTGTCTGTGCTGTTGACCGTAGAGGAGTTCCTTCTTGGAAGCCAACCCTGAGTGCAGCAGACATGTCATGATGGAACTTACAGGATATTATAATTAAATGCGTACACAAAATTTCGTGTCTGTGCTGTTGGCCGTAGAGGAGTTCCTTCTTGAAAGCTAACCCTGAGTGCAGCAGACATGTCATGATGGAACTTACAGGATATTATAATTAAATGCGTACACAAAATTTCGTGTCTGTGCTGTTGGCCGTAGAGGAGTTCCTTCTTGAAAGCTAACCCTGAGTGCAGCAGACATGTCATGATGGAACTTACAGGATATTATAATTAAATGCGTACACAAAATTTCGTGTCTGTGCTGTTGGCCGTAGAGGAGTTCCTTCTTGAAAGCTAACCCTGAGTGCAGCAGACATGTCATGATGGAACTTACAGGATATTATAATTAAATGCGTACACAAAATTTCGTGTCTGTGCTGTTGGCCGTAGAGGAGTTCCTTCTTGAAAGCCAACCCTGAGCGCAGCAGACATGTCATGGTGGAACTTACAGGATATTATAATTAAATGCGTACACAAAATTTCGTGTCTGTGCTGTTGACCGTAGAGGAGTTCCTTCTTGGAAGCCAACCCTGAGTGCAGCAGACATGTCATGGTGGAACTTAGAACAGGATATTATAATTAAATGCATACACTAAATTTCGTGTCTGTACTGTTGACCGTTGAGGAGTTCTTTCTTGAAAGCCAACCCTGAGTGCAGCAGACATGTCATGGTGGAACTTAGAACAGATTTTAGATTTTTTTTTTGGAATTTATATACTGTTGACTAATTTTGAGGAAAGGCTCTGTTTGTAATCCAGACAAATAAGTTTGCGTTTATTTTAATTCAATAATGAAGTTTAAAATCTACCGTGCCGTACAAAACATACACTGTTATAAAAGCTGCACGCAATGTATCAGAAATTTTCAAAAGTTCCTCAAAAGGAACTTGTAAATCCTAGTATCGTGTACTTTTTTCTATTAAAAATTAATCTATTAAAAATAAAACCAATACAAATTGAATATTTAAAAAACATATTGCTTTCACACAGCCCCATCTAGCCCAAAACTAAGCAAAGCTTGTGCTATGGGAATCAGTTAACTGATAGAATACTGAACTATACATATATATGAATTTACAATATATATATATATATATTGTAAATTCATACATAGAATATACAGAGAGATACCCAAACCTGGATATCTGTAGATAATGAAAACATTTGTCTAGGGGCGGGAATCGAACCGAACCAGAAACTTCCTGTGTCTCAGCCGGCCATTCACCCACAGGGCCACAGGTCGTCAAATGACGGTAGGTTTTTTTTAGCCTAGCAACTGAGATTAGCAGCTTTAGATTAGCAACTTATTTTTGTTAATCAAGTTTCAAGGTCGCTCAGCTTGCTATGAAGAGGGCTATGTTTGGAGTTTCTCTACGAGATCCAATCAGAGATGAGGAGATTGCTAGACGAACCAAAGTCATTGACAGCACAAAGGATTAGCAAGCTGAAACGGCAGCGGGCAGGATACATAGCTCTAAGAACTGACGGCCGTTGGGGCAGAAAGATTCTTGAGTGGAGACCACGTGGTCTACCGTCCTTCGCTACATGTACAGATAAATAAATAAATATTGCTGGACATTTCACACCGCGCTATCAAGCCCCAAACTAAGCAGAGTGGTACTATGGGAACCAGATAACTGATAGAATACGTATATGTATTTTTTTTATAAATACATTATTATAATATATAGAGCGACCTTGAGCTTGGTCATGAGGCCATGAGTAAAGGACCACGTTTCTGTGCCATAGGTCATCACACACTGGTTGAAGACTTTAGTCTTCAGGCTCTGGGGAATTTTGGACGAGAAGATATCGCGAAGTTTCCCGAACGCTGCCCAGCCGAGTTGGATTCTTCGTGCGACCTCTTTGTCAAAGTTGGACTTACCTAATTGGACAGTTTGTCCTAGGTATACATATTCGTCGACAACTTCGAGAGTATCGCCCCCAACAACTACCGGTACGGGTGCAACATGGATATTTGACATGATTTTCGTCTTATCCATGTTCATTTTAAGACCCACCTGTTGGGAGACCCTACTCAAGTCGCTGAGCATGGTACCGAGTTCCTCGAGCGATTCGACCATAATGATTATATCATCGACAAAACGAAGGTGAGTGATGTGTTCGCCATTGATAATGATGCCAAGTCTGTCCCAGACCTAGAGTTTGAAAACGTCCTTCAATGCGTTCGTGAACAGTTTCGGAGAAATTACGTCTCCCTGTCTCACGCCTCTCTGCAATTGGATTGGTTCCGTACTCTGGTCCTGTAGACGGACTGACATAGTGGCGTTACTATACAAACACTTTAACACTTCGATATACCTATAGTCGATTTGGCATCGCTGAAGAGACTGCAGTACCGCCCAGGTCTCGATTGAATCGAAGGCTTTTTCATAGTCCACAAACGCTAGACATAACAGCCGATTATACTCCTCGGTCTTCTGTATAATCTGGCGTAGCGTGTGGATGTGGTCTATGGTACTAAAGCCTTTTCGGAAACCGGCGTGTTCGGGAGGCTGGAAGTCATCGAACCTGCGTGCGAGACGGTTCGTAATCACTCTCAAAAACAGCTTGTAATAGTTGTAAACGTGGCTCAAGAGCGAGATGGGCCTGTAGTTCTTTAATAAGGTTTTATCACCTTTTTTAAAGAAAAGTACCACCACGCTCTTATCCCACGCTTTTGGCGTGGTTCCTTCAAGGACGACGGAGTTAAATAGCTTCTGGAGGACTTGAAGTACCGGTTTTCCACCCACTCTCATAGGTTCTGCCGTAAATCAATCCACACCTGGTGCCTTGTTGTTTTTAAGCTGTTTCAGAGCGATCCTAATCTCGTACAGGCTGATGTCCGGGATGTCTTCGGTGTAGTGTCGGGTTAGTTTGGCTCTGGTGTCCTGAGCCAACTGACCAACGGGGTTTTGTGTTAAGGTGTACATCTGTCCATAGAACTTTACGACCTCTCTCAGAATCTCCGGTTTCGACGAAATGATAGTGCCGCTGTCGGTCTTCAGCTTAGTCATTTGGCTTTGCCCTATAGACGAATGCTTTGCGAACACTTTTGAACCTTTGTTCCTTTCTATTGCGACCTTAATACGAGATGTATTAAAGGTACGCAGATCGTGTCGCATCGATTTCGAGATTCGTCTATTAAGCACGCCGTAGGCCGACATATCAGCTGAAGACTGCAATCTCAATTCATCCCGGTCCTCCATTAGCTTAATGGTTTCATCAGAGAGTTTCTGGTGCTTAGTTCGGCGGGGGGCCTTAAAGAACTTAGATCCCACCGCTTGGACAGTTTCCACCAACCCGTTGTTTATCTCGTCAATATCATTGCAGCTGGCTAGGCACTGGAAGCGATTGTGCAGTTCTAGCTGAAGCTCTCGGGGTTTTGGATTCGGGCAGGATTTGGACGGAGCGCAGACTTCATCAGACGTGCCCTTTCAAGCTTAACATCTTTATATCATCGATATTCAATGTGCCTCTAACAATGCAGTGATCGCTCCCGGTTTTCACCCTGCTGATCACGGAGACATCATCAAATATTTGCTTCTTGGTCGTCATAATGAAGTCTATCTCATTTCTAGTGAAACCTTCGGGGCTTATCCACGTCCACTTTCTGGCTGGCCGCTTCTCATAGAAGGAGTTCATCATGAAGAGGCCCTCCTTCTCCATGAAGTCGGTCAGTCTCTGGCCCCTTCGGTTCCACCACCCGAATCCAAATGGCCCCACTCTCAGCTCATCATCTTTCCTTGTGTCTATCTTTGCGTTGAAGTCCCCCATTATAACCGTGAAATGAGTCTTGGAAGTATGTATGGCCTCGGAGATCTCCTCATACATGGTTTCCACTTCATCGTCTGGGTGTGTCGAGGTTGGCGCATATACCTGTATGACCTTCAACGAACACCTTTCGATAATTCTGAGTATAAGGTATGCTACCCTGTTCGACACACTGTCGACTTTTGTCACGTTGTTGACAGGGACTTGCGGACGAGAAACCCGACACCACCCTGGGATAGTTGATCTCCCTCCCGGTAGAAGAGCAAGTTACCGGAGTTAAGGATCATCGTGTCCTGACCCTGTCTTCGGACTTCCGACAATCCTAGGATGTCCCAACGTAGCTTGCTCAGTTCTTCTTCGAGCTCGACAATCTTCTCGTCAGCCCTGAGCGTTCGTGTGTTGTACGTTGCCAGGTCCAGTCGTCGGTGGTGGTAGCTGTATCGCTGCCGGGGATTCTTAGCAACCCCTGCTCCGCCACTGCCCTGGTTGCTACCACATCCAGGGATGACGGAGCTGCCGGGGACTGGGGGCCGTTTGTTTGTTGTGTCTGTCATAGGGGGGGTTTTGCCATAATCACCACGCTTGGCAGGCGGCTTGGAGAGGACTATGCTCGGGGTTTGTTTGCGTGACAAAATCCGCAATGAGGAAATCCGCAGAAGAACTAAAATTGCCGACATAGCTCTCAAAATTAGCAAGTTGAAGTGGCAATGGGCAGGCCACATCGCTCGTAGAACCGATAACCGTTGGGGAAAAAAGGTTCTCGAGTGGAGACCACGGACCTTGTGGGTGGCCGGCCTACGCTGCGTCTTCCAGCGCAGCGTAGGCCGGCCACCCACAAGGCGGACCGACAATCTAGTAAGAATCGCGGGGAGCCGTTGGGCGCAAACGGCTACCAACCGCTCGTTGTGGCGATCTAAGGGAGAGGCCTATGTTCAGCAGTGGACGTCTACCGGCTGATGATGATGATGAATATATAGAGAAACAACCAAACCCGGAACAAATATCTGTAGATCATGCAAACATTTGTTCCGCGGCGGGAATCGAACCCGCTACCTCCTGCGGCTAATCGCCCACTGCACCACGGAGGTCGTCCGTCAAATGACCTGATAAAGGTTGCTGGGAGCCGTTGGGTGCAGCAGATCGCACAACATCAGTCGCTCATGAAATTTATGGGTGAGGCTTATGTTCAGCTGTAGACGTTCTTTGGCTGTCGTAACAGTCAAAGAACGTCTACAGCTGAACATGATAATGATTTTTGTAAGTCAGTTTCTTAAAGTGGCAGTGAATAATCTCCTGAAACGCATAAGACAGCTAAAATGGCAGTGGGTAGGACACATCTGTAGATTAGAAAACGATAGGTGGACAAAACTGGTGACAGAGTGGATCCCACTGGAAGGAAAAAGGAGACAGGGTAGACTAAAAAAGAGGTGGAGAGATATTTTTACCCAACGATGTGGACCGGTATGGATGAGAACAGCGAGAGAGAGGGAAGTATGGAAGGATTTAGGGGAGGCCTATGCCGTGGAGGCGACTATTGCGGAAGAAATAAAAATCGTAATAAGACCAAAATAGTGAAATGTATAATAATAATTAGTATGTAAATATAAGTGATTGAGTAAGTACGTAAAGTAAGAATATGCAGTAGGAATGAAGGCTTTTTTATTTGTATTTATTTTATTAGGTAGGTACCTAATATAGAATTGGCAAGACAAACAATATCTCCCTAATATGAATCGCTGATAAGGTTTACTTTTAGGTAATCAATGATAACTAACATCCGTTTTTGTATTCTGTGGGTAAGATAACCTCCACGTAAGCGATTGATAATGGATTGACATGATAACACAATATCTCGCGCTGTAAGTTGGTTGTTATAAAGAAATGTCCACAGGATATATGATACAAAAATCTTATGCTATACATTACCTAATATACAAATTATGCCTATGTCTGATTAAAAAAAAATGAGTGTGATTTAGACCACATGACTGAAGTACCTAAGTAAAACTTCTTTTTCAAAATATTAATTTATAAAATTGTCCACACGTCTGTAGGTCGATCAGTCTATGTTCATTCTGGACAGACGCAACCCGCACTCGCACATTAACGTTTAGAAAAAAAACGAAACGTAACTCTCTCTCTTTCTATACTTACATCTCCCTCTCAACTTCCGTTCGCACTTTTCGTAACGCATTCACCAGCTCAAGCTTGCGTAAAGAAGGTTTACTTCAAAAACACAATTAAAATTCAAAAGTATAAAGTTATAAATTAAAAAATGTCAACTAAGTCTCCAGTCGAACAAAAGTTGCCAACTTATGAGTTGTCAACACGTGTTCCAATCCCGGTCATAATCTATGTATGTATATGTCCAAATTTTATTGAAATTGGTCCAGCCGTTTAGTCGTTTATACATAACAAACAGACAGCGAGACAGAGTTACTTTCGTCCATCAACTTGAGGCTTACAGGAGTAAAGCCTCATGTGCCTGTAATTTCACCTGCAACCATAACCTATCTTACTATACCTACTTACGTAAAAAAATATGCAAATACGTTATTATTTTCTCATAGCTGTTGAGTGAAAAATAAAAATGTTAGTTCCCCCTTTGCACAAAAGTAAGGTACAGTTGAGGTATCCCAATAAAAATACCCAATCTTATCGCGACCACTTCACCTACATATTATATGTCGTTCTCATTTGTTATGTAGATATTATGGATATCCATTTAACGGATCCATTTCATGGATATTCCGTGGATATCCGTAAAGAAAGAAAGAAAAAAAAACATTTATTCAGACCACCACAAATGGGCACAGAAATAAACGACAAAATAAAACACTATAATCAAATTTACCTAATAAAATTATAAACTACCTGAAAATTATAAGTGTGGTGGCGAAAGGGTTTCTACAGCATGTTGTAGCGCTGGTATTCTGCTGAGACCAGTGCTGTTGACCTCCGGACACCCTGACATATTTAATTAACTCATTATATCTAGCACCTTGTACAGATCACAGCACAAACTCAAAAGTCATACAAACCATAACTGACAATTCTACGAGTATACCTACATCCGTGCCGAGCCGGGGCGGATCAGCTTGTAAATAATAAACAGTGACGACTAAGAATATGAGTGGAGAGTGAGATTTGCCCCTAATATTACCATGGTTTTCTGATTTGAAGAGTAAAAACATGGATTTTAAACTTTAACTATTTTCTTCCGCCAGCAACTTCACACACGTAGTTTGTCATCAAAAAGTAGCCTATGTATTAATCCAGGTTATAATCTACGTACATACCAAATTTCATCAAAATCGGTTCAGCCATTACGACGTGAAAAAGAAACAAACATCTACACATACATCCATACAAACTTCCGCGATTATAATATTAGTGGGATATATCTGATAAATCCGTTATTTTAAACAGATCTTTCCACATAATTATAGCTTTGACTAGATATAATCAAAGATTTTGAATATGATTAGATAGTTTTACGTAATGACGCGATAAGTACCTACACCTACAAGGTCAATTACAACATCATTTTAAAATTTTCCGAATAGCCTTATTTAGAGTTAGGAACTTAGGAACATAGGGTACACCGAGTCAAATCGGATCAACTTTTTTCAAGCATTAAAAACAGGCATTGTTTTGCATACAACATCATATTTATTGAAATCATTAGATACTTACAGTCATACCTGGTTGGGTGTGATGCCCATAATAGTAATTAAATACCCACAATTTTCTCCTTGTGTTTGTTGGTTCTATAGTCTTTCTATCGAATTCTATTAGTGTTATTTTATCTTTATACTTTTCGATTTCCGTAAATTGCTTTATCATGGATAGACAGTTATATAAAGCTTGTACACCACACGCAAATTAACAAATAATGTTTTAAACTTATTTAACTGACTAGACATATACACATATCTATAAACTTTCTCACGAAGAAAAATCTGGTAAACTATTGGACACTCATTAATTCATTAAACTTATATCTAGGTACCTAACTTTAAGGTTATCAAAATCTTAAATTATTCTCTGTTGTATGGTTTTTAGTTCCATCGAGAGAGACCCGTAATTGCCTGTATACTCTCTTAAACTAGTTATTTAAGACACTTTGTACTATAATTGTAGCTGTTGGTCTTTTAGTAAATAAAATAAAGTTATAATAAAAGGCAAGTCAAACTACATAAAGAGATACATACTTAATACAAACAATAAATTCTATACTTCGACAAAAGTAACTTCGACGCCAAACTTACTAAACACACGAGCTATCAGGACCTTGGACGGTGACTACTTCGAGATTGACACGCGCGAAATTTGAATTGTTTATATATTTCTTGTTCTATTTGATCTGATTCGCCCTGTGATCCGATTCGCCTCGGTCTACCCTACCTATCAAAAATATGAAATGGAGTGTTTGTATGAAAAAATATAAGGCTTTTGTTGTAAAATATATTTTAATAAATAACCCTTATTTAAATGTGAACAGCATTCTGATCAATTGAAGGAAAATCAGCTAATCAATTTTTATTGAAGAGTTTCCTTGAAGAGTTTCCTTGGCCAGCTTTAACTTATATTATCGTTCACTTTCAGCCTTTATTTATTTTTCCATGCTAGGGAAGCGAAGGTCAGAATCACGAAGATTTTCCTCAATCCACTGGTCAAGTTCTTTCTTCATCTCCTCATCGAAGTAATCATGCCAGCCTCCAGTTTTTCCTGCAATAAATATTGGTACCTAAGTTTTATGCTATCTATGCTGAACGACGGATGATCTTACACGAGGGTACCTTTATTTAGTATTTAGTAGAGATAGATTGCGTTAGCCGAGTGGAGGGCGGGAACTAGTGAAAGAAACATGGGACGTCCACCGCCCGTAGTTGCTTCGAGGACATTATCCAGACCGTAAGTGGCACTAGACTGACACAGGATCGGGATAAAATAAATGGCATAAGCAACGAGAGGCCATACCCAGCAGTGGGTTGACACGGGCTGAAAATTATGATGAGTCATCAAACGCTATTAACCTTTTCTGATGAAGCTCTCATTGGGATCAAGAATTCCAGTATCTCTCAAGCCTTCGTTGTTGACGGACTTATTTTTTTTGAAGTTATCAATGCTAAGATGTTCGCAGAGACGCCTCATCTTAAACGTGTATTTCACTTCTTTGCCTAAAAATGTTGCAACGCGATTAATGGTCCCAGGCAGATCCTATAACAAAAAAAAAACATTAGTAGCTGCTCTATTTAAAACAATGCAAATAATTCAAAAGGTGTTAACAATGTTACCTTCGAAAGTTCTTCATAAAATAAGAATAGCATATTTGGATGGTGCCTCAAAGCCCACGCCTCTTTAACGTGTTCGAAGTAAGGAGTGAGGAGGACTGAAAATAGATAAATATTTAGTCTATCATTTGCTCCATATTTAAACCCATAGCTATCAATATTAATCACTCACACAAATCCTTCTTAAAAGCGTTCCACATCTGTCTGAATTCTCCTTTGAAGCTGAACATCGTAAACAGTTTAGCATGATGGAAACTGGAGACGATGACATCTCTAGGATCCCTAGCCACGTATACCACTTTCACAGTGTCCAACAGGTTCGGAGGCAGGAAGGACATGGGCAGATGGGTCTTTATGAAACGAGGAGTTCCAAGAGGCATGTCAGCCAGGACCTCGGAGGGTTTCTTGGATTGTAATGATAGGTTCGCACGAGCTTTTTCAGGATTTTCAGACATGCGTATTATTCGTTCGTTAGTTTCATCGTCAAAAAACATTGGTAACCTGAAAAACATAACATGTCAATTCAATTGTATCCTTAGGTTTAGCGTAGATCGCGGAGGACTCGACGTTTAACTAAGTTAGGGCTATTTATACAAACTTACTCCAAGAAGGGGTATCTAGTCGTAAGCGGTAATTTGGCTGCCATTTCATAATTGAAATTAGTTGCTAACAGATACACAAGTTCCTGTGTCCATGTTGTACCTGCAAAATATCGCAAAATAAAGACGACCGATGGTAATTTAATAAATCATATTCTCAAGGATCATTTTAAAGTAAGTACATAAATAAATAAATCGTCTGCCTAATTATCAGAATTCGTAAGTCCATAAGAAAATATTACAGGAGCAACTGATTTTCTCACAAATTTTGAGAGATTTTTATGTTTCCGTACCGAAAGGGTATAACAGGACCCTATTACTGAGACTTCGCTGTCTGTCTGTCTGACTGCCCGTCTGTCACAAGGCTGTACCTATCTCACGAACCGTGATAGTTAGACACTTGAAATTTTCATAGATGATGTATTTCTGTTGTAACAACAAATACTAATAACAGAATAAAATAAATATTTAAGGGGGTCTCCTATACAACAAACGTGAGTTTATTGCTCGTTTTAGCTCGATATTGATAACGACAACAGGTAGACGCTTGAAATATTCACAGAATATTTAGTTATATATTCACTTAAATTAAAATAAAACAAATATTTAAGGAGGGCTCCCATACAACAAACGTGATTTTTTGCCGTTTTTATAGATGGTATGGAACCCTTCGTGCGCGAGTCCGACTCGCACTTGGCCGGTTTTTACTATTACTTTATGTATAAAATGATGTTGCTCCTATAAAATTTGCACATATGGACTTACGAGTTCTGATAATTAGGCCAACGATATATATTATTTCACGATCGTACAGAATGGAAAAAGAGAAGTGAGACCTTTGCCCTGTAGTGGGATCACACAGGCTAGTTAGAATAGATTAGATAGATTTATCGGACCTGATCTCTGGAAACTAGCGACCATTATGTCATTATTCCTAAACGGAATATTGTAGATTTCTGAAGCTAGTTTCTTGAACTCTTTGTAGAGGACGTAACCCTTAGGCCCGACTCGCATACATTCCGCTTGGCCTGAACCTGAAAACAGGAAGCAATTTAAATTAAGACAAATGTTTGTATGATCTACAGATATTTGTTCCAGGTCTAGGTGTTGTTTTTTATTTATAAATATGCATTAAAATAAAGAAAACGAGTGTATAAGTATACATAATACAAGTGGGGCTAGATAGCGCTGTGCAAAATGTCCAGCATTATTTCTTATAACTCGGTCTAATAATTTAGAAATTATTATACTTAGGTACCCAATAATTTTTACTTACCTTGGTAAATTTCGTTAAATTCCTTGAGTTCTTCTTCAGTGAATTCCTTGATGGCAAGTGCTTCTTCTTCGGTAATTTGAGACATTTTTTTTAGTTACAAGCTGTTTTTTCTATTCAAAATTTGATATTCAACTGAGGCATAACATTAATGTATGGACGGAAAAAAGTTATCTGACTGATATGGCAATTTGCAATCACATAATTTATCAATATGAACTGATGAATATTCTGATAAAGTACCTACGTAAAACAATATTTGTAGGTAGGTAGGTAGTAGGTATGTAGGTAGTGCATAAATATTTAGGTACTTACGTAAATATTGTTTTTTGATAATTATTATTATTTAATTACAAATAGGTATGTAATTTTATTTTTCTTTTATAGTAAAATACAATTAGATATAGTCATTTGTCAGTCAGATAGGTAATTAGGTAACTATCAGATAGGACCTACCTTAGTACCGTAGGTACCTATCTGACTAATATAACTGAATAAGAAGAAGGGGTGTGGTTTTTCATCATGATAACGCTAGACCTCACACATCTTTAGCCACTCAGCAAAAATTAAGAGAGTTTGGCTGGGAGGTGTTAATACATCCGCCGTATAGTCCTGGCCTTGCACCTTCAGTTTTCCACCTGTTTCGGTCTCTTCAGAATTCTTTAGGCAGTGTCAGGTTAACATCACGAGAAGACTGCCAAAACTACTTGTCGCGGTATTTTGATCAGAAGCCCCAAAATTTCTAAAGCAATGGGATCATGTCCCTACCTACAAGATGGCAAAAACGAAATGGTACCTACATACTTTAGTTAAATGTAAATAAACTATGTTAAAAAATGTTTTGAATTTTCTTAAAAAATGCGAAGAAATTCTAATATAATCTAGTGCTTGGTACACATGTTGTGTACACTATTTCAGTCAGTTTTCAGAGTAAGGCCCCTGCCGAAGCGCCTTCCCTAGAGGAGGCTTCAGGCGCTAACCGTAGCCGATGACATTGAGCGAATGGGCGTAGCTATTGTTTCGGCCCCGCACCTTCCGCCACGCGCAAAAACCGTCCAGACAAAAAGGTGAGCGCGAGGCAGACGAGCACAACCCTCCCGTACGGCGGGAGGTACACTGTCGCCCGTCGCCCGCCCGTGCACCTTCTAAGGGTACGCCCGCTAATCATTCAGAAAAGTTTAAAATAATTAATTGCCACGTTAAAGACCGTCGCAGCACAGAATCATTTGTTCAACTTGAAGGTTTGTTTTTTTGTTTGTTTCTTTGCCCACATTTAGGTGACAGAAAAATTACAAAATTTTACGTCGTTTAGAGGCTGAATCAATTTGAAAGTCGAAAACAGCTGATTTTGTAAATTTTTTTCTCATAGTAAATAAACAGGTAGAACTTTTTTGTATGTTCACTTTGCAGATAAAAGGTCAATGACATATATTTTTTTGAGCACGACATATATTTTGAGGAGCATACAGTAAGTACATAAGTTATTTTCTGCTGCTGCCTGCCATCTGTTGTGGAATTGCTGAAGTTTTTCGTAAATCGAAGATGGTAGATTCAAAATACGAAACGTCGTAAATACTTTTTTATCTATAGCAATTCGCCAAGTCAAGCGTGCCTAAAGAAGTTCTACTTAGTAATAAATCAATCTAAATTTAATTCCGACTTTTATTAATTTTCCAACTTTAAGTGTCTATTAGAACGCTACTATTAATTTAATATTTTAATTACGTTCCTAGTAGGTACCTTCCAAAGTGGGCACCTACCTTATTTTAACTTTGGCATTAAAATAGCCAAATACCCATTTTCATCCAGCAAAATGGGTGAAAATGGGTTGAAATCGGGTTAAAACCCAAATCACCCGGTTATAACCCAAATGGGTGGAATGGGTTTTTACCCATTACCCATCTCTAGACACTGCACTATACTAGAAAAAATATAGCTTGATCTCTGGGACAGCTGTCAGTAAAATCGCGCCCATGAAGTTCTGAATTTAACAGTACGTACAAACGTACCAGTCAATGTCATACTTTATGGGCATGCTGAGCTAATTATAGTGATGAGCGATGAATCATCGTGACCACAGACTATAAACTATCGATATTTTGTATAAAACTTAATTCTAAATTAATTTATCATTTAAATTAAAAAAATAACATTTTTGAATATTTAAAAAAAATAACATTATTCACAATAGTGAGTAAATAAAATCTAAATTCTAACCTACTCGTAACATTCCTTCCGACAACTTTGGGGTTCGAGAGAAGTTTGGCCGCGGCGTGTCTTCTTCCGCAAGATGGCGCCAACGCGCCGCCATCTTGTTTGACATGACCCATTCTCCTCAGTACGAGTGCTAACGCCTTGTATACGCCACGTGTTTTCCGTTCTCATCACTTTGTTTTTGTTACTATTGCTGTTAATTTGTTAAGTTTATTTATTATTGTTAGTTTCTTTGTTGTTATTGTTTGTTTTTATTGTTTGTTTTCATTGTTTGTTGGCATAATGCCAAAGAGAACGAAGAAAACTGTTTTGAACAGTCAAAGCCGTGAGTTTGTGATTCGCTTGCGTGAATATTTTAAGCGAGAAAACCAAAATGGTGGACCGCTATTACCCATGGCATAAGTTTGTGACAAAGTTGCAGATGCTTTGGGCATTGGACGTGCGACAGTAATTCGCCTCAGTAAAGAAAAATATGGCGAATCTTCAACCGCAGCACAGTGAATCGTCTAGAACATGGTAGCTGGACAAAATTATTTTATGGGTTCACATGATCGCTACAGCCATAATAACATATACTGAATCATTTTTTTTGCGTTATGTGGTAAAATAAAAAAACTTAGTACGAAATAAAAATTTATTGAAAATAGAAGTCTAGAAGAATACATATTAACGAAATAATTTAAATTATATATCTACACAATTTAAAAAACTTAACTTAAATTACTTAACATAACATAACATATCATCACGCCTTATTCCCCGAAGGGGTGGCAGAGGTGTATTACTACACCCACTTTAAATTACTTAACTATAATAATATCTACTATTATAATAAATTACAAATAGAAATCGTCAGATGATTCATCATCGCTGTCACAGTTAGACGAATCAGGTACCACATAATCGTTCTCCTCACATAAAGTAACTTCACGTGGTACTTGATGTGTAGTAGGTATGGAAGGCGGAACTATCAAGCTTAGCACTTCTGCGGGCAATTTTTCAGGTCTTTTCTTAGGAATTTCCCTAAGCGAGTTGATTACAGGATCAGATGTTATCAGCAGCATATATAATAAATCTGTATTCGTGGCAATACGTGACTGTTTTCTGCTATGATGCTCTCGGAATCTACGACAGTCTTTGTTACGGGCTTCTTGAGCCTCCTCCGATAGCTGTCCGATTGGAACAATACAGCTTTGGATGACTTCTGTACTGTGTAATAAGATTTTATGCACAGTAACAGGCATATTATACCACGGATACAGACTAAGGTAAAGAGATCGAGTCTCAGAGCAAACTTTTTCAAATTCTATGCAATTAATATCATACCCAGAAGATAATGTTCGAAGTAATATACACATTTTTTTAATTAAATTAACATCCAATCCTGTAATCTCACCGCTTAGTTCCGGATTCATAAAAAACCTACGTGCAGTGTTACCATCATTTGTGTTACCATAACCCGGTTTTGGTTTGTCTACAATAAGCCCCATCTGAGTTTTAAAATCTAACTTAATTTTCTCTGAACGTAACTTTACACTAATTTTATCGTCAGCGCCCCTAGCTTGCCACTTTTTTATATCCAAACGATAACTAATATGTAGTAAACACTCAAAACAACGTATCCATGCATGTAAAGTAGACAAACCAAAACCGTAATGTTCTTTATTAACGACTACGTCTTTTAAATCACCATTCATCATTGTCGGGGTAGCACCACATATATAACATTTTTGAGGGGAGCGTGTGTCAGTCAAAGCGTTACATACTTTTCCGTCTGTCATAGTCAGTAAGAGGTCATGTTTTATAGTAATTTCATATTCTTCAACATTACAAATAGTTGGAAGAAGCTGAGATATTTCTTCCAAGACTTTGTTGGTTTCGGCTTTGGTGAATTCATTAGTTTCCTTTGAAAAAATAAATTTGATTGGTCGGCAATAGAGAGTTGACGAAGGCCGTGGATTTTGCCATATAATATGTTGGCCGTCACATAATTTCAAAGGAACTAATGAAAACATGAACAGGAATTCATCAGTAGCATTAGCATCTTCGAACCTTTGCTTATAGGTACTGTGGCCTGAACTGCCGTCACAGCCCCATTTGCTAATTAATGTAAGGGATGAATTAGAAGACACAACATTTCTTATAACATCACTTTGCGCTTCAATTAAACGATCAGCAGTTTTGTTTAAAATGCCTTGTAGATTAATTTCAGCGCGCGTTTCCGTCACAGAAATATACTCATCTAAAGGATAACACATTTTTTTAGACTTAACTACACTATGATAAGATGGAAATATCTGATGTCCCGCCTTCAATGACACCTTACGCGTCTGTTTGTAACTATGGCTGGTACACTTAGCATCAACATAATGAGCTAAAGCTTCATCACTGCTCAATTGACGACCACCACACGCAACATTGGTTGTTTTAGCTTTTGGAGAGTTGTCAGATATTTTATGAATTGAACTAGCTACATTTCTTCGACCAGATACTCGATTGGCTACTTCAGCGGCTATGGTTAACTCACTAGCACTTCGCGATTGCACTAAATCTTCAACCCTCCGTTTTTTGGTTTTGAATGACGATTCGTCAAATTCTTTTCTGGGTCTGCCTGTAGTCCGACTTGGTCCAGATGACGAAGACGCAGACGGGCGATGTACTTGAACTTCAAATTGTATTTCATTACCCTCTAACCAATCCTTATTGTTATTCAAAAACCTATTGAGGGTATTTTTCGATGCGGACCACTTTTCAGCAAATTTTGAAGAAATACTTGAAATTTTCGTACAAATATTCTTCTTTGAATCAAGAGTGACATCTGAACAGTTGATTTTGTTCAATACAAACTCTGTGAGCTTTGAATTACGGTCCTCTTTCTTGTGTTTACGCCATTCTTCAAAGAAATCGATTTTTGAAATCGAAATCACAACTTCTGAAAAAAATAATTAAAAAAAATGGGGTGAGTTGGGGTGGCAAAACTATATATCATTTTAAAGTTAAATATTGTGGCTATTACATACGTAAATAACGGCCTGGATATATTTGGATAAAAAAAGTTACACTCGATGAAAGTTACTAAATAGAAAAATTTACACGATATAAATGTCCATTTCTATAAAGCCTATAAACATCAACGTCAACAAGTTAAATGATCCCAATTTATGAAGAAATTTAAAGTACATACCTTCAAGTAGAAAATCCATAACACTCACAATAATATAAATAGCACAAGTGGTCATAAGATGTTGTCGTAAGCACTGCAAACTATCAACTGATTTATTTGCATAAATGCATTTTCCTTATTACCTCACTTTCCAGTACTATGGCGGTGTGCTACAAAGGGTAAGGCACGTGTTATACCTGGAATTCTGAGTTTTGAGGTGTGGTTAATGAGACAGGATTATGATTTAATCGATTCTAGGAATCGACTTTTGTCCAGCTGGCTAGTTCTAGGTAATTCACTGTGCGCAGTATTGACTGAAGACGAGGAAAAAAACCTTTCAACGCCAAATAAAAAAAGAAGAAAGGCTGCTCCTGTCACAAAAATTGACGACTTTGACGACGCTGCGATTCGCAACCATGTATATGGTTATTATACACGGGGCGAATTACCTACTTATATTTAAAAAACTGCCGGCGTCCCTAAAAGACGCAGACTTGTTTAAAGGAAGCTTGCCGTCACTATCGAAGATTTTAAAAATATTGGATTTTTCTACAAAAAAGTGACAAAAGAAAAATTACATATACATATAACGAACCGACATTGCTCTTGCTCGAGTGATTTTTTTCCGGAAAGTCAAAAAAATTACAAATTGGGACAAAGTTGTCTTTCTAGACGAGACATGGCTAAACGCCAATCATACCGTGTCCTAAGCTTGGACCGATGATACGGCCACCAAAGTACCCGAAGGCAAAGGTCAAAGATTAATAATATCTTATGCTCTAATAACTCATGCTGGGTCATCGTCATCTGGTTTTGTGCCTAATTGCCTATTGGCATTCAAATCTACGAAGACCAATAAATACCATGAAGAAATGAATTTTGAAAAATTTAAAGAGTGGTTTTTAAAATTATTAGATAATTTGAAGGAGCCACATTATATAATTATGGATAACGCCCCATATCACTCGGTCCAAAAGCACAAACCACCAACTTCGGCAAACAGGAAGTTAGAAATAATTGCATGGCTTCAAGAAAAATAGAGGCCAATGAAACAATGCTTAAAAACGAATTATTGAGACTCGTTGGTCTGCACAAACCCAGCACACCAACGTATGTCTTAGATGACTAGCCCAAGAAAAGGGTCATAACGTCATAAGACTGCCTCCATATCACTGCCAGTAGTATAATCCGATCGAGCTTATTTGGGCCCAAGTAAAAGGTTTGTTTGCTCGAATTTCAGTTAGAAAGATTCTTTATGTATTAACTCCTGTATAATTTATGATATTAAAATATATTTTTCTTTCAAGGTTACGCTGCTAGACATAACACAACACCGCCTTTCACGGCAAATAAAATGTTGCAGTTACTAAACACTGCGGTTAAAAATGTATCTGTAGAAGATTAGAAAAAGGTAGTTACCAAATGCAGAAAATTAATGGAAGAAGATTGGGAGCGGGACGTTCGATTTGATAATATTTGCGAACAAGAGTTCATTATAAATTTACAAGATTGCTCTAGCGATTCTGAAAGTGATAAGGATATTGAGTTGTGGTGTACTCCTTTGGAATAAATAAATGTACATATGTATTAAAATATTCGTTTCATTTTATTACCCAAATCATAATATAATCCAATATACATATAATTATATTTCGTTTTTTGTAGTAAAATTTTTAAATGTATCGAATTTCTTCATTAGATTCACTCATCTTTACAGTACAAAAAACAAATAAAAATCACACATTTTCTTAATTGAATTTGGAATTATCTTCTTTAAAATTTAAACTTTGAATGATACCAAAACCAGCCAGATACAAATAGTATAGCCAAAGAGATTTTATTACAAGTTCATACATACTATTATGCGAAAATACATTTCCCCAACCTATTATTTCTGTCATTTTATTGAATACTACGCGTTTTGTTACGCGTAGGTACTACAGTTTTGGAGTTTGGATTTTTTTCTTTCGAGAAAATTTAAGGAAGCGTATCTTCGCTACACATTTAGTCTATAACTTATATCTTCAACGTTTACACATTTTAATTACAAAGTAAATGATGCTTATTACTGGTAAAAATATAGAATCTTAAGAAGCTATCTGAGGTACATATAGTGCATTCAAAATAAGCTGTTTGTTTGTATTGTGCGCTATTTTTAACACGATCTCAACAGTCAGGTTTTCCGAAAATAAATATTTTGTTGTAGGGTCACATTATATCACAAATCTCAATACGCATCGTTGACCTCAACATTTTAAATGTCAGTGGAGTTCCTTGAACGTATTGGGAAAGGATTGTTTGGTACAAAATTAGATAAGTAGGTACCTACATTTGTCAACAAATAAACAAAAGGAACCTGCGTTTTGCGAAAACTAATAAACCAGTGGTTCGCACCGAACTGAGATCTCGCGAGTCTCCATTTAAAACAAAAAATATTATTTGTAATCTTTGACTATCAAAATAGTGTCATGAAGTAAATAACCAAATACTTGACCTACAGTTTCATTTAAATTACAGGTAACGGGAGTTCATGTATTTTGGATACTCTTTTTTGGGGTACAAATTGCAGTTATTTTGGATTTCAGACTTTTGCATATATTTGTGTCACTTATGCTACACTACACGCATACCAAATTACAGCACTGTCGGATCACTGGTGGACCCTGTGAAAGTTGTCAAAGTTTAGTTTTTATTATGGCCAATAACTCAAAAACTATAAGGAATTTACTAAAACTAAAAACAAAGTCTACTACACAAATGTACTAATGAAGACCTTTCATATGACGTCCCACTTGACCTAATAGTTTTATTTTAAAATTTTTTTACCCCCCTTGAACCCTAATATCTCAACAACCCCCCCACATTTTCAGCTCATTTAGTCACACCAAAATTGTGCCATCGATGCCTACCTATGTATCAAATTTCACGATGATCGGATCAACGCTTCGAAAGTTATCCTCGGATAAACAAACATACAAACAACGCCGATTTGGTCAAGTTGATGTAGAGATCTAGTTTCGCTCTATCAAAAAGACTTCATGGTCCATGCAACTAACACCTGGCTACTCTACGAATTTGGAAGAGAAATGTTTTTTATACGATATTTTATGGGATCATCTTTTAAAAGATACTTACCCTAGGTACCTAAACCTCACATGATGCATTCCATCCAAAGGTTGTCTGGTAGAGATCTCCACATAGCGATAAAACCGCCAATTGTATACATTCATTTGAATAATGTTAATTTTAATTGTTTTTTTGTATAAGGTGTGAAATAAAGTATTACCTATCTATTTATCTACGATACTGTCAAAACCTATAGGTACATGTATGCATGAATAATTATTTATTACCAAAAATTAGTTTTTTTTAAACGGTTTAAACTGTTGCCTACCTAAAAGCGAAAATGCCTACGACATCACTGTTTACCTACTTGTATGTAGGTAAGTAAATACGTAATATTTTGAAAATAAAACACATAGATAAGATTATTTTTTCTTATATGGATAGGTACTTAATTAAAATAATTTATAATGGCGAGATACTTGCGGGTAAATAACCTAAATAGAGATCTGATTACGAAGAAATTACTTCAGGCGTTGCTTGTGGCTTCTCTTCTTTCTGAACTGCGGGTGAACTTTCTTTGGCTGGTTCTTTTTGAATAGAGTTTGAGCTTTGTGAGACTGGCTTGACATCAATAATGTCGAGTTTTTTAAACCGACAGATGAGGGTGACTGGATCTCTCTCGCGATCGGGCCCGCACTGTTCCATGGCACCAATCAGCTTAATTTCATCACTGTCTTCCGGAGCATCGGTCTCCAGCCGCCGCCTACCAGCGATCACCACCTCGACAGCTCTGCCACCGCCGTCTGCACTCCTATCGCTCCCAATTTCCACCTGATACGGCGTGTTTGGCTCAACGAACGCCTCCATCACGTGATCAGCTCTCTCCTGCGCCTCCGAGTGGCGGGTCTGGCCTTTGTTATTCTTCAGCAGATCCAACAGATCGACCGGGATGGACATCTTATCCGGGACCGCGACGAGAACGACAATGTTCTGAACATCAGCGCTGACGTTGAGCTCGCCATCCTGCCGCCGGTCGTAGAGTACGGAGACTGGGAAAGCCGCCGCGGCGGATATCAGACACACTAATGTGAGGAACATGATGCGCGTGCGTGTTTGAGATCTCCCCGGACCTGACTGTGAGCTGAGTACTCCCGCGCCGCTTTTACCGGCCAACTGTGAACCAGTCCGCCTCTCGAAATGAGTACGGTGTAACGGTCCGAGCACGAATGTGGCGCAGCGTACTAAACCTAAGCTTATGGAGATTAACAAGTTGCATTCGCCGATGACACACTTTTGACAACGTTAAATATAACAATTACAATTGCTAGATCCTTTCGAAATTGCAAGTGATTAAGATTGCAATCAAGACGTATCTTCAATTTTGAACTTGCACTTGTTATTTTCTGTCGTCTGTGTTGTGACAACGTTCGTTCCGTATAGAATGCCGCACTTATAAGAATGGATCGGAGTGGGTCGACTGACACTGACCCTGGGTCAATGGTCAGCCGATAACCCAGTTTGCTGGCACGTTCTGCGTACTCGTAGACTCGATAACACAATACAATGATGATATTCTATAAATAGCCTGAACTACAAAAACAATCATTTTAACTTCCGGGAAGCTGATATGGAATCCAATCGAAACACTTGTTTTTTTTTAAAGAATTTAATACTTAGAAATCTTAAGTAGTAAAAACAAATATTTTTTTGAATTCTCCATTTAACGAACATAATTGTTATTGTTATACTTACGTAGGTTCAGATTACCCGTCGCATATTTATCAATTCAACCACAGGGTTTTTATATTGCAATTCGTTGAAGCAAATGAGCACATGACCTAATTAGAGTATCGTTAGTCCAGAACAGCATGCAACCAAACCGCGGTCTAAGGTTTCATAGACTTAGTTCACAGATTGATCTTGACTTCTTGAGAATGCTAGATGTACACATACCTACTTGCATCGAAGGGTGCTCCGACGTGGTCAAATACATCCGGAAAGTAGTCGCCAAACCTCATTTTCTCCAGGTCAACTTTCCCATAGGGATGCTACCTAGTACTTGGTATAGATATCCTATTCATCATCATCATCCACAGCTTGACTTCCCCCATCGTTGGGGCCTCCTCAAGTTTGTGCATCCACCACGATCCTGCGCTAGTCTCACCCACAGCCGGCCCGCGACCTTTACGATGTCGTCCACCCATCTCGCTGCTGGACGTCCTACCCTTCTATACCCGCTCCTCGGCCACCATTCAATCACTGTCCTGCTCCATCTGTCATCACCACGTCTAGCCAAGTGTCCCACCCAAGACCATTTGAGCTCCATAACTCGAATCCCAACGTCATGAACCTTCATTCGTCTACGGATCTCGACAGTTGGAACTCGATTTAACAGTCTGATGCCGAGCATGATACGCTCCACGGCTCTCTGTGCAACTCTTAACCTGTACACAGCCTCCTGAGTGAGCGTCCATGTCTCGGCAGTACTCGGCACCGTAGGTCATGGTGGGCAGAACACATTGGTCGAATAAGCGGGTCTGCAGACACTGTGGATTTTAGGCGACTTAAGGATGTCGTCTAACCAGCTTATCCCAGTTAGATCTCCAGGCAATGCTGCAACATCTTTTTGATGCTTCTTTGAGTGTAGGCCATGTCTTAGACGAAGGTGCTCTCGATTGTCTCCGGCGTCACAAACCCCATTGGAACAGTGGGAAATGTGAGGCTAGATACAGTCGACCAGTATGTTTTCTCGGACATAAGTATTCTATCGTTTGGTAAAGAGCATCAGCAGAAGGCGATCTCTAAAAGGTATCCTATTCAGTAGGTATTATTTATACTACCGCGGTTCAAAATCATTATTGAATATTTTTTTTAAGCGCGTGTGAGAACACGGGCCGTGAAGGATTCCTTGGTCAGTACCTACGGCTGTCATTAACATCATTATCATGTCAGCCTTTTTGAAGTGAAAACTTCTTTAAGCGCGTTGAGAATTTTTTGAGATGGGAAAAAACCATGGGAACACTCGACACTGTTACCGACACCTGTCACTGACACCTCTGTATATAAGTATATGTAGTGTAGTCTACTTTTATTCAAGTTTTCACTTCTGTCGGCACTCCCGGAGTGCCACTTTTTATTTTTTATTGATGATAGCCAAGCGCTTGACTACTACCTCACCTGATGGTAAGTGAAGGTGTGATCGAAGATGGAGCACGCCTTAGGACTTCTACTGCTGAACATAGGTCTCCTTCATAGATTTCGCAAATTATAGATGTATGCCGATGATGTCGTTGCAGTAATCACAACACCGCCTCGGCAGCAGTTCTTGCGTCGATACCCTTACTGCTGAGCGTCGTGACTTTTATGTTGCAGGGTCTTGGTTTCATCGGGCTCTGTCCTCTGTAGAATGGATGCCGTCGCTCACAGTGGTATCCAGTGTTAAGCGAATCTGGTCGCTCCAACGCATTGGGGCTCGCCTCCGTGGTCTCTCTCTTTCCACCTTGCCAGTAACCACAAGTATTTCAAGGTTACGCCCTCTTTTCTGGTTATATGACTGAAAACTCAAGGATTCTACGGAGATATATGGTGCAAGGTCTGGTTTTGATGTTGAGTTCTTGGAGGATTGAGGCGTTGGTGCGGTGTGCCGTCCATGGGATTCGAAGAAATCGAGACAGGAACGCTTTTTATCCTTCAGATTTTGTAATTTTACTTAGATGTAAATTACTTAGATGTAATTTTACTTAGCGCGCAGAACAGATGGCCGATGGGGCCGGAAAGTTATCGAATGGAGGCCACGGACCGGCAAGCGCAGCGTAGGACGTCCACCTACAAGATGGGCAGACGACTTGGTAAGAACCGCAGGTCGGCGTTGGATGCAGGCCGCTTCCAACCGCAGTTCCTGGAGATCAATGAGGGAGGCCTTTGTACAGCAGTGGAAGTCCTACGGCTGATATGATGATGATGATGATGACTTAGATGTAACGTCTCATGTAGGGACATTTTTAAAGAATTAAAAATCATACCTCTGCCATGTGAGCTTCTATACCAGGTGGCTTTGTTTACCTTCACAAATTTGGACTTGTTTCAGCGTCGCGTAGGGGCGTTAACAAATCCCGTGCCCAACGCAGTAACAAATTTCATCATCACCTTGTAACTCGGCTGCACAAATTGACCAAATGTGAGAGGTATACATCATGGGCTTATCGGCTTTCAATAATCGCACTAGGATTATAAATAAATTATATAACTGAATTGTAATTTATAATGACGTGTAACTATGAAGTTATAAATACAGTATTGTATTGTAATTTGTAACTAAACAGGTAGGTACATTGATTTTTGTTCTAGTTTTGTTTACATTTCATTTTTTATCGTGCAAATGTGGTCGCCCATAAATATAGGACATGTGTTTTCTTCTATACAACATAAAATGATGCTAAAAATATAAATAGATGTTACTTAGAGCTTATAATAAAATGACAAAATGCATTTATTTGTTCCGACAATACAAAACAATAGTAAATACTAGAGCTTCTCTCACTAAATCATAAAATACTAGCTGACATCAATTAAGTACCTAAGAAAACCTTCCTAACCTCCCTGGGTTTTGTTCAATTTCAATGACGAAGTTGGAAAAACCTATTCCATGATTGCTAATACTGCGACGTATTCAAACTGCGATTTGTATAAAACCGGGGATTTTTAAATTTAATATGAGATTGAAATAGACTGGGTTCTGGATTACGTACCTACCTACGAGCAAAACCGTTCCATAAAATAATTCACTCCTGAAAATAATCCTTATCCTGAACACATATATAAAGTCTATACTTGAAGACATTGATGATAATTGATAACCGTAAAGTGGCAGAGGAAAACTAGTTTATGCTGAACAAGAAACGGAAAGTAATTCTTAGAGTAAAGGAATAGAGTTTTCTTGATTTAGTCATCGGGTATAGGAAAATACAGTTTTATGGATTTTTCAATAAGAATTAGCGTCATTTATTTTCAACAAAAACAATTTACAATCATACAATTGCCTTATTCTAAACTTAACACTAAATAGGTACGAAGTAAATGCATACGTATTTAAAATACTTATCACTAAAACTTTACTCATTTAGATTTTTTACCACAAAAATTTTATAATCATCAAACACAATCTCACAACATTTACATCATAGTACAGGTTGGGCATTTTTCAGGTTCCAAGCTTTTGAAAAATAACCACGCCGTAAAATCTTATCAGAATGATCCAGTTAGAATAGAAGTTTTTAAGTTACTTATTATAGTCTTTCAAGATTCTTATTGATGGCGCCTTTTCCTGAGGAAGGGCAGGAAGATGCTTGCAATCTTGTGTTTCAATCTGTAACAAAAAATATAAGTTAGGTAGATGTACCTACTAAAGTGTCGCTGTGGGGTTCGATGAACCTACGACTTTTAGGTAGAAGGCGAGCTTATCTCTCGCTAAGACAATATTTCATGGGGAATTAATTATCATTGCTAATTATGTAGGTCACAGAAAAGAACACTAGTATATAGATTGTAATTATCTACAGTGGAAATAAGTTTATAACGAAATTAATAAATACCTTTGTGTAGATTCTTGTCTTTTCAACTGCGCTGACTTCTTGTGACCTTTGACATGAGTAGTAGGCTCGACGGAGACATCATCGATCTTCGACGGGGCTTCAGACATGCCGTCTCCAGGCTTTGATTCCAGGGGCTTCTCATCAGGCTTGGCTTCAACCGGTTGCTCAGGCTTGGCGTCTAGCACTGGCTTCTCATCGGGCTTCGGACCGCTCAACGAGACTGACGCGGGCGGCTTCGGGTTCAACTGCTCCTCTAAAGACTCCAGGTCAATCAGATCGCTAAAGTCGATATCGGATAACGCGGATATGAAACTTTCCGCCGGCGCTACAGCAATGACAACGCCGTCAATGTTGAGCCTGTAGTTCTCAGTTCCATTCTGCCGCTGATCGTATATTAACTTGTGGTGGTCTTTGTCGTCGCAAGCCGGCGCGGCGGTGACAGCCGACAGCGCGCCGCAGAGAAGGGCCACCTCGCACACCACTCGCCTGTAGTTGACCATCGCGGAAGGTGCCTGCAGACCGACTGAAGCTCGTTGCCGAGATCCCGTTGTATCCACTCTCCGTTGCATCTTGTATTTATTCGCCCAGATAGCGGTATACTCGGCTCCCGACCGCACTAGCTAAACTGGAATCGATGCAAGACATTTCCGATAAATAGAGAACACCCGTTACGGATCAATTTCAATAAATAGCGATGGGCTAACATTGTAGATCTCTGACAAGGAAGTGCGCCAGTAAAGCGTCTTTATACAGAGCAAGTCCTCAAGGTAAAGTTCTAAATATTAAAACATATAAGCTCTTCTCGTGATGAGTAGATGAGCAGTCGTTATGGACAGTTTCATATTACCTCACTACAAAAACCGGTCAAGTGCGAATCGAACTCGTGCGCCGAGGGTTCCGTACCTACCCATTATTCCGCTATAATAAAATGGGTATAATTTTTATTGGTGGCTAAGTTTAGGTGTGTGTGTGTGTGTGTGTGTGTGTGTGTGTGTGTGTGTGTGTGTGTGTGTGTGTGTGCTGTAATGGTTGAGTTATACCTACATGTATGTATGGGGACATCCTTTAATTTTCAACTTTTATTATTTTTGGAATTTTTCCTTTATTTGTGCATGCTTTTTGCCAAATTTCGTGATTCTAGGTCAACGGGAACTACCATAAGATTTTCGATCAAAAACCTATAGAGTACTTCCAGTGACTTAGAATTGTCAATTTTGGTAAAAAGCAGCACAAGTAAAGAGAAAATTCGTAAAAATAAAAAAAGTTGAAAATTAAGGTAAATTTTGGTAGGTACATGCAAGTTTTTGCGAAAATCTAAATTTGCCCATATCTTTTTATCGTTGACTCTGGACGTTGATTTTTATATACCTAATAGGGACTACGGACCTTAGTATCTGGTATAAATTTAGACTTGCTAGGTCCACCCGTTCCTGAGAAAATCGGTGGTGACACACGGACAGACGGACAAGAGTGATCTTATAAGGGTTTCTTTTTTAAATTTTGAGGTGCGGAACCCTAAAAATCAGGGATGTTCGGATTCTGTTTTCGGATTTTTAAAGTATTACCTAAATAATATTGTGTAAGTAGTTCTAGAAAGTTTTATATTTAGGAGTCCAAACATCCTCTAAAGAAGGATGGTGAAAGTTGTCATTAAAAGTCTCTCAATAAGTCGGTCAGGAAGCTCTAAATTGATTTTTAAAACGAGTTTCAATGTTTACGATAGCCCGAGCCTGATTGTGCATAACCCGCTGACCTGTAGAACGCGATCGAAGATATACAAAAGATCATATTTACCTACCTTGTAGGTACTTATATAAAGTTCATTGTTATTGTTCGATTTGATCACAGCGTGGTAAGTAGGTAGAGTTTTGATTTAACGCATGGATGAGCTTTAGTTATTCAAATACCTACTTACTAGTAACTAACACATTGCAACCGACAAACCTATCTCAGACGAGTAAACCATAAATATATAAGCTTATTAGCATGGCTATTTTTTTTTAGGTATCCTTCTCTTGACGTGTCTCTACATATTTATTGTATCTTAGACAAGGTTACAGATAAATTATATGTTTGAATAGTTTCCCTTTTCCCGGGAACTTTTGCTTTAATCTCCACAGTACCTACACCCTAACCCCCACCCTGTCTGTCTTCTATACCCGAGATACCGTCCAGAAAATAAGGTGTCTATAAATAAATAATGCTGGACATTTCACACAGCGCTATCTAGCCCCAAACTAAGCAGAGCTTGTACTATGAGAACCAGATAACTGATAGAATACTTATATACTTTTTTTTTGTAAATACATACATACTTATAATATATAGAAAAACAACTAGACCAGGAACAAATATCTGTAGATCATGCAAACATTTGTTCCGCGGCGGGAATCGAACCCACTACCTCCTGCGTCTCAGCCGGCTGTTCGCTCACTGCGCCACGAAGGTCGGCCTCTATCTATCTATCTCTCTCGTCTATCTACCTATTATTCCTCTAACAAATTAATGGCATTGTTTCCTGACACAGTTACACCACTAAACATCACATCGGAAAACAACCTGTTAAGATGCGCGAGCGCTCTCGACTAACTGTTCTTACTGGTTATGCCTACTTGTCTGAAAGAACGGTAAAGTAGCTTCATTTATTTGCCCTTAACCGTTATACGAAGCACTTCATTAACCCAGATTAAATTTATCGATGGTAAAAGCATAATTTTATTAAGCTTTTTATGTGATGGCAGTTTGGCAGGTCCAATTAAGTAGTTTTTGTTGTGTTTTAAAAGTAGCTTTGTAAACAGATCATGTTGTAGGTATTCCTCTATTATTCTCAGTGGTTCGCCCCGAACTGAGATCTCGCGAGTCTCCCATGAAAACAAAAAAATATTTTGACTATCAAAATAGTGCCACGAAATGAATAACCAAATAACTTGTCCTACAGTTTCATTAAAATTACAGGTAACGGGAGTTCATGTAAGTTGGTTGTATTTTTTGCGGTAGAAATTGCAGTTATTCTGGATTTAAGACTTTTCCCTACATTTGTGTCACTAAAGCTATACGCATACTAGGGGAAACCGGGTACAAAAGTAACGGCGGGTCGAAAATAACGAATGTTCTATAGGTATTACTCGTGCGCGATAACTTGGGACCTGCTAGGAATGCGACTCCCCGACCGCTTCCCCTGCACTTCCCCGATGGCGCCCGTATTGTACCATTCGCATCACTATTTTTTACTAGGGTTTTTAGTCTCGTACTGGCCTACGTCACGTAACGACGCGCTCTGGAATTCTTTTAGTTTTCGTTTGTGTTAGTGTTTTGTTGTTGTAGTTTTTGTTGTTATAGTTTGTGTCATTGTTTTGTTGTTATAGCAAATGTTGTAAATTTATCGGATACCTCTTCGTCAAGTGATTATAGTGAGACTGAGGACGAAGAACAACCTCTAGAAGGCATAAATCCACTAAGTAGTGACGAAGATGAGATAATGTAAATAATAGATAAAATAAATGTATAAACTTAAACATTGTATTTTTTTTTATTCAAATAGTGTAAAAAAGATTAGATAAAAAGCAGCGTCCTCCCTGAGTAACATAATAAATTAGGTTAAAAAAAACAAAGACGGAACCGCGGGCGGCTGCTTGTTATGTTCGCGGTTGTGTGAGAGGACGCTACAAATTAAAAAGTATTTGTGAAGTTTTTGACGATTACTTATTTAATGTTTAAGTGGTTATAAAAGGATGATATTAACCTGAATATTTGCATATTCATTTTTTGAATATTTGCATGAAATTTATTGTACTGTGTTTTAATCCGTTTTTGTCTAGCACGTTCTGTTTCAAGGTTTTGTTTCATGTTTTAACCAAAATGTACAAAAGTAACATTGCCATATGGGTACACAAGTAACATGTTACTTTTGTCCCCGCATTGATTTAGTAACGTAATTTTTATATGTGTGTATTTATTTCAACAGAATGCCACGACAACGCATAAGAACCACCACACGAGGGACTACGGATATGGAAGTGTATTGAAAAGCTACACAAGAGCATCTAGAAAATAGGCAAAAAATTAGAGCTTTGGCAAAAAATACAGTGTTTGCCATGAAACATTATATAGATACATAAAAAAATTCAAAATAAAATTAAAGATTGGTATCTACGACAGAAAATGGGAAAGGAAAAAAAGACAAAGAAGACTGCTAACGAGAAGGAAAATAAATATGACGACGAAGATTGCTTCTGTCTTGTTTGCTTAGAAACTTTTAGCAATAGTCGACCAAATGAGCAATGGATACAGTGTATTGAATGTAAAATGTGGCCACATGCTGAATGCATCAATAACGAGAGAAATTAGGTGTGCCATAATTGCGAGTCAGAATAAAAGAATGATTCTGTATAGTCTGATCATCATATTAAGTGATCTCATTAGTTACTTAAACTAAGGATAATTTCTAACAAGGCGTTAATAATATTGATTTGTTTTCTTAAATATATAAGTCTTAAGCATTTCAAATGCAAATGTTAACTTTTGTTCCTAATAAATAATTTATGATTTAATATATATGTCTGTAATTATATTGATTACAAACCCCCTTTGTCCTGTTACTTTCGAACTGCCAACGTGGTCGAAAGTAAAAACTGACGAATTTTTTAAAGTCTCTTAATTACATAAAAAATATACAACAATAAGATAAATTAAGATAGTAATGTAAAGGACATGAACAAAATTTATACATAGTTATATTGAATTCATCATAATAATAACACGTAACTAGAAACAAGGGTAAATGTACAAAATGTTACTTTTGTACCCGGTCTCCCCTAAATTTCAGCACAGTGGGGTCACTGGTGTACCCTGTGAATTTTGTCAAAGTTCAGTTTTTATTATGGCTATTACGTAATAACTTAAAAACTACACAATTCAAAGTATAACTAAAAACGGGGTCGAAGTGTACTCACAAAGACCTTTTATTAGACACTTGACCAGATAGTCCCATTTTGTTTTTTTTACCCCTCTTGAACCCCAATATCTCAACAACCCCCCCATATTTTTAGTTCATTGAATCACACCAAAATAGCACATATACCAAATTTCACGATGATCGGATAAACGCTTCGAAAGTTATCCTCAGACAAACAAACATACAACGCCGATTTGCCCAAGTTGATTAAGAGATCTCGCTTCGCTCGATCAATAAAGTGGATATTTTTCTTCATCTCAATCGAAACGCTCTTGACAGAGCGGTCGTGGTCAACATGTTGTATCATTATTTTTGGGGGCAGATGTTACACGCCTCACGATATCTCGCCATTTGTCTCTGTTGAGTCAACAGAGACAAATGGCGAACGAGAATGTCTGTCAACCGAAGAACTTCAGAATGCGCGTTTGTACTAAAGCTGACGGACGCTGTTTTATGCCGAGCTCCTGAAGTACTTATAGACACATTAGTACGAAACTCGGTCCATGATATTCCAAGAAGCCTTCTCGAGCACCACATTTCCAGAGCGTCTATCTTTTTCATTTTAACTTCTCGCAGCGTCCACGTCTCCGCAGCGTACAGAAATATGGGGAAAATAAGGGTTCGAACGAGCCAGATCTTAGTAGATTTGGTGATATGTCGATTTCTCCATATTTTCCTCATCTTGTCCATTGCAGTTCTGGTTATTGCCATACGACGTTTGACTTCTTCTATGCAACCACCATTATTCGAAATTAAAGTTCCAAGGTAAACGTAGGATTGGACTATTGTGCAGTTCGCGATCTGTGTCACTTCTGGCGAGTTGTTATTACAGCGATCAGCGAAAGTGGATATAGGCAAGTTCAAATCTGTATCATTTTGAGAACTTTTCTAACTCTAATTCAAGGTTGGGGAAATAGGCCCGGGCATACAGGTATATTGTGCATTACCTACCCCCTTCTAACCGGAACTCAACCATCCCAACTCCTTATAGTAGCGGACTAGGACTTTGGGATGATGGTGGCAGTTTTCCAGCGTCCCCGAGGTTGATGTTGACTATAAGTTCAGCAGTACGTAGGTAGGTACTCCACTGTCTTTTCGTCCTGTAGGCATCCCCAATATTAATTTGTTTAAGAAAAATAACGATAGTCATAATTTGAATAGGTACCTACTAGAAATAAAGATTGAGAGACTTGTAGACTCCTTATGGGCAAAGTAGGTATACGCTTTTATAACAAAATCCCAAGTGATTTGAAGTGATGTACAAAGTTGACAACTATCAAATTAACAAACGTAGGAAACTAAACAAAAACTTTATAAAAAGACCTACTATAACATTATTATTTAGTTGATAGAGAAGCTTGGGATTATTTTTACCCGACTGCGGCAAAGCCAAAACGAAGGGTATTGTCATTAGGAGTCAAAGTATGTATGTTTGTATTTACCTATGTTCCACCGTAGTGGCTAAACAACTTAACCGATTTTTTTTTTTGATTAATTTCAGGAAACTTACAGCTAGGATTTTATAGCTGGAAATTTATAGCTTCAAATATCAAGCTATAAATTTCCAGTATAAGCTGACCTCGCATTGTGTAGGCTTTTCGTAAAATGAGAGGTCAGCATATACTGTAAATTTATAGCTTGATATGTAGCCGTGTGTACACAGAAAACTAATTATATTATATTACATGCAAAACAGACATGTAGGTATGCTTATGGCCAATTACAAATTTCCACAGATAATTTTAAAAAAGATTTAGGTAAAAACACAGCTACAGTGGACGAAAACCGTTTGAAATTACAATATTCATTAATGAGTTTTGATTTCATGTTGATTTGATACACGATTTTGATGAAAGAGGTGTCAATCGATACGTCATTATGGTCCGGGTGACATAGGCTACCATAGACATAGGTATTATGTAGTCGGGTTTCAGTTTTTAAACTTACTGCTTGTTACTTTAGCTTTAATACCTAGATAAGGCATTATCGAGATTTAGCTTACTGAATCGATTTTCCCGCAAAGCAAACACGAATGCGTTCCCGTGTTTTGGTCTTGATTTCTAATTTATCTCGAAGCACAGCTTTCTAGCTCTAGACAGCTAGGTGAATGGGTGACCTAGTAGCTGCTTTCTTTGATGAGTGATTTATAAATGCTGATTGATCGAGCGAAGCGAGATCTTTAAATCAACTTGGGCAAAAGTATGTATGTTTGTTTGTCCGAGGATAAATTTCGAATCGTTGATCCGATCATCGTGAAATTCTATACATAGGTAGGTAGTGATAGCACAATTTTGGTGTGACTAAATGAGTTAAAAATGTGGGGAGGTTGATGAGATATTGGGGTTCAAGAGGGGTAAAAAAACCAAAATGGGACTATCCGGTCAAGTGGCACGTGTAATAAAAGGTTTTCTTTAGTATATTTTGACTCCGTTTTTGTTTTTAGTAAATTCCTTATAGTTTTTGAGTATAATTTTTTTTTTGAGTCATAATAAATACCTTTGACAAAATTCACAGGGTATACACCAGTGACCCCACAGTGCTGTAATTTGGTATGCGTGTAGCTTAAGTGAGTGACACAAATATAGGCAAAAGTCTGAAAACCAGAATAACTGCAATTTGTACCACATTACATGAACTCCACATACGTAACTTCGGTGGCAATGCAATAATATGGTACCATGGAGGTGGTCTCATGATGGACACGGATGCTAGTCAACAGAACTTCTGAATGGATTTTAGTAGGCTACCTACTAGTGTTTTGGGATTTCAAATTGACAGCGGTCTCACCTGGGATAACCATATAAAAGAGCTCTGCTCGAGACTGGGCCGTACATGCTTCGCTCTGCGCTGCCTCGGCGCGACCGCCACCCGCAGCGTGGTGCTGGCGTGCTACCACGCGACGGTGCACAGCGTCATAACCTATGGTATGGAGCTGTGGGCGCGCGCTGCTGACGTAGACAGAATCTTCGTAATGCAGAAGCGCGCAGTGCGCGCCATCGTTGGTGTGCCAGACGACGTGTCATGCCGCGAGTATTTTAGAAAATTAAAAATAATATCGCTCGCCTGCGAACTAATCTACCAGGTAGCGACGTTCACCCACAAAAATATAGATAGTTTCAAACGTAGAGGCTTAAACACCTCCCGGGCTCTTCGCAGCAATAAACTAGCCCACCTTTTAGTCGCACCCACTCATAAGCTGCGCAAATCGGCGAGGTCGTACGTCATGGGTCCCTCTGTATATAACAGGCTGCCTGACACAATCCGAAGGGATGCAACTTCCACGACGGTCTTTAAATCGAGGCTACGAAAGTGGCTTCTCGAAAACTCGTTTTACGCATTAGACGAGTTTTACGAACTGCCACTTCGTTAATAATAATTCATATCAATAATCGTATATCAATAATTAATATATCATTAATTGTAATCTTTAATTTATCATGATTAAGTTAATGTAATTGTATATATAAATTATTGTTATGTAACATATACCTACCTTGGCAGTTGACCTATAACTTGATGACATCAATAAAGATATTGTATTGTATTATTTGGGCTCATTTGAATCTGCTTGCGGTTCCGATTATGAATTTTTCACACCCCCTGCACGACAATGTCAAATTACATGTCATGTAAACCTCACCGAAAGCAGGTGATTAAATCCCAAGGGCTGAGCCGGGAGTAAAGTTGTACTTAATTTCATTACGGCCTCGTGGGCATAATGTGATTTGAATTTGGAACCTCATCTGTATTCAAATTTAAACCAAAGCGACCCACACATTATGAACATATCCGCACTAATCTCTGCACAAAATGCACCAACCTAGATTTGGTTTTTATTGTCTCGCAGAAAGTGTGAAAAGTAGAGTATTCTCCTCGTGGATAAAGCTGTCTGCATCTTGGGCGTGCTTATATCCCCCTGCACTCAGGATCCTAGGAACTCCCTCGCTCCGCTCTTTATTTAACTCTAGAATCCTTCGTTACGTTCGGGATTCAATATAGCGCCCGTGACGTAAGACACTGTTCTATCCCCTCGTTTAATAAACTACTACTTATTAAAAAATCTTCTTATGAAAAAGTTATTTTTTCATAAACTTATTTTCAATAGAAAGCTAGTTTAACTAGGGTGGTTCTTGGTCAGTTTTTAACCCCCGACGCAAAAAGAGGGGTTTATTACATTTTTAATTTAACTTGTTGTCTTTCTCACCATCATATCAGCCAAAGCACGTCTACTGCTAAACATAGGCCTCCCCCATAGATTTTGAGAGCTACCCATCTTGTGCAGCCTGCACCCAACGGCTCCCAGCAACCTTTATCAGCTCTTCTTTCCATCTAGTGGGGGGCTGTGCTACACTGCGCTTTCAACCAACGGCCGTTAGTTCTTCGAGATATTCTTTGCCTTTAGAGAAAACATTGTACCGCTTTTAAAGCATATTGTGCGCACAGAGTATTGTGAGATGTATAGTTAAGGTATGTATCGAGAAGGCCTCTTCTTCGAATGCTAAAATTAAGCTAAAAAAATGAATTACGATTGAACGACCACTGTGCACTGGCCACTAGAAAATATAATTATAAAACTCACGATAATCATTGAAGCAAAACGGACAGGTCGACAACATCACAACAATAAAACTACAGTTCTATAGTTTGGTTTTTATTAAACGTTTTATAAGCTTCAAAACATCAAAGAAGTAGTTTTTGGTAAAAAAAAACATATTATTTTTCTGATGATAAACCAGTACGGCCGTTCACAAAATAACTACAAAACGTAAGTATCTTCTAAACTATTACTACAACATTAAGACCATATCAGACATATCAACTCGGAAAGGGATCGTCACCGTGTCGCTTTTCGCCTCGTCGTCAACCAGGCATCAACCTAACGTAAGCACGTAATCAAAGCGGATGAGCAGCTCCTTGGCTACGGCTAGGCGACGCCGCGCTTACGGCTCGCCGCCCGCTGGTTGACGGCTAGGCGGCACCAGTTTCACCGCTCGGGTACGGAGAGACGTAAGCGTAAGCGCACCGCACCGCGAGTCGTAAGGCGCAGGACAAATACAAGAGGCGTCAGGCGGAGGCGACGCGCGGGCGCGGTGCTACTTCTTTGATATTTCATACAAAATGTATAGAAGAGGTGGGCCGCGAGACATACTGAGACGGCGGAGCGCGGGCGTGGCGCGGGCATGGCGCGGGCGCCGCTTCCTCGCCCTCGGCGCCCGCAGTTAGCAGTGGCCTTAAAAATGCACGCTATACAAAGTGCTCATAGCAACTTTTTAATAAGTACTTCTGGAAAAAATTTGGGTACATAAAATTAAGAAAACTGATTTACAAAGTGTAACTCATAAATACTAATTTTATCTAAAAACTTATAAAGGTGCTATAAGCCTGCTGAGTTATTCTAATTTAAGATACTATTACTACTGACGACCTCCGTGGTGCAGTGGGCGAATAGCCGGCTGAGACGCACGGTAGCGGGTTCGATTCCCGCCGCGGAACAAATGTTTGTATGATCTAGATATTTGTTCCGGGTCTGGATGTTTTTCTATTTATCATAAGTATGTATTTACAAAAAAAAACAGTATTATAAGTATTCTATCAGTTATTTGGTTCCCATAGTACAACCTCTGCTTAGTTTGGGGCTAGATAGCGTTGTGTGAAATGTCCAGCCACATTTATTTATTTATTATACTAAACTGTGTTTAGTTGTAATACGCTGTAAACATTTATGTTCAATAAAGACCCTTTAAAATCAAAAACAGTTAGCAGTGGCATGCTCCTGTCCTGCTTGCCACACAGAGTGGACCGCATTATCTTCTGATCTTTTGTAAGTTCTCCAAATGCACCAGAGCTTGCAGATCCTCTTCATCTGACGACGAAGCCGTCATGTTGTTGTGATACAATCAAACAGCAGAATGCCCCAAATGCATCCACTATGTTCGCCCGCGCTTCGCCTTTCCGACACCGTTAGCGCGCCTGTTCTGCGCCACGCCCACACCTCGCCCGCGTCTCGCCTCCGCCCGATGCCTCTTGTATTTGTCCCGCGCCTAAGTTTGTCCCGATGCGAGGCGATCACGTTACGATTGCGATTAGTGTGCGTTGCAGTAGGGAGTTTCATACAAAGAATACTGAACGGCTCGAGCTGATACGGCGACGATTCCTTTCCGAGTTGATATGTGTGCTATGACCTTTAGGTAACTTATTTCTACGCTAATACTTTAACATTTTCATGAATTACCTATGCTATTTTTTTTATTTAATATCAATTGAAACAATACTAAAAGTTAATATCAAGTGCTTAAGTAGAGAAATAATATCACAATGTACATTGGTGGCGATTCTGTTGTTTACGCTACTAACTAAAATTTCGTAAAAGACGAACGGTTCTTATTTTTTTACGCTAAAGATCAAAACTCGCTAAAGATCAGTCTGACTGCCAGATGCCCATTGTACCTTTATTTATTGTCTATTTCCATTATTACTGTATTTTTGTTTGGTGTGCAATAAAGAGTATTTGATTCATTCATTCATTCAACTCTCATGAGTTACGCAAACACGCTATCCTAAAAAAATACTTGATTTTAGAAACTCACTTTAAATGTCATTCAAATCTAATCTTTACCGTTAACAAAATAAAAACGTTCATAATTTTACGTAATTTTAGTTGGCGTAGACAACATAATCGTCACCAATATCTAAAACCTACATGGGTGTTTTTGTATTTTGTGTACTTAATATTGATACAGGTCCCTTCCGGTGATCTAGATCAATAATAGCCTGAGTTTATCCATATTAATATTATTTGAAAGTAACTCTAGTCTCTCTGTTTGAGACGTTTTACGTCTAAACGGCTGCACCGATTTTGATGAAATTTCGTATACTGATAGATTATGACCGGGATTGGGACACGGGCTACTTTTTACCCGACTGCGCAAGAGGATAATGCTTTTATTGACAAACCAAACGCGCGAAGCCGTGGGCGGGTCAGCTAGTTTCAAATATTACTTATTTTTCTTAAAATATGTTCTTACAACTACTTACTACTAAAAAAATATTGTGTTCAACAACCAAAATTAACTCTAAAAATACTCAATAAGGCCACATTTACGATATTTAGGAATAGAGGAAGACAAAATTCAACAAGGCACACTTTTGTCACAATTTCCTTCTAACCATATTACCTAAACTAATATCAGTTTTAAAATATCAAAGTGAACTTGATCTTTTTAGGCTACAACTAAAGAACATAAAAAACCAGGCTTTTTATGTTCTGTGGCTACAACAGTACACTACCATACAGACCAGAATCCTTCTTGGAATCTTGAAAATCAATAGAGTAGGAGGCAGTACTACGTCTTACGAGTGGAATGAGCGCTTTTATGACCGGTCCACACTACACAAACTAAAGCTTGCGCAAAGTGTTTGTACAAACAAAAGTTTGTGCAAACGGAACGTGTAGACGTCGCGCCAATTTATATTTTGTCGTCTACGCGTTCTATTTGCACAAACATTTATTTAATGTAAAACTATATTGTAATGTATGCATGTTCATGAATAGTGCTGCCAATTGAGGGAAATGTCCCCGATTTGAGGGGAATCCGTAGCTAGCGCGGTGAGAGCGCGAGGCATAATAAAAATCGGGGAATCGAGGCCGACTGCTTTTGCAGTATATAATTTTGCCTTAATAATGTTACCATCCATTGTAACTTTTATGCATACCAAACAAGGAAAGCCAAACCGGGGGGGGGGGGCACGAGCAGGGCGAAAGGAATTTTATTTTTGTTAAAAGTATCTACCCCATTATAAATGTTTTTTTAGATCATAAGAAATCATTCCAATGTTAATTTTGTGGATAACACATAATTTTGTATGAAACAGTTTTTTTCTGGAGATGGTACAAGCATATGGCCCACCTGATGTTAAGTGGTAACCATCGCTTATAGCAAAGTATTACCTCGTAGGTCACGCCGCTTCGAAACGTGCCCTACGATGCCCTGCCCTGCGTCCATCATCTTGAGGCATATAGGTGTAAATGCCTCACGTGCCTGTAATTTTAGCTGAAACCATACCCTTCATACCGGAACACAGCAATGCTGATTTACGGCAGATATAGGTATGGTGATAGTACTTCCCCGGGAGAGCCTTTTCACAAGGAACTCTACTACTCTTCACAGTGTATTTATCCGCATTAAAATAAACTTTTATTTGCACAAACTGGTTGCGCAACATTTGATTCATCGTGTGGACCGGCTATAACATACCTAGCAATAGAGCAACAACGAACTCACACGCCCCTAGTGTACTCTCCAGCTACGATGTTCAGTATATGTTCGTAGAAGCCGTCTCCGTACCTGAGGCGGTACAGCGCCGCGTCCAGGTAGCGCTGCACCGCGGTCGCGCACACTGACGCAAGCGTTGCGCGCGCGCAAAGCTCACGGGACGCCGCGCACAGGGTGATCGCTTGCTTCCATATTCTGGAGCACACTGCAAATTATTTAGTTTCATTTATTCCTTGCGAAAATGGATCGTTACATAGAATCTCCATAATCAGCATATGAGCATGCAATATTAAACAATGTCAATAACAAAACACGATTATTAAATTCAAAAATAAAAAATTACAATGTATAAGAAACATAAAAAAAATTCTACTAATACAATCAAATGACAGCAATAAAAAAAAATATCCACGAGTTCAATAAAACTAAACAAATGTCATAGACGCTTAAGGTTTAGAATGTTTCCAAGTTTATTTATACTAGCTGACCCGCCCGCGGCTTCGCATGCGTGGTATTTCAATAAAAACAATACCCTCCTTTTGCGCACTCGGGTACAAAGTAGCCTTCCCCAGGATATAATCTATCTTCGTGCCAAATTTCATTACGATCCTTTCAGCCGTTTAGTTATAAAAAAGTAACAAACAAACTAACAAATCGGTATGTACATACGTAGATTATAACCTGGATTAACATATAGGCTACTTTTTGTTGACAAACAACGCGTGCGAAGCCGCTGGCGGGAGCTACTTATACGTATAAACCTTCCTCTTGAATCACTCTATCTATTGCTGAAAACTGCATTAAAATCCGTTGAGTAGTTTAAAAGATCTAAGCGGACAGACAGCGTAAGCGACTTCATTTTATACTATGTATGAAGATGGACATCTTTGGGCCTAAGTCCTAACTCATGGACTAAACGCAAGACGCGAATCATCTTAATACTTACAGAAATGTTGCATATCGCCATCACACTGTTGCATGAGCTGTTGTATTGGCACAGCGCCGTCTAAAGCTGGTATGGTGTTTCCCGTCACCAAAGTGGAGTCCGCGGTGACAGACTTGGCCACTATGTTCTCTATTTGCGTTTTCAACATCTGTAACAGAATAGTTTAATTTGAGAAAATAAATAAGAAGTGGTTCGACCCGAACTGAGATCTCGCGAGTCTCCGATTAAAAACAAAATAATATTATTTGTAATTTTTGCCTATCAAAATAGTGCCACGAAATTAATAACCAAATAACTTGCCTACAGTTTCATTCAAATTACAGGTAACGGGAGTTCATGTTTGTGGTTACTCTTTTTTAGGGTACAAATTGCAGTTATTCCGGATCTCAGACTGTGTCACTTAAGCTACACGCATACTAAATTACAGCACTGTGGGGTCACTACTGTACCCTGTGAATTTTGTCAAAGTTCAGTTTTTATTATGGCTAATAACTCGAAAACTATAAGGACTTCACTATAAATTAAACGGAGTCTAAATGTACTAATGAAGACCTTTCATTTGACGTCCCATTTGACAATTGAATTTAATTCCAGTCACATTTTAATTTTTTTTAGACTCCCTTGAACCCCAATATCTCAACAACCCCCCCCCCCCCCCCTTTTAGATCAAAATTGTCTAAAATTAAAATTTTAAAAATTCAAAAAAAATTTGTCAAAATTAGTCACACCAAAATTGTACCATCATTCATTACCTACCTATGTATCAAATTTCACGATGATCGGATCAACGCTTCGAAAGTTATCCTCGGACAAACATACATACATACATATGTATTTATTATTGTATATGTATTTAATACAAACAACGACGATTTGCCCTAGTTGATTTCGATCAATAATAATTAAAGCTGGAACAAAAAGGTTCTCCAGGTTCTCCATTACGGCGTGGATTGAGACATTGGCTACTTTAATTGCATAAAACCAATTTTGTTATGTACGACATTAATTTAAAACACACATCCGGAATCGTATTAACTTATTCTAGAGGTGGGATTAATACCGGTAGATTGAATATTTATCCGGTAATCGATACATTTCCAATAAACATTTTTTTACGTAAATCAGCGGCGCCTTTGCAACGATGCCGCTTAGTCAGTTTAACAGGTACCTAATTACATGATGAATTAACATGATTTGTTTGCCTATTTTATACAGACTGTTTCATTGATATTTTAGGACTTGAAATTAAGGTTGTTTGAAAATATTAAATTTTCTATTGTACTTCATTTGAAAGAACCTGTTTTACAACAACCGTGTTTTTATTTAATGTCGCACATAACAAAACATGTAGTATAATTTTCATATATTTTGTGACATACTATAATTTTATTGTACGAAAGCTTACCTGATTGCGGTTCAGTGCATTGGTTTTTTTCGTGTCCTCCCTTATTACATGCAAACGGTAGTATGTTGGAATGTGCTGAAAAGTTAACAAATAGATTTTATTATTTAGAGCATAGTGTGGCCGCGGGGTTACACAGGAAAATCGATCTTACTTTAGTATCAGCAAGCATCAGTATCCTATGCACATGAGGATGGTCAGTTGTATCAGGCGATAGCCTGTTTAGACAGTCTGGGTACATATCTGCCAGTACAACACTGCTGGTACCGCCGAGCCGAGTTTTACTGTACTCCTTTATGGCCAGCTCATCCAGTCTGTCGTATATTTGAGTGGCTACTTTTGATTTTACACCTGTAGGCAGAAAAATTACAATTAGTACACATCGTTGATAAAGCGAAGCCAGATCTCTAAATTAACTTGGGCAAATCGGCGTTGTATGTATGTATGAACATTTGTTTGTCCGCGGATAACTTTCGAAGCGTTGATCCGATCATCGTAAAATTTGATACATAGGTAAGTAGTAATGGCACAAATTTGGTGTGACTAAATGAGCTAAAAATGTTGGGGGGTTGTTGAGATATTGGGATTCAAGAGGGATAAAAAAATGAAAATGAGATAAGGTCAAGTGGGACGTCAAATAAAAGGTTTTCATTAGTACATTTCGACTCCGTTTTTATTTTTATTAAAGTCCTTGTAGTTTTTGAGTTATTAGCCATAATAAAAACTGAACTTTGACGAAAATCACAGGATACACCAGTGACCCCACTGTGCTGTAATTTGGTATGCGTGTAGCTTAAGTGACACAAATATAGGCAAAAGTCTGAAATCCAGAATAACTGCAATTTGTATCCCAAAAACAGCAACCAATTAATATGAGCTCCCGTTACCTGTAATTTGAATCAAACTGTAGGTCAGTCAGTTAGTTGGTTATTTTATTTCGTGGCACTATTTAAATAGTCCAAAATTATGAATACTATATTTTTGTTTTTACAGGAGACTCGCGAGATCTCAGTTCGGGGCGAACCACTTGTATAACTTAAAACTTCGTTTTTAAAAAGGCTTCCTTACTAAGGTCCCGCCAGAGTTAGTGGTGAAAGCACGGGCGTAGCCAGGTTTTAGTATATAAGGGGAGGGGTGGGGGGGGGGGGGGGGTGCATAAATAACAGAAGGTTGAAAGCGATAAAAATGTTTGAATTAAATATTAATGTAATATTTTGAATATGCCTCCCTATACATAATTTTTTATTTAGTTGTAAGAATAATCACAGCTAATTTATCTAATAACAGAAAGAATATACAATTATTTACAATATTATAATAAAGGAATAACAGTTGAATCGTCTAAAGACCGTTGCAAACGATCTATAGATAGCTCAACGGCTCCAGATCACTACCATACCAGGCGGAAGTGTCCCCAAGCCACTGGGCTTCATTGATAGAGGGGCTACGCCCGTAGGTGAAACGCTTTTGTTGTCGCCAAAAATTTTCATACATAGGCTGCTATTTAAGAATCCGGAACTGGCCACTGCATAAATAATATTTAAAAAGAAATTATCACGTTTGAAAATGGAACTCTTTGGCTGTAGAATGCAGGTTATTTCGTCCGTCTGTCAATTGTTTTCATTGTGTGGCGCGATTTCAAAAATTGCGTGTCATTATCACAATGGATTTATCTCGAGAAAATTTTCGTGCGATGATTTTTTATGATTTTCGACGTGGTCTAACTCAACAGCAGTGTATCGATCAACTCAGTTCGACTTTTGGGGATAAAGCACCATCGAAGACTACTGTGTATCACTGGTTTAGTGAGTTTAATCGTGGACGTCGTATGCTCACGGACGAAATTAAAGATGGTCGGCCTAAATCAGTAGTTGTGCCACGAAACATCGACTCAGTGCATAAACTAATAATGCAAGATCGTCATGTGACATATCGAGAGATAGAGGCGATCTTGGGCATTAGTATGACGAGTATACATAAGATATTACACGAACACTTGGCTGCAAAAAAAGTTTGTTCGCGTTGGATACCGCACAACTTGACAATAGATCAAAAACAGGCTCGTGTCGATTGGTGCAAAAAAATGATAAAAAAATACAATCGTGGTGCATCAAAAGCTGTATATAATATCTACACAGGTGATGAATCCTGGATTTATGCATATGACCCCGAAACTAAGCAACAGTCAACAGTTTGGGTCTTCCAACATGAGCCGAACCCAACAAAAGTAGCTCGTGCGAAAAGCACTTTGAAGCAAATGGTCGCCTGTTTTTTTGGTATAGATGGACACGTGGCTACTGTACCCCTAGAAAATTGTAAATCTGTTAATTCAGAGTGGTACACGACCATTTGTTTGCCAGAAGTCTTTGCAGAAATCAGGAAGAATAATCCACAACGCAGAATCATTCTCCATCACGACAATGCAAGCTGTCACACTTCGGGTGAAACGACCCGATATTTGGAGGGTGAAACGGTGGAATTAACGGGTCATCCGCCATATAGCTCTGATTTGGCACCCAACGACTTCTTTTTATTCCCAACCGTGAAGAATAAATTACGTGGTCAACGATTTTCAACCCGAGAAGAAGCCGTTGAGGCATTCAAAAATCATGTTTTGGAGATACCGTCTTCCGATTGGAAAAAGTGCTATGAAAACTGGTTTCACCGAATGCAAAGTGCATTGATCATCATGGCGAATATTTTGAAAAGCAATAAAACCATATTTTAACAGTCAATGATAGTTATTTTATTTTATTCCGGATACATAAATAGCAGCCCTCGTAGATCTGGTGACTCAAGTGTTGTATATATTCTGAAAATAGACCACTGTACCACCTTTTAGCGCACTTACGCAATCGTGCGCCTAGGAGTTGAATAAGAGAATCGAAATTCACTCTGCGCTTCCAAATATTATGACATGTTCTTCACCGCAGATCACAATTGTGAGCATGTGTAAATGCACATGTATGATTAGTTGTTTGAAGTGTGTCATATACAGAGATTTATAATCTATGGTCACTATTCTACTTTGTTGATCTATACTAATATAATAGAGAGGAAAGATTTGTTTGTTTGTATTGAATAGGCTCCGAAACTACTGGACTGATTTAAAAAAAATATTTCACTGTTGGGAAGCTACACTATCCCCGGGTGACATCGGCTACCTTTTAACCCAACTGCGCAGAAGGAGAGTAATGTTCTTATTGAAAAACTACGCGTGCGAAGCTTCGGATTTGTCAGCTAGTTTCATTATAAAGTTGATTTAAGTAGGTAGATATATATTGTTCTGACATCTTGACTTCGCACACAGCTCTGTAGCTGAATAAACAATTCATATCAAATTAATGCTTTTTTATTGATAATGTGGACATAATAAAGTGGTTATCAATACTAGTAAGTCTATTGCCATTACCTACCTTATTTATTTACTTAAATAAACATCTTGTCTCTTTCACAAATTCTTACCTTTGTATCTGATTGGTAGCATGAAAATTATAGAACAGTTTTAAAATGAGATGCAAGTTAATATTAATATTTATCCAGTTATATCTTTCACAAATAAAATTAACAAAATTTACCAAAATGTTCAGCAGCCACATTGCATTCGGCATCTTCGCACCATGCCAGCATCATCTGCAGTGCTTGAGGGAGGGAACACTGCATCCGGAAGAAAAAGGACCCTTCCCTGATCGGTTGTCTCTTCCCACATGCTTCACATGCCCATTGTAATCTGAAAATAATGATTTAACCAGATATTCAGTTTTTTAGTAAAAATACAACTAAATATATTTATTTAGTTTATAGACCAGCAGCATTATTGCTGATATGTCTACATCACACAGTGCTGAAAGTCTAGCTTTTGTTATGAATGTAATGTATTAGATAAAGATTATAAACGTTTATTTTGTCACCAATGTACCTACACAGAAATTTAAAACTGCATAGGATAAAATATACATTGTGAAAAAAATTGCAAAGCGCTGGTCTTCCATAGTCACCGTGACTGCGGATATTAGTAGCTGCTGTAACCGCCGCAACGTCATACGCATAGGACTGTCATTGTTAAAGTTGCTACGTTGACTTTTCTGTACTATCCACTGTGATACAAATATGCTACAACCTCAATAAGGATACATGAGGCTACTAGCGGATTTTAAGAGTACCGCAATGAAGATCAAGGCCCAGGTCGGTTGCTATGTCACCATTACTTTAAGAATTCTTTTCATAAATATCTTTTCATAATATATAATATATAAATATGACCAATTCATTTGTAGGTATGTAAGTTACAAAATAAACCGAATTACTCACTTCTGACAGAGGCTACAACTTACCGATCAACGACTCTAGCAGCTCTACAGACCACATTACAATCTGGAGTATTGCTCAGGCATTTGATACGACTCTGCAGTAAACCAAAGTTTTGCAGCCTCCCAACTATTTGACTTTCAATGCTTTTGTCGCCGTTGTTGTGCAGAAACTCTGAATACAGCTTGAAGTTTCTGTAGATAAAATGTAAGAAATATGAAACTACCCTTTTAGACTAAAGAAGTAGTTGAATGGAAGATTTTCTAACATACCCTGGACATGTAGTGAAAGGCAAACATGGGCCATCTATTATCTCCTTAGGATTATTATCGTAAGTAGTTGAGTCGGCTTCCATTATTTTATCCGTCTTGAGTATTGAAAACGACAAATAAAAAATAAGTAAAAACAAAATAATCCAAATTTGTTTTCTTGCCAGTGTTGCCTTGCCGGTACCAAAAAATTAGGGAAACAGAATAAACACAAAACTTATAACAGAAAGAAGAAAGAAAGAGAAAATATACTAGCAAAAGTTATTAACAAAAATAACATTCACAAACTTTTGACTTCTGTAGACGGTGACATCAATGTTGTTGAATTGATTGAATGTTCATTCATTCATTCTAGAGCTGTAGCAAACCACAGAACATAAAAAACCATACATAACATAAAATTGTTTTTTGAAACCGTATGTATTCAGTCAGGAGATATATTATTCTCTTTGTATTCAGTATTAGCACAGACCAATATAATTTAAATAGACTGACAATCTCAAACAAGATATTGTAACTCGATATTTGATTACCTGCTAGGACGCCAGATGTCGCTAAGAGTTACAAATCGTTAAATATATGCCAACCTTTAGCTTACTACCGCTCATAATGGTACGAAGAAAAATAGATGGCGCTATTTCCAATTACACGTGCGCGATAATATTATTGCGACGTTGTGACCTTTACGTTGTGCGAGGTTGCCGCTCTTCAGTTTCGTTAAAACTTTAGTCTATAGCAATTTTTAGAGATTTGCGTAAATTTTCTCAGAATTGCCAGAACATGAAAGTTTCCGTCAAAATAGGGGGTTTTTTAGGAAAGGAAAGGATAGATATCTTTTATTCATTACATACGTCTATGATCGTACCATTATCACTTAAATGCGGAAATACCTACATATTTGTTAAATAAGAATACATATTTATAGTGATGTACAGATAAGTAGTACACTTTTTGAAAGAAAATAAAATTAATTTGTAAGTACTCGGCAAATGCATACCTACTACAAGATAATACGTTCTATTAATTTGAACTGGAAACATAACTACTAAAATAATGAACTCAGTACGTACACAATATGTACATACATTATGTACAACAAAATATCGACTTACTAGTCGCGACTTTTGAGAAGTGAGGCTTGGCAATACAGCATGTAACAAAATTAGGTACAAAAAACGTGACTTTGCTTGCTTCCCGGCTGTCAATGTCAGTCAATTCACGGTTCTCTTTCGTTCCCTGTGTTTCGGACTTTGTGTTAATTTTGTGTTAAACGCCATCTAGGTAAAAACGATGTGCTACCTTCCCACGCCATCTGTGATTAAGCATATGAAAGTAGTAAATCATCAATATAAAATAAAATCGTTAAATCTTATTTTATGGACAATATTACTTATCCTAAAAAATATTGAAATATGTTGGTGTGTTTTAGTGGAAGTTTATTTTTATTTGTTGGTTGCAATGGCCGCTATGAATGTTTCCAGGCTATGAGACAGCGCCATCTACAAATAATACGCGATTTTGAGCTTTTTGCGGGCTATGATTTCTTATATGGACATTGACAGTCTATTGATATTACTATAATTTTTTTTTTAATATATACTAATATTTATATATTAGTCTCTGGTATTAGGTAACGGGTGCGCCATCTAGTATCGAGTAACGAAACGTTACTCACGAATGCATTTCGTTACCTACTCGCATTTTTCGTATGGGTACCACACGGTTTCAGTTCACGCAAGTACCGTTGATGCGTGTATTATAATTTATTCGGTGAATTTAAAAACGTACGTTACAAAGAACGATGTTTGTTTAGAAGTAAAGTTTTCTATCTAGTCACTATAATCATAATCATAATAATCATACTTATAATAATTTTTTACTCATTCTTATTTTAACCAATCAATCAAAACAGTAATGAACGAATGAAACTGAAATCAGTCACTCACTCAGTTCACTTAGGCTACGTCCGCACTGACAGGCGGCTTGCTTAGCGCCTAGAGCCTAGCGTGCCACCTAGCGAGGAGCTTAGTAAAACAAACGTCCTTGAATGTTCGCGACCGGCCGCACTGCACGCTTGGCGCCTAGCTAGTCGCTAGGCGTGTTTCTAAGTAAACAAACGTGTTTGTTTTTTGGGGCGAGGCGCGAAGCAGTTTCGGAGAAAACAATGGAAGAAATTTTAATTGCATCAGTTTTTAAAAGAGAACCACTGTGGAATCCAGCTCATGAACTCCATAAAAATGCAGTTGTATTAAAGAAACTTTGGGAAGAGGTAGCAGTTGAAGTAGAAAAAGACGGTAAGTACTAAAAAGTAATTTCTGATGTGATAATTTATTCTTTTACAATGAAAAGTTAATGCCGTGAATGTGTAGTATGGCGTTGGAATATGTTTTCAGGCAGTGATTAGTTCTGCCAGGTAATCGAGCCAATGCCGTTGAAATAATTCAACAAAATGTCTCTAGTTTGTAATGCACTGTTTGAAAATCTATGTTGGATTCTAGTTGATGGTCTAGTCATTGTAAAATTCATGTCCTGTTAGCACGTAGATCGATCTTCCGTCATGACAAAGTTGTGTAGAATGCATACAGCTTTCGTAATTGAAATAGCAGTATTTATGTTGGTTTCAATAGCTTTTAGCAAAATCCTCCATTTTGCTGCCATTATACCAAAACAACACTCCACACTTCTGCGAGCTCTTGAGAGTCGGTAGTTGTAAATAGTTTTTGTATTTTCAATATGTCTTAATGAAAAAGGCCTCATCAAATAATTCATCAGTGGATAACCACCATCTCCAACTAAAACAAATGGAATTTTGATATTTGTGTTAGGAATTTCTTTCTCTGGTGGAATATTGAGGCCATTCGTTTCTAACATGTGAAACAAAGATGAACTTCTAAAATTTCCGGCGTCGCACTGACGGCCCTCTGCTCCGATATCTACTAAAATAGTTTAACAGTCCGCATCAACTACAGCTTGTAGTAAAATTGAAAAATATTGCTTGTAATTATAGTACAAAGATCCACTATTGCTTGGACACCGTACCCTTATATGTTTCCCATCTATTGCTCCAATGCAATTGGGAAAATTCCACTTGTTATGGCACTTATCAGCAATTTCGTACCATTTCTTTGTCGTTGGAATTAGCATGTATTCGTCTTTCAATGTATTCCACAAAATGTAGCATGTCTCCTTTACAATCTCAGAAACTGTAGTGCGACCTAAGCGGAAATGAAAAGCAAGAGATCTATAGGATTCTCCAGTAGCTAAATATCTGAAATAGAAATGGCAGTAGTTAATTATTGAATAATATGATAACTGCTGGTTTTTGTTTCAGTGAAAACAGTAAAATCAAAATGGAAAAATCTGAGAGCGTATTTTTTTAAATAATGTGGAAAAATTGATAAACCAAAGAGTGGCGATAGCGCTGATAAAATATGTAAGAGTACGTGGCAGTATTATGAACAATTATTCTTTTTAAAAAGCAACAAGAACCAGAACGAGAGCTCCGCGAGAGATTCAAACTTAGATACAGATAATGATGACAGTAATTCTATAACAACCGACACAACAGAGGAGCTACAGAATCCGGGTTCTGTGCAGAGTTATTCCATTTCAGAAAGAAATACAAGTGATACTCTAGAATCTCAAAGACAAATATAAAAAGAAAGAAAATTCATATGAACAGAAGCGAAAACAATGATCAACTTTTAACAATAGAAAAGAAGAAGCCTGAGATTCTCGAGAGGGAAAGTATTAAGGAAAAAAGCGATGATTTGCTGTTTTTTGAGAGTCTTTTGCCTTATATGGAAAATATTCCATTAAGACGTAAACTAAGGTTAAGATCGAAGAATCAAGATTTAATTTTGGCTGAACTTGAAGCTGTAGAAAATGATATTCAGCAATCGGTACCGGTGATACATATTCCTACACCAAATAGAAATACTCAACAATCAGCAGAATATGAATTACACTTCCAGAATTTACCTGAACAATATTTACCCATGCAGATGGAGCACGATTCGGCTTTGATTAGTTATATAAACAATTACAAATAATTAAATAAAGGAATTATTCCTTTATCTTAAATTACTATTTCAGTTATTTTTTCTATAAATAAAAATAATATGTATTTAGAGTTTCACTTACCTTAATGTAACGACTAGTCGTTCTTCGGCTGAAATGCTTTTTTGAGATTAGTATCCAAACGAGTTAATTTTCCTTTCACTTTACTGAGAAGTAGATCAAATTTTACTTAGAAAACTTTCGTGATTGATTTCAATCATTATTATAAATACGGTCAAAACACCGATAAGACGGTACGTGATAAATCCCGTATTTATAATAATGAGTAGATCAAATGTTTCTCTGGTCATACGCAAATATTCGTAAAATTTTTCATCAAAATTGCGCTGTTCTTTATACAGAACACTAAACTCCCCACGACTTGACCGTGACTTATTTATGTTATGAACCCAATATGATGGAGAAGGCCGTGAAATAGTATATTTTAAAGATGAATTTTCTGTAAGTAGCAGTTTTAGAGCTATTTTTGAAAGTGACATCTCGCCAAGGTGCCGAATAAGCAAATGACCGTGGCGCCTAGCGATCCACCACGCAAACTACCTCCAGTGCGGCCACCTTGTATCCTAGCAAGTAGCCAGACTGCAAGCCAGCTCTAGGCGCTAAGCAAGCCGCCTGTCAGTGCGGACGTAGCCTTACAGTACACTCACAGTCAGTCAATTGACAGTTCAGTCAGTTTGAGTTTGCTCGTCTAGTTGGATACCGTTCGATTGTTTTCAGTTTTATAGACTAAAATAATAAATTCGTGACCTTAAGTTTTCACTACAAAATCTCGCAACACACATCACAATCAAAGCTGGAATCATGTAAGTTATACCTATAACTAAATTTGTCATACCTTTCTGTTATAATACATTTTTTCATTTAAGAATTTGTCGCATGGTGATATTCAGCGTTAGCTAGGTATAAGTTTTACTTTTATAATCTGAAAACCTGCCCTGGTAACCAACGGGGTCCCCCTTCCCTTGGTTGAGATATACAATACCGTTTATGTACCTACATCAAGTATTTATTCTCCACATTTCTAAAGATTTACCAACATAATTACCATCATCATATCAGCCATAGGACGTCCACTGCTGATTAAAGGTCTCCCCCATCGGTACCAAGTGACCGATCTTGTGCGGCCCCTACCGAACAGCTACCAGCAATTATAAACAGCAGTTATAAAGAATTTCGCTAACAGTAATCTACTACATACAAAATTTCATGAAAATCGGGTTTGCCATTACAACGCGAGTAACAAACAAATAAACAAACATCCAAACTTTCGAATTTATATTAATAGTGTGATTGTAAATCCAGAGCTATACATTCTTCAGTTGGTATTTTTAAATGCTTTATTATTATTAATTTAATAATGAATCTGCTGGTAAAAACAAAAACCATTAAAACATTTATTTATTTTGCTTATAGACCAATAGCATTATTGCTGATAAGTCTACATCACAGTGCTAAAAGTCTCTTTAAAAGTGTTCACTTTTGTAGCAATGTTTTATTAATTTGTAAAAACATAAAACTATATTACCTATCTCATTACATGCAACTTAAAATCTTGTTTACTAGGAAGTTATAAAAACCAGGCAGTGTTATAACTACTGAAGCTAATTTAATGTTATGTATACATACACCTTGTGGAAATTCCACATCGCTTCGTACTAGCTCTTCGGTAATCTGTGATGTGTGTGATTAAGGGCAGTGGCTAGGCCGGTGAGGAAAGATGTGTATCGGCAGTCAAAAGTAATTTCGCTAGTTTGCAGCTTTGTAAAATCCGCAACATAGGTTGGTTAACAGTTTTAGTTTTTAAAATCTAAATAAATCTCGAACAAGGCATTTTTTCAACAAAATGTAATACTGTATTTGTAGGTTTATCTTAGCCCTTTACTAATGTCGTGTAATGTGTGCTAAAAAAATGGATACTGTAATGTTGTGTAAAAACACATTTTTTTCTGCTAATACACTTAAAACTTATATTGCTGACTGTACATGGCTAGCAAAGATAGTACTATGTTTTATAACTGTTCAAGAAAAGATTAAACTACCATTAAGTCCATGGATGTATGATTTATGCTTACTAGTCAGGCAAAACTTTAAAAAGTCAATCTTTATTCATTTAGCGGTCATCAATTTTAATTTGTGTATTTTTGCATTGTAGCAAGTAAACAGTAGAACTCAATACCGGCAGTTATTCCAGACTAAGGCTTGTACTATATGGCATCCGGGCTTGTCAGGGACCGATTTTTAACGGCCCCCTGACCAATCCATTGCCCAACCAAAGATTTGTTTTTTTTCTGCATCGACTACACACGATCCGAGGCCATCCGACTCCGATTTTTACCTGTAAGCAACTGGGACATGCTCCGGATTCGCAGGATCAGGGAGACCCGGATGACATATAGTCAAACAAATCTTTCTAGGTAGTATACTAATAAATATTATAAATTCGAAAGTTACTCAGTCTCTCCGTCTGTTCCTTTGTTACGTTTTCGCGACGAAACGGCTGGACCGATTTCGATGAAATTTGATAATGACCAGAATTGAGATATAGGCTACTTTTTACCTGACGGCCTTGCCGCGGACTGAAGGCTCACAAGATCGATCGCTCTGTAAGTCTATGGGGGAGGCTGATGAGAGTATGTAGGTCTTACTTAATCTTTCGTCACCTTACGTACAAATGCAAGAGAAAGACAATACGCTGAATAGAAATTGACTGATTATGGCTAAGTTGACGCAATGCCCACCCAGTCTTCAATAAATTGCTTTTGTAAGCTAAGCGTGTGGACGTCTGCGCCATTCCACTAGATAAGTGACTGTCGAAGAAACAACGAGGGCTTTTTGATTTTCAAGGCTGTTACATCAAGCTTTCCGTGTTGCTAATAAATGGCGTTCTCTTTTATGTTATTATGAAAAACAAGCATTTGTTTAACAACAAGAATAGGTATGGGTACAATTTTTTGTCTATACTTATATTTTAAAGAGGAAAGATTTGTTTGTATTGAATAGGCTCCGAAACTACTGGACCGAATTAAAAAATTCTTTCACTGTTGGGAAGCTACACTATCCCTGGGCGACATAGGTTACTTTTTACCCAACTGCGCAGAAGGAGGGTAATGTTTTTATTGAAACACTACGCGTGCGAAGCTGCGGATTGGTCAGCTAGTCATTTATAAGTTTATTACATTACCTATCTATAACCTTGTAATTCGATCCGTTACTTAAACAAATGAAGTTCAGCTAATTTAGAGGTCATCTGCATAGCAATAAGTTTTTTTTCCCATTAGTTGTACGAAACACGTTTTTCTCTGCTAGTGCCATGACAGTTATAATCTTTTTAGAATACCTGCGTACACTACTATCCTTTCTACTGCAGCACTTGAAAAGGAACAAGTATAAATAAACTAGTACAACTTACTCCCTGTTTCCTTAGTCTTCACTCATGTAATACAAATACCAGGACTTGGTGGAAAAACACATATCCGCCTTCGCTACAGTGGCACAAAGAGGAAACATCCCCTTTGTCCACAATAAACCACTATTCGGAATCTGAGTGCAGATCCCCCCACTCAATTCATCCATTTTGTATTAGGCCTACCTTTACCTCTGTTCCCTTTCATCCCCTTCTTGGTCACAACACTTTGACGTATTATAATATAAGTCGACCCTTTGGAGATCAAACCTTAATCCTGTAACTAGCAAAAAGACGTGTATTCTTTTAGATAAGGAGATAATTCTGGATGTTGGGGAGTCAGTTTCTACCAGTAGTGAATTGGATCGGGGAGCTACTCTAGATCCTGGTCCATCCAATGACTCTATTCTGGGGGAGATTGCTCATTTCCAGGTCACATCTGAGATGCTCGCAGTCCTTCTGCCCTGAATTGACAATTTGACAGGCGCGGACTGTGTCCATGCCATTCGTATTTCGACGAATCCACTGAGTTTCTCTCACAGCGAGCGCAATTCAAGTCAAAAAGAGATAATTCTTTGGATCAACTCAATCCTTCATTCAATTAGTTACAAACCTGCATGCAATCTGTCAATAGTTAAATTACAATTAGTCTTGCCCACGTTGGTAGGTACTGCATTTAATTGTTTGACTGTCTGTATCCTTTCGATTGTTCCCTAATTGTATTTGATTGGTACGCGTGTGGGTGTATGTATAACTGTGCAGTTACTTCATCCGAAAGTCTTGAGACAAACACTTTCTATATGTACGTACGACACTGTACATTACAATCATGGAGATGGGTCAGTCTGAAATCACTTTCTACTTCACTATTTTTTATTCGACAGTCTGTAGAAATGCATGTATGCTTGACCTCGAGTCTAATATTGGAAAACGAGAACCATTTCACACAGCACGGAAGACCATATTATCTGTACCTACCACATACCTATGTATACTTAAGAACTAAATTTTTATCTTGTGTTTTTTCTTTAATTCTGTACTTAAATAAATTTCCTTTTTACTTTTATATTCTTTAGGTAAGTAGGTATGTTTTTTGTATTAGTTCTGTTCTGAATGGTCTGTCCTATGTGTGTGTCAAATAAATGTATTTTCTTTCTTTCTTTCTTTCTATTTCAAAAACCGTAGTATTGGTTCATAGTTTTGCACAAAACAATACACGTAGGTACTTTTGAAAGCAACATAAATACATTTATGTATCTAAATTTACGAGAAATAAATTGCCTGTACCCCACTAGTTGAGCGCTTTGGTAGGGAGAACGAAGTTACCCCAACTGATGGTCTCTGTACTACCTGACCTTGGTTATATTCGGCATTGTCAAGTCACGCCGCACGAAGACATTACTCAAACATTCGTGTCTTCCAGTCATCAGTAACATTATGACAAATTGCTTTCATCGGTCCACTTATAAAATGGTTTTTCGCAACTGAGCAAGTCATGGGATAAAAATACAGTAAGTTTTTTAAACTCATCATGGTAAGCCTGCATTGTATCAATTAATAAACAGATTCCTCTAAGTAAACTAAAATACCGCCAAATTATTTAAGTTTCACAGAAAGTAGAGTTTTGATCAGATTATCTGAGTGCACCAGTCTTTGTACTAATTTGATTTCAGCATCTAGACTAGGCAACAAAACATAAAACTTAAAACTCACCGCTATCATCATCATCAGGCAGTAGGTAAGGCACCCACTGCTGGCTATAGACCTACTTTCGCTTCAGCCACCACACCTCGATTTCGATCTTCCTGATACAGATGGTAGCCGAATAAACAGGTAAATAAGGTAATATAATAAGAATATTTATTTGACAAAATATACAAATATACAAAAATTAAATAGGTACTTACTTGCATAAATAAAAATAAAACATTTGACAAAAATTAAGATGATGTGACACAATTATGTAAAGAGCCTCCACTCTCTCCTCCCTACCTCCGTGAACGCTTCGTATTCCTTGTCCCTCGCACTGTGGCGTGCCGGTCCTCTAAGTACCTTCTCCTCAAAACATCTCAGCACACTTCAAGCCGCTATGGTGGCTCCTTTACCGTTTATGCGGTGAAAATTTGGAATGCCCTGCCCCATGAAGTTCGCGCTAGTCCATCGTTTAACATTTTCCATCGGAAAGGTAAAGAGCACTATCTTTCTCTGTAATTTTATTTTATTGTAGGTATATATTTATTTTTGTATATATTAGTCTATTTATTATATTCATTCATTTTATTACTTACTTTTGGTATATTTCGTTTTATTTGTTTAAGATATATGTACATATTTATGATTCTTGTACACGCACCTACCTTTTCGCCACGCCTCAAAGGTTTGCTGGAAGAAAACTTTTCTTAGTGTTAAGCTCGCCTTTGTGCATGTCCTCTATTTCTGTACTTTTTAATGTATTTTCTTGTGTACAATAAAGAATAAAGAGCCTCAGTTGCCTAAACTAGACTGAAAAGCCTGTATGATAGGCAGCTGTGCTCCCCCTGCTTAATATCAAGTAGAATAAAAATAACAATGCATGTGTTTATATGTATATAACATACATAACTTTGTTTGTTGGTTTGTTCGCTACCTTTACACGACTAAACGGCTGAAGGGATCGTAATGAAATTTGGCAAGGTAACCTGGGGAAGGACATAGGCTACTTTTTACCCAAATGTGCAAAAGGAGGGTAGTGTTTTATTACTGCACGCATTTACTACTGTTTACTTTTCCACGGTTTTCCTGAAATTTAATTAACCCTTAGTGAACCTTTCTTACTGCACGTTCGATATACATAGCTTCTTGACCCGGATTTATGACTTATTGTTAGAAAACATAAAATGTATAGGGTCGTCGCTCTATAACACCCACGTCCCACATTGACACTTCCTGGTTTTAAACCGTGCAAGCTCTCTACGTTGCTTCTTTAATATATCTGCTAACGTCGGTTTTATGAATACACTAGATGTGCACATAACTTATATATTTTCAACTCAAGACTTCTTTGTCAAAAGAAGTTATAGTGACTCCGTAAAATTTGTAGTTTCTAGAATCAATAAAGCATGCATTGCAATTTGATTGGGACCTGTAATGATATCTGTAAACGTTTTTTTTTACTGTTCGATTAGGAATATTTTTTTCAAATTTAAAATTTTTTGTTTTGTTTATTAGATTAGTTGTGAATACAATACTTGATGATTTCGTAAGTCTTACTCTGTTGTGTTTAATCCGATGTTTATAATCGCGTAAATCACGCATCCATAAATATATTGCATTGGAATGAATCCGTTCATTCGGCCGAATCAGATAGATAGATAGATAGATAATTCTTTTTTGTTACACCAAATTAAAATAACTTACCCTAAAAAAAAACTTAAAGACTAATAGATAAGCGATCTCTTCCAGGCAACCTTTGGATGTACTGGATTGAAAAGACGTGTGAGGAGGCGGTGTTACAATAAATACCTATTTAGTAGGATAAAAATAAATAAATACCTAAACCTAAAATATACCTACATATACTTACATAAATAAATATAAAATATGTACATATACTTTTACAATAAATATCACAAGGAAATACAATGTTTACTCTAAAGAAGCCGCCAAGTTTAATTTACAGACCTCTTTTTTAAAAATCAATCGAATCAATCCTTTTGTGGAGTTAATGTTTGTTTGATTATAATATTATCAATTATTACTTTACTCGCCGTATTTAAGTAGGGTTTTCTACCATCCTAAACTGAAAAATCTACTGAGTAAAAGTTTATCCCAGGAACTACCAACCCGTACGAATTTCTGCCATCAAACAATAATGCGAGCATTACTGTGTTCCGGTATGAAGGGTATGGGTGCTGATTAAATTACAGGCTCGTTAGACTACCGGTATGCATTGATATATCATAACAAATGTTATTGTAAGGGTGTCGGGCACAATGGTAATACGATTGGTGGGCGGTCACTTCATCTAATTAAAAATTCCAATAGTGCTAAATTTCATAATAATAACAAAACTACGCACTAAAATAGATCAGATTTAACCCTTATAGATAAAACTAACAAAACCGCACTTGTTATTGATATAGCCATCCCAAATACCCATAATGTTATGGGTATTTGGGATGGCTATATCAAGTCCACAATCGCGGAGAAGCTATCGAAGTACCTACATAGATTTAAAAGATGAAATCACTCGAATGTGGCTACTGCAAAAAGTATCAATAGTCCCAATAGTTTTATCCACTACAGGCGTCATCCCAAATCAACTTTTTTAGTCTCTCTCACTTCTGGATCTCCCGAAACATACCTTAGCCTTATTGCAGAAGACAGTAATATTGAATACTTGCAGGATTGTAAGAAAGTTCTTGCTGACTGCCCTATCCACCGAATTGTCACCTACACTACCATGTACAACGGTTCAAAATGGTACCACCCGAACCACTGAGAGGTACTTGGCTCAGGCCCGTGCACCTCAGTTATTCCCCGGCTTTTCTGCCGTGTTGATAAAAATCATAAATAAAAATAATAAATAATGCTGTACATTTCACACGCGCTATCTAGCCTCAAACTAAGGAAAGCTTGCTAATTATAAAGCCATTTATTACAACGGTTCTTCGGGATAGAGCAAGAGCAAACCACATTTAATTCTGTTTCAAACTTGTTTAAACCTCGCTGCGAGATTATCGAGATTACTATGGTACCATCAATCAACTCTCTCAATAGTTGAGGCTATAAACGAGGACCTTATAATGATATATCGTTTGCAACTGCCTCTTACTGCCAGGAATAGCTTCAGCTTGTTGTTGCTATTATTTAATCTGTGTCAGAGCGGCTTTGGTGTGGGTTCTCTGTCTGCTCCTGCAAATGGAGATAAATGCTATTCTATTTTGATAGACTTAACTATGCCCAATTTCCCACTTTGAACTTGATTATAGGAAAACTTCTTAAAGAAAAGTACTTCAAAAAACATTTATTTTTACGAAAACGATTTATAAAACACAACACACAAACATAATACAAACATTAACAATACCTACAAAATGTGTCATGTTGAGAGGTTTTTTTAGGTAAGGAACTATAAGAACGCTACTTCGTTTCTAAGGTACTTATTTCCTAGCGATTTCCAACAATATTATTCGACTTATGGTGATCAGTGGTCATTTTTTTTATTGAAACTTTGATCGATTTGCAAGCCCCGAATCGGCGGTGGATTATTGTTTTCTCGTTCTTAAAAATTTGGGAATAGTTAAAATGGATGTCCATTTAACATTATTTGCTAGCTCAATTTAAAAACAGATCTAGAGCTTGGAAAGGCAGACCATATTTGTGTTGATTCGTACGTCAGTCTAGGTCACACTGTGGCCCTAAGAAATACCTATATAACCTTTGAGGCTCCTGTATAACTGGCCACCTGGCTACGTTGCTGAACACGCAGTCTCCAGTCGATATAAGAACTGTGCTTGGATCGCGCCAATGGTTAAAATTGGCAGCTTTGAGTTGACATCGTTCCTCGAAGCACGATAGTGATGCTTAAAGACAAGTGCAAGTGAAATGTCAACTATTAGTGGAACTGGATGTCTCCATATGGCTGTCTCATACCGAAACTCGCACGATTGCTTCATTGCCGAACAAATTGATTCATGACGACCTCCGTGGTGCAGTGGGCGAATAACCGGTTGAGACGCTGGAGGTAGCGGGTTCGATTCCCGCCGCAGAACAAATGTTTGCATGATTTACAGATATTTGTTCCGGGATTGGTTGTTTCTCTATGTATTGTATTATAAGTATGTATGTATTTACAAAAAAAAAACATGTATATAAGTAGGTATTCTATCAGTTATCTGGTTCCCATAGTACAAGCTCTGCTTAGTTTGGGGCTAGATAGCGCTGTGTGGAATATCCAGCAATATTTATTATTTATTGCCTAAATCTCGGAGCTCTTCTTCTGTAGGTACGTGCACGGATTTCTGATTTACAGTTCTTGTATTATGTAAAATGAAATGTTCCTTAAGGACTTTTCGAAGGCAGAGCGGAGAAAGGCCCTAATAATGTATTTGGGACATTTTTAGGGTTCCGTACGAAAAGGGTAAACCGGGACCCTATTACTAAGACTCCGCTGTCTGTCTGTCTGTCCTTCTGTCACCAGGCTGTATCTCATGAACCGTGATAGTTAGACAGTTGAAATTTTTACAGATTGATGTATTTCTTTTTGCCGCTACAACAACAAATACTAAAACAGTATTTCACTTCAATAAATAATTAAATTAAAATAAAACAAATATTTAAGGGGCGTGGGGGGGGGGGGGGGGGGCTCCCATACAACAAACATGATTTTTTTGCTTGTTTTTGATCGAGCGAGATCTCTAAATCAACTTGGGCAAATCGGCGTTGTATGTATGTCATGTTTGTTAGTCCGAGGATAACTTTCGAAGCGTTTATCCGATCATCGTGAAATTTGATATATAGGTAGTGTTAGCATAATTTTGGAGTGACTAAATGAGCTAAAAATGTTAGGGGGTTGTTGAGATATTGGGATTCAAGAGGGGTGAAAAAAAAAACCAAAATGGGACTATCCGGTCAAGTGACACGTCTACTAAAAGGTCTTTGTGAGTACATTTCAACCCCGTTTTTATTTTTAGTTTAAACCTTGTAGATTTTAAATTATTAGCCATAACAAAAACTGACCTTTGTCAAAATTCACAGGGTACACCAGTGACCCCACAGTGTTGAAATTGGGTATGCGTGTAGCTGTAGTGACACAAATATAGGCAAAAGTCTGAATTCCAGAATAACTTCAATTTGTACCCCAAAAAAGTGAAACTACAATACATGAACTCCCGTTACCTGTAATTTGAATGAAACTGTAGGTCAAGTTATTTGGTTTTTCATTTCGTGGCACTATTTTATTAGTCAAAGATTAAGGCCGGCTTGCACAATGATCCCTAAACGTATTTAGCGACTAAACTGTTTTAAACTTTACGTATTTGTATGATTTGACAACTCCTTAAATCATATTTAGCCACTAAATACGTTTAGGCATCGTTGCGCGAGTAGCCTTAAGAATATTTTTTTTTTGTGATTTGGAAGACTCGCGATATCTCAGTTCGGGGCGAACCACTAGTGATAGATAATGGCACGGAACCCTTCGTGCGCCAGTCCGACTCGCACTTGGCCGGTTTTTCTTACCGCCGTACATTGTCGTTATGTTTTACAGCTCTGCTCAGGTATAATTATTCCGTGGAATGAGGATCAGTAATGTTATAGAAAATTCAATTAAACTAGTATCCACGTTATTCTTTAAGACATATAAATGATATATCTTTTTGAATTATCAAAATCGTACCATTATTTACGAAGATATTAGGTAGTAAACTTATGCCGTTCCTCCCGCTAAACGTCAATGTGCGCGGGTACCGAGCGCAAGCGGCACTCTTAGGGCGTAGAGGCCACGCGTTTGTTCACTACATTTTTCAATTTCTTTACTTATATAGTTTTCAGAGTATAAGTGAGTGTGTAAAAAACGTACATAATATGAGTACTAATAAAATAGAACCTGGTTTTGTGCAAGCTCAATCAGATAACCTTCCAAAAGTGGATTCTTTCATGGTATTGGATTACCTAGGTAATCATTCAAGTTCACGAGCGCTGAAATCAGTGGTTGGAAACTACAAAGGTAAGGGTGCTGCTTATTTATCTACGTACATAGGTGCTTATTAGTAATCTTTAGGTTTACGCTATTAGTTGTAGGTAAAGTATTACCCGTGCGCGATAAGTTGGGACCTGAGCGCGGTGACGTCATATTGGCGTGTTTGTACCGCCCGCAAAAAAGCGAACATAACAAGCAGCCGCCCGTGGCTTCGTCTTTGTTTTTTTTAACCTAATTTATTATGTTACTCAGGGAGGACGCTGCTTTTTATCTAATCTTTTTTACACTATTTGAATAAAATAAAAATGCAATGTTTAAGTTTATACATTTATTTTATCTATTATTTACATTATCTCATCTTCGTCACTACTTAGTGGACAGGTAAACAAAACTGTTTGTTCCGTTTTTCGTTTTCAAAAAACTCTAACACTTTAGCACGAGGTTTCTTTCTCCGCTATGCAAAGGTTTACCCTTCATAATGATAACAAAAACACTTAACAAGAACTATAACAACAAAAACTACAACAACAAAACAATGACACAAACTATAACAACAAAAACTACAACAACAAAACAATAACACAAACGAAAACTAAAAGAATTCCAGAGCGCGTCGTTACGTGACGTAGGCCAGTACGAGACTAAAAACCCTAGTAAAAAATAGTGATGCGAACGGTACAATACGGGCACCATCGGGGAAGCGGTCGGGGAGTCGCATTTCTAGCAGGTCCCAAGTTATCGCGCACGAATAATACCTACAATGTTAAGTATAGGTACAGGGATGTATTCAGAACGTTTGAGGTAAGTGTAAAAAGAGTTAATGTAAACTTAAACTTTTTAAACTTATGAATCTTTATTCATAGTTGTAGCTTTATTCGTGTTCTTAGTATATTGATAAACGAACGTTGTTTTCGTTTTTATAAATCTTTTCGCTGATGACTTTTTAACCGACTTTCGCTTTATACAGTGCATGGTTCTCTGCACTTACTGATCATTCTCATTATTATTACTATCTCGGCCATTGTTACAAATCATTAATTCGGTATGTACTTACTTAGGATGGGTTGAATATAAATAACTAGTGGTTCGCCCCGAACTAGGATCTCGCGGGTCTCCCATAAAAACAAAACAATATTATTCGTAATCTTTGACTATCGAAATAGTGCCACGAAATGCGTAACCAACGTACTTGAACTACAGTTTCATTCATATTACAGGTAACGGGAGTTCATGTTTTTGGTTATCCTTTTTTGGGGTAAAAATTGCAGTTATTCTGGATTTCAGACTTTTGCCTATATTTGTGTAACTAAAGCTACACTCATACAAAATTTCAGCACTGTGGGGTCACTGGTGTACCCTGTGAATTTTGTCAAAGTTCAGTTTATATTATGGCTAATCACTTAAAAACTACAAAGTTTAAACTAAAAATAAAAATGGGGTCGAAATGTACTCACAAAGACCTTTTATTAAACGTGCCATTTGACCGGATAGTCCCATTTTGTTTTTTTTACCTCTCTTGAGCCCCAATATCTCATCAACCCCCCAAAATTTTTAGCTCATTGAATCACACCAAAATTGTGCCATCACTACCTACCTATATACCAAATTTCACGATGATCGGATAAACGCTTTGAAAGTTATCCTGGGACAAACAAACATACATACATACAACGCCGATTTGCCCAAGTTGATTTGGAGATCTCGCTTCGCTCGATCAATAATTTGTTTTTTACTTCACTATCATATGTTTTTACTTATATATATATTTATTCCGTTTTATTTACTTAGTTATTACAGATCTGCTTGTGAAACCTATGGAGATGATGCTGTAGGATTTGTCCAAGTCCAGAGGTCGGGACATGTTTGTACAGTAAAAGCAAAAATAACGCCTGAACATAGAATAAAAAGTAAGGCCTATTGCTGCACATTTACATGTGATGAAAAAGAGGAGACGGTTTTGAACGTGGAATGTCTAGACTGTGCTGTTTTTTTATCATCTCTTTTTACAACAGAATACCATTTTTTACGAAGTTTTGGGTCTTTTGGCACGTTAAAAAATAGTTTTTCTGGGGTTTTAATAGAAGTGTTTGTACATTTCGGCACTATACAATATTTATACATAGTTAAAAAGGTGAATTAGACACAAATCAGCCCTTAGTTTCTTTTAAAGTCACAACTAACCAAACAAATCACTGCGCGCTCTAACGCTGCCAACGGCTAACTGGCGGCGACCGTTCCAGTGACGTCACAGCTACCGCGGCGGCCGTTCAGTGAACTTCGCTAATAATTTGGTCATAACTTCGTAAATTTATGTCGTAGAACAAAAATTTTTGCACTATATGTTAAGGATTTCTTAGCTCTGTAAATCTGCATTCTCAACTAAAAACGTTACGGATCCTCATTGCTCTTATTATTTTTTACCAAATTTAATCATTCCATAGGTGGCAAGAGTTACCATGCCTGCCCTGTTTATTCAAACTCAAAATCTCTTTATTCAATGAAATGTTCTAGATCATATAATGTATTAGCTGTTGCTCGCGACTTTGTACGCATTACACTACTAAATGTGTAGGTAGGTAACCTAGAAATAAAGCTAAACTCGCTGTTGCAACTTGACAACCCATTTTTATGACATGGGAACTGATTTATGGGATGAAAGGTAGCCTATGTGGTAATCCAGTTTATAATCTACGTATATACAAAATTTCATCGAAATCTGTTCAGCCGTTACGACGTGATTGAGGAACAAACAAATAAATAAACAAACATTCAAACTTTCACATTTATGATATTAGTGTGATAGTGTAATGCTCTTTGCGACCAATTATCGGGAAGACTCGAGAGTACAAACCCCGCTGGTATGGATTGTTAATTTTTTATAATATGGGAATACAATACCCACTTAATCTCTACTACTTTTTTATACCTATCTTGCTCTTTGGAAATGATAGATAGATAGATAATCCTTTATTGTTACACCAAATTACAATAACTTAACCTAGAAAACTTAGACTGCGTGGTGGTACAATGGGCGGCCTTATCGCTCAAAGCGATCTCTTCCAGGCAACCTTTGGATGGACTGGATTGAAAAGACGTGTGAGGAGGCGGTGTTACAATAAATACCTGATTATGTAGGACACAAATAAATACCAAAACCTAAAAATAAATCCTACATATACCTACTTACATAAATAAATATAAAATACATACATATATATACTTTAACAATATACAGTGTTTTTTTTAACTGGGACAGTACGGCATCACCCATAACCACAGGAGATACAGGTGCAGTTTCTTTTAAAACATCAGCTCGTTTTCGAAGAAAAACATTTTGGCATTAAATAGCGCCTTAAAATGAATCAAGTTGGTAAATTTTTTTTTGAATCCGATCGATGCAATTCTATGTAAGTATCATTTTATTGTATCGGATGAAAAAAATCTGAGCAGTGGAAGTATTCTCATACAATAGGACGAACAAAATTCCTTCTACAAACATTTTAGACTTCATTGAAGTATGCTTCAATTAAGTCTACTTTTTGCGTATTTGACAATGCCATGATATGACAAATAAGATGATGCAATGACTGATATAAAAGTCCGGCAGTTGCAAGAACCATGTTCGAAATTCAAAATTGTTCTGAAATACGAATGTTTTTGAATTGCTCATGAGAGCATGGAGTTCCTAAACTTCTTAATCGCTACAGTATTAATACTTTTTTAATGTGCAATTAGAATCTAATAAAATGTATGTAGAAGGAATTTTTTTCGTCCTGTTGTATGAGAATACTTATTATCAAAGTTGACTAACTTCCGCTGCTCAGATTTTTTTCATCCCATATTACAAAATGATCCTTACATATGACTGTATCGATCGGCATCAAAAAAAAATTACCATCTTGATTCATTTTAAGGCGCTACTCACACTTGACCAAAAAAATTTTAATGCCAAAATGTTTTTCTTCAAAAACGAGCTGATGTTTTAAAAGAAACTGCACCTGAATCTCCTCTGGTTATGGGTGCTGCCGTACTGTCCCAGTTAAAATTAAAAAAAAACACTCTGTATATCAAAAGGAAATAGAATGTTTACTGTAAAGAAGCTGCTAAGTACAGTTTATATACCTCACTTTTAAAAATAGCTTAAGATTTAGCATGTCTGATGAAATGAAACCACTTTCCCAGCTATTACTCTTTCTATCTCTACAAACAAGGCAACAGTTTTCTGGCTTGACATTCTGAAAGGGTTTCTTCGAGTTTAAACGTCGTAGGAGTTTTTGCGGAAGGTTAAAAAAGTGGGCAGTGATTGCCTCCGTTGCTAGGTTCTCGCCACCCCTAGTTTCGATTTTTACGTCTGTCGCGACTGAAGTAATTATGGGAGGAATGCACGAGGGGTTGGTTGCATCGTGACTAATATGTATTCCGCTTTTAGCATGGCGGAAACATGATTAGAGGGTTGTTTTCCCCACATATTTCCTTTTTAGCTTCACTTCTTTTGCATCTACTTTGTATTATTTATTTATCGAGTACTAACCCATTTTTTTTTTCATTTCGAGCATTTTTTTTAATGTTATTTGTGGGGAAACAGGCTTACGGCCCACCTGATGGTAAGCGGTCACCGTCGCCTATTGACACCGGCAACACCCGGGGTATTGTCGATGCGTTCCCTACTCTGTAGAAACCTCTTTACATTTCTTTTGAAGCGTGCCATGTCGTAGCCTAATCGGAAAACCTCAGATGGTAGCTCATTCCACATCTTGCAAGTATGAAGTAGAAAAGATCGCGTGAAGCGTGTGATGCGTGGTCGATCATATGTGGATGAGCTGTATTACGTTGTCGAGAAGTACGGTGGTAAAATCTCGACGACGGGATGAGATCAAATAGCTCTTCAGAACATTCCCCATTATACAGGCTAGAGAGAATATGAGCACAATTTTACGTCACTACGATAAATCTACTCGCTGTTTAACAAAACCCTATTTGTAAGGCAAGTCTAGTGTTAAGTATACTAGTGGTTCGCCTCGAACTGAGATCTCGCGAGTCTCCCATAAAAACATCATCATCATCATCTCAGCCCGTCTGCACCCACTGTTGGGTATAGGCCTCCTCTTTATTACGCCATTGTTTCCGGTCCCTTGCGAGTCTCATCCATTGACACCCAAGCTACGCTCGGTATATCACTCTTGGACCACATACCCAATGTAGAAATCCCACGTCGCACAAAGGTTGTGGACGTGGGTATGAGGATCGCACGGCTGAAGTGGAGATGGGCTGGACTCTTGGCTAGGAGGGATGACGGGCGTTGGACGATGGCGATTACAAAGTGGTGGCCAAGGGATGCTCGTAGACCAAGAGGCCCCGCCCGATGGTCGAATGACATTGATAAAAACATAAAAAATATTATTTGTTTGTTTGTTTTAATTCTTTATAGCACAAAAAGAAAAATGTGCAAATGGAGGACTTAATGCTAAAAGCATTTTCTACCAGTCAACCGGGACAGGTAAAAAACTTAGGTAATCTTTAACTATGAAAATAGTGCCACGAAATGCATAACCAACGACTTGACCTACAGTTTCTTTCAAATATTAGGATTTAAATAAGTGGAAGAAATGGGGGGGGGGGGGGGGGGGCATTAGCTCAACATGGAAGTAGCGTAAAAAATTAGGTATATCCTGGATGAAAAGTTCACTATCAAGTTATGTACACAGTAGAATAGGTTTAACGCGCCCTCGATAATGCAAGGTTCAATTACTTACCTACATAGGCAGCACAATATTTGATTTACCACTTCATCGATAAGTCCAAGTAATTGTGCTAAATGTCTTATTTTCACAAGTTGAATGCCTCGAATCGACGCGTACGGCTTAACGCTTACGCGATTTTGTAAACAGTAAACAGACGCTAAGTCTCCTTGTTGAAAGAGATTCGCCTTTTTGAAATCGTTTCTAGAAATAAGTTGTAGGTACATTTCTTGTGGAAATGGAAATACTTTCAAACAGATCCTGATGGGATATAGATGGGAAATTAAAGATAGATTGTTCCGCTCCATGTTGATTGTTGCCTTACAGAGTCTATCATGTGTCTGTGGACTTATTCGATATTGCGCAGTTTCGTCTCTTCGGTATATGTATGTATGTCCCCCGAAAAGGGCAGACCCTTGTAAATGAATAGCTGAAACGAATTTTTTTTTCGAAAAATATTGCAAAACTTGCTGTTGCCTGCGACTTTGTACGCGTTACACTACTAAATGTGTAGGTAACCTAGAAATAAAGCTAAACTCGCTGTTGCAACTTCACTTGATACCCCATTTTTATCCCATGGGACCTGATTTATGGGATGAAAAGAGCCTATGTGGTAATCAAAGTTATAATTTACGTACAATACTATCGTACAATACTTTCATCAAAATTGGTTCAGCGGTTACGACCTGATTGAGTAACAAACAAACAAGCATCCAAACTTTCACATTTATAATATAGTGTGATGTTTCATGAACATTGTGCGTACATAACGTTCGAGGGATAAGTTCCAGTCGTACAAAAACATGATGATGAAAACATAATGTTTGACTTCGGATAAAGTACCAAATCTAAAAGAGCTGGTTAGCAAATGTTTTTATTGAAAACAGCTAACTTTTACAGATTTTAGGGTAAAATGGCACCCTATTACTAAGGCTCCGCTGTCTGTCCGTGTGTCCGTCTGTCACCAGGCTGTATCTCATGAACCGTGATAGTTAGACAGTTGATATTTTTCACAGATGATGTATTTCTTTTGCCGCTATAAAAACAAACACTAAAAACAGAACAAAATAAGTATATAAAGGGGGCTCCCATACAACAAACGTGATTTTTTGCCGTTTTTATAGATAATGGTACGGAACCCTTCGTGCGCGAGTCCGACTCGCACTTGGCCGGTTTTATTATTAAATGTCATCTCTGTTTCTCTATGTTTAAGAAGTTCTCCTGAGTAAGGATGAAGAGCCCTTTAATAAAATACCTTTTTCGTAATATTTGTTTCCTTTATAAAAGTGTCTGAAAATCCTCTGAATAAGTACGCTAGGTTTGAATATAAATGTATTATAAACAACCAGTTAGTCAGCACTCGACAGATATTTCTCGTTACTGATTCCAAAAGCTTTTAGTAGAAACTTTAACGATGTTGTTGCAGAGAATGTGCCGCTTAACCCAAAAGCCGATATTATTTGCTCGTGGGAAAATCTGGCATGAAAATTGGAAATTGCTTTTGTTGCCTCTGTCTAAATAATAACTTTAGAGTGGGATAGGTAGAGCCACGAAACCATGACGGAATCTATTAAAAATGCACTTTCTGCCATGAAGATGTTCGCATGAAGATTAGTGCTAACTATCCCGTTGTGATTGGTTTTACGAGTATTGTGATTGGTTAGGGGAGACCGAGGAAGGTTGTGACAATTTTTACTTACAAGAACATATCTCATTAAAGAAATATACCACAATTATGAACTCTAGGCCTAAATATAGATCAATCCTTCCTTTAATCAATCTATCCTTCTCGGTTTTTTGAGGTTTCTTATTTTCTTTGTTTAAAACACGCTATTTCTCACTTTTTAACTTTCTACTGGCTTCTATGGCAGCTATTTCATCCTAGGTAGGTGTGTCGGTAAGCACAGCTGATTTGATCTTGCGTCTGTTAGACTGGTACTTTTTTCTTGGTGGAGCTTTTGGCAATGGCTTTACTGATTCTGGTGAGAACACATTAGAATTAGTGTCAAGAAGAATATGAGCTCTAGACGTGGAGGCAACGGGTTCGTTGGCATCATTGCTTGGCAAAGATGGATTGCTAGAAGAAGTCGTGGCTTGATCTGTAGATATAACTAGAGTAAGAGTTTTTGTCTCATCGTTTTCAACTGGTCCAATAGTTGGATTTGTCACATGAACTGTGGCTTCATTAATTTCAACTGTTCCAATAGTAGGATTTGGATTAAGGGGCATGTTTTCTACATTGGCCCTAGTTTCTTGAACACTTGACGATTGCTTTGGTTCTGGGTTGGGCCGATCAGTGACTTGACTAGGCAGAAAATCGGCTTCTTCAAAGATATCTGTATTAACAGGCCATGTCCCAGTTGCAGAAAAACCGGCACTAATATTCCTTGCAGTAATCACCACATCAAATGCTGATTTTTTATGTACTGTTCTTTATGTATCGAGATAAAGACATGTAATTAAGATTGTAGGAGGATGCAGTATTTCGAAAACTTTGACGTCTTATCGTCACTTCTTCAAAGGCTAGATCGTAAATTTCGCCCCTAGCCATGCCCCGATCAATCTTCCTTGTATAATTATTCGTCATTCAGAAACAAAAAAATGCACATGCAACATAGCCACCACCCAACCACATGCCCAAATAAGTTCCTGGCAAAAATGCCACGTTTAAAACAAAATTTAATAGCCGAATACTTTTATGTCAAACTTAGGTTGAAGAAATGACTAAAACAAACTAAAATTACATAATGGATAGAAAACAACACTAAAAATCACTGCAAAATGAGTTGTAATTACAGACAAACTTATTAGTGCCGAAAATTGCGACTTGGTCAGAATAATAATTCGTAATTTCAAAACAAGATACAAACAGCAAGACTATCCCATATTTTGAAACTTCAAAAACCACACAATATACAAAAAATACCATTACAACGTAAATATTATGTGTCACGATATAATAACAATCAAAATTTTGATAAAAACTTACTTTTTGTTTTTTTTTCATGCAGACGTCGTACTCACGCAACCGCTTGCCGTGGGCCTGAGACACGTACTGCGTCAAGTAGCGCGTCTCCAACTGTGCGGCGTTGCCAGCTCGCTAACGGTCTTCCGTTCCGAGAAATCGGCTTTGTCACAACTCTCCTCTGTCACAAAACTCCTCGGTCTCCCCTACTAATGTGCGTCCCATGATTCTGTATACGCTAAGTCAAAGTATTTACCAATATATACTAATATTAATAAAAGGTAAGATTTGTATTTTTGTGTGTATGTTTGTAATGAATAAACTCAAAAACTACTGTGCTGATTTCAAAAATTCTTTTACCGTTGGAAAGCTACATTCACCCTGAGTGACATAGGCTATATTTATTGCTAGAAAAGTTTAGGGGTCCTTACTAAAACTTTAAGTAACGTAACCAAAGGTGTAAAAAAGTGCCCTAAAACGTCTTTCGTCGCATGCGCTGCGGAAACTATTGATGATAGAACAAATGTATGTTCTACAATATTAAAGAACATATCAATATCTACAAAACACTTCGGGATACCATATTACTTAATATTATAAAGAGGAAAGATTTGTTTGTTTGTTAACGAATAGGCTCCGAAACTACTGGACCGATTTAAAAAATTCTTTCACTGTTGGGAAGCCAGACTATCCCCGGGTGACATAGGCTACTTTTTACCCAACTGCGCAGAAGGATGGTAATGTTTTTATTGAAAAACTATGCGTGCGAAGCTGCGGAATATTGTTCAGCTAGTCTATTTATAAATACGTGAAGCGAAAACTTTGTTTCCCTTTTTAAGATTATTGCGTGCCCGGAGGAGAGATTGAGATTTGACATAGTTAAAATTTCGCTCTCTGCTCGCGACCCCCTTACATGAAGAGCTTATAAAAAAAAGAAAGAATAGGTTGTTTAATATTGCATGCTTATTGCTTGTTTATGGAAGATCTGAATTTTATGTTTATTTCATCATCAGCAAGGCTAGCACAGCGATTTCCTTGTCTACTCTTCGAAGAGACGACAAGGCTCTGACCGCAACTTGTATTTCTGCGTGTATTGTTATTTGTTTTTTTCATATTGTTGTTAAATTTAGGGGTGATATACAATAAAGCGTTACTCTATTATATTCTCTGTCAATTCTTCCGAAATTATCTTTGCCACGAGCAGGCTCAAAAAGGTTTCTTCCTAGACAAGAGAAGGATACTCTTATCTATAGCGTTGTGTATATATAATTATATCATCATCATCTCAGCCCGTCTGCATCCTCTTTATTACGCCATTCTTTCCGGTCCCTTGCGAGTCTCATCCATTGACACCCAGCTACGCTTTCAATGTCATTCGACCATCGGGCGGGTGGTCTACGAGCAATATCATAACATATAATTATATAATAAATTAAATAACTAACAAAAACTTGTTGGTTTGCGCGCGATTGAGATGAGTGCGAAACATAAAAATTGAGAAGACAGCATTGTCTAGGCATCGCAAGACCTAGACAATTTCAGAAGAAAGTTGTCTATCCTTGAAGGTCAAAGATAGAGAAAATGATGGTTATCGTGCTCGGCGTTTTAGACTACTGTCGAGGAAGTGTCGATAACGTTTCTTCCTGTTCATTCTCGCAATCGCCGTGCTCGAGACCGTCGACAAGTGTTTTCTTTCTTCCGAAAAATGACCCAAGGCAAAACTCTTCTCTACAGTTACTATGCTAGGCCTACTGCTGCTATGTTATTTGTTACCCATTTTCGCAATGAATTAATGAAATTAATCTTCGTTGATGTTTGACCACGGTGCTCTGACAACTAGGTCATATAAAACTGCAATAGGCATGGATTCTTTGCTAAAAACTTTTTGATATAGGCACTTGTCTCACCGCCGGCGATGAGCGAGAAGCGAGTAGAGCTAAGTAACGAGTTGGCGAGCAGCGAGAAACGAGTGTGTAGTTCCTATAGTTGTATCGCTGGGCTTATAAAGCGAGTGAGCGAGTGCGGCGGGCGATACTCATCATCTCACGGTGTGTGTTCTGACCGCCAAGCGAGCATCGCTGAGGGAGTGGTGTAGTCGCTGCGACAAAATAGTGGAGAGCGAGATCACGCCGGTGGCAGTGCGTGTCTCTTTTACTGATACGGAATCTATAATTATTTTTTGTTCTTTTCTTGAGCGAGAAAATAGTTGATAAATAATCGCTTACTCGCCGGCGGCGGCGGTGAGACAAGTGCCCTAGATGGAGAGCTAAACTGTGTATTGTCCATGGCTAAATTACGTTAATTGTTCATCTAATTAAATGAAAAACTTTTATTAATGTAAAACGTTGTCGCAATTAGCTAGGTACCTATTATGTTGTGTGTCAGGACTTGTCGTGTAAACGTCGCTGGGTCATAATTGTCGGGCATATGAATATTAGACACATATTGAAATAATGTATATGTATAATATTATAAAGAGATTGGCAGAGATAGATGGATTGATATCTACTATCATAATGATCTTTCAATAAACAATAAATGCAAATTAGAAAACTTATAGTGGTTTTCAACCTGAGAGAGTGGCTTTCAGAACTTTACTATACCTAGTTGTAGTTATAGTATTAAAGTTCTCATCCATACTAATATTATAAATTCGAAAGTAACTATCTCTCTCTCTCTCTCTGTTTGTTACGGTTTCACGACTAAACGGCTGGACCGATTTCGATGAAATTTGGTATACAGATAGATTATGACTAGAATTGGGACATAGGCTACTTTTTATCCGTCTGCGCAAAAGGAGCGTAATGTTTGTATTGAAAAACCACTCGAGCGAAGCCGCGTACGGGTCAGCTAGTATGAATATATTATTGTTATTTGCATGTTCAACCGAGTGCAACGATAATCCTATAGAATGTGCAACATCGTTAGAGTAATAAAAACAGTAAAACTTACTGGTATGAACCGAAGAACAATACGAAATTCACTTAACGCGCCGGCGAACCCTGAGCGCAACTTCAATTCGGCCGCGTCAAAAACTTCGGCCTGAATATCGCTATCCCTGTTTAGTGACGAAGTTTAGCCACGCAGAGCGACAGTGATAGCAATACAACGATTCTAAATTTGATTAGATTTTGACCGTGTTCCGTAATACCAAAAATGATGACTGAAAACTTGTTGTATTTTTCTCATTGTGTTGTTATTCTGTAACTAGACGATATAATCTATGTTCCCATGACTAGTATACGTAAGATGTTGTTGTTTTTAATGCGAAACAATTAGGTTGTAAACAGGTCTTTTATGACGTAAAAACATGCAGAATGCGATACGATTCTATTTCATTTTAGGTAAGTATTTTGATTTAATATATGGTTGGGAATCTAGATAAATACTATTAAAATTAAAATAATATCTTATTAAGGTAGAAATATGCTCCAATTAGATCCAATCTTGGTAGTACGTGTTGTATGGGCGATTGTCCCTCCGGTGTCCCCTTAAGATATTTTTATGGAACACTCCGAAAACAATGATAACCAACAAGTAAAATTCAAAAAAACCTGATTCATATAAAACCACGTAAACCAGTTAAACTAGCTTTGTACTAAAAAAAATTGCGTCCGAATCTGTCCATCCGTACCTAAAGGAACTACGATACCACAGACAGACAGATAGGCATCTAACTTTTTTTACGTATTAAAATCGAGAATCTTCATCACCTTTGTGTTGTAGAACCTTGGTTTAGACGACGACGTCTCTATCGGATTCTGTTATCTGCAGAACTGATGACGTCGCTTACGTATAGGTTGTAAAAAATACATAGACTCAAAATATCTTTCTACCCTCTTCCTCTGTTTAAAAATGAACAGCAGCTCTTAGCCCGGCTTGCACAAGGACCCCTAAACGTATTTAGCGACATGTTTAGATTTGACGTATTTGGATGATTTAACATGTTACGTCTTAAATCATATTTAGCCACTAAATACGTTTAGGCACCGTTGCGCATATTGCCCTAAATGTTGTGTTTAAAACTTGTCTCAAACTGAAACTCAGACAATTAACTCAATCAATGAAATCTTCTAGATAATTTTGGATCGTTTATTTACCCCGGTTTCTATAACACAAAAACCTTCTTCCTTACATTTACATATTAAGTCAGCTATTATGCGCATATTAGGGCTCTTTGTTATGTAGTTTGCATATTATCACTCCAGGGGCAATACTAGAGCAAATTGTAGAATTGCATACATTCTTACAATGTGTTATGTAGTGTTGGGTAACATATTACCACAGATTACATTACGTTTGTACATGCAACTATTCAAATTGAATTTATGATGGTATGTTTTCTATGTTGATGCCTGTCAGTTTTAAATACATAAAGTCACGCCTGTTTTACGGAGAAGTAGGTTTGGTAGACCGCGCGAACCTTAGCGTGGCTGGGCAGCAAATAATATTTTTAATTGAATATTCTTAGTTGTGTAGCGATAGGTCTTAGACAGATACTCTTTTCTTGCAAGCTGTATATTTTTTTCAAAATTTGTTAATGCAGAAGTCAATTCTGTAGCTATGGGGACATACAAACATACAATGCCGATTTGCCCAAGTTGATTTGGAGATCTCCCTTCGCTCGATCAATTATACCTATTAGCAAGTCTTTATAATAAAAAATCGATAACATCATGACTTCCTAAGCAAGACGGTAACAGGAAGATGCGCACGCGCTCCTTACGTATACCCTGTACCTACATCCGCACGCCTAATTGCCCCACAATCGCACCGTGGTAATTGCATCAAATTGCACAGCTTGCCCCGGTGAAAGTATAAAAAAAAATGCACAGCCTACACTTACTTTCTTGTGATTGTTTATAACCGTTACTCGATCAAATACACATTGATTAAAATCGTGCGAGCAAGGACGTGATAAAATAGTATCTGATTGTATAGAATAGATCTCCAAATTATTTTTATCCCAGTTCTGGTCTAATATGTCTAACGGATCGCGCTCGCCACTAGCGTATTGTTTTAAAATATCTTTAGGTTATCGATTATGATACTTCCTCACTCCAAAATATCTCAAAACAAAAACTGCATGGTATGACTTGCTTCTTTCAACACAATCAATCTAGTTTCTGAACTGAACGATTTCATGCCGTCTTCAGATTGTTGTACGTAAATCGGTTAGTAATTATTGTACCGTTGCATTTTTTTCCATTCATATCTTTTGTTTCGTTGAAATACCGAGGATTAGATAAAATATTTTATTGTAATAGTTGCCAGATCGTATCAGATCAACTAAGCTAGATTATACGATCAAGATTTTGAGTTCATAAGTTGTTCGAGTGAAGCGAGATCTCTAAATCAACTTGGGCAAATCGGTGTTGTATGTATGTATGTATGTTTGTCCGAGGATAACTTTCGAAGCGTTGATCCGATCATCGTGAAATTTGATACATAGGTAGGTAGTGATGGCACAATTTTGGTGTGACTAAATGAGCTAAAAATGTTGAGGGGGATTGTTGAGATATTGGGGTTCAAGAGGGGTAAAAAAAATGAAAATGAGGCTAACTGGTCAAATGGGACGTCAAATGAAAGGTATTCATTAGGTACATTTAGGGCCGAATTCACCGTTGCAACTACTACCGTTCAAGCTAAACTCAGTTTACGCGTATAACTGAGTTCAAGACAACAGTTTGCATTTCACCAACATCAACTGAACGCAGTTAAAGCTAAACGCCGTTCAGATTCTGAACGTCCAATTTTCGACGTTTAGCTCATCTAAACGAGTTTAGAGAGATGTCAATCAAAAGTCAAGAAGTGTCATTGACTTTATTTTGCGAAAAATTTGTTACCTACATATCTTAGAATTTATTTTTATAATTTATATCAAGACTGAAAAGAGTGGTGGCACTCGTTTTTGAACAAAGTGATGATAAAGACATTGATCGTCTTCCAAGATACTTCGACAACCTTGATAACAATGATTTTGCGACGAGATTTCGTCTCACAAAACCAACAGTTTTTATTCCAGAATTCACAGTGTATCTCTTGTTAATCAGTTGCTCATCGTCATAATTATCGCCACAGCCGTACAGCAATATTGTAAGAAGAAGTGGTGAAGCTACACCACCTGATGGTGACCAAATAATAAACCTGGCTAATTGGGATGCTATATTAGCTCTGAATCTAGGTAATGGAAATACGTATGGCGGTAGTTCTCAACGAACCAATACAAATCATAGTGATTTCGTGAATGTGTAACAAACTATTTTGCATTATAGTGTGACCATTAGTGCTGTGCACTCCCTGAGGTATGCGCGCGGCGAGACGGGGGGGGGGGAGAATCGGCTGCTGCGCTCTGTCAGTTCGCTGTCAACGCTCGTGGCGGCAGGTAGTGTTATTTGTATCGGACTGTCTAGGTGAGACGCACATGAGATAGACAGTGCGATACGAATAACACTACCTGCCGCCACGAGCGTTGACGGCGAACTGACAGCGCAGCAGCCGATTCTCCCCCCCGTCTCGCCGCGCGCATACCTCAGGGAGTGCACAGCACTAATGGTCACACTATAGCAAGTACCTAGTTTGTTGGAATGGGTTGGATGACGTGGATTAACCTCACATTATATCTATATTCCATCATTGACATAATAATGTTTAAATTAATAAATGAAATAAATAATAAACGAATACTTTAATAAAAATCTCTTTCTCTAATTTTATGCTTTCATGTCGAACTCTCAGATTATCTTACTCTTCTTTGAGCTGTAAAATCTACATCTGGATAAAGCTTCTGCTTAGCATGCATGTTGGCCTTCATTAGGGTTTTCAGTTTTTCTTTTTATATATATATATATATATATATATATATATATATATTATAGGCTTGCGTTTGACCACGATCTCGCGTCAAACTAGAGTCAAACTTTGGGTCTCTTTCTCACACTTCAAAACTGGCCTTCTACGACTTGTTTATGTGGTTGCTGAATCAACTTCTGGCACACGATTATGGCACCCTTGATGGATTCGTAATGTCTTGAGTAACCAGCTGCTGTTGTGGTTCCACATCAGGGGTTGGTGATCTGACCAGAACCGATATTATGAAAAACACCACTAAACACGTTGCACACAGACCAAGTAGAGAGAAATACTACAGCGGTTTTGAAGAAACTACAAAACGTGATTATGACATTTTTATTTGACAATTGCGTTTCGATTGTTAAGATAATAAAAAGTTTTGTTATGTTTAATTGCAGCAAGACACTGTTTGATGTTGCAAATACAAAACGCACCGCTTTTTTGTCTATGATTCTAGGTACACTTCTTTTTAGTAGACGCGATCAAAACGAAGATGGTGAATTCGGTTTCACGAAAACCAAGATCAAGTTACACATTTGAACTCAGTTAAACAAAACGTGGTATTATTAAACTTAGTTTCCAAAGGAAATGGTGAAATCGGCCCTTAGACTCTGTTTTTATTTTTCATAAATTCTTAATAGTTTTTGAGTTATTAGCCATAATAAAAACTAAACTTTGACAAAACTCACAGGGTACACCAGTGACCCCACAGTGCTGTAATTTAGTATGCGTGTAGCTTAAGTGACACAAATATAGCCAAAAGTCTGAAATCCAGAATAACTGCAAATTGTACCCCAAAAAAAAAGACTAACCACATTACATGAACTTCCGTTAACTGTAATTTGAATGAAACTGTAGGTCAAGTAATTTGGTTATTTATTTCGTGACAGTACTTTGTTAGTCAAAGATTACAAATAATATTTTTGTGTTTTAATCGGGAGATAAAAAAAGGGTCAGGGCGAACCACTAGTTACCTCAAGCTAGACTATAGTAAAACTTTTGCCAACGGTAGCAGTTTTCGTGCCATGAACTTCGCTCCCAATCGTCTCGCTAGCTAGTGTCTAACGCAAAACCTCAGTAGTAAATCCAAAGACTACGCTGCTTAGCGATCTATGGCAAGGTAAGTTACGAGTACTCGGTAGATATCAGTTTGAAATAACGTCTATAAAACACCTCTATTACACAAATCATCCCATGTAATACCATGTTACAAATACGGAACCTGATCTCTTTCTGAACTTTCACCTACACAATGGGAATTGTAACAATACGGTTAGGTGTTTATGGATTTTTTTATCACGCCGTGTCAGAATAAAGTGTGAGGTATCAGAGGTAAACAGCTTCATATTTTATCAAATATGATTAAATGAAGCTTAGGCACATTCGAATTTGCCGATCTATTTAGAAAACTTTAAATTATTTTTTTCGAGTCTAGTCTCTATATTCATCTGACTTTACATAAAATCCAACCATTAAAAACCCTATTATCACCATTCATAGCGTTATAAGCTATGCACTGCTAGTAGGGTTCATTCCCGGGAAATCCCGAGCAGATAATTCTCGGGAAATCGTTCGGCTTCGTTCCCGGGAAATTAAGCTCGAGAAAAGTCGAGAACTCGAGAAATCATATTTAAATCTATAAAATTATAGTGTATTTTATTTCAGAAAATGTAGTAGGTAAATAAAATAAGGAACCGGCTGTCTCATAAAACTATAAATGCTTTAGTTTTTCTAAAGGCATATTTTATCAGACAGAGTAAGCAGATCTAATTATTTTGTATGTATGTTCAGATGTTGTTTTATTGATCTTTCAAAGTCTTAAGTTGATTTTTTTCCTAATTAATTTGTCAAAAATGGTGCTGTGATTGTAATTATGAGTCAGCATAGTATTAACTTTTTAATGTTTAGATTTTTTTTGTTTTGTTTGAGAGAAGCTAATTTTGTTGAAAACTGTCAATAAAAGTTTTATGATTATTTTAATACTTTTATTTGAAAGGAAATTAGTTAATTTATTGGTTTAAAATAAGATTGTTTTTTTATGATACACATTTTTATTTTTGTGACGACTTTCTATACGAAAAGATATGCAAAAACATACATACGTAAATGTAAATTTCTCGACAACCCGAGAAGACCCGATAAATTAGCCTCGAGGATTCTCAAAACCCGAGAAATTGATAAGCTCGAGAAATCATGAACCCTTAACTGCTAGACATAAGTCACTCGAAAGGCTCACTGATTACGTTTTTTTTTTCACAACAAGCAATATCACAATTCACACTAATATTATAAATGCGAACATTTGGATGTTTGTTTATTTATTTTTTACTCAATCACGTCGTAATGGTTTAACGAATTTCGATAAAATTTGGAATTTACATAAATTATAACCTGAATTAAAACATAGGCTACTTTTTATTGACAAACCACGCGTGCGAAGCTGCGGCCGGAGGCTAGCACTTAAATAAATACAATTGATCAAACTTGTCTTACGATATAAACATGAACACGCTACCAAGCCAGCACTATACTATATTTTTCCTCTGTAGAGCTATCAGAAATCACGTAATTTTACGGAATCTGAAGATCTGGGAATATCTTTGTTGCCGCTCTGATCGACGGCACGATTTATTACTTCATGGCATGAGTTTTTGTCGCATCTCGGAAACGAAGCCGGTTTCAATTATACTGTGTTACAGATCATTGTCTAAAAGAATGAACGGAATTACATAATTATACAAAAACGTATAATCTATAAATATATAAAACAAAGTGGGGTTAGTTACACCATTTATATCACAAGAACGGCTGGACCGATTTTGATGATCTTTGATTTGTTTGATTTGTCTCCGCCCCGAATAGCAAAATAATTATTAAATAATCGGAAAAATTCACGCAGAGATGAAAAAAATCATTTTCTCATAGATAGATGCAGCTAATGATGGCCGATTGACAATTCTGTCGGGGCGACGTACCTACGTCGTGTGCATTGGCAGCCCGCCATTATCATAAATCATAAAATTCTTTATTTGGAACATAAACAATAGTACAAATGATGTGAGAAACGATGATATCTGCAGAAGTATTAAACTGTGCGACACAGTTTAATACTTCTGCAGATATCAACGTCCATCAACTCCCCTCCTGAAAATATGACAGTAGGTCCCAATCAAAGTGCATTAGTTACACATACAATATGTACATGTATGTATATATTAATGAGTCTTTGCCTGTAAGTGTGTGTGTGTGATATGTATTTGTGATATGCATGGTCACCTAGTAGGAAATAATCTTGAGTTAAAAAAGATATCATTCTGAAATATAAGTTGGTTATGAATACGAATTAATAATTATTTTTGGATGAGAGCTTGCGTATAAGCTTCTATAATTATGCCTCTTTTACAGTCGGCATTTAATAAGGGAAATGTAGAGCTCTAAATTCGGCAGCTTATGCCGAAGCAATAAATTTAACATGTTATTTTTGCCTTCAAAAGCTCCTTTAAAGTCGGGACTTTAGGAGAAAACAACGACAAAGCAACATATAAAAAAACAACCTTAACATTAGACGAATTCAAATAAGTAGTAGAAGATATAGAAGTTAATTTATCAAAAAAATGGCAGGAATGCGTTGCGTGTCGCTCTGTACTAGATGTTGCTGTTGCTTGCTTGCATACAGGTCTACTGTGTTATTTCGATATAATTGCTCGCTTTTCGTGTCATGGACTTCAGGCAAGCAGACGCGATGACCTCTCGATGCGTACTCCGCAGCCTCCGCCGCAGACCTCAAAAGTAGGTCACGAGAGCGAGCTGGCGATCCCACCCTTAAAATGAATTAAGGGGTTATGGTGTTCAGCTTATTGACCTTCAATCCTGGGATCTCGAACTTTACAGTTCCCATAAAAAAAATCGGAGATTTTTTTTCTCGCTTAAGGATTTTAGTTGATTTGTCAAGTCGTTGCTTTATTAACCTTTCTCCTGAAAACACAATTTAACCTAACTATTAAATAACCACGGAGATGGCGGGACGACTTGTATGTGCATTTACCAGACTGGCCCATTACAGCAGGGGAAAGAAGACAGACAAAACTGGAAAGAAGGGAGGGAGGCCTTTGCCCTGCAGTGGGACAACACAGGTTAACAATAAATAATAATAAATAAATAAATATTAAATAACCGTAATGTTCCCACAAACTGTCCGAATACAACCAAAACCATACCATACATATCCGCTGTACGCTTAATTTTATGATTCGATTTATTAAGCTGATTGAGACACAAAATTGCAACCAAGCTTGGTAATTTTGGTCCTTATTGCAATTTATCACCCACTTTAGGTCTTTACGATTTCAACATTTACAAGTCGAATGCCGAATGCCGACGAGGACATAAGATATAATCTGTCTTCTCTGTCTGAGCTGAAATGTACACATCCTGCGACGAATAAGATAAATCGAAAGCTTCAAATGAAATATTGTCCTGCGTAGATTTCTCACGATCTCGAGTGAATTATAAGTTTTTGTTCCACATGGCTCAGACTAAGTCCTCAGCGATTTCCTGTCGCGCTCACTTCACGTTTTCAGTCTGTTACTCCCTATCCTTATTCACGTTAGAGTGTACAGTCTCAAATGACTAGTCGTAGAATTAATAGAGTGAGAATATTAAAAGTCTCCAGCTCACCACAGCCAGTTTTTGATATTATATCTTGTTTCCTACAAACGCCATTTTGTCACATTTCCATAAGCATAAGGAAGCTTTGCATTTAATGTAACAGGAAATAAAGGTAAATTTTCCCACAAATATGTTTTCAAATAGATATTTTTCTCTCTCTTTTTTGTTAGAATTTTCCCCGTTTACAAATTTATGTAACTAACAAAATACAAGCAGCCAAATAGTTTAAAAATACTGTTGTTGCAACAGACTGAACTAGACCGTTGAAATAACACAATCAACTGTCGCTGTGTGACCGATTCACGGTAATTATATAAATTGGACATTTCTTTTCGAATTATTTAATACCGGTAATCAATTTAACTACTACGAATTACTTATAATTTTATCGGTTTTGTGATAGAGTGACTTCCGTAAAAATATTATCAAAAACATCTTCCTCTAAATTGCTCTTCCTCAAACTTTAAAACATACTTCCAAAGTCAAATAGAAACCCCGTTGAAATAAGAGTGCCTTCCTTATTCCTTTTATGCGGATAAGCAGACAGACAATAGCGCATTTTGCCCCCAATGTAAAATTTATATATTGCCTGAGTTTATCGGATGCACTCACACCAAAAATTAATTTAGATACTGTCAGATACTTCGGTTTATTTAGCTGTACGTACGGCTAGTTTGTTTGCTTTGATATTGATTTACACATCGATAAATCGGTTGGCATCAGCTCCAGACTGTCCAGACCGGTTCATCTCTTACTCTAGAAAGGACAACTGCGTTTTCTTAAAATAAATATTGACTCAAACTACTACATAAATGTCTAAATCTGAGTGTTTTATTGGGTCAAAACTGGAGCTTTTGCGTCAGATTCGATTTCAGCTTTCTCTGCAGTGTTACTCAGAGTAAAGGTATTTCTTGAATTTATAGTTCTTCCGAAGAATAAACTTGTAGAAGTTTCTTTAGTACTCGTTTCTTCTTTCTTGTTAGTGGCTTGTTAGTTCTTGTACTCGGCATTGGTTTCTTCTTTTCCGAAGAACTGTTTTGAACTTCCGCATCAATGTTTACGCCGCGTTCCAAAGCATGAAAAACAGAACTTAACCAATCTAAGTCGTAACTGCAAGCCACGAAAATAGTCTAGTACTTGTCTTGTTTGAGTTTGAATGTCATAGTCTGCAGCCTAATCCCCGGCTGCACTACACGGCTAGTCGGTACAGTCACGCTCACTCCGGCGTCTGTGTTGGACGCGTGCCGTGTTTTCTTACTTGTGAATTTGTTTTATCCAATCGACTTATTTTTCGGTTCATTGATACTGTGACTTTGATTATTGGAGTGTCGATTGGATTTCTGGGACTGCAGGCGGATTCGTTTCGTGATGTTTATGTGTAAGTCTGTTTCCTTTAAATGTCAACGATCCAAACTGACGAGTACGCGAATGTATGCTTCTTGTGGTTTGTGAGTTTTGAATTAAAGTGGTAACAGGAGCATTATTATTTAGGAATATGTAATTGTTATTATTTAGGAGCCAAACATGCGACGGCCTTTTGGACCGGTTCGAAAGTGAGGGTTTTGTTACTGAAACCGGATCGATTAATGATTATGTATGTGCTAAATGGAAGGTTTACAAGTGTTCATTTCTCAGTCTTGTTCTGAGCTGTAAGTAACTAACTACTCGTAGAAATGTTACGCGCAACAATCTTACACTAATTCCCCTTTAGGTACTCTCTGTGGAACAAAATAACAGAGTAATTACTATTACTCAACGAAAAACTTAATAAAGAAGTCTAATTTTGAAGTCAATTGCTTATTTTCCTGCTACAGCATCTAATTTAGAATTAAGAAACAGGTTTCCAAAACATGACAACCGTCTTCCGGGAACCATTATGTATGTATGCGGAGATATAAAGCAGTATAAATAATGAACACGTGTTAAACAACACTGACCATCGGCCATCGAACCCGTTAGATCTTATTTAGAACAACGACCTTGCTACGAAACTGATTACTTAGGCAATGCACTTCTATGCGATTAGTACTAAACACTAAATTACACTTTGTGGAACAGCATATCAGGAAAAGTAATTTCTGTTACTTAAATTGCATACGAACGTGATGTTCCTACAAAAGATTGTAACAAAAACTCTATTCGCTTCGAGCGATGACGCCAGTGCCATGAGCAAGTCTAGATTTAGATCCGTTTTACTCTTTAATAAACTGTTCATGGTTTTGTATCAATCTAATAACTTGATGCCTTCAATAAATCATCGCGTGCCACTGCCTAGTAAAAGACGGCGAAATATGCCGTTTATTTTAATTATGAATCTCAGCTGCAGTCTTATCCAAGGTACAAGTCTAGCATCCCCAACTTCCACACGCTTTGCCTCGCAATTTTCCGAGGAAAAGTGTGGCCTATTTCGCATTGAAGTGTTCCTGCCTGACTGCACCACACAAACATTGTCACCATACATGCTTTGTGTACTTCACTTCTCGTCGGAAGGCCCATTCTCAAGACACTCAACTAGATTATAAGACTCGTTTCTCTTTTATTGTGCCTCTGTAAGCCCACTCCATCAATGCCACTATTATTAATTTCAGGTCGTAACTTTTGTCTTCGCCCCATAAAAGTTTGAATGGTTTACCACTCATCTGAATAGCTTTTCTTTTAGTGAAATGTTATGCCCTTCAATCTTCCGTTATAACAGCCATGACCTGATGCCCGACGCTTATATCACGGCATTCTTGTTTTACAATACCGTTTTTTTATGATAATTTATCGAGATAATACATAACTTTTCTAATTCTACAAGTACCCAACTTCATAGTAGTTGGAACAAACTGTGATTGTATTTTGTACATATGTGGTAACTTTGTAGCCTTGTATAGTCTTCATATTGGTGAAATTTTTATGCGTTTATCTTCAAAAAACTCTGAAACCAGAGCTGAGTAACCTTACTTAAACATCTTGTTAATTATCGGATTTGCATTTGCTTCCACTTGTATGACTGGCTTCTAGCCAGCACATTTTTATTCAAGCAATACCGTTTAAATTAGTCTAGCAAAGTTTTTAAGTAAAATAAAGCGGAACCATTTCAAAGTCAGTACACAGAGATCTTTTGTTTGTTTGTCGATGGATATTTCTGTGCGTCGTATTTTCCAGACATTCAGAGTTCGGATGGACATGTTTATCGGCTAGCGATCCGGCTCGAGCGTAAAACCACCGCAGCTACGCTCGGTCTGCTGCGTGTTTACATGTGCTCAATGCCCACAAGCTTTATATGGAATCGAATATTAATTTTATCACTGCTGAATCTGACCAACAATTTGTCCATTGTGACAGTGCCTTGCCGCTGGCGCCTGGCTGTCGCGACTGCGGACTGAAGTTGCGAAAAGCCTTGCCTCAATATAGGTTATTGTTACGCGACCTTTAGTGTAAAGCTCCTGGGAACTATATTTTGGAGACGCCTTTTATGAGGGTAAAAGTTCAAAGGTCTATTGGTCCCTGATTAGATTTATGAGCTTAGTATGAAACTGTTTATATTTAGCTCGTCAAGAAAGGTTAAATTGGCTGCGACAGACCATACGATTTATCCATTACCGATCGACACAAATCGTTGCCATTGTTTTTAAAGTAGTTTGTGATATAATGTGAGTAGATTGAATCGTATCTCCGCATACTTTCCCGGATGTAGTGAACAATTTTGTGGCTGCAGCGGAATATAGCCCCCGGTCTATTGTGTAATCTCATCATACTCTACTCAGCTAACTGAAGTGTTGTGATGAATTAACGAGTTTCAATTTTCGGCAGTCATTTCAGCAGACTGATTAGTGTACAGTGTGAATTGATGTGCCAAGCTTTTCTGAAGTCGTTTAATGTTTTTTCTCTTCAGGTTTAGTCTGCACGGAGAAAATAAAGAAATGCATCTAATCTGCTTTATTGAGTCAGATAAACGATTACATAAGAATAGTCCCCGATCAGTATGCAGACGGCGTCGCGATACAATGCAAAACAACAGAGCAACGAACTTCGAGGAAGAGTCCTTGCCTTAACTGGTACTCCAACACCATAAGTGATTCGGAAAGTGATTCACGTGAGGATGTTCTATTTCGAGCGTAAACCCACGCAAACCTCACGTTAGATAAAAGTGGTGGTGTTCGAGGCTGTTGTATATATTGGTGAAGCTTTTACTAGCTTCCAACAATACAGACCGATTGAGGTGCCTCGCTTTATCTACGGTAGAACCGACACGTGTGGCTCTCTCTGTATACAAAAACACACGTGCTCTTGACACAGCTGGTGTCTGTTTTCGAGGGGGTATATCATCAACGTCCGTTTTTATTCTCTGTAAATACATTTTGTATACATGAAGGATAAATAACATTGTAATGTAGATTTCTGTTTGATTTTTTTTAATAACAGTAATGTGGTATATTCTGTACATACGTTATTCATTAATTTCGCTTTGTTTTAAACATTTTGTTTCCCATTAATAAAGAAGTATTATTCCAGCATGATAACATTTTTACAGTTGATAACATTATAATAATAGTGTTTTACTTGGTTTTCCTGTTTTGCTGACGTCAGTACATATTATCAATGATAAAATAACTGTTACTTTGTAATACCGTTTCTATTTTAAACTGGACGTTATTCCTTCGAGCCGGATTTACCTTTATATATTCTTTGGCTTTACTGTTATATATTAATAAAGTTAATTTCATTTGTATATGACCGTTCATGATCTCCTGTAGTACTAGTGGTATCTAAGTGAGTGTAATACCTAAATAGATATTTGCGTGTGGTCGGTATCTGCGTTTGCGCAGCGCCAACGGAAGTCGGTTATTTAGCGACTCGTTCGATGTTGGAGCCCTCGTATAGTAGGAGTAGGTACTTACTGGTAGAACAGATGTTTTGCGAAGTAATATTTTGGTTGTATTGTAGAATAGTTCTTAATATATCAAATGTCCTAGCAATACCGACCTTCTTGTACTGTGGGAACCAGATAACTGATAGAATAGTTATATACTTGTTTTGTAAATACTTACTTATAATATATAGAAAAACACCCAGACTCGGAACAAATATCTATCGATAAAGCAAGCCTTTGTTTCGTGGCGGGAATTGAACCCGCAGCCTCCTGCGTTTTATCCGTCTATTCGCCCATTGCGCCACGCAGGTCGTATGTATATGTATTATATATACCATAGATTTGCGCTTTTCGAATCATTCGACCTTTCTGTTTTAGTATTATTCTTCCATTGAAACTAGTTACGAATTACAAATTCGGAATAAAACTTCTTGTCAAAGTCAAAATCTTTTATTCATTAAAATCACAAGGATCACTTTGAAACGTCAATTTTACTGCCAGTTCCTTCGCGACCAAGCCAGGAAAGAAAGAAATGTATTGTATGTAAGAAATGTATGTATTAGTATTTTGCTAATACAAGAAGTTTTTTTTGTAATTATAGTATTTTGCTTCTACCGTAACTGGTTACGAACCTCTGGTTGCGTACGCGACTGAAAGGTTTAGCACGTTGAATTCCTCTTTTGCACTAGTTACGAAGATCACTATGCAAAGTAGTTCGTTGGCCGTGTGTTACTTGTTTCTTTACCGTACCTCTCCTGATAAAGGTTCAATCATTTTATTTTTAAATTATCTTCGGAGAGCTCACCTTATCTTCGGCTTGTTTTGTCAGTCGTGACACGGAAGCTAATGAAAGCCACCACTTTATCACACCTATGTTGATCTAAGACTAGTATATTTCCTTGTGAAAGGGGTCGCCCGGGGAAGTACTACTACCTATATAAGACTATTTCTGCTGCTAAGCAGCATTGCTCTACAGCAGCATTTCAGCGTAAAGGGTATGGTTTCCGGTTAAATTACAGGCACATGAGGCTTTACAATAGGACGCAGGGCAGTGCATCGTAGAGCACGTTTCTAAAGTGCGTGACCTACGAGGCTATACTTTGCTGGTGCTGGTGGGCCATTTGCTTGTTTCATTTCTAAGTGGTATAAAAAAACACCTGCTAATAACGTTTGGCTCATACTCACCTCTACTTTTCCCACTTCAACCAATTGTTGTAGATAAGTTCTACATAGAAGAACATTGGTCAGACGACACTGTATCATATAACGTCTATTATATTACGAGATCTAGCCCACATCGCCTTCACACGTCACGACACAGACCCGGACATTAGTTCCCACAGGAGCTTATGATAGTGACCGTTACTCTATGAACTCAATCGATTTAGTCCACAGAGTTTTGTGTACGTTTGTTGTTATCTATAACCATCATCATCCACAGCCCATAAGTACCCACTACTGGGTATAGGTCTCCCTTTGTAAACGCCTCCCTTCCCGGTCATGTGCTACGCGCATCCAGGAGTTGCCCGCGACTTTATGTCGTCGACCCACCGCGCCGACGGACGTCCTGGACATCTTAGGTCTGTTTTTGGTAACCATTCGGTTAAAGATTTACTCCACCTGCCATCACCTCGTCTAGCCAAGTGTCCTGCCCAGTTCCATTTGAGTTCCACCACCCTTGGTCCGACGTCTTGGACTTTCGTCTGGCGTCGGATTTTGGTATTAGAAACTCGATCCAGCAGGTTGATGCCAAGCATGGCGCGTTCCATGGCTCTCTGTGCGATTCGTACTCTGTACACAGTTTCCTTAGTGAGCACCCATGTTTTGGCTCCGTAAGTCATTATTGGCAGGGCACATTGGTTATACAGACGGGTTTTCAAGCATAGTTATTTGTAATAGTGAAGTTATTTATTAAATCTTTATTACGTTAGTGTAAACGACTTAAGAAACGATTTAAAAACAGCGATATTTGACTAATTGCATGATACAATGCACCAATGTATTATGCATTGTTCGATAACTGACTAAACTATAAGTTTTTTTCCCATTTAAAGACAATAATGTGTAGAGTTCCTTTTACAGGCATCCATAAATAAACTCAGGGTGACGAATAGATATTGTTAAGGGTGAGATGTACGTGGATCACAACATTTATTTCATACGGCAAACGCTAGAACGAATCGTTAACCCCGATCGTTAATCATTTTCCATTTCATTTCAACGCCTCTACGATATTAGTAGAACTTAGATGTAGAACGCTATGCGGAAACATAGTCGATCCGAGCTCGGAGTGTGTGAACAGCTTTTAAAAACCCAGCTCAAAGTAGTCCAAACATGCCGAAATTAAATATCGTCTCTGCTGAAATCCTCATAGCTTCCGACCGACAGTCACATAATATTCATATTTTATTAGTTTTCGTATATGTATGTTTGCTCTACTAAAAGCTCGTTCTACAGTTGACAGCCAAATCGCCGAATTATGTCACAATTTATTTAGCTTGAAACTTTACGTGCATAATATTTCAAACTAATTAGGTTGTTTTAATATAAAATGGCTTAATAAGTTTTAAAATTGTTGTTGTTGCACTTAACTTTAGTATTCAGTATTCATTTATTCATCATTTCATTACATTACATAATATTGTTAAGTATGTCAATAATATATTACAAATGTCTGTTATTAATAAAAATAAATAAAAGTAATCAAATCACATTTATTCAGAGCATTGGATAAACAATTGGTTACAGCAGATACTACTCATGCAGATGAGGAAACGAACAGCTCATGTATTCATTTATATGATAAAATGGGTGGTTTTCGAAGAACGTTTCTAGTTTTAGTTTAAATCCTTTCAAAGCAAACCGTGTTATTTCTAACGGAAACTTACTTTAACTAGCGAGCTTTATACAGAATATATATTAATATATTTAGTAGAATACTTCTATAAATCTGGGGTTTCAGAACTTCCAAACGTAGATAATAGCACATTTCGCTCTGAAAGAGCAATTTAGCTGAGAGAAAGAATGCAGCTTTTGTTGTGGATATAAAATATTACAAACTTTCATTTTTAGAGTTCCGTAGTCGAACTAGGAACTCTTACAGTTTCGCCATGTCCGTCTGTATGTGCGTCTGACCAGTTATAGCGGTTTAATTCGTAGACTATTAGTGCTGAAAATCTGAAACTAGTGGTTCGTCCCGAACTGAGATCTCGCGAGTCTCCGATTAAAACAAAAAAAATATTATTTGTAATCTTTGACTGACAAAATAGTGCCACGAAATGATAAACCAGAGAACTTGGCCTACAGTTTCATTCAAATTACAGGTAACGGCAGTTCATGTTATTTGGTTAGACTTTTTGGAGTATTCATTGCAGTTATTCTGGATTTCAGACTTTTGCCTATATTTGTGTCACTTAAGCTACACGCATACCAAATTACAGCACTGTGGGGTCACTGGTGTACTCTGTGAATTTTGTCAAAGTTCAGTTTTTATTATGGCTTAATTATAACTTAAAAATTATAAGGACTTTATTAAAAATAAAAACGGAGTCTAAATGTACTAACCTTTCATTTGACATTCCATTTGACCTAATAGTCTTATTTTTATTATTTTTATTTACCCCTCTTGAACCCCAATATCTCAACAACCCCCCCCCCCCCCCCCCCCCGCCCCCCACATTTTTAGCTCATTTAATCACACCAAAATTGTGCCATCACCTATGTATCAAATTTCACGATGATCAGATCAACGCTTCGAAAGTTATCCTCGGACAAACAAACATACATACATACAACAGCGATTTGCCCAAGTTGATTTAGAGATCTCGCTTCGCTTGATCAATTATGAATGATGATACGTTTTAGTGTCGCCTATAAAGTTATTATATAAAATAACTTGTTGTTATACGGTTTCTTACCGATATAGAATTTGGGGGTAATAATTTTTTACTCACGCACCTATTTGTATAGGTTATCGTTGAATAGAACTTTCAAAAACACTGATGTTTCCATGACAGTTTTTTTTAACTAAGAGATCGCGAGTGAATAGGTTTCTTCTAGGCAAACGTAGACTGCATTATCGAGATCGTGGTCAAACTCTAGCCTATAATTTATAAAAAAAAGATGTTTACAAAATATAAAGCTTCGAACTGGCAATTTTCGTAATTGGAATAGTACCTTCCCCTATCCAGACCACCATTCTTTTATACCTATAAAGTATGCACAATAGTTTTCACATATACTTGTTTACGAGTAGTAGTCGATCAACTTGACCTTCGTTTGGTTTATAAACAGTTCATACAAAATTAACTCAAAAATTACCTCTGTATTTAAAATTGACTAAAATACAACCGAACTGACCACGGCACCCTTCGCTGTGCGTGGTCCGAAACGCGCTTGACCTATTTTATTTTTCAACACCAAAATCAAAAATAAACAATTGTATTGTACGCCGTTTTCATTACACTGGAGAGGTATGATAAAACAACAGCGCAAGTCTTAAACAAATGTAGCACAATACGAAATGTACTCGTAATTAACAAAAGTTATCGGCACGGTTCAAAACTTTTAGCTTACTCGTAACTTTAAAATAAATAAACGCTCCCTTGCCTTTACCATCTCGTAATTATGCTACTAATTTGTACATGACAAAATAGTATAGATTCTACAGCCTCTCGTAGCCGCGACGTTCTTGAATGCGCCCCTTTCGTTGGAACGCTAGGCACGCGACGCGACCAAAAGATATAATTAGACTATCATTTCATGTAAATCTTGTTCCTTTTAGATGAGACGCCTAGCGCCTGTCTGAATAAAACCGTTGATTCAAGCGTCTGTGTCACGAAAATATTTTCTTGCTGCCTTGTCATTTCTTTGTCACGAACTAACCATACAGAGTTCTATATATGAAATGTATACTATTTCTATATAGTATTTGTCGGTCACGCACGCAACATCATTATTGTCTGGGTGGGTGTGCTGCCTACTTAGCTACTTACTTACCCATATAACTTCTTAGGTCTTCAGCCCTCTCTCCCTTCCTATACAAATAGATGTATAGGAAGGGCCTACATAAAATAGTTGTAGTCTTTCTCTATTTGTTTATGGTAGGTATCTAATAAGATAAGATAACTCTTTATTGTACACCAAAGTAAAATACAGAACATAATTTTTAAAAATAAATTTAGTACAATGGGCTGTCTTATCGCTAAAAGCGATCTCTTCCAGACAACCTTTGTACGGACAGGATTGATCACATGACGGCGGTGCATCTATATAATATTTTAAAAAACATACTTACATACTATAAACCTGAAATAATATTATTAACACAAATGTAGTTAAATTAAAATTAGCAAACTTAAAAATGGTTATGATGAATTAACAGCCAGCTACAACTTATTAGCTGTCCCTGTAGTATTTTTCAAACTTTCGCGATCAGTGTACATAATTATTGATTAGAACTGGTATTTATCGCGTATGTACACACGGCTACACATCAAGCTATACTTTCCGGTATAAGCTGACCTCGCATTGTGTAGGATTTTCGTAGAACGAGAGGTCAGCTTATACTGGAAATGTGTAGCTTGATGTGTAGCCGTGTGTACCTTTTCTTATTTGTTATCCCGACGTTTCGGCTGTGTTGCAACAGTCAACCCATGACCACGACTGTTGCAACACAGCCGAAACGTCGGGATAACAAATAAAAAAGGTACATACGCGATAAATACCCGTTTTAATCAATATTTATCGTTCCCTGTGTTGACACAGGGACAGATAATGGGTATGTACTTTTGTTTTAAAATCACTAATTTACTAGGATGTTCTTAAAGAGAAGGCATATCGTTCCTAAATCGTATCGCTGTTACAGTGAAGGATCGACTATAAAACTCTATCTCTATAGAATGTGAAGAACGCAAAATGCGATCATTAGCATGGTGGATAAACTCAAAACACTCCATAAGATAGAAGGGAGAAGATGAGTTAAAAGGAATGTTATACAAAAGGGAAAGTATGCGTGCATTCCGGCGAAGACGGATGGGGAGTTACTTGAGCTTTGCGCGAAAATCATAGACATGGTCATACTTGCTCAAGCCAAATATTGTTATATATGTGCGTGTATAATTATATGGGAACACATAAATGTATTTCCATTATTTTCTTTGCTTTTCTTTCATTAAAATTAACCTAAAATTATAAAACTAGACGTAAGCTTATTTTGATTTTGTGGTGGCGGCAGTATTTGGATGACTGTTTTGCACATTAAATTTTCTTCAGTGACTAATCAAATCAATTTATAAAACTACCCTGTAATTTGTTTCGTTAAATGATTTCTTTGCGAAAGTCGCCTGCAATACAATAGAAACAGTATTTGCCAAGCGTTTGACAGCAAAGCTAATTAATGTAATAGCTCAATTGGTTTTCTTCTATTCAGGTTGCGAAGCTGAAAATTGTTTACGTTCCACTGGTTGTTTAACTAGTTTGTTAAAAAAGTAGCGATTGCTATATTGCAAGTGTTATTGTACTTTATTTAGTATTTATTTATTTAATACTTTCACACAAAACAGAATAGTGCTAGGAGGACTTAATGCTAATAGCATTATCTATCGGTCATCCTGGTCGTGCTAAAAGAAGGTAAGGCGTGACACAGGAAAAAAGGTATTTCAAAGTTACAACAAAAATGAGAAATATATATATATATATATATATATATATATATATATATATATATATATATATATATATATATATATATATATATATATATATATATACAGTGTACACTCCATGTAACGTCACTCGTTTTAACGACAAACTCTCTAAAGCGTCGAAATCACTCGGCTTTGGTTGGTTTAGCTTGTCTTCCATACAATGATACACTCTGTATAGCATTACACCCACTCTCAATAACGACAACAGTTTGTAATAAAAAGTTCTTTTTAAGTTGCCAAATTAGTAAAAACTGCGCAGCTGTGTATATCCTTTTGTCGTTTTATTATCCTAGACCATAATAAACTCGATTGTCGGCATCATACACACCAAACTTTCTAAGAAATCCGTTCTTTTGTTTACAAAATGGGATTGCTTGCACGTGTAGCTGCAGACTGTTGTTAGTAGAAGTGATGGATTTTATCTATACGTTGTCATATTCTTAGTAGCAAAAGACGTCAGACGAAAATAACAGACTATACGCAATAGCGTTCAAATTAAAACAGATTTTTATTGTAGGTACTATTTAACAAGACAAATCAGAAATAAACGTTTTCTTTTTCTAATACAGATTTTACTTCCCTCCATTTAACGACAACTCTCTATAACGTCAAAATATGCTCAGTCCCTTGAGTGTCGTTATATAGAGTTTACACTGTATATTAGAAGTCTTTCCTTCATTTCTCGTGTGAAGTTTAAACAACCAAGTTCAATGCAAAGTAGTTTCCCAGAAGCTATCACGCTTATCGTAATTGATACCCGTGGAGCAGTGTTCCGCTGCTGGCTCGAGGATCTGATTGCAGCAGCCAGGTCGCAACGCAACGCTCAATGACACGGATGCGATCTCTCTGTAACTAGATTGATGGATAAGGCCCGATAAGCCGATACTCTGTGATGCGTGTCCGACTATTTGCACGGCATTTCTTGATAAGATGTGACTGACCATCTGTGTGATGTTTTTGATGAACAACGAAATATATCAACGTCGTACGTGCTTCTTGTATCGGTGCATAAGTTCTGCTGCGTTGAAACAACTTATATTTTCTATATAACATACTAGCTGACCAATCCGCAGCTTCGCACGCGTAATTTTTTAATAAAAACATTACCCTCCTTCTGCGCAGTTGGATAAAAAGTAGCCTATGTTACTCAGGGTGAATGTAGCTTTCCAATGGTGAAATTATTTTTGAAATCGGACCAGTAGTTTTTGAGTTTATTCATTACAAACATACACACAAAAATACAAATCTTTCCTTTTTATTATATTAGTATTGATAAACCATTATTAAACCATATTTAATATATAGTGAGACTAGCGCAGGATCGTGGTGGATGGCACAAACTTGGGGAGTTACCCAACAATGGGTGAAGTCAAGCTGTGGATGATGATGATGAATATATAAACCAAATATTTTCTCCAATATTTATTAACTAACTGACCCGCCGAACTTCGTACCGCCTTGACATGCATATAACGCGGGCTGTCAATAGACGTCACCCTAGTAGAATTGTCAATTGTTGTCCCCGGCCATCATTACTAACCCGATTTTTTTTATATACTTATATAGATATTTACAACTATACTTAACCATAGACAAAATTACGTTTAGCTGTCATTTGCGTTTTGTTATTCCATGTCATTTGCGTTTTTGTTAAACGACGTTTTATAGTGACTTGTATTCTCTTTGACGTTTTATGTCACGTCACACGGGAACGCGGTCGAATGGGATAAAAAGTATCATATGTCCGTCTCCTGGTTCTAAGCTACCTCCCCACCAATTTTCAGCCAAATAGGTTCAGCCGTTTTTTAGTTATAAATAGTGTAACTAACACAACTTTCTTTTATATAATATAGATTTGTTGTCTGCCTTATCGTAATTTTACTTCGGTCTGTCTTTGCGACAATTCCCAGTAATACTCAACCCAATTTCAACGAACAATTAGCTGTATTGATGATCCAAACAGCCAGCAGGCACTTATACCATGAACACTACTTATGAAGTTGTACAGATGGTAGTTAATAGGTATGTTAGAACGTTCTACTGTGGTTCTACTGCAACTTGTTGAACATGTTCATTTGATCTAAAATTCTGTAGAAACGCATGTTTACCGGAAAACTAAAAGTAGTAGTGGAACTAGGTGCAATACACAAATATGAAACATGTCAGTGTATCGGCGCAGCGGTCACGGTTGCATGGTCAACCGAGGTGACTCACGTACTAGAGTTTGTTAAACTGTAATACGATATTATTAAAGTACATAAATTCTGGAATTTATGGACAAATTATATTAACCAATTTACACATTTTAAACAAGCACTTGAAAATCTTGGCACCACGAGTGCACCAAGCAAGCAGACACGAAACCGAAACAGTTGTTTCCAATATTGTAATTTGCATAGTTTCATTAAATCTCAAAAAGTCAAATGGATATGCTTATTTATGTGCTAAAAAGTAAAGTAGTTGAAATCTGTATACAAAACGAATAAAATCAGCTATAAATTATACAGTCTTCTTTTTGGGGCACATTGATAGGAACATTAGATGCACGTTGAGTACGAGTTGAGCAAGTCACCTATCATAATATGCGAATAATTAACATAATAACATGATATGCCTATTAGTTGTTCTAAACACAGGTTTTAAATCCTCTGTATTTATAATACAAAACGTTCTATTAACACAGATGCTCAGTCTTATGTAAGGCCGGCTTTGTCTTCTGTGATGCGATATAAAAGTGTAATCAAAATGTGTTTGCGCCACTTCTTTGTACATGTGTACGCACTTTTGTGTTTTTTATATTCATACTAATCTCACATTTTTACTTATCGTGAGTTGGATTTTAACTAGCTTCTAGATTGTTCCAGCGATCGGCAAAATTAAATTTCTCAAACATCAGACTTTGAGGATTTTGAATCTATTTATTAAAATCAAGTATATTTCTTAATTTGTAATAAGTAACCTTAATACTTCAATATTAATATTTTACCCTAAAAACCATGCAAAGTAGGTACTCACAATCACAGTCGTCGGTAAATTTTTCACAATAATAAACACATTAAGGCCGATTTGCGCAACGATGCCTAATCGTATGTATTTGATGCCTAAATATGATTTAGAGAGTTGTCAAATCATACAAATACGTGAAATTTAAACATGCTAAGGGATCATTATGAAATCCGGGCTTAATATTTCAAGCTATTTTCAACAAGACATACTAACTTCTTCATAATAAAAACATAAAACAACGAGCTTTTAACCTTTAAGACCTGTTATGCTTGTTCTTGTATCATTGTGATATGTTCATGTTTTCTAAATCACTGCTGTGATGTTAAATGCACACTGGATATTACATATAATCATGGTCGACGTTGTTACTATCCTCGTTGCCGTATATCTTTACTATGTCTGGCCTTGTTCCAGCCAGTTTACCACAACCGCTCGTTGTGCAGCCCGTCGACCGTGGTGGATGTAGATGATCGTGAATGCTCTGCCATGTAAGGCGCTGGTCCCACGAGTCGAGATTCAAAGCGCATACAGCACCATATGGCCGCTGCCGCTGGCTGGTCAAGGCCGCACGATCATATCGAATCACTTGAGAAGTTCAATGGAAAATTATCTCTTTCTTGTAAACGGTCTGGCCTAGATTGCCAATGAAAATGCCAGGCATGCTTTGATAAATAGTGACTTTGTATAGGCACTACTTGTAGAGCAACTCTTTAAACTTGATATCTTAATAACAGCCCATGCAAAAGGAACGTGAAAGTTCAATGTAATCTTTTATCGTTTACCTCTGTTGTTAGAAAATGCAAACGTCAAGCTTGAGCGGGCTGAATAGAAAAGCCATCGATGCTTTGATTAGATTGATACCAGCTGTGTTTCTACGGTCAGTGATTGGATTTCCCGCTGGTTTGTTTAGTAAAGCAAGCCAATGCAAAAGGCTCTGAAAGGTCGTGTTTCAAATCCAATCAAGCCGACTTTGGCCCTCTAATAGGCGTGATGGGCGAGACAAAATTGAATTATCGACCCTTGTTGATTTGACTAGACAGGATATTGCTGCTCGAAACTTTTGATGGAACGAAATTTGTAAAATATGTACTCCCCAATAATTGTGTTACAATTTCCATCTACAAAGTACTTTGAACTTTATATTTCATTCACAGCAATGAAATGTAGAGAGCTTTCGAACTACCAGATAAGTTTTGAGCATTTAACATTTCTCTAGGTTATTGTCTCCTAATTTGGGAGTTTTTGCGAAGACTCCCACGGTAACCGAGATATTTAGTGTTCGTTTCTTTATACAAATTAAGTTATCTTACTTTCATCTCATGTGACTGTGACTGGGGTGTGCCATGTGGGCGCCGTTGTGCTTAACGAGCTAGAAAAATACTGTGACAGACAGTAGTTGTAAAACGCAATACTTATCTAGCGGCAAATCTCTTATTGCATCTGCTGGATCACTGATGTAGTCTGATTTTGCGCATCCGATCAATCTTACCTCGTTACACGCAATTGAATCGTCGAAGCGAGACGGATTGCCAATTTGAGATCATTATAGTTGGAATAGAATACAATTTGCGTAATAATATGGCTAGATTATGTGTCCATGGAATTGCCCTGAAATCTATCTTAACCTTGTCTGTAAATATCTTGAATTGCAGCGACATCCAAGCGTGCATTATGTGGATACAAGTTGTTGTATTTAGCTATACTACAGTTACAAATGGAAATATCGTATGTCCGGCTCAAGTTTATAAGTTGTCGAGTCAATCTTGACTGTTTTTATGCGTTTGGCCTTCTCGGCTGCAACTAACTGCAGGGCTTATACTTATTAATCACGTGTGGGGCGTGATATAAACTTGCTATGTTGTGAATGTCGTACACATTTATGAAATTGGTAATGGGGAATGTGAAATGTGAATTGGCGGGTTGTTCCACACATGGCGAGGTGACGTGCCACCGCGCCCCTCCGGTCTCTCTCCGTCAGTCGCCTTTATTCGGTAGTTCCATCCGCGTTCGTCTCGGATATAGACGTGTTTACGGAAATTCGATACCTAATCACTTGTATATGTTATCAAAAGTTACACAGTTTTAGTGCTGGGAGCACCCATGCCTGTTTCGGTTCTATAAACTTTCAGGTAAATGACAGTTTTTTCGGTTAAGCGTATGAAAGTTAATTGCTACTTGACGAAAAGCTGTTTTTAAGCTCTGCCAAAATTAGGACATATTCGCGGTAGTGTTCCAAATATTTTATTTTTAATTGCAATAAGTGAAGATAGTTATAAAAGTGAAAAATACGTGACCATATGCTAATTAATTGTATCGTTTTATTTTTGACGCCACCGATTTATCGTTGTCTGATAAAGTATCGGCTTATCTAGGAAAGGATGCGAAAGATTATTATCATTTGGAAGATCTAAAATAACTTTAATTATGCTTATCGTATCATAATAACTTACTTACAAAAGTATTTCTTTAACTTTAACTTGGTTTACATTATTATGATGTAAAAAAATCTACTACTGCAGATAGCTTCAGAGAAGACGATATAAATATCTAAGAACTTAATATCTTGATCAAATCTTGTGTGTTCTTGTGGTAGGTAAAACTTTGTGCCCTTGATTTCCTTTGCTTGCATTTGGATTTTGGGTAGACTTGTTGTTAGCTGAAATGTCATCAACTTCAATAATTATTCATCCATCAACTAACGGTCTGCGGCTTCAATCGCATTTTACCCCTAGGGGATCGGGTATTAAAATATCAAGTGTTTCCACGCTTCGATCTGAAATATCGAATGTTTGAATATAGGATATTCTTTAGGGATAGGTACTAAGCTTCTATTTAACATGCAGTGTAAGATTGTTTGCATTACATCTGCATTTAACAATTCAGGACAGATAAATCAGTGGTCTATGTCAGAATCATTTGATAATAAAATGCATTTGAATATTAATCACAATCCCGTCTTTTCTAGACTATGCCAGTACCGATAACATCGAAAGATCCTATTCGGAAACCCAATGGATAATCTTAACATTCCCTCGCCAACCAAAAGCGAGGGGAGTTTATTGGACTTATGGGGTTCATGGGGGAATGTGTTTATTCGAACAATAAAAATGTTGTCTATGACAACACCATGTAACTTTTTCATGAGTTTCGCTATCAGATTACTGGTACTGTGGCCAACCTTCACCTTTACAGCGTTGCCTCAAAACTTCGTATATCTTGATTGCTTTCATGAACAATATTTTATGGAATAATAGGGTTGGATCATATTCATTTAACAGTATCACGACACGTCCATGGCGAGGGCTGTAATGACATGGACCGTTTTTTTATTGGGGTGTGGTCCCTATATTATGCGATTCCTCTTAATGTAGGGCAAGCGTGTTTGCAAAATCTTTAGGCTATGCACACATGATGTAAAATACCATGTCACTTGCTGACTTCTTAGGATTTGCGCTTTATTGTTATATAACAATGGCATTCTTTATTTCAAATGCACACACAAAGACTTCGTACTATTTTTATAAAAAAAAACTTTACACAAAACTTTCGGTCAAAATAATTCAGAATTAAATTACCTACATACTCTACATTTCAATTACTTAGACGAGTCCTGAATTTGTAACTCCTCTATTGTTTAACTAAGCTAGAACGCTAGCCCAGCCTAATTCACATCGCACCCAGTTCCATCAACGAAGCATATTTGCATAAGCTTTCGCAATTTCCTTGAAGCTTTTCCGAGCATTTACGTTATGGGCTGTGTATGGTCAGCCGTAACGAATTCTTTGCCTATTTCACTTAATAATCAGCTTTGGATTCGATCTAAAATGAGCTTTATCGCGGCGGCTTTAGATTAAATCAGGCTTTATGCAATGCTGGGTCTGCTGGGGCTGATAGATCGTGTAACTTTGTCAGCTGAAATCTAGCTCACACCGTTCTCAAGGTTTCGTTATCATTCCCGATCGTGCCATAGATTGATACAAATTGGTTTAGGTCCCACAAGCTATCTTCCACCTAAAATAAAATATGAGAATTTTTAAATTAGATCACACTCTAAATAGCATTGAGTTCGGTTTATTACGGGGGAAATTGTTGCCAGAATGAACCTCTGTACTACGTTTGTACGTATATTCTGTGCCTACATCCGGTTGCGCCCTGTCTGCAATGTCCTAATGAAAGGGCAACAATCAGCTGCTACCTGCTATTGACCCCGACAACTGCATATTTATACCCCCCTTTTTTATGATACACTTGCTCGTACAAGTTTTATACATTATTGAAATAGTTCTTGCGCGTTTGTTATGTTCTATTGAAGAGCGGATGGATATTTCTTGCAATACAATCAACTGTAACATCTGCCTAGCATGTTTCCGTTAGCGTGAGACATTTATGCTATCTTATAACATTATTTTCTAAAATAATTTATACTGATCTCCCTGTGTGCGACATTCAGAAAACAATGAAATGCTATAGAGATAATGCTCTCCGTAATCTTAGTAAAGTTTAGTCCACGATGTACCATAGAAACATCTGCACAATTTACTAGGCTGTTTCAAAGGTTACTAACTTTTATGTTTATAACATTTCAAGAAACGTATGACCTCGTATTCGCATTTCATGCCAAGCCCATTGGGATGTCAACGCCTGAGTCCTGTTAGGTATTTGACCTGAGTAATTTTACGGTTACTGATCAGCTCATTCTGAATTTATTATAATAAAATAGATAACTTATCGACTAAATTGACTCGACAGCAAATTGCTGTGAAAGCAAAATAGCAAATAGTAGTAACAATTTGATGTGAATGTAAAAAAAAACTTGTAATGCGTGCAATACCCTGTACCATGTTATTATGTTGAAGGACAAATGGCAAACTTTTGGCAGCTTCTAAAATAAGCATGATTTTATAAGGCTTTAAGTAAGCCATTACTGTAGACTTCTGTGTTATTATCCTTTTGTTTATAGCCTTAACTAGAACTATTTGGGATTAATCTGATTCTCGAATCTCTCTGTATGTATTAAAGTACACTAGTTATATTTTCCCTTTTGTTCGTTTTGGCTTGATTATTACGCAATATACGAGTAGGTAGAACCCATTTTTACAGTTTTTGTTCCACCAGCAGCACGCCGACCTATAATTTATTGGGGTTCGTTAAATTGCCACACACAATTTATGGCAACAAATTAGTAGAGATGATTTACTATCATTTTGATTGTAGAAAAAACTACACTATTTTTTTTATGAAGGTAGATCTGGCTGGAAACATCGATTCTCTCAACAAAATATGACGTAATTTTTGTTTGAGATTGTATCCAATATAATATTATGTAAAGATAAGGATGTGTTCAAGAGACATTTGAATGCCTGTGATATTGACCCTGCAGCATGGGAGGAGCTTGCTTTACAAAGGTCGTCCTGGTGCTCAACCATTTATAATAACATCAAAGCATTTGAAGAAAGTCGTCTTGACACACTCGACGTAAAACGTCGGACACGTAAAGAGAGACCTTAAGCCCTCGTATACATACACATTACGCTGTAGTTCAACTCTGTTGCCATACTTGTGACAGGATATTTAAAACAAAGTTCGGATTAGCGAGCCATATTAGGGCTCAATAGAATGTAAACAGTAATAATAAGTTAGGTTTATCAAATTAGTTTAGATTTATTTTAGTTTCATTTACTTTGATTTTGTTAAATATTAATTTTAAAACATTTATACATATTTAGGGTCGCCGTCGTCGAAACCGATGAGGAGGACTATAATATATATATAATTATGTAAAGATAATGGTGTTGGCGATTCAATACGCTAATTAAGTAGAAGGTCACCGGCGACCCCGCCCTGTCTTCCATTTCAAATTCCTATTAATTCAGTAGTACGTGGATATGCAAAATCAGACAACCAGAAACCCTGGGCATGCTTGTTAGTTGTCAACATGTTGACTGCCGTGCCAATCCGCTGGATACCCTGTCAATTTGTTTCCCGTCTCTGTTTGTTTAGTCTCAGAGACTCGGAGCTACTTCCTGACTTCAACGTACAATTTGTGATGACGGAACTTAAATTTTCCCAGCGATTGCCGCAGTATCTCAATACACAGATACCTGCTGTAGATATGATAAGAAGTAAATTTCTATACAGTGTATTGTAATGTATTATCTGATTTCTCGTCAGATAGATAGATAGATAGATAGATAATTTCTTTATTGCACACCATTAAAAATAAAACAAACAAAAGAGAATACAAAATTAAATCAAAGGTACAATGGGCGGCCTTATCGCTAAAAGCGATCTCTTCCAGGCAACCTTTGGATGGACAGGATCTGTGTGAACAAAAGAGAACGGCGGCGTTAATCAAATAATAACTAACAGAATTAGTACATAAATGACTAAAATAAAATATACATATAAATAAATATAAATAATTTTATAATATTAAATAACCTACTTCAAAATACATAGGTAATTAGAAAAAAAAAACAATAAAAAATTATATACAAAATTTAAGTTGCAAAGTCTTAGTGAGCGATGGACGACAGATAATGATTATTAACCATGTTTTTAAAAACAGGAAGGGATTTGGCGTTACGAATTGAAACAGGTAGTGCATTCCAGAGTCTGGTAGCCTGAAGAGTGAAGGAGTTAGTATAAAATACTGAGGTATGATGAGGAGTTTTCAATTTAAGGTTTTCAGAGGAGCGTAAGGACCGGGAGTTGGAAACATGAAGAAACTCAAAGCGTTCTTTGAGGTACGGCGGAGTAGAAGAAATAAAAAGGATGCTGTAAAGAAGGGACAGGATGTGAGCATTCCGACGAAGGCGGATGGGTAACCACTTGAGCCTGCGGCGATACTCAGAAATGTGATCGTATTTACGCAAGCCAAATATGAATCTAATAGAGAAATTCTGGAGACGCTCAAGCTTGTTGAGTTGATCTTCAGTTAAATCAAGATAGCTGGCGTCAGCATAGTCGAGAATGGGATGCAACAATGATTGTGCAAGTGCAATTTTGGTGGAAGTCGGAAGGAAGTTTCGCAGCCGTCAGTTTGTTTCTCAAGCGTAAATTATGGAGAGTACTTCAGACTGGCTAGTTTGTTCGTATCTTGTGAGCTCTAGAGGGTCTAAGACTCTAAGTACTGATACTGTTTAGCAAGTTTAGTTTTAAAGAGCATTGATACGGATCTTAGTTTTGTTTGAAAATTCTACTAAATTTACGTGGTGAATAAATATTTATATGAAACGCCCGAGCGATAGATTCGGTCTGATATGCTTAGAATTTTACGAGTTATATTTGTAGGAGGCTGTTTATTTGCAGAGGTTCTTGAACTTCAGTCACTTTGCCTGAAGTTCAAAAGTCTTTAGCGGTCTTGAGGACGCGTGGGATAAATATTTTATCTAAAATTTACTTGCAATAGAGTTCATTGCTCTTTATATAAAGTCACATTAATAAAATCTTCAAGGATTATTTTACTTCATTCACTATCACTGGTGGTAGAGCTTTTGTGAACGAGCTCGAGGTAGTGGCCACCACCGCCTTACCTTTATCTGCCGCCAAATAGCAGTACTTGTGCTGCTGTGTTCCGGTTAGATGGTAAGTGTATGTTCCTGTAATTACTGGCACATAGGCATAACAGCTAAGTCCTATAATATGGCAACGTATCCACATAGAGATCAAGATAACTTAATACCTTGATTTGAATTCTATGTGGATCCATGGGCTGCAGTAGCCACTTAACATCTGGTGGACTGCATGCTCGTTTGCCATATAAGTTGTATAAAAAAAAATCAATTTGTGCTGAAAAGAAACCCTTTGTTTTACATACATTTATGTAAATGCAATAGGTTTAGGTGGTACTGGCTAGTTTGTTATTACAAAATCGGCGCTGGCAAGAAAACTATGCATGCGAAAAGTAATTTAGGTACCTAGATGCCGTATGGTATGAAATCACTCGATATGTTTTGTGTGTGCACGTATTGTGTGCATTAACCCAGATACAATACGAGTTACTATAGTTCCAAATGTGTCGGCGAACTGGAACCGATGGATCCAAGCCAAATTGCTAAAATTTCTGGAATCTTTGCGTCCAAATTTCCATGCTAGCGTGGCACCATCTGTTCAGATTTAGTCTAAATTAAGAGTATATCTTCATGTATGTACGACTACTTAAGCAGACATTAAAAAAACCGGCCAAGTGCGAGTCGGACTCGCGCACGAAGGGTTCTGTACCGTATCTATAAAATCGAGCAAAAAAAACATGTTTATTGTATGGGAGCCCCCCTTAAATATTTGTTTTATTTTAATTTAATTATTTATTTTTAAAGTGAATATATAACTAAATATTCTGTAAATATTTCAAGCGTCTACCTTTAGTTTTATCAATATCGAGCAAAACGAGCAAAAAAAATCACGTTTGTTGTATGGGAGCCCCCTCTTAAATATTTATTTTATTATGTTTTTAGTATTTGATATTATAGCGGCAACATAAATACATCATCTGTGAAAATTTCAACTGTCTTACTATAACGATTCATGAGATACAGCCTGGTGACAGACAGACAGACAGCGGAGTTTTAATAATAAGGTCCCATTTTACCCTTTGGGTACGGAACCCTAAAAATGATCAGGTTTTAGGAAATTACTTTAATAAGATTGTCAAATTTCCTGGAATGTACTCGTATCGTAAGTAAAATAACTAAAAATTGCTTCTTAGCAGGTTCCATGGCCACACGAGTAAATTGTCAACAGCTAGTTTTTATTTCAAGGGATGAATAAATAGAAGTTTATTACCGTTATCATGATTATTATATGTCCGCCTGGGCCTAGGCGGTCCGTCATATCAAATCATATATGGGAAGTGTTTCGATCATAACTCTCTGCTATAAAGATTATTCTCGTTTTACGACTTCAATTTGAAATGGCCGTCCTACGTAATAAAACTGCCTTATATGGCGCACTTATTATACTTATCATATTATCATTTCATAATCTTGAAGTAGAGCTGGGTCTCATTCGAAGAAAAACTAAATTTGTAACAGTTCGACGTCAAGTAGCGAGGTGTGTCGGTCGACGCCTGGTCTCGTGATCAAGCTGGATAGCACTAAGAGTTGGGTGAAGTCGTATAATGCGCGCAGCCAAAGATGAGACCTGTCATACCTGTCACCCACCTTAACTTGTGACCACAGCGGCGGATGCGCGGACTGCGGGGAACGACACACGGCTGAATACGCATGCGTGACGCCATACCTCGCCGTTCCTCCCCGCTTGCCTCGCATACCGCCAAAACCGCCAAGAACTATCTACTGCGCAGGTATGACCACGTGACCCGTCAAGTCTCATCTTTGGCTGCGCGCATTATGCTGTGGATGATGATAAACATTGTCTAATACTGTACCAGGTATAATGGGGTGTAGTATACCCCATTTAAAGATCGCGAGTAAGACAAAGCAGCTGTATGAACACTAAAGAGTTATAAACGTTTTCTTTGAATGATCGTACTGCAATAAAAAGGAATTCATTTTCCAACAGATCAGGGAGACGAAACGTGATTCGATTATTACGCTGCGAATAATGCAATACCTTAGCTAGAATTTAAAATAAGCCTTGAGGATTATCTTATTTGTATTTACGACGGGGTTCACGACTTGCGAAAGTTAAAGTAGAAATTCGACACAGACGGTGCGTACTTATTCGATGAAAGCTTCTTAAGAGTTTCGTCACCCACTTGTGATTATCTCGCGTCATCGGATGAATTACATTAGAACTTAGTAACGCCTATACAAATGGCTAATGTAAACGTTCTAATTGCAATTCAAAACATCCTTATACACATTGAAATTCCGCAAAAAAACTCAAAGACCTTCACCGTGGCCTTTGTATCTCGATTAATGACGGCCTGCTCTTGCCGGTAAAAATAGCTTCATGTTTTCAATGTAGGTACTTAACTATTTACTCTATATGAGTGTTGACTGCGTGTGTGTCGCTTTATAAACAAGTACCATGACGAATTGACAAGCATCCTAGACTCTATAACATGGATGGTTAAGATACTTTGACTCTGTTTGAAATACCTAGAAAATAAGCTCTACCTACTCATTAAATCCTCCAACAGACGGCTCGGTCACACTAATGTAACATTATCTAACTATCTGCTGCCCGCGGCTTCGTACGCGTGGTGTGTCATTAAAAAATAACCTTCCTTCTACGTAGACGGGTAAAAAGTATCCTAAGACCCAATCCCGATCGTAATCTATTTGTATACTAAATTTCATCAAAATCGGTCCAGCCGTTTAGTTGGGAAAACGTAACTAACGTAATTTATAATATTAATAGTATATATTAACGCTGGCTTACTTCAAAAAAAAACCTGCTCAAAGACATGCGATAAGAAAGGCTTCTCTATCCATATACCATTGAGTATGCTTCGAAATGCAGCTCAGATTGCCAACAACAATTAGCTTTATCCTGAACTACAAGTATGCCGGCCCGTAGACTCTCGGTACACTACCGTACCATGACAAATTGACACAGCCTCCCATATCCCACGTGCATACCTCGGTACGTTTTCAAATAGCTCAGTAAACTCGGTTGAGCTCCCCCAGCAAATTGCAGTGCGATGACCTCAACACCTTCCAAGTATTGCTCTATATTCTATCCAATGTTTCATTCTTGTCTAATAATCTGTTGAATGGAAGGACGATAAGTTATCGGGGATCCAAGTGTTTCAAGATACCGCTCCCCTATTTCACAATGTTATCGGTCGATGTTTTCAATAAATCGTTCTACCTATACAATTATAAATTAATTCCTACTCAAGTGTTTGTTTACTGACAAGAAAAATAAGTGAGTTTGGTATGTGTCTGGATTAAGCGAAAGTGGACACTCAGGACTTGAAAAGTCAAACCCCTTTCTCTCCGAATACCTTCCTTGCAATAATCTTGTTGTAGAATGTAATAAACTTGTGTAACTAACTATTACACGCCCATGGTTTTTAACGTTTAAATAAAACATTGAGAGAAACAGTTGTTGCTGACATGAATAGGGAACGTGAGTGCTGGCATGGCATGAGAACCATTGTGTTCAGCTACAGAGAAACGATGCATTGCAAAACGTCGATAGGTTTTGCGTTGCTCATTGTTATTGGTTTCACCGTTTGACGTTGCAATAGCCTCCTCTTTTGTACCCAATATTATTGGATAGTTTATAATTGCGGTAGGTAGGCTCCTTGTGTTTATATATAGAGTTTGTATCTACGAGTAGTCAGACGGGTATCAGTGTGTGGAGTAGTCAGACATCGTGATGCGATTGTAAAGTGAAGCCATAAACCTGCTTTGCAAGTGCTGTAACCGTGAACTTTGACGCCTGACAGTATCTACTTAAATTCTCAATTTACAGCTCGTGTATAGCTGTTAATCCTGTCTGCCTGTCTAAAGCATTTGAATGTACGCGCCTGGGACTACGATAATAATAAGCTCCCGAGAGAGATAAGCGTCCCCGTTTGAGAGTCTTTCGAACAATAGACATTTTGCCTGCAATCTACTGCTACCTACCTACTGAATAGGTTCACATCCAGATACATAATACTTGTTTTATTTGTTACAGAACATGTAATACACATCAGCCATGGAAGAAGAAAACAGTGCTGTCGGCGAGCCCGCACCGCCCACTACGACAGAAACTCAAACTAACGAAGATGTTCCTAAAGTAGAATCAAAATTAGAAAGTGATCCCAGTGACAATACAGAGACGAGCGCAAATAAATATGAAAGTGCGGGCATTAAAAACGATAGTGTAACGAACAAAGATAGCAGTGTAACAAACAAAGACAGCAGTGTAGGTACCAGTGATGAAAGTGGTGTGGTATTGGATGGGGTTGAAGTGAGTCCATCTGTTACTGTTAAGGACACTTGTATTGAACCGGAAACATGTGAGGTGAACGAAGACGCGCGATCGCTCGGTGACTTGGACAGTCTTCCAGCAGGGGATGAGTTAGCACTGGGCGCTGCGGGCAGCGACAGTGGAGTGGAAGGGTGCGGTCGCGCGCTCAGCAGTGGTGGTGGTTCTAGATCTTGTGCTTCCAGTGTCGTCTCTTGCGGTTCAGGATGTGGCTCCGAGAGTTCCTCCCTAGCCGGTGCTCCTCCACGGCCGAGACGCAGAGTCAACGTCAACGTCGCCGAACCCAAACGAAGCTCACCCGTTGGCTCATCCACGCCGAGGCCAGTCACAGCGCCGCGCGGACCCAACCTAGCCACACGGGAACGCGCTAGAAGCCGAGAGAAACCGACACCACCTGAGAAACCTCGTCCATTGACACCGAAACCGCGAATCCGTCCAGCCACCGACCTACCGAACCTAGTCCGAGAGAGCCCCGCGTTACGAGCCAAACCCACCAAAACTTCCACCGCTAGATGCCGAACGCCGAACTCACCGAGTGAGGAGAAGCGATGGCCGACGAACGGGCAAAGGCTGGCTGCAACTCCCGACACGAACGCCGCTCGGATGGCCGCTGACAAATACGGGACTTTGCCTAGAAGACGTCGTGATGATCCCGATGGTTCGCCGAAACATGACAGTATACCGCCGTCTTCCAGAAGGCCGACAGTTGCAAGATCCGCTTCATCACGTTCTGCGGTTAAGACTCGGGTGCGAATTTACGCGGAGAAGACCTCTCAGACCGTGCTACTGGGAGCTGATGTAGAGTCAGCTCTAGGCGGCATACTTCCCAACATTGAAACGTAAGTTGTGTAACAAAAACTGTTCTAAATAGTTGATAGTATTATGCAAGAACACATTTTCAAAGAATTGCAACTCTAGGGAATGGTAGTTAAATTGAAAAAAAAAAATAACCAAGATCAACGAGTCTAGTTTTATTTGCATATAATTTTGCAACAGTGCATGGAAAAGATTAAAAATTCATTTGCCAATAATCCGCTCTCATATTATATGCACTGTGTCTAGAGAGCAACGTTGGCCTAATGGGATAAACTTCTGATCCGGATGCTGTGACTTCGAGTCCAGGTCGTGCACCAATAGATTTAAATTCCTAATTTTTGACAATATTTGGTAGCAAGTGCTGCACTTGGCTTCAGGCGCTATATTGTTCCGTTTCTTTATGTAAAATTAGCTGACCCGCCCGCGGCTTCGCACGCGTTTGTCCATAAAATCATTACCCTTCCATTGCGCTGTCGGCTAAAAAATAGCTTATGTCTCAATTCCGGTCATAATCTATCTATATACCAAATTTCATCGAAATTGGTCCAGCCGTATAGTCGCGAAAACGTAACAAACAGACAGAGGAACTACCCCCTGGTCAACACCTACCTTGGCCAGTGTGGAGGACCCTCAACAGACTGCGTACCCAAGTCGGCCGCTGCAGGTGTAGTCTTAGTAAATGGGGTATTATAGACAAATCGGCGACGCAATGCCAATGTGGTGCCCAGCTCCAAACAATGGTACACGTCCTTGCATGCTCATCCTGCCCACCTGCACGTTGGGGCAACTGATGACCTGCTCCGACACTGCCATGAACGTGGCGGCGTACTGGTCAAAATGGCTATAGTATCGAGACATCGACACGATAGAAGAAGAAGAACAAACAGACAGAGAGACAGAGCTACTTTCGAATTTATTATTAAGAATGATCTTGCGTGGTACCTACTCCGACCCTATCCAACGACACAAACTTTCGCATCTAATAATAATATTCGCTCTATAAGTATTATTAGTATCAACTTCACGCGATTTTTAAGAAACGTTTTAACTTGCAATGTTTGTTTAGGTCAAATCTTGCAACTAAATTTTAAACTAGTTCCCCTCTACCGATTGGGCTGAAATTTGGAATACATATGTAACTTCGGTGACAATGCAATAATATGGTACTACTAGCTTCTGCCAGCGGCTTCGCACGCGTTGTTTGTCAACATAAGTTGGATATGTGTTTATCCAGGTTATAATCTACGTACATACAAAATATCACCAAAATCGGTCCAGCCGTTACGACGTGATTGAGTAATAAACAAACATCCAAACTATGTACCTATATTCTGGCAAATAAACGATCTGGTGGTCTCATGATGGAGACTTTCCAATGGATGCTAAACAACGAAACCTCTGAATGGATCATAGTAGGATTACTATAGTGTTTGGGCTCATTTGAATCTGCTTACGGTAACCGATTATGGATATTAAAAAGGAATATTTCAATTATCAAACTTATTCCATATACGAATATTCGTTTGACAGCCGCGTGGAGGTTACAAAATGCCACCGCGGAGTGCAAGCCAGCGGGCGCGATGCCGAGACAGCCCGAGCGGCCGCCGCAGCAGCGGCACAGGAGAAGGCGATGCGGTTGCACGCAGAAGCAGCGCTGGCTGAAGAGAGGCACGCGAGACATTCCGTGCTGGCTGAGCTGGAGCGGAACTCGCAACGACTGTTGGAACTGGCTGGGGCAGCGGGTAAGTGCAGATACTGTGCTCTTCAATGGTATGTTAGCAACTTCTAACGACCTCCGTCAAACATGACCGCCACTTGTATTTTCGCGTCTTGTTATTTGTTTTTATATTGTTTATTTTATTTAAGTGTACAATCTATCTATCCGTGGCGCTGAGACGCAGAACCCATGTTTGCATGATATGTACATACCTAGTCAGGTCATAAATTCTGTCACATGTTTAATATAAAATAATTGAAACAAGTTTATTCATTATGTAACCATTTATATACCAAAATGAACTTAACAAAACATAGATTCTTATGACACTAAAGTTTATTCAAAATGACCTCCGTGATTTTGAATACAGGCCTTCAATCTGTGCGGCCAGTCGTCTATCGCAGCACGAACGAGGTCCATGTCAATATCGGCGGCTGCCTTAATCAAGGATGTCTTGAGTGACTCCAAATTGGAATGAGGCTTTGAGCACGCCTTTTCCTCCATGTGTTGCCATATCTTGTAATCTAACGGATTCAAATCTGGACTGGAGGAGGGCTAGTCTTCGTGTCGGATGAAGTCGATTTCACGCGCCGCCAGCCCGTCTTGTGTGCTCTTCGCTCTATGAGCTGGCGCAGAATCTTGTTGGAATACCCAGTGCCTGTTATTGAACAAGGTATGAGAAACAGGTTCCACAAGGTTCGTCAGGACTGTATTTTGATACACAACTGCATTCGTTTTTACACCTTTCTCACAAAAATGTACCTCTGTTAAGCCCCAATAAGAAACTCCCAACTATACCATGAGCGAGGATGGAAAATGACCTCGTTGGACACGCGGAATACGGTTGCTCGCTTCTTCATTTCTGTGTGCGTACACCTTATCATTTTGTTTGTTGTAGCTCTCTTCTACGGTAAAATTTTTTCATCCGAAAAAAGAATTTCCCTATATTTTTTTCCCGCGTACCGCTTCAACAAAGCGCGGCATCTCTTCAGTCTCAGGTTCATTAGACGAGCATTCAAACGATGTCCTGTTTTTCTTCGATATGCCCGAAGCCCTAAGTCTTCATTTAACACCCTTTTCACCGTGGTTCTGCTTAACCCCATCTGAAGGGCCAACAGTTTCTGCTTACGTTTGGGATTTCTTTGAATTCGCGCCTTCACAGCTTTTATCACTGCTGGAGTCCTAACAGACCGAGGGCGACCACTTCTTGACCTGTCATCTACACTAGAGTCTTCATTGTATCGTTTGATGGTGCGATAAACGAATCTTTTGGTTATATTCAAATTTTTCAGTATGTCAAAAATTTGAATTGGCGCGTAACCGGAACGATGCAACGCAATAACTGCCACACGGTCTTCTTTAAGCGTCCACTCCATATTTTAAAATAGGTAAAATTCTAAAAAGTATACATTTTTATTTTCATGAACATATCGAAATTCGAATTCTATAAACTTTTTTGAGGCCAGCATTCTAAAAGAAAAGTTTTTACTGTGTGACAATACTTATGACCTGACTAGGTATATGGTCTGGATCTTTGTCTATATATCTATACTAAAATTATAAAGAGGAAAGATTTGTATTTTGTGTGTATGTTTGTAATGAATAAACTCAAAAACTACTGTGCCGATTTCAAAAATTCTTTCACCATTTGAAAGCTACATTCACCCTGAGTGACATAGGCTATATTTATTGTTAGAAAAGATTAGGGATCCTTACTAAAACTTAAGTAACGTAACCCAAGGTGTAAAAAAGTGCCCTAAAACGTCTTTCTAAAACTATTGATGATAGAACAAAAGTATGTTCTACAATATTAAAGAACATATCAATATCTACAAAAAACTTCGTAATACTCGTATTATAAAGAGGAAAGATTTGTTTGTTTGTTTGGCTCCGAAACTACTGAACTGATTAAAAAAAATCTTTCACTGTTGGGAAGCTACACTACCCCGGGTGACATAGGCTACTTTTTACCCAACTGCGGAAAAGGAGGGTAATGTTTTTATTAAAAAAACTAGCTATAATAATATATATTTATTAAAAAAAGCTGCGGATTGCTCAGCTAGTATATTATTACAAAAAAAAACGTATTTAAGTATTCTTTCAGTTCTCTGGTCACAAGCTTTGCTTAATTTGGGGATAGATGGCGCTGTATGAAAATTCCAACATTATTTATTTATTTAGTTATAGCAAGCCGGCGGAATGGGTATATTACAAACTCAATGAGCTAGAACTAAATAAATCAAAGAATAACTAAATAGGAAGGCTGAACACTGTGTTACTTCAAAGGTACTATTTGAAGTAGCACAGTATTTATACATTACTATAGCTGTTGCCCGCGACTTCGTACGCGTTACACTACTAAAGGTGTAGGTAAACTAGAAATAAAGTTAAACTCGTTGTTTCAACTGGGCTTTACACCCCATTTTTAATAGCCCATGGGAACTGATTTATGGGATAAAAGGTAGCCTATGTGGTAATCCAGGTTATAATCTACGTATATACCATATTTCATCGAAATTGGTTCAGCCGTTATGACGTGATTAAGTAGCAAGCAAACAAATAAATAAACACATCACACACAATAACAACATCCAAACTTTCACATTTATAATATTAGTGTGATAGATAGATAGATAACGCTTTTTATTGTTCATCAAACTTAAATTAACAAACAATATAAGAACAAATAACTAGACACGCGAAAAAACAATTCGCGGTCCTGTCGCTAAAAGTGATATCTTTCAGACAACCTTTAGAAGGACTGCACTTCACGAGAACATACATACCTACATACTATTCATTTGCGACACCTGTGTTGTTACCTAGAACGACTTTGACATTCTCTAAAAAGGCTTCAGCTTCAAGTTGATGGACTCAGGGCAGTGCATCGTAGCGCACGTTTCTAAGGTGCGTGACCTAGGAAGCAATACTTTGCTATATGCGATGGCACTTAATATGAGGTTGGTCATACGCTTGTTCCATCACCATATAATATAAAAAAAATGGTTGTATTTTTTGCCACGTGTCAACTTATATTTGACACATAGATGTAAATCTGTCATATTGTGACAGTAATGAGCACGTTTCTTTGTTTTATAGGGGCTGGTGCGGGCGCAGAAGGGTGCCTGCGTGCATTGGAGGATCAGTTGAAGGCAGCCGGCGAGCTGGCGACCCGACAACGCGTGGAAATCGACGCACTACGCGACCATTGCAACAAACTGCACGCCGTAAGTGTACCAGTGCATTGTTTATGTACACACGGCTACACATCAAGCTATACATGTCCAGTATAAGCTGACCTCTCATTCTGCGAAAAGCCTATTTAATGCGAGGTCAGCTTATACTGGAAATGTATAGCTTGATGTGTAGCCGTGTGTACAAGCAAGTCTCAAGGTCATAATCTATACCAATTTACATCGAAATCGAACTAGTCGTTTATTCGTGAAAACGTAACAAACAAACAAAACTAACTTTCGCATTTATGTTATTACTAGACTATTATAGTATACGCCAAGATTCAAAAAACGCGCCAACCAATAAACACGTTTGTTTCCTTTACAATGGTGGCGATTCTCTTGTTTACACTGACTAACTAAAATTGTGTAAAATACGAACGGTCAAATTGGAGCTGATTAAAACTAGCCCGCAAACACGCCATCTTAATAAAAAATACTTAATTTTAGAAATGTCACTTTAAGGCTGGGCCTATATGGCAGCCGGGCTTGTCAGGGGCCGCTTTTGTCACACAACCAGACATTTGATTTTTTCCTGCGTCGACTACTACACACGATCCGAGGCCATCTGACTCCGATTTTTACCTGGAAGCAACCGGACATGCTCTGATGCTCAAAATTAGCCACAAAATAATCCGATGTATCTTTGACCTCCTTCCTTTAGTTTTTGAGTAAATAGAGTTTTATTAGATGCCGAATGTATCTTTGACCTCCATTAGCAACGAATATGTAACTCGGATTAAAAAAATTAACAAAATACAAAAGCCTAAATTTATAGTAGTACTTTTAGTACTCGGTATTATGGAAAAATAATATTTCAGTAAATTTTTTTTTAAGAACATTTTAAATCTCCAGTAAATGCCTTGCTGGCAAGGACTTTGAAATATTTTGATCATGTATGTTGTTCTATTAACGTGTCAGTTTTATTATTCCAAGACGTAATATTAATATGAATAAACGTTGTATATACGGGTAAATTTTTCCCTTCTCTATTTACTTTTTGAGTAAATAGAGGTTTTACCAGCTACCTTTTAAATCTAGCATACCATTCTAAAAAAGTAGGCATCGTCGAGACGTCTGTCCAACGCAAGTGCTAGCGGTCGACTGAGGGATTTTTTCTCCTGATTGAAGAGAGAAGCGAAAAATTAAACCGTATATAAAACGTTTATTTATATTAGTATTACGTTTTGGAATAATAAAAATGTCACGTTAATAGAACAACAGACATGATCAAAATATTTTAAAGTCCCTGCCACCAAGCCATTTATTTACTGGAGATTGTAAGAATTTCTTGAAAAATATTTTACTGAAATATTATTTTACATACAGAGTACATTAAATTGATGCTTTTGTATTCTGTTATTTTTTTTAATCTGAGTTATTTATTCGTTGTTAATGGAGGTCAAAGATACATCGGCGTCTAATAAAACTCTATTTACTCAAAAACTCAAGGAAGGAGGTCAAAGATACGTTGGCGTCTAGTATAAATGACAAGGTTGGTGTGATTTCTTTTTCAGGAGTCATGTACAGAGCGCGAGCGAGCGCGTCTGGCGGAGGCGAGGCTGGCGGAGGCGGAGCACGAGGCGGTCGAGATGCAGGACTTCCTCGCCGCGGAGACCAACGCGCTGACGCACTCGCTGCGAGACTCGGAAGCGGAGGCCGCGAGACTGCACGCTGATCTCGACAAGAGGTATACATAACTGCATAATATAGGCTTCTTGCAGTACCCTCGAGCCGTGCTGCATTCCGTGCTAACTCCCCTCTACCTCGTTCACTCTCCGACCTCAACGAACTCCTAGCTGCCAATGCCAACCCTGACTGCGATATATTTGCCGACGAATGGAAGGAATTAGGTATCGTGAGATTGATGTATAAATGGTCTATATATAGCTTAACATTTAAATTTCTTATTTCTGTGTTATTTGATGAATTTATTTGTATTATTTTAAATAAATTTTGTTGTTAATAATTTGTATATGTAGATTTATAATGTAATTTAGATTTTATGTGTAAAATTTTCTTGTTTTATGACCAAAATCTAGCGAAAATCGATAAAATGCTGCTCCACGAAATATTAGAGAACTAGCTCATTGCACGATGCCATAGATTACTAAAGTAAAAAGTTACTACGAGCCGTTCAACGACCCCACTAGCTCAATGGCCTAGATAAATAAACCCAACCAGTCAACAGAGAGTGTACGGAGCGAACGGCAGAGTGGTAAGTACCTGCATGTTAGGCACAAAAATATATCCTTATTTGTAGTTTAAACTGTAACACCTTGTTTGTGTGTAAGCGGGCAATAATAGAGTTCTTTATTCCAGACGTGCGGAATGCCGGCAGCTAGTCCGCATGTGCGAGCAGCGTCGGCAGGAGAGCCTGGCAATGGCGGCGCGCGCGCGCGGCGGCGCCGGGGCTGCGCGCGCGCTGGACGCCCTACAGCGCCGCCTGTCCCGGCTCACCCGGGCCTTGCTGCGCGCTTACAAACTGCCCCGCGACGCGCTCGAGCCCACAGTCTTCCATAACGACGCGTTTAGGTAACCCACATTGAGTGACACTTTTTTTATACTGGATAGATCTTTGTTTGAATCTCACCTGATGGTGAACGATGATGTGGTCTAAGATGAAGCACGAAGATCTAGAAGAATCCGATTTACCTTAAAGGGGCCCTGGTTGATCCGATTGAGATTGAGATGATTTTTTTTCCTCATGTATACCGTCAGCGTATCGTTTAATAGGTCTTCTAACACACTTCCCCAACACTTTTTTGATATCATTTATGTAATATAATCATAATGTATAATCATAATGTCATCATAATGTAGATGTACATAGGTACCTATATAGTAATAACTAATAAGTGTATAATAACAATATTATGGTATTGTAGTACCCCAGCGGGGATCAGGTTTTGGACCAATTTTTTTTTGTAAAACAAACTTGAAACATTAAATATATATGACTAAGTAGATCCCTGCTTTGCTCTGCAGTGGGAAATATCAGGCTTATAAAAAAAAGTATTTTATACGAGTTGGCAAAGTATTACTCCAAATAAGTTTAGATTTAGTTACGCTCTAAAAGAATAAGACAATCGACAACCATAAATAAAATTTCTACTTTTTTCCAGTCGTAGCGACAGTGGCGAAGCCCTATCCCCCGAGGAGGAGCCTAGAGCTGGTCTTCTAGGTGCGGTGGTGCGTGCCCTGCGCTCCGCTCCCGGCCCCCCGACCCCAGCGACCCCCGGTGGCCCCGCACCCGCTGAAGACGATCGCTCCCGCGCGTCGGACGATAACGACAACTCGGCCGATCTACTCGACTCCGAGACCGAACCCTGCTTTATCAATGACCCTGGTAAGACCCTCTTAATACTGGTGATTGACGTTTCTTATGGGCGGTGGTGCGAGCCCTGTGCACTGCCCCACTCCACCCTCCTCCCCCCCCCCCACCCCCCACCCCCACCCCCATTGTTTTTAAGGATATTTTTGAGTTAATCAAAGCTCAATCATGTACGATAGGGCGGGATAATGTAGGTATGCAACTGGTTGCAAGCCACGATCACTCATTGCATCCGTCATAGATTAATTAACTGTTGATGTAATTGTCAGAATACGCCGAGGAGTGGTGGTCGGGCGCTGAGGGCGCCGGCGCTTGGAGCGGAGACGAACTGTCGCCCGAGCGAGACTCCTGCCCCGATATCGACAAAGGTAACCACCTTTACCAACCAATGTAGACTAAGGATTTTTAATGTGGCTCAATAAAAGCTATGAAAGAGTGCTAAATATGTGACTATTGACACAGTCTTTGTATCATCCAAAACGAGGAAGCATCCTTCACTAACCGTTCCTCTAAGCCGACTTATGATTCAAATTTAACTTTCTAGAACCGGAATCAGCGTCAGCATCGGAGCGCGAATCCCTCCGCAACTTGTCAGCGGCCATAGCGCACCGGCAGCGCTCCGAGGCGGAGGACGAGCGCGGCTCGCTGATAGCGCGAGTGGCCGGGCTGGACGCACGCCTGTCGGAGCTGCTGGCCGCGCTGCGCCTCGCCGCCGCCTGCCCAGACTCGCACTCATCGCAGCTGCAGCTGCACGCTCTCAGGTAATACATAGCGCACCGGCAGCGCTCCGAGGCGGAGGACGAGCGCGGCTCGCTGATAGCGCGAGTGGCCGGGCTGGACGCGCGCCTGTCGGAGCTGATGGCCGCGCTGCGCCTCGCCGCCGCCTGCCCAGACTCGCACTCATCGCAGCTGCAGCTGCACGCTCTCAGGTAATACATAGTGCACCGGCAGCACTCTGAGGCGGAGGACGAGCGCGGCTCGCTGATAGCGCGAGTGGCCGGGCTGGACGCGCGCCTGTCGGAGCTACAGGCCGCGCTGCGCTTTGCCGCGCCTGCCCAGACTCGCACTCATCGCAGCTGCACGCTCTCAGGTAATACATAGCGCACCGGCAGCGCTCCGAGGCGGAGGACGAGCGTGGCTCGCTGATAGCGCGAGTGGCCGGGCTGGACGCGCGCCTGTCGGAGCTGCTGGCCGCGCTGCGCCTCGCCGCCGCCTGCCCAGACTCGCACTCATCGCAGCTGCAGCTGCACGCTCTCAGGTAATACATAGCGCACCGGCATCTCTTCGAGGCGGAGAACGAGCGTGGCTCGCTGATAGCGCGAGTGGCCGGACTGGACGCGCGCCTGTCGGAGCTGCTGGCCGCGCTGCGCCTCGCCGCCGCCTGCCCAGACTCGCACTCATCGCAGCTGCAGCTGCACGCTCTCAGGTAATACATAGCGCACCGGCAGCGCTCCGAGGCGGAGGACGAGCGCGGCTCGCTGATAGCGCGAGTGGCCGGGCTGGACGCGCGCCTGTCGGAGCTGCTGGCCGCGCTGCGCCTCGCCGCCGCCTGCCCAGACTCGCACTCATCGCAGCTGCAGCTGCACGCTCTCAGGTAATACATAGTGCACCGGCAGCACTCTGAGGCGGAGGACGAGCGCGGCTCGCTGATAGCGCGAGTGGCCGGGCTGGACGCGCGCCTGTCAGAGCTACAGGCCGCGCTGCGCTTTGCCGCGCCTGCCCAGACTCGCACTCATCGCAGCTGCACGCTCTCAGGTAATACATAGCGCACCGGCAGCGCTCCGAGGCGGAGGACGAGCGTGGCTCGCTGATAGCGCGAGTGGCCGGGCTGGACGCGCGCCTGTCGGAGCTGCTGGCCGCGCTGCGCCTCGCCGCCGCCTGCCCAGACTCGCACTCATCGCAGCTGCAGCTGCACGCTCTCAGGTAATACATAGCGCACCGGCAGCGCTCCGAGGCGGAGGACGAGCGCGGCTCGCTGATAGCGCGAGTGGCCGGGCTGGACGCGCGTCTGTCGGAGCTGCTGGCAGCGCTCCGAGCGCATGCCGCTTCATAGCGGGGGATGCTACGAAATGCCTTATGTGCCAAGCCTCACAAGCTCAACACACCGAACGCGGTTCGGGGCGGCGCGATTACCACGGCTGTCTAGTTTTGTGTGCATTTGTGAGACAACACTCTAAGCCAGGTACGGATCATTTGCAACGCAACATGTAATGTAACGTGAACATATTATGGGTATGAATGTATTGTATTTGCGCAGTTGTAAATGGTATTGGAAAAGTTGCATTGCACGTTGTGTTGCAAATGATCTGTACTAGACTTTAAACGTGCTGCGGTGCGGGCCGCATTCCGTGTGTATAGATCCTTAGTTGGACATAACCCGTGAACAAGTTTTATGGGTAAGAGGCAAGAGGCTTAACATCAGGTAGGCCATCGGTGTGTTACGTCATTTAATAATACCCATGATGTAGTAATAGTACCCATGATGTAGTAATAGTACCCATGATGTAGTAATAGTACCCATGATGTAGTAATAGTACCCATGATGTAGTAATAGTAACATCCATCGTATGCTACTTGCAGAGATAATATAGACGTAACGGAGAAGAACGTAGCTGACGTAGTGGTGAAGAAGCTGGCTGAGCTCGACGCGAGCAAGAACATGATGGAGCAGTACCGCCAGTCCGTAGAAGTGAGTGTTCGCTAGAATATTATTATTGTACTCTTAGTGTTGAACTTTAATGAAACTTTAATTATTAAATATACTCAATAAAATTATTCTTGGAAGTTCATAAACAATTATTTTTAATATAAAAAACACAAAATTAAGCAGAACCACAATACGTTGCATCCTATGGTTATCTGGATGGAATATATATAAAACGACATATAAACGATAAGACCACCCACCGCATTTCTGTTTTTTAAGTACTATTTGTACTGATATGCACTAAAATTGGTGTAATGTACAAGGTGTTAATCTTTCAATCGTGCGAGGTTGTTACTTTATATAACAATCTTTAATAATATTATAAATGCGGAAGTAACTCTCTCCCTCTGTCTATTTGTTACGTTTTCACGACTAAACGGGTGAACCGATTTCGATGAAATTTGGTATATAGATAGATTTCAGCCGGTATTGAGTGAGACATAGGCTACTTTTCATCCAACTGCCCAGAAGGAGGGTAATGTTTTTATTGACAAACCACGTGTGCGAAACCGCGGCCGGGTCAGCTAGTCCCACTAATATTATAAACGCGAAAGTTTGTATGGATGTATGTATGTGTGGATGTTTGTTACTCTTTCACGCAAACACTACTGAAAGGATTTATCACGTACCGTCTTATCGGTGTTTCGACGGACAATGTTTCGGTTCAATTCGTGAACCTTCATCAGGGTGAGTGCGATCCGTTCCGAATAACGTCTCGCCTCGCACAAACACCGATAAGACGGTACGTGATAAATCCCGTATTTATAATAATGATTCAAATCAATCACGAAAGTTTTCTAAGAAAACTACTGAAAGGATTTTAAGAATATTTGGTATGTACGTAAACTACTCAAAACAAAATAGGGCCCACCCAATAAAATATGATTAAAATTAAAATAATAAAAATACGTACCTACAATTTATTTCAAGTTTTAGTTTAGAAATAGGTTAACACATTCAGAATCATTAAAAAAACATTACAATGCCTTATTTTTGCCAAAAAAATCGTCAAGAAATGCACGTTTTACACATTAACTTAAAATTACACGGTTTTCCAAAACAACACGTTGAAGACACGAGCACATGTTCTTAGGGTTGCTTCAATGCCTTATGTTTAGTAACGCGTAGGTCCTCCCCTATTGCGCACACACTCACTGAGTCGTTTCGGAACACTCTTTATAAGGTGGATGACGTTTTCATCTGGAATTTGCTCCCAACACCTTTTAAAGCAGTTATCAACTCCTGTCGGCTATGAATTTCAGTGTGGTTATCTTTAAGACTTCTTTTCAACTGGTCCCAGATATGCTCGATCGGATTCAGGTCCGGACTCATGGCAGGCCAGGGTAGAACTGCGATACCAGCTTCGGAGATTGCACTTTGGGTCACTCTGGCAGTATGAGGGCGAGCGTTGTCTTGCATCAGAATAAAGTTAGGGCCTACTCGCTGTGAATATGGGATCACATGAGGTCGGATGACATCCTGAACATAGCTGGCGGCCTTTACATTGCCTTCATCCAAAATTACTAGCTCGGTTTTGCCCATTATGCTAATCCCACCCCATACCATAATCCTGGGTCCACCAAAGCGGTCAGTTTCACGAATACATGGTTCTGTAAAACGTTCTCCAGGTCGTCGCCAAACTCGTACGCGTCTGTCATCATTAAAAAACTTTACTTTAGATTCATCTGTAAAAAGCACTGTCCTCCAATTATTCATGGTCCATTCGAGGTGATCACGTGCAAACCTTAATCGCGCTGCACGGTGGGCTCTGGTCAATTTGAGCCGAACAACTGGCATTCTGGAGCGTTGTTGGTCTTCATGAAGTCTGTTGCGAACAGTTTGGTCACTCACTCGCGTTCCAGTGGCGTCACGTAAGCGGTTTCTCAATATGCGTGCAGTTACAGTTCGCTCGCGACGTGCAGAGAGTCGGATGTATCGGTCTTCTTGGGAGGTTGTCGCTCGGGTTCTACCTGAACCGCGCCTCCTACTCACACTGCCTGTCTCTTGAAAGCGTTCCCACACATTTCGAATAGCTCGTCTTGACACACCTAAGCTTGAAGCTACCGAACTTTGCGAATTTCCCTGCTGAAGCAAAACAATGGCTCTAGTCGCGAATTCCGTGTCCATGTGATGTCGAGAACCAGGCATTGTTTATGCAAACAGTAATGTAATCGATAATTAAAAGTAAGGTTACGATAACTTCTTCGAGACACAACAAACCCCACTGAGCAACAATGTAATGGCATTCACAGATTCTGCGGTATATCGTAAGATTTGGTTTCTTGTCTACCCACTTAAGAACTACCCTAAACTTGGCGTTTAAGTGTTAAATTATAATCAATAAATATGCCTACTTAACATTTCCATACATCAGTATGCCAACAACTCGCAAAAAAAAATGTGTCGGGCAAAATATCGAAATATTTCAAGAAGACCCTATTTTGTTTTGAGTAGTTTAGATTATTACCTGGATTAACACATAGGCTACTTTTTATTGACAAAAGACACGTGCGAAACCGCGGGCGAAAGCTAGTAATTCATAAATCCGCATCAATCTGGCGTCTTATGAAAAATTTCATTGTTGTTCAACACTCTTTATTATTTTTGTGAATGTCATTTTAATGAATGTTTTTCAGTATTTAGTGTGACACATGAGTACAGTTTTGTTAGTGCCGTAACTGTTTTGATATGAAACAGGTATTTACACCATTCAGGGCCTGCTTGGCGATCTCGAGTCAAGAATAAAGCGCCAAGGTTAATATAACAACATCATCACTTCGCCTTTTAGTTGCACTGGAGTTAATATGTTCTCAACCTTGCCTTCTAAACCTAACATAATGCGATACAGAAGAACTGATTACATACAGTGCTACACACACATACCACCCCATCCTCCCCCACCACCACCACCGCACCCACTGTTGGGTATAGGCCTCCTCTCTATGTCGCCAGTCCAATCGGTCTTGAGTTCTCTATCTATTGCTGTCCAACTTCCGTTACGAGATCGGGCCGGTGGTCTGGCCTGCGGTCGACGTCCACCTGTTGACCACCGTTCTATGACTGCCTTGGTCCATCTGTTGTCATTCTGCCTAACCAAGTGTCCTGCCCATCTCCACTTAAGCCTCGCGATAAGTATACCTACATCTTCGACGTGGACTTCGACTTTAGTTCGACGTGGAATTTCGACGTTTGGTATACGATCGACGAGGTGGGTTCCTAGCATGGCCAGTTCTATTGCACTTTGAGCAGCTCTGATGGTGTATATATGCTTCGAAGTGGACCCTCCATGTTTATTAGTACCTACTTAAAATAAACAGAATATATCACTTAGGTCCTTCCTCAGTCACGCAAGAGAACATATTGACTCCAAAATCTCAGCATTAGCTTCACAATGCAATTGCATTGGAACCTTACAAGCACAACTTGTAAATAATCACTGACAAATCTCTAAATAATCGGCATTTAAACAAGAATAACAAAATTTAGAATATAATAAATAGTGATGATAAAAAGGTGCGACGCGCAGAACTTTATGGCCATTCTAAAAAGGCACTGAAGTGACGAGATCCAACCCAATCATATAAATCATGTAATACCTAGTCAGGTCATAAATTCTGTCACATGTTTAATATAAAATAATTGAAAAAAGTTTATTCATTATGTAACCATTTATATACCAAAATGAACTTAACAAAACATAGATTCTTATGACACTAAAGTTTATTCAAAATGACCTCCGTGATTTTGAATACAGGCCTTCAATCTGCGCGGCCAGTCGTCTATCGCAGCACGAACGAGGTCCATGTCAATATCGGCGGCTGCCTTAATCAAGGATGTCTTGAGTGACTCCAAATTGGGATGAGGCTTTGAGAACGCCTTTTCCTCCAAGTGTTGCCATATCTTGTAATCTAACGGATTCAAATCTGGACTGGAGGAGGGCCAGTCTTCGTGCCGGATGAAGTCGATTTCACGCGCCGCCAGCCAGTCTTGTGTGCTCTTCGCTCTATAAGCTGGCGCCGAATCTTGTTGGAATACCCAGTGCCTGTTATTGAACATGGTATGAGAAACAGGTTCCACAAGGTTCGTCAGGACTGTATTTTGATACACAACTACATTCGTTTTTACACCTTTCTCACAAAAATGTACCTCTGTTAAGACCCAATAAGAAACTCCCAACCATACCATGAGCGAGGATGGAAAATGACCTCGTTGGACACGCGGAATACGGTTGCTCGCTTCTTCACTACTGTGTGCGTACACCTTATCATTTAGTTTGTTGTAGCTCTCTTCTACGGTAAAAATTTTTTCATCCGAAAAAAGAATTTCCCGATATTTTTTTCCCGCGTACCGCTTCAACAAAGCGCGGCATCTCTTCAGTCTCAGGTCCATTAGACGAGCATTCAAATGATGTCCTGTTTTTCTTCGATATGCCCGAAGCCCTAAGTCTTCATTTAACACCCTTTTCACCGTGGTTCTGCTTACCCCATCTGAAGGGCCAACAGTTTCTGCTTACGTTTGGGATTTCTTTGAATTCGCGCCTTCACAGCTTTTATCACTGCTGGAGTCCTAACAGACCGAGGGCGACCACTTCTTGACCTGTCATCTACACTAAGAGTCTTCATTGTATCGTTTGATGGTGCGATAAACGAATCTTTTGGTTATATTCAAATTTTTCAGTATGTCAAAAATTTGAATTGGCGCGTAACCGCAACGATGCAACGCAATAACTGCAACACGGTCTTCTTTAAGCGTCCACTCCATATTTAAAAATTAGTAAAATTCTAAAAAGAATACATTTTTATTTTCATGAACAATTCGAAATTCGAATTCTATAAACTTTTTTGTGGCCAGCATTATAAAAGAAAAGTTTTTACTGTGTGACAATACTTATGACCTGACTAGGTATTTATATTTGAAGATTATTGTAGGTACATGTAATTTGTCGAAGGGAGAATTAAAAAAAAAACAATAATTTCTTTAACAAGTCAGATACAGATTTTGGACCTGCTAGCAGCTACCAATAGATTTCTTTACTAAGCGTCTTTTGGGTTAGAAATTTTTTCTTGGGAATTGTATTAATGTCAATTTCGGAAACTTAAAAAGCCCTAGAATTTATAAGACTCGAAAGGAATATTGCGGAAGTTCTAAACTCAAGTAATGATTTTTGACAGGATTTTCTTACGATAACGAAAGAACCCTTTTTTTAGGGTTCCGTACCCAAAGGGTAAAACGGGACCCTATTACTAAGACTCCGCTGTCTGTCTGTCCGTCTTTTATCAGGCTTTTTGGCTCGTTTTTGCTCGATATTGATAACAGCAACAGATAGACGCTTGAAATATTCACAGAATATTTAGTTATATAAAAATAAATAAATAATTAAATTAAAATAAAACAAATATTTAAGGGGGGCTCCCATACAACAAACGTGATTTTTTGCCGCTTTTATAGATAATGGTACGGAACCTTTCGTGAGCGAATCCGACTCGCACTTGGCCAGTTTTTTACTCATTTGAGCATAGTTTTAGAATATATTCTTGGGACTATATGTATAATATATCATATTATGACTATACTGTCTTCTTAACCATTTATCTAGCTCAATCTAATTGGTAAGGCGTGCCTGTAATTGGACATACATATGGCCATAAAGTTTTCCGCGACTTCTAAATAACGCAAACAGCTGAGCAATCATAATGTATGTAAATAACCGCAGTGTAGCATGGTTATGGTCACAGTTCATCTTGGTACTATTATGTCATCGATATTACGTTTTGTATTTTGGAAACTGCTGTTAATTTTAATGTTGGACATATTTGATAAATTATTAATTTTCCTTTCTAGACGCTCAAAAAACAATTGGAACAAGGTGAAGAGGATGATCTAGAGTATCTTGAGGAGGTGAGTCAATATTCATTAAAATGGGACTTTCTTTTTGAGATTAGAATTATAGAATACTCCAGAAATCTCTCGAAAGGTCTTTTACCGCCGTCGATTGGGTTTTCATTATTTTTGTTAACCTTTTTAATTTTACTTTCATATTATGGTTTTTTGAGTATTAAACGGTTTGTAAACACGGTGTCTGGTTTTGTGTGGTCAATACGAAAACAATCGATGGAGAGACGTATGGGCTACCCGAATCGCACTCATGTATGTTCTACGATTTTGTATAGTTCTGGAGTCCCATAATGTCTCAGTGGACATGTGTTCTCGTGTGTGTCCCATAGAGTACGGCTATCTAGTGTAAACTAAAAAGAAATCATATTTTCTAAAATCACCCCTCATGCATGTTTCCGGAGAGGTAGACAAAGGCATAATAACTAAATAAATAAATAATGCTGGACATTTCACACAGCGCCATCTAGCCCCAAACTAAGCAAAGCTATGGGAACTAGATAACTGATAGAATACTTACATACGTTTTTTTTTATAAATACATACTTATAATATATAGAGAAACGGATGATTATTATATAGATTTATATCTGTAAATCATGCAAACATTTGTTCCGCGGCGGGACTTCGACCCGGAATCTTTTGCGTCTCAGCCGGCTATTCGCCCATTGAGCCACGAAGGTCGTCAACTGTAACACAACCAGAAGATCTATTTGTAAATGATGATATTGTAACTATCCGCAGGAGTTAGCATCGTGCAGTGAAGCGGAGCGGCGCCAGCGCTACGAAGCCCTGGACGCGGCGCTGAGCGCCCTCGCCGGCGCCGTGCCCTTGCAGTGGCCGCGGCTCGCCTCCCTCCACTCCAGGCTGGAGCGACTCGCTTTCGCGCTAGCCGCCCCCCCGCCCCCACCCTCGCACGAACAAACACTGCACACACAGATCAATGCACCAACACTTCAGACATCTGCGTAGAATACAACTAGATAACGGGTCTTATACAAAACTGTCCTAAACTTACGTCGTTATCAATAGCTGTACTCGAACACCTGCACGATGGAAGACCTTATAACCGCCTCACCTAATGCTATTGTAACTTAACACCAGTCCAACATATTATAAACTAAAACGTAGAACTTTTGTAACGCTAAGAAGAAGCTTGACCTCTTGGCAAAAAGTTGTAACTATAAGTGACTCGATGGGAATCAAAATCCCAACGAGTCACACTATGAAAAGATTTTGTGTGACTAGTTGGGAACCCATCGATGTTACCTGGGTTAGTTATACCGTGTTTTGTAGTTTGAAACTACCTGTCGTATAGAACATGGTTTAACTATTTACTAAGGACAGTTCGAATTTATTAGTGACGGGGTTATCTCAATCCGATATACCACCAACACGACCAAATATAGAGCGCTGGCCCGTTATCTATTTGTAATTGTCGATCGAAGATAAAGTAGTCTCATAGAGATGGTAACATAAAACCCAGATAAATGCATAATTAATTATTAAACCTATTTTAGGGTATCGAATGTCTTCATTGTCACGTTCAGATATTTTAAAATTAATGTCCTAATGTTCATATATTAATTTATCCAATGATTATGTAGATATGCGTGGATATATGCACTTCTATTTAAACTACCCGTGATATCACACTTTGACGAAATTAAGGGGTAAAGGTATAGAATGGAAGTTGACATCACAATAATAGTAAGTAAGTGAATGAGGAAGTCTTCGTGAGAAATAATTGTTAAAAACATTTGTCTAGTTATAAATGTATAGAGTAATGGATCGCAGGTCGAAATAAAATATATTAGAATACAATGATCGATAAGATTGACAGGATAAGTAGAAAATAATTGGGATCGAGGAGTGTTGCTTTGTATCAATATTAGAATATCAGAGGAGCTTGCAACCAACGCCTTTTTGTAGGTTGTAAACTTATAATTAGTCGCGTTTGAACCGCACATTAGATTTAATCTGGATTAGCTTACGCGTAGAGTTACTGTAATCTATTCAGCTTTGAAAATTAACGTTTTTTTTAACGTGATAACGTCTTATATTCGATGAAAGCCGGCTGCACGCACGAAAAAGTGTCACGTTTCGCCTGAGCCGAGCGTGCAAGCGAGAGTGCGGAACAAGCGATAGAGGCACGATCGGCCTAAGCGTTCGGCTTGTGACGCATCCCTCTCTTCCACTCGTTATCACGTCAAATTATCGTCCGTAAACCGACTTCACAGACAACCATTTTTTTTTCAATTTCCTACATATTCCCACATTACGTGAGGTCGTATTTTTCTTCCATACTTCTTTCTTACCCATCATCATCATTCACAAAGTCCATCCATCTCTTCTTTGGGCTTTCTCTACTTCTATATCCATCCACATTCTCCCCTCTAGTAGTTCGGTTGTTAGTCCGATTGACCGAACTACTGATACTTAAAGGCGTCCTCCACATCTAATACTCTTCTAGTCTCATGATTTTCTTCCCTATTCATAACATTTAAGCAGCCCCGGATCTAGTATGTTTCCAAACCGAGACAACAACTTGTGGCACCCCCTCCCCCCAGCATTGAGAGGTGGGTGTTAAAGTTTGAAGCGTTCCAAATCAAATGAACAGCCAGGTGAACTTTGTAGGAGACAGGGAATGGAATAATCGTTTTTTAAAAATATTTTTATTGAAGAATTTGGAGCCCGATTTGCCTAGGAGGGGGTAAACCGGCGGGTGCCCCGGATTGCCCCCCTCCTAGATCCGGGGCTGCTTTTATGCAACTTTCATGAGCTCAAAATGACATTAACATTACTCACGATATTTTTCAAGATGAAAAGATTACAGCAAATTGACATCGCTAATTGTGTCATTAATTAGCATAAATTGTTTGAGCTTGATCGTGTGTTTGTCATCCGTCCGATGCGTACACGACGCGTACTGCATGACGAACGTAAATTGACCTAGCAATAAAATATACACTTGAAATAATAGCAATAACAATGTTGACAAATTTTCCTGACAATTCCAATTTATAATTTGTCTTCAGATCGGTATCTGTAGACGCTTTGGATATTTTGGTTTTCCCTAGGGGTGGACTGAAAAAGGCGATGGATCTCATTGTGTGGAATACATAGAGGACCCTGTATGGAAAGTTTTCCTAATTTGCATTAACTTAGAGAATAAGGGCGACTTGCGCAACGATGCCTAATCATATTTAGTAATGAGTGGTCAAATCATATAAATACGTCTTTAAACATGTTTAGTCGCTAATTACGTTTAGCCATCGTTATACAAGCCGGGCTAAATGTAAGCAGTTTTCTAGAATAAGTTAACTTTCTTCATTCCTAATTGCATTTAAAACACTTCATTAAATTGTGTTTTTTCTTTACTATTCTCGTCTTTTATGGTCACATAACATTGAGTACGTAAAGAGTGTTTAGGATTATTCCGCGCCAAATACAGGGTGTTTGGTAATATACTGACGATATTCTAGTGACGGTTTCTCAAAACATTAAAAAATAATTCTCTGAAAAAAAACTAGTAGTTATATTATCAAATTTTAAAGAAAATCGACTAAGTTTAGGTGATTCATTAGATATAAAACTTACTGCCTACTCTTGCAATCGACATCTAAAAAAAGACCGATAGGATATCTCTTTCGGAAATGGCTGCGGGTTTTGGGTTAGAAAGGGACAACAAGAGATCTCGAGACATCACCAACACAGTATCTGTGGTTAGATGGCAAGCATTATGCAATATCACAACATAAGATTAATAAAGGCGTAAAAACATAACAGATAACCAACATATAACATTTCACAAATTTATTTATTATGCTCATCAAAATAACCCTTTCATTTTTGTGCGTATATTATCAAACACCTATATAGCGGAGCACATTAATTGATTTTTAGTGCCATTTCTAAATTCAACTATAATTAGTCGCTGGCAAAGTTTAGTTAATAATATTACTTATTTTACAATTTACATCACAGAAAGTAAATCAATTGTAAATATGAAATGGAACGAAACAAATATTGTTGTGATCTAGTCAAGTTAAATGATTCGGAACCGAAATATTTAAACTGGATTAGAATGATAAAGGTTGGCCCTTGAATCTGTTTAAACCATGTATTTAAAAATATATATAGAAGAAAGAAGTTACAAGCTAAAAGAAATTGTGACAAATGAGACTGAATATGTATTTACGTTGTACAATTCGAATTATTAATACTTAATAATTTTCTTAACATTGTTATTTTTGAGATGACAAATGAGTTATTTAAAATCAATTAAAATTTATTATTTTTATGTAAATAGTACATAATCATTGAAATGCTTCATCCATCCAATTAGCTTGCTTCGGGTGCTAAAGTTATACGTTTTGATCATTGTAATAGCATAGTAATGAATTGTTACGCCCAATTGTCCAATCAGAGAAATTGTACGTACATGCCTTTAAGGAATTTATAAATGTCAAATTATGTGATGTAATATTGTATGTAAATAAAATGATTGAAAACCGTAATATTTGTTTCATTGGTAATGTTACTCCGAGACTGATACAGAATAAGTAATAGTCGGCCTTCCTCGTAGTTATACCTACTGTGTCACAGAATAGGTAATACTTGTACTGGTATGGAATATACCTACATACCACGTTTTTACCTACCGTTGCACAGAATAATAAATAGTAGACGTGTGGAATGCCTTTCTAGTTGCTATCGGAACGTTCTCGAACGTTCTAATAATTTTCTAGTAACATGGTGTGGTATAAATAGGGCGTGGAGAGGCCCGAAAGGGTCAGTTAAACCCTCCGTCGTCCGAGACACGTTCTCGGAGACCCGGATGACGAAATCACTTCCGCTAATGCGGGTGAGTCATCCACATTAGACAGAGTAAACACTCCACAAATACACCGACCTCGCCGGCGAGGTCGACGAGTCCCTTTAGTCGCCGCCTACACGAGGTACAAGCACGTGCCCGGGCGTTTCTCTCCTATCCCCGTCCCGGCAACAGCCCAAGCCGAGGTTCGTACCTAAGTGGTGCCCTTGCGCTAGTTGCCTCATCAAAAATAAAATTATAGGGCTGAGCGCCTTCTGCGCTCGCCAAAAGCTCGGTTAAGCTGCAACGGCCTCAGAGGCCAACAGCGAGATAAGTCCATTCGAAATAAAAAAAAAACGAAAGAGTCAGTCTTGATTTGGCGATACGTGCGAACATTTCGGTGACTTTTAGTGGTTTATTGTGTTACAGTGGTGTGATTTAGTGTGTTGTGAATCTTTGCGATTAAGATCGTGTAATTATCGTTTTAGTGTTGAATAAAAGTGTTATTTTGGTTAGATTCATTTTAATTATTTTATCCCGAACCCTCAGCTCGTAGCAGTATGTTTTGACGTGATAAAGTCTTATAAATCGATGAACGCCTGCTGCTCGCACGAAAGTGTGACGTTCCGCCTGAGCCGAGCGTGCAAGTGAGAGCGCGGAACAAGCGATAGAGGCACGATCGGCCTAAGCGTTTGGATTGTGACGCATCTCTCTTCCACTCGTATCACGTAAAATTATCGTCCGTAAACCGACTTTACAGACAACCAATTTTAGATTAATATTGTTGATCCAAATCAACTAGGGCAAATCGGCGTTGTATGTATGTATGTTTGTCCGAGGATTACTTTCGAAGCGTTGATCCGATCACCGTGAAATTTGATACATACTCGTAGGTAGTGGTGGCACAATCCTGGCGTGACTAAATGAGCTAAAAATGTTGGGGGGTTTTGAGATATTGGGGTTCAAGAGGGGTAAAATAAAATCTAAATGAGACGTCTAATGAAAGGTATTTATTCATTTCGACTCTGTTTTTATTTTTAGTTTAAACCTTGTAGTTTTTGCGTTATTAGCCATAAAAAAACCGAACTTTGACGAAATTCACAGGCTACACCACTGACCACGTAGTGCTGAAATTTGGTATGCGGGTAGCTTTAGTGGCACAAATATAGGCAAGTCTGAAATCCAGAATAACTGCAACTTCTACCTAAAAACAGCGTGTAAAACCAATTTACTTGACTTACTGTTAATTGTAATTTGAATGAAAGTATAGGTAGTATAGTAATTTGGTTGTACATTTCGCACTAATTTACTAGTCAAAGATTACGATTTGTTTGATGGTACTCGTGCCATCTCAGTGCGGGGCGAATCATTCTAATATTATAGAGGTAAAGTGTGACGATGTAATCTCAGCAAATACTGAACCGATTCTGAAAATTATATCACTGTAGAAAGCTACTCCCTGAGTGCTACAGGCTATTTATTTTGCAACCTGCGAAGTCGGATCGAGTCAGCTTTACCAAATAAATCAAAAACTGTTTTTATTTATGATGACATTTATTAACATACTTGGAGTAATGTTTTCGCCAGTGTCAGTTTCTATATACACAAATTTTGACTGATTTAGAGCCAAAACAAGATACCTACTGCGTTATATTCTTACTGCTGTGAAATTTATTTTTGACAGATAACCTTTCTAAATTTTTTTTCCAGTATAAGTATAAATTGCCAGAAACTTCGCGGTTATTTAAATATTCTATACATTTATTTAAGTTACTGTTGCATAATGTTACAAGTAGAAACTATTCAATCATACTGCTACTTAAACTATTATTATATTAACAAGAACAGTAGAAAAATATTGCGTCACTTATTAATATGCCCAGTAAATCAACAAATGTTTTGTTTTGTAGAAACACATTCCATAATAGCTCTAATAATATATACAAGTGGCCCGTATACAATAAACGTAACGTTAAATACTGTCTCCGTAGTAATCTACCTAAGGGAACGTACCCGTACTACGTGACCCATGTTTTACATTTACCCACACCAATTTTACAACACACCCCCCCCCCCCCCAACAGAAAGTTAAAAAAATAATAATTTCGCTTATATTTGTATTCATTAATACGTTGCTTGCCGCGTGACCCCCCCCCCCCCCCCCCCCCCCTCTGAACCGGTCACATAGTATGGGTACGTTCCTTAAACTGTCGCCTAAAGTAAAAATAAATTTCAATCACTCAAGAGAGAAATATCACAGAAAACAATAAGTGTATTATTTGCACTGTATTGTACAGTCGCCCAAATTAATTGATAAACCACTATGAAGCCAGCCACATTTTATTTACACGTTACAATCATTATTACCAGTTTCGCATGCGACATCTATTTCCAATTTCGAAAACTAATACCTGTCTCAATTTCAAGGTTTTCGTAAATAGCATTGTTTCAGCCGACTGTACATAGATTGAAGTGTTCCACTGGGGAATGGGCAGTCTCACTCTGCAGCGTTTCCCTTGAATTACGAAATTATCTTTATTTTAAAACGGACAGATTGCTTTTATCCTGTAACAAATTACCAACAAACAAAATAAAGTTCTAAAAATCTAGAATAACTTAGTAACCTTCGTAAAAACGCGCATTAGTTCGATCAACATCTATCTAACACCTCAGGCCTAATCAGTAAGTGAGTTTAGCGTTAAAAACAGTATCAAACTCGTGTCTAAAACAAGCATTGCAATTGAATAGCGTCAACTATTTGACAGTTGCGGGTAGTTCAATTGCAAACAGGGCTGGTTAGCTAGTCCAAAATCGTAAAAATGCCATATTTTACTACTAGCCATTCAAGCCAAAGATGGCTAGTTTTTACATTTCACTTCTTGCAGAACTGTAAGATTGCAAAATATTTTATATTGTACCAAAAAAAACTCAGCCATGTTTGCGGTTTTTACTACTCTGCAGTTTTTAATAATAGAATTATGGCGGGTTCCATATATCCGTCGGTAAACAGCTACGAGTCGTTTCTCCTTGAAACGAGTCAAAAGTTTGACACTTTACATTTTGTAAATTTTTCAAGGAGATACGAGTCGTAGTCGGTTACCGACAGATATATTAAGTCACCATTTATGGCGGGTTCCTATATCTGTCGGTAACCGACTACGCCTCGTATCTCCTTGAAAATGTGTCAGACTAGTGTCAAACTTTTGACAGGTTTTCAAGGAGAAACGAGTCGTAGCTGGTTACCGACGGATATAGGAACCCGCCATTAGACGAGTATTCAGAAAAAACGGTACGCTTTCCGAGACGTTAATTACGTCACAGCCGTGTGTAGTTTCTCTACAAGTGAACAAGCTTATCACACTTCTCTTAGGCTCCGTACCCACATTCGATATTACTCGATAGTTTTACTCTAAACCAAATAAAAATCAACGTGTAGACCGCAAAACCCGCAACTCGAAGGCTCGCATCGAGCCGGCTCGATGGAATTAAACAAATGTAATTTCCTTCGCGCCTACTCGAAGCGAGCCGTCGAGCTTGACTCGGGCGTGTGTACGTGCCCGAATTTTGTCGGGCGACTCGAGCGTCAGTCCGCCATTGTTGAGCTTAGTTAAAATACGTGTTTATTTAGAAATGGATTTAAGAGTGTATTCCAAAGGGTTTATTCAGGAATTTATAAACTGATATAAGACATTGCGATTGTTTACGGAACGTCAAGTCTAAAGATAATTTATTAAGAATTGCGAGACGTTGCTAAATGCAGCCACCGTCTCCTTTGTTGAAACCACAGACATCTTTTGGCTCGAACGGTTCGGGGAATATTGAACGTCGCTCGCGCCGCTCGATAAGATGCATGCTGAATGTGTGTACTTAGAGCCCGGACCGTAGTTATTACTTAGTGTTTGCTCGTTTGAGTAAGACCGTATGTGAGTACCCAGGCATTACAGTTCGTTCTGAAAGACAGCAGTGGACAATATTTTCTGTTTTTTGAATCAACTTCGACGCATTACCGCTGGTGTGATCGGCATAGCGCCATACATAGCATACAATCCGACTTCAACAAACCCCGTTTTATTTAAACTAATCACCAATTTGTATGAGACAAGATTTGCAAATACCATGATCATGTATAACCTAAAATATATTAATATATCAGTCGGAACGGGCTGTCAATTACATCTCCCTAACTAAAGTAGAAAAAACATCCCTCTTTCTTTCAAATATCCGAACATACCATCTCAACTATTTCCTATAAACCTTATAAATAAATACAGATTTAGTGCACGCACTTGTTCGATTTCATGATATTACTCACTATACAAATTACAAGTATCCAATGTACAAGATTGCGAAATGCATTTTTTAAATTCATACGTAACTAGTATGCGAAGCGTCGCGCAAAGCGTATTCATTTAAATAAAACTACTGCTTTACAATAAAGGAATGAATGTTAAACATTTCTTGGGTTGCCGATAACAGTGCAGCGACCGACCGGCTCTTACAAAAGTCCACCAATTTACAAAAAAATGATTGCGATGAATGCTTCACATCATAAGACAATCAAATTACTACTTACGCATTTTACTAACGATAAAAACGATTAACAGGCAACATTAACAGCATGTAGTATTGATGATAAAAAATGTTGCTATAATTTGTTTGAATAATTTAAAAATCCTAAACCACATATAAGCTTAAAATAATATTTTCAGATACCACTATAAATTGTTTTACAGAAGTTTACAAAAAAAATAATTCCATCCCGAAGGATGATTGCTTCGACCATCAGATTTGACAGGACCGGTGTTCGAACCTCGACTAGATTCTATCAAATTCACCGTTTCCCTTCCCCAAGGGGGATCCTTTTTAAGATAGGCGGATGGTCATTGCCATAGCAAGACGTTGTTCGGCTTGCCAAGCCCAGCAACCCGCGTACCTACATCAACATTTAGATGACTTGAAGATTGAAAGACTCAGGAGAGATAAGAGTCGGTGGTATATCACTTGGCGAATAAAGTCACACTCCCACGTACACGTACGTCCCATACAGTGCGCGCAGGACAAACATCGATTCTATGGTATATTACACCAAGATCTACCTTATATGTACGTTCCGATCTCACATCGCATGGGTAGAATCATCTTACGCTCATATCGGTGGAGAAGGTGCGTATGTTATATCGCGCTCACCTCGTTGCCCCCGCCCACCGCGCCTGCAGCGTCTCGTATCGCGTGAAATACCGATCCTATGTACATTACAATAAGGTTTAGCTTCACGCTCGCGTCTAGGTGGATAGATAGAGGCGATGGTAGTCGTTAGCCCCGAAGGCCGCGTTGCACTTGGGGCACTTGCGCTGTCGCGTCTCGTAGCGCGTCCGGAGGCAGTCCCAACAGAACACGTGGAAGCATTTTGTGAGGACAGCGTCTTTGCGTTTCACCTGAAAGAGAAAATATGTATATTACAAAAAAACTACATTTGACAAAATAATGTCTTCTGTACCTGTTTTATACTATTTTATTAGCATAATAAGGTGGAGTCGAGACAGAGACAGGATACCTGAACAAATATCTTCGTCTCCGGTGATGTACTGTTCGCCGAGACCAAGACGCAAGACAGAACAACGGCCACGCTCGCCACCACGCCTCCGCGGCAGAGACCATCGCGATATTCTGTCTCAGTCACGCCCGCGAACTGAACACATACGAAAGACTATTCTCAATTTTAAAGTTCACTGCAAGTTATATAAATAAATAAATGTCACTTTTCCATGAGTGCAAGGGGGAGGGATAGATTATCCTCTCCCTCGCTCTCGCGTAAAATTGACATTTCTTTATTTACATAATCTGAAGTGAACTTAAAATAGAGTATAGTCTAGTAGCGGTCTCCCGTCTCGGTATCTAGTCTGTCTCGACTCGAACCTTAAAACTTACATGCACTTGTACAAAAGCATATATACATAGTGAACGTGAGCCCAGCAATTGAAACAACGCATAGCTAGAGCATGTTCTTCAAATAAAAAACCGGCCAAGTGCGAGTCGGACTCGCGCACGAAGGGTTCCGTACCATTATCTATAAAACCGGCAAAAAAAATCATGTCTGTTGTATGGGAGACCCACTTAAATATATTTTATAGCACAATTTTATTTATTTACCTTATTTGAGGTTGGTGCCGATTAAGCTAGTCCTCTAAATTGTACGAGTGCCCATACAACTCAGAGGACTATATTAATTGGCGTCAACTATGTATGTATGTACAGGGAAACCCTTTAAATTTCAACTTTATTTATTTTGTGGAATTTTTCCTTTATTTGTGCCGTAAGACCTTGCTTTTTGCCAAATTTCGTGATTCTAGGTCAACGGGAACTACCATATAGATTTTCGACCCAAAACCAGCACCAGCACAAGTAAACGGAAAAATCAGAAAATAAAAAAAGTTAAAATTAAGGTAAATTTTGGTACTTACAAGTTTTCTGGCAAATCTAAATTTGTCCATATCTTTTTACAGTGTTCACTCAGGACCTTGATTCTTATAAATCTAATAGGGATTATAGACCTCAGTATCTGGTATAAATTTCAACTTGCTAGGTCCACCCGTTCCTAAGAAAATCGGTGGTGACACACGGACAGACAGACGGACAAAAAAGTGATATTATAAGGGTTCCTTTTTAACATTTTGAGATACGGACCCCACTTGCTCATACATATTCAGCATCTATACCCAAAATTTCAATTTTAATATCAGGCATCAGTGCTCACCATCAACAAGAGCTTTTCATTTTAAATTTAAAAAAAAAACTACTTCCAACTAGTTGTTGTAGAGAAGAAGCTTTGAAGACTATCAGAAGTAGCATCACCTTTCACCAGGAATGTTCAATTAAAATGGATTTTTATACGAGAATTTTACTTCAGTATAGTTGTGATGTGACAGAGTATACACTCTGTTTTGATATGTACGACATTAATTTAAAACAAACATCCGGAATCGTAACTGATTTTACAGGTGAGTTTAATACCAGTAGCTTAAATATTTATCCAGTAATCGATACAACTCCAATAAAAAAAAATTAACGTAAATCGGCGGCGCCTTTGCGACGATGCCGCTTAGTCAGTTTAACAGGTACTACTTACATGATGAACGAATATGATTTGTTTATCTATTTTATACCTAACAATTTAAATTTTAACTTGGGGTATACATAACAACCTTAATAAATTTGATAAAAAACCTATTTTGCAACTATACTAGCCATTAGCCCTACCCGTGTTTTCATTTAATGTCGTACATAACAGAACACGTAGTAGAAGCATACCTTGCAAGATGGACATGTCAGGGTTTCCTTGTATTCTCTGATCTCTTCAAGCAGGACCTCGTCCATACTGCTTCCCGCCTGTTCCATCTTCTTCATCCGTTCCGCCTTACGCCGCAGTATCGCAAGCTCTTCCTACAATTATAAACAAGTGTTAAGAACTTCTTAAGTTTTCTTAGGAACTTGGGGTGGGGAGTAATGTTCGAAACTCGACCTAGAACAGGCAGAAATACATTAATCGGAACTATTTAACAAAAAAGAACGGCACACAATGTAATGAGTAAAGTAACAAATAAAGTAAGTTGATGGACGCAGAGCAGTGCATTGTATGGCACGTTCCTAAGGTGCGTGACCTACGAGGCAATACTTCGTTATAGGCGATGGCATTTCAGGTGCGCCTACATCAGGTGGGCCTTAATAAGCTTGCTACATCTCCAGGCCGAACAATAAAAAAAAACAAAACTATAGAGAGTAAAGCTATAAAAGTTAGTCTATACTAATATAATAAAGAGGAAAGATTTGTATGTTTGTATTGAATAGGTTCCGAAACTACTGGACCGATTTAAAAATTCTTTCACTGTTGGGAAGCTACACTATCCCCGGGTGACATAGGCTACTTTTTACCCAACTGCGCAGAAGGAGTGTAATGTTCTTATTGAAAAAGTACGCGTAAAAGTAGCTGCGGATTGGTGTTGTAAATAAAACTTCGGTGCGTATTGGGCGGCCGGTAAACGGGCTTGGGCGGCGACATTGGGCAAGTTAATAGTTTTGTTTTAATTCTCTATTGCACAAACAAAAAATGTTCAACTGGAGGACTTTTAATGCTAAAAGCATTTTCTACAAGTCAACCGTGACAGGTGAAAAACTTAGGTTGGTGTGCTTAGCCCTAGCTAAGCACACCAACCTAAATTTTTCACCTTTCACACTTCAGTTTTAGGTTTTCTTATTTGTTTTTCTTTAAATACCTATATTTAAAGAAAAACAAATAAGAAAACCTAATAATGGCTAAATAAATATCATTATCATCTCAGCCCGTCTGCACCCACTGCTGGGTGTAGGCCTCCTCTTTATTACGCCATTATTTCCGGTCCCTTGCGACTCTCATCCATTGACACCCAGCTACGCTTGCAACGTCATTCGAGCATCGGGCGGGTGCTCTGCCTCTTGGTCTACGAGCATCCCTTGGCCACCACTCAGTAATCGCCTTCGTCCAACGCCCGTCATCCCTCCTAGCCAAGTGTCCAGCCCATCTCCACTACAGCCGTGGGATCCTCATACCCACGTCCACAACCTTTGTGCGACGTCAGATTTCGACATTGGGTATGTGGTCCAAGAAATACCGAGCATGGCGCGCTCCATTGTCCGTTAAGCTACTCTAATCTTATGTATACTCTAACCTTTGTGAGCGGGCATGTCTCGGAACCGTAAGTAAGAATGGGCAGGACACATTGGTTAAACACCCTGGTCTTGAGGCATTGAGGGATTTTAGACTAAATAAATATAAAATACATAAATATAACAATTGAATACATAATAAATAAATGTATTATCAAATAGTAATAAAGTAATAAAGCTCAAGTGGAATTATGAATTTAAATAGTGACTATGGACAGAACGTTTAAAAGCTGGTTTTGATGATCGTGTATTTCAAAGAAACTTTTTGTAATTTGTAATGTGACTACGAGCAAACAATATCTAATCTTGTTCATTCTTGATCAGAATTGTTCATGAAAATAAAATTGTATACTTTTTAGAATTTTACTCATTTTTAAATATGGAGTGGACGCTTAAAGAAGACCGTGTTGCAGTTATCGCGTTGCATCGTTGCGGTTACGCGCCAATTCAAATTTTTGACATACTGAAAAATTTGAATATAACCAAAAGATTCGTTTATCGCACCATCAAACGATACAATGAAGACTCTAGTGTAGATGACAGGTCAAGAAGTGGTCGCCCTCGGTCTGTTAGGACTCCAGCAGTGATAAAAGCTGTGAAGGCGCGAATTCAAAGAAATCCCAAACGTAAGCAGAAACTGTTGGCCCTTCAGATGGGGTTAAGCAGAACCACGGTGAAAAGGGTGTTAAATGAAGACTTAGGGCTTCGGGCATATCGAAGAAAAACAGGACATCGTTTGAATGCTCGTCTAATGGACCTGAGACTGAAGAGATGCCGCGCTTTGTTGAAGCGGTACGCGGGAAAAAAATATCGGGAAATTCTTTTTTCGAATGAAAAAAATTTTACCGTAGAAGACCGTGTTCCGCGTGTCCAACGAGGTCATTTTCCATCCTCGCTCATGGTATGGTTGGGAGTTTCTTATTGGGGCTTAACAGAGGTACATTTTTGTGAGAAAGGTGTAAAAACGAATGCAGTTGTGTATCAAAATACAGTCCTGACGAACCTTGTGGAACCTGTTTCTCATACCATGTTCAATAACAGGCACTGGGTATTCCAACAAGATTCGGCGCCAGCTCATAGTGCGAAGAGCACACAAGACTGGCTGGCGGCGCGTGAAATCGACTTCATCCGGCACGAAGACTGGCCCTCCTCCAGTCCAGATTTGAATCCGTTAGATTACAAGATATGGCAACACTTGGAGGAAAAGGCGTGCTCAAAGCCTCATCCTAATTTGGAGTCACTCAAGACATCCTTGATTAAGGCAGCCGCCGATATTGACATGGACCTCGTTCGTGCTGCGATAGACGACTGGCCGCGCAGATTGAAGGCCTGTATTCAAATCACGGAGGTCATTTTGAATAAACTTTAGTGTCATAAGAATCTGTTTTGTTAAGTTCATTTTGGTATATAAATGGTTACATAATGAATAAACTTGTTTCAATTATTTTATATTAAACATGTGACACAATTTATAGGTAGTGACTACCTGACTAGGTATATTTTATTATATTTGTATGTATTTAGTTTATTAGCGTACACCGCCGTCTTTGTGATTTTATTTTGTCCATCCACAGGTTGTCTCGCAGAAATCGCTGTTAGCGATAAGACCGCCCATTTACATAGTTTTATAACACTAATATTATAAATACGAAAGTTTGGATGTTTGTTTATTAATAATATTGTTTATAATCTTGACATAGTATAAAATGAAGTTGCTTTCGCTGTCTGTTCGCTTAGATCTTTAAAACTACTCAACGGATTTTAATGCAGTTTTCAGCAATGAATAGTGATTCAAGAGGAAGGTTTATATGTATAATACATACATAGTAACTGCGAAAGTAACTGTTTGTTTTTTGCCTTTTCATAACTAATCGGCTGAACGGATTGTAATGAAATTTAGCAAGGAGATAGATTATAACCTGGGGAAGGACATAGGCTACTTTTTATCCGAGTGTGCAAAAGGAGGGTAATGTTTTTATTGAAATACCACGTATGCGAAGCCGCGGGCGGATCAGCTAGTTTTTAATAAAAAAAACTAGTTAATAGTAATGTATGTAGATTTAAAATGTAGTAGAAAGTAATACTCACATGTAATCGTTTTGTCTTGTAAGCTTCCGCTTCTAACGCGCTCGTCTTCTCCGCCACCACTTGCTGCGCCTCTTTCATTTGCGCGTGGTATTTCTCTGCATTACAAAAAAAATACGTTTTCGTCACTTATACTGTGAAAGTTGGTAAACTAGATGTGGGCTCCGTAAATGCGATTTGCGGCCCTAAGGATATAAGTAAATTTGAGAATAGAATGAGACTACTTGCATTAAAAATGAAAGAGGCCATAGCCGTTAGTTGTATAGTGAAAAAAAAAACTATGGTTATTGGGAACACAAATTTTCTTTTTGACAACAAACTGACTTTTAATTTCCTCGCATTCGTGATCAAAAGTTGCATTTTATACTCGGGTGTACGCGATCTATAACACCCTCAACTCATAAGCGTCTTCGCTCGCATTCGCTAGCTACAAGCGAAGACGCTAAGCATTACAGTGTTATAACATATACTACGCGTTTTGTTATGTACGACATTAATTGAAAACACGGGTAGGGGTTAATGGCTAGTATTGTTGTACAATAAGTTTTTTCAAATGCATTACAAATCAAACAATCTTAGTATCAAGTACTAAAATTTCAATGAAATAGCCTGTATAAAATAGGTAAACATCATATTCATTCATCATGTAAGGGTACATGTTAAACTGACTAAGCGGCATCGCCGCAAAGGCGCCGCCGTTTTACGTTAAAAATTGTTTATTGCAAATGTATCGATTACTAGATAAATTTAATATTTACCCAGTAATCGATACATTTGCAATAAAGGTATTAAATCAGTTAATACTATTCCGGATGTGTTTTAAATTATAAATAATAATATAAATAAATTTTGCAGGACATTTCACACAGCGCTATCTAGCCCCAAATTAAGCAGAGCTTGTACTATGGGAACCAGATAACTGACAGAATACTTATATACTATTTTTTTGTTGTAAATACATACTTATAATATATAGAAAAACACCCAGACCCAGAACAAATATCTGCATATCATGCAAACATTTGTTCCGCGGCTGGAATCGAACCCGCTACCTCCTGAGTCTCAGCCGGCTATTCGCCCACTGCACCATGGAGGTCGTCGGATTTAAGTTTTAACATCTTGTTTTCAGCTGTAAATCAGCGTTGGGTGCTTAACATCCAACATTTATGCTGAGCGGAACGTCATTTTGGTTCGCAGACACATGAGTCGAACTGTCTTATTGTATTCAATTGTACCTACTGTTCCTTATAATTGTTTCATGTTGACACAAACTTGACGACCTCCGTGGCGCAGTGGGCGAATAGCCGGTTGAGACGCAGGAGGTAGCGGGTTGGGTTCGATTCCCGCCGCGGAACAAATGTTTGCATGATCTACAGATATTTGTTCCAGGTCTGGTTGTTTTTCTATATTTAATAAGTATGTATTTACAAAAAAAAATGTATGCAAGTATTCTATCAGTTATCTGGTTCCCATAACACAAGCAACTGCTTAGTTTGGGGCTAGATAGCGTTGTGTGAATTGTCCAACAATATTTATTATTTATGTTTTTTTATTTTATTGATGATAGCCAAGCGCTCACCTAATGGTGAGTGATGGTGTGAGCGAAGATGGAGCACGCCTGTCTAGAAAGAACATATTCATTCTGGACTTGAAGACTCCGAGACTATACTGATTTGGAAAAACATACGCCGGTGTAGTGTGTACCAAATAAATTATGTATTATTCTATTATATTCTACTCGATCTTGTACTTTTGTATTGTTGCCTGAAATAAAGATTAATTATTATTATAATTACCTAAATGTAGTTTGAGGTCGGCGGCGGACTGCGCGGACTCGATCGCCTTCCGCTTGTGCATCTCCATGCCTTGCTGCCGCAGCAGCAGCTCCTTCTCGACGGCGGACAGCGTCGCCTGCAGCAGCCGCTCCTTCTCCTCCAGTCTGCGCGCGACCGCGCCCATCGACTCAATCTGCTGGTCGCGCGTTAACACCTGCAATCCACGCATCATACAATCATTCAAGGACATGGAACCTACCAAACGCAAAGGTAGCAAACAAGCATAAGGCCCACCTGATGGTAAGCGGTTACCGTAGCGAGTTGCCAACCTTTTAAAATTTTTAAAACGCTCTTTTTGAAGAACCCCGTACTTCAGTCCCTGGGGAAAACCTCGACAGGGAGACCATTCTACAAGCGAAGTGTTCGCGGGAGGAAATTCCACAGGAACCTCACGGTGCGCGACCACATCGTCTTCAAAGTGTGTTGCGAGGCGTATATAAAATATGTAAAAGAAAAAAGCTTTAATGTTACTTAATTCTTGCGAATAGTTATATTAATATATTTTCTTAATTAAGAACCCCTCCATGGGTATAGACCTCCCCCAACAGTTTAAAATGTCTTTCGTTTCCTTCGCCCATGTCTTGCCCGCTATCTCTATAACTGTTTACCAATGTAATCTAAAGAAATGTCCATTGATTCACTCACCTGTTCCTGTAGTAGCTGTTTCTCTTCCCTCAGCAGTTTATGAAGCGAGTTCGCCTTTATTCTTTCCGACATAAGCTTGAAATTGGCGTCGTCCTTCTCCCGCAGCTGCTGTATGAGCCGTGAGTTCTGTTCCTGCATGTCTTCGAACGCCTGCCCCGTCACTTCCATCTCATTGAGGAGGGCCTCTTCTTCCTTATATAGAAGCAGAGAGCATATTTTAGTTCACCGCTGGAACAATAGTGCTTCAGAGTACTCTGATAAGAGATAAGAGCCAAAACTTGGTGTCGTTAACTGCAGAACCCGCTAGTGATGCGGGATTTCAATAGTAGAGTTCCTTGTGAAAGTGCTACCATGATACCTATTTCTGCCGCCATGCAGCATTTTGGGTTTGAATGGTATGGTTGCCGGTAAAATTACAGGCACATGAGGCTTTACACCTAAAGTTGCTAAAAGTTGCCTACCTGCCTAAAGTTGATGGATTCGGGGCAGTGCACCGTAGGGCACATTTCTAACATGCGTGACCTACGAGGCGATGGTTACCACTTAACATCTGGTGGGCCATGGTTCCATCTCCATGTAGTATAAAAAAATAATGCGTGCTTAATAACTTAAATGACTTTATCAAGCTGAGTAAGGGTTTAGACTTAGACGTAGGGGACTATTTTATAACGTCGGAAAGCTGTCGGATCGGAAATCTTAGTTTTAGTCACATTCAATTTCGAGTCCGAGAACGCTATTTGTAAACTTTTAACTTTTGAATCCGTGTCGAAAAGGTATAAGAGCTGTAGTTTAGTTTAAAATAAAGGTTTTGATTCAAAACCGAGTTCGACAAAAACTGAAAAAAAACCGCAAATACGCCGAAGCGGCATCGCAGCGCAACGCAACGTGGTTTGTACTCCATTGTCGTTCAAAGACTAACACCCACAACACCAAGGCACTTCGTCGTCGTAGGAAGCGATTGCGACACCGCATAAGAGAGGCGTTATTGCGTTGCGAGGTGTCGTCGCAACGAATCAACTCATTGTATACCACACCTGTTGTCTTAGTGTGGATGTTAGTCTTTATTCGACAATGGATCGGAACAAACGTACAAACAATAATAGATTCTGGATATCTCCTGTGATTACATTAAGAAATAGTGACTGTCTGTCGTCAATGTCTCTCTTACCTGTGCAGCACCCAGTGCGTCGAAATAACAGCGGTGCAACTCCTCCATAAAGTAACCTAATGTAGTACCTGTGATCCAGCGAAGGGTCTGGAGAAGCCGTGCAGCGGGTCCGCGACGTTGGGCCGCACGCACGACAGCTGCTTCTGCAGCTCGTACTTCTGCTCTTCAAGCTGTTTGATCTTGCGAAGCGCATCTTCGTCCGCTAAGCGACGCTCTCTTTTGCTTTCCTTAAATAAATTTCACAAGTTTTTGTAAAACCATTATTTTTTTTTCAACGCCATACTTTGTTTTCTTTCATTTTAAAATAGAACAAAGGACGTGTCATGGACATTGTGTTTTATTGTAGCATATTATGGAAGTGGCCAGTTCCATTTTGAAATAATAATAATGGATTTGTAATGAAAATTATACTTAATTTTAACTTATTCTGAATGCAATGATCCATTCTATTTCAAATTTACTTTAGGGCCGTAAATCGCATTTACTGAGCCGATATCGTGTTTACAATAACCAAATTTCTGAGCAGGAGTGTCTAAAAATATTATTGCAAAAAGTCCTGCAGAAGTCATTTATGTACCTGTGCCATCTTTGCCTTCTGCCTGTGGTCGTCGAGTTCCTGGCGCGCCTTCCTCTCCGCGGCCATCAGCTGTACTTTATCTCGCTGCTCCTTGCTCACGCCTTTGTACATGTCTAGAAGGAGTTTCAGTTCTTTTTGTTCGTTCACGGCCTTTCTGCAAGGTAAGGGATAAAATGTAAGATTTTTTTTTTATATTTCTTATACAATATGTAACAAAAACCCTGTCGGATCCATGAAGAGCGTCTTCCTACATAGAAATTAAAGTTAGGCAGATGTTTAAAAAAACATCTGTATCAAATAAATGGAAAGTTACTTCATTTTTAATTTTGAGAATTATCTGAATTATACCCCAAAAATAGGCAAATTTTACCGAGCTGTGAAGTCTCGACATTCAGCTGTGGATTCGGTGGCACTCTTTGTAAATGCCGTGAAACGAAAATCGCCCTTCTGGTCGCACTGCGGCACGAGTTCAGTAAAGGCGGCGCGCCGCCACGAGCACCTTTGTTGAAAGCTGGCAAAAGCCGCTCTCGTTCTCTCGCTCGCACGGCACACGCGCCGACCTCGCTTCGTAATTCGTACGTCCCGACTTTATTTCATCGCGAAATGTCTTATTCGAATGCGGAATATTACAATATGTGGTTCCAGCACGATGGCGCCCCATGGTTATAACTTGCTAACTGCCTGCGGCTTCGCACGTTTATCAATAAAAACGTTACGGGTAAAAAGTAGCCTATGTCATCTATCTATATACTAAATTTCATCGAAATCGGTCAAGCTGTTTAGTAACAAACAGGCAGAGAGACAGACAGAGAGCTAAAGTTACTTTCGAATGTATAATATTAAAGTAAGAAAGAAAGACCACCTGGTCTACAATGTCAAATTATATGTTATGGAAACCTCACTGAAAGCAGGCGATTAAATCCCTACGGCTGAGCAGGAAATAAAGTTGTACTGAATTTCATTATGCCTTCGCGGGCACAATATGATTTGAATTTGGAATCTCATCTGTAATAAAGTTTGAACCAAAGAGACCCACACAATAAGAACTTATTCGTTATTCGAAAAAACTTCTGCACAGAATGCACCAACCTAGATTTGGTTTTTATTGTCTCGCAGAAAGTGTGAAAAGTAGAGTATTCTTCTCGTGGATAAAGCTGTCTGTATCTTGGGCGTGCTTATATCCCTCTCTGCACTCAGAATTCTAGGAACTCCCTCGCTCCGCTCGTTAACTACAAAATCCTTCGTTACGTTCAGGATTCAATATAGGTCCCGTGACGCAAGATACTGCTTTATCCCCTCGTTTAATAATCTACTATAATTGCACTAATAAAATAATAATTAGGCGAACTTAATGCTAATTAGAATTTTCTTCCAGCTAACCTTTCTGTAGTGTAGATATAGTGGTAGTGCTAGAAAATAAATAGGTAAACAAACTTTAGCTTAGGTATCATAAAATAAACTTACAAAAACTAATAATTATTGATCGAGCGAAGCGAGATCTTTAAATCAACTTCGGCAAATCGGCATTGTATGTATGTATGTTTGTTTGTCCGAGGATAACTTTCGAAGTGTTGATCCGATCATCGTGAAATTTGATAAATAGGTAGGTAGTGATGACACAATTTTGGTGTGACTAAATAAATGAGCTAAAATATTGGGGTTCAAGAGGGGTAAAAAAAATGAAAATGAGACTATTAGGTCAAATTGTAACGTTAAATGAAAGGTCTTCATTATTACATTTAGACTCCGTATTTGTTTTTAGTAAATTCCTTATAGTTTTTGAGTTATTAGCCATCTTAAATACTGAACTTTGACAAAATTCACAGGGTACACCAGTGACCCCCACAGTGCTGTTATTTGGTATGCGTGTAGCTTAAGTGACACAAATCTAGGCAAATCTGAAATCCAGAATAACTGCAACTTTTACCCCAAAAAAGGGTAACCCCATTACATGAACTCCCGTTACCTGTAATTTAAATGAAACTGTAGGTCAAGTAAATTGGTTGTTTTTCGTGGCACTATTTTATTGATCAAAGATTAAGGCCGGTTTGCAGAACGATCCGTAAACGTATTTAGCGACTAAACATTTTTAAATTTTACGTATTTGTTTGATTTCACAACTCCTTAAATCATATTTAGCCACTAAATACGTTTAGGCGTCGTTGCGCGAGTCGCCCTAAGAATATTTTGTTTTGTGTTTTGGGAGACTCGCGAGATCTCAGTTCGGGGCGAACCACTGGTACACATATCTAAATAGTATACACATACATAAACGAAATACATAAATATACTACATAAAGTGCTCAATTTTGTTGGCTATTTTGAAGAGAGGCGTATATAGAGGCGGCCCTGCGGATTGCCACAGGAAGAGTTCTACAAGCAGATAGCAGTCACGGTGAAAGAGTTAGTGAAGTTGAATGCAGTTTTATAGTCAGGCGTCCTAAGTAACGATAGATACGGATATTTTTTTCAAGAGTTAAATGTAAGGCAGAATCCCACTCACTTGATTTGTTGCTTGAGATCCTTGATGATCTGATCTTGCTCCTGTATCTTGGCCCGCGCGTGCTCCTTAGCCGCCGCCGCGCAGCCCGCGACCGCGCCCGCGCCCACGCCCGCCCCCGCGCCCGCCTCCGCCTCGCCTCCCTGTAAACATCACACCATTACCAATAACACACTACTTCACAACTAAAGCATGTTTAATTTTATTGGCGACAGTCCAAATTGTGTTAGAAAGCATGTGTAGGTACAGTTACCTACTAAATATTTAAGTTAGACGGCTGGAAAAATTTCGTCACCTTTGAAGCTTGACTGAGGAGCCGTCACGAGCTGTGACTTGGTACGGCAGTTAGTAATAATCGTGAACAAGCATTCTGATGTTTTATTCACAAACTACTCTACTACAAACCTCCGGATCTGGTTCCTCCTTCTTGATCGCGAGCGGTTTCTCGTCCGCGGTGTCGGCGCCGGGCGCCGCGGGGCCTCCGCCGCGCGCCGTCGCCTCCTCTACTTCCTTACGGGCCTAGACATAAGGTTGCTTTTAAGATCCAAACACAACTTTTTGCGAAGGCTGCAAATACCATTCGCTGATAAATATAGGTACGCTGTAGGTGCCTGCTAATTGTGGGAGCTGCTGTTTCACGTAGAGATGGGTTCCTTCAAGAAAAATAATGCAACACTTTGGGCACAGAATGGATAGTACGGATTAAAAGCTGGTACTTAAGGCTTGCTTCACATTAATACAAAGGGAAAGTGTAAAAGTGATGCCAATCATAATCTTTACAAAAACTTTACTATTAGCTAGATACCGTCAAGCTGCGTAATTTTGAAAAAGCAATATCTCTTTTGCTACACGTTATCAATTTTGTCCCTCGTGTTGCGATACTAAATCATTACGACTTACCAAGCACCTTACCTGTGCGCCTCTGTCGACAAAAACAAACCAAAAAAAGTCAAATATCAAGATATCACACGTAAAAAAACTGTACCTTATTCAATTCCTGGCTGGTATCCTTATATTTCCTCTTATACCTATGCACCTCTCCCTTCAGCTGCTGGTTGTGGTTCTGAAGCGATGTGATGAGATGCCTCATCTCTCGGTTGATGGGTCCGGTCTGCTCGTTGGCTGCGAGATTCTGCTCGAACTCTATGCGAAGCATTTCGTATTCTTTGCGGAGTTGACCGAGCACGTCTTCTAGTTGTATCATTTCCGCGCGCAGAGCCTTTTGCCGTGACAGCTCTTCGCTCTAAAACAATTAATCAAACTTATACGATTTATTAAGCATTTTTAAGCTTTGAGCCAAAGAGCATTGTCCTTGTAAACTTTAGGCAATGTTATGTATATTTTTAATATGTACAGCGTAGTCTCACTAATCCGGCACTATTAAAAACTAGGGGATGCCGGATTATTGAAATGTTCGGATTGTTAGATTGTATAGAAAAACTCATATTAAGTAAATAAAATATGTGCGCAAGCGCGGAGCGAGAGTAGGGAGGGGTGAGGGAGGCGTGAGCGGAGGGTGCCGGATTATTGGACGTACCGGACTACTAAAGTTCCGGATTACTGAGACACTACTGTATAAGTATTGTACTTAGAAAACTTTCGTGATTGATTTGAATCATTATTAACCGGATAACGTCTCGCCTCGCACTCCCTGATGAAGGTTCACGAATTGAACCGAAACATTGTCGGTCGAAACACCGATAAGACGGTACGTGATAAATCCCGTATTTATAATAATGATAAAAGTATTGTATTTAATAAGGTTATTAATATGTATATCTTTAGGTATTTGTTAGTATAGGTCTAGCGGAATCTCATGGCATAAAAAAATTGTAAAAAATTGTGATTTTCATATGGCAATGTCAATTGTCACCAGTCAAATCAAATTACGAGATCTCTCAACCGCTGCTGAGATTTTGTGATTTCTTCTTGTTAATTTGTTGTTTTTGTGAAAATGTCGTAAAATCTTTGACCTCAAGCGAGAAATATTGTTTTCAATGTGTATCGCAAAATAAGCGAAGTAGAAGGCGTAAATCAAACTCAATCTTTGATTTTAAAGCGCGTCGTAGAGTTGACTGGTAAGTTGGACTGAGTTGTTTTGATACTTTTAGTTTATTTTATATATTTCTTACTTAATTGTAGCTTCTTTATAGGGGTTTCCAGTACTACTATACGACGAATCGTAGGTGAGGGCACATCGAATGATGGTGTATTTTCCACGCCTGGTAAAAAGCGGAGAGAGGGGGGAGGAGAAAATCAACTTGGACAGCTTCGATTTAGAGTTGATTGAGGAATAAAGTAAAATAATTCTATACAGTTCGCAAGGAAATTCCAACAGTAATGAAACTGTTACAAATTCTTCAACAAGATATTGATTTCAACGGAGGGAGAGAATCTTTGAGGTAAGAAAAATATAAAGTAATAATCCCTCTCACTCCCACTCGTAAGAGTAGGCAAGTGCCCTGCAGTGGGACGTATATAGACTGATGATGATAATGATGAATGACTAAGCTATCGCTTGAGTAACATGATATATGTTATTATTTTTTACAGAATTATACTTAAGAAGATTGGTTTTTAATATGTTAAATGCCAATCAAAATGGACCATTTTGATGGAGAGAGATGACATAAAACTACAAAGATACAAGTTTTTGAAGCGTATGAAGGAAAACCGCGAATCTGAAGAGCATAATAAATTGGATGTGATTTATTTAGATGAGACTTACATTCACGTTTCATGTTCTGCTGGAAAAGCAAAAATATTGGTCTATCTAAAAGTATTTCACTTGGAGCGAGGTGCATCATTGTAAACGCTGGTGGAGAAAATGGCTTTGTACCAAATTGTTGTCTGGTGTACAGGTCAACAAGTGTATCTGCTGACTACCACCACGACATGAATAAGCACAATTTTACAAAATGGGTGACAGAGAAGCTAATTCCAAATCTGACAAGACCTTCACTAATTGTTATGGATAATGCTAGTTATCATTCCGTACGGATGAACAAACCGGCCACACAAGCCAATCGTATCGCTGATATAAAAGAATGGCTTCGTGCAAATGATTTACATTATGATGATCTTTGGCGTAAATGTCGATTACTTGAAGTAGTAAAACAAAACACGTCTGCGCCCTTATATGAGATAGATGAAGTATTAAAATCGCACGGTCACGAAGTTTTAAGGCTGCCACCTTATCATAGCACCTTGAATCCTATAGAAATGATTTGGGGTATAATGAAGCAAAAGTTGCTGATAAAAATGTAAATAGGCCTGCAAGTGACATTAAATTATTAACAGAAGAAGCATTCTCAAAAATTGGTGCAGAGGAATGGCGAAAATGTTGTGAACATGTAAAGAAAATTGAAAACGATTTCATCAAGCGAGATAGAATAATTGAAAGGCTGGAAGAGCGATTTATAATAAATACCTCTTTATCTTCATCATCTGATGATGAACAAGAAATGCAAGTGGAGTTCTTGGAACCGTGCTCTAGTTCTGAATGAGGTGTTAAGTGTTATTATGATTTAAATGATATATAATAAACTAGTACATAAAGTAATGTACCTACTATTGATTTATTTTTCATGACATATTATCCTATGAAGAACCCGATGTATAACAATATTCTTCATACACATACTTTATATACTTCATGTTCATTAATACTAGACATTAATAAATATTAAACAGTATCAAGATCGTTTAATCCAATTTCCCCAGTATTGCACGTAACAAATTTTTATTTTTTCATTTGCCATGAGATTCCGGTAGACCTATATTTTACTCCATTTTCTGTGCACGTACCCACCACTATAATCAACCTCTCTATCTTCAAAGGTTTGCTGGAAGAAAATTCTTATTACGGTTAAGCTTGCCTTTGTACATGACCATTTTGTAAGTTGTTTTTAAATGTAATCTACTTGTGTACAATAAAGAATAAAATTAACTAGCTGTTGCCGCGACTTCGTACGCGTTACACTACTAAATGTGCGAACCGGTTCGCGCGTAACTACGTACATTTACGCACACGTTGGCGAATTTGCGCGCCCGCGCCGTGACATCAACTAACTCACAGTTGAGAAAGCAAGTCTGCCTCTCTGTCTGTTACGTTTACGGCGATACGGCTGGACCTATTTCGATGAAATTTGGTTTAAAGATTATGAACGGGATTGAGACATAGGGCGTTTGACACTACAAGTAATTTTACTGTCCGGCAGTCCGACTTTTTACGGTCCAGTATGGCATAAAAAACGGATGATTAGCTTGTGCACTACAAGGAATTTTACTGTCCGGCGGTCCGATTTTTGTAATAAAACTTCTTTACGCACGCTTGACTTGGGGAGTAAGCTGGTGAATGCGTTACGAAAAGTGCGAACGGAAGTTGAGAGGGAGGTATAAGTTAGAGAAGATACAAAGAGAGAGTTTCGTATATTGTTAAACGTTAATGCGCTAGTGCGAGTTGCGTCTGTCCAGAATGAACATAGACTGATACCTACAGACGTGTGGACAATTTTGTAATTGAACAATTTTATAAATTAATATTTAGAAAAAGATGTTTTACTTTAGTCGTGTGGTCTAAAGCACACTCGTTTTTTTATGCACTTTCAGTCTTTACTCGCAGGTGCGACGCAGTTTAGGGTACCTCTCTTTGAAACTACGCGTAAATACGCTAGGAACGATGAGTTTCTTGGAACGTCGGTAGTTGCTGGCTTTATTACCTACTCTACGTGCGAAGACGTAGAAGACAAAAATAATTTTGGGTTCATCCCCTTTTATGTGAAAGGTACCTGACAGGGTCATTTTACATCACAATAAATTGAGGCAGGACGAAAGATTATTTTTAAACGGTCCGGAATGTGGAAAAGTAAAATGTCGGACGGTTAAATTACGTATAGCGCACAAGCTAGTATATAAATTGATGGCGTGCCATATCAGACCGTAAAAAATCGGACTGCCGGACAGTAAAATTCCTTGTAGTGCACATATGCCCATAGGCTACTTTTTACCCGACTGCGCAGAAAGAGGGTAATGTTTTCATTGATAAACTACGCGCCCGAAGCCGCGAAAGCGTGTACTGTATCAAAATTCACTAACAAATTGACAGATTTGCACTTTGGTGAACAAAATGGTCTCGGGCTTCTCATATTTTATATGTCCGTGTTCATGTTATAATATAATAATAATAATAATGCTGGACATTTCACACAACGCTATCTAGCCTCAAACCAGATACTAGTAATATCAATAGACTGTCAATGTCCATATAAGAAATCGTAGCCCGCAAAAAGCTCAAAATCCCGTATTATTTGTAGATGGCGCTGTCTCATAGCCTGGAAACTTTCATAGCGGCCATTGCAACCAACAAATAAAAATAAACTTCCACTAAAACACACCAAAATATTTCAATATTTTTTAGAATAAGTAATATTGTCCATAAAATAAGATTTAACGATTTTATTTTATATTGATGATTTACCACTTTCATATGCTTAATCATAGATGGCGTGGGAAGGTAGCATACAAAGTATCACATCGTTTTTACCTAGATGGCGTTTAACACCAAAATTAACACAAAGTCCGAAACAAAGAGAACCGTGAACTGACTGACATTGACAGCCGGGAAGCAAGCAGTCACGCTTTTTGTACCTAATTCTGTTACATGCTGTGTTGCGAAGCCTCACTTCTCAAAAGTCGCGACTAGTAAGTCGATTTTTTGTTGTACATAATGTATGTACATATTGTGTACGTATTGAGTTCATTATTTTAGTAGTTATGTTTCCAGTTCAAATTAATAGAACGTATTATCTTGTAGTAGGTATGCATTTGCCGGGTACTTATAAATTAATTTTATTTTCTTTCAAAAAGTGTTCTACTTATCTGTACATCATTATAAATACGTATTCTTATTTTACAAATATGTAGGTATTTCCGCATTTAAGTGATAATTGTACGATCATAGACGTATGTAATAAATAAAAGATATCTATCCTTTCTTTTCCTAAAAAAATCCCTATTTTGACGGAAACTTTCATGTTCTGGCAATTCTGAAATAATGTGCGCAAATCTCTAAAAAATGCTAGAGTCTAAAGTTTTAACGAAACTGAAGAGCGGCAACCTCGCACAACGTAAAGGTTACAACATCGCAATAATATTATCGCGCACGTGTAATTGGAAATAGCGCCATCTATTTTTCTTCGTACCATTATGAGCGGTAGTAAGCTAAAGGTTGACATCTATTTAACGATTTGTAACTCTTAGCGACATCTCGCGTCCTAGCAGGTAATCAAATATCAAGTTACATTATCTTGTTTGAGACTATTTAAGTCTATTATAATTAAGAGTCTATTTAAATTATATTGGTCTGTGCTCAAACTAAGCAAAGCTTGTACTATGGGAACCAGATAACTATAATACTTATATACTTTTTTTGAGTAAATACATACACGTACATAGAGACTTATTTTAATAACATCTAGACCCGCAACAAATATCTGTAGATCGTGCAAACATTTGTTCCACATCGGGAATCGAACCCGTAACCTCGTATGTATCAGCCGGCTATTCGCCCAGTGCGCCACGGAGGTCGTATATTGGTACAAAATCAGTTGTCACCTCCATCATCTCAATCTGTCGCATGTGGAGGTTCTTAGCGTTCTGCAGCTGGAGACGCGTCTCGTCCAGCGCCGTCTTCATCTGCATCGACTCGTTGTACAGAACTGAGAACTGGCTCTGAAGGCATTTGTATTCCGTTGTCTCTACTATCACAGACTCTGGCAGTTGCCGGATCTAGAACAAACAACAAAATCATTATTGATGGAGCGAAGCGAGATCTCTAAATCAACTTGGGCAAATCGGCGTTGTATGTATGTTGTATGTTTGTTTATCCGAGGATAACTTTCGAAGCGTTTATCCGATCATCGTGAAATTTGATACACAGGTAGGTAAAAAAATATTCTTAGGGCGACTCGCGCAACGATGCCTAAACGTATTTAGTGGCTAAATATGTTTTATGGAGTTGTCAATCAAATCAAACAAATACGTAAAATTTAAACATGTTTAGTCGTTACATATGTTTAGGGATCGTTGTGCAAGCCGGCCTTAATCTTTGACCAATAAAATAGTGGCACGAAATGCTTAAACAAACTACTTGACCTACAGTTTCATTCAAATTACAGGCAACGGGAGTTCATGTTATTTGGAAAGAATTTTTTGAGGTAGAAATTGCAGTTATTCTGGATTTCAGACTTTTTCCTATATTTGTGTCACTAAACATACACGCATACCAAATTTCAGTAATGTGGGCTCACTGGTGTACCCTTTAAATGTTATTAAAGTCCAGTTTTTATTATGGCTAATAACTTAAAAACTATAAGGTTTAGACTAAAAATAAATACGGGGTCGAAAACTCACAAATACCTTTTATTAAACGTCCTACTTTTTTTTACCCCTCTGGAACTCCAGTATCTCAACAACTCCCCTACATTTTTTGCTCATTTAGTCACACCAAAATTGTGTGATGGCACAATTTTAGTGAGACTAAATGAACAAAACTTTGATAAAATTCACAGGGTACATGTCGTGTAGCTTTAGGTACACTAATATAGGGAAGCCTGAAATCCAGAATAACTGCAATTTATACCCTAAAAAAGAGTAACCAATTAACACGAACTCCCGTTATCTGTAATTTCAATGAAACTGTAGGTCAAGTATTTTGGATAAGCATTTCGTGGCACTATTTTATTGGTCAAATATTAAGGACAGCTTGCACAACGATCCCTAAACGTATTTAGCGATTAAACATGTTTAAATTTTACGTATTTGTATGATTTGACAACTCCTTAAATCATATTTAGCCACTAAATACATTTAGGCATCGTTGCGCGAGTCAGCTTAAGAATATTTTTTTTTGTGTTTTGGGAGACTTGCGAGATCTCAGTTCGGGACGAACCACTGGTTATAAACTAGCCGATCCGTCCGCGGCTTCGCACGCGTGGTTTCTCAATAAAAACATTACCCTCCTTCTGCGCAATCGGGTAAAAAGTAATCTAGTCTCAATTTTGGTCATATTGCGCGCACGGAGGAGTGCGAGATATGATATAGTCAAAGTTTATATTGAGAAAGAGTGCAGAAAGCTAACATCAAGCTAAAAAAAATGTATTACGGTCGAATTTTGACCACTGTGCGGGCAACTATGGCCAACGCTCCTGGCAGACAGGGCCATACAACAATTAGGGGCTAGGGTTGTGCATGCGCCGTACCTATAGATAGTTACTATCGATAGATAGTAACTATCTATAGGTACGGCGCATCACAGAATATACTTACATCCATCTTCAGCTTCTCGACCTCCTTGAGCGTGTCTCGATGCTGTCGATGCAGACGGTCCAGCTCCGCCAGCCTGTTGTTGGCCAGTTCCCTCTGCTCCTCGAGCTCCGCGGCGATGTCCTCGAGCTTGGCGACGGCGACGGCGCCGCCGGCGTGCGTGGAGGCCGCGGGGCCGGCCACCACGGCGGTGGCGCCCGACTGGTGCAAGCTTTTCAGCTTCTCTATGGCTTCCGCGAGGTGGTTCTCCAGCTTGTCGTTGCGGGACCGGACCTGTGGATACAGTTGTACATATTTTGTCAGCAATTTGTTTGGACCATGAAATAAATATGATGCATAGAAAAGTTTCGTGATTAATTTCAATTATTATTATAAATACGGAATTTATCACGAGTGCGAGGCGAGACGTTATTCGGAGCGGATCGCATTCCCCCTAATTAAGGTTCACGAATTGAACCGAAACATTGTCGGTCGAAACACCGATAAAACGGTACGTGATATATCCCGTATTTAAATGAACGGTGGTGCAAATAATTATAATACTGGACATTTCACACAGCACATTCTATGTATCCCTAAACTAAGCAAAATTTGTACTATGAGAACCACATTACTGGTTGAATACAACCTGTTTTTTTTATGTACGACATTCATTTAAAACACGCAACCGGAATTATGTTTACAGATTTTAGAGGAGGGTTTAATACCGGTAGCTTTAATATTTATCCAGTAATCGATACATTTCCAATAAACAATGTTTTACCTACTGACAATGACAATGACCTACTGTTTTAAACATCAAATCGGCGGCGATGCCGCTTCGTCTGTTTTATAGTTACCTATGATTAATGAATATATGTATGTATGAATATATGTGAATATATTAATGAATATATGATTAATGAATTGTTTACCTATTTTATACAGGCTGTTTCATCAATATTTTTAGGACATGATATTAGGTTTGTTTGATTTTATTTACTAACAGATTTGAAAAAACCTGTTATACAACAATACTAGCCGTTAACCCTACCCGTGTTTTCATTTAATGTCGTACATAATATGACACATTGTATGTATATATATTTTTGTAAACACATATCATATACAGAGAAACACCTAGATCTGGAACAATCAACTGTAGATCATTCGCGACGGGGATCGAACCCGCAACCTTCTGCGTCTCAACCGGATTTTCGCCCACTGCACCACGGAGGTCGCAAAGAAGATATGACAACTTTAAGGGACGTAGATACAAACTATCTAACCACATCCTAACCAGCAGTAGATGCTAGCACAGGAAAACATAACGTGATAACGAGGAAGCCTATCCTATCGTTATCGCGCCACTGTGTCCTCTGTGCCAAACAAATTTAAATTGTGAAGTGTGTGAGCAAGTTCGCATAAGCTGGTGGCCGCAGAGGAGTTTATAGGCCACACTTAGGTACCAACGAGGTCCGAGGCTCAAAGCTCAAAGATATCATCTTGTAACGCGAGTAACTCGTCTCGCTCGTGAGTGGTCTAAGGACGTGTATAACACCAAAGGTACCACTCGCGCGTTGCCGACCGTTTTAAATACATATTTCAAATTCCCTTTTTAACGAACCCCATACTGTAAGTAGAAGGTGCTAGATATAATGTTGGAAAATTGTAATGTAAATGTTTTAAATCTTATACTTGTATAAATGTCTGGGTGTCCGTGCGGTCAACACTGGCCTCAGCAGAATACCAGCGCTGCAGTATAGCAACATGCTGTAGCAATCATTATTATAAATACGGGATTTATCACGTACCGTCTTATCGGTTTTTCGACCGACAATGTTTCGGTTCAATTCGTGAACCTTCATCAGGGTGAGTGCGATCCGCTCCGAATAACGTCTCGCCTCGCACTAGCAAATGCTGAGCTGAGGACCCTTTCGCCACCACAATTTAAATTTCTAGGTATATTATATTTTATGTGTCATTTGTTTCTGTGTCCATTTGTGGTGAAACGTATTTATTCAGACGAATAAATACGTTTTCTTTCTTAATTTTCTTTCTAAGTCCCTGGGGGAAACCTCGACAGGGAGACCATTTCACAAGCGAAGTATTCGCGGAAGTTTAAATTACGAATAAATGGCCGCCCGCTCGTCTATGCTATATTTCTTTTGAAGTTAAATCTTCTTTAGGCGCGTTGAGCATTTTTTGAGATGGGAAAAACCATTGAAGCAACACTGTTGCCGGTACCGACACCTCTGTATATATGTATCCGTAGTGTAGTCTGTCAAGTTTTCAACTTTGTCAACACTCCCGGAGTGCCACTATTTTTTTTTATCGATGACTGAGTGAAGAGCGCGAATCTACAATACTATCTATGGGAATAGAGAAACATCCAGTCCTGCGGGGCTATTTTAAAACGTCGGAAAGCTATCGGATCGGGCCGACAGATTTAATCGTATTCGATTTCTAATCCAAAACGCTTTTTTTAAATTATACCTTCCCGACACGGATTCAAAGGTTGATAGATTACAAAGTAGCTTTCTCTGATTCGAAATCAAATACGGGAAAAACTATCAGAACGAGCCGATAGGTTCCCGACATTTTTAAATAGCCCCGCTGGAACCAACGTTATCCTAAAACCTTTCATTAGACGTGCCACTTGACCGGATAGTCCCATTTTGTTTTTTTTTACCCCTCTTGAACCCCAATATCTCAACTAACCCCCCCCCCCCAAGTTTTTTAGCTCATGCTGTCACACCAGAATCGTGCCATCACTGCCTAATTATATACCAAATTTCACGATGATCGAATCAACGCTTCGAAAGTTATCCTCGGACAAACAAACATACATACATACAACGCATATTTGCCCCAGTTGATTTGGCAATGTTTTATAAGTGAACAAATATGAAAGCTTTGCAAGCTTATTGCACGCCCCTCAGTGGGGTAGAGTATAGTAAAACTAATTTAAATTAAATGTGACATCTTTCTGTATAAGCTATAATCTGGCAATAAATGATTATGATTTGTCTTGGAACGTTAAGAGCTTGTCCAGAAAGGGCGAATTCGCCGCGATTCTCTCGCGCGTATTATGCGCAACCGTTGCGTCCAGAAGGGGCGTACCAACGCGCGAGCATTTCGGAACGGATTCCCAAAACTCGACGGCACTCGCTCTGAAGTTCGCGTGTAATCTGTGCGCAACAAGGCGTCTCTAGTATCTCGACTCGCGAGCAAATCGCGCGAGTCGAGTCTGGCGAAGAGCACGCGATTTAACGCGCGTATCTATTCGCGGCGAATTCGCCCCTTCTGGACAAGGTCTAAGGACGTGTTTACCTTCAACAACTCGTACTGCAGATCATCGATCTGGTTCTTGAGCTCCGCGTTCTCCGTGTCGCGGCTGTTGACGGCATCCTGCAGGTGCGCCACGCGCAGCGTCATCTCGTGGTGCGCTTCGTGCAGGCGCGTGCACAGCCCCTGCAGCCGGCGGTTCTCCGCCGTCACCTCCTCGTTCGTGGCGCGGATCACCTCGTCCAGCGATGGAGCTGGCGCGCCATCTGACGATCATATAAATCATTTAACGCATTTCAAACTAAACTTGCTCAACATATAACTAATGTTTACTAAATAAAGTATTATAGGTAACTAACGAACGATTTACCTGAATGCGTTAGTTGAGTACCTACCGCTACCATAACTCGAACAAACTACAGTATTTTTAATACGTTTTATTAGATTGGTATGTATGCACATTACTTTTATAGTATGTATGTATGTATGTAACGGAATCTTTGAACTTGATTTTTTTCTGCCTACTGATTCTCATGTTAGTGATAATTATTATCTTTTTGAGAATAAATTATTCTTCAGCCTATATACACGGTGAAATTTAAACCACTGTTCTTCCAGAAAAATGTATGTTTGAAGTTATGAATGAATCTGCATTTGAAATGCTACTATTTCTAGTTAATTGTACTCCATACGTTTTTGTCCATACATTTTCTATAGCCATAAGTTCATGTGAGCTAGTGTAGTACTCATATAGCTGTACATCCATGGTTGGAATATGGTAAGTGGTAATTGCCAGTGTATTGGTTAAAATGTGATTGATAAAGCCACTACATACCTTCACCCTCTCCTTTGATAGCGCGCCATATCTTATCGTTTCTCTGCTGAAGCCTATCGAATGCTTGAAGGACCTTCGCGACAGCTCGTTTGCTCACTTGTACTCGGTTTGCAAGCTGAGCATCCAATTCTTCCTTGTCCCAGGTAGACAACTGCATAAGAAATGATGTTGTGGCCTCGTTCTCATCTGTTTAGAAGAAACAAAACAGGAGATTAGACATTTATTCTAAATTAGGAGAATGAAACAACAAATTCTGAAGTATTTAAAGAAAAGGCTCAAATAATCTATATAATAGTGTTTGTCGACAAGTTTATATGAATTAACTCCAATAGAATGGTAACAGAATATTAATATATGTTTTAAGTACAATTGTACTAAAGAAGCTTTCGTTACATATTTACGTCAATTATTATAAAAAATATGGAAGTACATACTATTTTATGTAAATTAATATAATATTGAAAAAATGTAAACTACCTGCAATAAGGAAGTTTACATTTTTTCAGTTTATTTAAAAAAAATCACACATAACCTGCAATAAATACCAGTGTATTTTTTTTCAATTATCTTCAAAAATGACGAAATTCTGAAGCCCTCCCATTTGAGTCCCATTAACTTTCCTGAGTTAGATTTATTTAACTTAAATCCGTCGAAATTTAAGCGCGTTCTTTTGGAACACTGGCTTGATTTGGTTTAATAACTGTTTGTTCTCACTTTTACTTTTATTGAAAATTTTCTATTTTTACTTATTTTAAACCTTTTTTTTATTTTGAAAATTCTTAGCTCATTAAAATAACAAACAAGCTCATTTAAATATTACATGCGAAAACATGTAAATGGTAATAAGTGTTTAAAATTGTTTCTTGTTATATATAATAAATAATACTAATAAATAAATATTGCTGGACATTTCACACAGTGATATCTAGTCCCAAACTAAGCAGAGCTTGAAGGGAACCAGATAACTGATAGAATACTTATATAAGTACTTTTTTTTTTGTAAATACATACTTATAATATATAGAAAAACATCCAGACCTGGAACAAATATATGTAGATCATGGAAACATTTGTTCCGCGGCGGGAATCGAACCCGCTACCTCCTTAGTCTCAGCCGGCTATTCGCCCACTGCGCCACGGAGGTCGTCAAAATCGTAGGAGTCGTATAAGTACTGTTTGTTTTTCGAATAATATAAAAAAAAAAAGTTGTATGGCGCGCGGCGGCCGGGCAACGCGCTGACTTGCTGTCGCTATTGCTAGTCATGCCATCCATTTCACACGTACAGTACGTACCTCACGTGTGAAAGGGATGGCCTGACTAGCGATAGCGAAGCGAGAGCAATTTGGCTTAGGTAATAAGGCTACGGGCTGTTGTTAGCTCACCACGACAGCAGGTATTGTCGTGAAAATTAAAACTAAAATACATTATAAATACTACATGGTGTCTGTATACAACACAACTGTAACTACCCCCGATAAACATGTTTTTACGATGCCAAAGCAGAAATTAATAAGAGCTAAGTGGTGCAAAATTATGAAAAGAAAGGATTCTTTATCAGAAAAATAAGTACTATAGTATCTACTATATGCATAGATATAGACATAATTTATACACTAGTTTCTGTCTATCTATGTTTGTTTGTGTGACATGACGATATTACTAAACCACCTGTCAACATTTCGTCGCAATATAAAAACCGGCCAAGTGCGAGCCGGATTCGCGCACGAAGGGTGCCGTACCATTATCTATAAAAACGGCAAAAAATCATGTCTGTTGTATGGGAGCCCCACTTAAATATTTATTTTATTCAATAGCACAATTTTATTTATTTACCTTTTTTGAGGTTGGTGCCGATTAGCTAGTCCTATAAATTGTATGAGCGCCCATACAACACAGAGGACTATCATAATTGGCGTCAACTATGTATGTATGGGGACACCCTTTAATTTGCAACTTTTTTATTTTTTGGTATTTTTCCTTTATTTGTGCTGTATGACTGCTATTTGGCAAATTTCGTGATTCTAGGTCAACGGGAACTACCATATAGGTTTTCGACCCAAAACCTATAGGGTACTTCCGGTTGACCTAGAATTGTCAATTTTGGTTAAAAGCAAGGTCTTACAGCACAAGGGGAAATTCCGAAAAATAAAAATAGTTGAAAATTAAGATAAATTTTAGTAGTTACAAGTTTTCGCGAAAATATAAATTTGCCCCATATCTTTTTATTGTGTTGACTCAGGACCTTGATTTTTATACACCTAATAGGGACTATAGACCTCAGTATCTTGTGTAAATTTCAACTTGCTAGGTCCGCCCGTTCCTGAGAAAATCGGTGGTGACACACGGACAGACAGACGGGCAATAGAGTAATTTTATAAGGGTTCCTTTTTTTACCTTTTGAGGTACGGAACACTAAAAAGCAGAATGAATAAAAATTTAATTATTAAGGCGCAGAGCAAAATATTCATTTAAAAAATAAATATTTTAACCACATACCTAGTATATTTTTTAATATTTTTTTGCTTTTTACTATATTTTTAGAGGTTACAGCTTCGAAAATACTTTAATTGATAGAAAAAAAGTTAATCACGACCATGAATGCTCCGCAAGGATTTTATTTTTGTGTTATAAAACGTGATATCAAAAAGTTCACAGCTTCGACATTTTTCAAGATATTCAATAAAGTAATCTTTAAATTGATATATTTATTTTTTGTTTATAAGTGATTGGAATGATTCTGTTCAGTTTATTGCGAAGCCATGTATTCACTGAGAAACAATTGTTTATAAACACTGTTTAAGAAACAAAATCTACGTGTTCCTGAAACAAAAAGATGTGTTCCTGAAACAAAATGATGTGTTTATGAAACAATTAATTATGTTTCAGAAACACCACGTACTTCTCGGCATCGGTTTTTCACCCGGTTCTTCTCGGCACAGAAACAAATCAGTTTCGTAACAGACGTGTACGAGTGTGGACGCGTGTTTCACTTGTTCACGAAACATGAAGATGAGGGATGAGGGAAAACGAACAAATTTTAACCGCTTCCGGCGACATTGCAAACAACTGATGATGTGGATGGCGCTGTTTCCGAATCATTGGTCCTGGAAACATCTACGTGATGTTTCAGAAACTGTATATCTGACAACATTGTTTCTCAATGAATACATGGCTTGATAGTTGGGTATAGTGTATTTGTTTAATATTAGCTTTCCCATGCGGATTTGCACGCATGGTTTGAGAATATAACATCCGGCATACTCAGTTTATTGTTAGTTTAAACAATTTTTTTATTTTTGTTGTTTTACGGCAATTGTTATTATAGTGTGACCATTAGTGCTGTGCACTCCCTGAGGTATGCGCGCGGCGAGACGGGGGGGAGAATCGGCTGCTGCGCTCTGTCAGTTCGCCGTCAACGCTCGTGGCGGCAGGTAGTGTTATTTGTATCGGACTGTCTATGTCAGACGCACATGAGATAAATATTCAAAGATGGGTCGTGCGTTATCTCGTGATATGAAATGGAAGATGAAGTTGAAACAGAATCTATGTCAGAATAACTTTCGTTAGAATATATAATTGTTTGTAAATATAAAAAATGTTCAATAAAACAAGTCCTTTGAATTATAAGTTTAGTTCTTATTTATCACCTGCATATTTTTAATAAAATATGAGTATATTTAAGTTACATTTTAATCAACTAAGTAAGTATAATATATTACAGATAGATAGCCTCCGACCATCGTCCCGCCACTAGTCTTGCCTTAGAAATGCAAACTGATATCGTAAGATATGTCCGACATGTATTGATCTCATGTGAACTCATGCAGTTTTTTCTTTGCCTCCCACCTCGCCGCGCATACCTCAGGGAGTGCACAGCACTAATGGTCACACTATAAGTAAAAATTGACTTTTCCATATGTACCTACTGTGGTATCTATGTGGAATAAATCAATCTGAATAGTACAGGTCATAATCTACCTATTACCAATTTCACCAAAATCGATTCAGATGTTTTAGTAGTAAAAATGTAACAGAGACAGACTTACCTACTTTCGAATTTATAACTTATTCGATCAAGAAGTTAAGCGACAAAGTGCAATAAAGAAGACTCACTTTTGTTTTCTGATTCATCAGCAGTCTCCGCATCAAACCTCTGCAGGAGTACCCTGATATCTTCATTCAGTAAGTTCCAGTAGCGATTGACCACACACAGCACTGCATCATCCTGTGTCTGTCGCTTCTCCAACTGTTCAATCCTTGCTCGGAGCTCAGCCTCACATCTGTGACGTTGCTCTATTCTCTATAAGTAGAGAAGCTGGCTTTTAATGATGCATTATAAAGGTCACTTTATTCGATTAGAAGTGACCTTTTTTCCAATAAACAAGTTGCAGTTACACCAAGTTGCATTGAAACATCAATTATTATCCAATTAGTGTACAAAAGCACTTACAAAACAAGCAATGTATGTTACTTGTCTTGCAAATTTTATTAAATCCTATTACAAGCCATAAATCTCTATTGCTTGTGTACTTGTGAGCTAGCAAATAGGTTTATAGGTTATAACAATCTTATGGGGGTCAAGAACACAGGAAACAAGGACGTTAAACATTAATGCAACAACACAATTACACAAAAATGACATTGGATTGTTTCAATGCAAGTAAACAGCTGATTATGACATGTGTAAAATAGGACAATTCAATGCTAACACCCAAGTAATTACATGTTATACCGCAATTATGTAGCCATAAACCTACCTGAGCTAATTTCTTGTTCTGGAATTGTAGAACTTTTATGTCCATTTCCTCTAGGGTGGAAACTGGACCAATTAGGTGGGGTTCGAAGTGAACTTTCTTGATCGGCGGCTGGCTGGTGCCATTGCCGCTATCCTCGGTCGAACGCTTAGACATTCTGACCTAAAACAAATCGATGCTTAGGCGCAATACACTACAAAATGCTATTTACAAAATATCTTTACGAAAAAGCATCGACGTTATTGATTTAGGTTACCCATACAAAATGAAAAGGAGGAAGATGAGAAGATTGGGAGTATACTGAAACCACTTTTCGGTTGGGTCGACTTTTACACGTACCTGGCTCACCTGCCTGCCTCGTCAGTATATGATGCTAGATTAGACTAATTTCTCAATTACAGTTTGTAAGTGAATTGTACCTAGAAAACATAACATTTTAATATTGCTAATGTCTTTTCTAAACCTCTAAAAAACGCCCTTGCTCCATGTTTTTTACGAGGCTAGCGCAAGCAAGCGAGCGAAACCTTTCAAAAGTGAAACGAATGAATGGTAGATGGCGCTTGTGTGTGTGTCACTAGCATAGCACAGATTCTCTACAAGTAGTTTTTCAACAGATTAAAAATTAATAAAGCTAGTGATGTGATTGAACGCAAGTGTAGACAAAACAAGAACGCTAAATTAATTAAATTGAATTACGAGTAACTGCCGGTTACAATCAGTAGGTGTGGCATGATGATTGACGTCTCAAAATAAAAGAGTTTTCGGGATTTTTTGCCAGGAGTCAGCGTAATTTAAATAGTACCTAAACTTGCACGAGGTCACATAACGAATGAATCCTACTACAGAGAGAGAGAGAGAGACATATTGGTTTCATCAAGTTTAAGCATTACTAGAAGCTATTATTATTTATTTATTATAACTACTACATACCTAGATAATTTAAATTTACTTTAATTGAAACACAAACGTTTTATATGTAATGAGGAAATTATTAAACCATAACAGTTTTACCGTTATAGCGGCTAGTTATGAAAATTATAATACTTACCTATGTTTTACAAGTAAAAGATAACATTATACTTTATAACGTGTATAATTTGTATACATAAAATATTCAATTACCTTGTCCACAATATGCTACATAAATAATTGAATTCGTCGGTGTTTTCGCCAACTTCGCTATATACGTTTTAAACATTTTCGTTCATAATTGATTTATATTTTAACTGATCCTGAAACATTCTTTGGAATACCCTGTATTTCCTATCATGGAATGCCTTAGGGTGTGCATTAGGTCGTATGATTTCAGCTGAACCACCCATGTTATGAATAGCGTCCTCTACATTATTGAAGTACTTCGATGCGCAAGCTCCAAGTATAGCTGATCCAACCAATACAGAGTCTTTTTCATGCGGTTTAAGAATAGGCAAACCAACAACATCTGCTTGAGTTTGCACGAATAGAGGATCTTTTGTAATTCCTCCACATATCAACAAAGATTTGAATGGATTATAGCCAGCTAGAACCAACGCATCAATAATATGCCTTGTGCCATACTGAAAAAAATAAACGTATATTTGTTAGTAATAAAGGTACTGAACAATAATGTACTTTACATTAAGTATGTAGATACTTAAATACTGATTTGTGATGGTAGGTTAAATAGAATATATCAAAGTGATTTACCGAGAGTGCTTGAAGAGTGGCAAGATACAAAAGAGCCAAGTTTTCTCCGCTGCTATTTATAGAAAGCCCAGTGATCATACCCCTCATATTGGGGTCAGCTAGCGGCGACCTATTACCATGGAAATCAGGCCATACATGGATATCTTTTGTCAGAAATCCAATATCTGATAGGTTTTGTACTTTTGCCATGTTTGTTAGTAGACCTCTTAAATGACTTCGGACACTAAAACAAACAAATAATGATTACTAACTAATACCTAATTAAAATGTAATATAGTTTAATATTCGTTGTGCTTACTCTCCAGTGCGCTTTGTCTTCAATAGTTCAATACCAGCTGGATGGCTCGATATTATATAGTCTAGCAACTTTCCCGATGCACTTTGACCAGCTTCATTCAACCACATCTTGGGAACCATTGCGCTGAAATATGGACCCCATACACCTTGAACTAATACAGCTTTCTTGTTTACAGCCATGTGACATGTAGAAGTACCACAAATAAGTCCCAGGCGAGATGACATATCCGTGTCAATGCCCTTGGCATATGCTCCTATCATTCCTAGACCACCAGCATGTGCATCAATTATGGATGTTGCCACTGGCAAACCAGGAATTAAACCAAAGATTTTAGCAGCTTCCTCACTTAACCCACCACATAATTCACCAGGCATTAATATTTTACTTCCAATTTTTTTGAAATTGTCATATGCTAAGTCTGCCAGCCCAATTTCCCTCAAAAAATTTTCATTCCAGCCTTGTTTGCCATCTGTAGAGCATTCATAGTTCCATTTACAAACAAGCGAACATAATGACCTACTGAATGATCCCGTAGCCTTCCATGTGAGGAAATCTGGAAGGTCAAAAAAGTATCCGAAGTCTTTCCATTTATGTGGCAAGTTTTTTTTCAGCCATAACAGTTTAGGCATTTCCATTTCTAAACTGACTTTTCCACCAACATATTTGAGCATTTCATGACCAGTTTTATTTATCAAATCAGCTTCGGCACGTGCTCTATGATCCATCCACATGATAACGTTATGCTCATTGTTGTTTGAATCATTAACAGATATTGGACTGTAATTCTTATCTAACGCCACCAAGGAACATGTTGCATCAAATCCAATGCTTTTCACCAGCCTTGGATCCACATTCACGAGTATTTCCTGAAAAGGTTTATTTGATACTATTATTGATCAGTGGTAAAAGTGTGCACCGAACTTAACCTGTAGGTGATAAATATATTAATGTCCAATTAATTATGCAGCTAAGGAAATAAATTAAATCTTATAATAATTTATTTAATCTGGTGGCAAAAATTTAAAGACTAAAATTTTAAGATTTTTTTAAGAATTTAAAGACCTATGCTGAAAACAAAGGAAAGATGATCGACACAAGTAGATAGAGCAAACATGAGTAAGACAGTTATAACAAAAAGACGTATTCTAGCCATATTGAAAACGTTTTGTAAAAAGCCAAGGTCAAGAGTATCCAAAACACGACAAGCATTGGGTGAATGAAGCATGAGGTTTATAAGGACACATGTGGACACATAGTGAAGATTCGTAATCTCTGCCTACACCTATCCGGAAAAGGCTTGACATACATGGAAATACCTATCGGTATTTCAATTTACTAAACCTTTATCTCACGATTTCCTTTTGAGATTTTCAGAATGTTACAAATAAATTATTAATAATAAGTAATTTTAAGTCACCTTCCTACGTACGCACTGAACTACGTAAAATAGAAGGACTACTTAGTGTAGTATGAATGAAGTGTGCGCCGATCGGCGTTTCGCACTCCGTGCCAATAGGTCGCCGCCGGTCATCCTTTCTTAGTTTAGTGTAGATATATCCCGGGTTTTGTGTCTATTCTGTTTCCCTAATTTTTATTTGCCAATAGCAAATGCACAAAACCGCGCGACGCCAAGAAAAAAAAGGCATCAGCGCACATCTCTATGTACTTACTTAATAAATTGCAAAACTAATAAAACCCAAAAGTTAGAAGGTTTATGTAAGTTACCTTTACAACAGAAACGCAGCATGTCCAAATATTGTTAGATGATTGTTCATAAAAATCTGCTTCTGGATTCCATGTTTGTATTTCTTTTACTGCCACATTAATAACTTGACCTCTATCATCAACAAGGGCAGCTCGTACACTACCAGAACCAACATCAACTCCAATAAAGTAAACCTTTGCAGCCATAGCTTGGTAGTTCTGCAAAATATTATGTACTTAAATAAAAATACCTTCCAAAGAACAAGAAAAATCTGCATAATAAATAGGCAACTCACATTGTGTGTCAATATTTTCACGAGAAGTGGCCGACAGTCACTAAGCTAGATCATTATATTATTCGTAATATTATTTCATAAAATTTATCTCAAATGGTTGGTTTACTTAAACAAGAAGATAATATTGTGAACTTGACCTCGATATTGTTAGATAGCAAGTATTGCCACACAGAAAAGTTTATTACGAAATTTTCTTATAAAAGAGATTTCGATTGTTGTTCATTATTAATTTGTTTTAAATTATACCACTTCAATAAATGTGTGGTTTTAAATTTGGTAGGTACATTAATATGCTACTTAGCCATCTTTCATCAGATACCTCAGTTTAATAGTATTTCTCATTCATCTTACATACTGATACTGAACGATGCGCCCATGTGGCTAGATTAAAATCCAACCACAGACCACTTAGATGTACTACGAATCCAACGAACGATCGAACGAAGACATATTTTTACAGACTAAATCTAAATCGGATTGCGCAAGAGACGCAGCACTATAGAATTATAACTCACTCTCCCACTCATAGCTAAATACAGGTTATAAATAAATGTTCGTTCTGTTTTGACTTTGTTGTTGTTTCGTTCATTCAACTGAAACTAACCAAGAGGATCTTCATGCTATAAATTCCTGACCTTCACTTCACGTTGCCATTAGAATGGTTCGCTTTAAAAATAGGTAAGTTGTTCGTTTTGAGAGCGCAGCAGAAAATAAATATTACTTACCCATTGAGATAACTTCCTCTTATGTAATCGTCTTTTGGTTATATTATTTATATTTTCCAGGTACATAACTGTTGAGATTGTATCACCGATGGTGCCAGACAGTAAACCTCTCTCCTTGAAGTCAAGTATATTTCATGATACATTGCTAAACAAAATTCAACTAATCCATGGAGACTTTGGTGTGGCTGCAGTGAAGTCAGGATTTCTAACAAAATACTGTAACGAAAATACGAGAATAGCTATCATAAGATCGCGGCATGGACCACATAAAATTGTAGCTAGTTCCTTACCATTTGTTACAAAAATTGGCAATTTAGATGTACGCCTCCACACATTACACATTGGAGCTACATTGAAAAACAGTTTTCAATTCATACAAAAACATCAAAGGGCATATTTAGATACAATGTGGTCAAAACTAAAGACTGACGATGAAAGAAAAAACTTGGAAGCAGCAGTAATGGACTTCACCAAAACAGATGTTAGAATAAATATAGAAAATATATCATAACTATACAAAATGTTTATTATCTAATTTATTACATACCTGACCCTGACCTGACTTAAAAAATAAATAATTTTATAAATAACAATATTATGCATTTTAAATAGGTATCACACTATTACATGGCTTAATCTAAAATCTTTTACTCAGGAATTTGGAGGTACAACTTTTTCCTCAATGTTGATTCAAATAGAGGCACTTGCAGACATCTTTTTCTTGTGCACAGTGATTGTACACCATTGTTGACTAATGTAAAAATGTCAAACAAATGTTCTCTTCTTCCACACTTCTGAATAGCCATACACAGAATCTGTATAAATATGGATCCATTCTGCTCATCTCTAAATGCTTCAAACTGTGGTGCAGTGGCCCAGTAAATAAGAAAGTCGGATTTCTTCAAGTAATAAGTATTCCTATTGCTTTCATACGCATGTGGTGAATCTGCCACAAGTGTAGACTGAGGCAAGTCATCAACCTGGCAAGCCTGTATTATGAGAACCTTTGGTATGCCCCGCAATTTAGATGCGTAATCAGAGTCTAAAATTCCTTGTATATCTTCAACACTAACTTTGACACAGTCTGCAGCATAGACATGTCCTCTCACCCCATGAGACAATATGCACAACATGAAAATGCTATCAGTACTTTTGACCTTATCTGCAATTGTATCTTTTATGAAATCAATCATATCGCTGTAATTTAGGTTTTCACCGATTACTATTTCAAAGTTTAGTGAAGCCATTGTTTTTTCTAAGACCATTCTGTCTGCAGTAGATCCATTTCTTTTACTGAGGACTGTTGTTAGTGTATCATCCTCAATACTTCTTTCTGATAAGCAAAAGTCTTCCTGGTTTATAATAAGACAAATACCCATACTTTTTGTATTTTTAATTGCATATTTATCTCTCCCCATATTTTTGGTGTCTGATTTTAGATGAACATCATCTTCAAGTTTGAGATCACCCATCATTTCAAAAATATCAGAAAAATCATTAGCAGTCATGATGTCAAAAGGTAGGTCAACAGGATTTGTCTTAGCCATGTCTGATGGGGATAAAACAGGGGTGCTCGCAGCCACTGGCAAATCTGGAGCAGGTTCATCTTTGCTTTGTAAAACTTTAAGCTCATTTGCAAAGTTTCCCAATCCAGGTAACTTATCAAGAATCTTCACCAGCTTGTCTACCTTGTACTCGCATCCAAGCACTTTTTTGTCATACTGTATTTGAGTCATGGTAATGAACTTTTCAGAAAAAAGCTTTAGAAATATCAGTTCACAGGTATCAAACTCCATTGTGTCGACATTGTATGTCCGGAGTGTTCTTTTAAGTTTGGTTAAGTTATTGGAGTCAATGTTTTCACAAACTTTGTACAGAGCCTTCTTCATTGGATTGATAAACATGTTGGTATAAACGTTCTCTGGTTGGTAATATTGCTTTACACTGGGGATGTGAAAGCCTAGTTTTTTGATGATACCATACAGTTGGCAGATGTGGAGAGCTTCAAGAAATTGATGTTTCCAGGAGGACCTTGACTTGGCACCTTGTGCCCATTCTTGCAGTAGGTTTAGATTAGAAGACATTACGTCTCCGGACACTCGTTGGTACACAATAAGCCGCTGCAAGGCAGTATCCGGCACATCGTACAGGAGGAACACGAGAGAAATGACGTCGTACGGACTGTCCTGCAACTCCTTTTCAATTTCACAAATAACGTCAATGTTTATGAGGTCCATATTTCCTTCATTAATTCTTAAACTGGTCCTCCTGGGTTCTTGGGCGTCAGAATGAAACATTTTTAATTGCAAAATAAATAACAAAAGAAATTCATTGAAGTTTTTAGAAAATTAGACAACTTCTCTTAGTGTTTCCACTAGAGAAATAAAATATGGGATGGGAAAATATGGAATTATTCAGGTCTAGGCTTGAACATTTTTGAGATAGTTTTAAACACAAAACATTATTAAATTTTCCGTAAGTGTTCGGTTAGCACTATAAAAATAAAAATACTTACTACTTAAGTACTTGAAAAAAACTACGAGCCTTACAGTAGTCGCTTATGATGTGTAACATCTGACCACCGCGCACGCTCATTGGTCAAATCAAATAGCGCGCGCTTCCCCGGTTTCCTAGTACACATTTCCGTCCCTTTTTCCAAAATCACTCCCACAAACAGAGAGGAATGATGTTACACATGTCATCATTATGCAACGAGACATCTCTTGTCAATGTATTAAACTGCAACGTTTCGCATTGAGCAAGTCAAAAAACTGCTTAAGTTTTCCTGTAGATCGAGCTAACGGCGCTTTCTTCGTAATCTGAATCATCTCATTAATTTAGAACGTAACAAGAGCCTGTAGCACAATTGGTAGTGCACCCTCGTATCAAGAGGAAGGTTGCGGATTCAAGTCACGCCTAGAGGCTTAAAATTTTTTGAGATGGTTTTAAAACACACGAAATTTTCCGAAAGTGTTCGGATAACACTCATCATCATCATCATAATTGCATATTAATTGCATTGAAAAACAAAACTTAGGGGCATGACAATGGTGCAAAGATTGTATGGTGTAAAAAAATATTTGCTCTAGTGTCACTATCCAGAGAAGAAACAGGGGAGTACGCTTATATGGACGAAACGCAGCCCGCTTATTACGGATAATTAAAAAAAATGTTAACTTCTGCGTATGTAATATAATATACCAGCTTTTCTCTTTTAGATAAAAAAATAACTTCATTCATGTCCAAAAATAGCGTTAGAGAGCTTAGCTTCCTTTAGTAGACCTTCCTTCAAGTACCAAGTTCAAGTTCCTTACAGAGTATTCCGCTAGTTCGACGGTTGCATGCGCCATAACTGGTCAGTTCAGGTCTGCAGGTCTTCTACAAATTACAGTCGTTCGTATTTTTTCGGAATTCATCGGGCATTTTCGTTCCCCGTGATTTTTTACATGTGAAATAGCATTAACAAGAATAGCAAGTGTGAAAGCACGGCATCTTCCTGTCCTTTGATTTGGAAGTGCTTTACCCGTTTTCCAGGCACGCGAAAGTGACCAGTCCGTAGCACTCCATTGAATAGCCGGGCCAGTGTGGCTGGCTATAGGTACCTCACCCACCGCGATAGGTGGTGAAGTGCAGCTGCAGGAGTTCCATCGTAGCCATCCATCCATCGGCGCTTTTCGTTTGGGTAGGCAAAGGATACTATTCCGCACTTCTGTGGGGAAGTTAAATCGTTCCCGCAGAGGTACGGTATCGGGCCTACCAGGAATTCGGTGATCGTCTTGCTGACGAGGTGCTCTAGTATCTCTTTGGTTTTGTCTGGTCTATCTAGGAGATGATCGGCAAGTAGCTCTGCTTGGTTTATAGAGGCGAATCGTCTTACTCCGTTCTTGTCCTGCTGTGGGTACGTGGGTGTTTTGACGGAAGTAAGAGCTCGGTTCAGCGCGTGAAGGTTTGTATTCCTTTCGGTGGCTCAGTCTATATTTTCGTGCCCGATTTGGCCGCGCCAGGCTTTAACAGTTGCTGAAATCCTGTTTTTCAGCTTGTTGAGCCCCTTTAAGCCGGGGGCATCTTGATCTATCAAAAGTTTATGCATGTTGCGTTTCTTGGCTACTTCTTCTAGTGTCGAGAGCCTACCGACAGTCAAATTTTGAAGCCAGTCCACCGCCCGCACTGTTCCGCAGGCGGTTTCAAGGGCGGGCGTATAGGTAGGGAGGTGTTGTCATCACCATCATCATCTGACGCTGACGATGACCCAACGCTGGGTTTTGGGCTCTTTGGTTTTTGGCTAGGTCGGTGTGCCACAATGTCACTGACTGAGTCAGTGTCACGTAATGACAATAACTATCACTTGGTTTCCATCGGTCACCTAACGTCTGAGAACAAACTGCAGGATGGCACTCCAGACATCCCCCCGTGACTCAGAGATAGTTGTCTCTGACGTTGAAGCCAGGGTTAAGCACGAAAGTCCGACCCTTACCCACACTTCCCAAACAAAAATGGTCGAAGTGTTGAAGACCCATGACGATGACTTGGTTCCAATGACATCACATATTGACGAATGTTAGGTATGTCATATAAAATGACTTTGAAAACATTGACATTAGTTTCGTTCGAACGAAATGTTCCACCCAGTTCCACCTTCAAAATCTGACCTAACCTAATCATTCTTTAAATTTATTTACATAGTTACTAAAAAAAGCATACGCAAAGAAAGCAGCATTATAAAATTAATGTAATCTTTACATAATTGATTCGTTACTATGCAGGTTGCACGTCTTGAAATCCTTCGTTTATACAAAGATTTAATACATTATTCACGAAAGTTAACTCTTACCGACCCTGTTTACTTCAGAAGAAGAGTGGTAACCGAATTTAAAACTAACAAAACACTGAATAAAGAAGACGATATCAGATTTGCCTATCAGGTAAGCTGTACTCTCTGCATAGAGCTATAGTTCAGATTTGAATATAACGATTTAAAGAGACCTAACATAATTGGTTGTCTGGAAGAGATCGCTTTTAGCGATAAGACCGCCCATTGTACCTTTATTTATTGTTTATTTCCATTATTGTATTTTTATTTGGTGTGCAATAAAGAGTATTTCATTCATTCATTCATAATTGTACCAAACTCAATACCCTGGCTCTTTACTTTCAGAAAGGAGAAGCTTTGCTGCGCCGTGGAGCCGTTGTATAGCTCTCACAATGTTTCTAATTAATATTATAAGAAGATCAAACCCCCTCACTCGAATACAACATCTTAATGTCAGGTTTAAACATAAGATAGACTACTCGAAAGTTCCTAAAATCAGTGAACTAGATTTGACAGAGCAATTTATAAGAGGGAGTGGCCCTGGAGGCTCAGCTGTGAATAAAAATTCTAACTGCGTTGTACTCACTCATATTCCTACTGGTAAGATGTTTTACTTAATAATACAATTTCACACTTTTAAAGAAATATAGATAACACTTCATTCTACACCACATCAAAGTTATTATAGCCTTATTTTGTTTGCAAATTATAATACCTAATTCTAATTCTACAGAGGGAAATAAAATCCACACTGAAATATAGAGGTTTATTTTAACCTGACCTGAACCAACCCAAATCCTAAAAATGGCTGACAAAGACTTGGTTAGTGGCAGCAGTTTTCCAATGACCCCAAGGGTTTTCCAATATCTCCGAGAGCAAATATCAATCTATTGAGTAGAATTAATTTGGCTTAGTGGGCTGTATCTTAAGATGGTTTATAAGAATAATAAAAAAACGCAAGTCTTTCTCAACAAATGAAAACATAACAGCTCAATATTCCTTGAGGTAGTACAGGCAGCAATAGTACAATAACTGTATCATAATTATTGATTAAAAGGGGTATTTATCGCGTATGTACCTTTTTTATTTGTTATCCCGACGTTTTGGCTGTGTTGCAACAGTCATGGTCTCAGGTTGATAACCCGGTTGATTAAAACGGGTACTTATCAATAATTATGTACAGTGATCGCGAAAGTTTGAAAAATACTATAACATTCAGTTATAGTATTTTTCAAACTTTCAGATAGCAAAACAATTTTTTAGAACATGTTTTCTTTGAACAAGGAACTCCGACAAAGTGGTTTTAAAAGGCTTGCCGAAATATTAGTACTGTTAACATAATATGACTATGAAATTAAAAAAAAAAAACATTAGTTAATGTTACAAATCTTTATTGCTTATTACGCTGTGATTTAATTTACTAAAAATAATTTCAGGAATAGTCACTAAATGCCATCTGAGTAGAAGTCAAGATGAAAATAGAAAAATGGCTCGAGAACTGCTCATTGCAAAGTTGGATGAAATTGAGAATGCTGAACAAAGTGTTGCAGCTCAAAAAAAGAGAATTGCTGAGAATAAATATAAAAAATCGGAATATAAGAAGAAAAAAATGGCCCACTTGAAGAGTGAATGGAAGAAAAGAGAAGGCATAACATAATTTGTTAAAATAGGATGTCAAATATTTCAGCTAAATATTGTGCTAGTTAATAGATTTTATGTATTACTAGCTAGTTATCAAATTACATCAAGAGAAATAAGTTCAATTGTTATTCTTTCTGCTGTGGTGCAATGATCCAAAGTAGATTTTGGCTTGGAGGCCTAAACACGCACACTAGTCTAGACCGCCAGGTTTCTCTGCCCATTGCCGCTTTAGTCTAGTCGACGAAGGCACGAACAAACTCCACTACACTAGGGTACATCAGATTTAGTCTAGGTTAAATAAAAAAAAAAAAAGGAAAAGAAATATAGGCACCCAAACAAGGAAGAGCTGTGAGACAGCATGCCAATGCCTCCCACTGGAGTTACACTTGTACTGAAAAAGATTAATTCTTGTTTTGTACTTACAAAAATAATATAATTATACTTTATTTATAAACAAGCATATTTAGATGATTCGCGTACGCTCAGGCTCACGTGTTATTGTTAGTCTATTAGTATTTTGTGGTAGTGGATCAGCCATATCTTTAAACACGAAGACGAGATGTCAAAAATCGATAATCGATTTTCTCCTCAGCTTCCAATCTTGGAAATTGTGTATGATGTTTTGCAAGTTTTTTGATCGAGCGAAGCGCGACCGCGCGCCCGAGCAGTGCGCATGCGCGTGCGCCAGCGCTTCGACTCTAAATCAACTTGGGCGAATCGGCGTATGTATGTTTGTTTGTCCGAGGATAACTTTCGAAGTATTTATCCGATCATCGTGAAATTTGGTTTATAGATAGGTAATGATGGTACAACTTTGGTGTGCCTAAATGAGTTAAAAATGTTGAAATATTGGGGTTCAAGAGGGATAAAAAAAGACCAAAATGAGACTATCCTTTTTATTTTTAGTATAAACCTTGTAGTTTTTAAGTTATTAACTTATTAGCCATGATAAAAACTGAACTTTGGCAAAATTCACAGGGTACATCAGTGACCCCACAGTGCTGAAATTTAGTATGCGTGTAGCTTTAGTGACACAAATATAGGGAAAAGTCTGAAATTCAGAATAACTGCAATTTCTACCCCAAAAAAAATAACCAACCTACATGAACTCCCGTTACCTGTAATTTGAATGAAACTGTCGGTCAAGTTAGTTGGTTGTGTATTTCGTGGCACTATTATATTAGTCAAAGATTAAGGCTGGCATGCACAACGATCCCTAAACGTATTTAGCGACTAAACAAGTTTAAAATTTACGTATTTGTATGATTTGACAACTCCTTAAATCATAATTAGCCACTAAACACGTTTAGGCATCGTTGCGCGAGTCGCCCTAAGAATATTTTTTTGTGTTTTGGGAGACTCGCGAGATCTCAGTTCGGGGCGGACCACTAGTTATCCATAATGATAAACATATTTTAAAATAAGGTACTGAAAACAAGGCATTGTTTTTATTTAACACGTGTAATTTTAATTGTTAGGTAAGTATTGAAAACCAAAAAACAGATCGTCGCCATACTTCTAGGACGCAGTTATTTCTCTACTCTTTCTTCGAGATCCCGAGGAGGCGCCGCTTGGTTCGGAAGAAGCGGCGGGGACGCGTCATCAGCTGCTCCTCCAGCTGCGGCAGCGGCAGCTGCGGCACCGGCGTGCCCTCACCCTCACCCTCGCCCGTACCCTTGCCCCTGCCCTCGGTCACTGCGCTCTGCGGACAGACATCGACAGCGGGCTGAGTACCTACCGGCACCGGCGCCTACATACTCGTGGATATTACTTTGTAGTTAGTTGGATCTGGTCGGATCGACTCACTATTCGATTCAATGAAGTAAAGTCAGACAGATTAGGTACAAATGGTCACAAAAGAACAATCAGAAAGACTGTTCACGCACTACACAGCTAGCGCCACACCGGCGCCCGCCGGGGTGAGAGGGAGACAGAGAGGCAGACCTGCAGTACCTGCGGCCGACGGCGTCGCTTCGGCGAGGCGCTGTGCGCGGGCGCGCGGGGCGCATGCGCGTGCGCAAGCGCTTCGAATCTTCCGTTCCTCTCGCGCGGCTGGAACGTATAAGAGGATTTATTCATTTACCGCAGATTAATTACCCATTTAATCATTCAAAGAAATACATGAGCTGTTCATTTCCTCATCTGCATGTAGGTTTACCAACTTTTTTTTCTATTAAAGATGGTATTTTATAAGCTGTTACCGCTAAAAATATAGTAGATAGCAAAAACAAAAAAAATATAGTATGTGGTTAAAATATGTATTTTTTATATGAATATATTTTGCTGCTCTGCGCCTTAATAATTAAATTTTAATTTTTAAGCAAGCATTCATATGCTTGATGGCAGTCCAAATTTAAGTGGAAAAACACCATTAATTCTGCTTTTATTAAATTCAAACTGGCCCTGTTACGCTCATCTCTCCATTTCGTCTTCATGGCAGAAAATATTATGCGCTTTGTGAATGCTGATGTTGCAGGAATTGAAAGTAGAAATGATACATTTTCTTTAAATATTAGGTAGGTCTGAATTATTTAAGAGAAGAACTTCTTGCCATTTTTCAACAGTTGATTTAGTAGAAAATTTTTGCTCAAAAAGTACCTACAATATCCAAGATTTTGTTCGTTTGATTGATTTCTGAGTAACAAATTGTTAAAATTAATTTTTCAGTTTCTCAGCAATTTCTAATTTTAGAGCGGAGCGGGCTTTAAAAAAAGATTAAGGCTGCATTCCGCTTTACGCTAAATATATTAGTTTCATACTATATATTTTTTTTTGCAGGGCCTCGACGCGTATCAAGTCGAGCTACTTTGATAGGTATTTGTTTGTGTTGCAAGCATCGTCTAAGTCTAAAATCTGCAGAAGACCACATAATAAAACCATACATTATGAGAGCTTTACTAATAAATAGCGGACCAATCTGCAGCGTCGCACGCGTAATTTTTCAATAAAAAACATTACCCTCCTGCGCAGTTGGGCAAAAAGTAGCCTTTGTCACCCGGGGATAGTGTAGCTTCCCAACAGCGAAATAATTTTTTAAATCGGTCCAGTAGTTTCGGAGCCTATTCAATATAAACAAACAAATAAACAAATCTTTCCTCTTTATAATATTAGTATACCTACCTATAGATATTCTCAACATGTTAGTCCATGTAATGATGACCGACAAGAATAATGCCAAGATCCTTCAATACCGTCACTCTGTTTAGGTAGGTAATGGAGCATCGCAAAGGTATAGGTTATATAGGTAGACTAGAGGTCGCGTGTTTTTCTGTTTGTAGAAGAAGCAATCAAAGAGGATATCGAAGTGAAAGAAGCAACCAAACAGGATATCGAAGAAAAATGCAATCAAAGAGGATATCGAAGATGGCAAAGCAATCAAAGAGGTTATTAAAGTGGACGAATCTATCAAAGAGGACATCGAAGTAGGAGAAGCAATCAAGGAGGATATCGAAGTGGAAGAAGCAATCATCAAAGAGGATATCAAAATGGAAAAAAGCATTCAAAGAGGATATCCAAGTGGCAAAAACAATCATACAGGATATTGAATTTGAAAAAGCATTTAATGAGGATTACGAAAAGAGATAAGCATTCAAAATGTATGTCAAGGTCGATGATGGATGACAATCAAAAAACGATTCCACCAAAACTTTGTACTACCGTTTTGTAAAAGTTTACTATGCCTATTTGCTTCCGTTTAGAAGATACGAGCGATTAAAGTTTTTTAAGAAAAATCATAATTTTGTTAAGAGGATATCGTAGTCGAAGAAGAAATCAACGAAGATATCGAAGCGGAAGAATCTATCAAATAAGATACCGAAGTTAACGAAGCAATCGAATAGGATATTAAATTTAAAAAAAGCAATCAAAGAGGATATCGAAGTGGAAGAAGCAATCAAAGAGGTTATCAAAGTGGAAGAATCTATCAAAGAGGATATTAAAATGGAAAAAGCAATCAAAGAGGATATCGAAGTAGGAGAAGCAATTAAGGAGGATATCGAAGTGGAAGAAGCAATCATCAAAGAGGATATCAAAATGGAAAAGCATTCAAAGAGGATATCCAAGTGGAAATAGCAGTCAAAAAGGATATCATTGGGAAAGATACAATCAAAAAGGATATCCAAGTAGAAAACGCGATTAAAGAGGATACCCAAATGGATGAAGCAGCAATCAAAGAGGTTATATAAATGGAAGAAGCAATTAAAGGAGATATCCAAGTGGAAGCAGAAATTAAAGAGGGTATCGAAATGGAAGAAGTAATCAAAGAGGCCATCAAAGTGGAAGACGCAATCAAAGACGATATATGTGAAATTGATAACATTGATATTTTTGGTGAAGTTAATTGAACGAGCGAAGCGAGATCTCTGAAACAACTTGGGCAAATCAGCGTTATATATATGTATTTTTGTTTATCCGAGGATAACTTTCGAAGCGTTGATACGATCATCGTGAAATTTGATACAAAGCCAAATAACATCAACTCTCGTTACATGTAATTTAGATGAAACTGTAGGTCAAGTAATGTGGTTGTTTATTTCGTGGCACTATTTTGTTAGTCAAAGATTACGAATAATAAGTAATATTATTGTTTTTATGGGGGACTCGCGAGATCTCAGTTCGGGGCAAACCACTAGTACCTATAGTTACATTTTGGCAAGCTGAAGTAGAGTTTATTGCTATTAAGTATTTGGCATTTATTTATTAAATGCAACCTACAATATAGTTTCTTAAAATTAAGAAGGTAGGTACTTAATATAAGTCTTATTTCTAAGGCCCGGCGCCCATTATCGGCATCGGCAAGGAAAAGGATCCTTCGGCATCCTACATGCAAGCGCACACTATCAGCAATTATGCTTTGACATGCTGCAACGTTCTTAGGGATGATGAAGCGTCCTTAAGGATGCCGCACCGTCCTGTAGCTTGCCGAAGCGTCTCAATATCGTATTTCTCATCATAACAGTCTCAAAGTTGTTACAAGCTAGTTGTCTGAATTGTATTTAATATGGTGGACTGGGATCTAGTGTTCATAGCAACTCTTGCTGAAGAAGAAGAGAAATCTAATCAATCAAGAAGATTTTGGGTGAACAACCTTTGGAAGCAACGATATATGTCCGGTGAATTCAACAATTTATTCAATGAATTGCGTTATGAATTTTATGATTATTATAGAATGAGTTATGAAAATTTTGAAAGTCTGGTTCATTTGCTTCGACCTTACATGGAGAAAAAACAATCAAGATTTCGCTCACCTATACCTGTTGAAGAAAGATTGTCTGTGTGCTTGAGGTGAGTAATAAAAAATACTTTAAAATAAAATAAGTTTAATCATATTTATTATTTTTTAATTCACATATACTCGTACAGGTATGATTCGAATGGTGACTTCAGATCGCAGACTGCATTACTATTTCGTCTGAATCTATATTTCTTGCTGCGCCGGTCATAGGACTGTCGTCGTGGAGCGATTGTTGTTGACATTCGAATCATATCTTTATTTTTAATCACATTAGCTTTGCTGCAGGTAAAAAATAAATTGTTAAAAAAAAATTACTAATTCTGGTAATCATTGGTTTCAATATTCTGGTAATCACTGGTTTCAATGTTTTCAGTCTTCTCAAGCTACAAGCTTATATAGGCAGTTAATTGTTTGTGCGCTCACAGTTGACTTACCTACCTTCTTTTAATACATTTGTCAAAAGCAAAAATGGGACGCAAGAAGAAAAATGTGGTCTATAGACACTTTGGTATAAATGAAAACAATACCTCAACTTGCTTAGTGCCAGAGTGTGGTAAAATTTTAAAGGTATGTACCTATTTATATTTAAATAGAGATAGTACCTATTACCTATGGCTGCTTTTATTTAATTTCGATGGAGATTTGATATACTTAGATGTTTCGTATAGTTATATTCATGTCGATTCTAAAAAAAACAATACTCTTAAATTTTTTAAGTTAATGCTACATAAAATATCCCAGCTCAAGGTCAACGTGTTAAGTTTGATTTAATAATTAATTCCTAAAAACATTGTTTCTTCACAGTCAACACATGGATACGTAAGATAACCTCTTATAATCTACCTACATAAAGAACAAATTGGCTCGGAAACACATACACATTTACTGCCTTGTCGTAGAAAACCTCGGTGTTCGTTCATGGTAGAACATGACTTTATAACGTTAATTTGTAATAGGTATTTTATTGATTGGTAAAACGGCTTCTCCTGACGGTTCTCCTGAATGGTAGCCTATCTATCTAACACAATATAGGTAGGTAAGTAGCTATTGATACGCTCAGAAGAAGTAATCTATAAAGCCAGATATCAACCGATTAGAAAAAAATATTTTTAAGTAACTACATATTTGAAAGGATATACTTTCAGATTACTTAGTTCCATAAAAAAATTATCAAAATCGGTTTAGTATGTAGTTTGGTTTTAAATCAAAATAACTAGTTTCGATTTTATGTTTTCTGAAGTCAGCTATATTTTCGCTACTTGTATTTTATCACATTATTATAATAAATGCGAAAGTTTGGATGTTTGTTTATTTACTTGTTTGTTTGTAACCCTAGAATATTATATACTCATACGTCTGGAGCTATCCATGTTGAGTCCATGCTGCTGTCGTCGAGGAACTGTAAAAGCAGGTCATCGGTTGTGGAGCGCTGGCACGGCAGCGGCGGCGCGACCACGCCGCCTTGTTTTGCGCGCCGCAACGGCGCGAGCGGCGCGGGAGCCGTCAGCAGGGCGTTGTCACCATCGAGCTCGGGCGGCTCGCGTCGCGCGGTTGTCGTGGCGGCGGCCTGAGCTGCGCTCTCGGGCGGCTCGCGCGTCAGCTTCTGGATGTTGTCAGTGTTGCCCTGCATGCCGAGAATGGTGTCTTGCAGCCGCTCCTGAAGGCGAGAAAATGCGAAAGCGTCACCGTCGGAGGAGGCGGATGCGGACGTCCTGCACTACGAGTAGGTACCTTTTCGTTTCTCAGCTCGAGGATGATCGCCATCTGCCTCAGCAGCTTGTCCTTCTTGGTCAGCAGCTCGGCATCGCGCGCGCGCGTCTCCTCTTCGGCCTTGGCACGGGCGCGCGCGCACGCCTCGAGGTCAGCACGTGCGGCCTTTAGCGCGGCCTCCCCGCGCGCGCGCGCCTCCGCCTCCCCCGCCATTTCACTCATCAGCCGCACCACTCTGCTGGCGCGTGAGGCCAGCGCACGCTCAGCTTCCGCAGCCGCCACCCTGCGGGAAGAGACTCGGTGAGGTGCGTCGCGATGGATGCGAATCTAGCGTGAGTCGCTGCCAAACGTCACTTTTACCACACTTCGACTCTCGCGAGATTTGGGGCGTCACTCACCCAGCGGCTCTCTGCTGGTCATCGGCACGCGCCGCGTCGGACGCGCGCGCCTCGCGCTCCGCCTGCAGGCTCGCGGCGAGCTCGTCCGCGAGTGCCGCGCTCTCCCGCGCCTCCTGAAACATGATAAGCGGACGGTGAGTCCCGAGCCCGGCTCGAATGGCGTGAATTCGGTCGCTACGCTTACGCGATCTCTCCCCTCGATCTCCTCCCGCTGCGCCTCGTTCTTGGTGCTGACGGTTTCCAGCTTCCGTTCGAGATCGGCCGCTATGTTTTCCAGATTCTGAAAAGCGAACGCTTAGTGATCACTCTCTGCGAAGTGAACGTAGTAGACTGGGTGCTCGCACCCAGATTGTCAGTCGGATGTGACTCACCGTCACCGCGGCAATCAGCCGCGCTGTTTCCTCGCCCGCTCGGCGCGATCCTCGTGCGCCGCGAGTGCGTCTCTTAGTCGCGCTGTCTCCTCGGCCGCCCGCTTGGTACGGTCCTCGTGTGCCGCGTGCGCGTCTCTCAGGCATGCGGTCTCCTGGGCCTCTTGCTCGGCGCGCTTCTTGTGCGCCGTAAGTACGTCTCTCAGCGACGCGGTTTCCTCGGCCACTCGCTCGGCGCGCTTCTCGTGGACCGCATTAGCGTCCCTCAGCCGCGCGTTCTCCTCCGCCAGCGACGCGCGGTGCGCCTCCACCTTCGCCAGCGCCACGGCTCGCGCCTCCAGCCTGCGACACCGAAGGGAATTTATTTATTATTTATTTACATCACATAATGTGCGTGTATTGTGTATCTACTTTATTGGACTAGTCCTATGTCTAAATGTGTGGGTTTGAGGTTACAAATTATTTTTACACCAGCCAAATCCATGTTGTGCTAGACAAAGATGATTAGAGTGCTACAATCTTAGGAAAGGTTCTTACATAATGAATATAGAAGAGTTCCCAACGAGTCACACCCAATCGAAACAGTGTTACTCATTGGGATTTTTTTCAACATGTTACACTGTGACTCGTCTTCTTAAATAAATACACCTAATACCTAATAGTAAAAATACCTAAAAAAAACCTGCTGCAGTGATGTTAGTGAATACACGTGATACTTGGATGAAAACAGATGTATCTATTAACTTCTTTAGATATAATTTATTTTTTGAGCCCCCCCCCCCCCCCCCCTGGTGTTTGCACCGACTTACTCCGCCTGCAGGTCTATTAGAGCTCGCGCTGTGCGCTCCTCCTCGGCGCGAGAGTAGAACGCGCGGTGCGCTGCAACCACGCGCTGCTCGACGACGATCCCCTCCATCTGCAGAGGAAAGAACGCGGATGTAGGCGGGTTTCGCCCGAGGGTCGATTTCGGTACGGAGCGGACGGGCTTGGCACTCACCTCCCGCAGCGCGGCGTCGGAACACGCGGTGCGCTTGGTCAGCTCGGCGCATCGCGTACGCTCCTCGTCAGCACGCTTCCTGGCGGCGTGCATCTGCGCCCGCGCGGTGTCACAAGCCGCCTCGGCGACGCGCCGCGCCGACTCCGCCACGGCTGCCAGCTGCGCGCCCTGCTCCGCGCTCAGACGAACTAAAACAATCGGTGAGTGAGGGTGAGCGCGGCGGAGCGGAGGACGCGCGCTCTCACTCTGATGGTGTAGGTACTCACGGTGGTCGTTGTCGGCGGCGGCGCTCGCCATCGCGGCGGCATGTTGCGCGCGCGCGACGCTCACGCGGTGCGCGGCTGCGTCGTAGGAGGCAACTAGCGCGGCGCGGGCAGCGGCGGCGCGCTGCAGCGAACCACGCATGCTGGCCGCGTGCTCCTCGAACGCTTTGCAGATGTCGCGCGTGCCCGCCAGTCGATTGAGGGTCTCGGGGCGCAGGCGCAGCTCGTCCTGGTAGCGTGTGGAGAGCGCCTTGTGCTGCATAGCTGCACGTTATTATGAAAGTAACCAGAAAAATAAACGCGTTTTATGGCGGGTTCCCATATCCGTCGGTAACCGACTACGATTCGCATCTCTTTCAAAAAGTGTTTTTTTTTATTAATGATAGCCAAGCGCTTGACCACTACCTCACCTGATGGTAAGTGAAGGTGTGATCGAAGATGGAGCACGCTTGCCTAGAAAGAACCTATTCACTCTGGACTTGAAGACTCCAAGATTATACTGGTTTGGAAAAACATACGCCAGAAGTGAGTTCCACTCCTCACTTGTGCTAACAAGAAAAGTTGAAGCAAATCGTTTGGTACGGCAAGGTGGTATGCCGACCAGGTTTGGGTGGTACTTCTCGGTTCGTCTGCTTGTCCGGTGGTGGAAGGGGGAAGGAGGGATAAGGTCATGAAGATCTTGCGCACATTCACCAAAATGTATCTTGTAAAAAACTGAAAGTCTGGCTACTCGGCGTCTGTGCTCTAGACTTTGTAAATTGGCTTCCACTAGTGAGTCATCACTACTGATCGGCGTAGGTAGTGCTATTCACGGGAATTAGTGACCGGTAACTTAATTTGGATATGCCTTCTAAATCCCGGGAAATATATTTTTATTTTATTTAACAGGGTAAATAACCTGTTAAATAAACTATTCAACTTTATGCAAATACATGTTGTATTGGTCACTACAGTCATCTCTTTCCCTCACGCTTTTGTAGCTTATCGCGGGTGAGGTGAGGACTCTGTTTCACTATACGCACACATTTACATTGACATTAATATTTTATCAACATTTTAACGTCATTTCGATCGACATTCAGATAAATATTCCCGTGAATCGAGGAATAAATCCCGGGGCATATCCATATTAACTTATCATTCAGGTGCATTGACCCAAAATAGCACTACCTACGCCGATCCCTAGTCATCACCTATGAGTCTAGCAGCACGTCGCTCAATCGATTCAAGGGCTTCATGCTGATACTTGGCTGAGCCATCCCAGAGATGACAGCAGTACTCCATACATGAGCGGACTTGTGCTTTGTAGAGACTGAGCAGCTGTCCCGGTGAGAAGTACCGCCGAACCTTAGCTAGGATGCCCAGCTTCATAGCAGCAATTTCGGCCCTAGATTCAATGTGCGAGCCGAAGTTCAGGTTGGACGTGAGCTCAACGCCCAACAAGCTCAGACTTTCAGAAATTACGAGTAGGATATCACAAAAGGTGGGAACGGGATGAAAAGGAGACCATTTTGCGGAAAACACACACGCCTGAGTTTTGGAGGCGTTGAACCTGACCAGATTTGCGTCACTCCAGTCAGACACAAACTTCAGGTCAAGGTTCAAACATTCCACCATATCTGTACGTAGATTGCGGATTTCGTCAGCACTTGCACGCGGACTAGAGAAATACCTTTCAACAACTGTACTGTCATCCGCATACCCATAGATACCGGGTTTCAACAGATCATTGATGTGCAGAAGAAATAGAGTTGCTGAAAGGACAGACCCTTGAGGTACCCCGGCATTGATAGCCAATAGATCAGACGAGCATCCACCAATGACTACTCGAATTGATCGTTCCCTCAAGAGATCAGTTATCCACATTAGCAGGTTAGACGACAATCCGTACGAGGAAAGCTTGCTAATGAGACCGTTGTGTCAAACTCTATCGAAAGCTTTTGAGATGTCGAGCGAAACTGCAAGAGTTTCCCCGTGCCTTTTGATGGCTTCACTCCAGATGTGAGTAGCATACACTAGAAGATCTCCAGTGGATCGTTGCGACTAAAGCCGTACTGTCAATCACTAAGGATGTCGTTATCTTCTAGGTATGAAAGGAGTTTACAGTTAAGGATACGCTCCATTGTTTTGCAAAGAATGGAGGTGATAGAGATTGGCCGGTGGTTAGTGGAGTCAGCTCTACTACCTTTTTTCGGAACCGGTTGGAAATTTGCAAGCTTCAAGGGTGTTGGTACTTTACCGGTATCTAAAGAGAGGCGAAACAGGCGTGTAAGCACAGGAGACAGCTCAGGTGCGCACCTCTTAAGCACCACTGCAGGTATTCCATCGGGACCACTGGCTTTATTCACATCATGCGATAGCAGCACTTTGAGTACCTCCTTTTGCTTAATACGGACTTCAGGCATAACTGCCTCACAGCAGGGAAGCGAAGGAGGTATCTCATTAGTGGTAGCGAGACGTCAAGACTCTGCAAAGAGAGATGCAAACAAGTTTGCCTGTTGTTCAGGCGTGTGGGCCAGCGATCCGTCTGGCTTTAACAGGGGCGGCAAAGAAGGGCGACAAAAGTTCGCTTCAACCGACTTAGCTAGAGACCAGAACGCTTTGCTTCCCGGTGGATATGAAGTAAGCTTGGTCCCTATTTTTCTAATATGATTGAAGCGAGCCATCTTAAGCACCCTTTTGCAAGACCTTGCAGCCCTGTTGAATGCTTGCTTCTTAGACCCTACATCTGTAGCCTTGTTGTTACGAGCTGTTACCCAGACAAGATATGCATCATGTTTCTGTGCATTAGCACATCGACATTCAGCATCAAACCAGGTGTCTATTTTTGAAGAAAGTGGTTACTCAGAATATGGGATATAATATTCCATAGCCTGACACACCACTTCCGCCACGGCGTTCGCACAAGATGTAGAGTCGTCTGAAGCGAAATACAGAGGCTGCCAGGGATATGATGCGAAAAAGTGTCGCATCTCGTCCCAGTCTGCTGATTTGTACTTCCACACCCGCCGACTGCCGCTGGGGCTGGGGCCAGCTGGGGAGTGTGATGAAACGGACTTCACCAGACAATGATCAGAACTACCTAAAGGTGATGAAACTGATACATTGTAGCGTTCTGGATCAGTCGTCAGCAGGAGGTGAAGGCAGTTGGCAGTATGGGTCTCAACATCAGGCACCCTAGTTGCCTCGCTTACCAGCTGACAGAGGTTGAACGTGAGGGAAAATTTTCGTACCTCTCTTCCAGCGTGGTCGGTGTTTCGGTATGGGTAGAGCCGTTCCTGGTGATGGGCATTAAAATCCCCCAAAACCACCAATTGAGCGCTAGGAATTGTTGCTGAGCCCTGTCGGTCGTCTCGCTCAGATACTGGAAGAGGCTAGATGTTTTTTGGTCTCCGCTGTGCGATCGATAGACACTGGCGTAGAGAATTTTCTCAGTTCCAGTGTCGACCATAACCCAGATGCAAGAAAATTTGGAGTCCTCAAGACCAAGAAGACGAAGGAAGCAGATATCTTCGCGAGCATACATGCAGACACCAGCACGTTGCTTAAACTTGTGTTCAAGCACGTATCCAGGGTACGCAATGTATGCCGCGTCAGATTGACATTTGATCTGAGTCTCCGTAAGGAATAGCAGGTGAGGTTTAGCAGTTTCGAGGTGGTGGTGGACTGTAGCGATATTTTAGTGGAGTCCTCGGATATTGGTGAGGTGCACTTGAAGAGAGAGGACGTGCTTCCGCTGTTTAACGTTTCTGCTATTTCTTTGTCTTTTCATGGAGTTGAGTGTAGTTGGTGAGGAGTACGGCAGTAGGGCGCGGCACTGTTCTAGAGACCCTGGGACAACCGGCACGAAGCTGCACCTCAGGGGTACTAGGGGGGGAGACTGCGGGGACGCCCGAACCCCCCCGGGAGTGGCCATCGGGTCCTCTCATCCGGTCGCCAACCGGCACGATGGAGCACTCCGGGATTTTTCGCGAGGCGCTGGGGCAGCCTTTCACAAGTGGCTAGCTCGCTACTTGGGCCCCCTACAACCTGCGGTCGGCCAGCGGAGAACCGTGCTTCGGATCCCGCTACCCTCCGCGACCAGTCTCCCGGCACAGCTGAACGTCGGTTCGTCCCAATCCGGCCCGACATTGCAATGCATGAACTGTCCTGACCCGTACTCACTCGGTTCATGGCTGCACCGAACAACGCACCGGAACACGACCAGGTCGTTTGGCGGCGTGGTTTTGTTCGGTGGGCGGTGACAAGCCACGGCCGAAGCATACCACCAGAAAAAAAAATGCTCTTTTGGCACTACCCAGGGGGCACGTGTAGGGATTCTACGATTTACCACCTACGGACGCGAGCTGTCAGACCCCCCAAAAAATCAGTGTCAAAGTTTGGCACTGGTTTGACACTTTTTCAAGGAGAAACGAGTCGTAGCTGGTTATCGACGGAGATAGGAACCCACAATTAGTAATGAATTACCACGTGATCGGGAAACGAAATGATCTGTTGTCGACTTTTTTTCGACGACGATTTTTCCCATACAACAGTATCATTTTTATTTGTTCGTATATTGACTAGTTGATTTTTGAAGTAAAACTTCTTTACGCACGCTTGACTTGGGGAGTAAGCTGGTGAATGCGTTACGAAAAGTGCGAACGGAAGTTGAGAGGGAGATATAAGTTAGTGAAGATAGAAAGAGAGAGAGTTACGTTTCGAAGGGGAGCGGGGGCATAGTGGAAGGGGGGGGGGGGGGGGGGCAAAGCGAAAAATTTGATTTTACTAACACTCTTTCACCCAACGGCACTCGCGCCTCACGCAAGCCTAGCGCACGGCCGACCGAGGTCATTGACCAAAATCAGTCCGGCTAGCGCCACCTAGCGGGCTACACGGCTGCGCGATATGTATCGAGTGAATTTTTTACGAAATTCATGGATTTTGGAGGCTGGATATTATTGGGAAAAGTGAGTAGTGACGGTGTATTTATTATTTGAATCTAACATCTGTTTATCCTAGTTCACTTTGACATTTTGTAAGTACATTAAAAAAAATTAAATACTTTTTAAGTTATCAATTGAAAATTATATTATTATCAAAAAGGCAAAGTGGAAAAAATTACAAAGGGGTAAAGTGAAATGATTTCCACTTTGCCCGACAGTTGATTTGATATGTCATATTAAAAAGGCATTTAATTTGAATTTAGAGATGGTTCATTATTATAAAAGCAAAACAAACAACGCCAGGACAAAAGAGCAAATGAGGAGAGCGATGGAGGATGCGAGACTTACTACGATTAGTTCGGCATCAAAAAAACATGGTATACCAATTGAAACTCTTCATCGTCATTTAAAGTCTGGTGATGCATCGAAGAAGCTTGGAAGGTTTCGTCCGAACGAAGGGCTCATGAACTTTGCGGAGAGATTGAAGGCAGTCGTTTCTTTTGTGTTAAATGTAGAAACTACAGCATTTTCTATGTGAATGTCAAATATGTGGCTTTTTATACCTTGTTTAAAATTTTATTTCACTTTACCTCAAAATGATGTGGGCGAAGTGGAAACTATGTGATTTTAAAAATAGTTCTTTAATACCAAATACTTAAGTTAATTATATTACAGGCATCAAACTCTTAGATCGAGTTCCAAACGTCGAGATCCGTAGAAGAACGAAGGTTCTGACGTTGGGAATCGAGTTATGGAGCTCAAATGGTCTTGAGCGGGACACTTGGCAAGACGTGATGATGATAGGTGGAGCAGGGTAGCAACTGAATGGTGGCCGAGGAATGGCTGTAGAAGCGTAGGACGTCCGGCAGCGAGATGGGTGGACGACATCGTTAGAGTCGCGGGCCGTCAATGGGTGAGACTAACGCAGGATCGTGGCGGATGGCACAAACTTGGGGAGGCCTATACCCAGCAGGGGGTGAAGTCGGGCTGTGGATTATGATGATGAAGTTAATTATATTAGTTAATTTAATTAACCTCTTTAGAATAATACTGAAATAGGGGAGAAACAAGCGAAATAAATACCTTTTTCGCTTTGCCACTTTACCCTTGTGATAAGGGCAAAGCGGAAAATTATTGATTATAAAAAAAGTTGTTTAATACCAAAAAAGTTAATTATTCGTTAAAAATATTTAGAGCTATCTAAAATATAAAACTTGTAGTACCATTACGATTAAAACTAGTCTTTATAACGTATCTATTATATTATTATTTTTTCGATTGAAGTTAAGTATTCCACTATGACCCCCTTCCCCTATATTACTGTAGGAGCAAGAGCATTTTCTTTCTCTCTTACCTACTCTCATAGCCAGTGCATGGCATACTTATATATATATATATATATATATATCACAGGCAGTACATAGTTCGTTTGATTATTTTTCGTAATTTAATTTCGATCTTGAACAATATAAATTAATATTTTGAAAAAGAAGTTTTACTTCAGTCGTGTAGTCTAAAGCACACTCTTTTTTTTTGTTTGTTGCTATTTCGTCAGAAGTATGTCGAGAACATCACAAAAAAAAGGAAGCGATAACACCATTTGAGAGCAGAAAAGGAAAAAAAAGGAAAAGAAAGAGAGAAAAGAAAGAAGAAAAAGAAGACTAACGAAATAAGCTCCAAAAGCTGTTTTGCAATGAAGCGAATGTTCTGAAGCGACGTCAAGGAGGACTAAGAAAAAAATATAGGACGTGTTGACAGTATCCGCTCGTTCCATCTCAAATGTAACTACAGAGATGTGTAAGAAACCTTATGCTGGAGCGGAACTATCAATCTCATCATACACATGTCCATTTTGCTAAACGGGCGAAACAGAAAATTCATTTGATTGATTATTTTAATTTACTAGTTGGTTGATTTTTTATTAATAAAGTACTCGACACCTAATTTCGACTTTAATATTATAGGGATAAAGTTTATTTTTCAGTGGTTTTCAATGATCGTAAACTGGCGAAAACTAGTGAACGTAAAGTGACGAAAAGTGATCGTAAGGTAAAAAAGACCCGGAACCTTTGGGTATGCAGATGATAGCACAGTAGTGGAGAGCTATACCTACATCTAGTGCACGAACCAATGGAACTCAGATTCAGTCACTCAGGGAGGCCATGGTCGAGCGTTTGTCCTTGAAGACATTCTCCGACTGAGGCGATGCCAATCTGGTCAAGTTCAATGCGAATAAGACCCGGGCGTGTCTGTTTCCCGCAATTCGAAGTCAATTTAATCTGACTCGAAAGCTCAGTTGGCTGCTAAAAAGCTTAGTATACCTACTCGCAAAGGTGAGGCACTACTTCATACCGGGACAGTTGCTCAACTTCTACCAAGCGAAAGTTCGATCGTGTTTGGAGTATTGCTCTCACCTCTGGGACGGATCAGCAAAGTACCAACTTGAGGCTCTGGAATCAATTGAGAGAAGAGCCAAGAAGCTCATATGCAACGATGAGCTAGTTGATGCAAGGCTCCACAGCCTGGAGCATCTACGAAAGATTGCTAGCATCTCGGTTTTTTATGGGTACGTTTCGGGGAGTGTGCGGCGGCACTTTTCAACCTGATCCCACCATCTCCATTCTATCAACGGACAACCAGACGCTCTGCGGTGCGCCACCGCTATATGGTAGAAATACCTCCCTTTCGCACAAAGCGGTTCTCTTCGACCTTTATTATGCGCACCGCCAGAGTGGAACGCCTTGCCAGAGTCTGTGTTTCCTAATAGCTACAACCTGGGTGTCTTTAAGTCGCTAGTGAATAGGTTTCTTCTATGCAAGCGTGTACCATCGCAGACTGTATCATCGCTTACCATCAGCCGAGATCGCGGACAAACGCATTATAATGTATAAAAAAATAAATAAAAATAAACCAAAAAAAAAACGCACAATTCGATAATTTGTGATTTAATAACCTATATGATATATAAAAACTGTAATAAATACGTTAATTATACAGTTTGAAGGTTTTTTTATCAGCTAAGCCGTTACCTACTATACCTATAACATTTCGGCCGATTCACCCTACATAACAATAAAGAAAATAAATTACGTAATTAATTATTAAGTAAATTATTGTAGCATTTTTGTGAGTTGGAGCAATTTCAATTACCTACAAGCTTTTCTATCCTCTAAATAATCATCTTATTTGTTAGTGTAATCTAGTATAGTAGGTACGTATCTATTAACTTAGACATAGGACATAGGTATTTGCAACAAATATTTGATTTAAGTTTTGGTTTTTAGGGTTCCGCACACAAAGTGTAAAACGGGACCCTATTACTAAGACTCCGCTGTCTGTCTGTCTGTCCGTCTGTCACTAGGCTGTATCTCATAAACCGTGATAGTTAGACAGTTGAAATTTTCACAGATGATGTATTTCTGTTCCCGCTATAACAACAAATACAATAAAAACAGAATAAAATAAATATTTAAGGGGGCTCCCATACAACAAACTTGATTTTTGTGCTCGATATTGATAACGCTAACAGGTAGACGCTTGAAATATTCACAGAATATTAAGTTATATATTCACTTAAAAATAAAGAATTAAATTAAAATAAAACAAATATTTAAGGAGGGCTCCCATACAACAAACGTGATTTTTTTTGCCGTTTTTATAGATAATGGTACGGAACCCTTCGCGCGCGAGTCTGACTCGCACTTGGCCGATTTTTATAACATTATCCGCATTTAGGCCTATCTCCTTTTACATTACGTCATCCTGACAGGGTATCTCGATAATCACTTTCGAATTTATAATTATTATTAGTATTGCATAGGTATGCACCTACTCACTGGTAATGGTACTATTGAGTACCTATTGATTGAGGTAGCAAGCAGAAAACATTATCCATCCCTTATATAGATGCTGGTTATAAGTAAACAGAAATACATAATACATAACGACTTGCCTTGAGCTTTATATTTTTTTTAGACTCGCGAATAATCTTCTCTTAATATTTCGTCACTGTTCTAAGTGACGTAACCGACATTTTGGTGTAACTGACATTTGTAATGTTACTTTTATCTACTTTTGAAGACGAACCGATCTGTCTAATCGGCGTATCTGTATTTTCTACCTATGTCTAGATGTATGTTTGACGTATCTACATATCTTAAAATTATAAATCATTCGAAGTGTCGTACACTTACGACTTTTAGCAATAGTTTCTATTATGTCGGTTACGTCACTTAGTTAGAACAGCGACAATTTGAGTCTCAGTGCTCATACTTTTTCTGCTTGCCACTTTATTAATATCGGTTAAATCCATTGACCTAGTTAATTTAAACAAATGCAGCAATGTTACAGCTTTACATTCATTTTATTATTACGTTTTTCCATCTAAACACAATGGCAGGGTTATTTATTTAATTATATTTGCAGCTCTTACCTCATATATAATGTAAAACAAAACAACAATTTGCAAAAGATAGCAGCCAAATTATTTCTTTCTAGATTTTTCTCTAAATCCCTTCCCGCCAATTTTATTTTCATTTGGTAAATTTGGTAATGGCGCTTTACATATACCACCTTGTTTTTTTTATATTCCCTTTTGGGCAGGCTAAAGACCTTGGACCATACCGCCTAGTCTGGGGTAGAATGTTTTTTCTTCCATTTTAGTTTTTATAGGTTGCATAATGACCTCATCGGTGAGCTCAGCATAGTACTCATACGGGTTGTTTTGTCGGGTCTCTATTTGTGAGGCATATGCGGTGGAGCACGGATTGACGTATAACTCTAAAAGGAGTGAAGTACTCGTATTCAAGAGTGGGAAGGTTAGACCGGTCCGTGTTCCACCGATCATACTGAATGGTGTGGCTCTGCGGGTGGTTAACTCATTTAAATACTTGGGTCATATTGTGACTGAAAGCCTTAGTGATGACGCAGATATTGAAAGGGAACGTAGGGCGCTGGCGGTACGGGGGAACATGATCGCTCGTAGGTTCACGCGATGCTCAAGAGAAGTTAAAATCACTCTGTTCAAGGCTTACTGCCAGTCCTTCTACTAGAGCAGCCTCTGGATTAACCACACTCGCCGTGCGGCCAGCGTTCTAAGGGTCCAATACAACAATATCTTTAGGATGCTGATGCGACTGCCTCGCTTTTGCAACGCATCGGCTATGTTCGCGGAGGCGCGCCCGGACGACTTTCATGCAGTCAAGCGCAAGAAAGTCGCTTCCCTATTCCAGCGCGTGCGAAGCAGTGGCAACGGCATCCTCCAGATGATTGCTTCACGTCTGGACTGCCCAATCCAAACCAAATGGATGCAAATTATGATGGGCTCCATTTAACTGACATTTTATTTTATAATTTTCATTTTCATTATGTACCTGTTAATTCAATTCAATCTAATTTCAAAACTTAATATGCATAATTTGACATTTTAATTTAATTTATTATTTCATTTTTATTTTATTTGTTATTTGTGATAATATTATGCCTATTTATTTTAATTGTTTAATATAGCTAAATTTTAATTTTCTTGTGTTAGTTTTTTAAGGATTATGTAATTTATGGATGTATTTTATCTGAATTAAATAAATTAATAAAAATAATATATGTTTAGGGTTCTGGACCAAAATTATGAAAACGAAACCCTTATGGTGCGACTTTGTACGTTCGTCTGTCCGTCTATCATAGCTGATTATTTCAGCAACTACTGAACCTATCGGCTTGAAATTTTGAATAGTTAATAGGGCTTTACCTATGTATGTAATTGAAGATTCTAGAACCAGCATATTCAGATTTAATTATCTTTTGATTGTTTATTTGTGTATTTTAGATAGTCTTTTGTTTTAGTGAAATTGTGGTAGTTTTTGGCGCCATGAATAAGCTGAAAATTCGTACAATTTTCGAATATGAGTTCCTACGTGGAAATAATCTAACGTAACACCCAGATCACGTATACTCAAGACATCTTCAATGGGGCTACCATTATTGAAGTACATGGCAAAGGTTGGTTCATTTCTGCTAAATTGGATTAAAAAGTGGAAGCATTTAGATGCTTTGATTGAGATGATTAGATTGAGTGTCATTTTATTGTGGAGGCACCAATGGCTAATGTCATCAATATCAGTTTGAAGCGTAGATATGTCTTGTCCTGACTGAATAACCTTTTACAATTTTAAATCGTCTACAACCATTTTGAATCGAGAAGTGATATTATTGCAAAGGTCATTGATAAACACTAAGAAGAAAAGGGGCCCAAGGTGAGAACATTGCGGCACACCGGATAATACATATTTGGGAGCAGATTTATATGCACGGATCATTACAATTTGAGATCGGTTACGAAAATATGAATCACATTATTTATATCAAAAGCGAACCGCAAATGCCTGCATGGCCTAGTTTTTGTATGAGAGTACTATGATAGACCACATCGAATGCCTTTGAAAAAATCTGTATAGATGGCGTGTACTTCAAGTTTGTTTGCAAAGTTTGTTTTAATGTCGTTAGTGTAACTAAATAGATTCGAAGCAGTCGATCTGCCTGGTAGAAAACCGTGCTGTTGCGGAATGAAAAATGACTATAGGTGGTAATACAGTCGTTTTTGAACCATGGATTCAAAAAGTTTGCCGATAGCTTGCAAAATGGAAATAGGCCTGTAGTTTGCTACGTTGTCCTGGTCACCATTTTTATAGATTTGGGTTACGTGGGCTATTTTCCACAGAGACGGAAAGGTTCCAATAGAAAGAGATTTATTGAAGATGAAAAATAGAGGCTCGGATAGTCAGATTAAGTCGGGCCCGGGCCTTTGTTTGTGTACCTATATTTGATTTATTAGGTATTTCTATATATTTTTATATTTAACATAATATTACCCAAAATCATTTTATAATATTACATTGATCCTCTCGTCATGTTGTTTTATTTGTCACCCTGTTAAATTAGTAGGCGGATATCCTTGGTCCACTCAAAGAGGCTCTAACGGAAGAACAGCGCTGGGTAGCCAGTGCAACCCAGTACATGCTGAGTTGGAGCCTTTTTGTGACACACGTGCTTGCGATGAGACACTGCAATATTTTTTATTTATATTTAATGTTTATTATTTAAACTATTGTTAATTTGTTCTTATTGTTATGTTTCCTGTGTGTTTGTTATGTTCGTACTATTGGGGTTGTTACAAATAAATGTTTTTGATTTGATTTAATAAATATTTAAAATTTAGTTATTAGAAAAAATACAAATGAATGTGTTTGATATAAATTAATCACAACCATTTTACATACAGAAAATAATTGTTAGATATGTATAGGCGAGGCTTATGTTCAGCAGTGGAGCTCCTATGGCTGATGTAATGATGATGATGATTATCATCGGCCTTTTCGTCTCAGGTTTAGGCAACGTCTGGGGTCTGGACAATATTGTTTTGTCGTTAATCGTGCGGCTTCGCACGCGTTGTTTCTCAATAAAAAGTAGCCTATGTCCAATCCAGATCTATTATCGAAATATTATAAAAATAGAGCTAGCCGTTTAGTCGTGCAAACGTAATAAACAGACAGAGACAGAGCTATTTTCGAATTCATAACATTAGTATGGATTTTTGAAAACGAATAGTTACTTTTATTTGTAAACTGTTAACTGACGATTACTAATAGTATTTTTATTTATAGTGTTATCCGAACACATGCGGAAATTTCCAAGATTTTTTAAAATCGTCTCAAAAATTTCAAGCCTAGACGGGACTTGAACCCGCGACCTTCCTCTTGATACGAGGATGCACTACCATCTGTGCTACAAGGCAATTCACGTCTAGGTCGAAATCAGTGAGATCATTCAGAATTACGACTAAAGCGCCGTTAGCTCCATCTACAGGAAAACTTATATAGTTCTTTGTACCTGCTCAATGCCGAACGTTGCAGTTCAGTACATTGACAAGAGATGTCGCGTTGCTTATTTCAAATAGTATTTTTATTTATAGTGTTATCCCAACACATGCGGAAAATTCCAAGATTTTTTAAAATCATCTCAAAAATTTCAAGCCTAGACGGGACTTGAACCCGCGACCTTTTTCTTGATACGAGGATGCACTACCATCTGTGCTACAAGGCAGGCAACAAGTTGAGCGCCAGCGTTCTTTTTACATGACGCGACCTTAGGTATACATACCTAATGTTTTCTGTCACTATAGGTAGGTATTTATTTTCATCACGCGTGCTCTCTCAAAGCAGGTCATAGTTAACTCTAAAACTGCTTCGTTAATGAGATTTACCGTAAGTAAATTTGAAAATAGAACGAGGCTCATTAAGTCAATACATTCTTAACCTACAATTCTATCTTTGTTTCAAAATAGAAATGGACACAGTTCGGTTAAGAAAAACATAATTTAAAGTGAAGAAGAAATTTATTTAAATATGGCTTTTGCTAGCCAAAATAACTAACTAACTTGTTAACTACTAAAGATACCTACTCTGTGTTGACGAGTATTTTTAGTAGTTAAGTATGGAAAGAACAACAAACAGATAGTCGCCGTCGGTTCTTCTAGGACGCAGTTACTTCTCTACTTTTTCTTCGAGTTCCCCACGTGGCGCCGCTTGGTGCTGAAGAAGCGGCGGGGACGCGTCGTCAGCTGCGCCTCCAGCTGCGGCAGCGGCAGCGGCAGCAGAGGCGTGCCCGCGCACGCGCCCTCGCTCTCGCCTGCGCCCTTGCCCCTGATGCCCTCGGTCACTGCGCTCTGCGGACAGACATCGACAGCGGGCTGAGTACCTACCGGCACCGGCGCCTACATACTCGTAGACATTACTTTGTAGTTAGTTGGATCTGGTCGGATCGGCTCACTATTTGATTTAATGAAGTAAAGTCAGACAGATTAGGTAGAAATGGTCACAAAAGAACCATCAGAAAGACTGTTCACACACTACACACTACTACACGCCACACCGGCGCCCGCCGGGGTGAGAGAGGGAGACAGAGAGGCAGACCTGCAGTACCTGCGGCCGACGGCGTCGCTTCGGCGAGGAGCTGTGCGCGGGCGCGCGGGGCGCGTGCGCCAGCAGCGCTTCGAATATTCCGTTCCCCTCGCGCGGCTGGAACATATAAGAGGATTTATTCATTTACCGCAGATTAATTACCCCTTTAATCATTCAAATAAATACATGAGCTGTTCATTTCCTCATCTGCGTGAATAGTATCTGCTGTAACCAATTGTTTTTTCCAATGCTCTAAATAAATGTAATTTTGTTTATTTTAATTTTTTCTATTATTAACTGACATTTTGTTATATATATTTTAACATACCAATATAATGCCCTGTAATGAAATGGTGTACGAATGAATTCTGAATACTGATTTTGGTAAATTTGTGTGTAGGGGGAGATCCCGTAAGTCGGGAAGCCGTCCCTAAAGCCGGGCAGTGTTTGAGCGGCGCCGACGCCGGCCTCGGCTCGTAACAACTCGAGCTACTTTGATAATTGTTTGTGTTGCAAGCATTGTCTAAAATCTGCAGAAGACCTCATAATAAAACCGTACATTTATTATAAATTAAATAAATAAAAAGTCAGATATCAACCGATTAGGAAGAAAACATTTTATATTTGAAAATATATGCTTTCAGATTAAGTAGTTCCATAGAAATTTTATCAAAATCTGTCCAGTAGTTTGGTTTTAAATTAAAATACCTAACTAGTGTACTAGTGTTCAGTGCGAGGCGAGACGTTATTCGGAGCGGATCGCACTCACCCTTATGAAGGTTCACGAATTGAACCGAAACATTGTCAGTCGAAACACCGGTAAAACGGTACGTGATAAATCCCGTATTTATAATAATGATTGAAATCAATCACGAAAGTTTTCTAAGTAAAAATACCTAACTAGTTACGATTTTCTGTTTTTATCACACTACCTAATATTATAAATGCGAAAGTTTGGGTGTTTGTTTATTTATTCGTTGGTTTGTTACTCAATCATGTCGTAACGGCTGAACTGATTTCAATGAAATTTGGTATGTACCTACGTTGATTAAAACCTGAATAACCTAACACAAAGGCTACTTTTTATTGACAAACCACGCGTGCGCAGCCGCAAGCGGAAGCTAGTTGTAAATATTCGATAGTGCCCGGTACATTATATATATTTTAAAATCTTTCGTCCGTGGCTTCGCATGCGTCTTTTGTGACTTTTGTGGCCTATTCAACGATACCACACACGATGGGATGCGTGAGTAAAAATAAGAATCAGCCCCTACTTCTAGGTACCTACGTATCTACCCTAGAATATCATATACTCATACGTCTGGAGCTATCCATGTTGAGTCCATGCTGTTGTCGCTGAGAAACTGTAAAAGCAGGTCATCGATTGTGGAGCGCTGGCTCGGCAGCTGCGGCGCGAGCGGCACGGGAGCCGTCAGCAGCACGTTTTCACCATCCAGCTCGGGCGGCTCGCGGCGCGCGGTTGCCTCGGGGGCAGCCTGCGCTGCGCTCTCGGGCGGCTCGCGCATCAGCTTCTGGATGTTGTCGATGGTGCCCTGCATGTCGAGGATGGTGTCCTGCAGCCGCTTCTGAAGGCGAGAATGCGCGTCAGCGTAACCGTCGGAGGTGGTGGATGCGGAGGTCCCGCACTACGAGTAGGTACCTTTTCGCTTCTTAGCTCGAGGATGATCGCCATCTGCCTCAGCAGCTCGTCCTCCTTGGTAAGTAGCTCGGCATCGTGCGCGCGCGTCTCCTCTTCGGCCTTGGCACGGGCGCGCGCGCACGCCTCGAGGTCAGCACGTGCGGCCTTTAGCGCGGCCTCCCCGCGCGTGCGCGCCTCCGCCTCCCCCGCCACTTCACTCATCAGCCGCACCACCCTGCTGGCACGTGAGGCCAGCGCACGCTCAGCTTCCGCAGCTGCCGCCCTGCGGGAAGAGACTCGGTGAGGTGCGTCGCAATGGCTGCGAATCTAAGCGCGAGTCGCTGCCGAACGTCACTTTTACCGCATGACGACTCTCGCGAGATTTGGGGCGTCACTCACCCAGCGGCTCTCTGCTGGTTATCGGCGCGCGCCGCGTCGGCCGCGCGCGCCTCGCGCTCCGCCTGCAGGCTCGCGGCGAGCTCGTCTTGTGCGGCGCGCGTCTCCTCGTGCTCGCGTCGCGCCGCCTCCGCGAGCGCCGAGCTCTCCCGCGCCTCCTGAAACATGATAAGCGGCCGGTGAGTCCCGAGCCCGGCTCGAGTGCGTGAATACGGTCGCTGCGCTTACGCGATCTCTCCCCTCGATCTTCTCCCGCTGCGCCACGTTCCTGGTGCTGGCGGTTTCCAGCTTCCGTTCGAGATCGGCCGCTACGTTTTCCAGATTCTGAAAAGCGAACGGTTAGTGATCATTCTCTGCGAAGCAAATGTTGCGACTGGTTGCTCGTACCTCGATAGACAGTCAGATGTGCACGCACCGTCTTCGCGGCAATCAGCCGCGCTGTCTCCTCGGCCGCTCGTTTGGCGCGCTTCTCGTGCGCCGCGAGTGCATTTCTCAGCCGCGCTGTCTCCTCGGCCGTCCGCTCGGTGCACTCCTCCTGCGTCGCGAGTGCGTTTCTCAGCCGCGCAGTCTCCTCGGCCGCACATTCGGCGCGCTCCTCGTGCGCAGAGAGTGCGTTTCTCAGCCGCGCGGTCTCCTCGGCCGCACATTCGGCGCGCTCCTCGTGCGCAGAGAGTGCGTTTTTCAGCCGCGAGGTCTCCTCGGCTGACAGCTCGGCCCGCTCTACGTGCGCTGCGAGTACGTTTCTCAGCCGCGCGGTCTCCTTGGCCGCCCGCTCGGCGCGGTCCTCGTGTGCCGCGAGCGCGTCTCTCAGACGCGCGGTCTCCTGGGCCTCTCGCTCGGCGCGCCCCTTGTGCGCCGCAAGTGCATCCCTCAGCAACGCGGTCTCCTCGGCCACTCGCTCGGCGCGCTCCTCGTGAACTGCATTTGCGTCCCTCAGCCGCGCGGTCTCCTCGGCCAGCGACGCGCGGCGCGCCTCCGCCATCGCCAGCGCCGCTGCTCGTGCCTCCAGCCTGCGACACCGAAGGGAATTTATTTATATCACATCACATCATATGTGTGTGTATTGTGTATCTACTTTATTGGACATTAAATGTGTTGGCTTGCTTGCTTACACATTTTTTTACACCAGCCAAACCCATGTGGTGCTAGACGAAGATGGTTAGAGTGCTACAAAATCTTAGGAACGGTTCTTAGCCTAGTTCTTACATAATGGATGATTGGTTCTTACATATATATAAATATAGATGGGTTCCCAACGAGTCACACCCAATCGTGTCAGTGTTACTCATTGGGATTTTTTCTCCAACGTGTTACATTGTGACTCTTTTTCTAAAATAAATACTTAAGGGCCTTTAAGAAATAAACAGGGCGTCCCCCGGCTATGGAGGGAAAGTATCTTGAATATTGTAGATGGAACATTTTACTGAAAGAAGACGTTATTATAATTTAAAAAAGAATTTAAACTGCATTCATCGTTTTTTAAATAATTACACGGTTGAACCGGGAATTGAACCCACTACACGAGAAAAATATTACCCTGTATCTTTATCATACCTACCGATCGAAAGGCTTCATCATACCGATTATTTATCGCTAAATAACATAGTGTCAGAAATAAAAGGAAGACCAAGAATTTTAACATTATTAATTCAAAATTAATCAAATTAATTTATCAAATGCTCAAAATGAGTCTCATTCTATTGAATAAAGAGTCGCACTCTTTTAATTATTTTGCTCCCTGTCGATTTTTTAATAATGTTGTGGTGGATATTTAGAATAACACGTCTAAGTTTTACTTGTAGCTAGTGGACACTTTCATACTGGTTCTTGTAAACTACATTTTTTACATATCCCCATAAAAAATCTAACGGAGTTAGATCTGGGGATCTCAGCGGCCATCTTATTTGTCCATTTGTCCCGATCCAGGAAAGAAATTGTTCATTGAGATAGTTCCTTGTTCTGTGACTGTTATGAGCCGGAGCCCCATCTTTTTTTTTTTTTTTTTAAAAGAGTAACCAAAGTATATGAACTCCCGTTACCTGTAATTTAAATGAAACTGTAGGTCAAGTGAATTGGTTAATATTTCGTGGCACTATTTTGATAGTCAAATATTACAAATAATATTTTTTTGTTTTAATAATCTGAGACTCGCGAGATCTCAGTTCGGGGCGAACCACTAGTAATAAGAGAACCCACTTTGTGGACAGAAGTTAGGCATTCACGAGACAGACAGGTTTTTTTTATACATTATAGGCTTGCGTTTGACCACGATCTCGCCTGATGGTAAGCGATGATGCAGTCTACGATGGTACACGCTTGCCTAGAAGAAACCTATTCACTCGCGACTTAAAGATACCCAGGTTGTAGCTATCAGGAAGAACAGACTCTGGCAAGGCATTGCTCTCTTTGGCGGTGCGCATAATAAAGGTCGAAGAGAACCGCTTTGTGCGAATGGGTGGTATTTCTACCATATAGCGGTGGCGCACCGCAGAACGTCTGGTTGTCCGTTGATAGAAAGGAGATGGTGGGATAAGGTTGAAAAGTTCCGCCGCACACTCCCCGAAATGTACTCGATAAAAAACCGAGAGGCTAGCAACGTTTCTTCGATGCTCCAGGCTGAGGAGCCTTGCATCAACTAGCTCATCGTTGCCTATGAGCTTCTTGGCTCTTCTCTCAATTGATTCTAGAGCTTCAAGTTAGTACTTCGCTGATCCATCCCATAGAGGTGAGAACAGTACTCCAAACACGACTGGACTTGTCCCGGTGTGAAGTAGTGCCTTACCTTTGCGAGTATACTAAGCTTTTTAGCAGCCAACTGGGCTTTCCACTCAATGTAGAAGCCGAAATTGAGAGTTGGAGATAATGTGATACCAAGAACCTCGAGGTGGTCAGATATCGGCACGGATACATTTCGGAAAGTAGGAGTCAGAATAAATTGACTTCGTTTTGCGGAGAACAGACACGCCTGGGTCTTATTCGCATTGAACTTGCCCAGATGATAGCCAAGCGCTTGACCACTACCTCACCTGATGGTAAGTGAAGGTGTGATCGAAGATGGAGCACGCTTGCCCTTAAATAAACCAATTAACTCTGGACTTGCAAGACTCCAAGATTGATATTGATGTAAGATGAGAACCATCTCAGCAAGTCACCTCGAATGCCAATGAAGCAAAGTTTGGACATAAGCAGCTTGTGGTCGACGATCCTGTCGAAGGCTTTGCTGTAGTCGGTATAGACTACATCGACTTGTACTTGATATTCAAGGTACTTTCCGTCCATGTAGCATAGCCGTGGGACGCCCTGTACAGCTACTTAAAAACCTGCTGCAGTAATGTTAGTGCGTGATACACGTGATACTTGGATGAGAACCGATGTATCTAGTAACTTCTTTAGATATAATTTGTTTTTTGAGCTCCCCCCCCTCTGGCCTTGCTGTTCGCCCCGACTTACTCCTTCTGCAGGTCTCTTTGGTCTCGCGCTGCGCGCTCCTCCGCGGCGCGAGAGTCAAGTTCGCGGCGCGTTGCAACCGCGCGCAGCTCGACGACGGTCCGTTCCATCTGCGGAGGAACGGACGCGGATGTAGGCGGGTTTTTCCCGAGGGTCGATTTCGGTTCGGAGCGGACGGACTCGGCACTTACCTCCCGCAGCGCGGCGTCGGAGCTCGCGGCACGCTCGGCCAGCTCGGCGCATCGCACGCGCTCCTCGTCAGCACGAGCCGTGGCGTCGTGCATCTGCACCCGCACGGTATCGCAAGCCGCCTCGGCGCTGCGCCGCGCCGACTCGGCCACGGCCGCTAGCTGCGCGCCGTGCTCCGCGCTCAGACGAACTGAAACAATCGGTGAGTGAGGGTGAGCGCGGCGGAGCGGAGGACGCGCGCTCTCACTCTGATGGTGTAGGTACTCACGGCGGTCGTTGTCGGCGGCGGCGCTCCCCATCGCGGTGGCATGTTGCGCGTGCGCGGCGCTCACGCGGCGCACGGCTGCATCGTAGGAGGCAGCTAGCGCGGTGCGGGCGGCGGCGGCGCACTGCAGAGAGCCGCGCATGCTGGCCGCATGCTCCTCGAGCGCGTCGCAGATGTCGCGCGTGCCCGCCAGTCGATTGAGGGTCTCGGGGCGCTGGCGCAGCTCATCCTGGTAGCGTGTGGAGAGCGGCTCAAGTTCCATCTGCACGTCCAGCATGTTCTGCTGGAGTCGCTCGTGCTCTGCCTGCGCGCCCGACAGCCGCTCCTGCATCACCCAGTACGCCATGTCCTGCGCCACCTGTGGCGAACCACCTTCTGCGATGAATTAGGCGATCATATCTAGGTGCATCCGTTTAATAGTGCCTACCTAGGTACAAACCTACCTACACAATTAATAATGCACCTTTTATAGGTAGGTACCTCCTAACGTATCTGCCCGAGTGATAGATAACGCAAGACAAAATCGTTTCCTATTTATCGAATCAAAATGGTTTTGTATTAAAATCACAGGTCTCACTTTGAAACGTCAAATTTACTGTACAATTTTACCAGCCTTGTTTCTTGCCTTTCTTTCTTGGCTTGGTCGTGAAGGAACGGTCCTCCGCGATCAAGCCAGGAAAGAAAGGAAAGAAACAAGGCTGGTTATTCTTTTTAATGATCCTTTTAGAATACATAACAGAGAATATTAAATTATAATAATAATTATTATTAATTACGTCTAAATTATAGTAACATTTTGATCGAGTTGGAGCAATTTCAATACCAAGCTTTTCTATTATCTAAATAATCATCTTATTTGTTAGTGGTAATCTGGTTTAGTAGGTACGTATCTAATAACTTATCTGTGGTCTAATATAGTATACTGCTTTAAGACGTAGGTATTTGCAATAAATATTTGTCTTAAATTTTGGTTTTTATAACATTGTCCGCATGTAGACCATCTCCTTTTACATTACGTCATCCTGACAGGCAGGCTACTTTCGAATCTAAAATAATTATTATATAGTACGGAATCGGTGTGCACCTACTGACTAGGTAATGGTAGTACTATTGAGATAGCTAGAAGAAAATATTATCCATCCCATAGATGCTGGTTATAAGTAAAAAAAAAATACATAGAACATAACGACTTGCCTTGAGCTTTATAATTTTTGCAGACTCGCGAGACATCTTCTCTTTTAATTTTTGAGCATCAGTTTTGATTCTTTTTATGCTTGCCACTTTATTAATATCGGTTAAATCCATTTTCGTAATGTTGACTTACTTAATTTTAACAACAATTTGCAAAAGCTAGCAGCCTAATTAATTCTTTATAGATTTTTCTCTATATCCCTTCCCGCAAATTATTTATTTTCATTTGGTAATGGCGCTTCACGTATACCACCTTGTTTTTTTTAATACCATTTTGGGCAGGCTAAATACCTTAGACCATACCACCTAGTCTGGGGTAGAATGTTTTTTCTTCCGTTTTGGGGTAGAATGTTTTTAAAGGTTGCATATATTTTCAGGGTTCTGGAACAAAATGGTGAACTGGTGCGACTTTGTACGTTAGTCTGTCCGTCTATCACAGTTGATTATCTCAGCAACTACTGAACCTATCGGCTTGAAATTTGGAATAGTTATAACCTACTGAATCGTTTGCAAGCAAAAAAATTAAAATATTTTTTTACGTTGATGATCAAAATGGTGGGGGTTACCTATTTTGAAATTTTGACAAAATTTTAAACGAAAATTATACTTACCGAAGTCTGTCTAGAACAGTTTTTTTATATCTGTATTGTATCCGGTTCCTATAATCTACGGCTCATTTTCTGTGGAAGCTACGAGAAGCTAAAAGTTTTCTTGGTTTACCGGTTTAATATTTGATGATAAACCTATTAAGGTTCGGAACCCTCGCTGCGCGAGTTCTACTCGTACTTGACAGGTCTTATTTTTTTCTTGCGTCTGATATTAATTCCGCTAAGTGTAAAGTGCCCTTGGTAGGATTTTCTTCCAGTCTATTGTTCGTCAATTGGTAATGGTATTCTCGCCGTGTAGGTTGAATGGCACTTTTTATTTTATTTTTTTATGTTTTAGAGTGCAGCTACGTAATTAGCTGCAAGGTGACTCGTATGCGGGGAGGTCCATGAGCTCAGATATAATGCTAGGAAGAGTGAGTTCATGGTGTTTAGGGCTGGCCCCAAAGGTTATCAAAATGTGCCACCTATCAATATAGACGGAACTACTCTTGAGCGCATTACTAGATTAATATATCTGGGTTGGTCCCCGAGGACCTGAAGGACAATGACGATATAGAGATAGCGCAGGGCGTTGACCGTCCTATGTAATATGGTGGCTCGCAGGTTTGCTCGCAGTTCCAGGGAAGTAAAGATGACGCTTTTTAAAGCCTTCTGTCGTCACTATACACCGGCAGCCTGTGGGTAGCCTATACGCAGAGGACGTGCAACGCGCTGCGCGTGCAGTATCGATAACAATGGGTTTAGAGTGATGATGCGATTGCCACGTTTCTGCAGTGCATCAGATATGTTCAGTGAGGCACACACTGATGGCTTCCACGCCGTTATAAAAAGCGGTTTGCGTCGCTCTTATAACGCCTGCGTGGCAGTCCCAACATCATTCTAAGCACATTGGCGGACAGGTGGGTCCTTCGTTTCTGGGGTACTTGATAAGCCTTTATAAAGGGCGTTGACCCGGTCACTGATATTCTGCAAACATCCCTGATGCACTGCAGAAACTGAGAAGGACTATACCTAAATAATCGCTTTTGACCTGTCGTCGTCGTCTTCAAGGTTAGTCATACCCAATTACATTACCAAACCATTACAATGTAAACAAGAGTGAATGCATGGTCTTTCAGGCCAGGGGTCGCCAATATAGGTGACCGATACCATCAAATTGTATGGTACGCCGCTGAAGCGAGTTGACAAATTTAAATACATTGGATATTGGATAACCTCTGACCCGAAGAACGATGTAGACATTGAGAGGGAGCGTAGGGCGTTGTCTGTAAAAGCAAACATCATTGCCAAAAGGTTTGCTCGTTGCTCCACTGATGTAAAAATCTGCCTATTCCGAGCCTACTGTACTAGCTTCTACACGAGCAGACCGTGCTGCCCCGGTTCTGCAGCACGTCGGGGATGTTCGCCGAGGCGCGAGTGGACTGTTTCTACAGCAGTATGCGCAAGCGATGCACATCCCCGGGGCGCAGTATGCGGGCCAGCTCCAACGGTATACTGAAGGCGTTCTCAAACAGGTTCGTTGAGTATCTAAACCATTGTTGTATGGTACATGCGCAGTATCTACACTAGATACTCACATACTTACCGCATATTGTTCTGATATCATTTTGTTGATCGAGCGAGAAACGAGATCTCTAAATCAACTTGGACAAATCGGCTTTGTATGTATGTATGTATGGTTGTTTGTCCGAAGATAACTTTCGTAGCGTTGATCCGATCATTGTGAAATTTGACACATACTCGTAGGTAGGAAGTGATGGCACAATTTTGGTGTGACTAAATGAGCTAAAAATGTTGGGGGGGGGGGGGGGGGGGGGAGGGGAGTTATTGAGATATTGAGGTTCAAGAGGGGTAAAAAATGAAAAAGAGACTATTAGGTCACATGGGATGTCAAATGAAAGATCTTCATTAGTAAATTTAATTTTAGTAGTCTTTGTAGTTTCACAGGGTTCACTAGTGATCCCACAGTGCTGTAATTTGGTATCACAAATATAGGCAAAAGTCTAAAATCCATATTTTCCAGATGAAGATTAGAAAAACTACAATTTGTACCCCAAAAAAATGTATCCACAAACATGAACTCCCGTTACCTGTAATTTGAATGAAACTGTAGGTCAAGTTATTTGGTTATTTATTTCGTGGCAATATTTTGATAAGTAGTCAAAGATTAAAATAATATTTTTTTGTTTTAATCGGAGACTCGTGAGATTTCAGTTCGGGGCGAACCACTAGTTATTTAAATATGTATTGTTATGTCACACTTGTACTAACCGTTTGGCATGTTTAATTAATTTTTTGCTAACAAATACGGATCTTTGAAATCTGAAAATAAAAATGAATTGTTGTTATAAATACGGGATTTATCACGTACCGTCTTATCGGTGTTTCGACCGACAATGTTTCGGTTCAATTCGTGAACCTTCATCAGGGTGAGTGCGATCCGCTCCGAATAACGTCTCGCCTTGCACTCGGTCGAAACACCGATAAGACGGTACGTGATAAATCCCGTATTTATAACAATGATTGAAATCAATCACGAAAGTTTTCTAAGTAAAAATGAATTGATTGATAACCCCGTGGATTATATTTGATTAGTGTTAATAGCGTGTGCTTGTTTCGATATTTTACCATTATCTACCAGTCAGCACAGGTGGTGGATGGTTATTATGAATTAACACTTATAAATGGTACAAAAAAAATATACGTACCTACCTACTTATTTACCTTTTGCTTAATCTTCACACCGTACGTTTACCTAGAGGCTTATTCCCACTAATGCGAAATCCATTATTCTCTGAATTTCAAACTTCATACAATAGATAAACACTTAATTATACACAAGGATTAGTATAACATCTACCTAAATTATATTGACTATTAACTATTGTACCACTTATGTATTTTCTTTTGTAATTTAATGTGGGAAAAAACTCCTGACATAGCTCAACAGCTCACACTAGTTCGGAAGCCAGGGCTTCAACCAGAATTGTAAAAATTTGTATAACGTATTAATGAACAGAATAGTGTACCTAAACATAACTAGATGTCGCTAGTAAAAATGGCACAATCCTGAATCGCGCTGACGAAAACGCGCAGCGTCGTGTCTATGAATTTACGTATTTTTTGGACCAATATACCGGTGTTAATTACGCATCCAGTTGTTGTCAATGTGCCCTCGCTCGCTGGCTCTGATCTTTGCTACCGCAGTACAGATTGGTAGAAAACAAATACAACATTTTTGATATTATATGATTGATTTGATTCCCAAGCAATGCGACGACATCATTATGCATTATAAATCTAGTAATATAATGTTAGTCCTTCCTTTCTCAATGAAATGCTATGCGTTTTATTTAGGAAGGTACAGTTAACACACAAAGTCTAAGGCAACATTTTTTGCTGTTATTATTGGTACCTACCTACTGTGAATGGCAGGGACATTTTGTTGGAAGGGACTGATGTTTATCGAATGAAATAAGTGAGATAGTAATAAAACATCGTAGTATCATAGCATTAAGTACGATGTTGTTGACTGTACTTGTTTGTCATCGCATTAGAACTAACTTGGGTACCTTCCTCATCATATCAGCCGTAGGACGTCCAATGCTGGACAAAGGCCTTATTAAAATATAATTCCATCTTATTGCCTGGGAATAACCCTACCTAGATAGGTACTTTACAAAGAGTTCCAGAAAAACTCGTACGGCCCATCCGAATCACCCTAGTATGTTCTACCAATTTGGATAGAAACTACAGTTTTTAACGCAAAAAAAAAATTCTATTCCTAGGGATAGAGGATTTTTTTAAAGTAATTTTATTATGAAAAGCGTCATCGTAATTCATATTGATTTGCAGTACAAAAGTAGTATTTTAGTTTATTTATTGCAATTTTTAAATAAGAACGAAATAATAAATAGAAAACCCTCTAAACTAAGCTAGCTAATAATAAATAGAAAACGTTCTAAACTAAACAAGCTAATAATAAATAGAAAACCCTCTAAACTAAACAAGCTAATAATAAATAGAAAACCCTCTAAACTAAACAAGCTAATAATAAATAGAAAACCCTCTAAACTAAACAAGCTAATAATAAATAGAAAACCCTCTAAACTAAACAAGCTAATAATAAATAGAAAACCCTCTAAACTAAACAAGCTAATAATAAATAGAAAACCCTCTAAACTAAACAAGCTAATAATAAATAGAAAACCCTCTAAACTAAACAAGCTAATAATAAATAGAAAACCCTCTAAACTAAACAAGCTAATAATAAATAGAAAACCCTCTAAACTAAACAAGCTAATAATAAATAGAAAACCCTCTAAACTAAACAAGCTAATAATAAATAGAAAACCCTCTAAACTAAACAAGCTAATAATAAATAGAAAACCCTCTAAACTAAACAAGCTAATAATAAATAGAAAACCCTCTAAACTAAACAAGCTAATAATAAATAGAAAACCCTCTAAACTAAACAAGCTAATAATAAATAGAAAACCCTCTAAACTAAACAAGCTAATAATAAATAGAAAACCCTCTAAACTAAACAAGCTAATAATAAATAGATAACCCTCTAAACTAAGCTAGCTAATAATAAATAGAAAACCCTCTAAACCAAACTACCTAATAATAAATAGAAAACCCTCTAAACTAAGCTAGCTAATAATAAATAGAAAACCCTCTAAACTAAACAAGCTAATAATAAATAGAAAACCCTCTAAACTAAACAAGCTAATAATAAATAGATAACCCTCTAAACTAAGCTAGCTAATAATAAATAGAAAACCCTCTAAACCAAACTACCTAATAATAAATAGAAAACCCTCTAAACTAAGCTAGCTAATAATAAATAGAAAACCCTCTAAACTAAACAAGCTAATAATAAATAGAAAACCCTCTAAACTAAGCTAGCTAATAATAAATAGAAAACCCTCTAAACTAAGCTAGCTAATAATAAATAGAATATCCTCTAAACTAAACAAGCTAATAATAAATAGAAAACCCTCTAAACTAAACAAGCTAATAATAAATAGAAAACCCTCTAAACTAAACTAGCTAATAATAAATAGAAAACCCTCTACACTAAACAAGCTAATAATAAATAGAAAACCCTCTAAACTAAGCTAGCTAATAATAAATAGAAAACCCTCTAAACTAAGCTAGCTAATAATAAATAGAAAACCCTCTAAACCAAACAAGCTAATAATAAATAGAAAACCCTCTAAACTAAGCTAGTTAATAATAAATAGAAAACCCTCTAAACTAAACAAGCTAATAATAAATAGAAAACCCTCTAAACTAAGCTAGCTGAGTATGGCCGCCAAAAATTGTACTTTAACAATCGTGAATTGGTAACACACGGTAACATACGTGAATAAGGTAACGCACGTGGTTTTTGTAAAGCCTAGAGTAAAATTAGAGAAATTCCTTAATTCTCGATGATACTACCTCCATTGTTAAAATAAAACGGAAAATGAATCAAAAAGGTTTTAATCAAATGGTTTTTTTAAAAGATACGTAATAAAAATGTGAGGAACTAGATGAAAATGCAATAATCAGCCTATGTAATTACCGTTGTAGGTAAAAAACTATTTTACATACTAAAATTATTATGTCAAATATTATTATTTGCTTTAATCTCCTTTGTCATATTGCTGATTTTTTTCTCATTGTCCGTTTTTACAATAGCCAAATGTCTTAAATGAACTTTTCCTTTCTGCTAGTCGTGTTTTATTAATATACATATTCACTTTATGTACTTATCACTTTCCGCATCATTAGTGGAAAAATTAGTTTGATTTTTTGTATCATTTACTTAATGTTTTTTTTCTGGATATTTTTTCTACCTTTTCACTGTTTTCTTAGAGTTTTTTTTTCAGATTCCATGCATTATATTTTTCCTTTTTTTATTCCGCTCTGCATCTTCAAACTTTTCAAAGTTATTAGTTCGCCTTCGCTCTCTATACCGTTTTTTTCCGCCAATGTTAACGGCATCTAAAAAGTAAAATGAAATTAACTATTGGTTCGCCCCGAATTGACAAAAATATTAAAAATTAAAAATCTAGCCCGACTTGAGAACCTCGTTTTATTATTCACTTAATATTTATTTTTCTATGTAACTATGTGGTATATGTATATTTAAAAAAATATTAAGTAGTCTATCTGTCATGTGGTTCCCATTTCACAAGTTTACTATGCTTATTTATTTCAATCAGTGTACACTTAGCATTACACCAGATCACGAATGTTTCGTAACATACATAGTAACACACGGTATCATTCGTGAATGACCTAAAAATCTAAAAATCTCTGTGAACATGACCTAAAACGTATTTAACTATGTGAGTTTTGTTTGAAGTGAGAAGGCGCCGCATCGGTTTATTTGTCAAAACAATAGTCTTTCTACAAGTACAATATAAAAAAATACAACAATTTCCGATCTTACCTTGCTTATTCACTCTTAAAAATATTAAAAAAACACCGAGAAAAAAACGCTCGTCTTGTTTTCACTTATTTCAAAAGAAAATAGAGGATTTTTCTATAGGTTGGCTAACGTGTAGAGTGGTATTGCCATACTCAATAAACTTTTTTACGGGCCTGGATACTTGTTAGTTACCTCGTTTTATGGTAACTTACGTGAAGTAACATTCGGAATGAAAAGCGAGACATACTTTTAAATTAGTTTTGGAATACTTTTATTGCATAATTTATATAACAGAATTCAATAGAACATAGCAAAACAATACAAAAACTTAATACCAAAACTTAAAAGGTGACGAACCTACGCTGTATAAGTTGTATTTGTGTCATGTGCAAGATGTCGTAGTAGGACACACGATTTTTGTACTGGATACGAAAATAACTCTATCATAAAAATAATTATACGCTCTGAAAAGGAAACAAAAATAAACTTAAAAAATGTTCATGAACGAACATAATCCGCGCACCAGGAATATATTTAAAACTTAGCATAAAATTATATGAAACTTAAAATTTAATATTTTAAATGAGAAGAACATCCGGCCGTAGGTACTCAGCTAATAATAAATATAAAATCTTCTAAACTAAACTAGCTAATAATAAATAGGAAACCCTCTAAATTAAACCAGCTAATAATAACTAATCGAAAATATACACTTTTTGCACTGAAAATTGTATAATTGCGTTTATCAAAATTAGGAAGCTTCTTTACTTCATTTTAGTTCGCTTCGGTTTTTAGGCGCTCAACACACTGCCACGCACCACGCGCTGCTTGTTGCGTGAATGCGTGTTCTAACATTGCTTGTAATTTACTCCGTTTGTATAGAAAACACGCACAGTCCAACACACAGAAAATGCATCCACGCGCGTTCATGCAGATCACGCGCTCAAGCGGGAGATACATGCACCCCCGCGCGTAGGTGCGGGGCGAGACGCAAGGTATGGCACACCGAGTCGGCACGGCACTGCGGTGCCGTGCGTGATTTTGGAACCGCACTAGCGAACAGCTATGAATGAATTGAGTCAGAGCAGCCGTGAATCCACAAAACGCAACTACGCGCGTGAGGGCGTAACCCGCACAATGATGCAGATCTGCACTCCCGCAAGTACGCGCGTAGGTGCGTCGACACGCAACATGCAGCCTGGTGCGTGGCAGTGTGTCAACCGCCTTAGTTTTAAGAAATAATATTTATTTTTTGTGTGACATCAATCATACATAACCGATAGTCAAATCCTACCGCAGCTCGTTTACCGACCCGATTTGTTTTCAATCAACGTTTCCTTTGTTTGTTTTTGATTTCGTTTCAGCGAAGCCGCAGTTATAACTGCAGCAGATTCCAGTCAGCGCGGGTGGTTACCATTTAATAGGTATTGTACCACATAATAGGTATTTTGAATGTTATATAAATTATACCAATTACACTATATATATATAAACCAATGCCTGTTCGTTAGTCTCGCTAAAACTCTAAAAAACCGGCCAAGTGCGAGTCGGACTCGCGCACGAAGGATTGCGTATCTATAAAAACGGCAAAAAAATCATGTTTGTTGTATGGGAGCCCCCTTTAATATTTGTTTTATTTTCATTTAATTATTTATTTTTAAAGTAAATATATAACTAAATATTCTGTTAATATTTCAAGCGTCTACCTATTGCCGTTATCAGTATCGAGCTAAAACGAGCAAAAATTTGTTTTTAGTTACATTCTGTTTTTTAGTATTTGTTGTTATAGCGGCAACAGAAATACATCATCTGTGAAAATTTCAACTGTCTAACTATCACGGTTTCTGAGATACAGCCTAGTAACAGACAGCGGAGTCTTAGTAATAGGGTCCCGTTTGAACCTTTGGGTACGGAACCCTAAAAACGGTTAAGCTGATTATGATGATTTTTTTTCTATTTGAGTGGGTCCCTGTATGGTTTAGATTCACCATTGGACCCGGTAGGCCCCACAAAATTGCAGACAAAGTCGCGGGCTACGCGGGCAACTAGTGAGCCATAAAAGACTCGTGAGTATCACACCTTCATAAAAAAGTTTGACGCATCCACTCAAAAGTTCTGTACCGTTAACAAGCACCTCTAGCACCTAATTAAAACAGATATGAGGCTGGGGGACTAGAGTTAAAATGATTACAGAACCCCGACATTGCGCAATCCTTGACCTAAATTCGGGACTCTTTGTTACATACCGTATTTTCCCGATGTGTGATGCAAACCAAGGTCCGGACGTTTTACGCGATGACTCGGAAGGGAATTTGTACCTAATTTAAAATTCCTTCTTAGTAGAATGCATAATGAAAAATATTTGATTGTTGCAGAATATTCCACAATGCATAAGTAAAAAAGGGGACGCTATAATTTCAACTTTTTTATTTGAAAATGGTTAAAAAAAGTATACATAAAAATATCCTGTTCTGGGTAAGTTTTGTATATATGGAAAAAAAAATTAACAATACAGACGAAATTGTGCCTGGCGCCTGACATGTTAATTTACATGATATCTCATTTAGGTATCTAACTAAATCCATCCAGTAGTATAAGTGGTACGAAGATATAAGGACTAACTTGCAAGAAAAATACATACATGAAAATAAAACCGGCCAAGTGCGAGTCGGACTCGCGCACAAAGGGTTCCGTACCATTATCTATAAAAACGGCAATAAAATCGCGTTTATTGTATGGGAGCCCCCCGTGAATATGCTTTTTATTTTATTTTAATTATTTATTTTTAAAGTAAATATTTAACTCAATATTCTGTAAATATTTCAAGCGTTTACCTGTTGCTGTTATCAATATCGAGCAAAAACGAGCAAAAACAAACTGTTGGTTGTATGGGAGCCCCCCTTAAATATTTGTTTTATTTTTATTGAATTATTTATTTTTATAGTGAATATATAACTAAATATTCTGTAAATATTTCAAGCGTCTACCTGTTGCCGTTATCAATATCTAGCAAAAACGAGCAAAAAAATCACGTTTATTGTATGGGAGCCCCCCTTAAATAGATATTTTATTCTGTTTTTAGTGTTGGTTGTTATAGCGGCAACAGAAATACATCATCTGTGAAAGTTTGATAGTTCAAACTTTCACAGATGATGTATGTCCGTAGGGAAACTTCCTGGGGAAAGTCTGTTCCTACGAAGTTAGCTAATTGGTGGAAAGTTTAATGATAATTTGACTTCAAATGAGTGTTTACTTTAGAGCTATTTTTAGGGTTCCGTACCCAAAGGGTCAAACGGGACTCTATTACTAAGACTCCGCTGTCTGTCTGTCTGTCCGTCTGTCACCAGGCTGTATCTAATGAACCGTGATAGTTAGAACTATCTAACTATCACGGTTCATGAGATACACAGACAGACAGCGGAGTCTTAGTAATAGAGTCCCGTTTGACCATTTGGGTATGGAACCCTAAAAATAGCTCTAAAGTAAACACACTCATTTGAAGTCAAATTATCATTAAACTTTCCACCAATTAGCTAACTTCATAGGTACAGACTTTCCCAAGGTCTCCGAAACCCGCTGAAAGTTAATGGAACTCGCTTCTAGAACTTTTTGATTACTTAAACGCCAGTTCCATGAAAATCACTCAGTATGAGAAATGAGGAGATTGTGATAAGTATTAAAAAAACCTGAACATCCATACCAAAGCTAAAATAATTTTCTTCATTCCTAGGCACAATCGCCGTGGAATGAACAACAGTGAATTTGCGAGCGAAGAATTTGAAAAAACATGGCTTTTGAAAAAAAATTGGGGTCAAACTTGGAAGAATTTCTTTCCATGGGTACATTTTAGTAATTTTCGTTATGACAAGAAGTTTGGAAGGTTATAAAATTTGGGTGTGCCTACTTAACAGCGATATTCTAGGTCACGGCCGCTGACGTCACGGGACCTGCATCGTATCCCTATCCGTACCCGGATCTGGTATCCAACATCGAGGTAGGGGAAACGTGCTACGGTAAAAAAATACAAATGGATACTTCTGTTATGTTTTCGTAGGGTAATGTTTATTTCTGGGATGTAAATTTTGCGCTACGCATTCATATCTATTACATAGGTGAATATATTTTTAATGTTTAGTTTGTTATGTAGTTTGGTTGGATCAAATCATGACAAAACCATTTATTTGTGACATCACAATAAATAGTAAAAACTAAATAAACACAATGAAAAACGAAACAGAAAAACATTACACAAACAGCAGTACTTGTGCTGCTGTGTTCCGGTTAGATGGTAATGGTATGTTCCTGTAATTACTGGCACATAGGCATAACAGCTTAGTCCTATAGTATGGCAACGTATCCACATAGAGATCAAGACAACATAATACCTTGTTTTGAATTCTATGTGGATATCCATGGGCTGCAGTAGCCACTTAACATCTGGTGGACTGCATGCTCGTTTGCCATATAAGTTGTTTAAAAAAAAACTCTGCACAGTCGAGTTAAAAGAGGATCGTGTTCTAAGCCTTAGGTAAATGTATAAAATCTTTCTGGTTTTGCATCTAAAAAAGCTGAAACATTGAACTTACGTTAAAAACAGCGGTTGTTTACAATTTTTGCAAGGATGATTCGCAGGATATAGAGGGATTAGCAAGCTGAAGTAGCAGTGGGGCAGTTGGGGCACATAGCTCGAAGAAATGACTGTCGTTTGGGCAGATAAGTTCATAATATTTGTACTAAACGGGGTATTGATCATGATTTGTGTTGATGTTAGTATAAATAGTGTTCTTAACCATGACAGTTTTAAAAGTTAGAAAATTTCAAAATTCATCGTTATTCATTCGCAAGTAGGTACAAATATCTGTTTTGCACTCTTTCCAAAGAGTGCATTAACTAGTATTTTTGACGAAATTGAGTTAAGTACATATTCGGAATCACCAAAAAATATCTATATTTTGTTCTTACTCGCGGATCAATATCCTGCAAGAACACTAAAATTCAGGAAGCAAGACTGCAGTAACTCGGCGTTTTGTAATAATTTTCTTTATAAAAATGCAGAAACTTTACTCTAAAAGTCAAATATTATGTAATTATAATTACTAACGCAGTATGTATACATATTTATTTCCTTTGTATTAAAAAAAATAACGAACCTACTACTAATTATAAGTGCAGTATCTAATAGCTGCTGCAGGTATTTGCCGTCAATCATACAATATTTAAAATCAAAATACTTATTAAAACTGTAGTAACTTAGTGAGAAACTGGAGTTATGTTTAGTAAAAAGACAGTGTGTGCGGGGAGATGTAATTTGTTTGCTGTCAGTCTGTTTCCTATCTTCGTGCTTCGTGTACGCGTCCAATATACCCCAGAAATGGAACCTATCAACAAATTTGATGCTACTACTGAGCGAATGGATCCTACTAGAAAACTCGACATTATTCCACAGCAAAATATGGAATTTACCGACAATATCGACCTAAACCACCTCAGCAATTAAAACCTACCAACAATTTTGACGTTATTCCTCCGAAAAACATGAAACCTTCCAAGCAAATAGAACAAACCAATAATAGAGATGATCAATCAATGCAGCTACATTTGAAATGTTATGAGACGATTATTTCTTCACATAAAGACGAATGAATAAGACTAATAACTATGAATCGTGATATATTTGAAAACTCTGACGACAGTGTCAACGATAAAAATTATGATTGGATTTTGATCCTGATTCTTTAAACATACAGCTTTTTAGAAACCAATCAAGATTATTTGGTGCCAATTGATGTACACTGTTCTAGAAGATCGAGATCCTAGGGATACTCAGCGATATGAATCTGGTCCAAATGAAGTAGGTACAGCTTGCTAATGCTACTAGAGAGGCTTCCAGCAAAACCATCCAAGATGTTGTAGAATCGGATAAGAGTGAATATGAATGAATGAATAAATGAAAACACTTTATTATATGTACACCTTAAAAAATAAAAATTACAGCCAAAATAAACAAAGCAAATAGTACAATGGGCGGTCTTATCGCTTTGAAACGATTTCTTCCAGACATCCTTTGGATGGAGAGGATTTCGATATGTTTTCGATAAGGTTTTCGATGTGTTTGCATGATCAACAGTTGATCATGCAAATATTGATTCCGCTGCGCGAATCGAACCAGCAACCTCTCAGCCGGCTATTCGCCCACTGCGCCACGAAGGTTGTTATTAATGTTTTGCGCATAACTATGTGAACCCATGAGTATGAGTGAGAGAGTGATAAGCACTCTTTTACTCATGTCACTCAAAAGGAACATTATTCAATCTAGTAGATTAAATTGCAGATTATAATAATACTATCTCCTAATCTAAACTGCTGGCCCAACAGACTTGTGAAGGGTATGTGGGGTGTAGCGGTCAAAATTCATCCCCTAAGAAAGTGAAAATGGGTGTTTACTTTTGTATGAAAAACCGTGGACACAAATATTCTAAATACAAAGAAAAATAATGAACAATTGTTTTTTTAATATACCCCTGGGCGGGTGAAAAAGGATGTTGCAATTTTTATGACAAAAAATATTGCTGGGGTTTATGAACGTGTTTACATTTTGCGTAATATTTTACTTCTGTTCTTCACCAGGGTCTGATGATGATGGAGCCAGAAATGAATCAGCAGAACTAGATAAAAGTAGGGATATCTTTCGGTTCTTTTAAATCTTCTATGCGTGGTGTTTGATGACCAAGGTGACCAGTTTCTGATGCTGAGATCAAAGACATTAGATTAGATATCTTTATTGTACACCATAGTACAGACAAAAAGAAAAAAAACATTATTAAATCATAAAAGAGCTCAAACGTTCATATTCATGTGTACGAGCATTTACTACGCATTAATAGCTGTGGCGATAGTTAGTATTTTTTGCTTATATAGAAAATTAACTGACTCGCCCCGACTTTACACATTTTTATCAAAATAAAGCAACGTGGCATTCAGGGATTTTATTGCAGTTCTGTAGTTTTCGAGATAACCCCCTACAAACAATAAACTACCCCTCTTCATAAGATTGGTATAAATTATGTTAGAAGTTACAAATGTTGACATATTCCACGCTTGAATACTACGCGACCAATGTGAAGAAAGTCAGAAGCTAGTTTTATGGTTAGTACGGCACAATATCAGCGTTAATGAAAAGTTGATCCCAGCTTAATAACCCAAATCCAGGGCTATATTTGGCTGGATTAACTTTGCACCCAACCATATCAACGAACAGCTACGAACTTTACACCCAACCATATCAACGACCAGCTACGAACTTTACACCCAACCATATTAACGACCAGCTACGAACTTTATAATACAATACAATAATTTATTCATAAATCCAATTTTACATGTCAATAGTAAGTTAATTTATTTTTACACCCAACCATATCAACGACCAGCTACGAACTTTACACCCAACCATATCAACGACCAGCTACGAACTTTACACCCAACCATATCAACGACCAGCTACGAACTTTACACCCAACCATATCAACGACCAGCTACGAACTTTACACCCAACCATATCAACGACCAGCTACGAACCTTACACCCAACCATATCAACGACCAGCTACGAACTTTACACCCAACCATATCAACGACCAGCTACGAACTTTACACCCAACCATATCAACTACCAGCTACGAACTTTACACCCAACCATATCAACTACCAGCTCCGAACTTTACACCCAACCATATCAACAACCAGTTACGAACTTTACACCCAACCATATCAACTACCAGCTACGAACTTTACACCCAACCATATCAACGATCAGCTACGAACTTTACACCTAACCATATCAACGACCAGCAACAAACTTTACACCCAACCATATCAACGACCAGCTACGAACTTTACACCCAACCATATCAACGACCAGCTACGTGTGTGGTTATCTGGTTTCCATAGTACAAGCTCTGCTTATTTTGGGGCTGGATAGCGCTGTGTGAAATGTCCAGCAGCAATATTTATTTGTTTATTTATAGCTATAATTACAAGTTTAAGAAGCTCTAAACGCTGCGCACTATATTTGAATATAGCTCGAAAAAGCGCGATATTTCCCTAGAGGATATTGACTACGTGACGAAAACCTATGCCCCCTCCCCCACACCTGTGACAAAGCGTGGTATTTTGAAGACCCCTCTCCCCCTAGAACGGGTCACATAATATGGGTACGTTCCCTAAGTGGAATGGATAGGCCATGTGTTTATTTACTGCAGCTACGGCCGTAGCTCACGTGCTACGACGTAGCATGTGCCTACGGCGTAGCTGCACCGCCAGATTAAAATGGTCTGTGCTTACCATGAATACTGCAAAAACATATTGAATGAATACCGATTCAGAAGTCGGCCGGGCTCGCATGACCGCCTTAGAAAAGTTTATCTGCGGAAGAATACAGTAAAGTGACATTGTAGCGTAGTGAGTGTGTGTCAACATTTGTACGGTCTCGTTTCTACTTTCGCAGAGATAAACTTTTCTATGGCGGTCACGCTATTAGGTCAGGGTGAACTTCTATTCCCTAAGTATCCAAATAAAAGCAAGAGGTTCTGGTACTCTTTGAAATATGTAAAAAAATATTTATTTTTAAAAGTTTTCAACAAAGTTTTTGATTAAAACGGGTATTTATCGCGTAAGTACCTTTCTATTAGGGTTTCGTACCCAAAGGGTCAAACGGGACCCAATTACTGAGACTCCGCTGTCTGTCTGTCTGTCTGCCCGTCTGTCACCAGGCTGTATCTCATGAACCGTGATAGTTAGACAGTTCAAATTTTCACAGATGATGTATTTCTGTTGCCGCTATAACAACAAATATTAAAAACAGAATAAAATAAATATTTAAGGGCATACAACAAACGTGAACTTTTTGTTCGTTTTAGCTCGATATTGATAACGGCAGCAGGTGGACGCTTGTAATATTCACAGAAAATTGAGTTATGGTATTCACTTTAAATATAAATAATTAAATTAAAATAAAATTTATATTTACGGGGGGCTCCCATAACACAAACGTGTTTTTTTGCCGTTTTTATAGAAAATGGTATGGAACCCTATGTGCGCGAGTCCGACTCGCACTTGGCCGGTTTTTATTTGTTATCCCAACGTATCGACTGTGTTGAAACAGTCGTGGTCACTGGTTGACTGATAAAAAGCCACTAACGTCGGGATAACAAAAAAATGGTACATACGCGATATATACCCGTTTTAATCAATAATTATGTTTTGAACAGAGTCACAGTGCGGCCACATATAAATTTCCGTCCTTAAAGCTTATGAGTAAACAAGCTTGCAAATTTTTAGAATCACGGGCTACTATAATATTTACATAGTATAAAATGAAGTAGCGTCCGCTGTCTGTTACCTTAGATCTTATAAACTACTCAAAGGATTTTAAAGCAGTTTTCAGTAATAAATAAAGTGATACAAGATGAAGGTTTATTTGTGTAATCTGTACTAATATTATAAAGAGGAAAGATTTGTTTGTTTGTATTGAATAGGCTCCGAAACTAATGGACCGATTTAAAAAATTCTTTCACTGTTGGGAAGCTACACTATCCCCGGGTGACATAGGCTACTTTTTACCCAACTGCGCAGAAGGAGGGAAATGTTTTTATTTAAAAACTACGCGTGCGATACTGCGGGTTGGTCAGCTAGTACATACCTAGTCAGCTCATAAGTATTGTCACACAGTAAAAACTTTTCTTTTAGAATGCTGGCCACAAAAAAGTTTATAGAATTCGAATTTCGAATTGTTCATGAAAATAAAAATGTATACTTTTTAGAAATTTACTCATTTTTAAATATGGAGCGGACGCTTAAAGAAGACCGTGTTACAGTTATTGCGTTGCATCGTTGCGGTTACGCGCCAATTCAAATTTTTGACATACTGAAAAATTTGAATATAACCAAAAGATTCGTTTATCGCACCATCAAACGATACAATGAAGACTCTAGTGTAGATGACAGGTCAAGAAGTGGTCGCCCTCGGTCTGTTAGGACTCCAGCAGTGATAAAAGCTGTGAAGGCGCGAATTCAAAGAAATCCCAAACGTAAGCAGAAACTGTTGGCCCTTCAGATGGGGTTAAGCAGAACCACGGTGAAAAGGGTGTTAAATGAAGACTTAGGGCTTCGGGCATATCAAAGAAAAACAGGACATCGTTTGAATGCTCGTCTAATGGACCTGAGACTGAAGAGATGCCGCACTTTGTTGAAGCGGTACGCGGGAAAACAATATCGGAAAATTCTTTTTTCGGATGAAAAAATTTGTACCGTAGAAGAGAGCTACAACAAACAAAATGATAAGGTGTACGCACACAGTAGTGAAGAAGCGAGCAACCGTATTCCGCGTGTCCAACGAGGTCATTTTCCATCCTCGCTCATGGTATGGTTGGGAGTTTCTTATTGGGGCTTAACAGAGGTACATTTTTGTGAGAAAGGTGTAAAAACGAATGCAGTTGTGTATCAAAATACAGTCCTGACGAACCTTGTGGAACCTGTTTCTCATACCATGTTCAATAACAGGCACTGGGTATTCCAACAAGATTCGGCGCCAGCTCATAGAGCGAAGAGCACACAAGACTGGCTGGCGGCGCGTGAAATCGACTTCATCCGGCACGAAGACTGGCCCTCCTCCAGTCCAGATTTGAATCCGTTAGATTACAAGATATGGCAACACTTGGAGGAAAAGGCGTGCTCAAAGCCTCATCCCAATTTGGAGTCACTCAAGACATCCTTGATTAAGGCAGCCGCCGATATTGACATGGACCTCGTTCGTGCTGCGATAGACGACTAGCCACGCAGATTGAAGGCCTGTATTCAAAATCACGGAGGTCATTTTTAATAAACTTTAGTGTCATAAAAATCTATGTTTTGTTAAATTCATTTTGGTATATAAATGGTTACACAATGAATAAACTTGTTTCAATTATTTTATATTAAACATGTGACAAAATTTATGACCTGACTAGGTACATAAATCTGTTTGTTTGTACCTTTCACGACTAAAGGACTGAACGGATCGTAATGAAAATTTGCAAGGAGATAGATTATATCCTGGAAAAGGACATAGGCTACTTTTTAGCCAACTGCGCAAAATGAGGGTAATGTTTTCTTGAAAAACCACCCGTGCGAAGCCGCGGGCGGGTCAATACTTACCTGCCAGCTTGCCACCGGCGGTGGCAAGCAAATGGCGCCCGGTGGTATCTTGGCAGGTAAGGGTAATCTACTGGATCGATTTTATTAATTGGACTTTACTTGTTTAGACCATAGAGCAGGCTTTATTTTGATACCAAAAACAAAATGCCGTGATGTAATGATATTAAAGTAGCGGCATTATTAATGGTGTATAAAACCTTTGACTCTTTACTCTCATTTATTATCATCGTATTAGCCAGTGGACGTCTACAGGCCTCACCTATAGATTTTCAGAGTGACCGATCTTCTGCGGCCTGCAACAGCAACCCTTAGCACAGGGATCCCCAAACTATTTTGGACAAGTGACCCCTTTTCCAAAATGAACTGTTACCTCAGACCCCCATGGCCAAATTACCTACTTTTAAGATCAACCCCCTTATTCATAATGGTCCGCTAACTTAAAACAGCTGATACAGAGTGCTATTTTTCATTCTAACTTAAGTCAATAGAAGAAGACAGAGTGAGAATTAGCAATGCTTTAAATTAGCAGACTATTATGAATAAGGGGGCCTTTCGTGGATAAGGGGATCTTTCGTTTTTTCCTATTGATACAAAATACCTAGGTACTAAGGTACCAATTGGAAAACTTTGCACTTGGTTAAGTGAGTAAAGTTGACTTCATCAAAATTTAACAAAATAAAAAGACATACAATTCAGTAATTATCAAGTTTAATTTATAATGATTATTACAAATTAAGTACTTAAAGAATCTTAAGTAGGTAGGAAATTATATTTAAAAAAGTATAAATTCGCAAAGAGAAAATAAAACATTCAGTGTGATGGATGAACCTGTTGACTATCTACCAATCTAGATAGATAGATAATTTCTTTATTGCACACCATTAAAAATAAAACAAACAAAAGAGAATACAAAATTAAATCAAAGGTACAATGGGCGGCCTTATCGCTAAAAGCGATCTCTTCCAGGCAACCTTTGGATGGACAGGATCTGTGTGAACAAATGAGAACGGTGGCGTTAATCAAATAATAACTAACATATAAATGACTAAAATAAAATATACATATAAATAAATATAAATAATTTTATAATATTAAATAACCTACTTCAAAATACATAGGTAATTAGAAAAAACAATAAAAAATTATATACAAAATATAAAGTTGCAAAGTCTTAGTGAGCGATGGACGTCAGATAATGTTTATTAACCATGTTTTTAAAAACAGGAAGGGATTTGAGGTTACGAATTGAAACAGGTAGTGCATTCCAGAGTCTGGTAGCCTGAAGAATGAAGGAGTTAGTATAAAATACTGACTAACTATAATACTAGATTAGTATAAATATAATCTAGCTACATCCGGTTCAATATTGGTGAGTTGTAGCCTTAAATCTCCACGTTCGTTGATTTTCAAACGGTTTCTTTCTTTCGTCAAAATGTTTGTTACCACACTGAAGCTTTTTTTAAAAAGGTATGATGATGGAAAAGCGATACGGTATTTTTCAGCAATGTTCCACAATGTAGGATACTGTGTTTCAATGTTGCGTTGCAACCAGAACTTCTGATAGCCTTGGTTGAACTTCTGCTTAAGCTCTTCGTCTGTGCTGATGGTAATCAACTCTTCTTGCATTATCACATTGGCTTCTTCTATGGCTGTGGTATTGTACGGATTTATTATCCATTGAGGAATTTGTAAATTTAAAAGATCCTCAAAACTCTCCGTAAAATCTTTGTGTAATGCGTCCAAGTGAGTGACATATAATAAAATGTCATCATCTTGAAGCATTTCTGGTAATTTTGACAAATGCGGAAACTGTGAATATTCTTTTTTGCCTAAATTTTGTTTATAAAGGATTAGTTTACCCACGAAGGTCGATATTATTGATTTTGTTTTAATCAAGTTAAGATCGTCACCCTGCAGCTGCAAATTAACTTTGTTGAATATTCCAAAGATCAAGTAATTAATATCTGTTTTACAATTGTTCAGATTTTCTTTCAAATTCGGATCTTTTTCTTGTAAAAACTCCAACACAAATTCAAATATATATATCTTTCTAAGCAAGAGCCTCTTGATGAGCAAGAGCGAACTTCAGTGTGCAGAAGTAATCGAGTAAAAACTTCGTCGTTTTCCTCACATAGCTGAGCAAATAACCGAGAGTTCAAAGATTTGCTTCGAATCTTGTTGATAGTATTTATTACATATTGTAAAGACTTATGCAATCTAGGTCTCAGCTTTTTTGCTATTAAATGCTGCCTGTGAATCACGCAGTGAATGACCATGATATAGTACATCAGGCAGTTGTCGCTTTAAGTGAGCTATAAAACCACGATGACGACCAACCATAGACGGTGCACCATCAGTCGCAACAGAAACAATGTTTTTCCATGGAATAGCTTTGTCAGTAAAAATATGTTCCACGGCCCGAAAGTTCGATTCTCCTCTGGTATCAGTCTCTAAATATGTAGCAAAAAGCAGTTCTTGGCACATATTTTCATCTTTGATATATCGAACATATCCTAACAACAGAGCTTCATTGCCGGGTAATGTAGACTCGTCCAACTGGAGAGAGAATCTGTTGGTCTGTAAGAACTTGCATAAAATGTTTTCCACATCCCGTCCCATCTCGTCTATGCGTCTCTGAACGGTGTTATTGCTCATGAGTTTTTCATCTTGTACGAACTTGAGACTTTTCATTACTACAACACAATGCTATTTCCTACAAAAATATTATTCTTAGTACACGTAACACAACATAAACAATACAGTACCTACCTACCTATCTTGAAAGATTTAACTAAGAACTTGTGTTAATTAAATAGGGGTCGATTTTTAGACCTCGTCGACCCCCAAAATCAGTTTTCGTTTATGTCGACCCCTAGGAAACCACTTTGGGAATCCCTGCTTAGCATGTCGTCTTTCCATCAATTGAGGGGCCCTCGTACGCTGCGCTTTCCAGTGTGTCGTCTCCATTCTAAAACCTTCTGCCCCAACGGCCGTCAGTTGCTCCACCTAATCTTGCTAATCTCTGTGTTTGTATGAGATTTTGGAATGTCCGATACATTCCAAAATCTCATACAAAGACAGAGATTAGCAAGATCGATACATTCCAAAATCTCATACAAACACATAGATTAGCAAGATTAGGTGGAGCAACTGACGGCCGTTACTCTCATTTATTATCATCGTATTAGCCAGAGGACGTCCACAGGCCTCACCCATAGATTTCCAGAGTGACCGATCTTCTGCGGCCTGCAACAGCAATCTTTAGCATGTCGTCTTTCCATCAATTGGGGGCCCTCGTACGCTGCGCTTTCCAGTGTGTCGTCTCCATTCTAGAACCTTCTGCCGTCAGTTGCTCCACCTAATCTTGCTAATCTCTGTGTTTGTATGAGATTTTGGAATGTATCGGATCCCAAACTGGTTCTATTAAGTTAAAGTTAAGTTACGACTCCGTGGCGCAGTGGGCGCTTAGCCGGCTGAGACGCAGGAGGTTCGGGTTCGATTCTCGCCTCGGAACAATGTATGCATGATCTACAAATGTTTGTTCCGGGTCTGGATGTTCTTCTATATATTTACAAAAAAAAGTATTATATCAGTTATCTGGTTCCCATAGTACAAGCTCTGCTTAGGTTGGGGCTAGATAACGCTGTGTGAAATATCCTGCAAAATATATTTATTTATAATCAGGAATTTTAATACGTAGGTCGTAAGTAAAGTCTGGTTAAGAGTTGGTATAGAAACTGTAAAACTAAAAGTCAACTTAATTAGAATGTAACGGCGTGGCGTGTAGTCTGGAGGGCGTCGCCGTACCCCTCGCTTCTAGGGAGGGGGGGGCAGTTTAAAGTATAAAAACTATAAAAATTTAATAAGTTTATTCATTGTAACAAGTATTGGTAGGTACATGGTATAAAGTTAAAAATTACAATTTGGTTTTAGAAATATTCTTAATTAGGTACAAGAACATCTTTACGAGCCCGTTTACAAATTATACTGTTATATTATGATTCATAACATAACAGTATAATTTGTAAACGGGCTCGCTAGCTCCCACCCTAGAAAAACATGTGTTGCGGGTAGCTAGCCTCTTTCGATCGCTGTGGCCGTAAACATCATAAAGAAATATGCTGATATACGTTTGGAGAGAGTCCGACAAAATGTGTTAGACGATTATATTCTATATATGTATAAATTTTGTAATTTTTTGAATTACATTAGAGAAAAGTTATGTTGTGTGATAGTAATGCGAGACAAATTCTTTGTTTAGGTGTAGTGCAACATTTGTTATTTACTTACTTATGTTAAGTAATTAGGATAGGATAGGAAGTAGGTAGCTAGGTAGATGTTTCAATAATTCTTTGACAGTGGTTGTGAGTGTGTATAATATGTGTTTGTATTCGTGTGTTAAAATTAAGTTAGTGTGTAAGTTTAGTCGGTTTTATCGCGACTCCCAAGTAAGGACAAATCCCTGAATCCTGGCTAGCAGTACCAATTATTACCAAACTTAGCAAAGGACCGTCTTGAGAATCCAGCTTTCAACCGCGTCAATTTGAGACTGAAGTTTCTGTTTTGAGTTGGTGATAATTTTACTTTTAATTTGTTACTTCACTACAAAAAAATGTAATGACCAGGGGTCTAATGTGCTTACTTTAAGCACATAGAAATAATATATATTACGTACTTTATTTTGACGACTTCCCGAAATCCTGCTCCGTTATTTTATGGAGCTACGATGGCTGGGGTCAGGTTAGAAGGGGGTATTACACAATACACCCCAATGCAGGACGTCAGAGCAAATCTTTGTCCCTCCCCCCCCCACCCTAGAATTAGAATTAGCAGTGGAATCTGAGACGCAGGAGGTTGCGGGTTCGATTACCGTCGCGAAACAAATGTTTGTTTGACCTGTTCCAGTTATTATTAGTACCTACGTATTTACACAAAAACATTTTTATAAGTATTCTATCAGTTATCTAGTTCCCATAGTATAAGAATTGCTTAATTTGGGGCTAGATGGCGCTGTGTGATATGTCCAGTATTATTTATTTATATTTAGCCCGGCTTGCACAAGGATCCTAAACGTATTTAGCGGTATTTAGCGACCTGTTTAAATTTGACATATTTGTATGATTTGAAAACTCTTTAAATCATGTTTAGCCACTAAATACGTTTAGGCATCGTTGCACAAGTCACCCTTAACGCTAACCCATTTTGAGAACGTTTACTGCAAATAATTAGAGATGTGCTTTATCGCAACTGAAATGCTATATGAAAATATTGAATGTAGCTGTGATATAATCTCAGTCGCTTAAAGGTTAAAAATAAATATTTGCAAATCATGCAAGGTTTGTCCCGGCGCGGGCATCGAATATGGAACTCTCTCCCTACTCATATTAAAAAGGCGCCTAGTAAACCGGCTTTCAGACGGCGAGTCTACAGTCATTTTTTGCAGTCCTCCACTAGCTGTTAAAATATATGGAAAGTAGTATGTGTAGTATAGTATTTTTTGTTTTATATAAATATATATATATATGTATATATATATATATATATATATATATTTGTTATATTTGTCATTTATTTATATATTCTATGTATTATTATTGTTATATCAAGTAGGTTTATGTATTTAAGTAGGTTTATGTTTATGTATTACTGTGATTGGAGTTTATTGTTACTTGTGTTTCTTTTGTTTTGTTAATTATCAGTAATATTGTTATAAGTTAGCACGCCAACCTTTTTTGTTACCTCTGAGGTTGGCAGGTAGAAAATGCTATTAGCATCAAGCCCACCTTTTCTACATGTAATTTATATTTTGTGCAATAAAGTATTAAAACAAACAAACAAACAAATGTGCTAGTGGGTACTAAAATAGTGATTGTTATTAATTGAGTATTTATAGATAGATAGATATAGACATTTATTTCGACACAACTAATAAACACACAGAAACTACATACAGTGGATAATTAAAGACAATTACACAACACTTTGCCGAAAAAGGAAAATGGCTCAGCATTATGCTAAACTTATTGCTCAACGCTAGTTTTCAGCCATCAAACCGGCATTGACGTCACGGACGTCAGTTAAAGTGCCTTATTAAAAAAAAATTACAAAAATAATAATTTACAAGTTGCCTGCCCAACCAATTGTACCTACCTACCTAAGATGGCGAGTATTTAAGCTAAGTGATCAACATTTTAGTAAAACGCCGCCAACAATAAACTTATTAATAAAAATAATACAAAAATAATAACAAGTACTTAAAGTACTATAGGCATAAGGTTAGACTGTAGAATATTATACTATAGATAAGTTATCGCGTATTACCTTTCACACAGTTGAAACGTCTCAGTCGGGATTATAAAAAAAAGTTATTTTATTACAAAATTAAAAACCTCTGACTCTTGAACCAGTAAAATAATCCATTTTACAGTGGATATCCGTTCACCAAAAAAAGAAAAGAGCTGCTAGTCTTCGGACTGGCTGGTCTTCTCTTGGTTTTCTGTTTAAAAATCGCATCCGAATCGGTCCATTCGTTTGGATTTACGATGCCACAGACAGAGATAAACGTCAAACTGTATAACACCCATCCCTTTGAATCAGGAGTTTATATACGCTATAAATACCCGTATCTTTAAGTATAGTGATCGCGAAAGTTAGTCATATAGGTAGTAACGTTTTCTAGCAATGGTTTTTTTATTAAACAACATAGAGATTGAACCAACATATGGCCCACCTAATATTAAGTAGATTTACATATATTTTTTTAAATTTATGATGTATTTTATACCAATCCCCTCTAAAAAGCTTATTTTATTCACTGAAAACAGTGAATAGAAAGCACATGTAATCACTATTTTGGTGATTGAATTTAGAACACACTAATAAATTCGACCTCCGTCTCAATCTCATCCTCCTTGCGCAAAAAGTACTCGATACAAACTCCTTGTGCAAAGAATGCTCGATATACAAACTCCTTGTGCAAATAACTCCTTAAGATTTGATTGGTCGACATTTTCAACCAGGAGTTTAGCTTTAGAATAAAAACTGTTTTGTGTTTTTTGCTGTCATTAGTAAATTGGCGCTATTTTGAATACTGTAAGTTGTACGAACACAAAGTTTAGTGTTACTTATTAATAAATCGATTGAAAATGCATTCAAGTGATGAAGAAGATGTGTTAACACCTGAGTTTATGAGAGAGAGGGCGGCCGATATAGTAGAAAACTTGCTACCCAACAAACCACGGCTGGTTTACATCAAAGCGAGAATCAAGCTTCTGGCACATTTTCTGTCTGTTCTGTCTGAGTCTGTTTTAACTTATTTTATTGTGCATTTTAATTAATTTAAACTATTTTTTTCGTAATCATATGTCTATTTCCGCTTAAATCTTTCTTTTTATCGTAGTCATGGTATAAAGTATAGTATGCAATTCTTGAATAAAACGGATTTATATCGAGGTCCATGAATCACTCGCGTCGCTCAGGATTTGTCTATGACCCTCGCTTTAAATCCGTCCGTTAGTCATTAATTGCTTATTATACTATTACTTGTTAGTTTAGTATATTACACAAAAATAGGTATGTATTAGTGTATTATATAACTATTTATATATTTGAATTGTAAATTATTTACCTAAACTTTATTATTGGGACATTCATTCAACAATTATAATCTGTAGGACACTGCACCTCGTTATAACTTCAACAATTTCTTTGCATCGATTGATTGCCTGGAAGAGATCGCTTTCAGCAATAAGGTCACCTATTATATTGTCGTTTTAGTTTTATTTTAGTGTTATATTGTTTCTGTGTGGTAATTACAATAAAGAGTTATCTTATCTTATCTTACTAAACGATCACAGATTTGGTACTGTCACATTACGGTAACATCCCTAGGTTTAACCTGCGGTTACCAAACATTTGTTATTATGTTTATCCGGGCTAAATTGAAGGCCCGTTTTTCACCTGGACTTCATGCAAAACTAAACCTTATTTTATTGCACTCAAGGTAAATTGTTTTTATCTTGTTTAGTGCAAAGGCTTTACCCGGATATTTCATCTGGGTAAACCATATTGCCTAATTCTTCATACAGTATACACAATGCAGGGTGGAAAGTGAAATTGGGCAGAAATCGTTCGTAGGAGATTAACCATATTTTTTGAAGCAATCTTATTCATTAACAGATTTTGAAGAAAACAAGTAATTTTTTGACAAAAATATAACAGACTTCAGTTACTCAATCACGTCGGAACGGCTTATTCGATTTCGATAAAATTTGGTAGGTACGTAGATTATAAACTGGATTAATACATAGATTACTTTTGACTAAGGCGAATATAGTAGCTAATTGGTCTTATTTGGAGGCTTTCTCCTCAGGGAGGAATTAGTTTTATGTGCTCAAAAAATATATGTCATTCATTGACCTTTTATCTGCAAAGTGAACATACAAAAAAGTTCTACCTGTTTATTTACTATGAGAAAAAAAATGTAGCTGTTTTCGACTTTCAATTTGATTCAACCTCTAAACGACGTAAAATTTTGTAATTTTTCTTTCACCTAAATGTGGGCAAAGACTATACCTTCAAGTTGAACATATGATACTGTGCTGCGACGGTCTTTAACGTGGCAATTAATTATTGTTTAATTTTTCCGAATAATAAGCGGGCGTATCCTTAAAAGGTGGTTGCGCGGGCGACGGGCGGCAGTGTACCGCTGACTGTCGTATGGGAGGGAGGGTTGTGCTCGTCTGCCTCGTGCTCACCTATTTTCTGGTTGGTTAGATGCATGTGGCGGAAGGTGCGGGGCCGAAAAAATAGCTACGCCCATTCGCTCAAGGTCATCGGCTACGGTTAGCGACTTAACAAACCACGCGTGCGAAGCCGTGGGCGGAATCTAGTTGTTAATATTGCTAAGACTATTAAGTACTTATAATTTTTATATCAATTTACTTTCGGGGAAATTATTGTATGTTGTTTCATTTCCACCCTATTTTTGTTTTCACTTTGGCATATTGTGATGCTTAAAATCAGTTACGATAAAAGCTTGCTTCAGTAAAATATAATTAGAGCTAGTATAGGTTGTCATCAACTAAAAGTTTTGTTAACAGAGGGACAGACACAGTGCCGGATTAAGTAAGCACGGGTCCCGTAGCAAATTCTAACGAGGACCCCTCGATCTGCTATGGGTTCTAGAGTTAACTATACCTCAGCCCAAACTCGAATTTCACCCTCGCTTCTCCGCGCGCGGCTGCACGTCCTATCTCGCCGTGGTTCATATGTTTGCCGGTTTTTTATCATTCAATCCCTTCATTATCTTGTTGTATTTATTTCTCATTATTGCGTTTTTACAAAAACCAACTAAATATAAATTCTACCTAAGAATTACGTGCTCGTTTGGAGCGACAAGCGTCACGGGTACCCCGTCTGAAAGCCGAGGCCAGACTGAATCGCGAAACGGGCCTCCAGAGCGAATGGTTTCATTAGTGCAAAACTTAGATATTTTCATTTTATGGTAAAATCAAAAGGTATTTTGAAAATTTAAAACACATTTGCCCTTATTTATATTGTGTAGAATTACTGTATAAAGTTTCAAGATCTAAATTAAAGTATTCATCGCATAAGAATGGTTTTAAGATAAATTTGGAGTCATCTTTGGATTTTTTTATCGAGAAAATTTTACGGAATCGTGTTTTCACAACACAGGCACTCTAGCACGTATCCTTAACTATAACATATATGAATTACATATTGAAAGCACACAATTTCTTGAACAAAACATTGTTTCTCAATAAGCGATTTAACGTCACCCCAGGTATAGTGCGCCCTTAAGTATAAAGTGGCGGAGGTGGGCGGGTTTGGATAACCGGGGCCCACTTTTGCGCAGGGCACGTAGCTCTTGCTACGTTGTTGATCCAGCACTGGACAGACATGTAACTGAAACTATGTATAACTTTTAATTAAACTCCGGGTACTAATAAAACTACGCAACGAGTAGAATAGAATAGAATTATTTATTTGACACACACAAAGAAACATAGAACGGATCACAAACAAAATAGGTAGATAGACAGAAAAATTACAAAACAATGAGATTAAATTAGACCTACAGCTAGAACATATACGTACCTACCCCACCAGTAGGTAGTAGGTAGGCGCACCAACTAGTCCCGCTCCGTGTCACGCGTGGCCAAACAGGCTCTGCCTTAGCTTTATGCTTCTTTGCAATAAATGATGCAAATGAGTACGGTCTCGTACAAAAATTAATGTAACAATTAGTTTGAAAACTAAACAAATAGTTCATGTGAGAAATAAGGTTCTAAGACTGCAGTTATCTGGAATGAATGAATATTCTTTATTATTGAGCAGTGGGCGAATAGCCGGCTCCGACGCAGGTGATTGCGGGCTCGATTCCCATCACGGAAATTATGTTTGCATGATCTACAGATAAATAAATAAATAAATCTTTATTCATTTTTCATATTGCTAAGATTAACATGAGGGATTAATATCTACTTATAGGTAAGATTTTATACATTGCCTGAACTAGGAAAACCTGTATCTCAGGCGAAAAAGGCTGGACTGGGGTAATTTATGAATACTCAAATTAACAAAACCTAAAATCTATTTATATAATGAAAAAAAAAAAATAACTAAATAAACTAAATGCAAACACGGAAGGTATGAGTTTACGTACTATACAACATTTAAAATCTTACTTTATAACGGTTAGTAGCTCCTCAGTTTCCTCGTAAGATATATTGATTAAAGCAGACTGTAAGGCTCTTTTAGAGTTTGAGAAACTCATTGAGTGGATTAAAGATTCTGAGTACAATAAACAGTATTCTATTCCGTACTGTCTAATGTCTATACTGTGCAATTTATTTCATGCTTAGTGTCGTCACAGAGAAATAATATAGTGCTAAGCAGACGTAGCTCACTGCTACGGCTCCTATCACTCTGTAGCGGAAGCTGCGAGCATCTGATAAACACGTTTTTATGTAAAATCTCATTTGTAGTTTCTGTGAATTCATGTTTTTTCCCCAAAGTAAGCAAAGATTGAACTATAGAAACTAAATAAATGATACAATACTTATTTTTTTGTTGAGTAATACTCAAGAAACACCCAGATCGAAAACAAATATCGCCGGCCTAATTACCAGAATTCGTAAGTCCTTAAGGGCAAATTATACAGGAGCAATATAAAACTGTTTTTTTCACAAAGTTTGAGAGATTTTTAGGGTTCTGTACCCAAAAGGTAAAACGGCACTGAGGCTCCGCTGTCTGTTTCTCTGGCTGTCTGTCTGAAAAAAACAGAGTAAAATAAATATTTAAGGGGGGCTCCCATACAACAAACGTGAATTTTTTTCTCGTTTTAACTCGATATTGATAACGGCAACAGGTAGACCCTTGAAATATTCACAGAATATTTAGTTATATGTTCACTTTAAAAATACGTTTTTAAGTTAAATAAAACTAATATTTAAGGGTGGCTCCCATACAACAAACTTGATTTTTTTGCCGTTTTTATAGATAATGGTACGGAACCCTTCGTGCGCGAGTCCGACTCGCACTTGGCCAGTTTTTTATTGAGTTACTCTTACTAAATAGTATAAAATGAGCGTATTTTTTATATTTAAAACATTAAGTGACTCGATAAAAATCTCTCAAACTTTGTGAAATTTTGCCCATAAATATGAACTTACGAATTCTGATAATTAGGCCGACGGTATCTGTGGCTCATGCAAACATTTGTTCCGTGGCGGGAATCGAATCCGCAACCTCCTGCGTTTTAGCCGGCTATTCGCCCACTGCGCCACGGAATAATTATGGGTAAACTATTAACCGTTTTGAGTTTAAATTATCTCAATAGTTTGAATTGTACTATTTAGAACCACAATGATATAATTTGGTCCTTACAAAGCCGTAGATCTTGTAGATTTACGACAGAGATAACGGTCTACTATGTCAGCCAATTTCTACGAAATAGTTCTATTTCCCATCATATTTAGAGAGCTGCCGGATGTTTGACTAAACAGTTTCAATATCCGAAGGTAATAGACGCGAGACCTCTGTAGACAAACTTGCTTTATCGAGTACCGTAAAAAACATAGAAGACATATCATAACCGTGATAAGATACCTGACCGAAGTTTGGTAGGTTTTTAGGGTTCCGTACTCAAAGGGTCAAACGGGACCCTATTACTAAGACTCCGCTGTCTGTCTGTTTGTCTGTCACCAGGCTGTATCTCATGAACCGTGATAGTTAGACAGTTAAAATTTTCACAGTATTTCTGTTGCCGCTATAACAACAAATACTAAAAACGTAATAAAATAAATATTTAAGGGGGTTCCCATACAACAAACTTGATTTTTTTGTTCGTTTTAGCTCGATATTGATAACGACAACAGGTAGACGCTTGAAATATTCACAGAATATAGATTTATATTCACTTTAAAAATAAATAATTATATTAAAATAAAACAAATATTTATGGGTATATATTTATATACAATAAAATAAATCCCATACAACAAACGTGATTTTTTTGGCGTTTTTATACATAATAATGGTACGAAACCCTTCGTGCGTGAGTCCGACTTGCACTTGGCCGGTTTTTTATGTGTTTTATTTTATATATTATTAGTTACCACATGCTATAGGCATGATATTAATTAGAATTATATGTGATTTTAAAAATTCTTTCACTGTTAGAAAGCTTTACTATTATCCTGAGTACTATAGGCTATATTTAAATTGATATCAATTCAAACGAAGCCGGGTGAGGTCATGTAGTAGTGCTAGTAAATGGTCAGTTTGTATGATTTAGTAGGCAATTCTTTTATTAATCTTTTATATATAAAAGAAAGTCGTGTTAGTTACAATATTTATAACTCAAGAACGGCTAAACCGATTTCGCTGAAAATTTGTGGGGAGGTAGCTTAGAACCAGGAGACGGACATAGAATACTTTTTATCCCGTTCGACCGCGTTCCCGTGTGACGTGACATAAAACGTCAGAGTGAATACAAGTCACTATAAAACGTGGTATAACAAAACGCATCTGACATGGAATAACAAAACGCAAATGACAGCTAAACGTAATTTTGTCTATGGTTAAGTATAGTTGTAAATATCTATTTAAATCAAAAAAATCGGATTAGTAATGATGGCCGGGGACAACAATTGACAATTCTACCAGGGTGACGTATATTGACAGCCCGCGTTATATGCATGTCAAGGCGGTACGAAGTTCGGCGGGTCAACTAGTATTATATATTTAGACACACAAGCTGACGGGCCTCCTGATGTTGGGCTACTCTGATGTCAGTATTCATATATTCACCGTTTCATTACATTGCCATAACATTGGCATGACAAAAATATAAAACAAATGTCAGTTAGCAATATAAATACTAATATGGTACTATTACTAATATACTAATCTTGTTAATTTATTTGTTCGGATGTAATGGGTAATCTCGGAATCCACAGAACTGATTTTGAAAATTCATACACTTCATTAGTAAATACGGGATTTATCACGTACGGTCTTATCGGTGTTTCGACCGACAATGTTTCGGTTCAATTCGTCATCAGGGTGAGTGCGATCCGCTCCGAATAACTTCGCACTGTACAGTGCAAGGCGAGAAGTGATCCGTATTTATAATAATGATTGAAATCAATCACGAAAGTTTTCTAAGTAAAATTCTTACACTGATATTGAGTGCTATATTTATTTTGATAAACATCCGTACGAAGGGCGTGTTAGCTACTTAGCGCGCTTTACACATTTCACATTTTAAAAGAATGTATCTGATGAGTACTTTTCAAATTTTCGCAATCACTGTGCATAATTATTGATTAAAACAGTTATTTATCGCGTATGTACCTTGTTTATTTGTTATCCCGACGTTTCGGTTGTGTTGCAACAGTCATAGTCTCAGGTTGACTGGATTACTTACGTCGAGAAGTATGGGTAGCTGCAGCAACTACCCTCACTTGGTCTTCAGAATTAGAAATGTCCTACAACCTAGCAATCACCGAGTTCCAGAACGCTGAGAGGGACGTCGGGATAACAAATAAACAAGGCACATATGCGATAAATACCCGTTTTAACCCATAATTATGTATCTGATGAGGTCGGGCTTCTTACTGAGGCTTTCCAGTTTATAAATAAAGATAAATACTTGCCAATCTACGGTCTCGGGACACCGCTCGACTTACTTATAATTGATTGGGCCTCGTGTTATTATCTTATGACAGAGTCGGATTACAACCATTCATCATCATCTTCATATCTGCCTTACGACGAATATATTTCTGAAGTGGCCGACCTGGTGCAACCTACGCCCAACGGCTTCCAGCAACCATTATAAGGTTTTCTTTCTATCCAGTGAAGGTCGAATTTCAGTACGTGGTACTCGAGAACCTTTCTGCCTCATCGGACGTTAGTTCTTTGAGCTATGTGCCTCGTCCACTATACTCTGGGCTATGTACCATTATAAGGTCTTCTTTCTATCTAGTGAACGGTGAATTTCAGTGCGTGGTACTCCAGAACCTTTCTGCCTCATCGGACGTTAGTTCTTTGAGCTATGTGCCTCGCCCACTATCCTCTGGTCTATGTACCATTATAAGGTCTTCTTTTTATCTAGTGAACGGTGAATTTCAGTGCGTGGTACTCCAGAACTTTTCTGCCTCATCGGACGTTAATTCTTCGAGCTAACTATCCACTGGCCTATGTCAGGGACTTTGGTTGATCTATAAATCTCCTCGTTTATGATTAGATCTCGTAGAGAAATATCAAGCAAAGCCCTCTCCATAGAACGCACATTTTAAAACAACTCTTCTAGCATTGTGATGCTACCTTTTTCTTTTGAGAATCGTCAAAGTATTTCACCTAATTTTAAGTTTACTTATTTGAACCTTATGGAGTCAAGATGTGGTATCGCAGCCTTTCACGTTTACAAAATTCTTTCTGGGCGTCTGGTCGAAGCGACGTGTATTCGAGGCGCTTATCTAGGTCAAAGCATAGCATTCTAATTCAGCGGGGCAATGCAGTCAGTGTCTTGGGGACAATTCCGCCTGGTAGTGATTTGCAGCAGTTTATCGTTTGCAACGGTCTTTAGATGATTCAACTGTTTCTTGTATTTTGCATGGTAGCTAAATACCACCTTAAATTCTTACTTTTGTGATGTGTTACTTTTACAACCTGTGCTTAAACTGGGGGTTCAGGATATAAAAATAACGGTCATATTAAACAATATAACGTATGTAATATTCAATTGTTATTGTAAAATTAAGCAATAAATACATTCATGGAAAGTGGAAAGTTAACCCATTCAGCAGAAAGTTCTCAAAAAAATATAACAATATCATACTCAAAAACTTTGACGTCATTGTTAGAACTAGCGATAGGCGCGAATTAGCTTAGATACCTATGTATCTAAGCTAATTCGACATTTAATAGATATTTTCGACTAATTAATAGACAGGTTAACGTTACGTTGTCAAGTTTCGTAAGCATTATTTGTTTTCTAGCCGACAATAACCCACGTAAATATCGCAACGCCTAACATAGTGCGCAATGTAAAGCGAACCATTAATTTGCTACTTCGAAGGCATCGCAACGGATCGCAACGTCTAAGAACCGCAAATGAATGAACGCTTCGTTGTAGTCAACCGTTCGTTCGTTCGCTGCTAGCTCCGGCTGCGTGGCCAGCTCGTTATTCGTTGAGTGTAACTGGCTAAAACGCAACACATTGAAAATTAGATAGCTAAATATTGTATAGATAATCAAACGTTGTTATAAATGGCAAGACGTTTCGTTTCGTTATTTGAAAAAGCCACAACGACACATTACTAGTTAGAACGATCTGAAGTTACTAAAATATAACTCCACGGGCTATCTCGAATTCGTGACTGTATTTGGACGAATTTTCATAAAAGCGTTTGAAAATTCAATTTGTCAGGTTTGTAGAAAATAGAGTCTTGTTTAACGAGGTTGTACAACATTGATGCTTGTCCTTATTCATTGCTACGGACAATAAACGAAGAAACTAGTGCGAGGGCCAGTGTTTAATTTCTTTCGCTATTGAAATTGATGGAATTAATAGATAATAATCTATAGGTTTTAAAAAAAAACTATCACACTAACGCAGTCCCGCCTAGGTTTACCATATCTCAGGATTTGTCCTGAGATTTCAGGATTTTCGGACTCTTCTCTGGATTGCGGCTGGATTTTGCAAATCTCATGAAATCTCAGGATTTTTAGAATTTTCAATAAAATACAGCTTACATTTTAAATATCTCTTTAATAAAAAGTTAAACAAACTAAAAATAATCTTCCTTTGCTAATAATTCCATAATTTAAATCAATAGTTAGAATCCAATTAGGTAGTTAATCAGCCGCTGCCATCCCCCGCTTTGAGTATGTTGTGCAACGCGTGAGCGCGATCCGCAGTCTATAAAACGATAATATTAAGACTTTTTTTAATTGTTAAGTACACACGGCTACACATCAAGCTATACATTTCCAGTATAAGCTGACCTCTCATTCTACAAAAAGCCTACACAATGCGAGGTCAGCTTATACTGGATTTGTATAGCTTAATGTGTAGCCGTGTGTACGTTTGAGATAGCATTCTCAAACTGTAAAAAATCTCAGGATTTTTCAATGGAAATCAGGCCTTTTCCTGGAATCAGGCCCGCTCTCAAACAAGGATTTTTGTGTTATATATTATCTAAGAAATTTATATGGTTGAATTAACTTTGCTAACTTTAATAAACCTATTTTGTATAAAATTAGTATTTTTTTTATGAAAAAGTTAAACTTCTATTTTCTTAAACCATCATCATTGTCAGCCCACTGCTAAGTATAGCCCTGACATTACATAAAAGTATACAGCCATACTGGTGTATCTGACCTAGATTTTGGCGTCAACCTAACGACTAGAGTGTAATGTACGAGTATACGGCTAGTTCTAATGTAATTATTCACGCACTCCCCGGTCTTAGATATCTGGTTCGGATTATAAGCGCTGTATTCTTGGTTGTAGATTTATGAAAACATAAAATAACTGAAGTTGATTATGTTCTCCTGAAGCTCAACGTAAATATTATTTTATTCGCTGGAGAGTGATAATTTACATCTTAAGGTAAGGACGTAACTATTGTATATTTTATCAAAAGACTCGTATTATCAATAAAGTAATAATAATTTAATATTTTCGTGGGAAACATTTTTTTAAAATCGTCAGATTTGCCCTTTTGAGTTGCTGACGATACGGACAAAATTTATTAGGACGCAGTATCCCAACTGACACTTTTGATTTTAATATTTTTTTTACTGTTGGTTTGGACACCATCAAATTATTGAAGCTGTTGAGTACAGTCAGGTAAAAAATGTTTAAGCTAAATATAATATAATGTGATAAAGCTAATCAAATTGCTTTGCGAGCGTGTGGTGACTTATATTAATGTTAAAAAAAACACAAGTTTCATTCATAGCGTACATTTGGTATAAATCAACATCTTGTATACTTAAGCATCTATATAATGATCACTTAAAAATATCTCAAATATAGTTATAGAGTGTGACCTTGCTATGCATCTATTTCGTCATCTTGCTGTGCCGGCGCCGCGCCTCGGTAAAAACCTGTTTTTTTAACTGACTGTACAATGCAGCAATTTTTAATGGTGTCCGAATCGACAGTAACAAAAATATTAAAATCAAGTGTCAATTGGGACATTACGACCCAATATATTTTGTCCGAATCGACAGCAAGTCGCCCTTTCACCGTTAGTTTAAAAAAACAAAACTTAAAAAAAAAACAGAAATGATACAGTAATCGTTGTGAAAGATAGCGTAAGTCGGTGTCAAATAATATATGTAATAACTATCACATGTACATTAATAATTCTTCCTTGAAGGTTGCCCCAGTGGTGTCAATTCCCAAATCCCCAATCCCAAATCGTTTCGACGCTACTCCCTTAATATGGAAATGAAAATTAGCCCTTAATCCCCTAACTCCAACCAATGTTGATAATAACACGATGATTAAATTATGCTTTGAGTTATCGTCGCTATAGCTAGGTACCTACGTAATACCTGCCTAAAGGTAAATGCTGAGATTATTATCTTTGTACCTGGCACAATAGAATCTCTGTTGTTCGTAAGTTAAATTATATTAAAAATGTAAGGGGAATGGGAAAACTTGTAGCGTTACAACTCTCTCCCTTATAAGGAGAGAGCTGTAGGCCAAGTTAAATTAAGACCTACATAACGGTTTAAAAAGAAAGAGGGATTTTACAGTGACTTATCTATACTAATATTATAAAGAGGAAAGATTTGTTTGTTTGTGTTGAATAGGCTCCGAAACTACTGGAACGATTTAAAAAATTCTTTCACTGTTGGGAAGCTACACTATCCCCGGCTGACATAGGCTATATTTTACCCAACTGCGCAGAAGGAGGGTAATGTTTTTATTGAAAAACTACCCGTGCGAAGCTGCGGATTTGTCTGCTAGTGATTTAATACAATGAATACAATGACTATAAATACGTCACTTATCAAAAGCACTTAATGTCTCACTAGGGACTCACTCGATAAATCCGGGAGTCTGCAGGAACAGTTGGATGAGCGCTTCCCTTGATGATGAGGGCTAGTGTAACCCCGGCCTACGTCGACGAGAGACCGAGAGGACGAAACAGCACCACCGTGTTCTGAACCGAGTAAGGTTAGGATGTTAGTATGTAAATGTGGTGGGCGATTCCAGGACTAGGCTACTGGATAACAGTCGATGTAACAGGTGGGGACATCCAGGTCCGTATTGAGTTAAGGACAGGCTCCCAGTCTCAAGCCGGTAGGGCTTCGCCGTCAAGAACAAATCGTTACAGGGCTGCGCCGACTGTTTTATACAATTCAAAGGTAACTCTCCGAGATCTTTTTTCGGCTCCACAAGGGCAGACTGTCTTTCTCAAAAAAGTCATTCGGACCTGTTCGAAAGTTAAAAATTTTAAATATTCTTGTTAGCGGCCAGTACAAACATACATCAAATTCAGAGGTCCTATGTAGATTCCAAGTAAAACCTTACGGTTTTACCAAGAATTAAAAAAAAGAAATAAGTATATCTCTAAAATGTCATGTCAGTACCCATGTCAGGTCTGATTATTTTTGTGTTTCTAGTCCTAAGCAGTTAAAATAAACATAGCATCATTTATACTCTTGTGACGAGAAAATTCTGCTCCCTCCACCCATATAAAAATATAATAATGGGTATTTGAAGGGTTCTAGAATTAATTTAGAGTTTTCTGAACAAAATAATGAAATAATTAAAGTAAAAAGTGGTAAAAAGAAATGGTAAAAAGAAACACAGAATCTATTTCCCCATGTAAGTATTTACATTAGATACCGTGAATATCACGATCAAAAACTAAATAAAAAAGTGAGTGATATTACAAACTATAGGACATACCAAATAAAAAATACAGTTTTGGAGCAAGTATGTTTTGGAGTATAAGCTCGCTCCTGTACTGACATGCCTCTTTCGCCGCTCTGTGAAGTTTGGACCAGTGCCGAAATCCTGAAAGCTTGCAAACGTGCAGCCCGTGCCTAAAAAATGTAGGCCCGTCTTGGTCACGTCCGTCATCTGTAAGATTATGGAACGTGTACTAAACAACAGGCTCCTGGCACACTTAGAAACGCATAACCTCCTCAGTGATCGACAATATGGCTTTCGCCGAAATCGGTCCACTGGGGACCTTCTAGCGTATGCCACGCACATATGGAGAGAGGCCGTTGAGAAACACGGAGAAGCGCTGGCTGTTTCTCTTGACATCTCAAAGGCCTTTGATAGGGTCTGGCATGATAGCCTTATTAGCAAGCTTCCGTCATACGGTCTGCTCACTGGTCTGTGTCTGGATATCGGACTTCTTGAGGGACCGTTCGATACGAGTTGTCGTTGAAGGCTGCTTGTCCGATCAATTGGCGATTAACGCTAGGGTCCCACAAGGGTCAGTACTTTCCGCAACTCTTTTCTTGCTGCATATCAACGATCTGCTAAAACCAGGTACTATTGGGTAGGTATGCAGATAATAACACAGTTGCGGAAAGCTATACATCTAGTGCACGAGCCCGTAGAGCGCAGATTCAGTCACTTAAACTTGTCCTTGAAGGCAATCTCCGACTGGGGACTCAGATGCCAATCTGGTCAAGTTCAATGCGAATAAAACCCAGGCGTGTCTGTTCTCCGCAAAACGAAGTCAATTTAATCTGACTCCTGCTTTCCGAAATGTATCCGTGCTGATATCTGACCACCTCGAGCTTCTTGGTATCACATTAACTCCAACTCTCAATTTCGGCTCCTACATTGAGTCGAAAACCCAGTTGGCTGCTAAAAAGCTTGGTATACTCGCAAAGGTGAGGCACTACTTCACACCGGGACAGTTGCTCAACTTGTACCAAGCACAAGTCGTGTTCGAGTTCGTGTTTGGAGTACTGTTCTCACCTCTGGGACGGATCAGCGAAGTACCAACTTGAAGCTCTGGAATCAATTGAGAGAAGAGCCAAGAAGCTCATATGCAACGATGAGCTAGTTGATGCAAGGCTCCTCAGCCTGGAGCATTGACGAAAGCTTGAGGGGAGTGTGCGGCGGAATTTTTCAACCTAATCCCACCATCTCCATTCTATCAACGGATAACCAGACGCTCTGCGGTGCACCACCGCTATATGGTAGAAATACACAATTCGCACAAAGCGGTTCTCTTCGACCTTTATTATGCGCACCGCCAAAGAGTGGAACGCCTTGCCAGAGTCTGTGTTTCCTGATAGCTACAACCTGGGTATCTTTAAGTCGCGAGTGAATAGGTTTCTTCTAGGCAAGCGTGTACTATCATAGACTGCATCATCGCTTACCATCAGGCGAGATCGTGGTCAAACGCAATATTATAATGTATAAAAAATATGATGTATAAAAAAATGTTAGCTCTTGTACTTATATGTTAACTACTCCATATAACCTAGTACCTAACACTACTTCGAAATTTTGAGTTCTAACACTTTGATCACAACTGGCAATCAATGTACCTACGTGTAATAAAAGTGTTCAAATATTATTTATAGCTGTTCTAAATTTCAACTCGATATATTCTGTACTCAGAATACAGAAATAACCAGAAGCCACCTTCAGCTGTGATTGCAAGCCGTGCGTTGTGCCGATAAAACATAACCCGCGTCCCGCGCCCATCTCCACCCGCGTAATGTTGTTGGCTTAGTCATTATTTACCCGTTTTGGGGTAAATGTTTTGAGGTAAGATAAAACTAATTAAATCCAAATGATCTAATATTACAGAGGTATATATTAAAAATGCGTAGCTAATTAGTACTAATAGGATTGACACAAAAATAGAATAATAACTACAACTATTATATACAGGGTTATCTGTTTAGGGTGTACTAAGCCGAAAAGGTGGTCATTGTACTCATCAGTATAAACAACTATGGGGGCAACCTTAAAATTGCGACAAAAATCAGCTGTTCCAAAAAAAATCATTGAGACGCCTGACAAAAAGTAAATCTTATCTCATCTTATGCAACAGTTGATTTTTTTTCGTGATTTCAGTGTTGGTTGGCCCAATAGTAAAAGTTGTTCATAATAGTGAGTACAATGGCCTAATTATTTAATATGTAAAACTAACTTATGTACAAAATAATCTCAATTATTTCAAAATAAAACACAGTTTCGATAAAAACATTTAATTTCCTTGTTGCTGCGTAAGTTTTTTAAAAGTACAAATGTACAAAAGCTGTATGTTTTTATGTAGGTAAAGAACATGTCCATAGAGGATGCTAACTGTTTAAGTGATTGCTAGTAACCCTGAATAACTTTTCTTAAGCAGGTCATTATTTATTATTAAATAATCATATCAATTGAAACAACAACTAATAAAAGTTTTCATTATCAGAATTCTAGAGTCTAGAGGGAAAATAATAACTCGATATTTGGCAACACCAGAAAAATTGAGGTATCATTATTTGCGACAATTACAAACCAAATAATTTATTTAATAACCAAAATAACACCACATCTAAATGAGCCACTTACGTATGTAATGTGATCACATCTTGTTTTTTGAGTCCAGCTGAATTTTTACGGCGACACAAGAAGGCATAACGTAATTAAATTGTATCAGTAAAACACGTTACACGCCACGACGGTCACAGAGTGTTTGCATAAAACTACTCTATTTTGGAGTAGTGTTTGACGCTTCAGTATTAGGGGCGTTCACGGCTTCTGATTTTTTCTGTATTCTGACCTTCTGTAGTTGCTGAGATAATTAGCTGTGACAAACAGAGAGCGGACGAAGTTGCTCCGGTTTTTACATTTTTTACTATTTTGGTCCGGTAGCATCGCATTTTCAAATACTAACTTCAATTATCTACGAAATACAGGTAAAGAGGGATGACAATAAGGTTGAAGTGTACAGACATGTTTCTGCTTAACAGAATGCAAAAATAGAGTACAAGATTATGTGTATAGGGTTCGAACGAATCCAAAAATGATCATGGTCATTATAATTTTATTTGCATTTGTAGTAACCGTTCACAACTTTTTCATTGGAAGCTGTCTAAAAGTCTATGCGTTCGCATTCGTGATTCTCGCACAGTTTTAGAACTCGTCCGTAGCGGATGTGCCTTAATAGATAGGCAAAGTTTTTGTATGTGCAACTGAAGCCCTCTCATATGATACTTAGATGATCTGAAAAAACTCGGTACCTATTTGATATTTCATGATGATTGACTAGCAAATATCAATTTGTCCAACTGAACTCTGAGACGGAACACAAATCGCTCCCGTCCCATTCCCACTACGTTTGGTAAAAAATAGTCCAATAAACTCCCTTTGATTGTACTTTGGCTAAAGCAGCTTAACTTTGTACATGCCAGAGCAAGTATGTTTGAATCTTGGAAGTTTTGCTGCTGCCGGCTCAACCTAACGTTTTTAATGGCTCCTTTGTTTGCGGACGAGATATTTTAAGACTTTTATCAGTATTTGATTGTACTGTCAGCGAATTAGAGTGGTTAATATTTTGAGATCATAAATTGAATTCCCGAATGATGAATGCCAAGGAACATTTCTAAATACAACCGAAATATTGCCAATCAAGTTATGTTGTTGATTGTACCTACCAAATATTTTATTGAACATGATAAATTTAATATATTTAGTGGTCAATTTGATACCTCAGCTAACGAAGAATAAATTCAATGTCGATCCATCAATTAATCTAATAACTATAGTCTATCCATTTCTTTATTTTCTCGATGACAGTTCTAATTTGATAGTTGTAATTTTGTGACTTCATGGGGAGAGCTCATCGAGTGACAGTGACGATTCATCAGATTTTGATTAAAATAAACAAATAAAGATTACCTGTCGTTATAATTATTTAGTTTCATTGTCGAGTACCTACCTATACCTACTTATTTTACAACAGCTTCGAAAATTTTAAAGAAGACATTATCAATCAAGAATTAATACGTGTAACATCTTGTAATGAAATATAATATTAGTTAATAAATTTGTACAAAAGTATCCGGCAGTAGTTTAGTTTCTTACATTTTGTGAAAAAATATCGGGTCTGTAATCGTGTTACGTTTATCGATAGTTCCATCCCTATCAGTTTCTCCGACTCTGGTATAACCTTGTACGTGCGTAAGCGTCATATTTTTATAAAATAATGCATACATAATGTAAAAAAGACGCTCGTTCAAGTTTTCACAGGAGCTCATGTTTTTAAGACGAAAGAGGTCTTTTCGCGCACAGATTTATATCAAAACTAGTGGACCCCCCGAACTTCGTATCGGCTTGACATGCATAGGTATAACGCGGGCTGTCAATATAAGTCACCCTGGTAGCATTGTCAATTGTTGTCCCCGGCCATTATTATGTATGAGAAAATGAATGACTTCCACAAATAATTCAATACCAAAATTAGCCAAATCGCTCCACCCGTTCTCGAGTTTTAGCGAGACTAACGAACAGCAATTATTTTATATATATATAGACAATATATCTCGGGATAACTCCTACCGAAGCATCTGCTTCAAACGATATTCATTTTTTTTACATCCTCTTTGACGATATTTGCAGCACGCATTCTGTCAATTCTATGTCAAACGTCAGGTTACATTATAAAAGCGCTAAGGTTAGATTATAAATAATTTTATATGGTGGTTAAGTATTCTTAAAGTTTCTAATTCTGCGCGCAATTTTCTTAATTTTTTCTTTCATAAGAACCTTCTGACAATAAGAAATACAACAAAAAAAGAATTGGCCAAATTGGTCCAGGCGTTGTTGAGTTATGCGCTTACCAACACATTTTGCGATTCATTTTTGTATTATAGATTATAATTTTGACTAACCTCGACGTTTCGGCCAAGTTACATCAGCCGTGGTCACGAGAGACATGAGTACAGTACATACTACATGAGTATAGTTCGCGAAAATTTAAAAAGTTCTTTCACAGGAGCTGTCATCGAGAAAATAAAGAAATACTGTAATTAGAATAATTTTGCGGTTTAGTGTACTTACGCAATATTCCACAATTTAAGAAGTAATTGTTTGTGTTTCAAACTTTATGGTCGTAGACCTTTCATGAAATTATCAAGGGATAATGTAAATGAATTAAAATGAGATTATGAAGGAGAAAAAACGCCCTGCAGCTAAACCGTGAACGAAGTTAGAAGAAAAAATAATTTACTTTAAAATTAGTTTTAGTTCTTGTATATTTCATTTAAATAAAGTGTTTGGGCTGATATTTTATTTTATTATTATGGCCCACAAAACAAGAATACAAACAATAATCAGATACAAAAAAATATAGTTATCGACTCTAAGACCTAGATTGTATCCCAAAGCATGTGTACACACCATGATAACTCTAGCGCAGTTCTATGTCGACCAGCTGAAGAGAAATATTTACTTACATAGTATATATATGTATGTATTATATAGATATGGTATAAATGGACAGGATTATGGTATTAATGCGACATAATTAAGATTACATATTTAAAAGTAGTGGAGTTCCTTGTGAAAGGTCTCGTCCGGGGAGGTACTGCCATCATACCCATTCATGACCCATGGCCGTCATAGCCCTTAATGCTGCCACCAAGCAGCATTGCTGTGTTTCGGTTTGAAAGGTATGGTTGCGGGTAATATTACAAGGCACATAAGGCTTTACACCTGTATGCCTCAAGTTGACGGACGCAGGGCAGTACATCGTGGAGCACATTTCTAAGGTATGTGATCTATGAGGCAATACTTTGTTATAGGCGATGGTTATAACTCAACATCAGGGGTGATATATGCTTGGCCCATCTCCAGGACATATAAAAAAATAAATAAAACCGGCCAAGTGCGAGTCGGACTCGCGCACGAAGGGTTCCGTAACATTATCTATAAAAACGGCAAAATATCACGTTTGTTGTATGGGAGCCCCCCTTAAATATAACTAAATATACTATGAATATTTCAAGCGTCTACCTGTTGCCGTTATCAATATCGAGCTAAAACGAGCAAAAAAATCACGTTTGTTGTATGGGAGCCCCCCATAAATATTTATTTTATCCTGTTTTTAGTATTTGTTATTATAGCGGCAACAGAAAAACTTCATCTGTGAAAATTCAAATGTCTAACTATCACGGATCATGAGATACAGCCTGGTGACAGACGGACAGACAGAAAGACAGTGTAGCCTCAGTAACAGGGTAGTAATAGAAACTCTTTGAAAAATTGAATCTAGGGTCAAAATTGCTGCTATGAAGCTGGGCATCCTAGCTAAGGTTCGGCGGTACTTCTCACCGGGACAGCTGCTCAGTCTCTACAAAGCACAAGTCCGCTCATGTATGGAGTACTGCTGCCATCTCTGGGATGGCTCGGCCAAGTATCAGCTTGAAGCCCTTGATTCGATTGAGCGACGTGCTGCTAGACTCATTGGTGATGACTCACTAGTGGAAGCCAGTTTACGAAGTCGAGAGCACAGACGCCGAGTAGCCAGACTTTCAGTTTTTTACAAGATACATTTTGGTGAATGTGCGCAAGATCTTCATTACCTTATCCCTCCTTCCCCCTTCCACCACCGAGAAGAATCGAGAAGTACCACCCATACCTGGTCGGCATACCACCTTGCCGTATCAAACGATTTGAATGAATGAATGAATGAAAATTCTATAATATATGTATACCTTACAAGCTAGACACAACAGATTTAAAGAAATAAACAAATAAAAGTAAGCATAATGGGCGGTCTTATCGCTTAACAAAGCGATCTCTTCCAGACAACGTTATTCAACTAAAATTATTTTTATTGTTATTGATTTGCTTAAACTTTTCTTGTTAGCAGAAGTGAGAAGTGGAATTCACTTCCGGCGTATGTTTTTCCAAACCGGCGTATGTATAATCTTGGAGTCTTCAAGTCCAGAGTGAATAGGTTCTTTCTAGGCAAGCGTGCTCCATCTTCGATCACACCTTCACTTACCGTCAGGTGAGGTAGTGATCAAGCGCTTGGCTATCATCAATAAAAAAAAATTGCGTGTTCCTCCGTAACTACCTAACACGTTATACAAGTAAGTACCCGGTATGTATGTATGTAAGTATGTACCCGGGGATTTTTATGAAAATTAAGGTACGTTTATAAATAAGCTACCTACTTCAAAAATGTATTGCCCCGCTGCCAGTCTAACATGACCGCCCTAGAATTTCCTTCTATGACTGAATACATAGAGAGTAAAATAACAGGTTAGCGAAGACTGTTGAAACATTTCTACGCGAGACAGAAGGTTAAATGTTTCTATATTCCACACTAAACTAATAATAATAATTTCATTTATTCAAGCACATAATAACAATTTTAAATAATATAATTTACAAAGATTAATAATTTAAATAATGACTTGTATGTACATCATAATTTCAAACAGGACCTACACTAAGTCGTGTAGACTTGTGCTGTAGATCCTGTTTTCCTTCGAGTGGGTTCCCAAGTAGTAGCCATAGTCTAGTCATTCACTTTTCTTACTGCCTGAATTGCCTTGCGTTGACCCAGTTTATCCTAACACACGTTTATCTGTTTAAGATAAACGCTTTTAGCGATAAGGCCGCCAGTTTTACCTATGATTTATAAGTGAAGTGAGTCCTTTCATTTCATGTCCTTTTATTTAACTATGATCTTCTCGGATTACACGTCTATAAAATTATGAATCTCGATGCCGCAATGTAATGTTGGCCTTTCAGTTTGGTACCTACAAGTTTTGTACCTTCGCAGGTAGAGTGTCGGCTCTATAGATCGTAATGCAATTTGAAATGACTGAAAGAACAATACTATTGTGTTTAATTATTATTATTATTTCGAAACACAAGACTTTTATCTGCCTATTTCAAGATGGTACAAGCCTATCTCAGTACACGCCTGAATTTAAGCGGTTACTACTTTTTATATCAATTCCCTACATTACTCTAACAGGCTAGGCACGTCTAAGACTTAGCTAACTTGGCGTTACATGAATAATAATAATATTAAATTATTGATCGAGCGAAACGAGATCTCTAAATCAACTTGGGCAAATCGGCGTTGTATGTATGTATGTTTGTTTGTCCGAGGATAACTTTCGAAGCGTTTATCCGATCATAGTGAAATTTGGTATATAAGTAGGTAGTGATGACACAATTTTGGTGTGACTAAATAAGCTAAAAATGTGGGGTTAGTTGTTGAGATATTGGGGTTCAAGAGGGGGTAAAACCAAAGTGAGGCTATACGGTCAAGTGGCATGTCTAATAAAAAGCCTTTGTGTGTTCATTTAGACCCCATTTTTATTTTTAGTTTAAACTTTGTAGTTTTAAGTTACTAGCCATAATAAAAACTGGTCTTTGAAAAAATTCACAGGGTACACCAGTGATCCCACAGAGCTGAAATTTGGTAACTTTAGTAACACAAATATAGGCAAAAGATTGAAATCCAGAATAAATACAATTTGTACCCCAAAAAAAGATTATCCAGTTTACATGAACTCTAGTTACCTGTAATTTGAATGAAACTGTAGGTCAAGTATTTGGTCATGCATTTCGTGGCACTATTAGTCAAAGATTAAGGGTTTAGGTCAAGATTTTAGGCATCGCTGCGAGTCGCCAAAACATAAAAAAATATTCTTATTTTTTTGTTTTGGGAGACTCGCGAGATCTCAAGTTCGGGGCGAACCACTAGTTGATAAAAAAAATTACTACATAAACAATGCAATTATAGACGTGAGTTATTGGTGTTCGGTATCCGTCCTGGGAAACAATGAAATACGACACCCTTCGGCCAGAAATCCTTCTTCATGAGGGTCGACAGATGTGGGGTCGGCACACCACGAACGTATTAAAATGAACCCTGTTGCGGGATTCCAACATTGCCCCCGTCACCTTGAGACATACAGGTAACATCTCACGTTCAATTTGTCGTGTTTTATAAAATCATACGCTATTTTAGTATTATAAGATACAAGTGAGCTAAGTTGCTCATCATGCACGAGGCTGTGGGTTGCAGCCCGAGCCGTAGGTGAGGGCGTAAATCAGCCGAGTGTCTAGTGAGCAAGTTGCTCACGAGTTTCATACGCACTGTTTCAACAAACTTGCGAGGAAAAAACAAATCTTCTGTACTAAAGCTTGACATTTTTACAATTATTTACCACACAGCAACAAATGCGATACAAACAAAAAAATGGGAAATGGCGCGCAAGTTTTTTTTTTGCACACGTCTAATGTAAGGTGATTGATTACATTTATAGCCATATATCCTACTTCAAAATAATAATTTTAGTGATAAAATGCAAATATTTTATAAACAAATTATTGTGAATTATAAATAATTTGACAGTAATAAATGTTATTTCGTCTTAATTAGGGATACATTTATTTATTCCAAAAATGTAATAGGATTTTCAGCGGCATAAAACCTTTTTGTTGTTACAAAAAAACTGTATTACCCGGTTAAATTGAAAATGCTCTGTTTACTCGCATATAATTTGCAATTAGGTACTAACTTAACTTTGTAGGGATAATTCTATTATGCACGTGTGTGTTATAGTTCGGTTTATGGCCCTAAGAACGATGTAATAAGTATCAATTTATGAGCAAGTGTGTTGAAAAATACTTTTTAGCGTAGGTGAATTTAAAATAAGCGCACAGAAACCATAACAATATAAGTATTATGTTATCTTCTGTTCATCACATTATGTAGATAAAACGAGTTAGGGAGGTAACACGATTCATCATTTTCCTTCAAAGAATATTTTATTGAACTAGCGAGTCGAGCACTTTTGTTTGCTGACATCGTGACAAAGTGTAAGTTATCATTTTATATTCATAAATGATCTGTTATCCATCAAAATACTCTGTCGATCGTGCTTCTTTAAACGTACAAGTATATTTTTGAAGTACTTCTTTACGCACGCTTGACTTGGGGAGTAAGCTGGTGAATGCGTTACGAAAAGTGCGAACGGAAGTTGAGAGGGAGATATAAGTTAGTGAAGATAGAAAGAGAGAGAGTTACGATTCGTATATTACTGTAGGAGCAAGAGAGAGGTGCGCGCGCACATTTTCTTTCTCTCTTCCTCTCATAGCCAGTGCATGAAATATATATATCTCAGTCAGTAGTTCGTTTGATTAGTTTTCGTAATTTTATTTCGTTCTTGAACAATTTTATAAATTAATATTGTGAAAAAAAAAGTTTTTCTTCAGTCGTGTGGTCTAAAGCACGCTCGTTTTTTTTGCTAGTTGTATCTAGTTTGTGTGCTAATTGAGATAAACTTAATTGCTATGTACAATTTAGTTACAAAAATGCACTTGCATTCCATACCGCGGCAACTTGAAAAGAGTGCAGTTTCTAAATTATCTACCTTCCCCTGGCTACGTATAATGGCTACGTGCTTTTCACATCCAACACTCACGTCGAGGGTGAATCCCGACTGAAATACAAGGTGCATTTGTGAACAGTTACAGTGTACTGTTCACTCTGGTTACCGTGTACACCGTTATGCAGACTTAGTGAGGACGGACTATATCTGATTTTCGATAGGAAAATGCCGACCCTGGTTTTCAGGATCAATTTTTGCATACAAACAACCCCAGATCCTGATTGATATTGCATATTGAAAGGTTAGAACGGAGTAGGATAGGCACTCTTTATAAAATATACCTCATCAAGGACATAATTATTTTATTTTATTTTGAACAAAATCCACAGCTCTTAGTATATAACAGGTATATCTTATGCTAAAGCTAACAGCCAATAAAGGATTCACATTTTATAATTCAAATACTTATAAATTGACGACGTAAATCACTTATCGCACTAAATAGGAACATTATTTTAAATATATAGAATTACAATATAAAAAAAAAATCTTAAGATAAGTATTACTTACACAACAACCATAACCACACACGCACACTAAACATATACATTCATACATACACATTCATACATCACCTATACACCTACAAATAAATGGACATGCTTAATTTAACTATTCAATGTACCTAAGTACGAGTAAGAGTACTGTAATGTACACCTAAATACTCCGTCCACATCTATACTGACTGTGTGAGCATTAGAGAAGTAGGTATTGATTAAAACGGGCATTTCGGCTGTGTTACAACAGTCGTGGTCACGGGTTGACTGGAGTACTTGGAGCTACCGTCGGGAAGTGTGGGTAGCTGCAGCAACTACCCTCACTTGGTCTTCAGAATTAGAAATGTCCTCGTTCATATTACGAAACACTACACTATACTACACAATTTGATCACATCTCCGAATTTCGTTTCAAGCTCAAGTGGTTACTTATTCGTCTTCGCCGGAATGCTCATATCCTTTCCCTCCTTTATAACATCGTCCGAAACCCCTTAACCCCTTCCTACTTGAAGGAACGATTTGAGTTCCTTCACTGCTCTAATCCTCACTCAAATATTTGATGCTGAAAAATCCAGTTCATAGAACTAGATTCTATGGTGATTCCTTTACCATTCAAGCAACACTTCTTTGGAACACATTACCGGTCCCAATACGGCAAGCTCCATCATTAGCCACATTTAAAACAAGATTGAAAAGATTTTATCTCTCAGAAACGTCATAGTATCGCTATAGATATGTATGTATGTATGTTTATGTACATATATTATACATATATTTTTTATTTAATTTATTTGTTGTAGGTATATTTATGTATATTGTACTATTTCATTATAAGTGTTCAGCGCTCTCCTAAAAATTAGTTTTTGTTTTGTTAATGTAGGTACACCCCCCTCCATTATTGTAATGTCACAAAAGTCCTTTCTATCCAATGGTTGTCTGGAAGAAATCGCTTCTAAGCGATAAGACCGCCCATTGTACTTGTTGCTTTGTGAATTTTTATTTTTATAAATAAATAAATATTGCTGGACTTTTCACAGAGCGCTATCTAGCCCCAAACTAAGCAAAGCTTGTACTATGGTGTATATCAGACATGGTTACCTGCATTATTCTCTCGGTCTAACTTTTCCAATTCTATCCCAAAATCTGCCGACAGGAAACAAACTAGGTAAATAAAATGACCAAATATCGAGTCTGAATGAAAACTATTACATATGCACAATATGTACACGATACAAGGTCCTGTAAGTAGGTTTACGAGCAAAGTTTACCTATAGATAGGCTTGTGGATAGGGGACAGGAATAGGGGTAGGGGCTAGAAGTAATTTTAAGGGGCGAAAATTATTTTATTGAGTTTTGAACAGGCTGGCTTCGAATGATAAATATTTAAAATTTAGCTATTATAAAAAGTTCAAATGAATGCAAGTGTTTATTATTATGTATTTATTTATTATCAGCCCGTAGAGTCCCACTTCAAGGCAAAGGCCTCCCTTCCCTCTTTCCACGAATCCCGGTTATTGGCTAATTGGGGCCACTCTTTCTGGAATGCATCCAGTTCAACCCTCCATCTCACGCCGTTTCGAACCTATTCTGTAGTGGCTTTCGCCCATAGTTCCCTCTGGCATACGACAAACGTGTATTGCCCAGTCCCACTTCAATTTTGCGGATGTCAGAGCCACGTCAGCTATCTGTGTTTTGGAGCGCAGTGTTGTCTGTGAGCCTGACTTCGAGGATGCTGCGCTCTATAGCTCGTTGACAAGCACCGAGGCGGGACTAGACGAACCGAATATAATAGAATAGAATAGAAGTGTTTGATTTAAATTAATCACAACCATTTTTCATACAGAAAATAATTATTGGATATGTATAGGCGAGGCTTATGTTCAGCAGTGGAGCTCCTATGGCTGATGTAATGATGATGATGATTATCATCGGCCTTTTCGTCTCAGGTTTGGGTAACGTCTGGGGTCTGGACAATATTGTTTTGTCGTTAATCGTGCGATTTCGCACGCGTTGTTTCTCAATAAAGTAATAAAAAGTAGCACATGTATATATATATAGATGTGCTATGACCTGGATTGGACACCGGCTACTTATATATATAGATAGACGACCTCCGTGACGCAGTGGGCGTATAGCCGGCTGAAACTCAGGAGGTAGCGGGTTCGATTCCCGTCGCGGAACAAATGTTTGCATGATCTACAGATATTTGTTCCGTGTCTGGGTGTTTTTCTATATATTATAAGTATGTATTTTCAAAAAAAAAGTATATAAGAATTCTATCAGTTATCTGGTTCCGTGCTGTGTGAAATGTCCAGCAATATTTATTTCAATATTTTATATGTCGAAATTTTATCGAAATCGGGCCAGCCGTTTGGTCGTGCAAACGTAATAATCAGACAGAGAGACAGAGCTATTTTCGAATTTATAATACTAGTGGTTCGCCCCGAACTGAAAAAGCGCGAGTCTCCCAAAACAAAAAAAAATATTCTTAGGGCGACTGGCGCAACGATGCCTAAACGTATTTAACGGCTAAATATGATTTAAGGTGTAGTCAAATCATACAAATACGTAAAGTTTAAACATGTTTAGTCGCTAAATACGTTTAGGGATCGTTGTGTAAGCCGGCCTTATGGCCGTGGCACTATTTTATTAGTCAAAGAAATCCTTGACTAATAAAATAGTGCCACAATGCACGACCACACTACTTGGCCTACAGTTTCATTCAAATTACAGGTAACGGTAGTTCATGTAAAATGGTTTTTGTTTGGGGTAGAAATTGCAGTTATTCTGGATTTCAGACTTTTCCCTATATTTGTGTCACACACGCATACCAAATTTCAGAAATGTGGTTTCAGAATTCTGGTGTACCCTGTGTATTTTGTCAAAGTTCAGTTTTTGTTATGGCTAATAACTTAAAAACTACAAGGTTTAAACTAAAAAAAAACGTGCTCAAAATGTACACACAAAGACCGGTTAGTCCCATTTTGGTTTTTTTACTCCTCTTGAACCCCAATATCTCAACAACCCCCTCACATATGTAGCTCGTTTAGTCACACCAAAATTGTGCTATCACTACCTACCTATATACCAAATTTCACGATAATCGGATAAACGCTTCGAAAGTTATCCTCGGACAAACAAACATACATACATACATACAACGCCGATTTGCCCAGTTGATTTAGAGATCTCGCTTCGCTCGATCAATTAGTATGGATTTTTGAAATGTGATAAAAACGAATAGTTACTCTTATTTATAAAGTACTCGTAGCTAGCTATAAGTCGCGTCATCTATACTAATAAAAAGAGGAAAGATTTGTTTGTATTGAATAGGCTCCGAAACTACTGGACCGATTTAAAAAATTATTTCACTGTTGGGAAGCTACACTATCTCCGGGTGACATAGGCTACTTTTTACCCAACTGCGCAGAAGGAGGGTAATGTTTTATTGAAAAACTACGCGCGCGAAGCTGCGGATTGGTCAGCTAGTGTAAAATAAAAACGCTGGAAGATAGTGGAGGGGGTGTGTTTGCGCATGGGTACACCCGCGCACGATAGTACTAGGCCTATTGTCTTAGTATTGAACTAGTCTTTCGTTCGCGGCTTCGTATATTGGTTATTGATAGGGATATTGAAAAATATTTATGATAGAATATCATTAAATAGAATTAAAAACGTGTTGACCGCCAGCGTTCTTTTTACATGACGCGACCTTATACTTAATGTTTTCTGTCAATAATAGTACATTAATGCAAAGGCCGTGAAATAGGCAATGATCAATCGCGTATGAGTTTAAAGGCCGAGCCGTAGGCGAGGACTTCACTAATACGCGACAGGCAATTGCCATTTCCAACGAGGCATATGTAGTGCTTTTCTCAAAAGAATGCAGAAAAATAGAACATACTTTTTATATTAAACATTTAATTTAATTAATATTAAAAGTTACATTTGTTATATTGGGGCAATTACTAAAAGAAAAGGTTATTGATTTTCCCGGTACATTTATGTTTGTTTGTTGAGCTTCTGATGAGGTTTGCAGGTGGGCATTGGATGTTAGATGGCTGAATACCTATGCTGTTTCAAGGTGGATTTGAGATTTGACTTTTGAGATAACGACTAAACTCCTTGGACGAATTTTTTAGAAACATTGCAAATTTCCTTTAAAATACTTTTCTTTAACTATACTTTATACTAATATTATACAGAGGAAAGATTTGTATTTTTGTGTGTATGTTTGTAATGAATAAACTCAAAAACTACTGTGCCGATTTCAAAAATTTTTTCACCATTGGAAAGCTACATTCACCTTGAGTGACATACGCTATATTTATTGCTAGAAAAAATTGGGGATCCTTACTAAAACTTAAGTAACGTAACTAATGGTGTAAAAAAGTGCCCTAAAACGTCTTTCGTCGCATGCGCTGCGGTAACTATTGATGATAGAACAAAAGTATGTTCTACAATATTAAAGAACATATCAATATCTACAAAAAACTTCGTAATATTATAAAAAGGAAAGATTTGTTTGTTTGTTTTGAATAGGCTCCGAAACTACTGGACCGATTTAAAAAAATATTTCACTGTTGGGAAGCTACACTATCTCCGGGTGACACAGGCTACTTTGTACCCAACTGCGGAGAAGGAGGGTAATGTTTTTATTAAAAAACTACGCGTGCGAAGCTGCGGATTGGTCAGCTAGTTACATATAAATGCAAACATAATTATTTCGAGTCATTTTCGATTATAAATATCTTAAATTACCTAACAAATTGTGTTGGATTACTTGGCTACATTGATGGCGTCAAGAGAAGCCATTTTAGAATTAACACTTAGATTACTTACTTTTAAAAAACTATATTGTATGTTGCATTGAATAAATAAATACCTAATAATACTACTTCAGCTTGCCAAAATGTAACTATATTATTTTCACCAAAAATATCAATGTTATCATATCAATTTCACATACCTATAGCTACCTAGGCGGGCTTGAAGACAATGTATTCACACTTTTTCACATTATACCAAAGCCCATGGGAAGCAGCATAGCTGACACAGACCTTCAGCATTTCTGCGACTCATCCCGCAGTAAGGCCCAGCAGCACCACATTGTCTGCGTAGCTGATGTTTCTATACGCGTTTTCCGTGTCTCATCGTCCATTCATGGGCCGGCGGCCGGCACTAGACGCATTTGACTTGGTAATCCGCACACAGGGCTAAATGATTGCTTGTCGCACGACAGTCTAGTATTGTATGATATATTATGACAGAAGTATGTTTTGTCGGATGAAGTCTAGTCTAGAACATTTAGTTAGGGAACATTTATAAGTTGTTATCAGGAAGTTTTAAAATGCGACGTGATATTAAAAAAAGACGGGTAAGTACACACGGCTACACATCAAGCTATACAATTCCAGTATAAACTGACCTCGCATTGTGTAGGCTTTTCGTAGAACGAAAGGTCAGCTTATACTGGAAAATTATAGCTTGATGTGTAGCCGTGTGTACGAGTAGGCCTCGCGCACCGAGGGTTCCGAACCTAGATATGTTTATTTATGTTAATTAAGCAGCGCCATCTAGTTATGTGACTGGTAAACCAAGAACACTTTTGAGACAGATATCTAAAAAACTGTTTTAAATACAGGCTTTGTTATAATTTTCCTACAATCTTTGCAATATCTATTAATCATATTAACTTCAGATTTATCGCTTTGTTTTAAATTTTGACTCTCACAATTTTGGCTCTTTTAGCCATCAAAAAGAAGAAAATAATTTTATTTTTTCTACTTGCACTTGAGGAAGGTCAGCCAAATTTATTCCAAACTTCAAGCCACGAACGGACGGACAGACAAAGTCGCACCATAAGGGTTCAGTTTTTACCATTTTAGTCCAGAACCCTAAACAGGCGTATCGGGGACTATGCCAGACTCCATACAAATGGCGTATCGGGGTATATGACAGCATCCATACAAAATGCGTATTGGGGACTATGCCAGCCTCCATACAAAAGGCGTATCAGGGTCTATGCCAGCACCCATACAAAAGGCTTACCGGAGACTATGTTAACCTCCACACAAAAGGTATATCGGGGACTATGCCAGCCTCCATACAAAAGGCGTATCGGGGACTATGCCAGCCTCCATACAAAAGGCGTATCGGGGACTATGCTAGCCTCCATACAATAGGTGTATAGGGACTATGCCAGCCTCCATACAAAAATGTTCAAACTCCTTACCTTGCTTCAGCCCTTGGCACCTGTTTATGAAACGCTCCAAATTTATTTTAGTTAAATGTATGCTCTTTATCATGATGTATTCATCATTTAATCGTAGATAAATTGAACAGGCTCCGTCTCGGAAATTGCTGGTTAAGTAGGTAATAACTTCCACACCCATTTCCAATTATGATTTGGGAGACTTGAGCGAGAGTAGCATTGAACATCTCAGCTATGGAGCGCCTCTACGATCAGAAACATGAGTGATAAAAAAGTTCTTTCATAGAATATAAAACACGGTGTCCTTTAAATCACTGTTTTCCCAGAACAAACGTTGTTCAGACCATGGTCTACAAAGGGTTTATAAAATGAAATTAAAAAAAACGAAATCGGTCTTTGAAAAACATAAAAAGTTGCGAACTTAAAACGTCAATACAACGTTAAGCCCTACAACATAGTCAGCGCCCATTATGCTTACATTGTTACATTTGCTTACATTTTTTTTTTAATTTTTAATACCCCCCCACATTTTTAGCTCGTTTAGTCACACCGGAATTGTGCCATCACTCTACCTATACATATATCAAATTTGACGATGATCGGATCAACGGTTTAAACGTTATCCTCGGACAAACAAACATACATACATACATACAACGCGATTTGCCCTAGTTGATTTGGAGATCTCGCTTCGCTGGATCAATAATTGATCGAGCGCGTGTCGGACCACGCACAGTAAAGGGTACGATGGGAGGTACACACGGCTATACATCAAGCTATACATTTCCGGTATAAGCTGACCTCTCATTCTAAAAAAGCCTAGACAATGCGAGGTCAGCTTATACTGGAAATGTATATCTCGACGTGTAGCCGTGTGTACCTACCCTGAAAAACTTACCAAGCGTCACTAAAAGGTATTATCATGTCAAATTTCTGCTTTATGTAACTAATAGTTTGCGAGTAAAACGGCTGTAAATGGTCGGTCAAACAGACGGACGGGCGGACGGACAATGCGAAATTCTAAAATCCATAAAGCTATTGTAAAGAAGAACGACTTCCATGGAGTTATTCTATTTATTTCTCATTATTTTATAACCTCAGTCTTGTTATACATGAATTTAATACATAATCAATAATTCTATACACAGATAAGAACTGCATAAACACAATGGCTATGGTATTTGCATGAGTTCAGCTTGGCTGTCGGGAATCTACTGAGAGCTTATCATCGCGAATTTCTTCTCCGAATCGCGAAGTCGGCGTGTGGGGCGCAGGTTTGGGTCCCTGCCTGCGGAGTTCTTATCGCACCCCGTTGATACAGGGCGGTCATTGGGTTTGGCCTTAAGGCCTTCCTTCTTATGACGGACGTGGTTCTTAATCGCGGACTTGCCCTGAGGTGGGCAATCCGGTATTCGGTCCACGCTTGGTGTAGGTTTGGGTTTTGGGAGGGATTGGAGAGCTTGTGTGGGGGACAGAGTTGTCTGGGGAGATGGGAGCTTACCAACAGCCGTCACGACTTATATACTAATGGTGTGGCGTGTTTTTGCATAGCCGACAATTACGTCGTGACGGTAGTTGGTCAATAAAAGGTCAAGTAATCATCTAATTTATAACTAATCGCTAACACTATGTACTTACATAAGAAATCATAAAATTTAGAGCAGTAGGTACCGACGGGTCCTATAATGTGTACCTTACCCACTTGATTCATAACGAACGAGGTTTGCAACATGCTTTGTTTTAATTTTTCAATCCAAGAGCGTATAATTAATATTGTACTTAGGTGTGAAGGGTGTTTATAATTATATCGTGTTTACTCTCAAAGATTTGTCTTATAATAAAGAATACCAAACACCGAAGTAATTTTAATAAATAATGCTGAACATTTCACATAGCGCTCTCTACCCAAATAACTAAGCAAAGCTTGTACTATGGGAACCAGATAACTGATAGAATAATTATATACCATTTTTTTGTAAATTCATACATATAATATATAGAAAAATACCCAAACCTGGAACAAATACATGTAGACCATTATTTTAATTGATTTTTTTTAAGTTGAGCATTTTTTGAGATGGGAATAAACCATTGAACTCGCGACACTGTTACCGACACCTGTCACTAACTACTGACACTGACTGTTGACACCTGTCACTGACACTGATACCTGTGTATTTATGTATATGTACTCTTTTTTTATTAGCATTTGCGGCTTTAGTTTCATTGCGGCCACGAGGCCTATTGTGATCGCCATTTGTTTTTGTGTCTTAGGTTATGGGGGCGTTTAAAGTTCACCACTAAGTCCTACAGCTGCTAAAAACTGTAGAATGTTCTTAGAGGTGATAGCTCCTCCGGGCTAAGAGTGTGTTTGCCCAGATGAATGCTACGTTTACGCATTAGTGGACCACACTCGTCTTAACAGTTGTAAGGGCGATTCTGCCGCCTCATTACAGAATCTGCAGGTTTGTGTATCGCATAACCCTAGCTTAAACATGTGCTTATTAAGCCGACAGTGTCCAGCCAGGGATCTGACTATTAAGCGGAGATTATTTCTGTTTAGCGCTAGGATTCGGTCTTCGGATCCAGTGCCATAAGAGCTGCCTGGCTGTCAGAATTGATGTAGATTGTATGGTTGGTGTATCGCTTTTGCAGATTGGTTTCCGCAGATTCTAGAATGGCGTATACCTGTGCTTGGAAAATGAAGGCATTTTTCCCCAAATGAATACATCTCTTCAAGCTCTCCATAAACTCCACAGTCTACATCTGGTCCCATCTTGAAACCATCCGTGTACCAGTTTAGACATCCTGTGTAACTGGCTGTTCAGCCAGTCTTCTCTAGAATGCATTTCCACAATATATTGACCTTGAGTAGAAGTTATTATGGTCACCACCCCAGACCTCCAATGTGGCTCATTATTTTAGATCTAGGTGACTAATATCTTAAAAAGTATGTCTATAAAATAAGTACCTATTATTGGCATTATGCATTAGCTATAAGAAACAGTGTATTTACATTGATATCAAGTGTTGTTGATTCTGTAATGGTAAAAATATAGGTATATCTAGGAGCATAAATAAATACAGTAAAAATGTCGTGAACTCATTTAAACTTTAGAAGAAAATTGTCGAATGAAACATTTTTAATCTACGTCCAAGTTAGACTAATCTAAAGCCTATTCGTTCTATCTACTTTCATTACGAGTTTGTGATTGGGATCTAAAGATACAAGCTTTAAGCTTCGAAGGGCTTATCACATAACAAAGTTTTTAATAAAGGGTACTCGTATCTTGTCCTTTGTGTTTTCTACGACGTTTAAGCGTCACCGCACATGAGCCTGGCGCCAGCCCAAAAAATCCAGCCAAGTGCGAGTCGGACTCGCGCACGAAGGGTTCCGTACCATTATCTATAAAAACAGCAAGAAAACCATGTCTATTGTATGGGATTCCCACTTAAATATTTATTTTATTCAATAGCACAATTGTTTTGGTTACCTTATTTGAGGTTAGTGCCAATTAAGCTAGTCCTCTTAATTGTATGAGCGCCCATACAACTCAGAGGACTATCTTAATTGGCGTCAACTATGTATGTACCCTTTAATTTTGAACTTTTTTTTATTTTTTTTAATTTTTCCTTTATTTGTGCTGTAAGACTTTCGCCAAATTTCGAGATTCTAGGTCAACGGGAACTTCAACTTTCAACTTGCTAGGTCCACCCGTTTCTGAGAAAATCGGTGGTGACACACGGACAGACAGACGGACAGACGGTCAAGAAAGTGATCTTATAAGGGTTCCTTTTTACCTTTTGAGGTACGGAACTCTAAAAACGCCGCCGCCGAAATGCGGACTGCATTTTTCGTACATTTTATATGAACCCGCCGCACACGTCAGACGCTAGTGGCCGCTACACGCCACGAGACGCCGCTTCTCACTTCGTGTGGTCGTGTGGTTTGTCTGTGGCGCGTGTGCGGGGAGGGAGCTTAATATTAACGGTGAAAGTTCGGATAGTTAGATTGTATTGTAACTATGATAAAAAACACGTCGTAAGGCCAAGTAACTCCGATATTAAAAATTAAATCCATAAAAAACGAGTGTGCTTTAGACCACACGACTGAAGTAAAACTTCTTTAGATCCGTCTATAGGTATATATATTTAAGTATAAAATAATGTTTTAAGGAAATTTCAACCTTGTTTCCAGGCGCAAACAGTAAGTACATAAGTTATTTTCTGCTGCTGCCTCTGTTGTGGAATAGCTGAACTTTTTCGTAAACCGAAGCTGGTAGATTCAAAATATGAAACATCGCAAATACTTTGTTTTTATCTAATAGCAAAATGAACTCTATTATACAGCATCAAGGAGTGTTTTGTTTTTGTAGTTTGTATAATGTACCTACGCTAGTTTGGGATAGGAGATATGCGACAAATCAACTGGCTATGAGAGAAAGAGAGAAAGAAAATGTGTGCTCGCACCTCTCTCTCTTGCTCCTACAGTATTATACGAAACGTAACCCTCTCTCTTTCTATCTTCACTAACTTATATCTCCCTCTCAACTTCCGTTCGCACTTTTCGTAACGCATTCACCAGCTTACTCCCCAAGTCAAATGTGCGTAAAGAAGTTGTCCTTCAAAAAATATTTTCGTAAAAATATTAAATGGTTCCTCAGACTGTTTCTCTGTATCTGCTATGGTTTTGGATTTAAACATACTGTCCCAGTTAAAAAAAAACACTCTGTGTACAATGTGTACATAAGCTGTAAAGGTTTAAACAAAAGGCTATTTCCTAGCATAAATCTGTCTTAGGTTATTCAATATGGGAATGCAGGCAATGCTCTTGGCACTTTGCCAACGCGACGGCCGCAACAAAACTCTTCGTTGAATCGCTAAATCCGGTAGAAGTAATAGCTACCAAAGCTGATTTAAACCTTATTTGTATAATATAATATTTGTGATTTGTGTACTTATTAAAATGTATTACAAGTGTGTTTGGCCATGGATGGATTGGATTTATCTTGAGCACAGAATAATTAGTTCAATTCTATTGTATTTCATTCAAAAACTCAGTTATCCTATTTTTAGTGAAATTTGTGTTCCATGATGGTTTCAAAAGTCGCGTTGTTTAAACATAAAATTAGCATCAATATAATAAATATTAGAATCAATATAATAGATATAAAATCAATGCATGGAAGGAGCTTGCGTCTGATTCTGTTACTCAGCAGGAACACTTCTCCCCAAGTCATGATCTGCCTTGGCCAGTATGGAAGTCAATGCACAGACTCCGGACCCAAATTGGCCGCTGCAGACAAAGCCTGTGTAAATAGGGTATAAGAGACTCCTCCCGGACTGAATGCGACTGCGGAGCACCCATTCAGTTCATGTCTCATCTGTTCTCCTGTCCCCTGTGCCCTACCACCTGCACAAGGGATGACCTCAACAAAGCCACGCCCAACGCTGTAGAAGTGGCAAAGTACTACTCTAAAATAGTTGAGCTTACCATTGACACGAAAGAAGAAGAACGGCATTTATCACGTACCGTTTAATCGTTGTTACGACCGATAATGTTTCGGTTCAATTTGTGAACCTTCATCAGGGTGAGTGCGATCCGCTCCGCACTGCGTCTCGCCTCGAACTACGCGCCGCAGACCTCTGCGCATTATCATCCCTGCTGTTCTCTTCGGTAGTTCTCGGTACAGGCAAAAACGCAACGCTAACGCACTGATTAAACGGTACTTGATAAATCCCATCTTTAGTAATGATGGAAATGAATCACGATTTTTTTCAAAATAAACAACAAATAAAAATATATGAGGGACATTATATTGGTGTCAAATGTGACCCCGCGGGGAGTGTAACTAACGCCGAACCTCTCAAATAACAGACATGGACAAATGATGCTTAACTCTAACGTAAGAGTTGAGATATTGCACCATAAATGTGTTGCAATTTATACTAATTTTATTGAAAGGACTATTGAGGGTTCTATACAAAAAATAAAAAAATATATGTAAAAAATCTTCTTGTTTTATTATCATAATCTCGAGAAAATCGATAAAATGATGCTCGACGAAATGTTAGAGAACTAGCGTATTATACGGTGCCACAGACTACTACATTCAACAACTCTGTTCAATCAATAACCCAAGTCAATGACCCGGCCCGGTCAATACTCCCAATCAGTCAACAGAGCGCTCACGGTGTGTACGGCAGAGCGGTACCTACCTTATACAAAATACTAATAGAATTCATGTGAGTAAATAAAATCTTAAGGAAGTTCACTGTTCAGTTTTAAGCCAGAAAAACAAACCTTTTTTTAAGCATCGGCTCACGTTTTAAATACACTCGGTTTTCGGGTTACACCTCCTTAAGGACTTATTTAAATAAATAAATAATTAATGTTAGAAATTTCACGCATCGCTTTCTAGCCCCAAACTAAGCAAAGCTTGTACTATGGGAACCGGATAACTGATAGAATATACTTGTTTTTTGTAAATAGATACTTATATATATATACTTATACTTAGGTATATAACAAAAAAATATATGGGTTCGCCCGAACTGAGATCTCGCGAATCCACCATAAACACAAAAAAAAATATTATTTGTAATCTTTGACTATCAAAATAGTGCCACGAAATGCATTACCAAATAACTTGACCTGCAGTTTCATTCAAATTGAAGGTAGCAGGAGTTAATTTATTTGGTTATCGTTTTTTGGGGGTAGAAATTGTCGTTATGCTGGACTTCAGATTTGCCTATATTTGGGTCACTAAAGCTACACAGATACCAAATTACAGCATTGTGGGGTCACTGGTGTATCTTGTGAATTTCGTCAAAGTTCAGTTTGTATTATAAGTAATAACTAAGAAACTATAAGGTTTAAACTAAAAATAAAAATGGGTCGAAATGTAATAATGGAGACCTTTCATTAGACGTGCCATTTGACCGGATAGTCCTATTTTGTTTTTTTTTTACTCCTCTTGAACCCCAATATCTCAACAACCCCCACACTTTTTTTGTCACACCAGGATTATGAGGCGCTCTGCGGATGGAGAAGTGTAAAATAAATTAATACAACTGTCTTTGATATAACAAATTCAGAGTCAATTGACCAAATTCTCGCAAGCTGTTCAACAACAGAATAGTAAAGTTAGGGAGTTGGCAGCAAGTTGTGAGAAGTTTCCCTTCGCAACCCGAATACCTCTGATCCCAGAAATTAGCAACAACAAACTGTGCAGATTAAGCGTTGCCCTTTAAAGCCTCCTTTGCGGCTTCATTGAGAGATAAACCTGTCTTAAAACCCTGTATTATAGAAACCCTATCCTATATTTTATAATCATGTTATAAATTATAAATCTATATTGTTTGTGGATCTGGGTTACATTGGCTGCATTCTGAATCACACTAAAATCGATATTATCACGCTATATTCCGAGTCACTGTGAGCGCGACAACGATGTCCCGTGAATCGTCATAGTTCACGTCATTTTGCGCTAACAACGTCAATGCTCCAAACCCAAGGGCGGATCCAGCTTTGGTGTCAGGGGAGAGGGGGGGGGGGGGGGGTCACATAGTCGTGGTCAAGTTACAAGAAGTTATAATTTAATTTTTATAATCATAGATACAAGTAAAAAGTAGGTATTTTATTAATGTACTTACATACTGTACTTAAAAACTGTACCTATATTTAAATAACAAAATCAATTTTTCAAATCAAAATATTATATTAAATTAATTAAATACTGAATGTACTTACATAAAATGTATATTGTGACAAAAATATATAAAAACATTATGTTTAATAATTTTAATTAGTGGTCCACCTAGGTCCTGGACCCAGCCATGGAGGTCATGACCTTCCCCTGGATCCGCCCTTGCGTAAGCCTACCTGTCAAAAGTGACGTGACAGTTGGTTGGTTGGTTGCTTGTGAGTAATAGTGTTCTGTGGTTGGTTGGTTTCATTGTTGTTGTGAAATTATATAGGAACACGACTGCGAGACCGCTCACGAGCGTTCCGATTCCTTGACAGCACTCAACTGTAATCAGCGCGATAACTGAATCGGTACGCAAAATAGCTACGTGAACGCTAGCAGTGGTTGTTGTGTTTCGGAATTCATCTGTAGGTGTTCGTTTTTATAATAAGAGAGCGATCTTACCTCAGTGAAAACAAACATAATAGGGCTCAGCAAACAAAATAACCACTATACAGAAGTCAAATAATATCAAGCCCGGCTCGCACAACGATCCCTCAATAGTATTTAGAGCAACCTGTATGTTTGTGCAGATAACGATGTAATGTGAGCCGGCGCACGGGTGGCCATGTACGACGTACAGGACAAAACATATTTATAAAAATTTCGTACACGTAAAAATAATTATAAATATACTAAAGAGGAATGTCGAATTTTCACTTAGGACAAACCTACTAAAAATTTTTAAGTGTAATAATTTTATAAGTATGTATATGTTTAAAAAAAAAATTAACTATTAAACATGTTTAAATTTGACGTATTTGTATATTTTGACAACTTGCTAAATCATATTTACTTAGAAAACTTTCGTGTTTGATTTCAATCATTATTATAAATACGGGATTTACACCCTGATGTAGGTTCACGAATTGAACCGAAACATTGTCGGTCGAAACACCGATACACCGATCTGATACGAGGACGGTACGTGATAAATCCCGTATTTATAATAATGATTCTATAAATAATATTAAGCCACTAAATACGTTTAGTTATCTTTGCGCAAGTCGCCCTAAATCACAAGAAATGTCATAAACTTCCTTTTATGTATAGTTTGTGAAGGCTTGGGAATATGTAAAAGCGTCATTGTCCTCAATAACACGAATAATGTTTGCTCAACGACTTCTCGAAATTCATTGTTTGTCATTGAAGACCACTTGGTAAAATGTGCTGTTTTCGGTAAAAAAACTGTTTATTTACTGTTTCAGGTGAATTATTTGGTTCGTTTAAAGTAAGTTCTGGAAGGCTTATAGTAAAAAAAAATACACTTTATTGTACACAATATAAACCAAAAAATTTAAACAAAACACAAAACAGATAGTACAATGGGCGGTTTTATCGCTTAGAAGCGATCTCTTCCAGACAACCTTTGGGTGGAGAGGATTTTGTTACAACGAAGATAATGGTCGGGGGTGTACATTTATGGCCAAACTATTTGTGAAGAGAGTGCGTTTAATACCTAAATAAAAATATAACATAATACTAAAATTTATAAATAATTATGAATACAAATAGAACACAAGTACTTGAGCTTGATTTGAGGGAAAACTAAGGTAACTAAAGTTTATGGCATCATCATTATTATTATTAGATTTTTTTCACAAAAGATGATCCAAGGTTATTCGTCGACTTTATGAATTTGTCAAAAATATCAAAGATGGAATATAATGATTACAAATATAATTTCGACGACTCACGTAAGGCCATTTAAGACCCGTACTGTTTCCGTAATTGTCCACTGTTGTATATACTAATATTATAAAGAAGAAAGATTTATTTGTATTAAATAGGCTCCAAAACAACTGGACCGATTTAAAAGAATCATTCACTGTTGCGAAGCTACACTATTCCCGAGTGACATAGGTTACTTTTTACCCAACTGCGCAGAAGGAGGGTAATGTTTTTATTGAAAAACTACGCGTGCGAAGCTGCGGATTGGTCAGCTAGTTACATAATATTTGTAATTTCCTATTGTCAATACCATTAACTATCTTTTACCGGCTCATTGGAGAGGAATTGATAAAGGCATACGTTTGTATAGAAATCACCGACCGCGCTAACAAACTGTATGCCTCTGGAAATCCTCTGATAACATTTGATGCCATTTGTTCCATTCGATTCCTACCTTTTATACAAATTGAACCTTTTCACGTAATGACAATTTAAATACGAATCGGTTTCAATTTCCTTTATCGTCTCTATTATCGTTCTGAATACAGGGAGATTTGTGAAAAGTGTACCAAGCAGACGTTTCATTTCACCTAGTAAATTTTGGCAAAAAGAAACTGCGGACTGACGAAACAGCCTCTTTTTGCTGGGTATTTATTAATTATCAATACCGTTTACATATTTGCGCGAGTGACGAGACGAATAGCAAGCGTTCGTCACTGTCTCGCGTACGTTCTACGCGAGCAGGGTTACGAATATTTCGAAGAGCCATGACGCGATTGACGAGCGCGAATGTGTAAATGCCGTGTAATAAAACAATCATTATTATCTTAGCCCAGAATAACAAAATTCTGGTTATGAACCTCCCTTGTTTTCTGCCTGATTCCTCTATGTTGTGCGTTTCTCATCCAGTTGCTCACCGTAATTTATCGACATAGTCTTCCCATCTCGTTTTCCAGCATAATCTAGTTCTACAAGTAATTCTGGCGTACAATATTATGTCCAAAGGCAGGAGCACCAGCAGTGTCTCCATTAGCCATGATAGCCCATATCCTTGTGGGTAGTCCTTGTGGGTAGGTAGCGGGTAATGCCAGTTCAAATGATACGCAGTCAATTTACAGAATCAACGTCTAATCGAAATATTACAAAATTATTAAATTAATACTTCACTATGTTGTATAAATAGGTATGGATACCTAGAGCTACAAGTACGTATGATACGGAACACGGAAAGTTCTTACAATTGTACTGAACGGCTGACAAACAAACAAACTCGGCCATTTCGCCGTATCGAAGACCGCGACGCGTTCCGGAAGTGCACAACTGTTTCCGACAAATATATAATGCAGTAATGTATCTCTATTGCTATCCGACGAGATTTTTCAAATTTCAGATATTAAATATCCATGATGTTGTTCTTGTTCACTTTGAATATTATTTAGTGGGTCACCCTGTACTAATAAAATCGGTCTTTTAATAGCTGAGGCAACTAACATTTAAATCAGTCAAAATTTTCAATTTTGTTGTTTTAATCCCAAATTAGAATTCTCTAATGGCAAGGTATACTGTATAATGGCGGGTTTCTATATCCGTCGGTAACCGACTACGCCTCGTATCTCCTTGAAAAAGTGTCAAACTAGTGTCAAACTTTTGCCAGGTTTTCAAGGAGAAACGAGTCGTAGCTGATGGTTACTGACGGATATAGAAACCAGCTATAAGTCTGTCTAACTGATTACGGAGGTATCTTTGCGAAAGTCTCGTTCTCAAACGGAAAACTTAGCTGAGGAGTAGATACTACTATTATTATGATTATTCAAGTCTTCAACTCCAGAGTGAATAGGTTCTTTCTAGGCAAGCGTGCTCCAACTTCGATCACATCTTCACTTACCATCAGATGAGGTAGGGGTCAAGCGCTTGGCTATCATCAATAAAAAAAATATATTATAAGCCACTTCTGTCCCAATGCTGGGCAAAGGCCTCCACACATTCTTTTCGGACATCTCAATCCCGTGCCAAATTTGCTCTGTCCTCTAGGATATTGTGTAACTCGTCCCGCCATCTCCGTCTGGATGTACCGCGTCACCTCACTGGGTCGGAGTGCCACTGAGTGGCGACCTTAGCCCACAGCTCATTTGGCATGCAACAGACGTGGCCAGCCTAATCCCACTTCAGCTTAGCGGCCTTCAAAGCCACATCTATAATTTGGGTCCGCGAGGGCATTTCTGTGAGACGTATTTTATCCGTAGGTACCTACTAAAAAATAAGAAATTTCGAACCAAAAAACTCATTACTGTAAAAACTTACAAAGTGTAAGCAGTCAGACTTTTTGTGAATATCTTTTTTAATAGTATAATGTAGCTCACTCGCTTCGGTTTTGCATCGATATTTTTCTTGATTAAATATAGATTATAGTACTAAGGAATGTGAAGCTTTCTAGTTTCTAAGATTACTTCCGACAAAATACAAACTTACCAACAAAACACTTAACCTCTTAATACTAGATTATTAAACGAGGGGATAAAGCAGTGTCTTGCGCCACGGGCGTTATATTGAATCCCGAACGAAATAAAGGATTCTAGAGTTAACTCACGAGCGGAGCGAGGGAGTTACTAGAATCCTGATTGAAGAGAGGAATATAAGCACACCCAAGATACAGTCAGCTTTATGCATGAGGAGAATACTCTACATAACACACTTTCTGCGAGACAATAAAAACCAAATCTAGGTTGGTGCATTCTATGCAGAGATACATAGATAGATAATTTCTTTATTGCACACCATTAATTACAAACTTAAAAAAGAAAATACACTTTTAAATCATAGGTACAATGGGCGGCTTTATCGCTAAAAGCGATCTCTTCCAGGCAACCTTTGGATGGACAGGATCTATATGAACAAATAAGGACGGCGGCGAAGATATTATTAGAAACCCTAGACAAGTACATATATTTTACAATTTATAAAAAATATAGTTAATTTATAATTAAATGCTTAATTATATTATCTAATATAATCATAAAATTACATAAATGTTAATATTAAGATACATAAAATATACATTGTCATACATAAATTATAAAAATGTATAAATAAATAAATGACCTAGTAAGCGATGGATGACAGAAAGTGTTGTCTGACCATGATTTTGCATGACGAATTGAGACAGGTAGGACATTCCAGAGTCTGGTAGCCTGCAGAGTAAATGAGGTACTATAAAATACTGAGGTTAGTTCGATTTACGAATAAGTTCTTATTGTATGGTCTCTTTGGTTCAAATTTTAATACAGATGAGGTTCTAAATTCAAATCAATCGCGAGTATAATGAAAATCAGTACAACTTTACTCCCGGCTCAGCCGTAGGGATTGAATCACCTGCTTTCGGTGAGGTTTACATGACATATAATTTGACATTGTCTAGCAGGTGGTGTGAAAAATATTATTGTTAACTCGTAGTTAGTATACCTATGTGTATAAAGGATCGATCACGTACTTTTTTCTGTGTTTCAAGTCCGACAATATTTCGGTTCAGTGCCCGCTAGGCGGTCGCGCGCCGGGTCGGGAGTTTTTGTCGTCACGACCACTCGAAACAATTAAATACTATTTTTGAACCCCGATGCAAGAGATTTATTAAATTTTGTAAAAAAATACTTTAGTATTAATTTGTCTGCTGCTCAGCAACGATTGTGAGATTAAATTATTATTATTATTAAAGCCTTTTATTGTCCAAAAAACAATTACAAATAAAATTTCAAATCTATAAAATAATTATAACTTATATCTTATTAAATTATTATTCATTAAATGTCATTATTATTTTCTATTTTGGACAAAGGCCTCCTCCATATCTTTCCATTCGTCTCTGTCCTGGGCTAGGCGCGTCCACGTGGTTCCAGCGGCGGCGCGGGCACCCTGGCGGGCGGTGCACGCCTCGCGGGTACCAGTGCAGTAGCCTCTCACTCCACCGGTTGTCTGTCGGTTGCCGCTATGTGTCCGGCCCATCGCCACTTAAGGCGATATATCACTTTTGGGGCGTCTATGATTTTTGTTTTCTTACGAATATCTCTACATCTCTCTCTATCGCTTAATTTTAATTCCAGCATGCTTCTTTCTGCAGATCTTTGAAAGGTTTGAATTTTATTTATTATTTCCTTTGTTATGGGTCATTATTGACATCCGTAGAGTAAGGTAGGAGTCACGACTGAGTCCATCGCCTTTTGCTTGAGATCTATTTTCATCTGGGTATTAAAAATATGTTTCAGGGACCAGTAAGAGCTCCAAGCTTTTTTAATTCTCCTTTCGACTTCTATATATATACAAGTGGGCCCGCCGAACTTCGTACCGCCTTGACATGCATATAACGTGGGCTGTCTTTAAACGTCACCCTGGTACAATTGTCAATTGTTGTCCCCGGCCATCATTATACAACCATACTTAGCCATAGACAAAATTACGTTTAGCTGTCATTTGCTGTCATAGCTGTTTTGTTATTCCATGGCAGATGCGTTTTTGTTAAACGACGTTTTATAGTGACTTGTATTCTCTTTGACGTTTTATGTCACGTCACCGCGGGAACGCGGTCGAAGGGGATAAAAATGTCCTTTTCCTGGTTCTTAGCTACCTCCCTACCAATTTTCAGCCAAATCGGTTCAGCCGTTCTTGAGTTATAAATAGTGTAACTAACACGACTTTCTTTTATATATACGAGTATATAGATATAGATTGCTCTACGTAATTAATATTTGCTAGTAATTAATTTTGATATTTGTATTAAAACTAACTGCTAACTATACAGCTGGCTACTAACCTCAGTAGCGTGGTCAGAATACAATTAGAGTTGTATACAAAATGCAAGGTAATTACCAGAGTCTAATTATCTAAGCGGTCTGTTTGAATGCAAAACAACGCAGCGTTTTGCCTCTAATACCTACACACTCTACTTATTAACATTACCGGTATTGCATGCCGTGAAAAAAAACGAGTGTGCTTTAGACCACACGACTGAAGTAAAACTTCTTTTTCAAAATATTAATTTATAAAATTGTTCAAGAACGAAATGATAATACGAAAAATATGGCGTTGAGAGGAAAGGAGAAAGAAAAGGTGCGTGTGCCTCTCTCTCTTGCTCCTACAGTAAATATACGAAACGTAACACTCTTCTTCTTCTTTCTATCTTCACCTAACTTATATCTCCCTCTCAACTTCCGTTCGCACTTTTCGTAACGCATTCACCAGCTTACTCCCCAAGTCAAGCGTGCGTAAAGAAGTTTTACGTCAAAACTAAAATGGTCACAGGCTAATCGTTTGTTTTGTCACGTTTCCTATCAATCATAGTTTATAAGTTTAAGGGTTCCGGACTAAAGTGTTAAAAATTGTGCTACTTTGTCCGTCCGTCCGTCTGTTACAGCTGATTATCTCAGCAACTACTAATTGTATCGGCTTGAAATTTGAAATAGTTATGGGTAACACTGATTTTTCTCTATGGCAAGGGAAAAAATCTAAAATATATTCATTTTGATGTACAAAAGAGTCAAAATGGTGAAGGTAAAAATTTCAAAATTGGGTTACTAGGTCAATATTATCATAACTAAGAGTTTGATTTACACATTCCAAAACCATTTTTAACCGACTTAAATAAGGAGGAAGTTCTCAATTCAACTGCATGTTTTTTTATTATTTAAAAGGGTATACTTCCCAGGTGGTCCCATTGGCACCAAATCAGGATCTGATGAGATTCCAAAAAAATCGAGGGCAACTCTCAAATTGTATAGGGACGCAATTCGGTTTTGAGTTTTTACCTCAGCACTCCTTTATCATCCTATTTGTCATTTTACGTCATTTACATACAGTCATTTTATCAACCTATTTGGAAAATTCTTTTTTTATTTGAAAGGATATACTTTCATAATAGTCTCATATAAATTTCATCAAAATCAGTTCAGTAGTTGGTTTACGTCAGTTATATTTATTATCTCATGAACCGCGATAGTTAGACAGTTGAATTTCACAGATGATGTAGATATTTCTGTGGCCGCTATAACAATAAATACTAAAAAGAGACGGCAACAGGTAAACGCTTGAAATATTCACAGAATATTGAGTTATATCACACTTTAAAAATAAATAAATAAATAAAAATAAAATTAATATTTAGGGAGGGGGGGGGGGGTCCCATACAAAAAACCTGATTTTTGCAGTTTTATAGATAATGGTACGGAACCCTTCGTGCGCGAGTTCGACTCGCACTTGGCCGGTTTTTATAGAAGTAGTGTTACTAGCAAGTTTTCGTCGTCATACGGTTTATCGTTTATGTGGTTTCAGGAGATCTTTCTGACGTCAACTACTTTCCACTTGAAACCCTGAGCGCTGAACCTAGACTATATTGCTATGGTACATAAACCGCATGTAAGATAAGTTTGTCTTAAAGTTTGGGTTATGTAAACCCTAGGTTTTCTTAAAAGCGGCGAACGTTATATGCAAATACCAGAGACCTTAAATTATCAACTACTTAAGTACTTAATTATTTGATGATTTTATAACTATGAATATTGTAACTATGTTTGCAGTTAAGAATTTATGTATGGATTTTAAATCTGAATTAAATAAATTAATAATAATATTAAAAAATCGAAAATAACTCTGTCTCGCGGTCTGTTTTCAGGACTAAAAGACTAGACCGAGTTTGTTGAAATATGGTATATTATAGGTATATACAGGGTGAATTTTTGAGACGGGGCAGTAAGGGCTTAACCGTTATAGTTAAGTAAAAACATTTTAGGAGACCATCCTTAATTTTTTAAGATATTCTGAACTGCATTAAAAGATTTTTTAAAAAAATGTAGAGTCAGCAAGAAAATGGTCATTATACACAAAAACTTTTTTTGATGCCAATCGATCCTGTTTCTTATAAGGATCAAAAGTATCTACAGGACCGACTGAGGTTTAAGTAGTAGACATGTCAGAAATCGCGAAAAACTTTTTACATACATTTCGGTAAAAGAGTCAAACTTTTAAATTAGCCTAACATTTTGTTATGGGTAGATCCGCTATAATCCACTATAAAGAAGACTGGCTGACAAAAGTAGCTAAGAAAAAAAAAATATATATAAAGATTATGGCCTGGATTGAGTCATATATAATACTTTTTATTTACAAACCACACGTGCGAAGCCATGGGTGGTAGCCTCAATTAAACCACAATAGAGAGCCTCACACATACGAGTACACCAAAAAGATATGTTGTTTCACGTATAGATTCATACAAAACATGGTAGACACAGATCTGCGATCGAGTTCTCGGCCGTTAGACATTATGCGTTGGTGGTCACGTTTATTTAGGAATCTAGACCTTTACTTTATAAAGATTTCGGTTAGATTATCCAATGAACCCCTTATTTTCTCTGGCATCGTTAAAATCATGTTATGGATTCATTTTGTCACAAATGGAAAACTCTATATTCTAAGAAAGTAAAATGGTTTTACCATAAAATGTGTGAGGAAGTAATCCTGCAACCCTTTTATTCATAACGCTTTAAAAAACGACTTTGGTTAACAATTTTATCAATTTCTTCGTAGATTTCGACTCAGAAAGTGATGAACAACATTCGATAGGTAACCGAAATCTATACTAATATTATAAAGAGGAAAGATTTGTTTGTTTCTATTGAATAGGCTCCGAAACTACTGGACCGATTTAAAAATTCTTTCACTGTTGGGAAGCTACACTATCCCCAGGTGACATAAGCTACTTTTTACGTAACTGCGCAGAAGGAGGATAATGTTTTTATTGTATAAACACGCGTGCGAAGCTACGGATTGGTCAGCTAGTAAATAAAATAATTATGAATAACCCGTGGCCGAGTGAGAGTGGGCTAAAGTAAAATCGGAGTCTTCAAGTACACACGGCTACATATCAAGTTATATTTTTCCAGTGTAAGCTGACCTCGCATCGTGTAGGCTTTTCATTGAATGAGAGGTCAGCTTATACTGTATGTATAGCTTGATGTGTAGCCGTGTTTACATGTTCTTTCTAGGCAAACATGCTCCAACTACGGCAACACCATCACTTACCATCGGGTAAGGTAATGGTCAAACGTTTTACTATTCTCAATAGAATAGAATAGAGTAGAATAATCATTTATTTGGTACACACAAAATGACACACGAACCAATTACGAAGGTACAATTGAATTTATTTAGCCAGTTCGACTCGTGTGTCCGCGTACCGAAATGGCGTTCAGCTTAGAATAATGTTGGATGTTTTACACCAAAAGTAAAAAATTGAGCAGCAGCGACGCAATAAATATAAATAAATAAAGGAATGGGTAAATAAAAACCGTCCAATTGCGAGTCGGACTCGCGCACGAAGGGTTCCGTACCATTATCTATAAAAACGGCAAAATATCATGTCTGTTGTATGGGAGCCCCTCTTAAATATTAGTTTTATTTTAATTTAATTATTTATTTTTAAGTGAATAATATAACTCAATATTCTGTAAACATTTTAAGAGTCTACTTATTGTCGTTATCAATATCGACAGTTCATGAGACACAGCCTGGTGACAGACGGACAGACAGACAGACAGCGGAGTCTTAGTAATAGGGTCCTGTTTTACCTTTACCCCTTTGGGTACGGGACCTTAAAAATACTACGTTTATTAGTCAAAATAAAATGACACCTACTCTGTAATTTTTCCTTTTTATCTATAGAATGTGTATTCGCTAAGCACTGTTTTAGCACTTATAGTATTAACGGCGCTAACTTCTCAGACCGTCCGTTACTCACTTTTCTATTTGCTAAAAGCTGAACATTAGACGCACTAAAATCATGAACGAAGTTTTAATCCCTGTGTGATTCAATTACTGGCCCGTAATTACACATTTTGCACAGATTATTTAAAACAGCTCAAGCAGTTCTGTGACTTTTCATACAGCTTGAGAGTGATTTATCTACTTACTAACTGACCCGCCCGCGGCTTCGTATGCGTGGTATGTCAATAAAAACATTACCTTCCTTATGCGCACTCGGGTAAAAAGTAGCCTATGTCCTTACCCATGATATAATATATCTCCTTGCCAAATTTTATTACAATACGTTCAGCTGTTTAGTTATGAAAAGGTAACAAACAAACTAACAAACAGTTACTTTCGCAGCTACTATGTATTTACTTATTATACATATAAACCTTTCTCTTGAATCACTATATCTATTGCTGTAAACTGAATTAAAATCCGTTGAGTAATTTAAAAGATCTTAGTGAACAGACAGCGGAAGCGACTTCATTACAAGCTTTTATCTAACTTGCAATGTGTGTATGTTAGTCCAGGTGGAATCTTGCAACTGAATTTTAAATCAGTTATCTTTACACCCATAGTAGGCGATATAACAGTTAACCGATTGAGCTGAAATATGGTATACACCCTTATTTTGGATGACAGTGCATGCTTAGCTATGTGACGTCATTCTAATTCCAATATGGCGGATCATTCAAGATGGCGGACTAGTTATTTTTTCTGCACTACCACAGTATGGGTATCAAATGAAAGGGTTTGCTGAGGAGAACACGCAAACTAATACAACGTCACATTAAATCCAAAATATGGGGGACCATCTAAGATGTATATTATAAATCCACTAAGGCGGGACCTCCAAGATGGCGGAGGTTATTTTCTGGTTTGTATAAATTGTATAAAAGCTTGTTTTGAAAAAGTAATTTTTCAATCTTACCTATTTTATACTATGTAAAGATAAAGATGCCTAGTGGTAGGCATACGACTCAAAAAAGGTTGTGCGGCCAAAGTGAGTCGTACTCTCTTGTTTTGTTACTATGGATCTCGTAAGATAATAAAGATTTATTATTAAAGGTGAGTGAGTGTATACTGTTGTACACTCTATTTACTAGGTAACAATACATTTCTTACATTTATCCAAACAAATGTAAAAGTAGAGTTGGAGCAAGATCAAATCTAGCACCAAAGGATAAACGTATTTTTTTTTAAGTTTTTGTAACCAGTTTGACGAAAGGGCAAAGTACATAATTAATATAATTAATGATTAAAACGGGTATTTATCGCGTATGTACCTTTTTTATTTGTTGTCCGAGTTAACCCGAGACCATGACTGTTGCAACACAGCCGAAACGTCGAGACAACAAAAAAAATAGATACATACACGATAAATACCCGTTTTAATCAATAATTATGTACAGTGATCGCGAAAGTTTGAAAAATACGAAAGGGCAAGGTGTTCGCTTTTATAACAAACTCCCAAGTGATGTACAAAAATTGACAATTAACAAATTTAAAAACGCATACTATAAAATATCGGATTATTTAGATGACAGAGAAGCTTGGGATTGAAATTGCTCCAACTCGTTCAAAATGTTACAATTTAGACGTAATTTATTTTCTGTATTGTAATGTATTCTAAAAGGATCATTAAAAAAATAACCAGCCTTGTTTTCTTGCCTTTCTTTCCTGGCTTGGTCGTGAAGGAACAGACAGTAAGATTGACGTTTCAAAGTGATCCTTGTGATTTTAATGAATAAAAGATTTTGACTTTGATAGGTTGATAGGTCCCACCAACGAAAAATCTTTGCTTCGGGGTCCTAGGACCAGTTGGTCCTTCAGTCGGCGACGACTGGCACGTTCAGGGTCACCAATTTGTCAGACGTGATGTTGGAAAGAGTAGCTTGATGCCCGAGTAGTTCTTTTATGTGGCGAAATATGTCCAGCAAACCTACGAATGATTTCTTTAAAGATAAAAATGTCTGTTGCCAAAAGAAAAATACATCATTGATGACAGGTTACATAAATCCAGGTACAAACAAGTAACTTATTATCAAAAATATAACCGACGCCAGCTAACAGTAAAAACCAAACTACTGAACCGATTTTGATGAAATTTCTATGGGACTAATCTGAAAGTATATCCTTTCAAATAATAAAATAATTTTCCAAATCGGTAGATAAATGACGTTGACGATGAGTTCTGAGCTAACAAAGATAACATAGCATAAAAATTAAACAAATTTAAGACTTATATGGTTTTCTCATAGATATCATTATCAAAACTAGATCAAATGGAAATGGGATCACACGGAAAGCACCAGCTTTCAAATAAAAAAAGAATCATTAAAATCGGTTCACCCAGTCGAAATTTCTGAGGTAACATACATAAAAAAAATCCAGTCGAATTGAGAACCTCCTCCTTTTTTGAAGTCGGTTAAAAATGGCCGTAACTGGGTCACGGAAAGGTTTAATACTTTAAAAAAAATACTTTTATCGTTTTGATAAAGGATTTTAACATTATGATTTAACATAAGAAAAGAAGCGAAGGCTGTCGAGAGTAATGCTCGCATTGCTGTGAAGGTTTGAAGGGTTTGGATGCCGGTGAAATTACTAGCACATGAGGCACTTCACCTGTAAAATCAGGGTGACGGGCGATGCAATGCCTTAGAATAAGAATAAGAATAAAGTTTATTTTACAATAAGAACATGCAACTTACATACTAAATTTAAAACTAAAAACAAACATAATGGCAATAACAGTACCTACATCATAGTAATAAAAAAACAGAAAGATCATAATTGAATGTAGGTCATAATGTAGGCAGAAGCACAGACCAGTATGATCATAAAATATAAGTGAAAAAGGTTTACTTATACTGGTATGCGGTAGGTCATAATGCAGGTAGGTACGTGGATAGAACTTTCCTATGTCGAGAGAAGCTCCATCCACGCACCCACGTAAAAGTTTATGATTCTAAAACAATACGTACCCAGAAGTGAAACAAATTTAAAAAAAAAGTAGGTAAGTATTGATTGGGTGAACACTAGCCCTCACACTAGGATTCCCTGTGCCGTGAGCCAGCTTGCAGGCAGCGTGAGCTTAGGCCAAGTCTTGGTGGTAATTTTACTTAGAAAACTTTCGTGATTGATTTCAATCATTATTATAAATACGGGATTTATCACGTACCGTCTTATCGGTGTTTCGACCGACATCAGAGCGAGGCGAGACCTCACCCTGATGAATGTTCACGAATTGAACCGAAACATTGTCGTAGATATATATTATATATCCCGTATTTATAATCATGTTTGGAGGTAATCTGTAAAGTAATGAAGTGGTAAAAGCTAACATTTGGCTTGCCATGTCTTTTCATCTCATAAACATCCAACAAAGACTTCCGTGCCTCACAAAGGTTCCAAAGGAAGACCAGCGCTGTGTTACCTTACTGCGACACAGCAAAATGCTGTGTTGTTGGAACCTTTTTGTGGCGGCAGTAACAACTTCTGTTTGATTTATTTGTTTAATTTTATTTTTAGCGTAGTTATTAGTGGTTGGCACAAAAAAAAAAATTTTTCTTTCAGTTAATATACAGAGTGAGCGAGCGGTTTATTCTTGGCTGTAGATAATTACACTCCGGCTTAACGCTTTGTAAATCTACATCAAACAAAGTCCATCCATCATCGCGAATTTAATTACAAAGAAGATTTTTATATACTCGCGGGCTTCCGACTTCACTGGAATGTATTTGAAATGTTCATAGAATTGAATAAAACTCGCGATGATATCGCATTGTACCTACTTCAAGCTGTCAAATCAGTTTTAGCAAGATTTAATTTTGGCTCACGATGAAATTTATCACAATTTCGTTGTCAGTCATACCTACCTACATTGTTATGCCCATCCTATGTCTATCGAGCCAAAGCAGAGATCCTTTGCGTCTAAACACAAGTTTTTTAAACTTAGAGCAAGGTACCAAAGTATTTGATATAGATATTAAGGTTGTAGTGCAGACCCACAAGATAATTATATATGTTATATATATTATATATGTTGTCTCCCATAGTTATGTAAGTGCACTTTGTAAAACCATTTTATTGAAATAAATACATATTCCTTCATTCATTAATTCAATTTTGATGCCCTTTTTACACGACTGTGCAGAAGGGGGGTAATGTTTTTAGGACGCATGTATGTATGTATGTCATATACGTGTAATCTTGTCTATGTGGCGCGTCTTGTAAGCTAAATAGATATAACAGACTACTAGGATGCTAACGCATCAGACGGGACACTCCCATAGACCAAAATTCGTCCCGAAAAAGCTCACATATCTCATATGACAGCTGTTTTTTTTTATTCTTTGATATCTTTTGGCATCAGCTGGGATATGCATTCTACCAAGTTTTTACCTTCCCTGCCTATTTGCTACTATTACTATTAATTCATAAATCTAAAGTCAACCTACAAAGGAAAGATCTAATGTATTCTAAATAAAAACACACATTCATTATTACATATTTTTTTAAACTGTTTACGAAGATCTTGGCAGCTCCAGGCCTCGAAGTCTTTCACAGTTTATGCACTCTAACCACTTTTGGAGTCCTATCTCACTTTTATGAAAAATATGAAAACTGACGTCCTTTCGTATATTAGCACAGCTCACACACAATACAGCACTTGTACATATTACGAGATGAAATTACAAATTCAGGAATTGAGAGGATACGATACGGAATTAAATCAATGCATAACTTCACAACTTTGAAACTCCAATGGCGGTTATCAGAAGGTTGTTTGTTTTTATTTTAAATGACATGTGTGACTCAATTTTGCTGTCTTGTCAAATCAAACATGGCGTGGGATCGGACAGGAAGGAAGGGAAAGAAGTATGAAGGAAAGGGGAGGGAACTGTCATTTATGATAAATGAACCATAGATTATATCTAGGCTAGGATTTATAGTTCACAGTTCAACGACCGTGATAGCTAAACTGATTTTGAATAATGCGGTATCATTGTACCATTGCAATTATTTGAATCGCGAGAGTACATCATGGTTACTCAAAGCGAGAGTGACATAGGCTATATGAAATTTAAAGAAAGCCACCGCTAGGTAAGCACGCCAACCTAAGTTTTTTATCTGTCACGGTTGACTGGTAGAAAATGCTTTCATTAAGTCCTCCATTTGTACATTTTTCTTTTTGTGTAATAAAAAATTAAAACAAACAAACCTTATTGGATTTAAGCAACTAAATTGATAAAAAACTATCGAGTGAGCTCTCAGAATGAAGGTATTAAGCCCTTCGAAAAATAGTCCTAGACATTTATTCCAATAAAAACAAAATACATTGTGTGCGGAAATTTATGATATACATATTTTTTATCCCTGGACATCCAATATGGCAGCTACAAGTCCGTACTGATTACGGAACCCTTTTATTATGCGTGGTTTGATACGCGCATAAACGCGTATCAAACGGTAATATAAAAGGATAATAGAATATAATTTAAAATTATTTTATCACCATTCAATTATTCATTTATTTTATGACCGCACCGCTCGCCATCGGCACGAAATCAATCCACACACCTTGGAGACGATCTGGTCGCGTACCGTGGGGTTCCAGAGGAATTTCCTCCCGCGAACACTTCGCTTGTGGAATGGTCTCCCTGCCGAGGTTTTCCCTAGGGACTACAGTATGGGCTTCTTCAAAAAAGGCGTTTTGAATTTTTTAAAGGGTCGGCAACGCGCGAGTAATTTTGATGTTACAAACGTCCATAGGCTACGGCAAGTGCTTACCATCAGGTGAGCCGTATGCTTGTTTGCTAACTTAATAGTATAAAAAAAATTGTTTGTTCAAATAACATTTTATTATAAAGTATTCTTGATAAAGTAGAATTACGCTAAGATTGCTTTTTTTAAGTCTTCTGAATCATTTTTCAAGCTTTATCTACGAAAAATGAAATAAGGATCAAAAGGTCTCGAAATCAAGAATATATAGAAAAATCTTTATTGGTTTATTAGAGTAAAATTTTAAGTAGATAGTAGCGCCTTACTTGGTGCTGTCATCATAATCATTACAGCAATAGGAGATACACGGCTCGCGGATCATCTGTCGACCTATATCAATAACACGTGCCTCATCCCAATAAACCCCTACGTGTGTATAGAAGATACACGAGCACCCACATTCCAACGAAACCGTTATGTGGGGTTACCCACTTGGTATTTAATCGAAATTCGTAACGGCGCGGCGCTTCGCATAAGTATGACAAAATCCCCAGGATTTACGATTCATTTGTTTTCATCAATACTTTCATAAATAATTGAGGAACTATTTGAAATCATACCGACCTCCGTGGCGCAGTGCGCGAATAGCCGGCTGAAACGCAGGAGGTAGCGGGTTCGATTACCGCCGCGGAACAAATGTTTGCATGATCTACAGATATTTGTCCGGGTCTGGTTGTTTTTCTATATATTATAAGTGTGTATTTACAAAAAAAAAGTATATAAGTATTCTATCAGTTATCTGGTTCCCATAATACAAGCTCTGCTTAGTTTGGGGCTAGATAGCGTTGTGTGAATTGTCCAGCAATATTTATTTATTTATTTATTATATATAGGCTATCGAAAATTGAGTTAGGTATACAACAAAGGAAAATAAGACCCAAAAACTCTATGATTGAGAATTGTTTGGTAATACTATGATTTAACTAGCTTCCGCCAGCGGCTTCGCACGCGTGGTTTGTCTACAAAAAGTAGCCTATGTGTTAATCCAGGTTATAATCTACGTAGATACCAATGTCATCGAAATCGGTTCATCCGTTTCGACGTGAGAGAGTAACAAACATCCACACATTGTACATCCATATTAGTGGGATTACCACTCATATGGATGGCTTCACTAAAATCCTTACAATTGGCTCATCACGAATAAAGTCATGCATACACAAAAATGTAGCAGTTGCATTGAACCCTTCCTTTTTTCTGAAGTAGACAAAAATTGTCTTGAAGATCAGTCAACAAAACCCAGGATTATATAGTGAAAGCCAGATAGCAAATACGGTTACGCAGGGAAAGCTACGCTGATACGAGTTGGCAGCGTGCCTAACAAATCCACACCACGACCACTAGCTGCTTCTTCTACCGGAATAACGGAATAGATTTATCTATCTTTTTAGACGACCTCCGTGGCGCAGTGGGTGAATAGACGGCTGAGACACACGGTGGTTGTGGGTTCGATTCCCGCAGCGGAACTATATTAATTACTAGCTGACCAATCCGCAGCTTCGCACCCGTAGTTTTTCAATAAAAACATTACCCTCCTTTGCACAGTTAGGTAAAAAGTAGCCTATGTTACTCAGGGTGAATGTAGCTTTCCAATGGTGAAATAATTTTTGAAAGCGGACCAGTAGTTTTTGAGTTTATTCATTACAAACATACACACAATAATACAAATCTTTCCTCTTTATAATATTTATTAATTATTATGAATTAAGTTTATTTTATGGTACCTAAGTTAAAGTTTGTTTACCTATTTTCTGGCACTACCACTTTATCTACGATTTACAAAGGTTAGCTGGAAGAAAATGCTAATTATAGTTAGCATAAGTTTGCCTATGTATTTTTTTCTCATTATTTAAGGACTTTTAAACTATGTTTATGTCAGCCCTATAATGACAAAATCATATATTTAACAAACTAAAAAAAAAAACAACTCCCTAGTTGAAATAAACATAACTTAGTTTACACAGTGCGCAAAACAGATGCAAGCGCGCACCCTTCGATGTATCTATCGACAAGTACGCATCTGCATACATTCTACGTACCTACCGAATCAACAAAACTATAAATCAATTTGGCTTCTGTTGAGTTAGGACGCGATAAGATGCTGTGAAAAATTTCAACATTGACAATAGTTATACCCAACTCAACAAGAAGCATACGCCTTTCAGCTTGGTTCCGGACACACTCCATCAAAATATGGTGCACATCTTCTGGTGTATCACATTCTTCACAATTAGGCGAAGACACCTTTCTCATTAAGTATGTGAACTTCTTGAGCGGCATGTGTCCGGAACGAAGCCTGTGTGCGGAAACAATTTGTTTCCTACTTATATTTCCCATAAACCACGGCAAACGAGGAGGTTGACTTTGTATAATTTTATACCAAATACCTTTAGGTTTAGAGCGTCCGTCAAAATATTCCCGCCAGTGATCATAGCATATTCTATTATATTTCGGTAGTAATTCAGAATATGATGGTAAAATATATATTTCTGATCCATCTACAACAGCTGATTTTGCTAAACGATCTGCCTCCTCGTTGCCAGACAGTCCAATGTATGAAAGAATCCACTGCAATACAATTTTAACGTTGTGTTGATTAAAATCTTCCAGTTTTCGAATGATGTTATACGCCACTAATATACCTCGATTTCCCGATGTGCAACGTGAAATGTGTTGCAAGGCACTTTTACTATCGCAGAAAATCACTATGTTCAAATAAGGGTCAACACAGCGTTTTATGTAGTTCAGTGCCTCCGATATAGCAAATAGCTCCATCGTCATAATAGATACTGTGGATGCATTTTTATAGCATTCTCCATGTTTCCCAGTAGAATCATAAAAGGCTGCACCAGATGCGCTAGTGCATTTTGACCCATCTGTAAATATTTTAAACCAATTCCTATATTTTTCATCTAATTCACAGAGTATCTCATGTTTTAATAGATTTTGATCATAATTTCTTTTAGCACTTTACACACATTCTAGATTATTTTTAATTACATTTTGAATATTTATTTTAGACGGCCATAAACTTAGTAAATACATTTCAAGAGGATTTGAAGATGCATTTTTTTCATCTTTAACAGAGTTATATGTATTCATTAATAAAGGTTTCTTCTTATTTGCCCAGTATCTATTACTAAAATGAGTATTAATTGAGTTTAAATAATTTAAAGTCAGACCATTTGTCCATGATTTTGCTTTAAGACAAAACTTAAAAGCTAGGTATTGTCTTCTTAGAAATAATGGAGGTACGCAGACCTCACTCTCCATGACATGAATTGGCGTTGTCTTTATAAATCCACCTATAATTCTGAGAGCCTGGTTCTGGATTTTATCTACTTTATAGGTATGTGCATTGGCACTGTTGTCATATAAATAACTACCAAAATCTATCCGAGTTCTTATCAAATTAATATAAAGCCTTCTCAAATGCTTAGGATGAACTCTCCAGCTCGAACCCGCTAGTACCTTTAAAATATTTAAGAATTTTTGGGTCTTATTAAAAAAATCGCAAATCTCATTAATATGTTTACTCCAACGAAGCGAGCGATCTAGCCAAATACCTAAATACTTGATACTTGCTTCGCAAGATAACGGTGCATTATTCACTTTTAATTCTATTTGATGTCGTCTATGCCCTCTACTATATAAACAAAATTTTGATTTACTTGCCGAAATGTCTAAACCAATTGAAACTAAAATATGACCAATGATATCTAAAGAATTTTGAATACTAAAAATACAATTTTCTATTGATTTATTACTTACAAAAATAACAAAATCATCTGCAAATTGTGCAATTCCTGTATTAACCATTTTGCAAATTTCATACGTCACAATATTAAAAAGCAAAGGGGAGATTGGATCCCCTTGGGCTAAGCCCTTAGATGACCATCTCACTAAATCCGTTTTGCCTGAAATTTTATTAGTTATCTTTAAATGTCTTTCACTCAAAAACTCCCATAAACAATTGCACAACTTATAACCAACATTTAAATTATTCAAAGTAAGTGTAATTTTATCTATGAGAACATTATTATATGCATTTTCAAGATCAAGAAAGCATGCTAGTGTAGGTATCTTTTTAGCGAAACCAATTTGTATTGTTGTAACTAGCCTAGTGACTCAGTCCAAACAGGATTGGGTTTTCCTAAAACCTGTTGTGCACGGCGATAACACGTTATTTTTTTCAATAAACCATTCTAATCTTTTTGTGAGCATTAAATGAAAAAATTTACAGAGGCACGATATCAAAGAAATAGGTCTTAATTTGACCTCATCCGAGTCGGATCTATTTCCTGCTTTTGGAATCGGCACAACCTTAATATCTATCCACTGTTGTGGAACGTACCCAGAATTAAATATTTGATTGTATAAACTTAATAAATAAATATTTCCTTTCAATGGTAAATTAAAAATCATAGAATAAGTGATGTTGTCATCACCTGGTGATGAGTCTTTTTTTTTAACACACAGCTCGAATTCGTTTAGACTAAACTCCTGTTCCAATAAAATACTGCACGAGTCAAAAATAGGTTTAGGTATTCTTACATAATCGGGCGCAATATTGCATAATAACTGTTTTTTCTTATCATATGAAACCTGGGATTTATTTTTACAATAGCCTTTAACCCATCTCATGCGGCGCCACATTTCCGACATGGAAGTACGCTCATTAGTAGAATTACAAAACTTTCGCCAATTTTCAGACTTAGCCCGTGATAATTCTTTTTAACAATTTCATTCTTATTTTCCAAAGCGGTGAGGTTATTAGGAGTTGGGTTACGACAAAAGTTACTGAGCGCTAGTCGCCGCTGAGCTACAACTTTCGATAAGTCAGCATTCCAATACGGTTTAGGTATAAACTTGCGTTGAGGATCCATACTTATTTTCAACGACGGAATACTGTTATCGGCTGACTGGTTTATTATACCTATGAATGCGTCATACCTTTTTTGAATACTATCGTGGCTGTTATGACAAAAGTTATGTAAAAGTTCTTCCACTGTCTTAGAATAAGAAATCCAGTCGGCCTTTTTGAAATAACGTCTTTTTACGTAATGTTAAACATCTTTAAAATAAGTGCAAACTTTTATCACAAAGTGGTCGCTACCCAAGTTTTCATTAAGAACAGTCCAAGTAAAATGCACAACTATGTCTGAAGATGCAAAGGTTATATCTGGAGATGATTCTTGTAGACTATTATTGACATATTCAGCTCTCGTGATGCTACCAGTATTCATATAAATAAAACCATGTTCTAAGGAAGAGTCTAGTAATTGTATACCTCTAGGATCATTTTTGCTAGACCAATTTCTATGATGCCCGTTAAAATCTCCTGCTATTAATGATTTATATTGGAATTTAGAAAATAACTCATCCCAGTCTGACTGGGTTGTATGAACTGACGATGGACAATAAACTGATATTATGTTATTTATAAATTTACAATTTAAAGCCTTGATTAATAAAACCTCGATACCCGTGTTACTTAATTCAAATGGACATACCTCAATTTTAATGGATCTATGTACGAGTATACCTACTCCTCCGTATCCGTAACAACGATCCCTTCTACACCAATTATAGTCACTAATATTTATGTTTATATCTTCATTTAGCCACGTTTCACTTATGATAGCTATATGAACTTTATGTTGGAATAATAAACACTCAAATTCTCTGTTTCGGTTTGATGCTCCGAGAGTTCCACTGGATTATGTTAATAAAACGTTGTAGATAACAACTGTTATCCATTGTTAAAATGGATAAGATTTTATTAAGATAATCCCCAATCTTGAAAAACTCAGCTATGTTCATATAGCACTCTTCAAACACGACACTTAAAAAGTTTTTTATTTTCTCATCCAGCGTTTGCTCAGAAGCGATAACCTCCCGTAATTTATTATACAATCTCGTAAAACTAAATGCTTTCTCTTTCTTTGATTTCTCTTTCTCCGATATAACTTCACACTCTTTTCCCTCACTACTTTCTGATTCTTTTCTTATGCCCTGACCTACAGTAATTTTTTTATTCTTCTTTTTCTTCTGTTTTTTTAGTGTCATCATTCTTCGTAGCTTCGTCTGCTGAGTGAATGCAGTACTCATTTCCTTCCTCACATTCAGATTCTCTCTCGTCTTGCGTTTTTTTCATAAACATCAAAGCATCCCTGTACTTTCCAGCTTTTGATCGAGGCTCTTCCCCTACTTCCGTTGTCTTCGAAGGTTGTAATGTTAATATATTCTCTAGCTGTATGATTTTTTCTTTCTCCTGGTACATGTCAAAAGCTTTTTTGTAAATGCAATTTTCATCACGCATTATAGCTCGTATGTATTTTTCTTTCTGGAATACAGGGCATTTTGATTTTTCAATATACATGTGTGAGCCTTTACAGTTTACACTTTTAAACTCTTTTGTCTCGCAGTTGGCATGGTTTGATCCGCACTTGGGACAGATAATTTTTTTATAGGGCAGAACTTCACTCTGTGCTCATATCTCCAGCAACCAGAACATTGCGACACAGGAAAAATGTATGGTTCCACTGTGAACCTGCAACCATATGCTTCAACATACGGGGGCACAGTGGCACTTTTGAAACATAAGCGAACAGTTTCGCTTTCAACCCAATTCCCTTCCGTTATTTGCCTTTTCAACCGCCATACCGATGTTATCTCAAGCTCGTTCCTAAATATTGATTGTAATTCTTCCTCATTTATTTCCAAGTCTACGTTCCTCACAATCCCGTATCGAATATCCATTTCATCAGTTTTTTGGCATTTATAACCCTAAATTTATATTTATAAAACTAAATTCTTCACACTGCAATAACAATTCCGCCTTCTTCTTATTTGCAAATTTTATCATTACTTTATAGCTGCTTTTGTATTTAATCTTTATAACATCGATGATGTTGAGGTTTCTCAACAACTTAGCCAAAGCCATTTGTTTAGGTAACGGCTCCGAAGAAGTAACACTTAATTCGCACGTCTCGCTAGTAGAAGATTGCATATTAGCATTCGATCGCTTATCCGATTGTGTTTCATTTGAATTGATGTTCTCCGTTCCATTTTTGAAAAGTAGTTTGGTCTTTCGTGAAACGGGTATGAAGCGCTCTTCTGTGTCAGAATCACTGTCATTTCTCAATCTTTTCAATCTCTGCATCGAATTATCAGAGAATATATTTTCCTCCGGTGATAATATAAAGTCACGCTCATCCGCCTCCATCTCACCCGCCATCTTCGTCACGTTAATCGAACACCTGTACTGATACGCTGTACGAATTCACACGGTACGCGTGCACACCCTGCACCGTTAGGCGCGCGAGTCTATGCCTATGTATTATTTTTAGTGCAATATATAATGTTTTAATCTAATCTATATATTATATCATTTCCAACGGGGTGTATTTATTTATTTATCTTTGACTAACAAAATAGTGCCACGAAATACGTATCCAAATAACTTGGCTTACAGTTTCATTCAAATTACAGGTAACGGGATTTCATGTTAATTGGTTTTTTTGGGGTAGAAATTGCAGTTATTCTGGATTGCAGACTTTTCACTATATTTGTGTTACTAAAGCTACACGCATACCAAATTTCAGCATTGTGGGGTCACTGGTGTACCCTGTGAATTTTGTCAAATTTCAGTTATTATTATGGCTAATAACTTAAAAACTACAAGGTTTAAACAAAAAAATAAAATAAAAGCGGGGTCAAAATATACTCACAAAGACCTTTTATTAGATAGTCCTATTTTGTGTTTTTTTACCCCTCTTCAACCCAAATATCTCAACAACCCCCCCCCATTTTTAGATCATTTAGTCACACCAAAATTGTGCCATCACTATCTACCTTTATACCAAATTTCACGATGATCAGATAAACGTTTCGAAAGTTATCCTTGACCAAACAAACATACATACCTACATACATACAACGCCGATTTGCCCAATTTGAAAGAATTGAAAGAAATTTAATATCTAATAGATACTGAGTGACATTATAAAATTAATCAATATCAATAATTAATTAATTTATTATTATTATCTATTCAATTCAATTCCTTTATTCATCCTTTGACAAATTACAATGTTCATAGATAGGTATACATATATATTACACTAGATTATAATACGCTCATATTTTCCTTTCTATTTATAACATAGATACAAGAATAAATGCGAACTACATTTCTAAGCGACATAACAATAAAAATAACTTACTTCTAAAATAGCGTTTTAGGTTCTTCTTCTTAGCGTGTAAGAAGTTCTACGTTATCATTTATACTATGTTGGACAGGTGTTTGGCCACAACAATAGCATTAGGCGAGGCGGTTATTTGGTCCTCCATCGTGCAGGTGTTCGGACACAAAGGGCACATTAGCAAGTGCTGCATTGACTGCGTGCGGATCACCGCAGTCGCACTGCGTTAAGTTAGGGTCCCTGAATCCCCATTTGCACATATTAAGTCTGCAGCGGCCAACCTGGGTGCGGAGCCTGTTTAAGGACTTCCAGACTGGGCACGGCAGATCGTGCCCGGGTGATAACTGTTCCCATGGGGTGATAAAATCAGGCGGTGAGGGCATTTTAGGTAAAATTACGCTACGTGATTTCACAATGAAATTAAACTAAAGTATGTATGTATGTATTTATTTTGCAACATACCTATATATATTTGTAGGTTTTAGGAGTAAGGTATAATAGTAATACTTTTTACTATTATTGAGGATCTCTTCTGAAATCTTTACCTGTATTAATTCTATGTACGAACAGAGTAGAATATTTATTTATATATTGTTTAGGTAAACCACAATGAATCTCCAGTGAGGCTTGTAAAGCCCTGTACAAAGGAAACACATCTGTGATAGCGCAAGATAATAGAAACAAATGTGCTTTCGCCGTTTATACAACATTTTATAGGTGTTTGTGCAACTAGAAAATTCTTTTTTAACTTGGCTAGCTTAGTCTGGATTTTATAAGACAGTTTTTGGGATACTAACTTAACTAATGGTTCTCCCCGAACTAAGATCTCGCGAGTCTTCTATATAAACAAAAATATATTATTCGTAATCTTTGACTATCAAAATAGTGCCACGAAATAAATAACCAAAGTATGTATTTGACCTACAGTTTCATTTAAATTACAGTTAACGGGAGTTCATGTTATTTAGGTATTTTTTTGGAGTATAAATTGCAGTTATTCTGGATTGCAGACTTCTTCCTATATTTGTGTTACTAAAACTACACGCATACCAAATTTCAGCACTGATGGGATCACTGGTGTACCCTGTGAGTTTTGTCAAAGTTCAGTTATTATTATAGCTAATAACTCGAAAACTACAAAGAATCAACTAAAAATAAAAACGTAGTTGAAATGTACTCACAAAGACCTTTGATTAAACGCCCCATTTCACCTAATAGTCTCATTTTGATTTTTTTACCCCTTTTGAACTCTTGATCTCAATAACCCCCTCACATTTTTAGTTCATTTAGTCACACCAAAATTGTGGCATCACTACCTACCTTTGTATCAAATTTCACGATGATTGGATTGACGTTTCGAAAGTTATCCTCAGACAAACAAACATCCATACATACATACATACAACGCCGTTTTGCCCAAGTTGATTGTTGAGTTTTGACAAGTTGATTTTGACAAGTTGAGTTGATGAAGTGAAGTGTCGCCTGCTCGTATATATGCGGACTTCATGCACATTTTGTAACATTTGTACCAATGGCCGTTTAGTACGCGTCTTTAAAATTAATTTTACTAATAGATGAGTAGATAATATATCTATTGCAATTAAAAATTAACAATAGGTAAATGCACTTTTTTAATCATAGGTATATTACCTCATCGGTAAAAGCTATACTAATAGATAAATTTCGTTTTTAGGGTTCCGTACCCAAAGGGTAAAACGGCACCTATTACTAATAAGGCTCCTCTGTCTGTCTGTCTGTCACCAGGCTGTATCTCATGAACCGTGATAGTTAGGCAGTTGAAATTTTCCCAGATGATGTATTTCTATTGCCGCTATAACAAAAAATACTAAAAACAGAATAAAATAAACATTTAAGGGGGGCTCCCATACAACAAACGTGATTTTTTTAATCGTTTTAGCTCGATATTGATAACGGCAACAGGTAGACGCATGAAATATTCACAGAATATTTAGTTATATTTCAATTTAAAAATAAATACTCGTAATTAAATTAAAATCAAACAAATATTAATGGGGGGCTCCCATACAACAAATGTGGTTTTTTCCGTTTTTATAGATAATGGTACGGAACCCTTCGTGCGCGAGTCAGACTCGCACTTGGCCGGTTTTATTTCTGATTATCCAACAAATTCTATTTTGTGACGTCATAGCGTGGATGGCACTTAGAGACACTTTTTTATGTTTTTATACTTTCTTTATGTAAATTCTATGTTTTCCTGTGTCTGATGTTCGCTTCGTAGACCTAATGGGCCGTTACAAATATCAAACTTTGGTTTTCGTTTCATATTTCCAAAACTTAGCTGTGAAAATATTTACACCTATCCTAATACTATCTCATGTACATACCTTCATCAATTCGTACTTAACTTTCCTCATTCATCGCTATTCAGTATACCACTTGACTCGCGGTCCTAGGTACATCTACAGACGAACCTACAGGAGTACGTTGACTCCGCTTGTTGCCAACGAGAAATCTAATACCTCTGCCAAACCAATCGTTACCTTATCTTCAGTTAGTTAGGTCTATTTCTTTTTATTCATCCGAGAATATTTTAGCTGAAGTGAGTGAACCGGGCTGTACATTAAATACGGCCTGATATTACGAGTTAATGTGTTAGTTTGGCGGCAGTTTACGTAATAAAATAAATGGGCCTTTTAGCATAAACAAATAAAAGAATATGATGTTAGGTATTGCCTATAAACTTTATTCATATACATAAAAGAATACATAAGTAAATAAGTTTGAATGAGTGTCCTTAGTTAGTGTTTAAGACGCTAAACGATGACCTTGAGTAAATGGGCGTAGCTATTGTTTCGGTCCCGCACCTTCCGCCACACGCATCTAACCGACCAATAAAAAGATGAGCGCGAGGCAGACGAGCACAACCCTCTCGTACGACAGTCAGCGGTACACTGCCGCCCGTCGCCCGCGCAACCACCTCCTAAGGGTACGCCCGGTAATTATTCGGAAACATTGAAAATAATTAATTGCCCCGTGAAAGACCGTCGCAGCACAGCATCATTTGATCAACTTGAAGGTATTGTCTTCACCCACATTTAAGTGAAAGAAAAATTACAAAATTTTACGCCGTTTAGAGGTTGAATCAAATTGAAAGTCGAAAACAGCTACATTTTGTTATTTTTTTCTCACAGTAAATAAACAGGTAGAACTTTTTAGTATGTTTACTTTGCACATAAAAGGTCAATGAATGACATATATTAATTTTTGACGACATAAAACTGATTCCTCCATGAGGAGAAAGCCTCCAAATAAGACCAATCAGCTACTATATTCGCCTTAAGGGTTGCGTAAACTAGGCTCTCTGTGGTACTGCGACAGAGCAACACATGTTTTATTTTCGGTAATGCGTCTAAAATTTTCTTTAATTCACTGAACACGGCTGGACCGACCAAAACAATCTAAAATTCGAATCACAACCATGATTGAGGATGACGACATTAGACATTAGCCAATTAGTACTAGTCCTAATAACTACTAATTACACAATTTTTTCTTAGGTCTGTGTCTAATTGCTAGGAGCATGGTACGTAAGTTATTACAGAAATGTAGGTTTCACCGCCGCGTGCAATTTAAATTTTTTTTTAATTATACACACTAACTTTGTGAACTAAATAGAAAACAATGATACAGCGAGTATATTAGGTTGGGGAAAAAGTTACTTCGCATTTTTTTAAGAAAATTCAAAACATTTTTAATATAGTTTATTTACATTTAACTAAAGTGTGTAGATACCATTTTTCAACAGATTTTGACGAAAATTAACACAAAAGTTCCTTGATTTATTTTCATTTTTAATTGATCGCAATTTTTGATTGGGGGTAAAATAGGGGGGAAAGGGGAAAGTTTGCTATAGCGTTATTTATCGACGGATGTCAATTAAATTTGAGAAGCACAGTTAGGACTTCACTCTACATATTTATTTATTTATTTAATTAATACTTTCACAAAACAGAATAGTGCTAGAAGGACTTAATGATAATACCAATAATCTACCAGTTATCCTGGTCGTGCTAAAAGAAGATACTCTTGATTTGGGAACGTATTTAAAAGTTTTTAAAAAATACAATTTTGAATTAAATCTAAAATAAAACTATGATTACGTTCACACCGATTTGAAGTGGATTTAATAATGACGCAATTCAACATACAGAGAGCCAACACGGTGGTCGATCCGCAGACTGCTGTGTTGGCTAAAATGACAAAGCTTAAATTCTAAGAAGTGCATTTGCAAATTTTTTTTTATGTTAGGTACCTACATATATCTTAAGTATACTCTAGATTTATTACAATCTAGCCAAGTAGGCTAATGAGCAATTTTATGCTAACCTAGCATTAGCTAATTAGCATTTGCAAATGCAGCAAAATTACACTTCTAAATTATTCTAGGGCTGATGGATGAGGGTCAACCATAATTCCTCCATCCTTAAGAGGAAAATTATCGGTGGGATCGATTTGAGATTTGTTCCGATAATTTTGCTTTTAAGATAAGATTTCAAACAATGTTAAACGAAACACATACAGTAAAAATATAAGAAAACTACAGACAACTAAGCCTAAAGTTGCGTATCCTAAATTTTCACGGAAGCTAGAGTCCTTCCTTTCATTTAAAACACTTTCAATCACTGCACTATGCTTTAAAGAGTACGCCTTGAATTTAACTTCATCTAAGCTGATACAACATTATAACCATCGACAGTGTGTCGAGCAGGGTCGCGTACCTGACACTCAGAATATCTAAGCGATATTCGCTGAAGGTCGTTCAGGTATATGCGCCAACCTCTTCACACCCAGATGAAGAAGTAGAGTCTATGTATGAGGACATCAGCAGAGCCATACATACGAACAAAACTCACTTTATTGTTGTTATGGGGGACTTCAATGCAAAGCTAGGCAAGAGAAGCGATGATGAGTTGAGAGTGGGGCAATTTGGATATGGGCAACGGAAACCCAGGGGACAGAGGCTGGCCGATTTTCTGGAGAAAGAAGAACTCTTTATGATGAATTCTTTTTTCCAGAAGCCGCCTCACAGAAAATGGACATGGATGAGTCCCAACGGGTCCACGAGAAATGAGATTGATTTCATATTGACCAACAAGAAAAGAATATTCAATGATGTCTCTGTGATTCACAGGGTGAAAACCGGCAGTGATCACCGAATTGTTAGAGCCACATTGAATATGAACGTTAAACTTGAAAGGTCCCGTTTGATGAAGTCTACGCTCCGACCCACTCGCGCACATATCCAAAACTTTGAGAGCTTTCAACTCGAACTTGCAAATCGCTTTGACTGTCTAGAAGTAGATGCATCAGTGGACGAGATCAATAACAGGTTCGTTGAAACCGTCCATATGGTGGGGTCCCAGTTCTTTAAGACCCCCCGTACCAATAGACCTCAGAAACTCTCTGATGACACCCTTAACCTCATGGCTGAATGACGTTCTTTGCGACTGCAGTCTCCCGATGATGCTCAGTCACATAGGCAGCTCAATAGAAAAATTTGAAAATCGTTGAGGCACGATATTTGTACCTTTAATACATCTCGTACTAAAGATACGATAGAGACGAATAAAGGCTCCAAAGTGTTCGCGAGAGATAATTCTATTGGGCAAAGCTCTTTAATTGCGCCTTGCTTGAAGGTACGACGCCAAAAGCATGGAACGAGGGCGTGGTGGTTTTGTTCTTCAAGAAAGGTGATAACACCTTGCTTAAGAATTACAGACCCATATCGCTTTTGAGCCATGTTTATAAGCTGTTTTCAAGGGCAATCCCCAACCGTCTCGAACGCAGGTTTAATGACTTCCAGCCTCCCGAACAAGCCGGGTTCCGTAAAGGCTACAGTACCATAGACCACATACATTGTAACACTTTTGTACAATAGAAGAGATTAAATAAAACGATGTATGTGTTTCAATACATATAATTGACAGAATAAGAGAAGTCGGTAGAGCGAGTAGGTTCGTTACATTCAATTACTTATACATGTGGCAAGATCAAGAGAGGCTGATCATAAATGAATTAGTTTAACGATGGTATACACTTAGATTACAAATTACAGTTATATTATTTTACAGTGAGGGTGGTACAGAGTTTGGCTTTAAGAGCACAGAATTCTTAAGGCTTTTGGCCTATCGTGCAACAACTACAGAATGTGTTGAGCACACCTAGCAGCATAAATTTATCTAGTATAATAAAGTGGGCGCCATCTGACGAGAGCGTCAGAAAAGAGAGAAATGATTCTGGGGTTCAACCCGGATAAAAATAATGGAAGAGATACACCTCGTGTTATTTTCGTCGACCGTCCCTGGCGTCTGCTCGGACAGATGAAGCGGGCTTGATCTGCGGCGGTAGGCTTCGTGGGCAGGCGTGGTCGCGGCGTGCGCCAAGGCAGCTAGCAGGTTGACCGATGAACGATCTCGTGGCGGTAGGCTTCGTGGGAAGGCCTGGTCGCGTTAGGCTTCGAGGTAGCCAGCAGGATGGCTAAAGAACAACCACGCTTCTCGACGGCTCAGATGATAGGTTTGACGATTGTCAGGTGTAGATATGGAGAAGTAAGAAGAAACTAGAAAGATCAGGAGCAAAGACCGTGAACGACTTTCCGACTTGGAAATCTTGCGCACGAATTCACAATAAAAGGTAACACTGTCCAGAGTTTAATACTGTTAGCACGTTTATTAGAAGTTCTCATTGATGAGTCCAAGCGTGGAAAAGAGAGTGAGGACAAACGACTCTGCCTTTTTATACCCGAGAACTTCCACCGTCTTTTAATCGAATCCGTTCCGAGACATTTTAGAATGAAGATGATGCAATACTTTTGGTGATGCCATAAAGGAAAATTTGACACATCCGGTGTCACTCAAGATAACGATGTTTCTCACATCAGTTTTGCATCAGTCAAAGACACTGATTGAATTCGGTCTTTTATTATTTAAGATTTTTATTTTTATTATATTTCTAATAGGCAAAGGATTATTTAATTCAAGTATATAAAAATGTTTCTAATAATTAAAATTGATTATCGATCAATAAAATGTAGGTAGTGAATTTCTTTGAGATACATACAACGCCATCTGCAGTAAACATGGCGAACCATGACGAGAAACACGCTCGGATTACGGTAAATTGAAACACGAGTTATTGAGCGTTTGTGCAGTTAGTTCGCCGCCATGTCGCTAGATGTCGTGGTATGTAGTGTTTTAAAATTATAGTGTTATGTAAAATTAAAAATGCAGCGTGTCATGAAAGTGCACACGTTACAACATACGCTGCGGCAAGTCATACAGAAGACCTAAGAGTATAACTTGCCGCTATCTCTCGCGTTTGTGGACTATGAGAAAGCCTTCAATTTGATCGAAACATGGGCAGTGCTTGAGTCTCTCCAACGATGCCGCATTGACTATCGGTACATCGAAGTGTTGAAGTGTTTGTATAAAAACGCCACTATGTCAGTCCGAGTACAAGAACAGAGCTTGAAGGCGATTCCCTTAAAAAAAGGCGTAAGACAAGAAGATGTCATCTCTCCGAAACTGTTTACGACCGCTTTGGAAGATGCCTTTAAGCTTCTTGAATGGAAAGAACTGGGCATCAATATTAACGGTGAATACATCACTCAACTTCGGTTTGCCGACGATATTGTGGTCATGGCAAAGTCGATGAAAGAGCTCAGCACGATGATCGAAGGCCTCAATCGAGTCTCCCAACGGGTAGGGCTTAAAATGAACATGGACAAGACGAAAATTATGTCGAATGTCCATGTCGTGCCTGCCCCGGTTATGGTTGAGAACTCGGCGCTTGATGTTGTCGACGCGTATGTATACCTAGGACAAACAGTCCAATTAGGTAGGTCCAATTTCGAGAAAGAGGTCAATCGTCGAATCCAACTCGGATGGGCAGCATTTGGGAAACTTCGCAACGTCTTTTCGTCCAACATACCTCAGTGCCTTAAGACGAAAGTCTTCAATAAGTGTGTGTTACCAGTGATGACATATGGAATCGAGACGTGGTCCTTCACTTTTGACCTTATGAATAAGCTTAGAGTCGCTCAACGAGCTATGGAGAGGGCTATGCTCGGGGTTTCTCTACGAGATCGAATCAGAAATGAGGAGATACGTAGGAGCACTCAAGTCACCGACATAGCCCGACGGATTAGCACGTTGAAGTGGCAATGGGCAGGCCATATAGCGCGCAGAACAGATGGCCGATGGGGCCGGAAAGTTCTCGAATGGAGGCCACAGACCGGCAAGCGTAGCGTAAGACGTCCACCTACAAGATGGGCAGACGACTTGGTAAGAATCGCGGGTCGGCGTTGGATGCAGGTCGCTTCCAACCGTAGTTCCTGGAGATCAATGAGGGAGGCCTTTGTCCAGCAATGGACGTCCTATGGCTGATATGATGATGATGAAGCTGATACCCTTCATGTTGAGTGCGCGTGCACTGGATAGACTCGCTTTCTTAGGTAGCTGCGGTTAGGTGATGATCGGGATCGGCTCCACAACATCTGATTCTATGATGATACGGTGACCAATACTAATTCCATTGATTTCCAAATCGCAAGGCTCGTTGGTGGCCACGAGGTAAGTTCCGAATACAGGATGCTTGGTGCTTACTTCGTTGTCACAATATTTGGTTAGAGTAGTCTTCAGTCTACTATATATAATCCAATTATTAGCGTTGACTTGCTGGACCTTGAACTTCTCAATGTGGACCTGATGCGGCGTACAGTGAGTGAGATTATCGTCGAATTTCATCAGCTGCTCTATACAAGTTAGCTCATGGTACAAAGCTCGGTTGTCTGCAGAACATAGAAAATGGTCGCTGGTAGATAACGGGCGGCACGGTTTCACAATCGGTAAGTATTTCATCCCTTTCGCTAATAGGTAAGGATATTTAGGGAAAATAGCAAAGGTTTTATTTTTGGATTGGGGGAAAATTGGTAAGGAGTACAATTTAAAATATTTATAAGTACAATTATCAGTAACTGGAATTTCCATAATGAATGTGATCTGAGAATTTACACAAATAGTTTCTTTTAATTTTAACAAGTTTTTATCGAAAGGCGAATACACTAAGCTTTCAGAGTTAGCAATTAATTTCAAATGATACATAAGTTCTGTGGAGTTCACGATATATTGATGTAATATAGAGACTTTACTTAATGCAAGAGCTGTTTCAATTTCACTTAGTCTTATAAAGATAGTACGAAAACTGCTTGTAAAAAAGTTAAATAATCCAATAATGTATGTGTGGAAAATCCAATTATTTTCTTTTGCAGCTAAATCTCTTAACATTATCTCGGCCTTTTTTAAACGGTTATCTAAATTTAAAGTATTCTGATTAATCGTTTCAGTTACATTTATGAAGCTGTCAAACATTTTTGAAACCAAAGTTAATTTCTTAGAAATGATAATTTGGTCATGACTTAAATCAGAAGTGAGTTTATCAAATTTAATTGCATCGTCAATGCAATTAAATTTTTATAATAGAACACAATGGATGTATGAGACCTCTTTTATAACGCTGCTGTGGAACAACTTGTCGGTATTTATCTTTTCTACCAAATGCTCATACAATACTTTAGTTTGCTTGGCATGATCTTTAACCAATTTCTGGAAATAACGCTTTTCTAATTCTATGCAATAAGGGCTGCTCGTATCAGTGTGTCCGAATATTATTTCAAATGGAGTTAATTCAGTAACAGACTGAATGGTATGATTGTACGCCATAACTGAATATGTCATAATTGATGCTGCATCAATACATCGTTTTTCATATTTAGCCAATCTATAAATTTCAATTATTGTAGAATGGAAACGTTCAATAAGTCCCATTGAATTGGGGTTATTGGGCGTACCAACGTGAAGTTCCACTTTATTTAGACTTAGAAATTCTTTCATTGGTTCATTATTAAACTCAGTACCGGGGTCTGAACTGATCTTTCGTGGGATTCCGTAATATGAAAAGTACTTCATTAAAGCTCTATTTACTTCAGGTGTTGATTTTCCTTGAATTTCAATTGCCTGCCCTAACTTACTGAAAGCATCAATAAGTGTCCGATAGGTTTTTCTTTCAATGCTAAAAAATTCTATAAAAATCTCTTGAAAAGGGGCATCTTGTGTTTGCGTTAATTGTAAGGCTTGATAGGTTTTCTATCATATTTCATTTTCTGGCATGCTTCGCAAGCATTTATGACTGCTGTTACTGTTTTTTGCATTCTATCCCAATAATAATTTCTACGAATCCAGACCAACGTTTCTTTTATACCGCGGTGACATGTCTTTCCTTATTTACTATTACTGCCTTTTGTATATTTTCATCTGCGATATCAATTACCCGCTCTGTGCATTCATAGAAATTAATCATACCCTTCTTGAAAAGTTGAATAATTATATTTCCGAATAATTTACGATGTTCTTTTTCCTCAAAGTAAACAAAATACTTAATTTTTGGCTTTATGTACTGTTTAAAAAATTCTTAAACTAGTTTTGAATTATCTGTTGGTAGGAAAACTTCTAAAACCTTTTGTTTAGTTCGAGAGAGATTCCTAACTTGCATCTCATTTTAAAACCATGAGTATAACAAAACTTGATTAGGCTTTGTGTCAATTGCCTCGTGTAAAATCGGTATTCCAGTTGATTCTAATTCTACACACGAATGAATTGTTTGAGATTTACTTGATTCTGATCGCACAGGGTATTCATCATTGGCAATACTATGTCTTGACAGTGTGTCGGAGATCACTATTGGGCTGACTGTCGCTGTCCTACTCGAATCTAATACTGTTATCGTTGATGAGTCGTTACGTGCCATTTTCTTTTGACTTTTATCCTTCCTATATCTTCGACTACGTCTAGGTGTTTCTTAAGTTTCTGTTCTTTATCATCAACGTTAACTACCATTGATTGATCCTCATTATCCGAATCTAGAGCATTGATCTTAATCCTAGACAAGGCGTCTGCGTTGGTGTTCTGTTTACCGCTCTTATGAATTAGTTCGTTATCATAATCCTGTAAACGCAACCTCCAACGAGTAAGTTTACTACTTGGGTCTTTAAGAGATCGAAGCCATACTAATGGTCGATGATCTGTGTATATGAAAAATTTACGACCGTATAAATAGGGCCTAAAATGTTTCACTGCCCAGATAATAGCGAGTAATTCACGTTCGACCGTGCTGTATGTAACGTGATTCTGTGTCACTGAGTGTTCGACTAGTATACGCCACCGGTCTATCACTACCAATTGGTCCCTGGGATAGTACTGCACCTACCACTATATTTGACGCGTCAGTCGTAAGCACGTCAAAGTTAGGGCACTGTAACTATGGGGCATGCGTCAAGAGTTCCTTGCATTTATTAAATGCGTCAATGTACTTCTGGTCAATAACAATTCTGTTACGTTTTTTCAAACAAGCTGTCAGGGGTTGAGTTACCTTTGCAAAGTTCTTTATAAATCGTCTGTAATATCCTGCTAGATCTAAGAAACTTTTAATTTCAGTCGGTGTTTTTGGAATGGGATGTTTCAACAAAGCGTCAATTTTATCATTATTCAGTCTAAGTCCGTCCATCGTTAAGTCACATTTATTACCATCATATCCTGTCACTTTAAGGGGTTGCCTAATAATCAGTTGCTTTGGTTGATCTAAAGTATTCTGTATAACCGTAGATGCATGTCCGTTTATACAGTTAACTATTGCACTAGGCATTCGTAATCCGTTTGTGAATTCGTTGAAATCAAGTATAGCTTCACCTGAATCTTGGTATATTGGTAATTTGACTCGTTGTTCTGATCGTGGGGGGATATTAATTGTGTAATTTAAATTGTTATTGATTATTGGAATACAAGTCGTACTTGCCTTCAATAGTTGTTCTTTTAAATCAATAATCGCGTCTAATTGTTGTAACAGATCGTTCCCAATAAGTCCGTCATAACGCGCGTCAACATCATACATATAAAATTTGTGCCAATTGTTGCTTATAAAAATAGGCATAAGAAGGATTTCTATCACCTTATGTCTACTGGATGCGTGGGTGCTAACCACTTGAAATGGTTCGTTTCGAATAAACTCGCCAAAATACTGATAAGCTTTTCGAGGGCTAATGAATGATCTCATACTTCCGGTATTAATCATCATTTTTGCATAAATGTCTTCCAAATAAATGTACGGAAGTTTTAAATTAGGGTCGCAATTTAGTTCTAGAACTTCTTGTCTATCGCAAAAATCCGTCTGAGTTTCGTCAGTCTGTTCTAGTAGTAGGGGAGACCAGGTACAAAAGTAATGGCGGGTCAAAAGTAACGAATGTTCTATAGGTATATCTAATTCTCAAAACACTGCTTCTCTTTCGTCAAGTGATATTCGGGAGGGCGCCCCTCCCTTGCATTCATTCGCCGCGTGCGCCACGCGCTACTTGGTTGTGTGAGAGGGCGCTACGTGATTTTACAAATCAAAAGTAAGTTAAAAAACTTCAAAAGACATTTAATGTTTATGTGGTTATAAAATGATGATATTAACCTGAATATTTGCATATTTATTCTTAATGAAATTGATTGTACAGTGTTTTAATCCGTTTTTGTCTAGCACGTTCCGTTTCAGGGTTATGTTTCATGTTTTAACCAAAATGTGGTAGGGTACAAAAGTAACATTGCCATATGGGTACACAAGTAACATGTTACTTTTGTCCCCGCATTGATTTAGTAACGTAATTTTTATATGTGTGTATTTATTTCAACAGAATGCCACGATAACGCATAAGAACCATCACACGAGGGACTACGAATATGGAAGTATATTAAAAAACTTCACAAGAGCATCTAGAAAATGGGCAAAAAATTTGAGCTTTGGCAAAAAAATATAGTGTTTGCCATGAAACATTATATAGATACTTTAAATTTTTTTATATCGTATCGACGACAAGAAAAGGGAAAGGAAAGAAAGTCAAAGAAGACTGCTAACGAGAAGGAAAATAAATATGACAACGAAGATTGCTTCTGTCTTGTTTGCTTAGAAACTTTTAGCAATAGTCGACCAAATGAGCAATGGATACGGTGTATTGAATGTAAAATGTGGTCACATGCTGAATAAGTCAATAACGAGAGAAATTATGTCTGCCATAATTGCGAGTCAGAATAAAAGACTGATTCTGTATAGTTTGATCATCATATTAAGTGATCTCATTAGTTACTTAAAATAAGGATAATTTCTAACGAGGACTTAATAATATTGATTTGTTTTCTTAAATATATAAGTCTTAAGCATTTCAAATGCAAATGTTAACTTTCGTTCTTAATAAATAATTTGGCATATAATAGATATGTCTATGATTAAATTGATTAGAAACCCCTTTGTCCTGTTACTTTCGACCCACAACGTGTTACTTTCGACCTGCTCACGTGGTCGAAAGTAACAACTGACGAATTTTTTTAAAGTCTCTTAGTTTCATAAAAAATATACAATAAAAAGATAAATTAAGATAGTAATGTAAAGGACATGAACAAAATTTATATATAGCTACATTAAATTCATCATAATAATAACACGTAACTAGAAACAAGGGTAAATGTACAAAATGTTACTTTTGTACCCGGTCTCCCCTACATATTGTTCGTCGGTATATTGCATGTTATCAATGATATATTATCATACGGACATAATGATAACTTATCATAGTCACTACAATAGTTCAGTCCATTTACGTCACTATAATTGATTAATAATTTTGATCATAGTAAGGATCACATTCGTACTCGTTCATACTCAGTTCATTTAATTTGAAACCTTGTGGTGGTTGAGGTTTTAAAGGTGCGACTGTCCTCATAGTTACATCAGTAGTTTGCAATTGAGGTTTCTGTACCTGCGGAGTATACCCTAATGGTTTATTAACAAACTGTGGTGGTTTATAACCAACTGGTTGTGGTGGTCTATAACCAAACGGCTGAGGGCCAAATTGTCGCTGTGGCTGAAGGTCAAACTGTGGCTTATAGCCAAATGTTGGTGGGCGGAAGCCTCCAAAATTTTGTTGATGTACTTGCTCTTGTAATTGGGGCACCTTAATTTGTGAATTTTGAGGAATCCAAATTTAAATTTCAGCAATGTGGGTTTGTACCCAGATGGTTGTGTTATCAATGGCCTTGAACCTGAACCTGTAATTTGGTTGCTGCCATGTATTTTATTTCTCATGTTATATTGCTCTAGGAAGTTAACTTCCTCAAGAACCACGCTCAATGCCTCTTCTAAAGTAGAGGGTGTTTTTAGTCTCACTACACGCACCATATTTTCCGGAAGATTGTACAAAAATACATTCAGAGCCGTATTGTTGTAAATGATCAATTTAGCACGCTTTAAATCACTATCCGCAATCAAATTTACTTTCTACATTAATAAAGATCGCACACTTTGGATTCGATTACAAAAATCTAAATAACTCTCGCCTGATTAAATTTTTAAAGATTCCAATTCAATATCTATGGCTTCACATACAAGCTTCACTACGCGGATCTACAAAATGCTGAATGAGTAATTCCTTTAAAGCGGACCAAGACCTCTCGTTCTGATAAGAGCGCAGCTGCGTTCTCCGTAAGCCTACTTGTTAAAACGTTGAAGACGTATACATTTTGTTCTTCAAAATCATTTTTACTGAATCGATCGATCACATATTGGCATTTTCGTAAATAAAGACTTAAATGTCTTTTGTTACCGTTATACAATGGTATTAATTGAACAATTTCCTTTGGAATTGGCTCTACTTTCGCCATTGTCATAGAGTAGTAAAATAATCGGAGAAGGCAACTTCACTTAATTTTACACAGATATAAAATAACACACAAAAAAATTATACAACAGAAATACAACTAAAAGCACAACAAAAGTTGGAATAAGGGAATTCTTTTTTTGTAAAAATGTAAAAAATAATTTGAAAAATTTTATTTTACCTAAATATTAAAATTATGTTACGATCAATTTAAAGATCAAGTAACACTGACTTTTACCTATTTTAACATACAGTACAAATCTGAATTATAAAATAAGTGTTCGATTTTTAGAACAAGGTTAGCTTAATAGAATTTCATACAAGTTAACCAGACACGTTATAATGAGAAAAGTCTTATCTCAATAATAACACAAATTATAATCTTTAAAAACACGATTTTTACGAGGTTAGAAGATTATAGGAAAGGAATGGCGAAAAGTTTCACCTACCAACCGACCGCTACTCCCATGCTCACTTTTCTATACCCGTAAGAGAAATTTGTTTGGTCCGACACAGATTTTAATTTCGCGAATTTTCATGAAAATTTCCCTGGCGGATTTTTACGTCGGGAAATCGCGAAAAACACGCGGAAACTTAAAAAATCTGCTCCATCTGCGCCACTCTTGATTTGGGAACGTATTTAAAAGTTTTTAAAAAATACAATTTTGAATTAAATCTAAAATATAACTATGATTACGTTCACACCGATTTGAAGTGGATTTAATAATGACGCAATTCAACATACAGAGAGCCAGCACGGTAGTCGATCCGCAGACTGTTGTGTTGGCTAAAATGACAAAGCTTAAATTCTAAGAAGTGCATTTGCAAATGCAGCAAAATTATACTTCTAAATTATTCCAGGGCTGATGGATTTGGGTCAACCATAACTAGGTTCACAGGCGTGACACAGGAAAAAAGGCTACAAAAAATACAGACGTACAGAATCTATAAATACAGACCCTAAATGAAATAAGGTGTGGCGAAAACATTTCCTAAAAGGGAGAGTGGAGGAGGGTAAAGGAGGGAAGTTGATTTTTTTTCCGGAAAATGTATACTTACGTATGCCAACCAGACTACGCAGTCCTCTCCGCCTTCACGAGATGAACCCGTAGACACCAATTTCGACCTCCTAAGACCAAGAGAATGCGAGGAGGTCTACTGTTCTCACAGAACCACTAGTATTAGTGGGTTTAAAAATCCACCTTACTTATTTATAAGACCGCATATTATTTTGATCTATCTTGTAAGCGATAATAATAAAGAATCTCAATTAATTCTTTATTACTTTTAAAATCATGCTAATTTTTGGCAACATCATATGGAAAATTATGTACTCGTACAAATATATTTAATCATTATTATAAATACGGGATTTATCACGTACAGTGCGAAGCGAGAAATTGATGAACTCACCCTCATGAAGGTTCACGAATTGAACCGAAACACTGTCGGTCGAAACACCGATAACACCGTACGTGATAAATCCCGTATTTATAACTAGTTGTTGCCAGCGGCTTCGCCCGCTTTTTTCTGGGGTGCAAAATACATATATAAAGTTTGACATCCCATTTTTATCCCATGGGAACTAATTTATGGGATAAATGGTAGCCTATGTGGTGATTCCAGGTTATAATCTACGTATATACAAAATTTCATCGAAATCGGTTCAGCCGTTACGGCGTGATTAAGTAACAAACAAACAAACAAATATCCAAATAAACATCCAAACTTTTGCATTTATAATATTAGTGTTATAATGATTGAAATAAATCACGAAAGTTTTCTACTACGTACAACTATTTTTATTTCGTAATAATTTTGGGTTACAATACATGCGAGTTATAAAATGATAGATTATTGATTGATTGAAAATACTTTCTTGCACTTATAAAACTAGCGCAAAGGCGAACTTAATGCTAAAGAGCATTCTCTACCAAATAACATTTGTGTATTGTAGCTATAGATGTGTAGGTAGTGCACAGGAAAGGGAACTAATGAAAATAAAAATAGCATAGTATAGATAGGTACATACTACATAAATAAACCTACTTAAATAAAATAGTATAAATCATAGACCAATATCAATATTATGAGGATCCATGAAAGGTTCCACCTTATATAATGTACCTACCTATATTCATGATCATCATCAGCCAGAGGACGTCCACTGCTGAACATAGAACTGGTCTTGTGCTTCCTGCACCCAAAGGCTCCCAGCAACCTTTATCAGGTCGTCATTCTATCTAGTGGGGAAAGACAACGCTGCACTTTCCAGTGTGAACTTTTCTGCCCCAACTGTCAGTTCTTCGAGCTATGTGTACCTAACCTACCTATATTATGGCAAATACACATTCTGATTTTACGTTTCGAAATATTAATCAACTCACTAATATAACTATCTCTTCAGATTTTAAAAAGTATTTCAAATGGCAAAATAAAATTAGGCCTTCAAAAGTCATGAACATAAAAAGGCCTAATTTAAAAAAAAATGTCTACCTTTTACTGCATAACTCGCCCTCATTCGCAAGTCAGTAACAAACCTTCATTAGAAGAAGGCTGTTCTCAAAACGACTTCCTCCCTTGAATAGGTACCTTAAGGTACCCGTTATACTTATTTTATTGCCTAAACGACGGAAAAATAGAACTAAAAATGTGATAACGAATTTAACATTAAGATGCCATTGTTCGTAATTTTGGTATCCTTTAACTTTAATTCAGTAGGTAGCGTTAGGTAAATTCTTTAACGGCAGTGTAAATTACGTATGCAAAATTATTGTGAAAATAGACAAATAAATTAAATTTTAACGTTATGCTTAATATAAGTTACTTTCACAACGTATTATGCATGTGTACATATATATAATTTACATCATCATCATCATATCAGCCGTAGGACGTCCACTGCTGGACAAAGGCCTCCCTCATTGATCTCCAGGAACTGCGGTTGGAAGCGGCCTGCATCCAACGCCGACCTGCGGTTCTTACCAAGTCGTCTGCCCATCTTGTGGGTGGACGTCCTACGCTGCGCTTGCCGGTCCGTGGCCTCCACTCGAGAACATTTCGGCCCCATCGGCCATCTGTTCTGCGCGCTATATGGCCTGCTCATTGCCACTTCAACGTGCTAATCCGTCGGGCTATGTCGGTGACTTGAGTTCTCCTACGTATCTCCTCATTTCTGATTCGATCCCGTAGAGAAACCCCGAGCATAGCCCTCTCCATAGCTCGTTGAGCGACTCTGAGCTTATTCATAAGGCCAATAGTGAAGGACCACGTCTCGGTTCCATATGTCATCACTGGTAACACACACTGATTGAAGACTTTCGTCTTAAGGCACTGAGGTATGTTGGTATAATTTACATAATAGTAGATTATTAAACGAGGGGATAAACAGTGTCTTGCGTCACGGGCGCTTCGAATCTCAACGTAACGAAGGATTCTAGAGTTAACTCACGAGTGGAGCGAGGGATTTACTAGAATCCTGAGTGCAGAGAGAGATATAAGTACGCCCAAGACAAAGACAGCTTTACCCACGAGAAGAATACTCTACTTTTCACACTTTCTGCGAATCAAATTTGGTCTATGTAACAGATTTTCGCGGCATTTGCTTTATAAGATACATAAGACGTAAGAACAAATAGAAGGACATAAGAAGACACAAGGAGACACAAGAATACCTAGAAAAAAACCTAAGAAAACCTACAGATTTAGACACACAAACAGATTTAGTTTTTATTGTCTCGCAGAAATTAGAGTATGCTCCTCGTGGATAAAAGTCTCTGCATCTTGGGAGTGCTTATATCCCTCTCTGCACTCAGGATTCTAGTAATCCTTCGTGACGTTCGATTTAATCTAGCGCCCGTGACGTAAGGCTCTGCTTTATGCCCTCGTTTAATAAATAACTATTAGTGTGACGTAGTTTAGCTGGTTGTGTATTTACTTGTGTTAATTTTAGATTGAAATGTTTAGATGACAGTGAATAAACGTTTATATCAAAGCGTTTGTGTATTTGGTAGAATAAGGCCCTAAAGCTACGCTCAAGCGTATAGGTAATTAAAATCGGCCTGAACTTTACTTCTGTTCTTCTATTTTGTGTTCAAACAGTAATCATTTTTAGTCTGTAAGCATCACTGTAATTGAGAAGGTGACAATATTTTTTTTTTCATCAGCTTCATCATATTAGCTATAGGACTTCCACTATTAAAAGATAAATATAAAACAAACTTCACAACACTAGGGTAGGTACATCAGATTCAGTATTTTGGTTAATACCTACTTAGTTGCAAAAGAAACATAGGCACCCAAACTAGGAAGACCTGTGATGCCTATGCCTCCTGCCGAAGATACACTTGTACCGAAGAAGTTTAACGCTTGTTTTGTACCTACAAACTTATACAAAAAAAATAGGTTACAATTATAATATATTTATATTTATAAACGAGTAAATATAATATATAGGTATGTTTATAGTAGGTATGTATATTTACATCTATATATTAAGAAGCTTTACGTTAAAACAACGAGCAAGTTTACTATTGAACATAGGCCATTGGCCTCTCCTATAGATTTCCAGCGATCTTTATCTGGTCGCCTATCCATCTAGTGTAGGATTGCCATTCGTCCCGATACGTCGGGACATGTCCCGACAAGCTCTAAAATGTCCCGACATAGGTACATAATCGAGCGCGCCGCGCAGGACGCGCAAGCAGCCAACAGACGACTTTTTTATTTTTATGCAAATTTTAAATATTTTTTTATTTCTTATTTGTGCTATTTCGGTCAGATTTTCTATTATGTATCATCTACACAATCTATCATCTATCTTGGGTATTTTTTCAGGTGTGTAGGTTCCTTACATCTAGCTAGAGATAAAGTTGTGTATGACATAATTATACATACCTAGAATTTTTTTCCATGATTTCTGTTACACACTGTATACAAAAAAAGACCCCAAATTGTAAATGTCCCGACGGGGCCTTGGGGATTTATGGCAACCCTAATCTAGCCGTCCTACACTGCGCATTCTAGTACTTGTTCATCGTTAGTCTACTCTAAGCAAAGAGGTCTACCCTTCGAATAAGGGTAGACAGAGTCACCTTTTGCGTTGTACTTACTATCTTGTGATATAAAAAATGTAAGCTCATTTAACGCATTTAAAACTAAACTCGCTCAACATATTACAACTAATGTTTACTCAATAAAGTAATTATATAACTAACGAACGATCTACCTGAATGCGTTAATTGAGTACCTACCTACATAACTCGAACGAATTACATTAACTTTTCTATGTGTACTGATTGTCATGTAATATAATAGAATAGACTTATTTATTTGACACACACAAAGAAACATAGAACGAATGAACGTAGAATGTAAGTGATAAATGTTATCTTTTTGAGAATAAATGATTATTAAACCTATCTTACTAGCTGACCCGCCCGAGGCTATGCACGGGTGGTTTCTTCAATATTTCTTTTCATATCTTCTGAACCCTGCAAGATATCAAAATGGAACATACACGAAAATTTAAATTAAAATTACTGTTTTAATCCCTAAAATCCTCATTGGAATCCATTGAGCTGCTTTGGAGCCTATTCGAGACAAACTTTCAGACGGACAGACCGACAAAATTTAAAAACCGTCCAAGTGCGAGTCAGACTCGTGCACGAAGGTTTCCGTATCATTATCAATAAAAACGGCAAAAAAATCACGTTTGTTGTATGCGAGCTCCCCTTAAATGTTTGTTTTAATGTAATTTAATTATTTATTTTAAGAAGTAAATAAAAAACTAAATAATCTGTGAATATTTCAAGCGTCTACCTGTTGCCGTTATCAATATCGAGCAAAAACGAGCAAAAAAAATCACGTTTGTTGTATGGGAGCTCCACTTAAATATTTATATTACTTTGTTTTTAGTATTTGCTGTTATAGCGACAACAGAAATACATAATCTGTGTAAATTTCAACTGTCTAACTATCACGGTTCATGAGATACAGCCTGGTGACAGACAGACAGAGGAGCGTTAGTAGTAGGGTGTCGTTTTACCCTTTGGGTACGGAATCCTAAAAACGGTCATTTATGATTAGGCATTGTATAAATAATCAATTTCACTAAAATTTTGACATTTATTTTGAAATCTTTCGATTCTACTTCGATTTTATTATTGGTATACAGGGTGGGGCAGGAATAGTCTCTCAACGAAGTAGGAATAAATTTGAAATAAGAACAATCGAACATGAATAAAATTGCACTGTAGTAAATAAATACCATGCTAATGGTTTGTCTTCACATTACCTATATTAAAAAATTGTGTTTTTTTTAATTTTTACAAAAGAATACTATTTGCTTTGGTAAGTTACTTTGGAAAAAGTGTTTCTGATAGGAAATAGAGTCGATTGAGACCAACTTTTTGTTACATATGTCATTTATCTAGGGTTACTGTAATTTTTTTCAAAAATCCGAAAATGATTTTGTTTTTTTCTTCTAAATAAACCTAAAAAACTAAAAATAAAAAAAAGTATTCTAAGATCAAAACCTTCTAATTACAAAAGTAAAGGAATAGTTGTTCCATCTCACGAAGGCGGGTTGAAAATAAATATTTTTATTTAACTGCTAATTTAAACGAAAGAAAAATCTTATTACTTGAATTAAACAGTTAATTATCAATCAGTTAATTCTAGTAGTAAGATTTGTGTTTCGTTAAGATTAGTAGTGAAATATAAATATTTTTCGTTATCAATATTTATTTTCAATATTCATTTTATAATGACCTTTCAAAACGCCTGGTCAAGGCGACGCGTGACCAAAATGCTGGCCTATATTTTGGCCAACGTTTAAGCATTGCTATTCAACGTGGCAATGCGGCCAGCATTCTGGGCACGCTGCCCGCTGGCAGCGGCTTCTTAGATTAGGATTTTATTTATATTTTATGTTGTAATAAATAGTACTTAAAATTATCCTAATATTTTAAATAAATTTTCAACCCGCCTTCGTGTGAAAGAAAAACTTATATTATATACTTAAAATTATCCTAATATTTTAAATAAATTTTCAACCCGCCTTCATGTGAAAGAAAAACTTATATTATATACTTAAAATTATCCTAATATTTTAAATAAATTTTCAACCCGCCTTCGTGTGAAAGAAAAACTTATATTATATTATGTTATAACTATTTATTTATTATATAACTATATATTTGTCCCCCTGTATAGGTTATCTGCCATTACGATTATCTCAAATCTTGAATACGATACTAGATTTAATTGCGGGGACCCGTTTGATATAAACGGCCTAGTCCTCGTATTGGGTAAAGCTTAACCACTGCACTTTTTCCCATTCTCCCCTCCCTCCCACTAGATTACTCTATTTCTCCCTAGATCAGGCCCTCGAGGTAAAGTACTCTTGTAGTGTAGCACTTACGTCAACAAAAGGTATCATGATACCCCATTACACTTAGGCCAGTCTTATCTATTTTAAGTTATACTCAATATACCGTTTTAACGAGTCAGGATTTATCTACGGAAATTCTGGAGAATATCTAATTTAGTTTTTTTTATAACAGTTATTAATTAAGTATTATTAAAGAAGTAAAATGAACTTATAGAAAAGGAAAGTTAAAAAGATACGCGTCTTTAAATATCGGTTTAAAGATGTTTATTCTCAAAAGAACTTAATATTAGATACAGTTCACTTGTAACATAGTTTTATAATACCTAGGTAAAACCTAAGTATATTTATAATACATATTTATTGGTGCTGGCATACTTAAAGATAATACAAATCACAAGAATACAATATACTATTAACAAAAAAGCGAGAAGTGGGTACGTTTTACTAAAAAATTGCCCACATCACTGGCGTTGTTTTGATCGGGATGAGTAAGATTGTGTGCGAGTTCAGTCTATTGGCCTTATGAATAAGCTCAGAGTCGCTCAACGAGCTATGGAGAGGGCTATGCTCGGGGTTTCTCTACGGGATCGAATCAGAAATGAGGAGATACGTAGGAGAACTCAAGTCACCGACATAGCCCGACGGATTAGCACGTTGAAGTGACAATGGACAGGCCATATAGCGCGCAGAACAGATGGCCGATGGGGCCGGAAAGTTCTCGAATGGAGGCCACGGACCGGCAAGTGCAGCGTAGGACGTCCACCTACAAGATGGGAAGACGACTTGGTAAGAACCGCAGGTCGGCGTTGGATGCAGGCCGCTTCCAACCGCAGTTCTTGGAGATCAATGAGGGAAGCCTTTGTCCAGCAGTGGACGTCCTACGGCTGATATGATGATGATGATTTTTTTTCCTAACCTACTCGTCCCACTGCTGGGCAAAGGTCTCCCTCAAGTCCCTCCAAGCATCCCTATTTGTCGCTATTCCCCACCATCCTCTTTGGAAGGTGTCGAAATCGTCCCGCCAACGCTTTCTCGGCCGACCTCGACGTCGCCTTCCGTCTTCAGGCGTCCAGGATGTTGGAATATGGGCCCATTTCTCGGAGTGCATTCGGGCAACGTGGCCCGCCCATTCCCACTTAAGCCCAGCCGATCTCTTCCCTACATCTGCAATGTATTATTATATTATATATATATTTTTTAATGAAAAGAATAATATAATATTTTATAGATAAAAGTAATGAATTAATGATTTACTTAAAGTTGTTTGACTCCGATAATGTAGAGTTTAACTTTCTTTTTGTACATTGGAAAACTTTGGCATTCTTTTATTTCATTTGACAATTCTTTCTTCCGTATTTTTCTGTTGTAGGCGGGCGAACATAGAGTTTATTTTTATTATTGAGTTATATTTATACGTTTTTTTAGTTAGGGTTAAATTGGTTTTTATAGTTTTATTTAAAAAAAAAATATTAGGACACATATTTAGTGTGTATATAAATATCTCTTGTTTATAGGATACTTAATTTTATATCACCTTGAAATTTGTCATTAGCTGCACTAATATAATAAAGAGGAGAGTTTGTGAGTTTGTTTAGTAACACTCGGTGTTAATAATCCGATTCTGGGAATTCTTTCACTTCTATGAAGGTACATTATCCATTATCTTATTTTGCTACAAATCTGTGCGAGCCGAAAACTTGTTGTGTTCTATTATGCCAAAAAAAAAGCATAAAATTTCTATTAGCATAAAATTCCAGAAAGCAAAGCTTTTGAACCTTCCTTTAACTTTTCTGTTTAGGGATTGAGGTTATTTTTATGACAACGTGCTCGTCACTTGATTCGTCGCTCATCGAATTACTAGTGAATATAACCGTTTATACTGCGTTTACAGATTGCCTCTCGCTACTCGCGTGCGAGATGAATGACCATGAGCAATTATCTTCAAGTGTACCATTTATAAATGCGCGCTCGCTTTTCGCCTCGTCAGTCGCCTCTGATTGTCATTTCTATATCCCTATTTCCCTTGGTCACGCCATCACGCGTGAACGGCTAGACCGATTTCGCTAATTCTTGTTTTGTTGTATTTCTTATTGTCAGGAGAAGGTTCTTATGAAAGAAAAAATTAAGAAAATTGCGCGCAAAATTAGAAAATTTAAGAATACTGAACCACCATATAAAATTATTTATAATCTAACCTTAGCGCTTTTATAATGTAACCTTATGACGTTTGACATAGAATTGACAGAATGCGTGCTGCAAATATCGCCAAAGAGGATGTAAAAAAAATGAATATCGTTTGAAACAGATGCTTCGGTCAGAGTTATCCCGAGATATTGTCTATATACTCGTTTATAAAAATGAATTGCTGTTCGTTAGTCTCGCTAAAACTCGAGAACGGGTGGAGCGATTTGGCTAATTTTGGTATTGAATTATTTGTGGAAGTCATTCATTTTCTCATACATAATGATGGCCGGGGACAACAATTGACAATTCTACCAGGGTGACATATATTGACAGCCCGCGTTATATGCATGTAAAGGCGGTACGAAGTTCGGCGGGTCAACTAGTTCTAGATAAATAAGTTGTTGATAAATTACTTTTTCAAAACAAACTTTTATAAAATTCATAATCGGAACCGCAAGCAGATTCAAATGAGCCCAAACACTAATAGCCTACTCTAATCCATTCAGAAGCTCCGATGTCTAGCATCCATCTCCATCATGAGACTATCTTCATAGTACAATATTATTGCATTGTCACCGAAGTTACATATGTATTCCAAATTTCAGCTCGATCGGTTGAGGGGAACGGGTTTAAAATTCAGTTGCAAAATTCCACCCGGACAAATATACATACCTACATTGCAAGTTAATAAAAAGCTTGTAAAAAACATACATGATACTTTGGTCTTCGAACAACCCTGACGTCGACTAATGATGGTTAGAGAGAAGATACTTTCTTAAGTCACATTCGCGATCCTATTCAATGCAGAACATGTGATGAAAGAGGAGCGTAGCTCATACCTGGGAGTAACTGAGAAAAGCGAGCCCTACAATGCGCAGCGAGCAGATTAAGCTTTTTGACCGCTTGTCAGCGAGCGGAGCGAATTTATTGGCCATCAATATCATCTAAGGCGCTACAGCCGCGAGTGGGCCTTGGCCTGGTCATGTAAATTTCTCCAGTCAGGTCTATCTTCGGCTTATTCTCTCCCGCCGCTAACTCTAAAAGCTTTTGTCTTGCTTATAAGATAAGATAACTCTTTATTGTACACCAAAGTAAAACACAGAACATAATTCTTACAAATAGATTTAGTACAATGGGCGGTCTTATCGCTAAAAGCGATCTCATCCAGACAGCCTTTGTATGGACATGATTATAATGTATCACATGACGACGGTGCATCTATATAAAATTAAAAACATACCTACATACTATAAACCTAAAATACTAGTATTAACACAAATTTGCATGGACTGCAGTAGCCACTTAATATCTGGTGGACTGCATGCTCGTTTGCCATATAAGTAGTATAAAAAAATTTAAAATTTTTTTGTTCATGGTATGTTTAAAGAACTTGACTGGAGAACAAAGAAAACTCCAGTGTTAAAAAAATCCGTACAATCTACATCTCTCTTTGCTGCATCACCTTTCCTTAAACGGATAAGAATTCCTATTTCGGCGAATGGTTGTCGATACGTGAATAGGACCCCAGGCTATCGCTCATCGGATGAGGCGTCGAATCACGCTCTGTATGTCGCGTAAAAAAAACATTCTGCCTCTTCGACGAGAGGAAATAAATAATGTAATGTTTTATAATCAAAGTAAAAAAAACCGACCAAGCGCGAGTCGGATTCGCGCACGAAGGGTTACGGTTAAAGAAACTTTATTCTCAACAAAAGAATTATGCATTCACTTAATATCAGAACTTAAAAAAACTAAATAGATATTTAAAGCTATGACAGTATGCGAGCGCATTAAATTAACAATAACATTAAGAAGGTACGTTATTTCTGTTTGTTTCCTTCAATATTTGTATGAAGTGGATAGTTTTGTATTCAATTATCTATAAAAACGGCAAAAAAAATCACGTTGTTGTTATGGGAGCCCCCCCCCCCCCCTTAAATATTTGTTTTATTTTATTAGAATTATTTATTTTTAATTTGAATAACTAAATATTCTGTGAATATTTAAAGCGTCTACCTGTTGCCGTTATCAATATCGAGCAAAAACGAGCAAAACAATCACGTTTGTTGTATGGGAGCCCCCCTTTATTCTGTTTTTAGTATTTGTTCTTATAGCGGCAACAGAAATACTTCATCTGTGAAAATTTCAACTGTCTAACGATCACGGTTCATGAGATACAGCCTGGTGACAGACGGAAAGACAGACAGACAGCGGAGCCTTAGCAATAGGGTGCCGTTTTACCCTTTGGGTACCGAACCCTAAAAAGCACTAACCTCCTGATATCTTGCGATAGCTTTTCAAAGACGCAATCATGCTGTCAAACATATTTTTTTTCTGACAAAAGTATTCGTTTAACAATAGTGATCGCTGTTAAAATTATAAAATTCTCCTGACAGAATATTTACATACCTACCTAATCATCTATTAGTATTTTAGTAACGTTTTTTTTGATTCAAAACCTACCTATGTACCTATACCGAAACATCTACAAGTACCTACTAGTAGAATTTGAACTTTGAATTTGTATTGTGACTAGTAATAGAATTTGGAATAGATCAACTGAAATAATTTGAAACTATCATGATTGTGAACACTATTTTCACTACATAACATGCTTGCACGCTTTACAAACTGCAGGCCAGACGTTAACGCGCCGGCGAAACCTGAGCACAACTTAAATTCGGCCGCGTCAAAAACTTCGGCCTGAATATCGCTATCCTTGTTTAGTGATGAAGTTTAGCCACGCAGAGCGACAGTGATAGCAATAGAACGATTCTTAATTTGATTAGATTTTGACCGTGTTCCGTAATACCTAAAATGATGACTGAAAACTTGTTGTATTTTTCTCATTGTGTTGTTATTCTGTAACTAGACGATATAATCTATGTTCCCATGACTAGGATACGAAAGATGATGTTGATTTTAATACGAAACAATTAGGTTGAAAACAGGTCTTTGATGACGTAAAAACATGCAGAATGCGATACGCTTCTTTCATTTTAGGTAAGTATTTTGATCTAATATATAGTTGGGAACCTAGATAAATACTATTCAAATTAAAATAATACCTTATTAAGGTAGAAATATGCTCCAATTAGAAATGATCTTGGTAGTACGTGTTGTATGGGCGATTGTCCCTCCGGTGTCCCCTTAATAACACCCTATTCCGGGCATATTGTCTGTTTAAGTACACATGCCAACTTTGATCTAAAGGCCATCAACATCATAAGGGTACAATGATGCCTACCGGGCTCTTATGAGGTTGCCAAGGTACTGCAGTGCGTCAAGTATGTTCTCCGAGGGGGGTGTTCTCGACTTTTTTGCTACATCCGAACTCGCGTAGCGTCCTTTTCGAGTAGGCTGAGTCGCTCCAACAATAGCATACTGAGGGCTGTCTCTGACCAGATATATAAAAATGGAATTTATAAGTACTGAATTTCCGTCCGCTTGGACGGAAATAAAAAAAGACTACACTGCTCCTTGTCATATTCTGTATTTTTGACCAACTTCTAAAAAAAATAAGGTTCTCAATACTGTTGTATTTTATTTTATTTTTGTTTGTGATATGGGTCGTATATTTTGTGCATGCAATAAACGATTTTTGTTTGTATTATTATTTGTTAAAATCACCATTGTAGTATGTCTACAATATATTTTGATGGTCCCGTCGGATAGCCGGGTATCATATATCGAGCAGACCTCATCACCTTCGATGAGTTCACTAGCCTGTTATTATCTTAACACTCGTAGGTACAAACGTCCTACGAGTACCTTTTTTACGTTTAGGTAATTTACTACCTACTGTTATGATATGTAATTATTTTTTTATTTACTGACGTTTAAATACGGCTACGCATTAAGCTATAATTTGCAGTATAAGCTGAGCTCACATTGTGTAGGCTTTTCGTTGAATGATAGGTCAGCTTATATTGGAAATATAGCTTGATGTGTATCCGTGTGTACCTTTATCACACTAATATTATATATGTGAATGTTTGGATATTTGTTTATTTATTTGTTTGTTACTCAATCACTTCATAACGGCTGAACCGATTTCCGACCTGGATTACCACATAGGCTACCTTTTATCCCATAAATCAGTTCCCATGGGATAAAAATGAGGTGTCAAGTCAATTTGCAACAGCGACTTTAGCTTTATTTCTAGGTTACCTACACATTAAGTAGTGTAACGCGTACGAAGTCGAGGGCAACAGCTAGTTTATGAATAAATAAGATAGTCATTTATGATTCGGGTATAGTACCCTAAAAAGGCCAAAAGAGAAAGGTTAAGCTGCTTACAAACGATGAATAGAGCCCCAATGAATGTAAAATAAATCTCCTGAGCAGAAATTGACGTTCATTATGAAAGCACAATAGGCTATAAATCTATTACCTCAGCGAAAAGACAATCCACGACAGCTAAACTATTAATAAATAGAATTTAGAATGAACTAGCTTATTTCCACGGGTTCATTCACATGGTACCAGAAGGCAGCTTATCAGTCTATCTATCAGCATATCAGTACTCCTGTATGCCTGGGTTGACGGACGCAGTGCAATTTCATTAAAGCCAGTTAGTTGTTCATATCAACTGCATTACAGGCCTTGCGCCGTCACTACATCTCATAATAAAATAACAAACTTTTTAACGAATAGTGTTGAAGTGTGTATAGTGTTTTTTTAATAATAAGTGTTAAAACACAGCTCGTTTATATTTAAAAGAGCGTGAATTATTCTGATCGTTGATTAAAAGCAAAGCGGTCTGTTTAACTCATAAAACACTAGCGTGCCCTATCTCGGGATCGGCGCTCGCTTACAATGTGTGAACGTTTACTTTGCTTTTCTAAGAATATTACCTCACCTTCTAGAGCTTTTAAGCATAAGTGTACCAGTAATTGGAAAAAATACAAAATAAGTTCTTGAAACATTATAAATATTGTTTTCCATCAGACTCTCTCTCTCTTTCTCTTTCCAGCTATGTATCCCACATGGTGGTGGAGTCAGCTTTCCTGGTTGTTCTTCTCCACTTCGCTCCATCCTCGACGTCGTCATCAGTAACTTGGCACTCTCTCATATCTTTTGACACTACATCTCTCCACTTTGTCTTGGGTCTACCTCTAGATTTTCGACCGGGGATGGAAAGTTGTAGTGTCAATATCCCTACGTAGTCAGGTGGCCTCCTCTTTACGTGACTGTACCATCGCAGCCGACTCTCCTGCATCTTGTCAGCGATGTCGCGCACCTCCAGGCTTCCTCGCACGTACTCGTTACGAATTTTATCAAGCCTGGTGACGCCGCACATCCACCTCAGGATCTTCATTTCGGCGACTTGGATGGTATGTACGTTCTTCTGCGTTACGGCCCTAGTTTCGCTTCCATACGTTAAGGCTGGTCTTATGATAGTCTTATAAATAAGACCTTTGAGTTTAATTATTGATTAAAACGGGTATTTATCGCGTATGTACCTTTTTTATTTGTTATCCCGACGTTTCGGCTGTGTTGCAATAGTCATGGTCTCGAGTCAGCCCGAGACTGTTGCAACACAGCCGAAACGTCGGGATAACAAATAAAAAAGGTACATACGCGATAAATACACGTTTTAATCAATAATTATGTACAGTGATTGCGAAAGTTTGAAAAATACCTTTGAGTTTTACTGACATTCTTTTGTCGCAGGTGACACCGGTTACTTTTTGCCATGTTAGCCATGCTGCTGCTATTCGGTACTGAATATTACATTCCACGTTTCCAGAATTACATATGCATCATACTACCCAGATACTTATATTAATCGCACAAGGAGACCAATTGCCCATCGATGTTGATCGGGCTTTTGTTGGTTTTCCATTAGACCACTAACTATTATAGTTAGTGGTCTATGTATAATGAGCCTTCCAAACCGTCGTGTTGTAAGGGATCAAATGTTTTATTCAATATACTGTCTAACAAAATCGATTCTGAACTGTTGCTTGAAAACATTTATATGTGCTGCCCTAGACTTTCTTCTAGAAAAAAGAAAACTTTTTTTCTAAAACGAATTATAATAAAAATATGTTTCATAATACAGTATGCGTTGAATTTTCCACTCGACTGCGGCTGGGTTCCGAAGACAAGTTTTGTCTGCAATAGCCAATGAATGATTTAGTATGTACTATAATAATTGTTGTCTAGTCTTGTACATTTTATTTAAACTTTGGTTTCAATATGTGTTACCATTATAAGAGTTTATATTTTTATTTTAAATTTTAATAGTTAATTCATTTTAGTCTGTTCACACGTCTTTTATGAAATATGTTATGGTGGAAACGTCACTGGTTTTAGTAATAACTTTATATATATGTACCTATTTGTATTCTGTATTGTACTGTTAGTTTCCCAAATAAAATAAAAAAAATATGCAAAAAGTGTGAAAGCGGTAAGGATAAGCCGTTGTCCTTAATAATCCCTTTGACGAACATTTCGACGGTTTCCACAACACGAGCGTTTCCTGAAACTACAAGCGGCTTAGACGCATTTGCATAAAAAGCGTACTGCAAGATTTGATTCCGTCATCATCTTCCCATCAAAGGACATGCAAACGCACGAATGAGTACCATCCATACCGCACTCACTGTTGTGGTTCTACATTTTAATGCGTATGGGTAGAAAAAACATGGTATGAAACAGTCTGCCGCCCTCTGGCTTTCCTGAACACTACAATCCAGATCACTTTGATTTTTTTTAACTATATAGATCTTCGTTTGAACACAATCTCACCTGATGGTAAGCGATGATGTGGTCTAAGATGAAGCACGAAGATCTAGAAGAAACCTATTCACTCTTACCTTAAAGAAGCCCGGATTGTATTCTTTAGGAAAAACAGACGACGGCAAAGCTAGTATAGTAAGCTAAGTAGTTTGCTATATGTATATACCTATATATTAATATTTTATTCAAGGCGAGAACCACTCCTAGACCTAATAAAGCATTTTTTGAAGTAGCAATCGGCTTTTTGCATGAATTTGGTCTTTGTAGGTTGATACACACAACGGTGCCAATATTACAATGTGAAGGTTCTTTTGATCAAAGATACGACCACATACACCAGATATTTTGATACTGAATATCACGGAACCGAAAACTACCTACCTACTTAGTTTTAGCAATTTTCTAGACATCCTATGGACAAGACCCTAGTGGGGAATGAACTTACTACTACTTAGTTTGGTTTACCTGGATTAGCATCGCCGGAAATATTCACTTACTACGTTTAAGAGCCCCCGATCGACGGAAAATTCAAGTCATGAAGTAAGGAATTAGAAGTGTTATTGTGTTTATATTGAGTTTTAAAATAAAAAGTAGGACCAATTGTTTTCTTTCTGACGGAGGACAATGACTCCCTTTCTAGTTAATACCTATTCCGAAGCAATCTGTAGATCAAAAGTAAAAACCTTCAACGTTTTAGACAGACATACGTACACTTGCAAAATGCTTCTTATCACTCAGCTTTTTGCATCGAGTCACATGTACAAAATATATTGAAAAATTAAGAATGCATCTATTAACGAAAAGAATATTTACATATCTTTTAAAAAATACAAAATAACAGCTGAATCATCTGAATAACGTTGCAAACGATAGCTCAACTGCTTCATATCCCACCAGGCGCAATGCCCCGCTGAAAGTATATCTTGTGTAAATATGGTGTTCATGTAGGTAGACTCCACGAGTGCTAATCTTACGTAAGCACCTATCCGCAGTACCCTGAGTGCTGCATCAGGGCAATGACGTCAGACACACACAGCCACATACTGCAATGTTCAAACCAAATTACGCTAACTTATGCGAGCGACAAAAAGTTGGGTTTCCACTCGCATTCTTCAGTTCAGTTCGACGTCACTTCAGTTTACTTTTGATTTCATTATTTACTAGCTTCCGGCGGCCTCGCATGCTTATCAACAAAAAGTAGGCTATTTCTCAATCCAGAAAGAAATTTCATAGAAATAGTTCCAGCCTTCGTATATACGTAACAAACAGATAGAGAGATGGTACAACTTTTTATTATTAGTATGTTTGAATATCGCCACGGTGCTTGTACCCCGTGATCTAATCTAATGCACTAGATCACGGGGTACAAGCACAGTGGCGATGCATTACGCCCCAACCATAGATTACATAAGAATAAGTTTATTTCACAACTTTAGGAATAAATAATTGATCGAGCGAAGCGAGACTTCTAATGGCGGGTTCCTATATCCGTTAGTAACCGACTACGCCTCGTATCTCCTTGAAAAAATGTCTAACTAGTGTCAAACTTTTGACAGGTTTTCAAGGAGAAACGAGTCGTAGCTGGTTACCGACGGATATAGGAACCCGCCATAAATCAACTAGGGCAAATTGGCGTTGTATGTATTTATGTTTGTTTGTCCGAGGGTAACTTTTGACGCGTTTATACCAATCATTTGGTAGTATCATTGTTAGTATTGGCACAATTTTGGTGTGACTACATGAGGTAAACATGGGGGGGGGGGGGGGGGGGGGGGTTTGAGTTGTTTAGATATTGGAGTTCTAGACTATTCGGGCAAGTGGCACGTCAAGTAGTCTTTGTAGGTGCATTTTGACCCCGATTTTATTTTTAGTTTAAACCCTGTAGTTTGAAAGTTATTAGCCATAACAAAAACTGAACTTTGACAAAATTCACAGGGTACATCAGTGACCTAATAGTACTGAAATTTGGTATGCTTAAATAATCCAAATATAGTCAAAAGTCTGAAATCCAGAATAACTGCAATTTGTACCTCAAAAAAGTGTACTCCCGTTACCTGTAATTTAAATGAAACTGTAGGTCAAGTGAAGTGGTTAGTATTTCGTGGCACTATTTTGATAGTCAAATATCACAAATAATATTTTTTTGACTCGCGAGATCTCAGTTCGGGGCGAACCACTAGTAATAAGAGAACCCACTTTGTGGACAGAAGTTACGCATTCCGACCTTAAGAGACGACCTCCGTGGTGCAGTGGGCGAATAGCTGGGTAAGACGCAGGAGGTAGCGGGTTCAATTCCTGCCGCGGAACAAATGTTTGCATGATCTATATATATTTGTTCCGGGTCTGGATGTTTTTCTATATAGTAAAAGTATGTATTTAAAAAAAGGTATATAAGTATTATATCAGTTATCTGTTCCCATAGTACAAGATATTCTTAGTTTGGAGCTAAATAGCGCTATGTGAAATGTCCAGCAATATTTATTTATTTATTTATTCACGAGACAGGTTGCAAGCCCATCACCGCTAATTAAATAAATAACAATAATTATTGGTACAATGGGCGATCTTATCGCTTAACGTCATATCTTCTCGGTATGTTTTAGAATTTATTTAAAGACAGACAGTTGCGAAAGTTATTTGTTTGTTCGTGTTATGCTTTCACGCTTCAACAATTCCATAACAAGAAATTTACACACGTACCCGTGCGTAAAATTGGAATTTGCGTGAAATTGTTCCTTCATAATAGAAGAAAATAAGTATACCTTTATCAATCCTTCAAAAGCTCAAACGGTGGTTAGTTGACGCCATGTATTTTTTTTATTTTATGTATAACAGACGTGCTGTATATTAATTTATGATAATCATTGTACCAACCTCTGAAGCGAACAACTTTATTTGATATTTGAGACAATGACTTGTAATTGAATTAATTGAATGTTTACAACCCGTGAAACTTTGATGCTTTAGGCAAACGCGGGGCGCCGCGCGGGGAAGCGGGAATAGGGTCGCAATCCAGAGAAGTGCACAGTTAAGTTGCGCGTGTTGTACCAATAAATAACTACGAACTATAAGTAAAATACAGAAAGTAATAAAAAATATATTTTAATTTCACATTATAAAACTTTTACAAATTTAATGAGCCACTAGCAATATTATTATTATGTTCAGTATTTTAAAGTCAGTCTGTATAAAATAACTTGAAAATGAACGGTTCGTTTTACTTTTATAATAGCTTTATGCTACACGCGGTAACGGCGTAGCTTTACGGCGTAGCTTTACGGCGTAGCTCGTAGCATTTCGTAGCGCGTAGCCGCTATGGGGATTACTGCTACGCCACTGAAATATTGGTATTGGTATAGCGCCGTGTTCTCTAGGAGATACAAAATATCTCGGGACAGGAATCATCTGACTTCGCACGATATGTTTGTTGTGAACCAGCATCATAATTTTCAATAGCGCATGACGACCTGCTGCTGGTCTCTCTTTGTTTATGCTATCGTCCCAAGTGCACAGAAGCACGTTGGCCACACGTCTTGATGATGATTAATAAAATTTGGCATAGTTTACATAATTTACTTATTGGGTCATTAAAGGTACATTGTTTAAAATGAAGTCGCTTCCGCTGTCTGTCCACTTATATATTTTAAACTACTCAACGGATTTTAATGCAATTTTCAGCAATAGATAAGAGTCATACAAAAGGAAGGTTTATTTGTATAATACATACATAGTAACTGCGAAAGTAATTGTTTGTTAATTTGTTTGTTACCTTTTCATAATCAAACGGCTGAACGGATCGTAATGAAATTTGGAGATTATATCCTGGGGAATGACATAGGCTACTTTTTACCCGAGTGCGTAAAAGAAGGGTAATGTTTTTATTGAAATACCACGCATGCGAAACCGCGGGCGGGTCAGATTGTAATAATTTTCAAACGAGCGAAGTGCGCAAAGCGTTCAGTATTGTTTTTCAATTGATTTCTATCTGATAGTTATGCTAGAGGGAAGTCATTGCGCGCCCTGGCATGGACGAATGACTAGAAAGGTCTGAAAAAATATAAAAAAGTAGGGAAGTGGACGAAAAATATCGCAAGATAATAACTATGACTGCGGATGTCTCGCAGGTCTTATGAAAATCGACATGTCTGGCGACACGTCCCGATATTTGTTCCCTTGTGGATACGCAGCTTAAGGGGTAGCCCGGGGCATAAAAATAGAAAATATTTGTATTCGCGACACGTTCCATATCGAATTGAATGTAAACAAATAAATAATGGAATAGAGATAAGTTTGAAGTTAGTTTTTGACGTAAAGTAAATATTGTGGTGGAATTATTCGAAAAAAACTAAAAAGCTTTTATTCTAATAAGTTTTTTTTTGAAAAATTACTTCTTCAAAACAAATTTTTATAAAATTTATAATCAGAACCGCAAGCTGATTCGAATAAGCCCAAACGCACGCACGGCACGCCGTGGAAGCAAACCTATCAAACGTTAAATTTTTAAGCACAAAGTATAGGCATTCTGGCCGCTTCCATATTGGGTTTTATAGCAATATCCTTCTCCTAGATAGATTGTAAACCAATGCTGTTGACGCCTGTCTCGCCAAATTACACAAGTCAAAGTATGAAGTCGACCACGGCATACTTTTCTTAAAATTCAGCTGTTAATGCCTTTAGAAAACCAGAACACATCCTCCGCTATCTTGGAAGTTCCGCCATATTGGATTTATAGTATACATCTTGGATGGGCCCCCATATTTTGGATTTAATGTGACGTTGTATTAGTTTTCGTGTTCTCCTCAGCAAGCCCTTTCATTTGATACCCATAATGTGGTAGAGCAGAAAAAATAACTGGTCCGCCATCTCGGAAGATCCGCCATATTGGAATTAGAATGCCGTTACATAGCTAAGCATGCATTGTCATCCAAAATAAGCCTGTATACCAAATTTCAACTCAATCGGTTAAAGATAACAGATTTAAAATTCAGTTGCGAGATTCCTCCCAGACAAACATACATTGCAAGTTGAATAAAAGCTTGTAAAAAACACATACCTAAACGTTTCAAAGCCACATTCGTTTAAATGGTATCAATTGAAAATCATTTATCTTTGCTACTTACCACAGTGCCTAGTGGTAGCAAGGAACCCAGCCAGTAATCTCTAAGATAGTTATGAGTGAAGGCATATCTCTAGAATAAAGAAATTGTGTACAGATCTAAGATAAATATAAATTAATTTAATTTACCCAACTTGGAAATGGATAATTCAAGATGCTTGTTAGGTAATCTCTTTGACAGTCACTAAAACAATAATTCGCATATAATATAAAAACTACAAACTACAGAAGCCAAATTCTGCGATGAGTTTTATTACAGACTAGCTGTTGCCCGCGACTTCGTACGCGTAACACTACAAATGTGTAGGTAACTTAGAAATAAAGCTAAACTCGCTGTTGCAACTTGACTTGACACCCCATTTTTATCCCATAGGAACTTATTTATGGGATAAAAATTAGCACATGTTAACTTGCACACACCCAGGTTATAATCTAAGTATATACAAAATTTCATCGAAATCGGTTCATCCGTTACGACGTGATTGAGTAACAAACAAACACCCATCCAAACTTTCACATTTATAATTTTCAATTCAATTCATTTATTTATTTGAGACATGTCATCCATTTTGTTAGTAAACAATAATGCAATCTTAGAACTATGTTAGTAGGCAATTTCAATTATATTAAATATAAAACAAAAACAAAATAGCATAATAAAATCTGTACATACACAACAAACAAATAATAATATATTAAAATTCAGACAATAGCTTCGTCAAACAAATAAATAATAATAAATTAAAATTCAGACAATAGCTTCGTCAAACAAACAAATAATAATAAATTAAAATTCAGACAATAGCTTCGTCAAACAAACAAATAATAATAAATTAAAATTCAGACAATAGCTTCGTCAAACAAACAAATAATAATAAATTAAAATTCAGACAATAGCTTCGTCAAACAAATAAATAATAATAAATTAAAATTCAGACAATAGCTTCGTCAAACAAACAAATAATAATAAATTAAAATTCAGACAATAGCTTCGTCAAACAAATAAATAATAATAAATTAAAATTCAGACAATAGCTTCGTCAAACAAACAAATAATAATAAATTAAAATTCAGACAATAGCTTCGTCAAACAAACAAATAATAATATATTAAAATTCAGACAATAGCTTCGTCAAACAAACAAATAATAATAAATTAAAATTCAGACAATAGCTTCGTCAAACAAACAAATAATAATAAATTAAAATTCAGACAATAGCTTCGTCAAACAAATAAATAATAATAAATTAAAATTCAGACAATAGCTTCGTCAAACAAACAAATAATAATAAATTAAAATTCAGACAATAGCTTCGTCAAACAAACAAATAATAATAAATTAAAATTCAGACAATAGCTTCGTCAAACAAACAAATAATAATAAATTAAAATTCAGACAATAGCTTCGTCAAACAAACAAATAATAATAAATTAAAATTCAGACAATAGCTTCGTCAAACAAATAAATAATAATAAATTAAAATTCAGACAATAGCTTCGTCAAACAAACAAATAATAATAAATTAAAATTCAGACAATAGCTTCGTCAAACAAATAAATAATAATAAATTAAAATTCAGACAATAGCTTCGTCAAACAAACAAATAATAATAAATTAAAATTCAGACAATAGCTTCGTCAAACAAATAAATAATAATAAATTAAAATTCAGACAATAGCTTCGTCAAACAAACAAATAATAATATATTAAAATTCAGACAATAGCTTCGTCAAACAAATAAATAATAATAAATTAAAATTCAGACAATAGCTTCGTCAAACAAACAAATAATAATATATTAAAATTCAGACAATAGCTTCGTCAAACAAATAAATAATAATAAATTAAAATTCAGACAATAGCTTCGTCAAACAAACAAATAATAATAAATTAAAATTCAGACAATAGCTTCGTCAAACAAATAAATAATAATAAATTAAAATTCAGACAATAGCTTCGTCAAACAAACAAATAATAATATATTAAAATTCAGACAATAGCTTCGTCAAACAAATAAATAATAATAAATTAAAATTCAGACAATAGCTTCGTCAAACAAACAAATAATAATATATTAAAATTCAGACAATAGCTTCGTCAAACAAATAAATAATAATAAATTAAAATTCAGACAATAGCTTCGTCAAACAAATAAATAATAATATATTAAAATTCAGACAATAGCTTCGTCAAACAAATAAATAATAATAAATTAAAATTCAGACAATAGCTTCGTCAAACAAACAAATAATAATATATTAAAATTCAGACAATAGCTTCGTCAAACAAATAAATAATAATAAATTAAAATTCAGACAATAGCTTCGTCAAACAAATAAATAATAATAAATTAAAATTCAGACAATAGCTTCGTCAAACAAACAAATAATAATATATTAAAATTCAGACAATAGCTTCGTCAAACAAATAAATAATAATAAATTAAAATTCAGACAATAGCTTCGTCAAACAAATAAATAATAATAAATTAAAATTCAGACAATAGCTTCGTCAAACAAACAAATAATAATATATTAAAATTCAGACAATAGCTTCGTCAAACACATAAATAATAATAAATTAAAATTCAGACAATAGCTTCGTCAAACACATAAATAATAATAAATTAAAATTCAGACAATAGCTTCGTCAAACACATAAATAATAATAAATTAAAATTCAGACAATAGCTTCGTCAAACAAACAAATAATAATAAATTAAAATTCAGACAATAGCTTCGTCAAACACATAAATAATAATAAATTAAAATTCAGACAATAGCTTCGTCAAACACATAAATAATAATAAATTAAAATTCAGACAATAGCTTCGTCAAACAAACAAATAATAATAAATTAAAATTCAGACAATAGCTTCGTCAAACACATAAATAATAATAAATTAAAATTCAGACAATAGCTTCGTCAAACACATAAATAATAATAAATTAAAATTCAGACAATAGCTTCGTCAAACACATAAATAATAATAAATTAAAATTCAGACAATAGCTTCGTCAAACACATAAATAATAATAAATTAAAATTCAGACAATAGCTTCGTCAAACAAATAAATAATAATAAATTAAAATTCAGACAATAGCTTCGTCAAACACATAAATAATAATAAATTAAAATTCAGACAATAGCTTCGTCAAACAAATAAATAATAATAAATTAAAATTCAGACAATAGCTTCGTCAAACACATAAATAATAATAAATTAAAATTCAGACAATAGCTTCGTCAAACACATAAATAATAATAAATTAAAATTCAGACAATAGCTTCGTCAAACACATAAATAATAATAAATTAAAATTCAGACAATAGCTTCGTCAAACAAACAAATAATAATAAATTAAAATTCAGACAATAGCTTCGTCAAACACATAAATAATAATAAATTAAAATTCAGACAATAGCTTCGTCAAACACATAAATAATAATAAATTAAAATTCAGACAATAGCTTCGTCAAACAAATAAATAATAATAAATTAAAATTCAGACAATAGCTTCGTCAAACAAATAAATAATAATAAATTAAAATTCAGACAATAGCTTCGTCAAACAAACAAATAATAATATATTAAAATTCAGACAATAGCTTCGTCAAACAAATAAATAATAATAAATTAAAATTCAGACAATAGCTTCGTCAAACAAATAAATAATAATAAATTAAAATTCAGACAATAGCTTCGTCAAACACATAAATAATAATAAATTAAAATTCAGACAATAGCTTCGTCAAACAAATAAATAATAATAAATTAAAATTCAGACAATAGCTTCGTCAAACACATAAATAATAATAAATTAAAATTCAGACAATAGCTTCGTCAAACACATAAATAATAATAAATTAAAATTCAGACAATAGCTTCGTCAAACACATAAATAATAATAAATTAAAATTCAGACAATAGCTTCGTCAAACAAATAAATAATAATAAATTAAAATTCAGACAATAGCTTCGTCAAACACATAAATAATAATAAATTAAAATTCAGACAATAGCTTCGTCAAACACATAAATAATAATAAATTAAAATTCAGACAATAGCTTCGTCAAACAAATAAATAATAATAAATTAAAATTCAGACAATAGCTTCGTCAAACACATAAATAATAATAAATTAAAATTCAGACAATAGCTTCGTCAAACACATAAATAATAATAAATTAAAATTCAGACAATAGCTTCGTCAAACAAATAAATAATAATAAATTAAAATTCAGACAATAGCTTCGTCAAACAAATAAATAATAATAAATTAAAATTCAGACAATAGCTTCGTCAAACACATAAATAATAATAAATTAAAATTCAGACAATAGCTTCGTCAAACACATAAATAATAATAAATTAAAATTCAGACAATAGCTTCGTCAAACAAACAAATAATAATAAATTAAAATTCAGACAATAGCTTCGTCAAACACATAAATAATAATAAATTAAAATTCAGACAATAGCTTCGTCAAACAAATAAATAATAATAAATTAAAATTCAGACAATAGCTTCGTCAAACAAACAAATAATAATAAATTAAAATTCAGACAATAGCTTCGTCAAACACATAAATAATAATAAATTAAAATTCAGACAATAGCTTCGTCAAACACATAAATAATAATAAATTAAAATTCAGACAATAGCTTCGTCAAACACATAAATAATAATAAATTAAAATTCAGACAATAGCTTCGTCAAACAAATAAATAATAATAAATTAAAATTCAGACAATAGCTTCGTCAAACACATAAATAATAATAAATTAAAATTCAGACAATAGCTTCGTCAAACACATAAATAATAATAAATTAAAATTCAGACAATAGCTTCGTCAAACACATAAATAATAATAAATTAAAATTCAGACAATAGCTTCGTCAAACAAATAAATAATAATAAATTAAAATTCAGACAATAGCTTCGTCAAACACATAAATAATAATAAATTAAAATTCAGACAATAGCTTCGTCAAACACATAAATAATAATAAATTAAAATTCAGACAATAGCTTCGTCAAACAAATAAATAATAATAAATTAAAATTCAGACAATAGCTTCGTCAAACACATAAATAATAATAAATTAAAATTCAGACAATAGCTTCGTCAAACACATAAATAATAATAAATTAAAATTCAGACAATAGCTTCGTCAAACACATAAATAATAATAAATTAAAATTCAGACAATAGCTTCGTCAAACAAATAAATAATAATAAATTAAAATTCAGACAATAGCTTCGTCAAACACATAAATAATAATAAATTAAAATTCAGACAATAGCTTCGTCAAACAAATAAATAATAATAAATTAAAATTCAGACAATAGCTTCGTCAAACAAATAAATAATAATATATTAAAATTCAGACAATAGCTTCGTCAAACAAACAAATAATAATATATTAAAATTCAGACAATAGCTTCGTCAAACAAATAAATAATAATAAATTAAAATTCAGACAATAGCTTCGTCAAACAAATAAATAATAATAAATTAAAATTCAGACAATAGCTTCGTCAAACAAATAAATAATAATAAATTAAAATTCAGACAATAGCTTCGTCAAACACATAAATAATAATAAATTAAAATTCAGACAATAGCTTCGTCAAACACATAAATAATAATACAATTTAATTATGGAGTCACAAGCTGGGCCACTGGCTGGTGTTTCAAATCCCAGCAGCCAATGATGCCGGAATTAAAATTAAAATTATCTGCCACAACGGCCCGGATCCTGTTGATGCTGCCTCGGACGCGGCTCATCAGGGACGCGGTTCTTTTGCGTATGATCGCATAAACTCGCGAGTCTGCGAACATACCTGATGCGCTGCAGTACCTCCGCAGCCCCAGCAGCACCCTGAATCCGTTGTACTGGACTCGTAGAGCATTGTAGGATTTCTGCGTATGCCGGACCCACAGGCTGCACGTGTACAGGTTTTGGCAGTAAGCCCTGAACAAGGTCACTTTGACCGGGGCAGAAGAACGTGCGAACCTGCGAGCCAACATATTGCATCGAACCGACAACGCTCTACGTTCCCTCTCTATGTCCGTATCATCACTTATGTCCCCAGTGACCCAGTGGCTCAAGTACTTAAACTTCTATATTAGTGTGACAATATTAGTGTGTTACTATATTAGTGCGATAATATTAGTGTGACTAGCTTCTGTCCGCGTATTCACAAGCATGGTGTTCAAAAAAGTAAGCCATATACTTATACATTCAATCCCAGTCATAACCTCTCTATACAACCTGTTTTGTTATGTACGACATTAATTTAAAACACACACCCGGAATCGTATTAACTGATTTTGGAGGTGGGTTTAATACCGATAGCTTGAATATTTATCCAGTAATCGATCCATTTTCAATCAACAATTTTTAACGTAAATCGGCGGCGCTTTTGCGACGATGCCGCTTGGTCAGTTTAACAGGTTCCTACTTACATGATGAATGAATATGATTTGTTTATCTATTTTATACAGGCTGTTTCATTGATATTTTAGGACTTGATATTAATGTTGATATACAATTTAAAATGTTCTACGGTAATGAATTTGAAAAAATATATGTTACAACAATACTAGCCATTAGCTCTAACACAGAACACAAAAAAACAACAAAAGTCGTAAGTAGGCGGAGCCCGCGTAACACCAAGTACGCGGAGTTCCGCGCACTACAAGTTTCGCTCACTTCAGTCGTGTTTCAATTACTGTGAGGTAAACGTACTTCAAAAAAATATAAAAATGCCATATTGTGCCGTTTTGGAGTGTTAATATTATAGCCGAACCAAAAGTGTAACAAAGGGGGGCATATCCTATCACCGGTAAGTATTATTTTATTGGTTTTTGTTAGTTTTGTTTAAAATGCAAAATCGTCAAACAAAATAGACTGTGAATCGTACTCTCTAAGGTCGCGTTTCTCTTAAACGTCAACTTAAGCTACTCAATTAGGGATGTGACCCCAATATACTGATGAATGCGTTATCGATAGCTTTAATTAGTTTAATTAGTTAATAGGGGATTAAAAGGTGTATAAGTTTTAGGGCGTTAATTTCTTTTGTTGTTTTATTGATGATTTTCTGAATGTATTTTAGACCTATGGTGTGAAATAATATAATAACTTCTGTTCTCAGTTTTACCAGGGCGCAAGACACAATAAAAATTAAAAAAAACGTACAACTTATGAGTCATCCAGCATACAGAGTCATGACCTGGCACTGTGTAACTTTTTCCTGTTACGAAAAATTAAGAACCAATTACCCGATCAACGGTTTTCATCACCAGAAGAGGCTGTCGAAGAGTATGAAAAACATGTGTCTGACGTCACCGCCGTAGGAGTGGCACAAATGTTTTCAAAATTGGTTCAATTGTATGAAAAAGTGCATTGACACAAAGGGAGAATATTTAGAGAAATAAAAAATAAATTCATTTTTGGCTAAATAGTATTATTGTATTATTGTGCCCCTCGTATAATAATTCAGTATTAATATTCCAGTAATATAATATTTTTTTAAGTATTTTCGAGTTGGAAACCTGTGATTATGCTATGAAAGAAAGAACAGAAATGCTGTTTATTTCGACCACCTATATTATAACCTGACGTACCTATTTCGTTATCCATAGTAATTAGGTGATAATCGATATCAATACATTCGTCTTGTATCCTCATAGGTACATCACTAAGGCAGTAGCAATTTATTTTGGACTATCGAGTAACAGCCATTGCATTATCAATCTTATTCTTTGCTGTTGAGACTATAACAAAAATCGTCAGCGACAGCGCCATCTGTTGTTGAGTGGCTTTGTTTTGTGGGTAATCAAGTAACAGCCATTGTATTATCAGTCTTATTTCTAATTAATAGAGACTAAAATAAAAATATTTTCATAAGCGCCATCTTTTGCTGGGTAGACTTTATTTTTTTATTACTATTTATTTTATAGAATTTTAAACCATGTTCCCTTAGTGGCTAAGGTTTTATATCCGTAAAATTAGTTTTATGGTTTTATGTCCTTTTGAACGTTCTCTTTCAACCAATTATAACTTTTATTTCTAAGTGTGCTAGTTTTTACATGTGTGAGTTTAGCTACACTGGTTTTCATAGTGAAAAGTCATCCATCATGCTAGTTCTATTGTTTTTTATGTTCTGTGAGCTCTACCCACAGAACACAAAATTTGTTTTCTGTGGCTCTTTGTTTTCATGTAATTTTGTACATAACAAAACACGTAGTAGGTATATCAAATTTCATCGTAATCTTCGTAACGATATGATTTTGTAAGATTGAGTTACAGAAAGTGAGAATTAGTTATGAGTAACTAACAAACAATTAGTATCTATAATATAAGTATGATGGAGTAGGTTTGCTTAGCGCCTACACCTATACTCTCAGCTCAGTCTGCCTTCATCAGCAGAAAACCTGAACGAGTGCTGAATTAAAAACAAATTTGCAAGTACCTTAACCAAAATCTCCCTTTTTAGGGTTCCGTACCTCAAAAAGTATAAAACGAAACCCCTATAAGATCACTCTCTTGTCCGTCTGTATGTCCGTGTGTCACCACAGATTTTCTAAGGAACGGGTGGACCTAGCAAGTTGAAATTTATACCAGATACTGAGGTCTATAGTTCCTATTACGTGCATAAAAATCATCAAATCATAAAATCAAGTCAACATGATAAAAAGATATGGGCAAATTTAGATTTTCGCGAAAACTAGTATGTATCAATATTTACCTTAATTTTCAACTTTTTTATTTTTCGGAACTTTCCCTTGACTTGTGCTGTAAGACCTTGCTTTTAAGCAAAATTGACAACTCTAGGTCAACCGGAAGTACCCTATAGATTTTTAGTCGACAACCTATATGGTAGTTCCCGTTGACCTAGAATAACGAAATTTAGCAAAAAGCAAGGTCTTACAGCACAAATAAAGGAAAAGTTCTAAAAAATAAATTAAGTATAAAATTAAAGGGTGTCCCCATACATACATAGTTGGCGCCAATTAAGATAGTCCTCTGAGCTGTGTGGGGCGCTCATACAATTTAGTGGACTTGCTTAATCGGCACCAACCTCAAATAAAGTAAATAAACCAAATTGTGCTATTGAATAAAATAAATATTTTCCATACAACAAACGTGATTTTTTTGCTGGTTTTTATAGATGTACGGAACCGTACGCGAGTCCGACTCGCACTTGGCCGGTTTTATTTTATTTTATTGATGACAAGCGCTTGACCTCTACCCACCTGATAGTAAGTGATGGTGTGCTTGATGATAGAGCTGCTTGCCTAGAAAGAACCTGTTCACTCTGGACTTGAAGACTCCGAGATTATACTGGTCCGGAAAAACATACGCCGGAAGTGAGTTCTGCTCCTTACTCGTGCTAACAAGAAAAGATAAGCAGATCGTTTGGTACCAAGTTGTATGCCGACCTGGGGCCCAATTCTACTAAACAAATCGCTTCACTATGACAATGGTGTCGTCGCAAAATGGCCACTATAGATACCTTTTGGTATTCTACCAGCACAATCTTTTTCAAAATAATGTATAATATGTATAATCATTATTTATACTAAAAACGGGATATTTACCATGATTTGTGAGTATTTGAGTATATTTCGGCGCAGTTGCATGCGCCATGATCACGGGTAAACGGGTAGTTATTGGCAGATATAACGATCTACCCTCTTTCAGTCTCTTGCTATGAATTAATTCGCTAACTCTATTACTACCACCGGTTTCATTCTCAGTCATAACTCGATTTTGACACACAACACTCACGGTATCAGGACGCGAAATTGATATTGAGATATTGATTTGTTTATGTATAATCATTGATATTGTTTCTGTCATAAGCTGCCAAATTTAGATTTTTTTTATGTATTTTGTGGGGAAACAGGCTTACGGCCCACCTGATGGTAAGCGGTCACCGTCGCCTATTGACACCGGCAACACCCGGGGTATTGTCGATGCGTTCCCTACACTGTAGAAACCTCTACTCTCTTTACTCTTGAATGGTGTTGTCATAACAATGGGCGACGGTTTTTGACAAAGATTGTGTTAGTAGAATACCTAAAGGTAACTATAGTGGCCATTTTGCGACGATACCGTTGTCATAGTGAAGCGATTGGTTTAGTAGAATACCACCCAGGTATGGGTGGCACTTCTCGGTACGTCTTGTTGTCCGGTAGTGGAAGGGATAAGATCATGAAGATCTTAAAGAAATGAATTCTAAAATCCTAAATTAATTAAAACAGATTTAAAATTAAGCTTTAGGAGAGCTCTAATTTCCTCGAGATTATTGCTTGTAGAAACTGTAATAAGCGTAGCTCATAATTTTAACCTCGTATGCTTTTTTAGATTGCGCTAACGAAGATTCAACTAAATAAAGGAACACGTTTCTTTTTGAAGAGGAGGTTTTAACATGTATTTTTAGCATTTTTTCCCTGAATGTTATTTGCTTCTTGGAAATTTCACCTTTGTGTGGTTAGGATCCAAAGCTATCAAGGAGCACACCTTCGCACCCGTGGGTAGTGAATAAAAAAAATATTTTTCTTTATTCTTTATCGTACACAAATAGATTTACAGACAAAAACAGCTTACAAAATGAACATATATAACCTACAACCTTTGAAGATAGAGATATTTGATTATAGTGGTGGGTACGTGCACAGAAAAGGACATTGGATTAAAATACTATATAAATACCTATAGTTATACATAATAGTATAGACATTTGGTTCGAAAAATAGTGGTTACCTGAAAAGTTTTCTAGGAGTTTTGAAAATTGGTAATTTTATATATTTTGATGTGCTCTTTCCGAATTTTGACTTTGCCACCTCGTATTTGTCATTCGCGCCGCCATATTGGAAAAATGGCGCCTAAAAGCAGTTTTTTGACAATACCTCCTTTCCGACTTATTTTACGATAAAAACAGTTATATACAAAATAAAACTACAGACAATTACCTACAATTTATGTATGTACCTTTTTTCATAAAGTCAATAGTTTTGGCGTACGAGCGCCGCAAAGTGTACTCCAACGTGCGTTTTGGTAATTAGGTACTCATTGTTTATGCAACAATTGTCTCTAGTTTATTTATTTATTTAATACTTTATTGCACAAAAATACAAATTACATGTACAAAAGGTGGGCTTAATGCTAATAGCATTTTCTACCTGCCAACCTCAGAGGTAACAAAAAAGGTTGGCGTGCTAACTTTTAACAATATTAATGTTTATTAAAAAAAAAACAAAAGAAACACAAATAACAATAAACTCCGATTACAGTTAGAATAAATACATAAACCTACTTGATATAACAATAATAATACATAGAATATATATATATGAGAAATATAACAAATATATATATATATATATATATATATATATTTATAGATATAAAACAAAAAATACTATTACATACAACACACATAGGTACTACGTTTTCATATATTTTAACAGCCAGTGGAGGACTGCAAGAAATGACTATAGACTAGTCGTCTGAAAACCGGTTTACTAGGCGCCTTTTTAATATGAGTAGGGAGAGAGTTCCATAGACCGACAGCTACCACCTCAAAAGAGTTGCCACGGAAGGCGGTTGAGTGTTTCGGGGTAGCGAGAAGGAGAGAATCAGTGGATCTGAAGTTTTGGTCATGGGTGTCAGAGAGGTAGGAAAATTTGCATTTAAGATAATGGGGAGTAAAGGGGTCCCTAAGGATCGAAAAAAGAAGACATAAAACTCTTAACTTTCTCCTGTCACGAATTGAGAGCCATTTCAGTTTGGAGCGATACTCAGACACATGATCATACTTACGGAGACCGTAGATGAACCTAATGCACGTATTGAGCAGTCGATCCAATTTGTTAAGGAGGTCCTGATTAAGGTCTAGGTACGATATATCCGCATAGTCGATTATAGGTAAGAGCAAAGAGTTGACTAGGGATATTTTAGTATTTGTTGGGAGAAAGTTTTTAAAACGGATAATAGAATGGAGAGATGCAAAAAATTTACGGGATACTTCCTTTACCTGAGCCACCCAGTTAGTTTCATTTTATGTAATAAATATTTTTATCGTAAAATAAGTCGGAAAGGAGGGATTGTCAAAAAACTGCTTTTAGGCGCCATTTTTCCAATATGGCGGCGCGAACGGCGAAAATACGAGGTAGCAATGTCGAAATTCAGAAAGCATATCAATATCTATAAAATTACCAATTTTCAAAACTCTCGGAAAACTTTCCACTTAAAAAATAACCGAATATATATACAATAATAAATATAATACTTATACATATTAGAAAAAAATACCTATAAACTATACCTACATTATAGATAAACATAATACATTATACAAAAAATACGTAAGACATTATACATACAATGTACATAGTACACCTACTTATACATAATAACCTAAAAGTTTACAAGGACAGGTAATGCTTTTTGACTCTAAGCTTAAAAGTGCTCGGTAATGGACCTGCGCGGATAGAGTGTGGTAGAGAATTCCACAGTTTGACTCCATGGACAGTGAAGGAACCGCCATAGCGACTGGAGAAATGAGGAGAGGTTTTGAGAAGGAGGGACTTTGATGACCTACAAGGCATCTGACGTGGGACACGAAAATCAAAGCGCTCACGGAGGTAAGAAGGAGCTAGAGGATTGAAGAGAAAAGTCAAAGAAAAAGTTTCCCGGAAAATTAGAAAATTCTGGAAAAACTGAAAGTTTTATGGGATTTGTGTATGAACTAAAGACCATATAGGCGATATTTTATTTTGAAATCCGTGCAAAGCCAGGCGGGTTAGCTAGTTTATATTATAAGTGTTGATTAATCTATCATCTGTACTACTAAAAAAGTTTTTTTTACACTGTATTGATCTTCGTTTGACCACAATCCTATCTGAGGGTAAACGATGATGTCTAAGATGAAGCACGAAGATCTAGGAGACACTTATTAACTCTTTAAGAGGTCCGGATTATATTCTTTAGGAAAAACAGACGACGACAAAGTGTTCCATACCTTAGCTATACGCGTTAAGAATATAGAATCAAAACCGTGTGCGAATGGGTGGTATATCAATTAGGTACGGATGGTACTGAGCCGTGCGCCTGCGTGTCCTTTGATGGAAGGGGTATGGTAGAAGGTGGTAGCATTATCTAATATCGGCAGGCTATAAGACAAGTTACCACTCCGGACTAGAAAAGAAAAATTTCAAAGCTGCCTAAAAAGATCAGCAAATTCTATCGATGGGCGTCTTGATAGAACTACCTATTTTAAATTGACTGTAACTTTCTAATCGTTAACTTATCTCTTCAACTGACTGTACGATAAAGTATCAAATAAATTAAATTTATCAAGTATCAAGAAGTACACGAGTACGGTGGATAAATATGAAAATCACAACAAAGAGCTTGTAACCGAAATTAGTGGAGCGGAATAAAATAAAATTATCTCTAAAGATTACGGGCAGACGCCGACATAAGAATTTGGGAAATATCCGGAAAAACCGCTTTAGATAAAGTGTCGTCCTATTAATCTCGCTCCAGTATTTTATGCCAAGAATATTACGAGCATAATATAGACATATTGAGAAACGCTATGCAGGTATGAACTGATGATCTTACGAGTATGTAACAGATTCATCAACATACTAAACACTCAATGACTATAAAAATATTACATTTGCAGTTTTTATTTTATAATAATTTTTAATAATGATAACTCACAACTATACAATATATCCCCATTGGAAATGTTTGGATCGCTTACTCCCACGCATCCATGAAGATATTCCACAAGGTAGGTTACAGGCAAGTCTAAACATTGACAGTTAACACTAATATTATAAATGCGAAAGTTTGAATGTGTTTTTGTTTGTTACTCAATCACCTTTCTTCCGGAAGAAAGGTTCTCGAGTGGAGACCACGGACTGGACGACGCAGCGTAGTCCGGCCCCCCACAAGGTGGACCGACGATCTAGTAAGAATCGCGGGGAGCCGTTGGGCGCAAACGGCTACCAACCACTCGTTGTGGCGATCTAAGGGGGAGGCCTATGTTCAGCAGTGGACGGCTCCGGCTGATGATGATGATGACTCAATCACGTCGTAACGGCTGAACCGATTTCGATGAAACTTGGTATGTACGTAGATTATAACCAGTATTAACACATAAGCTACTTTTTGTTGCCAACAACGCGTGCGAAGCCGCTGGCGGAAGTTAGTTTATAAGAAAGTATCATACGTTATGTTAAATCTGTGTGCTTTTTTTGCTTGTTTGTTGTTTTGCTTTTTGTAAATCAATATATACCATAATTTGATTGAAAGTTTATAGTATAGTAGGTAAAATTTTAAATTGTCTCTACAAAATACAGAGCCGCAAACTGAAACACGATTGAAACAATTCTAAAGTTCAGATTAATTAACTGTGCGGTTCAGTTCAAGAGTTTACAATTTTGTGAATAAAATAGGTACTTTTTCAGGGACTGCACTTTATTTTCTAGCCCCTGCAGTCAAATATAAGTTATTTCTTAAAAAAAAGTTGGCAACCCTAGGTACATGCTCACATTTTGCATAGGTACAAGTTAAGCATTTACACATGCTCAAAAAGGAAGAGAAAACCATACGCAAGGAAGCCAACTTAGCTCACTGCGCCCTGTACGCGCGAGTACGCGCTGGGCAAGGCTATTCCCACTATTTTTAAGAGTAGTGAGTTCTTTGTGAAATGGTTCGCCCGGGCAAGTACTACCACCATAGCTATTTCATCCACCACGCAGCATTGCTGTGTTTCAATTTGAAGGACATGGTTGCTGGTAAAATTACAGGTACATTTGAATCGTCTATCACTATCAGTTGAAGTGATGGTGTTATAAGTGAATATACTTTGTGTATGTGCAACGTAGTTCTAAAAGCCTTGTTTTGTATCTCTGAAAATCTATATTGCAAATATTCGCACCCGCATTCGCAAATGCGGAGCCTTCGCATCGAGTTGGGCATCTACATCCGCATCAACACATGCTGAGGCTCCGCATCGATTTGGACATCTGCGTCCGCATCACCATATGCGGAGCCTCCGCATCGATTTGGACATTTGCATCTGCATCCGCAATAATCAATACGGATGTTCATGCGGATACAGATGAAGCGCAGGTCCCGACAAGAAGGAAATCGGGTGGGGCTTGCGAGTGACACGTGCTGATTGACCAATAGGAGAGAAGATTTCGGTGACAACATCCGACGCGTTTGTTATTGTTTATAATTTGTATCTCTCAAACCAATCATAAATAAATAATATATTTACAATATAAATAAATAAAATTACTGGACTTTTCACACAGCGCTATCTTTTTTTTTATATATTATACTTGTAGACACACAAGTTGACGGGCCTCCTGTTGTTAAGTGGTCACCGCCACCTATAAACTCCTGCAGCACTCGAGGTACCGCAGTCGCGTTGTCTAGCACTTAATACCCTATTTACACCTTTCTTGAAGGCGCTTAATTTGATGCCCACCAGTACTGTATGTGTGGCCGGATTTGCGCTTTGTAGAGCACAAGACGCTGCCCCGCCGTAAAGTACCGCTTTGATCGGTTTAGTACACCGAGTTTCTTGGAGGCAAGAGAAGCTTTGCTTTCCAAGTGACCCCTAAACTGCACTTCGCTAGAGATGTCAACGCCCAGGATTAAGAGAGTGTTGGCCATGCTGAGGCGAATGTCCTGGAATAAAGGAGCTGTCAAAAAGGGGGCTTTTTTAGAAGTGAACGCACAGATTTGAGTCTTTGTGGGGGTTAAATTGGGCTAAATTTAGTCGTCCCCATTCTGCGACTCATTCCAATGAGCGTTCAACCTCAGACACAATTATATTGCGTCCCTCGTCCATAGCTTCCCGAGAGGCACCTGCACGGCCCGTATAACGAGCATCGCCAGTACTAACATCTGCGTAGCAGTGCAAGTTACAGATTTTCAGTAAATCGTTGATGTGGAGAATGAATAGTGTTGGCGATAGCAGGGAGCCTTGGGGCACGCCCGGATTAATTGCCACGATCTCGGAACAAGCTCCATCGACGACGACCTTGATGTTCCGGTCAGACAAGAAGCCAGCGATCCAATTGCACAGCCCCGCGGGTAGGCCATATGATGGGAGATTGGAAAGGAGCGCTTTATGCCAGACCCGGTCAAATGCTTTGGCAATGTCGATACTTACCGCCAATGCTTCACCGCGACTTTCAATGGCTTCTGCCCATCGGTGAGTAAGGTAAACTAGGAGGTCACCAGCTGATCTGCCATGGCGAAAACCGTATTGACGGTCACTGATCAGCTGGTGCTCTTCCAGGTGCCTGAGAAGTTGAATGTTCAACACTCGTTCCATTACCTTAGACAGAAGCGAAGTGATAGCGATAGGTCGATAATTTACGGATCCGTTCGGTCGCCCTTTTTTGGGATGGGGTGGACCAAGTCTACCTTCCAAGATGAAGGCACTATGCCGGTGTTGAGAGAGAGGGAGAATAATTCTGTGAGCACTGGGGTCAGTTCCGGAGCACAAGTCTTGAGAACCACTGCAGGGATACCATCTGGCCCGCTCGACTTTCGTGTGTCCAATGTTATAAGAGCCCTACGTACCGCTTTCTGTGATATGTGTACATCTGACATGGCACTTTCACACGGTGGCAGTGTAGGCGGCAAGGCACCTTTATCATCGAGAGTAGAGTTTGATGCGAAAAGGGAAACAAGAAGGTCGGCTTTCTCCTTTGCAGTGTGAGCCAGGGAATCGTCCGGCTTAAGTAAGGCAGGCAGTGTGGATCGACAGAAGTTGCCCTCAGCAGCTTTTGCAAGCGACCAAAATGCACGACTTCCCGAGGGGTATCGAGCTAGTTTGTCTCCTATCTGCGCAATGTGCTGATTTTTGGCAATGACAATGGCTCTTTTTGCCGATCTGGAGGCTGCGTTGAGGGTTCTTTTAAATTCAGCTGTTTTTGGATCCCTGCGACTTCGCGCTTCCGACCATAATTCGAATGCCGCCGTCTTAACTTTATTCGCTACGGCGCAGGACCTATTAAACCACGGTCGACTGGCGCCACCGACCCGAACTATTGAGGATGGAATGAAGCATTCCATTCCCTGCAGTATAACGTCGGCAACTAAGTCAGCGCAAACACTGGGGTCGTCTGATGGAAAACAAATCGCCTTCCATGGGTATGAGAAAAAGAATTCCCGCACTCCATCCCAGTCAGCGGAGTTATAATGCCAAACCTTACGCATACTAGGTGGGGACAGTTTATTAGGTCTCACAATCGGTACAGTGGTTCTGATCAGACAATGGTCAGAAGACCCAAGAGGACCTTCGACTGAGATCTGGTACGAGTCAGGATGTGTAGTAAGTAAAAGGTCTAAAGTAGAGGCGACCCAAACTAACCCCAAACTAAGCAGAGCTTGTACTATGGGAACCAGATTACTGATATAATGCTTACATCCTTTTTTGTAAATATTATAATACTTTTATACTAATATTATAAAAAGGAAAGATTTGTTTGTTTGTATTGAATAGGCTCCGAAACTACTGGACCGGATTAAAAAATTCTTTCACTGTTGGGAAGCTACACTATCCCCGGGTGACATAGACTACTTTTTACCCAACTGCTCTGAGGTTTTGTTCAGACATAGGTATACTACTCTTATCTAGTATCACGCTGAGATATCGCCTCTTTCCACGGATTGGTCTCTCACCTGATCGGAGGCAGTGATATATTTATATATCATGTGTTAGGGTTCGATTAAATGTCGATTAAATAATTTGTTTACTCGATATTATTTTAAAGCTGGCAACTATTTTTAAAATGTTGGCAGCAATGCTTTCGAGTTGGAACTCACTGATTGGTCAACGCAAAATGACGTGGGCCAATCGGTGGGCTCTTCGCATAGGGCGGTTTTATACTAAAACCTTTGGAGTTTGGACAGTTGCTCATTCGCTTGGTGGCTTTAGAACAAGGAACATTGTAAGCTTAAACATGAGTTTATAATAAAAAGTTATTACGTAGTCGGCGTACTTAACATCACAAACAAGAAATATATATATATATATATATACTAAAGATGTATACAAATATAATTTAACATATTCACCTCCTCCTTACATACACTTCATATAAGTATACCATAACAACCCCCCCCCCCCCCCCCCTCATTTACACCACGTATGCACTTCTACATTACCCCACAACTACATCCATAATCATATCTGACCTCATCTACATTTGTTATTGATACTTAATCTACACACTACTCTAAACAACCAATTGCAATTTAATCTGGAAATTGACGACCTCCGTGGCGCAGTGGGCGAATAGCCGGCCAAGACGCAGGAGGTAGCGGGATCGATTCCCGCCGCGGAACAAATGTTTGCATGATCTACAGATATTTGTTCCGGGTCTGGTTGTTTCTCTATATATTATAAGTATGTATTTACAAAAAAAAAGTATATAAGTATTCTATCAGTTATCTGGTTCCCATAATACAAGCTCTGCTTTGTTTGGGGCTAGATAGGGCTGTGTGAAATGTCCAGAAATATTTATTATTATTATTTATTTAATTGTTGATAAATTAATTTATTATATTACGTACAAGTGCGGAAGAGAACTAACCCCCACACCACAGGGTTTCCCTAGGGTGGAGGTTAGGGAACTATATAAAGTGAGACTATAACTAACTATTCCTACTTTACACTAGTTTTATTTTTTCTTTTAGCATGGTTAGTTTAGCTTTAGTATATTTATTGTTATATCATGTACTGAATAAATAATAATTATTGTTATTATTTTGGTGTGAGAACAGAAAAATAAAAGTTGCGTGTAGTGGATAGCGTTTGTTTATTTTGGTCGCAAATATTTTTAATTTATTTTCGGTTTTATATTTGTGTATCGCTTTTTCGACCAAATTCCGCTACAAATAAATAGTTATTATTTTCTTCTTAATATATAATTTTGAAAAACATTCGCAGAAATATAACAGAAACCGACAATCTTTATTTACTTGGCTATTTTCAGACTGCAAATATAAACAATCTTACATCAACAGAGAATCGCTTTAAATTGGGGGGGGGTTTTCTAGAACATTTTCACAGACCCTCAATTTAAAGCGACCAAGTTATATTTGCGAAAGTAATCATGGCTATTAACGTCCCGCTGATCTTGCTCGTAAAAGCCTTACTCGTCAAGTTGTCCCAAATTAAATTTAGCTCAAGTCCCAAGGGCTCGAATCAAATAGCACTGACTGCTCAGTCATTCGAAAAGCTTCCCCCCGTTTTTATATTTTTAAAGTGAAAACGGTAAATGTTACTGTAAAAATTCTACCATCAAGGATTTGAAGTTTCGATCTTTTTTTTATAAAACAAGGTTAGGTTAGTTAGGCCTTGCAGACAATGCAGAATTTTTTCATTTGTGTAACACACACATACTATACCCAAAAGCTTTGTACGACAAGCAAACTTTTTGTGAGCCGCACAATAAATATATAAATATTGCTCGACATTTCACACAGCGCTATCTAGCCCCAAACTAAGCAGAGCATGTACTATGGGAACCAGATAACTGATAGAATACATATATACTTTTTTTTTGTAAATACATACATATAATATATAGAAAAACACCCAGACACGAAACAAATATCTGTAGATCATGCAAACATTTGTTCCGCGACGAGAATCGAACCCGCCACCTCCTGCGTCTCAGCCAGCTATACGGCCACTGCGCCACGGAGGTTGTCATATATAGAGCCTGTCGTGTGCAGCTTACCTTATACTAATAAGTTTAAATACCTATGACTAAGATCAGATTATTGTGGGCACTAATTGTTTTGTTCTAGAATACGAGTACTCGTAGTTTGTTTGTTTGTATTTTGATTGCATGTAGTTTCTGTATACATGCTTACGTCATCCACACTTAATACTGCGTAACTGCATTCGATGTCTCCCGCTCCAAGATATTGCCCTGTATCTAGGACTGGATATCGTAAACCATAGAATAATATTTCATGCAAACGTTCGCGCGTACCTCAGCAGTAGGTCGTATCCATAAACCACGGGACGACCGTAGAATTACGATCACCGCTCCAGCGAATTATATGAGGCTTTCTATGATATGGGGCAATATGGCATGAAATGGATAAATACTGGGTGGAAACTAAAAGTACATAACATGCACTTTTCGATGACTGCACTTTTCAGATATTTTCAAACACTTGAAACTGTTATAGAAGAAATTTGGTGCTCAAAAAAGTAAATAAATAAATATTGCTGGACCTTTTACACAGCGCTATCCAGCCCCAAACTAAGCAGAGCTTGTACTATGGGAACCAGATAACTAATAGAATACTTATATACTTATTTTTTGTAAATACATACTTATCATATATGTATAGAAAAACATCCAGACCTTGTACAGATATCTGTAGATCATGCAAACATATGTTCCGCGGCGGGAATCAAAAATCAAAAAAATCAAATCGAAAATTCTTGGCGCCCTACTTGCCAAACTAAGTTTGTGAAAAACTTGTATCTTGGCAATTAGTGCTCTTACTTATGGTTATCTACTTACAGAGATGTGAACTAAAAACAAATTATATTAAGTACAGGAATTATGTAATTAAATATTACAGTGTGTGTATGTGTGTGTGTGTGTGTGTGCGTTTGTAGGTGTTCGTGTATTACCTTAAATAATTATTTTAAAAAGTTCCTCGGTTTCAGTATATGATAAAACTTTCAGCCGGTTAGCTGTGATATTTTTACAATTTCTTGCGGAAAGCTCGTAAATATGCAACTTCTCATTGGCTAGATTGTAGAGGCGGGAGCTTATTATTCCATAGTGTCGCGCAGCTAGCGCAGTTCTGTGTTGCTCAATAGTGCACACTTGATATTTCCTCCGTTTATTTACGTTGATGTCAGAGTTATACGGGGATTACGCATGCTTTCGAAGTATTACATGAAGGACAAAAATCTACCACCTCCTCAATCAATCCTCTTTAATCGAACCCACCTCCTGCCTCTTAGCCGGCTATTCGCCCATTGCGCCACGGAGGTAGTCAAAGTGTTTAATCATATACATAATCATTTTTTCGTATGAATGCATGTACAACAGTTCGTATGCCAATTACTAGTGGTTCACCCCGAACTGAGATATCGCGAGTCTCTCAAAAAAAAAATATTCTGAGGGCGACTTGCCCAACGATGCCTAAACGTATTTAGTGGCTAAATATAATTTAAGGAGTTGTGAAATCATACAAATACGTAAAATTTAAACGTTAATCTTTTTTCGGGTACAAATTACAGTTATTCTAGATTTCAGACTTTTGCCTATATTTATGTTACTAAAGGTACACGCATACTTACCAAATTTCAGCACTGTGGGGTCACTGGTGTACCCTGTGAATTTTGTCAAAATTCAGTTTTTACTATGACTAATAACATAAAAACTACAAAGTTTAAACTAAAAATAAAAACAGGGCGAAATTTACTCACAAAGACATGCCACTTTACACACTCCACTTTTATTAAACATGCCACTTGGCCGGATAGTCGCATTTTGGATTTTTTTACTCCTCTTGAACCCCAATATCTCAACAACCCCCCCCCCCCCCCCCACATTTTTAGCTCATTTAGTCTCACCAAAGTTCTGTCATCACTACCTACCTATATACCAAATTTCACGACGATCGGATAAACACTTCGAAAGTTATCCTCGGACAAACAAATATACCTACATACAACGCCTCATCATCATCATATCAGCCGTAGGACGTCCACTGCTGGACAAAGGCCTCCCTCATTGATCTCCAGGAACTGCGGTTGGAAGCGGCCTGCATCCAACGCCGACCTGCGGTTCTTACCAAGTCGTCTGCCCATCTTGTGGGTGGACGTCCTACGCTGCGCTTGCCGGTCCGTGGCCTCCACTCGAGAACCTTTCGGCCCCATCGGCCATCTGTTCTGCGCGCTATATGGCCTGCCCATTGCCACTTCAACGTGCTAATCCGTCGGGCTATGTCGGTGACTTGAGTTCTCCTACGTATCTCCTCATTTCTGATTCGATCCCGTAGAGAAACCCCGAGCATAGCCCTCTCCATAGCTCGTTGAGCGACTCTAAACTTATTCATAAGGCCAATAGTGAAGGACCACGTCTCGGTTCCATATGTCATCACTGGTAACACACACTGATTGTAGACTTTCGTCTTAAGGCACTGAGATATGTTGGACGAAAAGACGTTGCGAAGTTTGCCAAACGCTGCCCATCCGAGTTGGATTCGACGATTGACCTCTTTCTCGAAGTTGGACCTACCTAATTGGACTGTTTGTCCTAGGTATACATACGCGTCGACAACTTCAAGAGCCGAGTTCTCAACCATAACTGGGGGAGGGACGACATGGACATTCGACATGATTTTCGTCTTGTCCATGTTCATTATAAGTCCTACCCGTTGGGAGACTCGATTGAGGCCTTCGAGCATCGTGCTGAGCTCTTCCATCGACTTTGCCATGACCACAATATCGTCGGCAAACCGAAGGTGAGTGATGTATTCGCCGTTAATATTGATGCCCAGTCCTTTCCATTCCAGAAGCTTGAAGGCATCTTCCAATGCGCTCGTAAACAGTTTCGGAGAGATGACATCTCCCTGTCTTACGCCTCTTTTTAAGGGAATCGCCTTCGAGCTCTGTTCATGTACTCGGACTGACATAGTGGCGTTTTTATACAAACACTTCAACACTTCGATGTACCGATAGTCAATACAACGCCTATTTGCCCAAATTGATTTGGAGATCTCGCTTCGCTCGATCAAGTAAATAAGGTTCATTTACATTCTGCCTCTTCGAGGCGTGCGAAATTCTGTAATATAAAATAATAATAGTAAACATTTAAAATAATACTCAAATAATGATAAATACTTAAATTCAAACGTGTCAAATTCATACAATAATAATAATGTCAAAAATGTCATAAAAATATTTATCCTTTATGCAAATCTTAAATACTAGAATAATAATATCCTTGAAACCATTTGGCAACTTCTTGAAGCTGGTAATGGAATGATAATAGGTATTCCGCTTAACAAGTTCAAGCCGGCACGTCGACACATAGAGTATAAGCCTGCTCCTCGTGTTTCTGGTGAAACTTCAATCTTCAGAATGTTTTCCAAAATATTGAGGATTTTCTCTGATGTACATGTGTCATGCACGGTAATGGTAGAATATGAAACCTCTTAAACAATGGTCAGCACTCCATGCGCCACAGATAGCTCTTACGAATACCTAATATATGTATATACAGCGATTTTTTGCGTTGAAAATTACAAACTCACTATAATTTAAACGAGTTATTGGTACCTAAGTTCAATTATCGCATGTATACACTTATCGTTTCCACCCTGTATAATTTAACCTCGACGCAAAATGAGGGTCCAACAACAAAACACGTGCCTCATAGTCTAAGTGAGAAGGGTGTTATACGTTTGAAGGCTGTGTGTCGCTGCTCCCATACGAATAATAGTAGAAACGAGAGGATAAAGCAGTGTCTTGCGTCACGGGCGCTGTATTGAATCCCGAACGCAACGAAGGATTCTCGAGTTTCAAGAGCGGAGCGAGGGAGTTACCAGAATCATGAGTGCAAAGAGCCAAAGAGAGGATATAAACACGCCCAAGATGCAGACAATTTTATCCACGAGGAGAATACTCTACTTTTCACACTTTCTGTGAGACAATAAAAACCAAATCTAGGTTGGTGTATTCTGTGCAGAGGTTAGTTCGATTAACGAACGAGTTCTTATTGTGTGAGTCTCTTTGGTTCAAATTTTAATACAGATGGTTTGTTATTATTTAATACTGGTTCAAAATCCAAATCAAATGAATCAAATCATAATGAAATTCAGTACCACTTTACTCCCGGCTCAGCCGTAGGGATTTAAACACCTGCTTTCGGTGAGGTGTACTTACATATAATTTAATATTGTCGAGCAGGTGGTGTGAAAAGTTAATTACGGCTTTAGACGATTAGAAACTGACCGGTTACTTTTCGTAAAAATTACGAATTTGTCATCGGACGAAATCTGCTAATTTTTCTAGATAATATTAGACGATTAGCTACGAAGACCGGTTACTTTTATGACAAACTGCGAATTTGTCAAGATGTTTTTAGACTGGTTGCTGCTTAGACCGATTACTGTTTGACTTGCTGCGAATTTGACCAGATGATTTTTAAACAAGTTGATGCCGAGAATATTTGTATTTTAAGGTCATAGCACACATATCAACTCGGAAAGGGGTCGTCACCGTAACAACTCGACCCGTTCCGTATTCTTTGTATGAGACTCCCTACTACAACGCACGCCCATCGGAATCGTAACGTAATCGCCTCGCCTCGGGACAAGCTCACGAACCACGGTGCGGTGCGCTTACGTCTCTTTGTACCCACGCTTACGTCTCTCCATACCCGCGCTTACGTCTCTTTGTACTCGCGCTTACGTCTCTTTGTACCCGCGCTTACGTCTCTCCGTATCCGAGCTTACGTCTCTCCGTACCTGCGCTTACGTCTCTTTGTACCCGCGCTTACGTCTCTCCGTATCCGAGCTTACGGCTCTTCGTACACGCTTGCCCCTCTCACCCTCCCGCGGCCTGCCTGCAGCACATTGCTATGGCTATGATAGCCATCTCGCGTATTGTGAACCGGGACATAACCGTGGGCTACACTCCACGTTCGGATTCAAACTGATTCGTTGAACTGAAACTGGTGCCGCCTAGCCAACCAGCGGGTGGCGAGCCGTAAGCACGACGTCGCCTAGCCGTAGCCAAGGAGCTTGACGCCTGGTTGACGACGAGGCGAAAGGCGATACGATCCTTTTCCGAGTTAATATGTGTGCACCTTTAGAGAGAGTATTTTCATGAGAGATGTACATATGTCGTCTTCTTGAGGGATGTAACATGCGTAAAAACTACCCCTTAGCCACCGGCTGGCAATGTACTATTTTTTATTCTTTGTTAGGTGCTTGCAATGAGGAAGTCGCTCGAGTAGGTACTGTCGTCTTGAGGGACGCGTTGACAGCTAAAAACCTTGGTATCGTCACATCACTCAGCCAATGATGGTACGTATAACCATAAATGAGTTATTGATGTACCCTCCAAATTGTGTAATCTACCGGTCAATTCCGATATATTGATGTGTAACATCTTTCCTTTCGGTTTGTGGGAGTGATTTTGGCAAAAGGGACGGCAATGTGTAACAGAAAACCAGGGAAGCGCGCGCTATTTGATTCGACCAATGACCGCGCACGGTGGCCAGATGTTACACGTCATATGCGACTACTGTAAGGTTCGTATTTTTGTTCCAAGCTGATGTTTGTTGATATGTAACCTGTCACTGTGAAGGACTAAACGATTCCATAAAACATCACATGTGTTATACGTAGTTTTGGTGTTACGAGTTAAAAAGTGATATACGAGCATAAAATATTCGCGCAACGAGAGCACTTTCTGTATCTGAGGTTAAAGTGCTGCAAATCTGCAGTTTAGCAGAAAATAATATTATAAAATGGTAATGAATAAGATCAGCCGTGCGCTCGGCAGTCGGCTCCACTCATAGTTGAAATAAAGCTTCATTTTCCACAGTGGAATGTTGTTCAGCATTGTTAAAATCTGGTAAAACAGAAAAGTACATTAAATTTTCTATTTGATTTATCCGTGAAAGCATTTTTATTAAATGTTCAGAAAATGGTATGAACTGTTGAAATAAATGAATTCGAAAAACAGGGTTCTTTTTTTTAATTGCAACAAACAGCTGAATTCGTTTTGATGAAATTTGGAAAGTACATATTTTGTTTTTGGTATGAAATTTGTAGGTAAGTATAGACGTAAAATACTATTATCCTGAAAATAATATCATAAGCTCAGAATGTGATCATAAGGTTTTTTCCTATTAAATAAAGATAATTCATGCTTTCAGATATTGTTTCATACCTTAATAATAACGAATTATGGAAATTTCAAGTAGTTATACCAAACATTGTCTGTAAAAGCTACATTGAATTTAGAATTTGCGAAAACATTTATCCTAGCTGCCCCTAATCAACTTAATGCAATCAACATTTTTATAAATAAAAGAAACATTGCCTTTTCAAATGTAATGAAAAATAACAAGATTTTTCGTCCGGAATTTTTTAGTGAAACAACTGTCCTGCCTCGGATTAAAATTACTCTAATTGCCACTCTCGTAAATAAATGGCAAAATATCAGTCGTAATAAAATTGCCAAACTAGAAAGGTTTAAACACTTTTCTTTACTGGCAATTTAAATCAAGTACTTAAGTATTTTCTTCAAGTTTTTATCAAGCCCGACTCTAAGCGTATTTAGCGACAAAATATGTTTAAATTTAACGTATAAGTATGATTTGACAACTATCAAAATCATATTTAGCCACTAGATACGTTTAGGCATCGTTGCACAAGTCACCATAATGATCTATTTTCACGATTTTTTTTTGTGGACACTACCGTATTCTTAGGTATAACCCTAGATAATAAGCTTCAATGGGGCCCTCACATTGATAAGTTGTCGAAGAGACTTAGTTCTGCGGCATACGCAGTCAAAAAGATCCGTCTTTTTACAGGCGTAGACACAGCTAGACTAGTTTACTTCAGCTACTTCCACAGCATTATATCATACGGTATACTGCTGCGGGGGAGTGCTGCAGATATAAACACCGTTTTTGTGCTGCAGAAGAGGGCTGTTCGTGCAATTTATAATATGGCCCCCAGATAATCATTACGCAATAAATTTAAAGAAATAAATATTTTGACATTCCCTTGTCAATACATCTATGAAAATCTGATGTATGTTCACAAAAATATTAATTTGTTTAAGAAAAATAGCTATAATCATAATTTTAATACTAGAAATAAAGATAAACTCGCTGTTGCCCCTTGTAGACTCCATAAAGTTAGTAAAACGTTTAAAGGGCAAGGTGTTCGCTTTTATAACAAACTCCCAAGTGATGTACAAAGATTGACAATAAACAAATTTAAAAACGCAATTAAAATCTTTATAAAAATGCCTACTGTAAAATATCGGATTATTTAGATGATAGAGAAGCTTGGGATTGAAATTGCTCCAACTCGTTCAAAATGTTACAATTTAGACGTAATTTATTTTCTGTATTGTAATGTATTCTAAAAGGATCATTAAAAAAACAACCAGCCTTGTTTTCTTGCCTTTCTTTCCTGGCTTGGTCGCGAAGGAACATGCAGTAAAAATTGACGTTTCAAAGTGATCTTTGTGATTTTAATGAATAAAAGATTTTGACTTTGACTTTTCTTTTAATTTAGGAGTTTGTCATTTTTGTTATAATTGACTTTTACTATTTTGTCTTTTCTAACCTGACATCGGTTTTATTTGTATTTATTACTTTTCTAATCTTATTTTGTATATATGTCGCAGGCAACTAGCTTAATTAACCGTTCAATCAACAGCCTAGCATAACAGACTAGCCTAGCGTAATTAAACAAAATCTCTATAAAAAATTATAGTTACTTTTTTAAATTTGTTATTTGTCAATTTTTGTACATCACTTGGGAGTTTGTTATAAAAGCGTACACCTTGCCCTTTAACAGATTTAAATGACTTAAGTTTATATTACTTTCTCATATAAGTGTAATGTAAATTTCTTTTGAGAAAATCAATGTTCTTTAACCATATCAGTTATAGCAGTCTACAAGTGGCCACATCATTGGGCTTATGCCTCCTCTAATCGTTTACAATCAATTCAGTCCGACACATCTCCATTGATGGTGATCTAAAGTGGTAGAGGCATATTGCATTTTAGTTTCGATAAAGCAGTTCTCTACATAACTCTTGAAACTATGGTTATGAACACTATTTTCACGAAAAACGGTCAATTTACTATGATTTTTCTAAGTTTTTGAGTGTACCGATATTTTCACTCGCAGACATCACCCAGAATTCAGTTAGTGATTATGGCGCATGAAACTGTGCCTAAGTATCGGTACACTTTAAAACTCACAAATCATGGTAAAAAAATATAATCGTTCACTAAAATTACATATTATTTTTTAGTGTTAATATGTTCTAAAAATATTTTGATATAAACTCTTTTGCTTCCGATTCATCCAAAATGCCCACTTCACGATTAATAGAGGAATACAATATGTTTCATCCTCAGCCGAAATTATCTATTTATGTGTTTATATTGGTAGAGATATTTGAAGTTCAAATTACGCACCGCTCCACATCTACTTGAAATTTAGTCCTCTAGACATCTCAAAATTATTCTTATGTTTGAAATTAATCATAATTTTGCATAATGATGTCGTGGGCGCATTATAAAAGACTGTAAGATCTTTGTATAAGCGATTTGGTAAATAAAAACAAAATACTTACTCACCTTAGATACAACCTATACTGTCTTCAGCTTATCATAGCTCGAAGAACTGACAGCCGTTAGGGCTGAAAGGTTCTCATGTGGAGATCATTTACCTACTGGAAAGCGAAGCGTAGAGCCGTTACGTGTTGACCGCACAAGATCTGTTGCTCTGGAAATCTATGGCCTATGTTCTGCACCCTGTGGCTATGATGAACCCTGCCCAGCTGTTCTGACCCAGTTTCTTATTTATATTCTTCAAGTCGCGGGTGAATAGCTTTCTTCTATGCAAGTGCGTACCATCGTAGACTGCATCATCGCTTACCATCAGGCCGATTTCAAAAATTCTTTCACCATTGGAAAGCTACATTCACCCTGAGTGACACAGGCTATATTTATTATTAGAAAAGATTAGGGATCCTTACTAAAACTTAAGTAACGTAACCCAAGGTGTAAAAAAGTGCCCTAAAACGTCTTTCGTCGCATGCGCTGCGGTAACTATTGATGATAGAACAAAAGTATGTTCTACAATATTAAAGAACATATCAATATCTACAAATAACTTTGGGATACCATATGTCCAACTATTATCGTTATGTCACAATAACCACTTATTACATTTTAAAAGTTGATAGAAATACCGACCAAAATTATTATATTATAAAAGGAAAGATTTGTATTTTTGTAACGAATAAACTCAAAAACTACTGGACCGATTTCAAAAACTATTTCACCATTGGAAAGCTACATTCACCCTGAGTAACATAGGCTACTTTTTACCCAACTGCGCAAAGGAGGGTAATGTTTTTATTAAAAAACTACGCGTGCGAAGCTGCGGATTGGTCAGCTAGTAATTTATAAAAAAAAGTCTATGTCTTGTATTAGTATTGTATTGTCTGCGTATAGGAGCTTCGCTCTTGTCGGTACTTCGATACCTCCCTTAGTTGTAAGTGGCCAAACAAGGCCAAACAACCTTCTTTCTAATTATTGTAAATTTTTAGTATAATATTAACCACACCTAGACCAGGATCAAATCTATATTATACATAAAACAAAGTCGGGTTAGTTACACCATTTATAACTCAAGAACAGCTAGACCGATTTTGATGATTTCTGATTTGTTGGATTTGTCTCCGCCACGAATAGCAGATAACTATTAAAGTATCGGATAAATTTACGCAAAAATAAGTTATGAAGAGCATTCATTTCCTCGTACATAGATGCAGCTAATGATGGCCGATTGACAATTAAATCGGGGCGACATTAGCAGCCGGCGTCATATGCATGTCGAGGCGGTACAAAGTTCGGGGGTCAGCTAGTATATGTATAAAATGCAAAAAAATTGTTCTGCGGCGGGAATTGAACCCGCAACTTTAAGTTAGTACTTATCTTGTGTTTTTCCTGTAATTCTGTACCTAAATAATTTTCTTTTTATCATTATAATCTTCAAGTAAGTAGGTATGTTTGTTCTGTTTTGAAGGGTTAGTCCTGTGTGTGTGTCAAATAAATGTATTTTCTTTCTTTCTTTTTCTTTCAACTTCCTCTGCGTCTCAGCCGGCCTGGCGAATCTACTGCGCCACAATAATACTTTGTCACCCAACTCAATATTTACTTTTCATTTACAAAGGCAAATAAAGGATGTGTAACTACGCGTTATTGAATCAACTCTGTCGATTACTCAGCCCGATTCCCGCGAGGAGCGCTCAATTAATTTAAAAGCATTTTCTAGTTTAAGGCACTCGTCCCAGCGCCGACAATTAGCGAGTAAAGTGTTTTTTCTTTGTTAGCTCGTGTCGCTGCGACAAACAAGTGAAGAGAGATTTTTCGCCGACAGTGTGAACAGTCCCTTTTATTGACAAGAAATCATACCTGAATAGTAGATTTCCTTGTGAAAGGACTCATCCGGGGAAGTACTACCACCATACATACTTCTGGGTTAATTCTCAAAATCCCCACCGTTATACGTCCCTACCGGTTCGTAGAGGCCTTGTTACTGGACAATTACTGCAAATATACATGCTTTTAACACGGGCAATTTGTTTTCAAATAATTAAATAACAAATTGCCCGTGTTAAATCATGTATTCTTTATGGCACACAAGAAAATACATATTTAGAGGTCATGTACAAAGGCGAGCCTAACCCTAAGAAGAGTTTTCTTCCAGCAAACCTTTGAGGCCAGAGAGAGAGATGATTTTAAAGGTAGGTGTGTGTACAAAAATATAAATAAATATATATACACAAAACTAACATGAACTATACCTAAAGTATGATATAATATTATAATTATAATAAATAAATTATATGGAATAATAATACATAATTATAAACCTTTAATAATATAAAATTACAGAGAAAGATGTGTGTGAGAAAGAGTGCTCTTTAACTTTCCGTTTTCAAATTTTTTACCGCATAAACGGTGAAGGAGCCACCATAGCGGCTAGAAGTGTGTTGTGGTGTTTTGAGAAGAGACTTGGAGGACCGGCATGGCACACTACGAGGAACAAGAAATTCAAAACGCTCACGGAGTTAAGGAGGAGAGAGTGGACAATATAATACTTTGATGAGGAGTGATAAGACGTGAAGATCACGGCGAAGACGAATAGGGAGCCATTTAAGTATGTTTGTAGTAATTGACAAGGCCTCTACGCACTGGTGGGGATTTCGAGAATAAATGGTATTCCTGCTAGCATGGCTGTTTCGGTGGAAGGGTACGGTTGCCGGTCAAATTACAGGCACATGAGGCTTACACCTCCATGCCTCAAGCTTATGTACGCAGGGCAGTGCATCGTAAGGCACGTTTCTAAGGTGCGCGACCTACGAGGCAAAACTGTGTCATAACATCGCCCATAGGCGATGGTTACCACTTTACCAGTTGGGCCATAGGCTTGTTCCATCTACAGGTGGTATGATAAAAAATACATCAATTGTACATTGCTTGAGCGAGAACATAGTCGATAGCAAGTCATTTACTCGTCGCCGTACAAATGCGTCAAGCGGTTAAACCAACACATTCTATGTAATAAAACTGATTGCTCGAATAAACTCAAACACGTTTAACATTTCTTGAGAGAATTTCCTAGTTAGGTCAAATCCCTACAGGGTTTCTCAGAATATGTATGTTAATCCGAAAGGGTCATTACCTTTTACATGCTTAATGTTTGTTTTTTATTGAAGGAATTATTTGTAAAATCAGGTTTTTTTACAGGGAAAATTCTGTATAAATTAACTAACTTGTTCGAGATGTTTGACTAAAGTGCAAAACTCAACCATCAGGTAGGACCCAAAAACAACTGATTTAAAGGCGGACAGCGAAACATTCCATGAACAAAAAAAGTTTGATTATATCCTAAAAAAAATTTGAATTAAGGCTAATGGCGACTTGCGCAACGATACCTAAACGTATTTAGTGGCTAAATATGATTTAAGGAGTTGCCAAAACATACAAACACGTCAAATTTAAATAATGTTTAGTTGCGCCCTGACGGGGTCAATGTACATACCTAACATAAGTATAAATAAGACCTGTACTACTAACAATACAATATTGTACTGTAGCATTACGAGTTATGGTGCTGTCTTAGTCACACTTCAGTTCCAAATTGCTGAAATACAATAAAAACCATCTCCCGTCTCACTCTCCCGCTCGGCGTCAGTAGCTGGCTTTAACTCGGATCGGCCTGCAACCTGTCTAATTACATGAGTGCAATAAATGAAATATGAAATAAATACCTCTCAAATAATAATAATTATGTATTCTCTTTTGTTTGTTTTATTTTTTAATGGTGTTCAATAAAGAAATTATCTAATCTAATCTTTAGGGATCGTTGTGCACACCGGGCTAAGTATATTTCTATGAGCACTTGTCTGTTCTGTTCCATGGGCAAAATTTGCTCATTTCGTGTTACCACACATATTTCAAAGAACCCTGTATACAGATTAAATAATTCATTTACTTAATTACTTCACTCAGAGTCTTTCCTTTGAAGCGGAACTTTTATTATTACTAAAAGGAATCGCAATGAATAAAACAATAAAATCTTTCGACTTGATTTATTTTCGTAATATTCAACTGTTGACAGATAACAAATTATCTTACAATATCCAATTTGTACATAATGACTTAAGAGAATATGGCAACACTCATATATTAACAATAAATACATGATAGTGGTGTTACATTTGAGTTTACGGTACGTTTACATGATACCAGTTAGCACAAATAGCTAGCGTTTCTGACGCTCACCCTACGTCCACATTATCTCGATTCGGCGAATGTTCTTGTGCCGAATGATATATTATATAGATGATCGAACATACAACACGAATTTTCGCCGTTTCCGACAATGTAGCCGTAGAGAACGTAGTGACACTCATAGTACAGCCGGAGATTCGGATGCATTCGGAAGTTTAAGCGAAGTCGCGGGCTGGTTCCCATTTGTGTAACATGTTATCATCGAAAAAATAGCCTAGTTTTACATTTTTGTTCCAACGGACTCCATACTAACATTTTATCCGACCTCACCTGTCACTGATGTCATTAATTAGTAATGAATATTAAGTTTCCCAAATTGTTTCACTTTACGCAATGTAATTATTATTAAAGTGGTCAGTTGGATAACTAAAGAATGTAGATATCTTCACAAATTAGGTTTATAATGGTGGCGATTCTGATTTTTCAACTGACTAACTAAATACGACAAAGTTACATTTCTAAAGTTAAGTATTTTTTACTATGATGGCGTGTTTTTGGGCTAGTTTTAATCAGCAATCGAATTGGTGCTGAATAAAACTTCGTCTTAGTAAAAATTACCTAATTTTAGAAATGTCACTTTAAATGTCGTTCTAATTTGATTTTTAGCGTAAAAAAAATAAGACCGTTCGTATTTTACTCAATTTTAGTTAGTCAGCGTAAACAACAGAATCGCCACCAGTGTTTGTTTATTAGAACAAACTGAAAAAATAGTCTTATTTTGTCCTATAACATCACACATCCCATGGAGCAAATGGCCACCACTCGAGCGTATATTGAGTTTACTTTGACTCGACGAGCGAGCTACTGGTATCGTGTAAACAAACCAAGTACTCGAGTTCATTGGAAGTCTTGAGTTAAAAGCGCCAGAAATCTCGGTATAATTAACGAATCCAACTCACTATTGAAGCTCAGAAGAATAACGCTAATTGAACTGGGGGTTAAGATCTGGCGTCAGAAAATTATGAGGATGAAAAGCAATAAAATAATGCTGGTTCTACGAATTTAACAGGTTCAATAAGTGATTATATTTTGGATATTAAAACGTAAAACTTCGTGTATTCTACAGTAAATTAACGACTGAATCTTAAATAAAGGATTCGTGGAGTCATTAAAAACGGTAAAACGTAATTTTAAGCTAAAGTTCATTAAAATAATAAGACTTGAAAATACCTAAGGTATATTTATTCGTTATAAAGTTTATCACTTTTCATCCTTTGCTGGAAGATAACAGATATAACTAAAACATAAAACAAGCCACTATAGCGAGATGAAACATGATTTTTACAATAATTTGACAAAAAAAAACATAATAAATAAACTAGTAAATTATTAAGTAGTCACTGATTTACCGAAATAATATGCCCTGTTACACCACTCACTGAACAAATGTGTTACCAGTTCAAAAAAATATTTTCGGCTTAAGAGATATCCAAGGTATCTAGTATACAGCCTCTCTTAAGCCGAAAATATTTTTTTGAACTGGTAACACATTTGTTCAGTGAGTGGTGTAACAGGGCATATTATTTCGGTAAATCAGTGACTACTTAATAATTTACTAGTTTATTTATTATGTTTTTTTTTGTCAAATTATGTGATACGATAGGATTTGGAAAAGTTTTTTTAAATATTCAGATTGTGGTGAACAGGCAACACGTTTCTATAAAAATATAACATAGATGATTATTAATATTTTGCTTTTAAAGAACTGTGTACAGAAGAGCTGATAAAGCTAGTGTTCGTTCTAATAAAAAACATTAGTTATAATGTAAAAACACGTTGATGTAATCACGAATGATATTTAACACTTACAAATTAAGCCTATTATAATATTAAATTGTAGTTACGCAGAGATAAATTTAGCAAACAGCAAGTACTGTAACCGAATCTCAATAACATATGTTCAAAATTGCATTCAAAACTGAATTGTAGAGAATTAAGAGCTATACCAAAACTTGCGGAGCAAACTTTCGGTCTGCAGTAATTACGACCAAGTTTGGAGTTTGCTCATTCAACGCATTGCAAGTGTACAGTGCTACACGCTTCTCTGCCTCAGTGATGACGATAGACGCCATTATTAACTGCACCAGTAGTATACATACTCCGTTCTAGCGGACCGATTTGATTGGCAACACTACCCACAAGCCAGCCCGCAAACTAGAATGTTTTTTTTATGCCTTTCTAGTTATACGCGTCTGTTTTTTATATGACCCATTGTACATAAGATAAATATTTTTTGTTTTTATAATTTCTGATAAGATTAAAGAATCGCTCGGTAATTATAAGCAATTTATCAGCTGTTCAGAAGAATGACCACAAGTCAATCATTCCGTACGGTTCATGCAATTAACCTAAAAATAATATGAAATTAATTTATTTTTCTATGAAAAATTGTTGATTTTCATATGCAGAAACACCCCTTTCCAGATAACCTACATATTTCTAAAAATCTTGTAACGGTACTAACTAATGAGTACCTATTTTTAACCAGTAGGTCCATAGTATGTTTTAGGACGCACATGTTGGCAAAGGCGTTATTTTGTGACACTGTACTCATTGCAATTTAAAATAGACCTTCTAGAAGTTCGCTTTCTCCACAATTTCGTCTGTCAAAGAGAGTTTGAGCGTCAGCATCACGCTTTCTTGAAAATTCCCGAAGTGAATGTTTTCAGCACATTTAATAGAGTTTAAAACTCGTTTATCACGACGTCGTCGTATAGGTTCACATTTAAAAACGCTTTATATTAAATTGTATTTTGTTATATCTACGCGCTTTTTCACGAAAGCCTCGATTTGATCTCACTATTCGCAATACATTTTCTTTACTAATGCCATTAGATATATTCCAAGCTAAAATTGTGCTCCCCTCCACGGCGTTTCCTTGAAGTTTTCACATGGTAAGTCGTGCCTAAATTACTCTTGCAAGATTGCATTGATCGTTTGATTTGACATCTAATGAAAGAGGATAGTAAACGTGCAATTCAATACTGGAAGACCTCTTCTCGATTTTATAAAGCAACGCGATTACAGATGCCAACTAAAATGCAAATTACGAGAAACACGACAGCGATAAAATAGAACGACAAATATTGATATTCTAAAATGCTCCCTAAATACTTTCAACAAACAACGTTATTCAAGTCTTAATATAGATATAGAGCAACGATCGCCCGAATACAGAGTGCCAAAAATCCTTTATAACTTAACCAGTAAATATAACTTGGAATATAACAATTTCAATGGTTTTATGTTAAACAAAGCTAGTCGTTTCTATAGAGAATAAAATAAATGAATACGAGAATACGTACAATGCTGGAGGGCGATATCGTAAGCCTTAAGCTCGGCTAGACAACACTTAGACGATAACTTTCTAAGAAAAATACAAATGACTAAGAAAAAAAACATAATAAAAGTTATCTTATAGTTTTTTAACACTCCGTATCATTGTTTAATGGAAACATGGGCATAGATCATCCTAACAACATCTTATAGACATATGAAGTGTAACAATAGATAGAGCGGCGACTTTGCCCGTCTTGTCCTCTCGTATCACGACCATGGTACCCAGTTACCCACCCATATCTAGTTCGTTGAAAAACTTGATACGACTAACCGCACGCACAACTAAATTTTCAATCTAACAACATCAACTCGTTAATATATTTGATATGAAGAACAATTATGCTAAGGTTTTCTTGTGCGCCAACGTGGGAATATAAGGAAGACGAGAATTCTTAACAAGTTACTCAGTTTAAAAACTGAAAGCCCGACTGCAGTTTTAATGGAATAGTTCCTTGAATTTGCGTACTTTTTAAGTCTCTCGTTTTTATTCTTTTTTCAAAATTAATATAATAGGTATTATATAAGTAAAAAAGTTCGTCATTAGAGACTTTATGAATTCATTAGAACCACAAAAAAGTTGCAAAAAATGCCTTACTAATTATTGTTCACGGGTAGGATTTTTTAAATAGGTGTTCAATGGGTAAGGCCCTATGTACCTTTTGTTGTTCTAAGAATCACGACTCGTTCCATGAACCCCATTTATGATTATCCACTAAGTAGCAACTACGCACGAACCAAGCGATATATTTCGCAGTCGGGCAAAAACCATTGAAAAACGCAAGTTTTCCAACGAACAACTCGCGCCGTACGTAAAATACATTTATTCGTAATTAGATCACATCAAAATTAATGAATAAAAGTTAGCAGTGCTCGATATTATTACACAGTGACACTCCAAATACATTTATACGTAATGTAAAAATATTTACATCTTTCATCCTTATAACCTACATTTTTGATACGATTCGTTTAACCGCAGTTGCTTATGTAATTACAGTAAATGTGAAGACCTTTTCGTGTCCCCATGTCGCATCATATCAACTTAAATGCAGAGATGTAGAGAGTCACTATTATTGATTGACTTGTTTGAAAGCTAATATTGAATTGTAGTTGCACTGTTACTCTTATTGTATTAATGAGACCAGCCCCTGCCCCTGCAGATAAACGAACGGACTATTCTTCTCTAACTTTTCAATTAGCCTGCACATTTTACATCAAAAAATATTCATATAAACATCGACTACAGTTTAATTCTCGATTCAATCCTCACCGATGTTGAACGCGCGAGCGATCCTTCGAAACTACGCCGAGATTGCAACACTACGAATTTGAATCCAACTTGTAATACTGTAAAATACCCACTATGATAGATCTTCATACGTCGACGAACACTTCAAACATCTCAATAGACTGTAAGACTAGGTATTTTTAACGTTTATAAATTTCAGAAAAGTCCTATCTACGAGTATGTTGCTACGAGTAACTACGCGATAATATACTGCTTTGCTACATTCCGCGACCCAGTCATGCCGATAACATTTTTCATAACAAATTAAACTAATTTTGATACACAAATAATATGTCGAATAAAATATTATTTCTTACTCGTTTTGGCAGTATTTTGACGAGTCCATTATTATGCATTGTTCGACGATACACAAAGGAATACTCTATAGCCGCCCGTCGAGCCGGAGTTGCCTCGACATTCAAGAAATTAAGTCGATTGTGCCCCAAAAGCGACGCGGTCGGGCGGCTCTCAATACCGTTCCCTTGCCCCAATACCAGGGGCAATTAATAAACACGCGCCGAACGGAAAACACGACGGGTTCCAAAACGTCGAATACTTAATTAATACAACATGATGGTTAACGAGTAGCTTTGGTTAACCGAAGAATACCTCCGACCGACATCCGCCATAATTATACCTGTTATTACGTCATTACGCCACTTCTGCACGCGACCCTCCTTGCGTTTCCCTTACAATTTTCCTGTTGAAGCGTCTTGAGCATCGTTAGATATTCTTATTAATTGCTCGTGTAATCTTAGGGATTAGATAATGTTGGGTTCGGTTTAACGATTACGTCGGTTATAAACATGGAGTTCGCGTGTAGATGACACTAGTTTCAGACTACGCACACATAGACAAACACAAAGACGGTACAAACAGTATCCGATGTTGAAATATGACGTTTACTATTTTAAAATCTAGATTACTTCGTCGCGAAGAGAATCTAAAGGTAGATAGAAGTGAGGCATAAAGCCATTGTACTTTTTAATTACTCAATTCAATATCAGCTTCCATGGCATTGTTATTTTCCCTACAAAAAACAAATACTATTTTATGGACTTTTATAAAACCGTAACATTAAGTTGTATTTGCCAGAACATTTCCAGATTACTGGAACTATTGCTACTAAAGGGGGACTATAGACACCGAAAGGTATCAATAGTTCGGTAACAACAACCGAACTACTGACACAGATGGATTTTTAGTAATTTTAAAATTGAAATGTATAGTTTTTAATCAAATGTGCGTAATCAGAAGCCAGATTGTAGAGTACATTATGGCAGATGTAAAGTTACCGGGTATCTACGCGTCTTCGTTCATCTGCTTGAACAGGTATGTCTCGTCGAAGATGTACTTCTTGAGGGTCTCCTTTGGAAGGTCGTCCAGCTCCATCGCGAATCGGAACGGCTCCTCGGCCACCGGCTGTGAAAAACAATATTTTTAATGGAAATTGTAAGATTACATACAAAAAGCGCAGCGTAGGAAGACCCCCACTTAATGGAAACACGACCTGATAAAGATTCTGGGAGCCGTTGAGTGCGGGCCGGACAAGACATCTATGAGGGGGGGCCTATGTTCAGCAGTGGACGCTCTATGGCTAATATGATGATAATGAATGATACAATGATTAGGTACAGAACGCTATACTAATTGCAGGCTTCAGGTGACCGTTGGGGTAGACATACTGGACGCAGAGACGAGAACGTTGCTCTAGACTTTCTCACTTCTTATTTAAGTGACAGAGTGCAAAGAATTGACGTGAATGGGAAGCGTTCTACGGGGTATCTGGTTAAAATGGGTGTACCACAGGGATCAATGCTGGGCCCATTTTTGTTTTTAGTATATATTAATGATCTTCCCCATCTTGTAAGGGACGATCATGAGGTTGTATTGTTTGCAGATGACATGTCACTTTTATTTAAATTAAAGCGACGATAAACCGATTTTGACGACGTAAACAATGCAATCTCTAAGGTCGTAAAATGGTTCAATGTAAACAATCTACTTCTAATTGAAAAGAAAACAAAGTGTATTAGATTTATACTACCTAATGTTACATAAGTTAAAGCAGATATAAAAATCTAAGACGAGGAGTTGGCTCTTGTGGACACCGCCGTATTCTTAGGTATAACCCTAGATAATAAGCTTCAATGGGGCCCTCACATTGATAAGTTGTCGAAGAGACTTAGTTCTGCGGCATACGCAGTCTAAAAAATCCGTCTTTTCACAGACGTAGACACAGCTAGACTAGTTTACTTCAGCTACTTCCACAGTATTATGTCATTACGGTACACTGATGTGGGGGAGTGCTGCAGATATAAACACCGTTTTTGTGCTGCAGAAGGGGGCTGTTCGTGCAATTTATAATATGGGCCCCAGAGAATCATTACGCAATAAGTTTAAAGAAATAAATATTATGACATTCCCTTGTCAATACATCTATGAAAAAAACAACCAGCCTTGTTTCTTGCCTTTCTTTCCTGGCTTAGTCGCAAAGGAACAGGCAGTAAAATTGACGTTTCAAAGTGATCCTTGTGATTTTAATGAATTAAAGACTGACTTTGAGATATCATGACAAATGTCTCCGTCACCGGTGGTGTACTATGCGCCGGGATCCCGAGAGCTAGACTGAAGCTATGTTTGGTTGGACACAACTATCCGACGACGTGACGTCACCACCCGACCGAATCAGTAAAAATAATACAATGGTCGGCCCGAACAGCCTACACCCAATGCAATATGGTTGTACGTGACGTCATCGGCCCAAACATGTCAACCAAATTGGGTTGTCTATCGATGCTTTAAGAGTTTAAGACTACGACCACGCGACACTACGCCTCCGCGGGAGAGACCATATCGCCGTCTTTTATCTCTTATTTTAGTCATCTGTCTCGGTTAATTAGGTACCTATTTTTGACCAAGGGGACTGATGAACTGATGATTTCACAGGTATTTCCTAGGAGATCATGCTAGGGGATCCTAGTAGCGGAACCCCGGTCTCGGAGCCAACTGCTGCTGCCTTAAATAGTTACTAATTGTATTCACGAAGACTCAACCCATCAATCTTAATCGCCCGCTAAAACCAACTGAGCTAGTAAAAAAGTTAGAAAACGCGATAAATTTTAACTACATCATTCTGTCATTAGGATTGTGTTGGCCTCACTCAAACAGTACTCTGACACCACAACATCTAAACCAACAAATATTTATATAACACGCAAATTTCGCAACGAGTATCGAATTCGCACCTTTTCATCCGACTCATCGTATTCTAATTAAATTAGAAGCCTCTCAGTCCAAAATCCAAAATAATCAATCATTTTATTAGGAACAAGTAAAAGTATTTTTGAAATCTAATATTGAAGTGAATTGTGAGTGATCCACTGCTAATGAATGAATAATAAAGTTTTGATGCTGGATTCAAATTACTCGCTTTTATTATATTCTTTATTTAACCTGTGCTTAAGTAACTGAGGGCCGTTAGGACAAAAAAGGTTCAGAGAGCACGCACTGGAAAGCGTAACTTAGGATGGCCCCGTACTAGATGGAAATACGATCTAATAAAGGTTGCTGGGAGTCGTTGGGTGTAAGTTGTACTATTCGGACGCTCTCGTTTCTCGTTCTCGTTTTTTTAAGGTGATCATCGCACTTGATATCCTTTTTGAATGCTTCTGTCACTTTGTCATCCTTTTTGCATGCTTCCACACCACTGAAATATTCTTTTTGAATAGGTTTGCAACTTCAATATCCTGTTTGATTGTTTTGTCCACTTTGATTTCCTATTTCTTCTTTGATTGCTTCTTTATCTTCGATATCCTCTATGATTGCTTCTTTCACTTCAATATACTCTTTGATTGCTTTTTCACTTCGATATCCTCATAGATTGCTTTTTCACTTGGATATCCTCTTTGGTTGCTTCTTTAACATCGATATACTCTTGGATTGCTTCGGCCACTTCAATATCCTCTTTGATAACTTCTTCCTCTTCGATTGCTGCTTCCACTTCGATATCCTGTATGATTGCTCCTTCCACTTCTATATCTCGCTCTGAAAATCTATGAGGGAGGCCTATGTCCTACAGTGGAGCATGATATGATGATGATGAGGTAAGCGATTTTATTTTTTACAGTAAAATATTTTCTACTTAAGAATTTTACAGTATAAATTACAGTCTAATAGTTCTTTGTAACTATAATTTATGAGACCAGAATTAAAAGTAAACCTATGTTAATATTTCCATTAAAATGTAAAAGTCTTTTCTTTGCTACTTAGTTGCTATTTCTACACTTTTTTATACCAGGAGCGAGTACTAGATGGAAAAATTAATGCAAATTGTCTGGCACTTTATTCATGAATTTAATTTGGCCGGACAAATTATGTTTATCTGAAAATAACCGTATAATCAGCTGCATGAATAAAACATGGCGTGGATTCACGTGTTGTATTACAACATGAATAAAAGTATGACGTCATCCATTATAATAAGTAACTACATTCGATTTGCAAAAACGGCCACTTAGAATATTTGTTAACGGATTCCTGTATCGAAAATGTTAATAAAACATGGTAGTGTTTTAAAAAGATCTATCTAACGGTGGCGTGCACGCGAATGGTGTACGCGAACAAAAACTAATTACCCCAAGATACATCAAAGAGGGTAATCTAAAAAAAAACGAGTGTGCTTCCACACGACTGAAGTAAAACACTTCTTTTTCAAAATATTAATGTATAAAATTGTTCAAGAACGAAATGAAATTAAGAAAAAAATAATCAAACTAACTACTGACTGAGATATATTTCATGCACTGGCTATGAGAGGAAGAGAAAAGTGCGCACGCACCCCTCTCTCTTGCTCCTACAGTAATATACGAAACGTAACTCTCTCTCTTTCTATCTTCACTTAATATCAATATCTCCCTCTCAACTTCCGTTCGCACTTTTCGTAACACATTCGCCAGCTTACTCCCCAAGTCGAGCGTGCGTAAAGATGTTTTACTTCAAAAAATCATGTATATCATGGCTACGGCTACGGTAACCGCTTACCATCAGATGGACCGTATGCTTGTTTGCTACCTTAGTAGTATAAAAATATATTTCAGTTTTACATTACTTATATAATCTACCAGTAAAATGACTGTAACTACAGGCAGACAGACAGACTTACATGGCGAAATAATAAGGGTTCCTAGCTTTTGAATTATGAATGCTGTTCCTGGCCATAAAAGTCGGTGGCACTCCAATGTAGCTTTAGTTCCATAGCGTGAATGCAAATGCTAGCCATCTATATTTCACAGTGCAATAAGGCAAATGGGTTTGGTGTTTTCCCGCTCGCATCCATAGGGTTTATTTCCCTTTTGCGTGTTAATATCACTTTCGACAGACTAGCTGACTTGCCCCAGCTTCGCATTGATTTTTATCAAAATAAAATATAGCCCTCAAGCACTCAAGGAAAATCAAATCAAATAAAATAATAAAATTAATATGTTTATCTGGTACCAAAAATGCATAGCCATTAAAAACAAAAATAAACGTTGACAGCTGCAATAAGATAAAAAAAACTGTGTAGCATGTAGATTCCTATAAGCGAAAGAATTATCAGAATCGCATCATTAGTTCTTTAGATTACCCCCTACATAACAAATACTTTACATCTTCATAACAATAGTATAAACGTATCGATTTATTAGAAACGAACATCTTTTTGCGACAGTTTATGATAACAACAGTTAGGTTAATGTATAGTGTTGCTCGTAATTAAAGTTTGAGCCTCAAGTTAGCTCACAACATCACCATATCAGCCACAGGACTACCATACAACGATAGAACGTAGGGCTTTTATTTCATTTCATGTATGTGTTCATAAAACAATTAACCAATTGTATTTGAAACTATACATTAAATAATTAAAATAATCATAAACATTACATACAAAAATAATCAATAAAACTAACACAATTCAAAATACAAGCCATAACGAAAAACAACTCTTAGATTAAAAAGTCAGAGATATTAAAAAAAATGTCATTAATTAATAGAATAATTAAATCATTTTGAATCGCATTGTGACTTAAAGTCATCCACTGAATGAAACACCCTTCCAGCAAAAAGTTTTTTAGCCCAGTCTTAAATATAATTGGACTATTAATAAATTTCATGTCAATGGGGAGAGAGTTGTATAATTTAACTGCTTGATATCGACAGCCATGCATCGCTACATTTAATTTTGAACACAGTGGAGCATCAAGATCTTTCCTTCTTTAGGCTTATAGGTGAGCAATATATGGCGGAGACTAAGACCCAAAGTTTCGAACACAGCCGTAAAGTTGCAAGCCTATCGATCTTTTACAGAACACATTTCGGGGAATGTGCCCAGGAACTTTACGATCTGATTCCGCCATCTCTTTTCCATCAAAGGACAAGCAGGCGCACTGTTCAGTACCATCCGTGCCTAGTTGATATACCACCCATACGTACACACCGTTTTGGTTATACGTTCTTGATGTTCACAGCTAAGGTATGTATGGAACACTTTACCGTGTTTTTCATAAAGAATACAATCCGGGCCTCTTTAAGGTAAGCGTGAATAGGTTTCTTCTAGATCTTCGTGCTTCATCTTAGACTACATCATCGCTTACCATCAGGTGAGATTGTAGTCAAACTAAATAAATATAAATAAATATTGCTGGACATTTCACACAGCGCTATCTAGCCCCAAACTAAGCAGAGCTTGTACAATGGGAACCAAATAACTGATAGAATACTTATATACTTTCTTTTTTTTTGTAAATACATACTTATAATATATAAAGAAACAACCAGACCCGGAACAAATATCTGTAGATCATACAAACATTTGTTCCGCGGCGGGAATCGAACCCGCTACCTCCTGCGTCTCAGCCGGCTATTCGCCCACTACGCCACGGAGGTCGTCTAAGATCTATATAGTTTAAAAAAATAAAACACATAACATAGACCTCCTCCATAGTTTTCCAGAGCGACCGATCTAAGCGGTGTTGCTCACAATTAAAGATAAAAAGCGTTTTCAGCCCTCATAGCCATATCAATACGTCCACTGAATTTTGACCTGCCCCTTAGATATATCCAGAGTGACCGATGTAGAATTACGGCCATAAACACCAAAAACAGACTTGTAGCTTAGACGCAATGATTTACTTGATAAAATTGCGATAATTAAGTACATAATTAAGTAAACTTTGCAGCTTTTCACTAATCTATTAAAAATATCTACATAGAGACCGTGTAGAAAAGATATTGTCTACGTCGAACAGTGATTCAATTTATCTGTATGTAAATGAACAGTTTCCAGCAATTAAATGACATCGTCGTTCTGTATCCAGCTTATCGCTGAGTGTTTAAATCAGGGCGCTGTGAGTTCCGATATTTTGTTATATAACATGATAATCGATGAACAGACATGTATCACAGACATGTAGCATTAATTAAATGAAAGCGATATATTTCCTTGAATACATTGGTTCTTAGGCTAGTTTATTGGGAACTAGCTAATGCCAGCGGCTTCGCGGTTGTTTGTCAATAAAAAAAACGAGTGTGCTTTACATAACACGACTGAAGTAAAACTTCTTTTTCAAAATATTAATTTATAAAATTGTTTAAGAACGAAATGAAATTACGAAAAACAAGCAAAGTAACTACTGACTGAGATACTTACTGAGATATTTCATGCACTGGCTATGAGAGGAAGAGAGAAAGAAAATGTGCGCGCGCACCTCTCTCTCTTGCTCCTGCAGTAATAATATACGAGACGTAACTCTCTCTCTTTCTATCTTCACTAACTTATATCTCTCTCTCAACTTCCGTTCGCACTTTTCGTAACGCATTCACCAGCTTACTACCTAAGTCAAACGTGCGTAAAGAAGTTTTACTTTAAAAACATTGCTCTCCTGCGCAGCCGGGTAAAAATTAGCCGGTTATAATCTATATATACGTTATAGTCAAACATCGAAGCTCCGGAGCGGAGTCTTAGTAATAGGGTCCCGTTTTACCCTTTGGGTACGGAACCCTAAAAAGCGCGTGGAGCAAGCCCACGAAGGCGATCGGAGCGAAAGGGGGAGGTGGCGAGCGAAGTGAGCCACTGTCCTCCGTAGTGAGGAGTGAAGATTGAGTGGTTGAAGCGACACTCAGGGGCAGTCACGCCAGAGTTCCGGCGAGAGCCCATCATAGGGGCCACTGAATAGGTAAGGTTCAAAAACCAACTAACATTTACTATTTTAGGTCTGACTGGTCAAACCCCGATTTCATCAAATGGAGTTTCGGCGTTTGATTGTCCAAATTAGTCTCTCCAAGGATTAGATAAAAAACCGTTATTAAAAGGTAGAAAAATGCTATTGGTTTGAAATTTCACTAAGCCTTTAAGTCAGACCTGAGGTTTGACTAGCCAAACCTAGGAGCGCCGTAGCTTCAATGTTTGACTAAAGCATATATAACAAATTTCATCGAAATCGGTCCAGCCGTTTAGTCGTGAAAACGTAACAAACAGATAGAGAGTCAGAGTTACTTTCGAATTCATAATATTAGTATTGTTACGAGCTGAGGGTTCGGAATAAAATAATTAAAATGAATCTAACTAAAATAACACTTTTATTCAACACTGAGATGATAAATACACGAAATTAATCACACGTAATCACAACACACTAATTCACAACACTATCGCACAATAAACCACTACAAGTCACCGAAATGTTCGCACGTATAGCCAAATCCAGACTGGCTCCTTCGGGCCCCTTCGCGCCCTATTTATACCACACAGTTACTAGAAACTTATTAGAACGTTCTAGAATACTCCGACAGCAACTACAAAGGCATTCCACGTGACTACTATTTATTATTCTGTACAAGTGTAGATAAAAACGATAGTAGGTAACTACTACACCTAGTATTACCTATTCTGTGACACCGTAGGTACATATAAATAACTTCGAGATACCGACTATTACTTATTCTGTAACAGCCTCGGCGTAACAGTATGTACACTGTACTCGATCAATTTGTCGTATAAATGTTTACGCATCCTCGTATCGAAGGGAAGTTTGCGGATTCAAATTCCGTATATTCCCAAATTTCTGGGATGATTAAACGAATGATATTGCGACTCAAGTGCACCACGTCGCAAAATAGTACCTACTAAAGTGTCAAGTGGTCTGACTTCTGGTGGTTAAACTGGGCTTGGTCTATATTTGTTAAGCTGCGGCCGCGGCCTTTTAGGCAACTGTAACTTGTAAAACGGATAAATTGAAGCGAGTCCATCCACATGAACTTCTATAGTTCTGCTAAGAGCGCTCGCTTTGAAACTTATTCTTTAAGGACGCCTAGAACCAGCGGCTAACCTTGCAAGGTTGCAGTCCTGCTAAACGCGGTATTAGTGTGCGCTATCCACACACAAATTATAATTTTGAAAGTAACTCTATCTCTCTGTTACGTTTTTACGACTTAACGACACAACTGATATCGATGGGTGTATAGATAAAAGCCTGGATTGAGACATAAGCTATTTTTAGGGTTCCGTACCCAAAGGGTAAAACGGCACCCTATTGCTGAGGCTCCGCTGTCTGTCTGTCACCAGGCTGTATCTCATGAACCGTGATAGTTAGATAGCTGAATTTTCACAGATGATGTATTTCTGTTGCCGCTATAACAACAAATACTAAAAACAGAATAAAATAAATATTTAAGGGGGGCTCCGATACAAACAACGTCATTTTTGCTCGATATTGATAACGGCAACAGGTAGACTCTTGAAATTTCACAGAATATTTAGTTGTATATTCACATTAGAAATGAATAATTAAATTAAAACAAAACAAATATTTAAGGGGGGCTCCCATACAACAAACGTGATTTTTTTGCTCGTTTTTATAGATAATTGTACGGAACCCTTCGTGCGCGAGTCCGACTCGCACTCGCCGCCGGTTTTAATATTGATGTGGCGTGTTTTACGCGTGCGAAGTTGCAAGCAGAAGCTGGTGCATAATAAAAACTCAATTACCTGCGCTAGCGGAAAATTTGCCGTTTTAATCCTGTTTTAAATTCAGATGGGATTTCCTGTGAGCTATTTTGAATGCTTAACCATGTCTGCAGTAAATGTTCGTCCACAAAATTAATTAGGACTTGAGAAATGAGCGGGACTTTTTACGGCGCCAAGTTTGTCTTAATGAAGAGAATATTCTCCGACCATTACCCGGCTTCAGCATCAGTCCAAGTAATATAGTAAATGTTGAATAATTAAACATGATGAGTTGTTCAATATATTTTTCAATTGTCATAATTATTAAGAAGTTGAGCGTTCGAAGCGGTTGAAGGTTGCGGTGGAACAGGACACGCGGCACGTAAGATACTTCAGCTAAGATACAAAATGTAACATTACCTCATCGTTGGGGTCGTAGTACTGTTCGAGGTAGGGATGGGCCAGCGCCTCCTCGACGGTGATGCGCTTGTGAGGGTTGAAGGTGAGCATGCGGTGCAGCAAGTCCAGGGCGCGCGCGTCGGCGCCAGGGAACAGATCCAGCCAGGGCACGCGCGGCTTATACGGCAGGGATTCCAGGTAGCCGCGAGCCTGGTGGAACATAACTTTTGAGTGATCTAAAAGAAACACGAGGGAAACAGAGACAAGGTACACCAAAAAGGAGATGGAGAGACAGTTTACACAACGTTCGGAATGGAAAAGAGAAACGTATGGGTTGATTTAGTGCACACCGTGAAGGCGAGCTAGGTAATTTAGATGAAAATAGACTTAGGAAAAAATGAGTTAGATAATTAGTTAAGTTATTTTATGTTTAATAAGCAATATAAATACAGGCTTATTTTTATTTAGTTTATTTTTAGGAAATAAGACGAAAAGGGGCTGAAAATGGTGAGGTTCAGGAAAAACCTAAGGCATCAAAAAAGTGTATGCGGAAAAGGGTTGAGAGTTGCAAGAGCCTTAAACCATACTAATACAAAAATAGACATAACATTATAATCAAGTAAGTATTTTTTTCAAATAATTACAGGCTCGCGTTTACGATCTCGCCTGTTGGTAAGCGATGATGCAGTCTACGATGGAACACGCTTACCTGGAAGAAACTCACTCGCAAGCTCGCAACTTGAAGATAGGTAAGTTTCTAGCGTCACTGTGTTCAATGCGTTCCTCAAAATGCTTTATTCAAATAGGTACCAATACCAATAGAGAGAGAATAAATAATAAATAAAATATTGCTGGACATTTCACACAGCGCTTTCTAGCCCCAAACTAAGCAGAGCTTGTACTATGGGAACCAGATAACTGATAGAATACTTATATATATATTTATTTAAATACATACTTATAATATATAGAAAAAAAACCAGACCCGGAACAAATATCTGTAAATCATGCAAACATTTGTTCCGCCACGGGCATCGAACCCACTACCTCCTGCGACTCAGCCGGCTGTACGCCCACTGCGCCACGGAGGTCGTCAAAAGGAGGTCGTCAAGAATGAAAATAAAAATAATTTAATATACCTAAGCTTATAAACAAAGTTTTGAAATCGGTCTGAAGCCGATCACAACTGTGTATCGGTCTGGAATCTGTTTGCATGAATGATACACCATTTGATCATGTGGACCGTCGGACTAATAGAACGGAATAATATAGTACCTATGCTATTAGCACAGACTGTGCTTAAACATTGAGATTGAGTTGATGTTTGGATATTATGTTGATTTTATATGAATGTGTTTTTATCATAAGTATTTAGATGAAAAGTTTTAAAGCAAAAAAATAAACTTAACTTAGAATGGCGAACGTCTAAAAACCCAGAAAAATCACCAACTCTTGATACAATATTTTTATACGATTATTGAGACTAAAATAGGAAGTCACAGAAAATATTTTATCATTGTGTATTAAATACCGCGTAGTTTTACGTTATCGCATCGATTATATGCAAACTTACCTACAAATTAAAAAAAAAATCTTAATCAATTAGTTACAACGACACGTGCAGGATCATAACAGGCTGCCTAAAACCAACCCCGCTCAAAATGCTCTACCCATTAGCAGGCATTGCACCACCAAGCGTTCGCCGTGGGTTGCTTGCAGTGTTGAAAAAATTAAGCAGGAAACTGACGACCGGCACCCACTGTATGGCCATCAGCCACCATCGGCCCGACTGAAAAGCCGTAAGAGCTTCCTCCGATCCACCAATCCCACGGACAAAAGCCCGGCAGTAGCGAGACTTGAATTATGGTCCTCCCATCACACTGCCCCTCCTGATTACATTCCACCAGCGGAGCATCTTCCTTCTACAAGCTGCACTGGCCAATTTGGAAGTCCCTAAACAGGTTGCGCACTCAATTTGGCCGCTGCCGAGACAATTTAGGCAAGTGGAGCTACATCAACCCATTCCGGAGCCAATGCCACTGTGGGGCCACCACACAAACAATGGCCCACCTGCTCTCATGTCCTCTATGCCTAACCACCAGCACACGGAATGACTTGTACCAGGCAACAGGGAGGAGTGTGGAAGTTGCTCTCTATTGGGCTAATCACATTTAAAAGTCAAATAGCCATTGGACACGAAAGAAGAAGAAGAATTAGGTACATCGTCCAATGTACATTGTCTATAATGATAATTACGAATGGTTTTTTTATATAACTTTGGCCCGGTTTTGACAATCTCGTTTATAGATGTTCGCCCATTTGGACGGAAATAACATTTTTCTCTGTACCTACACTATGTTTGAGTTACGTCTTTGTATGTGATATGATAAGGATTTATTTACATCACCATATAAATTTTATATTAATAATACCCAGATATTTTCTAACAGCGTATAATTTTGCATAACAAATGTACCATACTCAAAAGTTTCAGGAATCTTTTATGAGATGAAATATAGGCACTGTCCTAAATAAACAGAACGTCGAAAACATCTAACGCGAACCAATTTACATTATCAGCAGAGCATTGTAAATTTAAATATACCTACCAGACGATGGCAGATAAATTTATTTATAAAGTTTTCAACTCTGTGTGCAGAAATAAAGTCTTTTTCAGAGTGACCCTACACTATACTAGACGACCTCCGTGGCGGGGATTCGATTCCCGCCGCGGAACAAATGTTTGCATGATCTACAGATATTTGTTCCGGGTCTGGTTGTTTTTCTATATACCTAGTCAGGTCATAAGTATTGTCACACAGTAAAAACTTTTCTTTTAGAATGCTGGCCACAAAAAAGTTTATAGAATTCGAATTTCGAATTGTTCATGAAAATAAAAATGTATACTTTTTAGAATTTTACTCATTTTTAAATATGGAGTGAACGCTTAAAGAAGACCGTGTTGCAGTTATTGCGTTGCATCGTTGCGGTTACGCGCCAATTCAAATTTTTGACATACTGAAAAATTTGAATATAACCAAAAGATTCGTTTATCGTACCATCAAACGATACAATGAAGACTCTAGTGTAGATGACAGGTCAAGAAGTGGTCGCCCTCGGTCTGTTAGGACTCCAGCAGTGATAAAAGCTGTGAAGGCGCGAATTCAAAGAAATCCCAAACGTAAGCAGAAACTGTTGGCCCTTCAGATGGGGTTAAGCAGAACCACGGTGAAATGGGTGTTAAATGAAGACTTAGGGCTTCGGGCATATCGAAGAAAAACAGGACATCGTTTGAATGCTCGTCTAATGGACCTGAGACTGAAGAGATACCGCGCTTTGTTGAAGCGGTACGCGGGAAAAAAATATCGGGAAATTCTTTTTTCGAATGAAAAATTTTTTACCGTAGAAGAGAGCTACAACAAACAAAATGATAAGGTGTACGCACACAGTAGTGAAGAAGCGAGCAACCGTATTCCGCGTGTCCAACGAGGTCATTTTCCATCCTCGCTCATGGTATGGTTGGGAGTTTCTTATTGGGGCTTAACAGAGGTAAATTTTTGTGAGAAAGGTGTAAAAACGAATGCAGTTGTGTATCAAAATACAGTCCTGACGAACCTTGTGGAACCTGTTTCTCATACCATGTTCAATAACAGGCACTGGGTATTCCAACAAGATTCGCCGCCAGCTCATAGAGCGAAGACCACACAAGACTGGCTGGCGGAGCGTGAAATTGACTTCATCCGGCACGAAGACTGGCCCTCCTCCAGTCCAGATTTGAATCCGTTAGATTACAAGATATGGCAACACTTGGAGGAAAAGGCGTGCTCAAAGCCTCATCCCAATTCGGAGTCACTCAAGACATCCTTGATTAAGGCAGCCGCCGATATTGACATGCACCTCGTTCGTGCTGCGATAGACGACTGGCCACGCAGATTGAAGGCCTGTATTCAAAATCACGGAGGTCATTTTGAATAAACTATAGTGTCATAAGAATCTATGTTTTGTTAAGTTCATTTTGGAATATAAATGGTTACATAATGAATAAACTTGTTTCAATTATTTTATATTAAACATGTGACAGAATTTATGACCTGACTAGGTATATTTAGTTTAAATTGCAGCACATTATACTTAGGTATACCTTGTATAAAATTTCCGAATGAAACGTCACGGACTGCGGCCCTTCGGGGGATTTATTCCCTACATATATGTATGTATTTACAAAAAAATGTATATAAGTATTCTATCAGTTATCTGGTTCCTATAGTACAAGCGCTGCTCAGTTTGGGGCTAGATAGCACTGTGTGAAATATCCAGCAATATTTATTTATTATGCAGGTGACAGAGCGAACTGACGATATGAATAAGATCTAATCTAGAACCTGGTGGATGAGATCCTACTGCTAGGGAAAGATCCTATTCCACTCTTCGTGAAGAATTGTCCTTATAATAGAATAAAATATTAATAGAACTCTGATGGTACGAGTACGAGATAATGCAATCTGCAATGGACGCTTGCCTAGAATAAACCTGTTCTCTGGCGACTTGAATACCTCCAGTTTGTAACTATTGGCAAACACAGACTTAGGACACAGACAATCTGTAAATCGGCACTTAAAAGTAAGAATTGTTATGTAATGACCATTAAAATATCCAAGGGACATAAGAGAATTACATAATTAACAATTCAATACAAAGCGGTACGGGTGGCTAGTTGACAAATGTGTCTATACGATTAATGATTTCTTTGACATGAAATTCTGACATAAGTACTGATTTTAATTTATTAATTTCATGTTCTCTATAACTTTTTTTATTGATTATTTTATGGTCTTCACGATACTTGATATAATATTATTGATTGATTTTTATTGATATGAAGAATTATTATGTATTACTAAATAAATGTTATGTAAATGTAATTTGCACGCTGTTAATCGGTGAAGTATGTGAAACCTACTTATATAGCTGTAACAACTTTTTCGTACCACTTGCTCAAAAAAGTGACATTCTATGCCACAAAAAGCGAACATAACAATAGTCATTTTTAATCTGTTAAAAACAGGGAAAGAAAATTGTACTGAATTTCATTCATCCTCTAGGGGGAGAATGTGATTTAAATTTGGAATACTTACCGAAATTTATACTGAACTACATCTGTGTTTACACCATTGAGTTTGTATATAAAGCATTATACATCTTTTTAAAAAAGGAATACGCATTTATTATGCAGTTATGATTATTAAATAAAATTACGAAAACCGACGAGGCCGTATGAGCTTGATGCCTTTGCTTTTCCGACAAAAAAATATTAGCCTAGGAATTTGCCGCGTTTTTGTTTTCTTCAAATAATATAATACGTTAAGTTTATTTTAATTTATTTTTATAAATAAGTCAATGTTATTATATTATGTCATATTATTATTGTGTTAATTTTTTCGCAAATGATACGAAAAGTAGAGTATTTTCCTCGGTGATAAAGCTGTCTTAGTCTTGGGTGAACTTAAATCCCTCGCTACACTCAGGACTCGTCTTAAATCCCTCGCTACGCTCGGAAGTAAACCTCGAGTCCTTCGTTACGCTCGCGATTTAAATCGTCACCCGCGACAGAAGACACTGCTTTATCCCCTTGGTTAATAATCTACTAATACACAATGCTTCTGGCAAATAAATAAATTTCATTTCATTTCATTAGTAAAGGCGTTCCACGCTTTAACTGTCCTAAAATAGTTGCGTAGGCTTTTTTAATTTAATGCATGTGCAAAACTCTCCTCACGGTTATTATAGTCAAGTATCCAAGAAAACGAGCTATGGAGAGGGCTATGCTCGGGGTTTCTCTACGGGATCGAATCAGAAATGAGGAGATACGTAGGAGAACTCAAGTCACCGACATAGCCCGACGGATTAGCACGTTGAAGTGGCAATGGGCAGGCCATATAGCGCGCAGAACAGATGGCCGATGGGGCCGGAAGATTCTCGAATGGAGGTCACGGACCGGCAAGCGCAGCGTAGGACGTCCACCTACAAGATGGGCAGACGACTTGGTAAGAACCGCAGGTCGGCGTTGGATGCAGGCCGCTTCCAACCGCAGTTCCTGGAGATCAATGAGAGAGGCCTTTGTCCAGCAGTGGACGTCCTACGGCTATGATGATGATGATCCAAGAAAAAACAGATACGAAAATACTTACAATATTTAATAGACTCTTCTATAATTAATATATGTGCCAGAATCACGCCAAGCCCTTTTCAGGGCCGCCCTACTGTATGACGAACATAAGAACACTAAATTGTCGCCCTTCTACTAAGACTTTACTATTATATAGCACATTGGCCAGGAGCATTCTGGAATACTGCCCTCAAGTATGTTCTCCATTCTATGAAGTGCACAAGTGTAGAACAGAAAGATTCCAAAATAAATGTTTGCTCAACCTCTCATATAGCACCGGCAAATGTCGTATGCTGAGGTCCTACTCGTATGTAGAACGACTAGAACATTTCCATATCTTAACAATAGGCGAAAATACCACGATCTATTGTTTCTATATAAACTTATGAATGACTTTATTGACTGCCCTGAACTTGTCGCCAGAGTCAGAATTTCTGCTCCAGGTCGCTTGTGTATTCCTCGCTTGTGTAATTATAAACTGTTTTTATAGAACCTTTGCATAAAACTAATTTGAATTTGAATTCTCCTCTTACGCGTATGTTTAGAGCGTATAATTATCTTCCAAAATCTCTAGATATCGACATACTCAATGACAATCTAAGCAATTATAAGAAAAAAAAACCGGCCAACTGCGAGTCGGACTCGCGCACGAAGGGTTCCGTACCATTATCTATAAAAACGGCAAAAAAAATGTGTGTTGTATGGGAGCCCCCCTTAAATATTTGTTTTATTTTAATTTAATTATTTATATTTAAAGTGAATATATATCTAAATATTCCGTGAATATTTCAAACGTCTACCTGTTGCCGTTAACAATATCGAGCTAAAACGAGCAATAAAATCACGTTTGTTGTATGGGAGCCCCCCTCTTAAATATATATTTTATTCTGTTTTTAGTATTTGTTGTTATAGCGGCAACAGAAATACATCATCTGTGAAAATTTCAACTGTCTAACTATTACGGTTCGTGAGATACAGCCTGGTGACAGACGGACAGACAGGGGAGCCTTAGTAATAGGGTGCCGTTTTACCCTTTGGGTACGGAACCCTTAAAACTTAAACAATATTACTCTGTATCTCAGTAGGCAAGTTGAATTTACATTACTGAGGGAGGTATGTTGATAAAATAAAATATTATGTAGTATATTATGAAATAAAGTCTATTATGAATGATAAAATGTGCATAATGTAGGTATTATAATTTTTACTGTTTTAAGATTAATTGTTTGTTTCGTCTTTATATAGTAAACAATTAAGCTGATTGTGAATGACCCGTGATTGTTATTTATCAAAAATTAATTAATTGTCATATGTGTGTGTTTTTATCTATATTTTTTTTATTTTCGTGAATACTCTTTTTTATAGTGTGACCATTAGTGCTGTGCACTCCCTGAGGTATGCGCGCGGCGAGACGGGGGGGAGAATCGGCTGCTGCGCTCTGTCAGTACGCCGTCAACGCTCGTGGCGGCAGGTAGTGTTATTTGTATCGGACTGTCTATGTCATGTGCGTCTGACATAGACAGTCCGATACAAATAACACTACCTGCCGCCACGAGCGTTGACGGCGTACTGACAGAGCGCAGCAGCCGATTCTCCCCCCCGTCTCGCCGCGCGGACTGTCTATGTCATGTGCGTCTGACATAGACAGTCCGATACAAATAACACTACCTGCCGCCACGAGCGTTGACGGCGTACTGACAGAGCGCAGCAGCCGATTCTCCCCCCCGTCTCGCCGCACGCATACCTCAGGGAGTGCACAGCACTAATGATCACACTATAGTCGATATATCTAAGTATTATTATTGTGTTCTTTTTTGTACCTGCATGTTTATACTGTTATACTGTTATGCAAAATTATTTATGCTGTTGATATTAAAAATATTAATATTAAACAATGAACATTATTTAAAAAAAGTTTTAAAATTATGTTCTATCCTTTAATAATTTCTGTGACTGTATTTATCTTAAAAATGTCTATTATTATTAATGTTATTTTTTTAGACTATTTTAATGAAATGAATTATGTTTATCTGCGTTAGCTTTGGTTGCCTTCACAAAGCGAGCACAGGGAGCGCGTCTATTGTACTTTATTTTAATGTAAGTCTGTGTATTACTCATTGAAAATCCTTAATAAATAAATTAAATTAAATTAAGAAAAGCTAATATATACCTTCTAAAATCACGAGTGAAAAAACACACAGTATTAGCTAGCACATAGAAACATAATATTGAATCAGGCACGAGCGCCTACTATTTGCTTAAAACATCACACACGCACGCATCAATAGTTTTTCATCATACATTTTCATCTGAAGAAATATCGAGCAAAAACTCCACTAAAAGTCTGAAAACGTTTTAATTTATGAGTATCGGTTTTATTGATATGACATTCGAGGCATATCGATGTTGACTGAGCACGCTGTTCGTAACTTTCAACAGTTTATTGAATCGTGATCTTTTTGCAAAGTTCACGTATTTTCAAGACATTTTATGTAGTCTGCTGGAATATTCTTCTTTTTGCGAGCACTAGATGGAAAAAATCAACTAACTTTTTGTTCGATAAGCAACAAAGTTTATAGGTTAGTTGCTTTTATCTAGTTAAGTATTTCTTCTTCAGTCAGTCTGTTCTGTTAGCGGTCGTTACCCTGAGACAAGGGTTAGTTCGTCTTTAGGTAAACTCTAAGGCTCGGACTATGTGACTTAAAGGACTTCATGACGATCTCCGTGGCGCAGTGGGCGAATAGCCGGCTGAGACGCAGGAGGTAGCGGGTTCGATTCCCGTCACGGAACAAATGTTTGCATGATCTACAAATATTTGTTTCGGGTCTGGATGTTTTTCTATATATTATAAGTATGTATTTACAAAAAAAAGTATATACCTAAGTATTCTATCAATTATCTGATTCCCATAGTACAAGCTTTCAGCGATAAGGCCGCCCATTGTACTATATTTAACATCAATTAGTTTTATTTTAGGTATTCCTGGTGTACAATAAAGAATTATTCTATTCTATTATATTCTACAAGCTCTGCTTAGTCTGGGGCTAGATAGCGCTGTGTTAATTTATCCAGAAATATTTATTTATGATTTATATTATATATAAGGCTTCCGGGCTTATCAGGGACCGTTTTTTAACGGCCCCTGACCAATCCGTCGCACAACCAAACGTTTAAACACACGATCCGAGGCCATCCGACTGCGATTTTAACCTGGAAGCAACCGGGACATGCTCCGGATTCGCAGGATCGGGGAGACCCGGATGCCATATACTCCGAGCCCTTAGTCAATATGCTGTTATTTCTTTAGCAGAAGTTATTGTTGCGCACACATTATTACTATAGAAAAATCTACTGATACAGTAATTTCAACCCACGACCTTGGGACTATTGTTCACATAAGGAGCGTGTAAATTTCTTGTGCCAATTAAATCTTATCAACTGTCATACAGCAATTACAACTTCATAAGAAGAGGTATGCGGTGTCACGCTTAATAGAAAAATAATAACACCCACGGCTCATTATACTGCGTGTTTTGTTAAGCACGATTGTATTGTTGTAAAAAAGGTTTTATCAAATCCAATACCATATAATTTTATTAATTTTCAAACAACCTTTATATCAACGAAACAGTCTGCACGAAATAGATTTAATTTTAATTTATTTATTAAGGATTTCCAATGAGTAATACACAGACTTACATTTAGATTAATTACAATAGATGCGCTCCCTGTGCTCACTCTGTGAAGGCAACCACAGCCAACAAATCATCTTGTTTCAGGCTCATTCATCGTGTAAGTAGGCACCAGTTAAACCGACTAAGCGCTAGAATTTAGTATTTATTTATTTCAATGCAACATACATTACAGGTTTCTTATAAGTAATCTAGAAGTATGTACCCTGTAAGGGCGTGGCAAGGTAAACAATTAGCATAAAAATTATCATAGGTAAAAACAATAACTTTATTAAATTAACTTACATTCAAAAAAATCGTTTTAACTATAATAGCATTTGTTAAGGTATCGTCGCTAACGCCGCCGATATACGTTAACAATTAAATTATTGATTACTGGATAAATATTCAAGCTACCGGCATTAAACCCACCTATAAAATCAGCTAATACTAACAATTCGGTTATGTGTTTGAAATTAATGTCGTACATAACTAACAAAACAGGTTGTATAGTCACGTTCCACACTAAGATTAATTGTCCGTCACCGGTATCAGGGACTACGAGTATCATAGTCACACAATACCTACCCGGAACATAATATATTGTCAAATAATGAAAAATATGAGTAGGTTGGATTATGGAACTCGCTATTTTTCAAGCCCAAAGTGGACAGGTTTTTTCTAAGCGTGCTACATCTTCGACCACATGTCGAATGACTACCTTACTTGATGGTAAGTGATGGTCACTTACCATCAAGTAAGGTAGTCATAAATAAATAAATATCGCTGGACATTTAACACTGCGCTATCTAGCCCCAAACTAAGCAGAGCTTGTACTATGGGAACCAGATAACTGATAGAATACTTATCATAGTCATTAGACTTTTCTATCCCAAAATCGAGTATTTTTTATTAGTAGAAGAGTATTGATAGAAGATTCCAAAATAAAAATAAAATAATTGCGAGCCCGCTACGAGGTCGTAAGTAACAATACCTTCTCATTGATGATGCACTCCAGATCCTCCTGGCTCGGCGAGCCCAAAACCCCCAGGATATGGTTCAGCTGGTCCAGGTAGTGCTTGCCGGGGAAGATCGGCCGGTTGGACAGCATCTCCGCCAGGATGCAGCCCACTGACCAGATGTCTATTGATTTGGTGTAGCCCTATGAAAAAAAAAAACGTCTTCAAAATCATTCTTCATTTATTTATCATGAGAACTTAGTTAACCAGTGGATATCGAAAGGGCGAGTAGCGAAGAAAGAGATAGAAATACCATCTGGATGCATTCAAATAAAATTGTCTAGATTTGGCAATATACCGCGAAAGATAAATAGATAATTCTTTATTGTTACATCAAATTACAATAACTTAATCTAGAAAATTTAGACTAATACATGGTGATACAATGGGCGGCCTTATCGCTCAAAGCGATCTCTTCCAGCCAAACTTTTCAACATTGGCAACTCAAAGATACCGAGAGAAAATGAATACTAACGCCCACGAGGGGACAACAACTAAAACAAACGAAAGAAGGAAGTAAGGACCAAGGTAGGTAGTAAACAGATTAAATTAAAATACCTAGAAAATTCGTATGAGATAGCGACCAACGCTAGTTAGGAGTTTATATGCCGACCCAAGACCTCCATTAAAGCATAACGGCTGAAACAACAAGTTGACGTAGGTACCTACCTCAGAACGGCATTGCTTAGATGTAAACACCACTAACCACCACTATTCAAACTAAGCGACTCTACATAGATAACTAAAATTTGATCTCTTGTTGGCACCAAAACTACATGTCAGGCAAAGTTCTCGACTACACTATGCTCCTGCTAATGCTACTCGCATTGCCGCCGATTAATGCCGTTGGTAGCTAAACACATCTCTCCTCGCGCGTAGTAATAACGCGATTATTCGCTCCATAGGTAGGTCTAGTACTAGCACCGAGAAATAATATACTTTCTACGGTAATAGGTTCCTACCTACTCGACTCACTTTCACGACTAGAATTAACACACCCAGATGTACCTTTCGTTTTTTCCCCGTTTTGTTTACTAAATAAATAAAAATTAAACTCTATACATAGATACCTACGAGACAAACTGTTGACAACCAATCTCAATTTTATAAAATGCGATAGAAAATTTGGTACCTAGTTAGGTCTGGTAATACGAAACCAAAATTATACAGGCCCTACATAACTTATATTTAACTTAAAATATAATTCTATAAATTTGTCCACTCATCCGTCGTAGCAAGTTCCAAATCCCAAAACGCATGTGCTTCCTCCCTGAGCGCTCGAAGCAGAATGCGAGCGCGTGGCGTGTGGTCAGGCTACTCGCTTTCATGTTGCCAGCCCTTTGACTCGTGCACAAACCGACAAAATGTGGAGCGGTAGGGCATGAGCATGAGCACTAACGTGGCCACTACGTCCCCGCACACTTTCCTCGCGCCAAGGCGAGTAATGTGGCTGCGGGGTTAGACGCAAAAGGCACTTTCGGTTACCTTCCAAAATTCTGCAAAAATAGGGTTCAGTCCCCGTGGACTCATGACACACTAAGTTATTGTAGAACGGTGTTCGGCACTCGTAAATACACAAAATAGCTGTCAGGGGCAAACAAAGATTTTGCAGACCATTTGCTAAGTGGCCCGCTGACATTGAGCGATCGTGAGTTCCCGTATGCGGTCAGAACAGAATAGACTGAGATAAATTGAGGTTATGCGTAGCATGGATAAAACGTCAGATATTAATCATTATAACATTATGTCAGGGTCCGGGAAGGTATTTTCGACTCGATTGTAGGAATTGGACAGGAGAAATGCAAAAGTAAATAACGAAATGGGCACGGTTTAATAGTTAAAAAGATCTAATACGAGATCTGTGATGACATATCCCAGAAATTTAGCAAGCTGAAGTGGCGTGGAGTTAGCTCGAATAACAGACGGCCACCGTTGGGACAGAAGGGGTCTCGACTGGAGACCATGTACTGGACAGCGCAGATAAGACGGTCCCAACTCAGAGACCTAATCAAAGTTGCTGGGGGGCATTGGGTGCAAGCAGCACAATATAGGTCGTTTTGGAACTATATGGGGAAGCCTATATTCGGCAGGGGCCCTTTGATGATAATACTCACGTGATATTATTATTGTCAGAGTTTGTATGTAACAAAACTCCTCATACTCAATAACAAAGATTTTCATTTTTCGAATTTATAATAACATCGTGCATTTTTGTGGTAAAACCAGACGCGTGTAAATTCTGGAAATACTCAAGAGACAAAACACACGTGTCTTGAAAAACAGAACAGCACATTCCTTTGTCGAAAATGTAATGACGTCCACTGTTTTTTTCATTTCCAGAACAAACAACCTCTTCTAATACAAACAGGTCGTTTCCTTTGGGTATTATATCTACCTTTAGAAAATTCAAAAGCTCTGTCTTTTCCCAATGGACCCGACCTAATAATACGATCACTTTAGTGTTTATTGTCTGTTTCTACAGAGCTCGCTATTGATGGGTATGGGTTGGATTAAAGCCTGAGTGAATACGCTTTCCAATTTTCTGGCGAGTGATCAAGAAAAGTTACCATTTCAAATTTAAAGTAAAACGTGTAGCGTTACAATAATTTTTCACTCGACGAGAAATGTCCCGGTAGCGTGTTCGCCATACTATTCCTGTATCAAGAGATAGGTATCGGGTTCCAATTATGAAATAACGTCTCTGGTCCGTATTTTTTGGAATAATTTTTGTAGGGGCACATAGATAGATAGATAGATCATTTCTTTATTGCACACCATTAATTACAAACATATAAAAGAAAATACACTTTTAAATCACAGGTACAATGGGTGGTCTTATCGCTAAAAGCTATCTCTTCCAGGCAACCTCCGGATGGACAGGATCTATAAGAACAAATAAGGAAGGCGGCGTAAGATATTATTAGAAACCCTAGAACAAGTCATCATCATCATTATCATCATAAATCAGGAATATGACGTCCACTGCTGAACATAGGCCTCCCCAGAGCAACCGGTCTTGCTCCCCTCTCCACTCTGCGGCTCTCAGACCTTTATTTAATAATCATTCCATTTAATGGTGTAGTGGGACACACTACATACATACAGAAAAGCTGACTCGTTTAACTTGTAACCGTAAGTAGATGCTCGCTACTGTCATCTTACTCCGTTCATTCGATTAAGAACTTGTAATGGATGTGGAAATTAGGAATGGAATTTCACAAGTAGCATGTGAAAAAATATATTAAGTTATTAATCATAACTCACACCAGCTACAAATCATTCCAATGTAATCACAGGTCATTCGGAATTCATCGGTTTCGTTCAATCTGCTAATAGCAGTACTTTCGTTTTTCATCGTAAATCATCGGTCGTACAGAGTCTGCTACGGCTAAAATCGCGTAGCTCAGTCGCGTAGAAGTGATAAATAGCAAGCGTGGCATCAAAATTTAAATTCATTGCCTGTGAAATGGCAGAATAAAAATTTAAATGTGGCAATCATTTCCATACCAGTGGAAAATTTACAGTTCATATAAACTGACGCCTACAAGTTTAATCGAGTAATAATAATAGTATAAATCTTTATTTCTGGCAACAATAGATAAGTACAAAATGATAAAACTCTACGGCCCATAAATACCTTAGTGACCAACATACATATTATAATACTTAAAACTATTTGCTGACACGTCAAGTCTGCGACGTGTGACGGACTTGCGCTGTGTCGTGTAGTAATGAAGAAACCCTTAGAAATTAAGATCTCTGAATTAGTAAGGTAAAGTATTATAATTAATATTGTTCGCTGGCTGTCAAGTGCCATAAAGCTCGATGTTATCAGACGAGACAGCAGAGATATCGCAGTAAGCCCCGGCCTTTGTCGCCAATATCATACCGAAAATCGCTCTCGCCGAATTCCAGCAATTCTAAATATTGTGAACAATATTACGAACGTTACTCAAATAATTTTATATTATGTACAAAGGGGATCCTATTTCATTTTAGGCGGATTGTGTTGGAATCGACATTACAATTTTCTGGAGAACTCATACCGACACTTTCATTGACTAATAAGCTATACTATATCCATGAAGATCTCCGTGACGCAGTGGGTTGCCGGCTGAGACGCAGGAAATTGCGGCTTCGATTCCCGCCGCGGAACGAATGTTTACTTACATGATCTACATATTGTTCCGGGTCGTGTTGTTCCTCTATCTATCTATACTAATATTATAAAGAGGCAAGATTTGTTTGTATTGAATAGGCTACTGGACCGATTTAAAAAATTATTTCACTGTTGGAAAGCTACACTATCTATCTTCGGGTGACATAGGCTACTTTTTACCCAACTGCGCAGAAGGAGGGTAATGTTTTTATTGAAAAACTACGCGTGCGAAGCTGCGGATTGGTCAGCTAGTATATTATAAGTATGTATTTCCAAAAAAACAAGTATATACTATAAACAAGTAAGAAACAAGACGACCTCTGTGGGTTCGATTCCTACCGCGGAACAAATGTTTGCATGATCTACAGATATTTGTTTCGGGTCTGGATGTTTTTCTATGTATTATAAGTAAGTATTTACAAAAAAAAGGATATAAGTATTCTATCAGTTATCTGGTTCCCATAATACAAGCTCTGCTTAGTTTGGGGCTAGATAGCGCTGTGTGAAATGTCCACCAATATTTATTTATTTATTTATATAAGTATTCTCGCCGTCGCCCGTGTTCGGGCACCCACTGCGTGACGATCGTTGCCTATCTGTCCGGGTGCATTCGTCTTACTTTATGGCCCGCCCAATCCCATTTTAGCCTAACAGCCTTATTTCCTGCATCAGCAATGCCGGTCTTTAAACGCAGCGTGGCGTTACGGATTCTGTCAATCCTCTTTACTCCTAGCACGCTGCGCTCCATTGCTCTTTGGCAAACCTTGAGTTTGGATTTTTTAGCCTCGGTTAAAGACCACGTTTGGGAACCATAGGCCTAGTAAACGCTGGCGTGACGATCTCGATGCCTTCGAGACAGATTGGTGGGATTAGGCACGCGAGCGAAAGTCCTGGAAGACAGTGGGGGAGACCTTTGCCCAGCAGTGGGATGACGTAGGTTGAAAAAAAAATAAGTATTTTATCAGTTATCCGGTTCCCATAGCACAGGCTTTGTTTAGTTTGGGGCTAGGTGGCACTGTGTGAAATGTACGGCATTATTTATTTATTTATGCATACAATTCCATACTATTATTATAAATTGGAAAGCTACTCTGTTTCTCTGTCTATTTGTTACGTTTTCACCATTAAACGGCTGGACAAATTTCGATGAAATTTGGTACATAGACAGATTATGACCGGATTGAGACATGGGGTACTTTATACCCCACTGCGCAGATGGAGGGTAATGTTTTGTATTGATAAACCACGCGTGCGAAGCCGCGGGCGTAAGCTTCTTTTTTTATTGATCGAGCGAAGCGAGATCTCCAAATCTACTTGGGTAAATCGGCGCTGTATGTATGTAGGTATGTTTGTTTGTCCGAGCATAATTTTCGAAGCGTTTATCCGATCATCGTGAAATTTGTTATATAGATAGGTAGTGATGGCACAATTTTGGTGTGATTAAACGAGCTAAAAATGTTGGGGGTTGTTGAGATATTGTGGTTCAAGAGGGGTAAAAAAAAACAAAATGACACTATTAGTATTCATTAGTACATTTGAACCCCGTTTTTATTTTTAGTTCAAACTTTGTAGTTTTGAAGCTATTAGCCATAATAAAAACTGACTTTGACAAAATTCACAGGGTACACCAGTGACCCTACAGTGCTGAAATCTGTTATGCGTGTAGCTTTAGTGACACAAATATAAGGAAAAGTCTGAAATCCAGAATAACTGCAAGTTTTACCCTAAAAAGAGTAACCAATTACATGAACTCCCGTCACGTGTAATTTAAATGAAACTGTAGGTCAAGTACGTTGGTTATGCATTTCGAGACACTTTTTTGATATTCAAAATTTACATATTATGTTTTTTTTGTTTGTATGGGAGGCTCGCGAGATCTCAGTTCGGGGCGAACCACTAGTAAATAAATAATGCGTGTCATTTACACAGTTCTATTCAGCCTCAAAATAAGCAAAGCTTGTACTATGGGAACCAGATAACTAATACAATGCTTATATACTTAATTTATTTTCTTGTTTATATATACTTATAATATACAGAGAAACACCCCGACCCGGAACAAATATCTGTAGACTTTGCAAACATTTGTTCCGCGGCGGGAATTGAAACCGCAATCTCCTACGTATCAGGCGGCTATTCACTTGTTGTGCCACGGAAGTCGTCAATACAATATTCCTTTGTGTAGAGAGTGCTTCGAACTACAAATGTTAACACCGTATGGAGTCATTGTTCTCAATAAGTCACTAACAATAAAATTGTTGGTTCTACGTCTTTTCGAAATTCTATGTTAAGATTACCTAGTCTTAGCTACTAGCAACTTATATTGTGAAACTTTTAGTAAATAAATGTATTTATATATGTATTTAAGTTCTAGTCACAAAGTCAAGAAATTCATGGATGTTCTAAAAAAATATTATCATTCGACTTTATTTTGATATAAGATTTTTGTTGAAAAATTACCTTTTTAAAACAAGCTTTTATAAAAATCATAATCGGAACCGCAAGTAGATTCAAATGAGCCCAAACACTAGTAGCCTACTCTAATCCATTCAGAAGTTCCGTTATCTAGCATCCGTCTCCATCATGAGACCACCTCCATGGTACCATAGTATTGCATTGTCACCGAAGTTACATATGTATTCCAAATTCCAGCTCAATCGGTTGAGGGGAACGGTTTTAAAAAGTTGCAAGATTCCACCCGGACACTTATACATTGCAAGTTAATAAAAAGCTTGTAAAAATATGATAATTTTCATGGTAAAAATCACCCCCTTTCGAGGTATAGTATCTAAAGTATATATATGTATATATGTATCGAGTACAATCGTGTACACTGCAATTTTTATAAAAAGAAAAGCTTGCAGTTTGCGTTATATTAAAATGCGACTGAGTAACGCGCCTTAGAACCGCGCCTACTCTCATCAAAGGACGTCTAGCGTTCCAGTTTGAAGAGCTGAGCGTCCCTTGAAATGTTTCGCATTTGACTCTGAAGCTAGTAAGATTAATTATTTGGCGCCGTTTCTAAATTATAAGTTTATTTTCATAGGCAAACTGAAAAATAAAAAACTTAAAACTTTTGGACAAGTCGTAGAATAAACAAATGTTCTTGTGACAATGACACTTTTTTCCGGATAACCTACATATTCTGAAACACCGAATATTTTCCATCGAAATAGTATTTTAGTTTGCAATTTCATTGGCAAGAAGACTTTAATATAACGCGCGACCGAGTACTGCGCCGTAGAAACTAGCATTATACTCTCCTCAAAGGACGTATTCGTCTAGCGTTTCATTTTGAAAAGCTACGAGCTTCTGAAAAGGTGCCTTGAAATGTTTCGCTTTTGTACAGAATCATATCGTAGGAAGCAAGATAAATTCGTAGCTTGATAATATACCTAAACATGTATAATTTACTACTTTTCGAGAGATCTGATACTAATGCGACTTTAAATTTGCGATCCAGAGGGACTCGAATCCACATCTCAGGCATTCGTTTTTATTTCCTATGAACGACATGACCTCCTCACTAATATTATTTTCCTTAGATTATTATATGTATATTTTTGAAGTGAAAGCTTCTTTAGGCGCTTTGGGCATTCTTGAGATGGGAATAAACCATTGATCTCGCGACACTGCTACCGACACCTCTGTATACAAGTGTCTCTAGTGTAGTCTGCTTTTATTCAAGTTTTCACTTCTGTCTCCCGGATTGCCCCTTATTTTTTTTTTATTGTTATTCAGAATCACATTTAGGATTACGCATTTTTTTATATATACCTACGTAAAACACTAGGCTAGGTAGGATTGTATTTTTATTTAAGTATTTTAGTGCTTTCTCCCATAGTTCCTCTGGCATACGACAAACGTGTCCTGCCCAGTCTCACTTCAATTTTGCGGATGTTAGAGTCACGTCAGCTTCTGTGTTTTGGAGCGCAGTGTTTAGTTTCTTATACGGTCTGTGAGCCTGACTCCGAGGATGCTGCGCTCCATAGCTCGTTGACAGACACCGAGGCGGGACTTTTGAATATTGGTGAGGGACCAATGTCCATATGTGAGAATGGGAAGAATGCACATGTCCATTAGTTTTCATTTTAAAGATAGTGGCAGATAGATTTCATAAGGTCTTTCATTGACCAATAGCTTTTCCAGGCGTTTCCTGTGCGGCGAGTAATCTCTTTATCCTGTCTCGCCTGGAAAGAGACTATTTGGCCCAAGTAGATATACTCCTGGACATATGCAATCTCCACATCCTCGACTCTTATTTTCCTCTCCGTGCTGTTGGTCATTACCTTTGTTTTTGACATATTCATCTTGAGTTCCACCTTGGCGAAGCCACTACAGAATGGGTTCCAAAAGGGCGGCGGCCTCGTTGTAGACCCAGGCGGAGATGGAGGGATGCATTCCAGAAAGAGTGGCCCCAATTAGCCAATAACCGGGATTCGTGGAAAGAGGGAAGGGAGGCCTTTGCCCTGAAGTGGGACTCTACGGGCTGATAATAAATAAATACATTTTAGTGCTACATACTGTTATAATCTAATATTTAACAAACAATTCAAACTATTTCTATAGGTAGGTAGGTGCTACACATACCTACCTCCACTCAATCCCCGAGAGCAGTGCAAGCTCCTGATGTCCGTGACGGCACTACTTGGAGTCCGCAGAATACCAGCGTTAAGTAGCTAGGTTCTAGCCTACCTGCTTAGCACATGCTGAACTGACGCCATTTTATCATGACTCAACTTTGTTATTATGATGGAAGTTGCGTGGGATATTCCTGTATTTTTTTATTAACCTGTAATCTTTGACACCTGGCATTTTTGTACCTACTTATTCTTCTATTTACACCTACCTACTTCTTAGTGCCAGAAGTCAAGATTTGTCATTACTTCTATGTCACCATCTTCTTTTGTGTTTTATTTCGTCCATGTGTCGTGTCAAATAAATGTTTTCATTTTCATTTTTTCAAATTATTTGGGTCCGTTTCCTGAATTATATGTGTATTACCATAGGAAAGCTGGAATCACTACATAGTATAAAACAAAGTCGCTTCCCGCTGTCTGTCTGCCCCTATGTATGTTTAGATCTTTAAAACTACGCAACGGATTTAGATGCGGTTTTTTTATGGATAGAGTGATTCAAGAGGAAGGTTTATATGTATAATACATGCATAATACAGTAGAGAAACACTGATAATTTTTTATATGTTTCTAATGGGATGTTGTAAATAAACACATTCTTTTGCGCATAAAATAAAGTCACTTCCGCTGTCTGTTCGCTTAGATCTTTTAAACAACTCAACGGATTTCAATGCAGTTTTCAGCAAAAGATAGAGTGATTCAAGAGAAAGGTTTATATGTATAATACATACATACTAACTGCGAAAGTAAGCGCAACTAAACAGCTGAACGGATCGTAATGAAATTTGGCAAGAAGATAGACTATATACTGGGGAAGGACATAGGCTACTTTTTAGCCAAGTGTGCAAAAGGAGGGTAATGTTTTTATTGACAAAGCACGCATGCGAAGCCGCGGGCGGGTCAGCTAGTAATCATTATAATTTGCCCCTAATGCCCCAGAAAATAAGGACCATCACGGATGCGCGGACCGACGTGCTCCTCCAACTAATAAGTTTACGCTATATAATAAATAATAAACAATACACTTTCATTCATAAAAGACAATTCGAACAAATCACTTTTTAATGACATTTCAAATAAATTAAAACAATGAATACTTAGATATTTATGGATGAAATCTGCAATTTTATTGATTTTACGACAATAATAACACGCAAGTAACTCGATACGCATATTTTTAGATATGTCTGCTGTTCAGTTATCTAGTGCTGAACGTTTTATAGGAATCGAACCACCTTAGGGCTAAGCTACGAAACTATGTATTCATTTCCACCAAAGCTAGAAAGAACGTCGGCGATCCAGCGATTTGACACACAGCCATAGCTTGGCAACGTACCACATCTAGCGTTATTTATTTACAATTTAAGTATTGTATTTGTTTGTATAGTTTGCTAGATGTATATTAGTCTATTTTATAAGTATTTTAAGTATTAGGATTAAAACTTTATCTTATTTTTATACCTAAAAATATGTAAATATATCCTCCGAAGTACACCGCACTCCGTATCTTCGTAAATTTAGCTCCATCCAAAGGTTGCCTGGGAGAGATCGCTTTCAGCGATAAGGCCGCTCAGTGTATTGCCTTATTTATTCTAGTGTTTATTTTTGTATTATTTCTGTTTGTGTGGTAATTCAATAAAGATGTATCTATCTATCACATCTCAGGTGGAAAGGCAATCTTACCTTAGAGTTGAGCATGATTTCCGGCGCGCGGTACCAGCGCGTGGCGACGTACTCTGTCAGGAAGCCGGTGTGGTCGTGATCTGGGTCGGCGACTCGCGCCAGCCCGAAGTCACATATCTGCCAACAAAAAATAAAGTAAAAAAATTATTACCATGACATGAACCTTGGTTTAGTTATTCCAATATTAGGCACGTTTGTTCATCACCATCTTCATCATTCCAGCCCCTCTATACCTACTGATGTGTATAAGCTCTTTATTATGACATTTAAAACGATATGCTGGTTTGATTGGGTCACTAGCATTGGCGTGAATAGATTAGTTTTTCCACCAAACTGCGAAGCATATGACCCACTTGATGTTAAGTGGGAACCATCGCATATAACAAAGTACTGCCTCGTAGGTCACGCACCTTTGAAACGTGTCCTACGATGTACTGCTCAGCGTTCATCAACTTGCGGCATACAGGTGTAAGGCCTCACGAGACTATAATTTTACCGGCAACCATACCCTTCAAGCCGAAACACATTATGCTGCATGGCGGCAGCAATAAGTATGGTAGTAGTTCTTCCCCAGACGAGCCCTTTCACAAGGAACTCTACTATTTTTGAAGCGTTTTCTTTCAACAGTGAAGGAAAACCTTGGTATGAAAGCCTGAATGTCCATGAACCTAACAGCCGGAGAGCGACACATTTGGAGAAGATTTAGAGCCGCTTGATACCAGAAAAAAATGTAGTTAAACTGGAATCTGGAGTCAGGGAGGGCTGTTTTCGGTTATTTCGCTACTACGCGTCTGCGCAGTATAGGAAATTTACAAAAAAAAAACAAAAATTTATTCTTTTGGCAACTTGAAACCTATGTTCTTTCATTTTACAAGCTTTTTATGTATCCGTATGTAATTTTTTTATGTTATTTGTGGGGAAACAGGCCCACCTAATGGTAAGCGGTCACCATCGCCTATTAAAACCGGCAACACCCGGGGTATTGTCGATGCGTTCCCTACACATGTATTTTTATGTATGTGTCAGTCCGGGTGGAATCTTGCAACTGAATTTTAAATCAGTTATCTTTAACTGATTGAGCTGAAAGATCATTGGGCGGTTTTGACCCACTTTTTTTTTTCGCGCACAGTGTTCAAATCACTTTTAAAGTAAAGTATTCAATTCCACTTTTCTAAATATGTAAATTTTTTTTATGTATCTGCTGGAGGAAAAATGTTATGTAACAGTATGTATGTGAGTCTAACTATAATTCTATTAGACTAAAAACTAAAGATTTTACTGTCAGCATTGTGAAAATGTATGTACAAGCATAAGAAAAATGTTTGTATCGCATAACAGATTGTATGTCTCTCTCGCTCGCACTTTCGACAGGTAGAAAATAACAGTAAGGTATCGAAGTGCGCGTGCGACGCGCCGCCTGCGCCCCACCCGCTCTGACCGCCCCGCAGTCGTACGTCATCCTTCGTTTCGATCTGTGCGTTTAAACTCGTGTTTCCGATTTTTGCATTTTATTGATTACTTGAGCGTGTTTTATGGACCCCTGATTTTGCTTGACGATTGGCTTACATTAACATGGAAAGACAAAATAGTTGCGTGTCGTGTAATCGATCTGTTTTACGTCGACGAAAACACATATTGACAGTTCTCTTTTTGGAAAGACAAAGGGATCTTGTAGATTTATTATTGCAAGAAATAATACCACGTGAGGTAAGTACACTACACTGTCATCGTATGTGTATGACTCGTCGCGTGCTCTTGATTGTACAAATGTTGCTTTGCTCAATGTAATGGCTCATTTTACTTCTTGATAAATGGAGGAATATATATATTTTTTTTTCAATTGTTTCAGATTACTTTTAATGGCTCACGGGCCATGTGCCATGCTTGTTGGTCAAGGTTAGATCGTCGTTTACGGAATCAACCCGTACAAAATGAACAAGTACAAAATATACCAGTACAAGATCAGCCAGTTGAAGAGCAACCAGTGCAAGATCAAGTACAATTGCAGCCTAGTTTTGTTACGCCTAGAGGATATAAGCGAGCATCGAATACAGCGAGACATTGTATTTTTACAAACTGTAGAAATGTAGTGGCCCATAATGTTCCACTATATGCTAAGTTCCAACTCTTACACAATCACAATTTTTATATACCAGAATTAGCTCGGGTTTGCAATGCTCATTTTATGAGGAATGATTGGGTAGACTTGCTCAACACTACATCCCACGAAAACTTTGACAGTACTCATGTTGTTGGTATGATGAATTTATATAAATGGGGTATCGAACAAAGAAGCAACCTTGATTTCGAAAATATTGAAGAAATAGAGGACAATGAATTTCACTTTTGGACGGGACTAACAAAATATCAATTTAATGTTATTTTGAACCAAACGCCTTCACTGGGTGATCGATCAGTTCATCCTGCCACAGTTCTTGGAATTTTTTTAACAAAAATAAGAACCGGTGAACCAGATGAGCGATTAGCCACTAAATTCAATATGTCGAGGAGAACCCTAGAAAGGAAGTTGGCGATAGCAAGAGAATGCTTAAGTAATGATTTTGTTCCACAGCACACACACACAAGAGTTCGAATTTCCTTTTCCAGCGCAAAACTTACAGTCTTCATAAGTTTCGGAACTTAGTAAAACCCTTCCTTATAGTATGTACCGACGGCTACATAGTAGATGTTACGGGGCCTTACACTGCGACTACTTCGGACGCAAGCATTATGCGTGACCTGATGCAAGAAGATTCTCCGATTCATGGGTTCTTGAGAGTTAATGATGTTTTTATATTGGATCGTGGATTTCGGGATTCGATTGATAAAATTGAGGAATGCGGGTATAATCCTCACATGCCGCCTACAAGAGTAAGAGGAGAACAACTGACGACACTAGATGCTAATAAATCTAGATTAATAACAATGATCCGGTGGGTAGTGGAAACCATTAACGGCAGATTCAAGAAAGATTTTAAAATCTTCCGCCATGTATATTTTAACGTTGCCATGAGAAACATGATGGTCGACTTCAAAATAACTGCGGCCATAATTAATGCTACTCGCCATCCATATGAGGACCATATGTATGCGGAACAATTCATAAGAATTATAAATGAACGAATGAATGAACCCAATGAGATGGCAGAATATGTGATTAACCATAATTTAAACAGGCAGAGAGTAGCGTTTGTGCGACTCGATGGCAATGATCCGGATTTTGATGACTTTCCTCGGCTTACATTTGACGAATTAATATTGTTTACGTTGGGATCATACCACTTGAGAATCGCAAGATCGTATTGCCACGAGCACATGCGTGAGGATGGTGTATACACTATCGAACTATACCGGCACCAAGAAATGATTGAAAATAAGATATTGATAAGAGGCAGAATACAGTCACGACACGTCCGTGCAAAGCAGTACTACACCTATATTTTAGTAGATCCTACCCATATTGGAAGAAATAGCATCCAACAGTATTACTGCTCGTGTATACACGGCCGTCGCACTGTCGGAAGCTGTGCACATGTTGTAAGCGTCGTATACTTTCTGTCATGGGCCAGGCATCAAGACGTGATAGACGCGCCTGCAGCCTTTTTAGATGAATTAACTATAGATTTTGATAATGCAGAATAAAAATATTATTACCGCAAAATGGATTTTATTTTCGTATTCCTGGAAATTGTTCAAAACAACTGTTTTACAAAGTATTTTTACAGTCAGGCCAATAGTTTTTACTTAGTTCATTATAAAAATGCTATAATAATAATTTAAAAATGCTATAATAATTATTTTAAAAATGCTATAATATTAATTAAAAAAATTTTTTTTGCGGTTCTCCCATATCCTGCAATAATGCGACCCATACCATTAAGTAACATATACATTTAACTACATACCTAGCCCTGTTTCGTTTTTGTGCGCCGTGGGTCATATGTCCGAACAAAATGCCCAATGACCTTTGGTATACACGCTTATTTTGGATGACAATGCATGCTTAGCTATGTGACGTCATTCTAATTCCAATATGGCGGTCCATCCAAGATGGCGGACTAGTTATTTTTTCTGCACTACCACAGTATGGGTATCAAATGAAAGGGCTTGCTGACGAGAACACGCAAACTAATACAACGTCACATTAAATCCAAAATATGGGAAGACCATCCAAGATGTATACTATAAATCCAATATGGCGGGACCTCCAAGATGGCGGAGGATGTTTTCTGGTTTTTTGAAGTCATTAACAGCTGAATTTAAACAAAAGAGTACCTTGGTCAACTTCATACTTTGACTTGTATAATTTGGCGAGATAGGCGTCAACAGCATTGGTTTGCAATATATCTAGAAGAAGGATATTGCTTTAAAGCGGCCAAAACGCCTATACTTTGTGCTTACAAATTAAATGTTTGATAAGTTTTTTGCTTCCACGGCGTGCCGTGCGTGCGTTTGGGCTTATTTGAATCTGCTTGCGGTTCGGATTATGAACTTTATAAAAGCTTGTTTTAAAAAGTAATTTTTCAACAAACAAAAACTTATTGTGCGCAAAATTTTATGACGATCGGGTAAAACTAGTAGCTGAGGCATAACAATTCACATTTCAATTAATAATATTGTTACGAGCTGAGGGTTCGGGATAAAATAATGAAAATTAATATAACGAAAATAACACTTTTATTCAACACTGAAATGATAAATACACGAACTTGATCACAAGTAATCACAACACACTGATTCACAACACGTTCGCCCAATAAACCACTAAAAGTCACCGAAATATTCGCACGTATCGCCAAAACTAGACTGACTCCTTCGGGCGTCTCTACGCACTATTTAATAATAATAAAAAAATCTTTATTCAAACAACTTGGTTACATACATATAACATTGATAACAATGACTTTCCTGTAGGTGGTAAAATAATTTAAATGTAATTATGACTAAGTATTCTCTGGCTGCTTAAACTAGGTTAATCCTGTGCTATAAGCGCCAGTTGCATTCGCGGTTGGTCAACTCATTTTCAACTATTTGGGTTTTTTTTATGTGGAATAAGTCCCTAAATTGTGTTTCTTAGATAAAAAAAACAGAGGAATATTTTAACTTAAGATAGAATAAATATAGTAAAATATATATAAATACGATATCATGAAGACTTGTACGAGTTACAACTTTGGTGTGAGGGTGTGTTTGTGTACGTGGGGGTGTGTTAGTGTATGAGTGGGTCGGTGTATGAAGTGTAGGTGTATATGAGTGTAGGTGTATATAAGTGTAGGTGTATATGTGTTTGATTGTATTCAAGATAATTTTTTTTTAGATATTTTTATAATTACTTACTTGGGATGGTGTAAAAGGGTTTCAGTTTCGTCATAATTCAGAGTGCGTAAATGTATTTTAACTTGTTCCTTACATTTATATAGGTTGAGGTTCAGCAAGTTTAATGTGCGGCTGACTTTATTGTACAGGTATGGAGCAACAACGTATGGATGTCTTGCAGCAAATACTGTGTTCTATGTGCAATTTGTTTATAAACCTGATCCTTTCTTCTCCTACTTTCGGTTTCATTATCTGGTGGTAGGTAAGTGTGTGCATAAATAATGTTACTAAGAATGAAGAGTTGCCGAATAGTTAGGACACAACATTCGTCATACAGGTCGGTTGTTGGGTGTAAGCGTGGTTTTGAGGTCATCACTTTGAGTACTGCTCTCTGTGCTCTTTTAAGTAGATTAGTGTTATGAGTCCCTCCCCAGACCGAAACACAATATCCAAGAATTGATTGACATAGCGCATAATAGATAGTTCTGAGCAACGGAAGTTCGCCTATATGCCGAATACGTCTAAAGATTGGCATGAGCTTTCTTATTCTATTAGTAAGGAGATCTACGTGTCTATGCTAGTTAAGTTCTTCGTCAACCCACACACCAAGATATTTTATGTATGTTCTAAAGTGATACATTGGCATGAGTGGTTCTTCGAATCTAAGCATGTATGGGCTTTAATTGAGACAGAGTTTAGTTGACCTTGCCGTGTGATGGAGAAAGTAAGGTATTTAGTTTTGTTCAGATTTATAGTTAATTTGTTGCAGCATAACCAATTTATTATTGGTTTTAGACCAGATTCTGTTTCCCTAATCGCATCACTCCAACTACGCCCCTGGGAAATTACCGCAGTGTCATCGGCAAACGTTACAACTCGCGCATTGTTTAGTTTCAGGTCACATAATTGGTTAATAAAAATAAGAAATAAGGTAGGCCCGAGTATGCTGCCTTGCGGCACGCCGTAGGTTATATCAGCGTTTTCGCTGATATATGATGCAATTTTGATCCGTTGGGTTCTACCTGTTAAGTAACTTTTAAATAATTCTAGTGTTGTACCTCTAATTCCTATTCTTTCCAGCTTGTCAATAAGGATTGGAATAGAGACAGTATCAAACGCGTTCGCCAGACCTAAAAAGACACCAATACATTTTATATTGTTGTCTAGACCTTTTACCAGATATTCTGTGAGTGTTCTTAATGCGTCTTCGGTAGATTTTCCAGGCATAAATCCAAACTGGTATTTAGAAATAACATGGAATTTCTGTAAGTATTTTATCAGTCTTGATTAATTTTAGTTCATTAATTTTTCTAATATTTTAGACATCACTGGAAGAACTGATATTGGCCTGTAGTTGTTGATACTGTCTCTATTACCTGCCTTGTAGATCGGATGAATGAGGCCAGTCTTAAAGTGTTTTGGGAAAACACCAGTATGAAAACTTAAATTACATATGTATTTGATTACTGGGGTCAAAATATGAGCAGCCATTTTATATGAGTTTTGGATGGATTTCGTCGAAACCAGTAGCACAGTCGTCGATAAGCCTTATTATAGTCGAGAAAACCTCATCATCATCCGTGTCCAGAAGAACCATAGAGTTCTGAGAGGCAGTTGGTGGATTGTGTTCAGGAGCCACATTAGCAATGTTTTCCGCTAACTTAGGGCCGACACTTACGAAGAAGTTGTTTCCATTGTTGATTGATTCTTGACTATTCTGCGCAAGATCTAGAAGCGCTGTATTTGGGTATTTTTGATTAGTTAAGCTCGCAATGTCCTTGATAATTTTCCATGTCTTTTTAGGATTTGTTTCAGCTTTTTGCATTTCAGATTGTTCATATGCACACGTGACTTTCCGTAAAATTGTATTGCAAAAGTTTTTGAAACGTAAGTAATTTTTTTAGTTTCTATATTTTCTGGAGACTTTTTAACTTTGTAGTGTAGACTGTCCCTATGCCTGATGCATCTTAGCAGGCCAGGCGTTATCCACGGCTTTATTATTCGTTTTCTATGTCTAGTGGTTTTTATAGTAGAATTTATATTTATTGCTTCAATTATTATTTTTATTAACATATTTAAGGCATTATTTACATGTTTATTTTTACTTTTTACTTATTCTGTAACAGCCTCGGCCTAACAATATTAGTAACAGAGATAGTCAATATCGTATTCTAAAGCACAAAAGATTAACGCTTCTTTGGCAAGAATAAGCCGTACAAATATGGTAATACGGTTTACAATTAAGCATGTTTCGTTGAAACCAATAATAACATAGTGAATGTAACTTAATATTGAAATTGCTAAGTAAATTTGATTAGAAACTGTAACTTCGTCCTTTGGATATAAATTAGCTAAGTTTTATTTTAATTTGTGCTCTAATTAATCTTATAGCGAACTTCGTAACTTGTGAACATTATTTAATAAGGCTTACTCAAATAATATTTCAACTCAATTTTATTGGATCATACCTAATGTTTTTGAGTTTGATAATCACATTTCTACCAGTCGTGTATGCACGATTGATATTGATAATATTACGTTTTATATCAAAGATAGAATAAATATCAAAATCCTCAATTTTTTTGTATATTTTTATACGACTTGGAGATGGAACATGCATATGGCCCACCTGATTTTAAGTGGTAACCAACGCTTATAACACAATATTCACCTAGTCACCTAAAGAATGTGCCCTACGATGCACTGCACTACATTCATCAACTTGAGGCATTCAGATTCATGTGCCTGTAATTTTACCGGCCACCATACCTTTCAAACCGAAACACAGCAGTGCTGCTTGGTGGCACAAAAATGTATGGTGGTAGTACTTCCCTGGGTGAGTCCTTTCACAAGGAACTAATATTATAATTTAAGTATATTAGTATATTTTAAGTATGTATAGGTTTTTTATTTTTTATCATACTTAAATATGTATTTATTGTAACCACACCTCTTCTCGCGTTATTTCAATCCAGACCATCCAACCAAAGGTTACCTGGAAGAGATCGCTTTGAGCGATAAGGCCGCCCATTGTACCACCATGCATCCGTCTTTAAGTTTTCTAGGTTAAGTAATTGTAATGTGGTGTAACAATAAAGAATTATCTATTCTATCTATCTATAAATGCGAAAGAGTTTGATTGTTTATTTGTTGCGGTTTCACGTCGTAACGGCTGATCCGATTTTGATGAAATTGGGTATAAAGATAGATTATGACCTAGATTAAGACATAGGCTACTTTTTATTGACAAACCACGCGTGCGAAGACGCGGGCGGAAGCTCGTAAAATAATAAATAAATAATTCTTAACATTTCACACAGCGCTATCTATCCTGGTGTGCACCTTTAGGAAGCACCTTTAGGCATATTAAGTATATTTTTCGCGATTAGAGCGACCGCACTTGAAATGTAAATTCGCGGGAACACGAACTTTTAAAAGAGTCATCGAGAAACGATTTCAACGATGTTAATAGCGTCGATTTGTGATCCAATCATTTATGAGTTTTAAGTCAACGAAACTGAGGAAATGGACCAAAAGTTTTTACCAGAATAAAAAAACGTACGAAAGCACGATTAGCTAAACGTATTTAGCAACTAGACATCTTTAAATTTGACGTATTTGTATGATTTGACTCCTTAAATCATAGTTACCAACGAAATACGTTTAGGCATCGTTTATTATCAGAAAATAATAGGTTGGGGAAAAAGTCTTTTCGCATTATAGTATGTATGAACTTGTAATAAAATCTCTTTGGCTAAATCTATTTGTATCTGGCTGGTTTTGGTATCATTCAAAGTTTAAATTTTAAAGAAGATAATTCCATATTCAAATTAGGAAAATGTGTGATTTTTATTTGTTTTTCGTACTGAGTGAATCTAATGAAAAAATTCGATACATTTTAAAATTTTACTAAAAAAAAAGATAAAAATGCAACGCAAGCCGCGAAAAAAATTTACGCTGTTTATGGACCTAGTGCAGTGTCTGTGAGAGTAGCACAAATTTGGTTTAAGCGTTTTCAATCCGGAAATTTTGATGTCAAAGATGCACGTCGCTCTGGTCGCCCTATTACGGATAAAATAGATGCCATTTTAGAAAAAGTGGAGCAAGATCGGCATATCAGTAGTTACGACGTAACTGAAGAACTGGGAATTGACCACAAAATAGTTTTGGCGCATTTGATAACTCGAGTACATTTCGGGGAGTGTGCGGCGGAACTTTTCAGCCTGATCCCACCATCTCCTTTCTATCAACGGACAACCAGACGCTCTGCAGTGCGCCACCGCTATATGGTAGAAATACCTCCCATTCGCAAAAAGCGGTTCTCTTCGACCTTTATTATACGCACCGCCAAAGAGTGGAACGACTTGCTGGAGTCTGTGTTTTCAGATAGCTACAACCTGGGTATCTTTAAGTCGCGAGTGAATAGGTTTCTTTTAGGCAAGCGTGTACCATCGTAGACTGCATCATCGCTTACCATCAGGCGAGATCGTGGTCAAACGCAAGCCACATATAAAATATATTAAAAAAAGCTAGGTACACAAAATAGCTCGATATTTGGGTACCCCACGAGCTCACTGAAAAAAACCTAACGAACCGTGTACTCATTTGTGATTCTTTATTACGACGTAATGAAACCGAACCATTTTTGAAGAAGCTGATAACTGGTGATGAAAAGTGGATCACGTACGATAAGAACGTGCGAAAAAGGTCGTGGTCAAAGGCCGGTCAGGCTTCACAGACTGTGGCGAAACCCGGGTTAACTCTATTTCCCCAACATTTCTATAGCAATGGGATCATGTCCCTACCTACAAGATGGCAAAAAGTTATCGATCAAAATGGTATCTACATACTTTAGTTAAATGTAAATAAACTATATTAAAAAATGATTTGAATTTTCTTAAAAAATGCGAAGAAACTTTTTCCCCAACCATAAATAACATAAATAAGCTCTGTCTTTCTGTCTGTTTGTCACGTTTCACGACTAAACGCCTGGACCGATTTCGATTTTTGTTATATAGATAGATTATGACCGGAATTGGGACATAGGCTAATTTTTACTCGACTGCGCAGAAGGAGGGTAATGTTTTTTTTAGTAATAATATGAAAGAAATTAAGACATTTAAGAGCATTGCAAATAAAAATTTATTATTATTAGTTAAATACATAATTATGAAGAAATATTAGCATTATTGCAAACCAATAAAAGTGCAAAGAAACAGTAAATTCACTTATTAATAATACGATCATCAAAAGGCGGTTTTATTGCTATAAGCTATCTCTTCTAGGTAACAAATGCAGGATTAGGTATACAATAGGGAACGACACATTTTTTTAAACATAAAATGTTGAATTTCGACGTAAAATAAAAACCTGAACGAGTACCTATAATGAAATATAAACCTCAGCGCAGAAAATATAAGGTACGTGTTCTTTTAAAACGTGCTGGGATTTATTATAATCGCATAAACGCTTCAATTCCACGAGAACCTTAGAAAAGCAAAATAAGAAAATATATTTTCAATCTTTCTACACGGAAAAATAATGTAATTTTTTAAGCTGACAAAGACGAAGGTCAAAGATGTCGGGGATCGTATAACCACAGAATAGTACATGTGCTAATTCTTAGACCATCAAGCGATTACAGGCACACACGCACACATAGACACGCGCGTACAGGATTTCGGATCAAGTCGGTCGAATGCCAGTCGCGAGTGCCGCGCTTTGGCGAGACGTAAATAATGTTTTATGAGACATGATAAGTTAGCTAGTTGTGAATTTACTTCTGATGAAATCAATAATTCATTAAAATGTTTACGCGACGAATAAACGTTCTTATCAAAATTGTTGTGTATTTGTTAAATAATCTATCGAAGAGTTCTGTACCTATTACTTTGTGGTATAACGGTATTATTTTTATATTTATAATATATTTAATATTTTAGAAACTTTCGCGATCACTGCACATATTTACTGATTCAAACAGGTATTTATTGCATATGTACCTTTTTTATTTGTTATCCCAACGTTTCGACTATGTTGCAACAGCCTTGGTCAGGGGCAGATACAACACACACGCACTCACACAGTCGAAACGTCGGGATATCAAATAAAAAAGGTGCATACGCGATGAATACCAGTTTAAATCAGTAATAATGTATTTTATGTAAATGTATCCTATAGTAGGCATAATATTTTTAGCATGTTTATATATTTTAAAGTATGTATATAACTTAACTACCTATGTACCTAGTCAGGTCATAAATTCTGTCACATGTTTAATATAAAATAATTGAAACAAGTTTATTCATTATGTAACCATTTATATACCAAAATGAACTTAACAAAACATAGATTCTTATGACACTAAAGTTTATTCAAAATGACCTCCGTGATTTTGAATACAGGCCTTCAATCTGCGCGGCCAGTCGTCTATCGCAGCACGAACGCCATGTCAATATCGGCGGCTGCCTTAATCAAGGATGTCTTGAGTGACTCCAAATTGGGATGAGGCCTGTGCACGCCTTTTCCTCCAAGTGTTGCCATATCTTGTAATCTAACGGATTCAAATCTGGACTTGAGGAGGGCCAGTCTTCGTGCCGGATGAAGTCGATTTCACGCGCCGCCAGCCAGTCTTGTGTGCTCTTCGCTCTACGAGCTGGCGCCGAATCTTGTTGGAATACCCAGTGCCTGTTATTGAACATGGTATGAGATACAGGTTCCACAAGGTTCGTCAGGACTGTATTTTGATACACAACTGCATTCGTTTTTACGCCTTTCTCACAAAAATGTACCTCTGTTAAGCCCCAATAAGAAACTCCCAACCATACCATGAGCGAGGATGGAAAATGACCTCGTTGGACACGCGGAATACGGTTGCTCGCTTCTTCACTACTGTGTGCGTACACCTTATCATTTTGTTTGTTGTAGCTCTCTTCTACGGTAAAATTTTTTTCATTTGTAAAAAGAATTTCCCGATATTTTTTTCCCGCGTACCGCTTCAACAAAGCGCGGCATCTCTTCAGTCTCAGGTCCATTAGACGAGCATTCAAACGATGTCCTGTTTTTCTTCGATATGCCCGAAGCCCTAAGTCTTCATTTAACACCCTTTTCACCGTGGTTCTGCTTAACCCCATCTGAAGGGCCAACAGTTTCTGCTTACGTTTGGGATTTCTTTGAATTCGCGCCTTCACAGCTTTTATCACTGCTGGAGTCCTAACAGACCGAGGGCGACCACTTCTTGACCTGTCATCTACACTAGAGTCTTCATTGTATCGCTTGATGGTGCGATAATCAAATCTTTTGGTTATATTCAAATTTTTCAGTATGTCATAAATTTGAATTGGCGCGTAACCGCAACGACTTCGACGCGTTCAACGCAATAACTGCAACACGGTCTTCTTTAAGCGTCCACTCCATATTTAAAAATGAGTAAAATTCTAAAAAGTATAAATTTTTATATTCATGAACCATTCGAAATTCGAATTCTATAAACTTTTTTGTGGCCAGCGTTCTAAAAGAAAAGTTTTTACTGTGTGACAATACTTATGACCTGACTAGGTAAATGGTACACCCTAGGTAAAACTCCCATGATCCATTCCATTCAAAGGTTGTCTGGTAGAGATCGCCGCCAACTGTATGCATTACTGCATCATTTACTACTACGACAATAACGCTAAACTCATTATGAGAATCAAATTCTTTCCCGGTGTAGAAGTCTGAACAAGTGGCCAAGCACAACAAGCGGTGCGCAAAAGCGCAGCGTAGGAGGCCCGTATGCCCCCTACTAGTTGTTAAAAACCCAATGAAGGTGGGTGGGAAATTTAATTCAGTTGCAATTGAAATCAACAAGTCAGCCTGTATTGCTCTTCTGGGGTGTAATTACGTAGTTTATGTCAGCTTTGTCGCACGTAACGGGCTGATTAGCACTTAGTGCCTTATTACAGTAACTTACTCAGGAAATTAGAGTACCAACTCTAGTTACATGAGTAAGTTACTGTAGGACGCTTGTTAGAACACAGGCGATAACTGGGGCATTTCACTAAAAGCTCGGAAGGAAATAGACGTTCGCTTCGAGGTGATTCGATTTCAGTCGTTGTCGGTCTAACGTAGTAGCATGATTGATTGGTTGTTTTAACACTTGATTGTGTACCGGGCTTAAGTGAACTAGCTTTATTAAACTAGTGATTCGCCCCGAACTGAGATCTCGCGAGTCTCGCAAAACAAAAAAAAAATACGATTCATAATCTTTGTCTAATAAAATAGTGTAATAACAACCACAAACTTGACCTACAGAAACTTGAAATATTCATATTTCAAGTAACGAGGGTTCATGTTTTTGGTTACCTTTTTTAGGGGTACAAATTGCAGTTATTCTGTATTTCAGACTTTTCCCTACATTTGTGCCACTAAAACCAATACGAATACCAAATTTTAGCACTGTGGGGTCGCTGGTCTACGCTGTAAATTTTATCAAAGTACAGTTTTTATTATGGCTTATAACTCTCGAAAACTACAAGAATTAAACTAAAAATAACAACGGAGTTCAAATGTACCAAAGAACACCTGTCATTAGACGTCACACTTGATCTAAGTATCATTTTGTATTTTTTACCACTCTTGAACCCCAATACCCCAACAACCCCCCCTCCCCCACATTTTTTAGTTCATTTAGTCACAACAGGATTGTGCCATCACTACCTACCTATATATCAAATTACACCACGATCGCATCAACGCTTCGGAAGGTATCCTCGGACAAACAAACATGCATACACACAATACATACATACAATACATACAACGCCGATTTGCCAAGTTGATTTGGAGATCTCGCTTCGCGCTGAAAACGATATCTTCCAGAAATTATGCCCATATCCCCTCTTTACTCATAGATTTCCAGAGCGACCGACCTTGTGCGGCCTGCACCCAACTGCTCCCAGAAACCTTTATCAGGTCGCTTTTCCATCCAGTTGGGGGCAGTGCTACGCTACGCTTTCCAGTGCGTGGTCTCCACTCGAGAACCTTTCTGCCCCAACGGCCGTCAGTTCTTCGAGGTATGTGCCCTGCCACTTCAGCTTGCTAATCCTCTGGGCTACGTCAGTGGCGTTGATTTGTCTAAAAATCTCCTTATTTCTGATTTGATCTGGTAGAGAAATACCAAGCATTATCCTCTCTATACGCTAAGCGACAATATTGTGTTAACCTTTACTATTTCCCAATGTTGGTGAAACGGTAATTGCAATCGCCTATCATTCTGTTTGTTGTTGATAGCCTAAAGGCTAGTATGTACTTTGTTTATCTTTCGTTTTCTCAATTTAAAGTGAGGCCGACAGAAACCAGGCCTCATAAATATGTATTAACCTCAAGGGGCATTACTCACGGGACATACATTACTTAGCTCATGAATTATTTTGGACTCGGAGCCTATTTAATTAAGTAAGACACAATAACTCATAATACAATGTCACCTATAGAAGCTAACGGAAGGTCAAAAGTCCATATTATTTGGACTTGGGCAAATCGGCGTTGTATGTATGTATGTTTGTTTGTCCACGGATAACTTTCGAAGCGTTTATCCGATCATCGTGAAATTTGGTATATAGGTAGATAGATAGTGATGGCATAATTTTGGTGACTAATGGCTAGACTGTTTCAAAAAAACAAAAGTTCGAATGTCGATTCTCACTAAGGCTCTTCTTGTTCCATATCGCCTTAGGATCCCCTGTGCAAAATTTGAGCCAAATATAATAATATTTAGGGGTCGCGACGATTTGAAACTTTTTATATGGGAATTATACTGAAAGAAATGTACTTTTGATGTTTTATTTTTATTAAAATTATTATAATCAAATATTTAACAATTATAGGTTGTGAATCTTTGTTGTCCATATGCGTTGAAAATATATGAGATTTGGAGGCCAGGAGGATTTTTTTTGTGCAAATCTACTACCCGGAGGAGATACTGCTTCTGCTGCTCATCTTTTGTAATACTTGAATTAAAAGTGCTGATTAATGCGATTCCACGCTCTGCACAATCGTTAACAACCTTCATTTGTCTAGCTTTTTCTTTCATTTCTACATAAACTTCGTCCATCGGCCATTCTGCAGGGTCTTTAGCTAAAAATATTGAAGATTTTTCTTGTCCGTTTTTTATTAATAAGTCAAACAAAATCGTGGTTCGTTGTGTAAAAAAAGACTGTAAAGAGCTATATGGGTCAAAAGTTTTGCCATCCAGTCTCTTCAGCGCCTTAGACTTAGGTGGTTTGTGCATAATATTTTGTACCATTTCTCTTTTGGTCTCGAGAGTTACTCGGGAATCGAACAAAGATAATTCAATCAAATGTTCCGAAAAATACCAAAGGTGTCGGCGTAATGCTTGACATGCGGTGTTACTGACGCTTTTGTTAGGGTATTTTTCCAGTAACTTAAAAAGGTCCGCTCCTTTAAAGGAGCTCTCTCGGCTAAGGGGGCCTCGTTCCAATAACGCCTGTAAACGAGACTCACAAACAGGCTTAAGTCTGTGGCGGACCGTTTCTCTGACGCAGTGAGAGTGAATTGATCTTTAAACATATACATTTTAAGGCAGTAAATAGCTTTTGCCATCCATCTTGCCTGGTGTAAGGCGCCAGGTGCCCGGAACTTCACGTCGGCAGCTGGTTCTAGCTTTCCAAGAAAGATGTGGCAAAGACTTAGTAACTCAAGGTAGTCGGCTCTCGGTTGCTGAATTTCGATTGCATGGCTGTAGTATGACTTCATTTCTTGCCGGAGGGTTTGTAGTTCAGCAGCCCGAAATAAATCGTCGTTCCCGACTACAAATCTCTCTTGGTCTATTTCCGGCCATTTCTTTTGAAAACGTTTAAATAGATTGACATCTGGTCCACCACTTGATCCAATCAACGACTTGAAAACATCTGAGAGAATTACTTCAAAAACATGGTGTCGACAAGCAATCCAAATCATATCTTTTTCGAGAGAATTTTCAATCAAAGTGCAAGCGCCCATATTCAAGCCAGTGTTAGAAGCAGTTGTGTCAAAGCAATGTCCCTGCACATCATTTTTCAAGTCCCACTCTTCAAGAACCTTCAAGCAAGCATCAGCTTGTTCTTGTCCAGTACCCCATTTGATTTTCGGTCTGCTAATAGTTTATCCGTTCCACCGCCAGTGACGAGGACAGTCACTCGATCTACTTTCTCAACTCCACCAGCAATACTAGGCAATAATTTACTATCTCAGTGCAAAACAAGAGGATTTTGAGGAGAAAATGATGCCTTATCTGATTCCACAACAACTTCACGTACCTGTTTCCTCATCCGATGGATTGTGCTGTGTGATAAAGATATATCTTCTGCTTGTGTTCCTAAAGCTTTAGCCACTGATTCAATCACAAACATAGCATTTCGACCAGAGAGATTAACTCGATCCATTTCTGTAACAACATCTGCATTAAGTAGAAGAGACTTCTTTTGAGGCTTTATTTTCTCTGTGGGTGTAGAAGCAGAAGAAATGTAAAATTCTTCGCTTGTTGAAGATTTGACGCTACAAGGACTAGAACCTAAGGAATCGACATTTATTTTCGCATTGATTTCTTGTTGACTCTTTACCTTCAGTCTTCTCTTTTCAATGTCTGTTTCTCGCTTCCGCTTCCGGGTTTCTTTTTCATCAAGAACCTTATCCACTCCGGCCATACTGCAACTCAATGTGTCTTCTCTTTGCATGATAAGAAATGTTTTATCTTCTTCATTTGTCATTGTTTCCAATGCATTCGAAGTAGCTATATCAAAAATTTCCAAAAGATCTGATTTGAATAGCTCCTCATTCATACGACAGGATTCTAGATCTCTTTTTCTACTTTTTTTTAAAAGATTGTATCTTTTAAAAATCTTATTAATTTTCATTTTCACTTTGTCTTGATTTTGAGTAGGAATCCTCGCTCTCTCCCAAATGTGTAAAATTAACTTAGTTGTCGTTTTCACACTTTGTTTTACACTTTGTTTCTCTTATAAGTGGTGTTTCTCTTATAAATGGAAAAGCTCCTTAGTACATCTCCGTTCGCAGGTAGCCTCGCGGATGAAAGAGATTCAGTTGGTTTCCCAATTAACCACACTTCTGCTGATGCTCTTGTACGCACCGAACTACTAGTAGAAGCCATGTTGTGTTGTAACTACTATGAATAGGTACTAGGATGCAATGCAATTTACGTGAAAACTATTGTTAACGTAAGTTATCTAAATAACGTCCGCGCGCTACGCTCAACTAATGAATCGCATAACATAGAGCATGTCATGACCGGTGTAACGTAAATCCCCGGTCCTCCCCCCGAACCGCTAAATAGTTTTCCTCCGCACGGGGATTCCCAGCGAACTTCAGTGTTGCGTACTCGAATATTATAACCATAGAACTATTTATTTTGTAAAATTTTGGTACTATTTTGTATCTTTCAAATCGTCGCGACCTATAAATGTGTTTTAATCGGCTTACTTTTTGGTACACATACATTTTTAACATAAAGGAACAAAAAGAGCTCTTGTAAACTGGATATTTTAACACAATTTTTTTCCCCATACAAATCTGACACAGTCTACTGGTAATGGCGGGTTCCTATATGCGCTGGTAACTGACTGACTCGTATCTCCTTGAAAAAGTGTCAGACTAGTGTCAAACTTTTGACACGTTTTCAAGGAGAAACGATTCATAGCTGGTTACCGACGGATATAGGAACCCCCAACCCCGCCATAAATGAGCTACAAGCGTGGGGGGGTGGGGGGTGTTGTTGAGTACTGCGGTTCAAGTTTCATTTATGTTTAAGCTTGTATTTATGCGTTACCAGAACATGTTCCCTGGTGCGGTTTAATAAGCTAGTTATTATACTGCGGATGATGCGGTTTCGCGGTCAGTGGTTGTGTTAACAAGCTGGGTATAGTGGGAACTCAGCTTTATATTACCCGATGTTGAGACTAAGGCATTGTTTTTATACAGTGAAATCTTAAACCTAATTTTGAACTGTCACTTCATGGCATTTTTATTAAAATTCAGTTTATAAGTTTCGTCTAATTTGTTTCATTATTTGATTTTTTGATCGAATTGGAGCTATTTTAGTCCCAAGCTTTTTTATCATCTAACTAATCCGATATAATTATAGTAAGCTTTTTATAGACAAGCGCTTGATCACTACCCCACCTGATGGTATGTAAGTGATGGTGTGATCGAAGATGGAGCACGCTTGCCTAGAAAGAACTGTCCCATCATGTCTCCCCCATTTACTTTCATTCCTTGCGTTCTCCAGGAAAGTTTATTTTATAATTACGTTTTTAAATTTGTTAATTGTAACTTTTTGTACGTAGCTTGGGAGTTTGTTATAAAAGCATACACTTTGCTCTTAAAACGATTTAATAACTTTATCGAGCCTAAAAGTGGCAACAGCTAGTTTATCTTTATTTCTAGTATTCAAATTATGATTATCGCGCTATTATAGTTTCCATAATACCAGGCCCCTGTCACTCCATACAATCGAACTGATTTAATTACCTATTACTTGTACAGGCGCAGCGGCAGTATTTGCATGTGTGGGAATTTACTGTACGGTTGGGCTAAGCCATCGAACGGGCATGATAATTTAGATAGTTTTACCAGAGACTAGTAATATCAATAGACTGTCAATGTCCATATAAGAAATCGTAGCCCGCAAAAAGCTCAAAATCCCGTATTATTTGTAGATGGCGCTGTCTCATAGCCTGGAAACTTTCATAGCGGCCATTGCACCAAACATATAAAAATAAACTTCCACTAAAACACACCAAAATATTTCAATATTTTTTAGAATAAGTAATATTGTCCATAAAATAAGATTTAACGATTTTATTTTATATTGATGATTTACCACTTTCATATGCTTAATCACAGATGGCGTATGAAGGTAGCACATCGTTTTTACCTAGATGAAGTTTAACACAAAATTAACACATAGTCCGAAACAAAGGGAACGAAAGAGAACCGTGAACTGACTGACATTGACAGCCGGGAAGCAAGCAAAGTTACGCTTTTTGTACCTAATTTTGTTACATGCTGTGTTGCCAAACCTCACTTCTCAAAAGTCGCGACTAGTAAGTCGATATTTTGGTGTACATAATGTATGTACATATTGTGTACGTATTGAGTTCATTATTTTAGTAGTTATGTTTCCAGTTCAAATTAATAGAACGTGTTATCTTGTAGTAGGTATGCATTTGCCGGGTACTTACAAATTAATTTTATTTTCTTTCAAAAAGGGTTCTACTTATCTGTACATTCTTATTTTACAAATATGTAGGTATTTCCGCATTTAAGTGATAATGGTACGATCATAGACGTATGTAATGAATAAAAGATATATTACCTTTCCTTTCCTAAAAAAATCCCTATTTTGACGGAAACTTTCATGTTCTGGCCATTCTGAGAAAATGTGCGCAAATCTCTAAAAATTGCTAGAGACTAAAGTTTTAACGAAATTGAAGAGCGGCAACCTCGCACAACGTAAAGGTCACAACGTCGCAATAATATTATCGCGCACGTGTAATTGGAAATAGCGCCATCTATTTTTCTTCGTACCATTTATGAGCGGTAGTAAGCTAAAGGTTGGCATATATTTAACGATTTGCAACTCTTAGCGACATCTCGCGTCCTAGCAGGTAATCAAATATCGAGTAACATTATCTTGTTTGAGACTGTCAGTCTATTTAAATTATATTGGTCTGTGGTTTTACTTAGAAAACCTTCGAGGTTTATTTCAATCATTATTATAAATACAGGATTTATGATAATAACTTTGATACGTTTATAAAAAAAACTACGTGGCATATTGACCAGAAAATTTCCCTTTGTCCTATCCATAGTTGAAATACGAGAACGAACATAAACTTGACACAAAAAGCATCTTTGGTGGACTCCCAAACAAACCTCAAACTACATTATTTAACTATAAAAACTAATAGTATGTGTGGAAACCTTTTGTACCTGTTAAAGCAATCACACTAATATTATAAATGCGACAGTTTGGATGTTTGTTTATTTGTTACTCAATCACGCCGTAACGGCTGAACCGATTTCGATTCAATTTGGTATATACGTAGATTATAACCTGGATCACCACATAGGCTACCATTTATCTCATAAATCAGTTCCCATGAGATAAAAATGGGGTGTCAAGTCAAGTTGCAACAGCGAGTTTAGCTTTATTTCTAGGTACGTTACACATTTATTGTGTAACGCGTACGAAGTCGCGGGCAACAGCTAGTTTATTATACTAATCCTATACAGGAAAAGTTAAATCTTTCTACAATGTTATACAGTGTTTTTTTTAACTGTAACAGTACGGCAGCACCCATAACCAGGGGAGATACAGGTGCAGTTTCTTTAAAAACATCAGCTCGTTTTCGAAGAAAAACATTTTGGCATTAAAATTTTTTGGTCAAGTGTGAGTAGCGCCTTAAAATAAATCAAGTTGGTAAATTTTTTTTTTGATGCCGATCGATGCAGCCCTTTGTAAGGATCATTTTATTGTATATGATGAAAAAAATCTGAACAGTGGAAGTTGTAAAATTTGATAAAAAGTATTCTCATACAACAGGACAAAGAAAATTCCTTCTACAAACATTTTATTAGATTCTAATTGCACATTAAAGAAGTATTACTACTGTAGCGATTAAGAAGTTTAGGAACTCCATGCTCTCATGAGCAATTCAAAAACATTTCGTATTTCAGAACAATTTTGAATTTCGAACATGGTTCTTGCACCTGTCGGACTTTTATATCAGTCATTGCATCCTCTTATTTGTCCTATCATGGCATTGTCAAATACGCAAAAAGTGGACTTAATTGAAGCATACTTACTTCCTCAATCGCGGTCTGGGTAGCGTTCCTGATACCACTTCTGCGCTTTAGTTGGGCTTCGTCGGTCCACATGTTCCATACCACGGACACACAGAGACAAAAGCTTAAATCACCCCTATAAAGAGGTGAACCCCCCCCCCCCCTCCCCGGGGGGGATAAAACCAGATCAATTATTATACCCGTAACTTTTAAATTGACTTGTGCAGTGTTCTATGTTTCAATTGTTCAAGTTACAATAACAACATTGTAGGGAAGGTGCTGGTAGACTGGACATATTGTTTATTGTTTTAGCTGAAATAGGTACTCGTAGATTCATTACTGATGGTACGTTATACAAAACCTAACTAAACAATGATCCATATACCTGCTGCCAAAATCCGGACCATATCCTCTTGAAGTTGTGTCCTTGAGATATCTCACTCGCTCAGGTCTCACATACAACGATACAAAAATGTTTTGGCGTGATCCTTGACGGGTAAACGTATTTTCAATACTAGTGCATCTTGCCCGCGGCTTCGCACACGTGGTTTGCCAATACTCAATACATTTATTTCTTTTACATGGTGACAAAAGTTTTTACAGGTAGAATGTAGATAGATTCACATATGAACCCAGGCAGGAAATAATCCAGGTCATAATCTTATACCAAATTTCATCGATATCGGTTGTTTTTTTGTCGTGAAAACTTAACAAACGCTCTTTCCGAAGCACGGAAGCTTCATTAAAACATTAAAAAATTAAATCACATTTAAAATTGCACTATTTTCAATTTATATATCCCCATTTTATAATCGGACGATCCGCGGTACGCCACTGCTATTATGATAGAAATATCTACCATACACACAAAGCGGATCTCTTCCCACCTTTATTATGCTCAATGCCAAAGAGTACAACGTCTGAGTCTGTGTTTCCTGTTCATTACAACTTCACTCGCAACTTGAACAAACTTGGTGTTCAAGTTGCGTGTAAGTAAACAGGTTTCTTCTATGCAAGCGTGGTCCATCATCACAAAAAAGCCACTATCATCCAGGTACCATGCGGTACCTCGCTTAACTTAGCTGCTACACTTCCGCCCAGTGATCTGGAGCCGTTGAGCTATCTATAGATCGTTTGCAACTGTCTTTAGATGATTAAACTGTTTCTTCTGTATTTTATTGTAAATAATTGTATGTTTTATCTAGTCTTATAACACTCAGCTGATCAAATAAGAACGACTAAGTTACCTACACTACAACACAAACGCTTCAATTCGAAATAACATAGATGTTACTTTTTATCCGTTATATGCGAGTGAACGGTGAGCAGAAGCCAATTTATAAAATAGAATGCTGAAACTGAGCTCCGATGGTTCTCCGCTGTAAAAATTTATTTCAAACTTTAAAAGCGGATGAATGTGTGGTATAAAACCGGAAGCTTCGCCGTTGCATCACGTTAATAATAATCCTTACCAAGTCCACAAAACCCCTTTCAATAAGGGAGTTCATGAACAATTTGGTATTTATGATCGTAGGAGTGCTGTAACAGCAAAATTCCATTATATTTTCTGACCGCAAAGAAATAAACCAGCACAAAGAATGTTAGACCACGCATAATGATAGTGTTCCTTTCAACCTAACCACTTACATCCATACTAATATTATAAACTAGGAGACCCGCACACGTTGATTGTCTATAAAACATTACCCACCCTTTGCGCAGTCGGGTAAAAAATAACCTATTTTCATATCTTCTGAACCCTGGAAGATATCGTAATGGAAAAGACACGAAAATTTAAGTTAGCATTCCTGTTATAATCCCTAAATAATTTTACCCTAATATAGCGACATTATCCAGCGCGGAAAAGACAGGAAAGCTCAGCATAGGACGCCCCATAGATGGAAAGACGAACTGATAAGTGTTTCTGGGAGCAGTTGGGTGCAGGCCGCACATGATCAACCACTCTGGAAATATGGAGGCCAATGTCCAGCAGTGGACATCTTCTGGCTGATATGACGACTCCACTAACACGTCTTCATGAAAGTTTACTTACAGTAAGACATTCCTAAATGATTCGTTCTCGTATAATTGCAAATTTAAATGTTTTTTACTTAGATACATCTCAAATATCTTCCTGATACATGTGGGTGTAAAAGTCATAACGCTGCCCGTAAAATAACCGAACGGACTTGTTAATAACGGAACATTAAAATCGTACCTTTAAATCACATGTGGTGTTGAGGAGTAGGTTTGAAGGCTTCAGATCCCTGTGGAGCACATTAGCCGAGTGGATGTACTTCAGCCCCCGGAGAATTTGGTACAGAAAGTAGCAGATGTGGTCGTTACTTAATTTCTGAAACAAACAGCTACTGGTATAAACAAATTACGAGTAACTGATTGGCAGTGAGTAGTGAACTCGAATGAGCGGTTTCGAAAAGTTTGGAAGCCAGCTAGGGTGAGTTTGCTTTGCTAATGGAAAGTTTACAGGCCGCTGTGGTCGTAAAAGTACAAGCTCTCTTGGTACTCCACTCAAGTAAATTGACGGAGTAAACAAGTATTGTATTGTATTTAATGTATCCAACAAAAACTTAAATACTAACAGTATCTGGGTCTATCTCGGTGCTAAGAGACACTCGATCCGCTTCACATCATTTAGATACTTAAGCGTCGAGGGGTTTAAATTACATTCTAACGTAGAAAATAGACACATTTCTATGCGTACAAATATTCTACATTCTACGCTAAAATTACATTTTAGTCTATTCTTCCGAAGAGATAAACTTTTGTAGGTCGATCACAGCCCGATAGGAGCTGTATAAATGCTCTTTAGGAATAAATAGTTTTTTTATATAGAAAAGTTGTAAATTACCTGTGTTTTTAACAATTTGTATAGATCCGTTTCCATTAAACACTGTACGATGTAAACGTCCTTCATTTGATCAATTGTTTCGGCTCTTAAAATGTCTCGGATATCGATTATCTGCGAACAAAAAGTGCCATCAAGTTCTACCATTCCAAAAACTTCATGGCCATAAACATAGTTTAAAAAGTGTCTTACGTTTTCATGCTTAAACCGCGTTAGGATTTTTATTTCCCGTAGTGTCCTCTGGCAGTAGGTTTGATGTTCGAAGGGTGATATTTTCTTAATAGCGACTTTGGCTTTCTTCACGTTGTCGATAGCGGACCTGCGGAGGCAACAAAGTAATAAATCATTTGATGTGATGTGCATTATGCCTGGCTCCTACCAGATACCTCTTTTCAAAGGCTTACTGTCACGGCATTGCGCGGAAGGGATAACGACAATAAATAATGTATGCCTGTAAGAAATGTTTATAGGCTCCAGTAATGTATTTATATTCCACCAACGGCTGCCGTGGTAATACGATAAAAAGAAGCGTATTATGTTATTTCAGAATGAGCTTTATTTTTTTCGATTCAGCTGTTACAGCGCCATTCAGTTACTATATATAAACACAAAACTTTAGCGTTTATTAAGGTAGTGAGATTGTTTGATCCCGTGGCTTTATTCCCCAATTATAACACAAAGACATTGATTAAGGAGTTGATTAAACATTCAACAACACAAACAAGAGCACAATACTCAAACAATAATAATAAATTACAGCCTTGAGGTGCCATAAAGCAACAAATGATATGAATTACGTATACAATTAGATAAAACATAATTTAATACTGCTTTTCATCTATCATTGATTATTCGATTGGGGGGAAAATACAAACGAGCACCCCAGGGCCTAACCTCATGTTCCAAGAAAATCAATTACTCTGCTAACTGAGTTAAGTACCTCACCGAAATAATGGTCTGGATATAACGCATATTCCTGTAATCTAGACAAAGGTTTCCTAATGGAGCAATTATTTCTCCGTCTGAAATACTAACATTTACTTATGATTTGTGCTAGACTAGGCAGGCACTTTATTATTATTGTTTTAACTTGTAGGCATTGTGAGATTTATGGGTCGCGCAATGCGACAGTATTAGCACAAAATTTGTTTCGCCAAATCTATCAGCATTATGCTATCGCATGGCACTGTCCACTCACTAGAGCAAACAACACTTTCGGATTTATATTTTTATTTTATTTTCAGCAAATATTTCACGTTCACGCGAAAACTCCGCAAAGGAAACACGAATTTCCAGTTTATATTAGTTTTGTTCTCCTGCTTCCGGCTAGTCCGTTAGTGGAGTTCACTAAAATAGTAAAAACTTTCCCGGGTTTTACATGTCACATGTCTAGTCCTCAACGATAAACATTAAAGACATCTGCTAAAACAGCGTCAATAAAATATTATTTTACATCGTCGTTTATGGTTTTGGGCAATATTATGCGATACCATTTCATGTTTTTATCTACACTCGACCGCGTAAATTTTACGAAGTGAGCCGGCTTAACAATTTTCGTATCTATTGTGCATGTTATAAAGACGAAAGCAAAGGTGCAATTAATGTCTGTAAGTGGAATACCGACTTTGGCTAAGGATTTTTGGGACTTGATCCAATGTTTTTGCACGAGAAACATGCCTTTGACATTAGATGGCGTCAAGCCTTGTTTACTTTACCAAGACATGAGATTCTCGCCCCTAGAACGGAGAGGCAAATAGAGTGCTAGTCTAATACATCTGCATATGATAGTGGAAAAATGTTGATTCTTGCTAAGGGAACAATTGATAACCTGCATAATACAAATTGTTGATCAACAAACATTTACAGTGTCCCAAAATGTATTTGCTCATAACAACTGCCGTCATAATAAGCAAGGAACGCCAAATTCTAACTGAATATTATATCAGCCTGATAAATTGATAATCACTTTCGAAATACTCAATACCCGTATCAAAGCAGATTACAGGGCAAAGTGATAAAACCGGCTTAACAGCTCATCCCCTTGTGTTTTTCACATACATGATGACATGAGAGAATCGAAAAACTAAAAAATAAAAAAAATATTTATGTATTTATGACACATAGGCAAGTAAAGACACAACAAAATAAAAAGGACACAAGCAAACATTTCTATGATTTGTGCGCTTTACAAAAGCTTTCATACAAAAGCATTTTTTTCAATAATTTCAATAATACGTCGCGCGCGTTTATCCATTGCAAAGTAAGATAGATCGGAGGGATAACAAATCAATTATGCCTGTGACAGCTCCGTTTTACCAACCCAATTACATAGCCCGGATCATAGATGTCGTGATTTGGAATATTATTTGATTTCTCTAAGGCTCAAAGGAACGAAACGTGATATCTGGAACTGCTTGTAAGTTTATATTATAACATGAAAAGAATATCCGTCTATACTAATGATTATAAAGAGACAAAGTTTGCATGTTTGTATGTGGGGGGTAATCTAAGAAACTACAGAATCGATTCTGAAAATATCTTACTGTCAGAAAACTATGTTTTAGATAGATAGAAAACGCTTTATTGTACATCACACTTAAATTAAAAAAAAAACAATATAAACACAGCAGTGTGAGGCGAGACGTAGTTCAGTACGGATCGCACTCACCCTGATCAAGGTTCACGAATTGAACCGAAACATTGTCCGTCAAACACCGATAAAACGGTACGCAATAAATCCCATTTTTATAATAATGAATATTTCATTTTGCTGTATTTTATTTTGTCAAAAGATCCGTGCGATGCCGAGAAGAGTTACAAAATAAAAATAATAAAACAAACGTGTGAAAACGCTATAAAATCTATAAAGGGGTGAATTTCATTTACGCTGTCAACAGTATTTGGCTGGCTTCGCTGCCTTAACGCGCCTGCGAACCCCGAGCGCAACTTCAATTCGGCCGCGTCAAAAACTTCGGCCTGAATATCGCTATTCATTCTAAATAGCACGCAATAGAACGATTCTAAATTTGATTAGATTTTGACCGTGTTCCGTAATACCAAAAATGATGACTGAAAACTTGTTGTATTTTTCTCATTGTGTTGTTATTCTGTAACTAAACGATATAATCTATGTTCCCATGACTAGGATACGTAAGATGTTGTTGTTTTTAATACGAAACAATTAGGTTGAAAACAGGTCTTTTATGACGTAAAAACATGCAGAATGCGATACGCTTCTATTTCATTTTAGGTAAGTATTTTGATCTAATATATGGTTGGGAACCTAGATAAATACTATTCAAATTAAAATAACACCTTATTAAGGTAGAAATATGCTCCAATTAGAAATGATCTTGGTAGTACGTGTTGTATGGGCGATTGTCCCTTCGGTGTCTGTCCCCTTAAGACGTGCAGATGACGTTTCAAATTGCAACTTCCTCTTTCTAAGTCTTCATTTTCACTCGCTCCATTGACTGAGAAGATTTTTTTTTAGCCAGGCGTTTCAATTAAATTAATCAAATTGGAAATATAGTTTACCATAGTCAATTGTAGTCTAGAAAAAACTACTTTGAACTTGGAATTACCTAACGGTGACTTTAGACGATAATTTTTTTTATCTAGTTTGTAAATTCTCATTGTAAGTAACTAAATGTTTTAAAATGAGAAATAAAGATTCTTTAAACTGAAGTTGGAAGATGCCTTCGAATTTTTAGTTCAAGGTCACGCCTCTGCGCCGGCGCTGTCGGTTTCCTTACGATGTTTTCTCTCACCTATTGGGCACATGCAAACGCGCACATATGTACATTTAAGTAGAAAAATATTTTGGTACATGGGCGGGATTCGAACGCACTCCCTCGGAATTTTTATTTGAGCAACAATGGAGACAATATATCTTGAAGTCGTCGCGATCTGTATGAAAGATTATCAAAAGTAACGGAAAAACAATCTTCTGCCATTTTATATGGTAAAACGCTCGGAATGTTGCACGCCAACCCATCGGTGCCGGATCGGCGTGCGCTAAAGGCATGCGCTGTTTTCGCACTAATTTAAGGCATGCGCATGCATGAGCTATGGCGCTTCATGCATGCGCCAGATGAACATGAAAGCGCACTGGTGTAGACATAGGATATAACAATTACAGATTTATACCCGAAGTATCGATTGGATCGGCGCCGATTCAAAAGCTCATTACCTGACAGATTTCTTTCAACTTAAGCTTAGTCGATGGCATTGCATTGTGCCCGTCAGTCCGAGGCATGCAGCTGGGCTAACATTCGTACAGCCGTAAGATTATGTCACGCGAAACACGAGAAATTTTGCCGATATAGAGTAATTTCTCGTTTACTCTAACATTCTAACATCTAAACTCTCGTTTACTCCAATAGAGAAGTTTGTCGTATCTCGGTATCTCGCCTTCAAAATGTTCGACGACAAAATACTCGCGCTGGAGTGTCAAGATTTGTTTTAATTATGGTGCGCATGTTAGCACAGGTAGAGATATCTTTATATTTCACGAGAAAAGTAGAGAAAATGTGACTTTTATTTATTTATGTATTTATGTTACATTATGTTGCACTTTGGGCATAAATAGCTCTACATGTGTAGTCTCACGTGCCGCTAATTTCACCGGCACCTATCTACACCTTCAAATCGGACCACAGCAATGCGAGAATTACAGTTAAACGGCAGAAATAGATACCCACGGTGGTAGTACTTCACCGGACGAACTCTTTCACCATAACACTTACTTTTGCTTGCAATTATTGTGTTTTATCCGTGTTCGGTTTTTAGGGTTCCGTACCCAAAGGGTAAAAGGGACCCTATTAATAAGACTCTCATGAATCGTGATAGTTAGACAGTTGAAATTATCACAGAAGATGTACTTATGTCTGTTACCGCTATAACAGCAAATACTACAAACAGAATACAAAAATATTTAAGGAGGCTCCCATACAACAAGCGTGATTTTTTTGCTCGATATTGATAACGGCAACAGGTAGACGCTTGAAATATTCACAGAATGTATAATAAATACACGGTGTCCTTTAAATCACTGTTTTCCCAGGACAAACGTTGTTCAGACCATAGTCTACTAACAGTTTATATCATCAAATTAAAAAAACAATACGAAATCAGTCTTTGAAAAATATAAAAAGTTGGGAAGTTAAAATGTCTATTTTAACGTTACGCCCTACAACATAGTCAGCGCGCTGACCGGTAGCTACTAGGTACCTATCTAACTAAGGAGTAGGTAATACGCTACCACTAGCGTACCCATAAACTTTATGTCACGGTTAGTTTTTGAACAACGTTAGACTTATTTGAGAAGGTCTAGAATACATTTTTTTATTATTTTATTTGATGCTATAAACAGTTATTACACCATGGTCTGCGCAACGTTTGTTCTGGGAAAACAGTGATTTAAAGGACACCGTGTATATTCACTTTCAAAATAAATAATTAAAATAAAACAAATATTTAAGTGGGGCTCCCATATACTTAACAGACATGGTTTTTTGCCGTTTTTATAAATAATGGTACGGAACCCTTTGTGCGCGAGTCCGACTCGCACTTGGGCGGTTTTTAATTTATTTGCGTGTTTTGTTCAAATAAATAAATTGAATTGAATTCCTAAATAATCAAAGATTTCTTAAGAATTTTGTATATTTATACTCCCCGATTAATCAAAGGGCCTTTAGAACATCTTTACAAGCAATCCAATATGTTATGAGAAGTTATTATACCAACTTCTGCGACTAAATCGGCTTTGAATGCTCGTTTCTCTGTTACTATAGAAGTAGATGATTGACTGAGACTTGTGCGGTGGCGACTTTTTTTTGGATGTCATTTTTAGAGGTTACATTATTACACAGGTACATTATTACATCACATCATCATATCAACCACGACGTCCACTGCAGAACATAGGCCTCGTTGTATATTTCCAGATATATTTATACATTACATACCGACTATAAAATAGTAGAGCGATATGCCATCACCGCTTATTGGAATACTTACTTACTGAAAACATTTTAGCTAATTCCATTCCATACAAAACCAATAGTCAACAAACATGTCTCCAACTGCTCGCAAATAGAGAAATATATTTAATCATATTCCAAAGTTCAACTTTGCTAAGCCAATGAACAAACTTCTGTATCGACGCGGCAAGTAATCTCCGAAAACAGTAAAAGTTACAGAAAAACAAATTGGCTGCGAAGTGCGCGAAAGTTGGATAAGTTACATTTTAATTTTACCATTTGTTTGGCTGATACTACAAGCATATAAAAATTAAATAAATAGTTAATAAAAGTTGCAAAGTTTATATCAACTACAACTAATATTCGATAACATTTGTACAAGCTAGAGTGAGTATTAATTTCAGTACAACTATTAATATTTGACGACCTCCGTGGTGCAGTGGGCGAATTGCCGGCTGAGACGCAGGAGGGTTCGACTCCCGCCGCTGAACAAATGTTTGCATGATCTAGAGATATTTGTTCCGGGTCTGGTTGTTTCTCTATATATTATAAGTATGTATTTACAAAAAAAAATGCATATAGGTAAGTATTCTATCAGTTATCAAGTTCCCATAGTACTTACAAGCTCTGGTTAGTTTGGGGCTAGATAGCGCTGTGTGAAATGTTTTGCAATATTTATTATTATTATTATATTAAATCAACAATACTTTATGCTTGGAATTAAAAACATGTTTTTGTTACCGGCTGACAGGCTTACAGCAGAAACGGTTTTAGTAAGAAATACCTACGTGGTTTTCTTTATGGCTTATAAAATATTCACTTTGGATACTTTAAGGCGTCATAACACCGTATACCTACTTAAATGATGGTTATTTTCGTAAGTCACACCTCTGATTGCTGTTCGCTAACCACGCGATGCCGAAATTTGCTCATAAAAGGTAAATCTAATAACGTCAATCAATATACCACCTGGGAAGGTCTATCTAATTAAAGTGAGAAGCGTGAAAGGGGAAATATAACATCAATGTATTATCACCATAATAATTGGCCTTTAACATTAACGAGAGATGATTAAGCAATGCCAGTTAGGTTAGTGGGATCAAGGTCTCCACATCCAATGGTTGCCTTGAAGAGACCAGTTTTTAGCGATAAGTTTTGTTGTAGGTATCTACCTAGTTATAAAAAAGAATTTTCATTCATTCATTCATTCACATGGCTTGCAATGTATACGGGGCTACAGCTACCTACGACCGCAGTTTTTGCAGTTAAATGTCCCTAGAGTCGACAACGGAAGAGCAAAAGGTTGGTTTCTTAATGTGTGTCTCTTAGAACAAGTAACTTTTTAACAAAAATATAACCGATTTCAGATAACAATAAAAATCAAACTACTCTAACAATTTTGATGAAATTTCCATGGGATTAATCTAAAAATATAATCCTTTCAAATAAAAAAAAATAATTTTCCAAATCGGTTGATATAGTATAACGGAGTTCTGAGCTAACAAACATAACATAAAAATTAAACAAATTTAATACTTATATGGTTTTCTCATGGATGCCATTGTTAGAACTTGACCAAATGGAGATGGGACTACACGGGAAGCACCAGCTTTCAAATAAAAAAAGAATCATCAAAATCGGTTCACCCAGTCGAAAGTTCTGATATAAAAAACTTCGAATTGAGAACCTCCTCCTTTTTTGAAGTCAGTTAAAAAGTATCGAGCCAAGCCAAGTCATGGATAACAACGCCGCCGTCACCTTCTCAACAATATGGTATCAGAAAACAAGTTTACCGAGGTACAGGAAGTTTATAGTATTAATGATAAGAAAATATGCAAGGATATTGGCAAAATTATAACATAAAAGTTGACCCAATCAAACCGAATAAGGAAAAACAACATTGTTTACCAATATTTTCTGAGCTTGTTTGTTATGATATTAGTTCTTATAGACATAAGACTAGGAAACGTTAATGGATACAGGGATCATTGCATGCTGGCAATAATAAAGCTACACGGTAATAATAACCTACAGCGATCAGTTGAAATAAGAAAGTGTGGCTATGCATCACAGTGAGCTCTTTTGGGCCTCTCTCTACTGATAATTATGTTCATAATAATAATCAACAGTAGCCACCACAAATAATGCAGCCCCCCCCCCCCCCCCGGCTATGTAACACCTGCAGAGGATCTACCCCCTGGTCAACACCTACCTTGGCCAGCGTGGAGGACCCTCAACAGACTGCGTACCCAAGTCGGCAGCAGCAGGTGTAATCTTAGTAAATGGGGTATTATAAACAAATTTGCGACGCAATGCCAATGTGCCAGCTCCAAACAATGGCACACGTCCTTGAATGCACATCCTGCCCTACCACCTGCACAATGGGGCAACTGATGACCTGCTCCGACGCTGGCATGAACGTGGCGACGTACTGGTGAAAATGGATATAGTCTTGAGACATCGACACGAAAGAAGAATAATAATAATTATTATTATTATTAGTGGGCCACAGCAGGCAAAATTTGAGCAACTGGGGCTACATTGTTGCCCATGCGGTACAGACCATGGCACACTTACTAAGCTGCCTATTGTGCCCTTATTCTTGAACCCTGAGGGATACTTGTACCGCCACAGATAACGCTGTTGCAGTGCTCCAAGCATTGCCAAAACAACATTTGATATTTAAAATAATATTAATTATATCGACACGAAGAAGAAGTAATTTCTGGAACGTATGCAACAAAAACACAAAGATCGTATTTAAAATCTATTGAACTTGTGACAGCTGGATTTCAGAAACAATTCAAGATTGGGAACCAATAGGCGAAGTCGGTTTGATAAAAATTCTAAGATTAAAATAGAAAAGCCCCCGTTAAAATATGTTCCTTCATACAGGGGGTTCGATACATTCACGCGCGATGACGACAAATGTGAAAAGTATACTCCAAATGGAAACGTACTAGGTTACTATGGAGAGTCGGGCGTATCTGGTACAAACGACCAGATAAATAACGAATGTACTGTAAACCTTATAAATAAGACTTTGCGTGAGCGAAATAAATGAACCGAAGAGTCCTCGCTTCTCGTTTGGTGATCTATGACTTCGTTGATAAATTTTATTTTTAACCAAATGCTGCTACATATCTATAGCTTCAAGTCGTCAAGCTTCAAAGCGATAAAACCGCCCATTGTACGTACTTGTTGCTTTGTTTATTTTTAATTTTATTTGTTTCTTTTATGGTTTTACAGTATTTTCATTCATTAATTTATTCATTCGTTTACTCATTCATTCAAGCTTCATGAAACCCGCATCATACCCTTGTCAGGTCTCAGCTGGTCAAATCCTTGCACAATCAGTCATGTAGATGTTTTAGACGAAATTAATTAATTCACTAGGGCTCCAAAATGCTCTTACATTATGTACCTTACACCGAAAGAGCATTTCAAATGACTTGTTAAGAACCCCCTCGTGGATAAACACGATGTTCGGATCCCTAATTGAAAAACCAGACGGTCTACCTGCTCAAGGTAATGGACATCTGTATTATAGGAAAAAGGATCAGGTAAATAACTGTGAGAGAATTTCTTGCTAGTTTTTGTACGTTAGTTTTTGTAAGCTTAAGATTATTAGATGAAACTAGTCTGGTTTGAACGGCTGGTTCTACAAAAGATGTCCACAATGCTGATGCTATAGAAAAAAAGAGATTTATTTCAGCATAAATAATTGGAAGGGAGAGATAACTAATTAGGAGGAAGGCCTAACAGGAAGTTGTATTGTTATTCGATGTGCTGAATCCTCTAATCAGCAAAGTTCAGACACATCCTAAACCGAGATAAGACTTGGAAGGATACCATAAATAGACAATAGTCTTTAGTTCTAAGCACGTAGTTCATATCCGCGACTAAGCGCAAAATCCCGCGTCGACTGTCAATTGAAGATCCGCAACACTGTGACGCAAACAGTTGACTCATCGGTTGTACAATCAAGCGAATCAGACGACAGTATCAACGTACACGGCTAAAATATGACCTCATTCATAAACAACGTGTGCATCAGTGTTTGATCAGCTATCAAAGTTACTGCTATCAGATATACAGCTTTCAGTCTGCTACTTTAAACGTGATTCACTTTCCTCGGAAGGCTTATTTTGTATTTTACAAATTACCTTAATTCACGTGCGTATTATCATAAAATGAAATGACTTATTGTTTGTGAAACCATGTTTTTGTGACTTCACGTAACTGATACTCGTAGATAGAGGTATAAAAAGCATCGCGAAGCTAATTAGTGCACCGCATGGTTTCAATGCTTTAACTGCAAAACTGAAAGCAACTGAATGATACTCATGTTCAGCCCTCATCATTAATGGCGAATAGAGCACAGCAATTTTTATTCAATTTCATAATAACAGACTAGCTAGAGCAATAAATTAAACTTCAGTCATCACCATCACTCTAAAACAGTAATGAGACGCGATTCCGTTCCACCGGAACAATAGGTAGGGCTCAATGACGTCGAGGCCAGCCTTTCATAGGCTTAATAACAAGCCATCAGCGCTTCAAATGACGGCCATTTGAAGTTTACCCTGGGGTGAGGGACCGTGTCACGATTAGTAGAATGTATGCTAATTGGAACTGTGACAACATAGGCTAATACCTGGTTGGTAATTGATTGAGCGAAGCAACATCTCTAAATCAACTTGGGCAAATCGGCGTTGTATGTATGTTTGTTTGTCCGAAGATAACTTTCGAAGCGTTTATCCGATCATCGTGAAATTTGGTATAGGTAGTTAGTGATGGCACAATTTTGGTATGACTAAATGAGCTGAAACTGTGGGGGGGTTTTTGAGATATTGGGGTTCAAGAGGGGTAAAAAAAACAAAATGGGACTATCCGGTCAAGTGGCACGTCTAATAAAAGGTCTTTGTGAGTAAATTTCGACCGCTTTTTATTTTTAGTTTAAACCTTGTAGTTTTTAAGTTATTATTTATAATAAAAACTGAACTTTGACAAAGTTCACAGGATACACCAGTGACCCCACAGTGCTGTAATTTGGTATGCGTGTAGCTTTAGTTTAGTGACACAAATATAGGCAAAAATCTGAAACCCAGAATAACTGCAATTTCTACCCCGAATAAGGGTAACCAATTGACATGAACTCCGGTTACGTTGTAATTTGAATGAAACTGTAGGTCAAGTGAGTTGGTTGCGCATTTCGAGGCACTGTTTTATTATAGTGTGACCATTAGTGCTGTGCACTCCCTGAGGTATGCGCGCGGCGAGACGGGGGGGAGAATCGGCTGCTACGCTCTGTCAGTTCGCCGTCAACGCTCGTGGCGGTAGGTAGTGTTATTTGTATCGGACTGTCTATGTCAGACGCACATGAGATAAATATTCAAAGATGGGTCGTGCGTTATCTCGTGATATGAAGTTGAAACAGAATCTATGTCAGAATAACTTTCGTTAGAATATATAATTGTTTGTAAATATAAAAAATGTTCAATAAAACAAGTCCTTTGAATTATAAGTTTAGTTCTTATTTATCACCTGCATATTTTTAATAAAATATGAGTATATTTAAGTTACATTTTAATCAACTAAGTAAGTATAATATATTACCGATAGATAGCCTCCGACCATCGTCCCGCCACAAGTCTTGCCTTAGAAATGCAAACTGATATCGTAAGATATGTCCGACATGTATTGATCTCATGTGAACTCATGTAGTTTTTTCTTTGCCTCCCACCTCGCCGCGCATACCTCAGGGAGTGCACAGCACTAATGGTCACACTATAGTCAAAGATTAAGGCCGGCACAACGATCCCTAACCGTATTTAGCGACTAAACGTGTTTAAATTTTACGTATTGGTATGATTTGACAACCCCTTAAATCATATTTAGCCACTAAATACGTTTAGGCATCGTTGCGCGAGTCGCCCCAAGAATATTTATTTTGAACCACTATAGTAGGTATAACAACGCCGAGTACCTACCGGCCAATAATTTACCGGTTAATTAACGGCATTTTTGAAAGATTTGTTACAGCTGCGTGAAAATCCGTCTGTTTCAAACTAAAACAATAGCTGTAAATAATATGGTAGATGTTTTCTTGAAAAACATTGCCCATTAAAACGGCTTTTCCCACGAGCTCAAGTTTTCAGAAAAATAACACAAAGTTGGTAAAAGCTCGAAAGTATTACAGCCTCTAGAGTACTCTCTAGAATAATAGGTGAATCGCGTTGTTTTAATATTAGCAAGTTTCACGAGACGATGAATCTCTGAATAAGGTAAGCAAAGTGGAAGCTTTCATCATCATCATCATATCAGCCGTAGGACGTCCACTGCTGGACAAAGGCCTCCCTCATTGATCTCCAGGAACTGCGGTTGGAAGCGGCCTGCATCCAACGCCGACCTGCGGTTCTTACCAAGTCGTCTGCCCATCTTGTAGGTGGACGTCCTACGCTGCGGTTGCCGGTCCGTGTGGAAGCTTTATTCGCTTAAATTTAATATTAATAAAATTAAACTTCGCTTGAGTAAACTTAGCGAAAGTTAGAGTCTTAAAGCTGACTGCGCAGCGATAGGGCATTAAGAAGAAACCTAATAGCTTTTAAGACCTTGACAGGGTGTTCCCAGAATCGCATGATCATGGTCCTCGGAACAAACGATTGTATCTGACTGACCTTGTAATACCTAAATCTATGACTCGTTTGACCTTGATAGGAGACCGTTAATTCCTTAGCGAGAGTATACGCTTGGGAAGTTTTATCTTTATAGAAAACGATTCCGTCCAGATACCTAACGCATGTAATCTACCGTATTTACATTACATAGATAAGGAATGACGCTACAGATTACAAAACTACAAGTAACGACGTAAATGAGATTTTGACATCGTCACACACAACATATTTACACAAACACACTAGCTAGTTATTAACAGAAAATATTTTTCAAATCAGGGATAGTATGACGATTACTCAATTTAATATAATTCAACTACCTGACCCCCTGAAGGGAATAAATCCCCCGAAGGGCCGCAGCCCGTGACGTTTCATTCGGAAATTTTATACAAGGTATAAGAATAATATGCTGCAATTTAAACTAAATATATCGAGATGGAACGATTTTTACACAAAAAATATAAATCTCGATAAAATTCAGCTCGACAAAATTTTAGCGGAACTAGCGATAGTAGACTAGTCTTCAACCAGTGTGTGTTGCCAGTGATGACGTATGGCACTGAAACGTGGTCCTTTACTCATGGCCTCATGACCAAGCTCAAGGTCGCTCAACGAGCTATGGAGAGGGCTATGCTCGGGGTTTCTTGGCGTGACAAAATCCGCAATGAGGAAATCCGCAGAAGAACTAAAGTTGCCGACATAGCTCACAAAATTAGCAAGTTGAAGTGGCAATGGGCAGGCCACATCGTAGAACCGATAACCGTTAGGAAGAAAGGTTCTCGAGTGGAGACCACGGACTGGAAGACGCAGCGTAGGCCGGCCCCCCGCAAGGTGGACCGACGATCTAGTAAGAATCGCGGGGAGCCGCTGGGCGCAAACGGCTACCAACCGCTCGTTGTGGCGATCTAAGGGGGAGGCCAGGGGGAGGCCTATGTTCAGCAGTGGACGTCTTCCGGCTGATGATGATGATGAGCGGATTGTACGATGCCACAATTACTAAAAAGTTACTAAAAACGTAGTAAAAGTAAAAACCAAGTTGGTTTAATCATTTCAGTAACCCTTAGGCTATGTTCATATTATCATAAGAACATATGACCGCGTTAGTTCCCTTTCCTGTGCACTACCTACACATCTTTATCTACAATACACAAAGGTTATCTGGAAGAGAATGCTCGTTAGCATTAAGTTCGCCTTTGTACTAGTTTTATAAGTGCAGCAAAGTATTATCAATCAATCAATTATTTTTGAATATTCAGTTGATATCTGGTTTTATTTTAGAACCTGGTTACAATCCATACACTACCTCCTAGAAGTGCATTTGCAGTTCTTGTCCTCGTCTTGAACTTCACTTTTTCGAGAAAACATTTGTTACACCTTTTATACGTACAATAATTATTATTGTAGGCTTCAAGGGCCGCAAAATAGGTCTGGCAGGCCGCGGGTTAAAGACCCTTGGGACCACTCTACCTTCTCTTTAAGGTAAGAGTGAGAGCCTTCTATAACATCGTGGTCTACCAGATGAGATTGTGGTGAAATGAATATTTATCTACGTTAGAAACTTCCAGACTAAACCTTATTCCAGTTCACATTACAATAAAGAAATGGCGTTCAAGTGTTCAGTCAGAGCTACAGCCATGATGAACGCAGAGTTGACCACAGCCAACAAGGGATCAACGTAGTAACCGACACGTCAGAATACGAACACTGAAGAAACACACCACACGTCTCAAGTGCATGCCAGTTTTTAAGTTGGTTTTGCCATCTTATTCTAGTGCTCTGTTGTTTTTTAATAAAACCAGGCTAAGCCACTTTTACCATTGTCACTACTTTGAGAGATGACCCGTCATTCTTTTTGAAATGAGTGGCATTGATTCGGAGTCCTGTCTCTGTGGCCTGTCTCTGCGGATAAAAAGTCGTTAATCCACGTCGGATGTCTTTGGGTAAACTTCCAACTTTTCGACATAAGGGAATGTCACAAGCTAATTACGAGCTTAGATAAAATGTTATAATCTCATGACTACGGTTAAGTAGCCTCTTATCCCTCATTCAGGGTACAACGCCAGAATTGACCACTCACTCATACGTATACGTGTTATACTGGCGATTATACGACCTCCGTCGCGTAGTGGGCGAGTAGCCGGCTGAAACGCAGAAGGTTGCGGGTTCGATTCCCCCCGCGGAACAAATCTTTGCATGATCTTTATATATTCGTTCCGAATCTTGATGTTCTATAACATATATTATAAGTATGTGTGTACAAAAATGCAATCCAGGTCATATAATTTAACTACTTATGCCAAATATCATCGAATCCAACCGGCCGTTTAGACAAGTAAAAGTAACAGACAGATAGAGATACAGAGTTATTTTCGAATTTATAATATCAGTATGGATCCAATCAGTTATCCGGTTTGGGGCCAGATAGTGGTATGTGAAATATCGAGCATTATTTATACTAACAACCATGTAGCAAAGAATAGGGGCAGAAGTTAAGTTTAGGAGTAAGAGGATCTCGGATCAAGTCGGTCGCAACAAAATAAATCTCGCTCGTACGCGCGCGTCTTTGTGTGCGTGCGCCTGTTTTTGCTGGTTGTACCTACTTCTGTTATCTATTTTGTGCATAATGTGTCCACAATACAGCCTGGGGCAAGCCTGGAGCGATATTGCTAGTTTATAATTGACGCGCAAGGTTGGAGGCAGTCTCTCTATACGCTGAATTAGGCGAGCGGTCAAACATGTCTGTCTGGTTCGATCCATTTATTAAGAAACGTCAATAATGAAATGGCGTGGGTGTAATGGTATATTGAGAAATGATGTTGCTGGTAAAGTTAGATGAACAAACTTGAAAGATCTATTAAACTTATTATGAGTTATTAACGAGTACACAACCGGCAGGGTATGTTCCACGATTGTGTACCAAAAGAGGAGTAGTCAAGATGATTTTAGGTGAAGTAAGAAGATGTTACCTACCTTAACTTAGCTTTAACCTTAACTCTGACCTGTTTGTCACATAACAAAACACACACACACATAAATATTTTATTTTTATTGGTCTGTTTTCGTTTTTATGTCTTCCAAATGTTTTGTGAGATTTGTCTCTTTTATGGTAATAATTATGTACATGTGTTATGGTGTTACAAACAAATGTTGTATTTACAATGTAATCTAAGATGGTCACATACTTAACGTTAACTTAGAATCTACATTTAAATTTGAATATTTCAAATAAAATTAAAATGCATGCGTAAACACAAAATGCACAAGAAGTTATTATCTACTGTAACTAATCGCCAATGTATGCTCTAGTTAGCACAACAATATACTCTTTCGACTTGAAAATTTGTTATGCATTAGTGTTGCCAAAATAGTAAAACTATCGATAGTTTTCATCTGAAAAAGCCATACTATCGATTAGCCTATCGATAGCTCAGAACGAGGCAATACTATTGATGGTATCGATAGCATCGATAGTATGGTTGCTTGCGAAGATTAAACCATCGATAGTATCGATACTATCGATAGTATTGTTGCTGGTAGGTACTTAAATAAAAAACTATCGATACTATCAGTACTATCGATAGTATCGATTGTTTTAGACTATCGATAGTTTACCGATTTACAATAAAAAAATAAATAAAAATTTACGAGCAACAATTGTTCTGAGCTATCGATATTATCGATAGGCCTATCGATAGTCTTGCGATTGCTTGGCTATCGATAGATTATCGATTAATCATCGATAGTCGACTATCGATCGGCAACACTGTTAGGCATACGTCCATAAAAATCCAGGCAAAAACCCATCTCTAGTTATGCCTAATTTTAGTAAGAATGATTCATGTCTACGGGTTTTACTAGTAAAACAGACGACTTATACAATTCCACTTCTAAAATACTTTCTCTAAAAATCATAAGATGAATGGTGATCACTGATTGTAAAAATTAACTGATGACAAATTACTAGCCGCGTACGTAGCCGTTCTGAGACACGCTACTATATTAGCATCATCAAACGAAGTGGAAAGTGAATGCTAATAATTACATAATTAGCCTGATGGAGATATCCCCAGTGAAGTGACAAATTAGCAAGTTCATGGTTGGATTGATGTGCCTAGAGCCTACTGCAGAGCAGGAGTCTCGAAGGTCAACAGTGCTCAGCCTAGTGGAAAAAAATAACGGAACCAGCCCTCAAGTAACAGATGCCTCGAAGAGCGAATTTTACAAAATATTAATATCCAGGTACTTTTTATTCTATCTTCGAGTCACAACTAAAGACATGAAATATCTGGACGAAGAAACTTACAAACTTAAACAACTTTCCAGGTTTTCAGTCTTGTCTTTGGGTAAGGTTGTCAGTCTTGGAAATAGATATTCAATAAAAAAGACACATTCAACAAGCTTTTACGATTCTCAGAAATGGTTGATAACAATTTAACCGAGCATTTCTCATCATCGGATGCCTAGATGGGACAGTTTTTCATTAAAGGAATTCGTTTTCCTTAAATCCTTAAAGTTGCCCGGTTGAATAAAACATCCTGCCTTTTCAAAAGTGCAGGCAAGTCAATTACCACTTTGTAAACGAGGGCGAGAGTTCGAAAGAAAAGTAATGAAACTTTATGGATCCTGTTTGGAGAACTAAGAATTTTTGGTGACGAGTTGACGAGATTGGGCCTTTCAGGCAAACACAAAGAAACCGACTTTATAACAGGAAGTTGTGGATACTGAAGTAATTAATATAACGTACAACCAGCCCGAGTAAGAAAAAAATTATTAAATGCTAGAACAGAGGTCGCAATCTTATGCTTTACAGTATAATAAAGGAGCTCCCTCTACAAAAAAACACGGAGTAAAGCTGCTCACCCCCAGACACTAAACACATTTTCAATTTAACAAAAGATTGTATGGTAGACCAGAGAGCGTGTTATCTTTTCATAACCAATTCACCGCGTTTTATATAAAATATTCATAGTAAGAAAATACTAGTCTAAGAATTCTTGCTAATAAATAAAATGAGACGTCTGTTTGCCCTTTAATTATGAAAAAATGCTTACATTCATATTAATACAATTTTATACCTTACATAGGTAGCTATACAATCACTCAATTTTATTCCCTGAGACTATAGTACGGGGTCTTTCAAAAAAGGAGTTCTCAAATGTTTGAAGGGTCGGCCGTACGTTGTAACGTAAGTCCGTGGCTACAGGAATCTCTTTTCATCAGGTAGATGAAAGGTGTATGTATATGTATACTCTTTTCATGCTTGTTTGCAATAGTTTATAAAAAAACCCAGTGATCATTTGATAAGGATCTCTAGGGAGAGTTATCATCATTAACTGCTTGTTAATTCATCATAACAATTTTTATAGTTGCTTATGGTATTAAAATTAAATTTGTGTTAATACTAGTATTTTAAATTTATAGTATGTAGGTTTGTTTTTAATTGTATATAGATGCACAGCCGTCATGTGATACATTATAATCCTGTCCATACAAAGGTTGTCTGGAAGAGATCGCTTTTAGCGATAAGACCGCCCGTGGTACTAAATCTATTTGTAAGAATTATGTTCTGTATTTTACTTTGGTGTACAATAAAGAGTTATCTTATCTTATATCAGCCACAGGACATTTACTGCTGAACATAAGCCCCCCATAGATGTCCAGAGCGAACGATCTTGTACGACCTAGGGCGAGCAACGCGAGTACAACAGTGCGATCGCTAATACTAAATATTCCTGCTTCAGGGTTTTGAAAAACGAAGATATTTTACTGGTATGCTACGCGATGCGACGCTACACGTGTCATTTAATAGAACAGCTGGCTGGCTTTGCTCACGTAGTATTTTTCATAGCTCTGCAATTTTCAATATCCATAATAGAGTAGGCTATTGTCTCTTGTTTGATATTCGACGGAGGTTTTATTATGTAACTTCTTAGGGTTCAGCTCGTCTTTGTACATGACCTCTATTTCTGTATTTGTAAATGTATTTTCTTATGTGCAATAAATATTAAAGAACTTTTCTAGAACATTGGAAAGTTCTGGCACATTTTCGTATATTTTAAGAGAATTTTCTCTACAAAGTTTTATATTCTATTGTTAAGCAGACAAACAGTAAGTGTTTGTACTTTCATGCTAAATTAAAATTACATCTGTAGTTTTGTGGAGGGTGTTGGAGCCTAGAAATATGTAGAGTTTCTTGCCAGACGCCATACCATTGCCATATTTACGATACAAATTGTACACCAAAATTATTTTTAGGGTTCCGTACCCAAAGGGTAAAACGGCACCCTATTACTGAGGCTCCGCTGTCTGTCTGTCGTCTGTCCGTCTGTCACCAGGCTGTATCTCATGAACCGTGATAGTTAGATAGTTGAGATTTTCACAGAAGATGTATACATATTTCTGTTGCCGCTACAACAACAAATATGAATAAAATAATAACAGAGTAAAATAAATACTTAAGGGGGGCTCCCATACAACAAACGTGATTTTTTGGCTCGTTTTAGCTCGATTTTGATAACGACAACAGGTAGACGCTTGAAGTATTCACAGAATATTTAGTTTTATATTCACTTTAAAATAAATACTTAATTAAATTTAAATAAAACAAATATTTAAAGGGGGCTCCCAGGCTGAAATTTCCTTTAGGAAAGTTGTGCTAGGACTTTCATTTTTTTTCATGTGTTGCTTTTCATGAAAAAAGGTTACATGTGAAGTGGCAACTTGCGCAACCTTATAGTTTTTGAGATATAAATTTTTGAAAATCCGTGATCGATTGCGAAATTCGCTCGGAAATCAGTGTCCGACCTTTTAGTTTGCGTTCTATCGATTATTACGACACTAAATTGACATGACAGTGACAGATAATACGGCTTTTTCAGAGGTTTTACATTTTTATTCGCAGAAATTTCGAATTTGGCAATGACAGTGACATAAGTTTTACATTTTTATTGGCGGGAATTTCAACATTCTTTTACAAAGTTTACATTAGATTCATTCACTGTTGCATGGATATTTATAATAATGGTATTATTCATATTTTTTTTATTAATAAGTTATCTTTTGAACTATGAAAAATGGTACACTGAATCGAGACGGGGCACCCCAACTTGAGTAGGTTAGGTTAAAAAAGAGTGACAGAACCGACACGGAGCACCCCGACCCCACGTGGTCTTGTGCGTGACACCCCTAGTGTATATAAAGAGCGCGGGAGCCAGAAGCTCGCGGAAGGTCCTGAGTGCAGCAAGTCATACGAGGCCAAGTGAAGCGAAGGTCGAGTGTGACTTGCTTCATTCAGGGGCAACCTTAAGAGCTTCTGGCGGGAGCCCACCCAGAGTCCGGGGGGGTTGGAAGAAAAAGTGGTCTATGAAAACGTGGGGAGCAACGTTTTCATAGACCACTTTTTCCTCCAAACCCCTGGACTCTGTCTTTTTCAATATAAAAAAATTGTGTTTTTCATACTTAACCTCAAAATATATTTTTTTTAATTTTCTCAAAAAATTGTAGTTTTCGAAAGTCCTCACACACTAGGGGGGGGGGGGTCAAGTCCCCCCCTCTCCTCCCCCATCCCTCTACTAAACCGTTCCTAAAGGAAAGCCCTTCCGGCTCCCATACAACAACGTAATTTTTTTTGCCATTTTTATAGATACGGAACTCATCGTGCGCTATTCCGACTCGCACTTGGCCGGTTATTTTTTACTATAATCTCTTAAGTGATATTGTAAACATAACTTGCGTAAGTTCCATTAATACCTAAACAAAAATTTTAATAAATTGAAAATAAGAATTAAGCACAACAATGTGCAGTGGACTTATGTGGGCTGATGATGATGATGATGTTTCATAGAAATATCTAAACTGCCAATTCATAAACCAACAACGGTTAGATTTCTGAATTATTCAAAAATTCTGCTGCCTACTAACATCAACAGCAATCTGTCCCAAATCGGACATCAATTCTGCAAACCCATTCATCCCAGTGATTTAGCGAATACCAGTATTCGCCGAAACAATGTCCGGTCCGGGTCATAGCACAAAATACTGCAGTCACAGAGAATTTAGTAGTTCCAATCAGTGTGGGCTTAAGGGACAAATGGCGTTCACAAATCCAATAACGGATTGGTATTTCAAATATTCAAAAAAGGCTATTTTATAGATAATGTAGAGTAAATGCATTTGGGAGTGAATCGTTCAGTGACGACAGAGGCTAAAACGGGACCCTATTACTAAGAATCCGCTGTCTATCTGTCCGTCTGTCACCAGGCTGAATCTCATGAACCGTGATAGTTAGACAGTTGATATTTTCACAGATGATGCATTTCCGTTGCTGCTATAACAACAAATACGAAAACAGAATAAAATAAATATTTAAGGGGGCTCCCATACAACAGACATGATTTTTCTGCCGTTTTTATAGATAATGGTACGGAACCCTTCGTGCGCGAGTCCGACTCGCACTTGGCCGGTTTTTTATTTTTTCTTTGCAGGGCACGTTAAGATGTCGGCTGTGGCTATAAAAGTCGTCAAGCCATGTGGGAGACCTGCAGGCAGCCTATTAAACTCTAACACCAGATTTGGTAACTCGAGTACATCCAAAAACTTTAAAGTCCACCCCTGTTGTCCAACTGCGAATATTCGGCAAGCAATTCATGCGGTAGAACGGACATGTAAATAATTCCCTTGCAGAAATGAAATATAGGTGACCCGACTTTAATATTGAAATATATTTATTAGGATCGAATGGCTTTTTCAAAACGTGTTGTTGTTTACCTACTTATACAGAAAGCAGAATAAGTTTCATTCAACACGAACCTATCTCATCTACCCTAGTAGCATGACCGCCGTCGTAGACGTAGAAAAATATCATGTGAATTCAAAAAGTCATATTAGCGTACAGAGACTATCTCTACACTAATAATAGGTTGGGGAAAGTCTTTTCGCATTATAGCATGTATGAACTTGTAATAAAATCTCTTTGACTATACTATTTGTATCTGGCTGGTTTTGGTATCATTCAAAGTTAAATTTTTAAAGAAGATAAGTCCTAATTCAAATTAGAAAAATGTGTGATTTTTATTTGTTTTTCGTACTGTAAAGATGAGTGAATCTAATGAAGAAATTCGATACATTTTAAAATTTTACTACAAAAAAGGTAAAATACAACGCTAGCCGCGAAAAAAATTTGCGATGTTTATGGACCTAGTGCAATGTCTGTGAGAGTAGCACAAATTTGGTTTAAGCGTTTTCAATTCGGAAATTTTGATGTCAAAGATGCACGTCGCTCTGGTCGCCCTATTACGGATAAAATTGATGCCAATTTTGAAAAAGTGGAGCAAGATCGGCATAGCAGTAGTTACGACGTAGCTGAAGAACTGGGAATTGACTACAAAACAGTTTTGGCGCATTTGAAAAAAACTGGGTACACAAAAAAGCTCGATATTTGGGTATCCCACGAGCTCACTGAAAGAAACCTAATGAACCGTGTACTCATTTGTGATTCTTTATTACGAAGTAATGAAACCGAACCATTTTTGAAGAAGCTGATAACTGGTGATGAAAAGTGGATCACGTACGACAAGAACGTGCGAAAAAGGTCGTGGTCAAAGGCCGGTCAGGCTTCACAGACTGTGGCGAAACCCGGGTTAACTCGCAACAAGGTGATTATGTGTGTGTGGTGGGATTGGAAGGGCATTATTCATTATGAGCTGTTACCACCAGGCAGGACCATCGATTCTGAACTCTACTGCGAACAACTGATGAGATTAAAGCAAGAAGTTGAGAGAAAGCGGCTAGAATTAATCAACAGAAGGGGTGTGGTTTTTCATCATGATAACGCTCGACCTCACACATCTTTAGCCACTCAGCAAAAATTAAGAGAGTTTGGCTGGGAGGTGTTAATGCATCCGCCGTATAGTCCTGACCTTGCACCTTCAGATTTCCACCTGTTTCAGTCTCTTCAGAATTATTTAGGCAGTGTCAGGTTAACATCACGAGAAGACTGCCAAAACTACTTGTCGCGGTATTTTGATCAGAAGCCCCAAAATTTATATAGCGATGGGATCATGTCCCTACCTACAAGATGGCAAAAAGTTATCGAACAAAATGGTACCTACATACTTTCATCATCATCATCATCATCAGCCGGTAGACGTCCACTACTGAACATAGGCCTCCTCCTTAGATCGCCAGAACGAGCGGTTGGTAGCCGTTTGCGCCCAAAGGCTCCCCGTGATTCTTACTAGATCGTCGGTCAACCTTGTAGGGGGCCGGCCTACGCTGCGTCTTCCAGTCCGTGGTCTCCACTCGAGAACCTTTCTTCCCCAACGGTTATAGGTTCTACGAGCGATGTGGCCTGCCCATTGCCACTTCAACTTGCTAATTTTGAGAGCTATGTCGGCAACTTTAGTTCTTCTGCGTATTTTCTCATTGCGGATTTTGTCACGCAAAGAAACCCCGAGCATAGCCCTCTCCATAGCTCGTTGAGCGACCTTGAGCTTGGTCATGAGGCCATAAGTAAAGGACCACGTTTCAGTGCCATATGTCATCACTGGCAATACACACTGGTTGAAGACTTTAGTCTTCAGGCTCTGGGGAATTTTGGACGAGAAGATATCGCGAAGATTCCCGAACGCTATCCAGCCGAGTTGGATTCTTCGTGCGACCTCTTTGTCGAAGTTGGACTAACCTAATTGGCCAGTTTGTCCTAGGTATACATATTCGTCGACAACTTCGAGAGTATCGCCCCCAACAACTACCGGTACGGGTGCAACATGGATATTTGACATGATTTTCGTCTTATCCATGTTCATTTTAAGACCCACCTGTTGGGAGACCCTACTGAGGTCGCTGAGCATGGTACCGAGTTCCTCGAGCGATTCGGCCATAATGACTATATCATCGGCAAAACGAAGGTGAGTGATGTATTCGCCATTGATATTGATGCCAAGTCTGTCCCAGACCAAGAGTTTGAAAACGTCCTCCAATGCGTTCGTGAACAGTTTCGGAGAAATTACGTCTCCCTACCTCACGCCTCTCTGCAGTTGGATTGGTTCCGTACTCTGGTCCTGTAGACGGACTGACATAGTGGTGTTACTATACAAACACTTCAACACTTCAATATACCTATAGTCGATTTGGCATCGCTGAAGAGACTACAGTACCGCCCAGGTCTCGATTGAATCGAAGGCTTTTTCATAGTCCACAAACGCTAGACATAACGGCCGATTATACTCCTCGGTCTTCTGTATAATCTGTTTTATTCATCTGTTTTACTCTATACTTCCGTCCAGAGAAACTTTTCTACAAACTTTAGTTAAATGTAAATAAACTATATTAAAAAATGTTTTGAATTTTCTTAAAAAAGCGAAGAAAGTTTTTTCCTAACCTAATATGTAATTTTACTCTATACTTCCGTCCAGAGAAACTTTTCTAGACCGGTCATTCTAGCCAGACTGGAAGGCTGAACTGCCTACCCTGTATCTTGTAAATCAACTATGTTTGCCAAGTAAAACGCTTATCAACTGTCCAAAATAACTATGGAGTAAGAATTCGCAAATGAGTCGCAAGTGATTTTTAAGATAAAGATTAGAGTTGCTGATGGGGCATTGCTGTTATAATATATCAGCCACTGCAGCCCACAGCTTTGTGCTGGCTTCTCCCTGCCCGTGACATTCCCTGTCTGTGCCAAAGTAATCTAGGTTTGGCTCGCGATGTTTAAAATATTGACATACCTATGTATGAATCTCTAAATAATTACCCGAAGAGAAAACTTTGTATCTCTTTTTAAGCTTATTTCGTCCAGAGTGTGAGATTTGGCCTAGTTAAAGTATACATGGAGAAGGAAGGAGGAAGGACTGAATACTAAAATTAAGCTCAAAATAAATAAAATATATAAGTATATAATATATGTACAGAAATCGTACCTATTCCTTAGAATTTGAATTGTGTCGCGCTGTCGGTAAAGTAAGTTGGTTATGTATGAGTATAGAATGTCGTTAAAGCAGGTTAGGCGTGTTGATATGAATAATATGACAGTTTGCAATGTCAAACAGTGAAATGTCATTTGATAACAATTGTAATGTGATATAATACCGAACTAAAAGTGTTATGGATTACCTAATAATGAAGAATAAGCTTTAATGTCGTTTCTTTGTTTACAGGTAGGTGTTTTGGTATTGTGTAATAGTGTAAGTAGTTTAGGATATTAGAGATTTTTCAATAAAATAAAAATATTTGTTTACAGAGCAACACATCATTGTTTATCTCATGGGTCAGGTTAATAATATGAATAGATGATAAATAATCTTCTATATATATAAATATTAATTACGGTCTAATTTCGAGCACTGTGCACTGGCAACCAGTTGTAATAATCGCTGTCATCTGTCGCACGCTAGATAGCTACAAGGCTTTTTCGTCAATAGACATCTTCTCTAATAGGAAAGCATCTTTTAAGAAACAAATTATATATCTGTTCTTAGTCATATATAGCGCGTTCCATAAAATATTCAGAAACTCACACAACACACACTACACTCCCTCCCTCACCCCCTCAAGTATACACTTTTACACAGCTTCCCTCTCTCTCTCTTTCGTTCTTCAAATGCGTACCTACTAAATTCCTTGAAAATTTAATTAAAATACTATGTTTATTAATCATTTTCTCTAGGTGACTAATTTCTTAAAAGTTAAGTCTATAAATTGAGGATCTGTTATTGGCATTAAGCATTAATTATATTGTTATCAAGTGCTGTTGATTCTGTAATGAATAAATAAAAAAAAAATTCTTGTCAATCGTACTCTCTTGGCGGAGCGGTCGTGGTCGTTATATTGTATCATTATTATTGGGGGCTGGCGTTACACGCATTAGGTACAATCACAGAACATAAAAAACAATAGAACGAGCATGATGACTTTTAACTAAGAAAACCAGTGTAGCTAAACTCACACATGTAAAAACTAGCACACTTAGAAATAAAAGTTATAATTGGTTCAAAGAGAACGTTCAAAAAGTCCTAAAACCATAAAACTAATTAAACTGATATAAAACCTTAGCTACTATGGAACATGGTTTAAAACTCAATAAAATAACCAGTAACAAAAAATTAAAGTTTACTTCTTCTACTCGGCAAAAGATGGGGCTTTAGAAAATATTTTTATTTTAGTCTCTATTGATTAGAAATAAGACTGATAATGCAATGGCTGTTACTTGATTACCCACAAAACAAAGCTACCAAACAAGAGATGGCGCTGTCGCTAACGATTTTTGTTATAGTCTCTAACAGCAAAGAATGAGATCGATAATGCATTGGCTGTCACTCGCTTGCTCAAAGTGTGAAGTGCTACTCACTTAGTGATGTACCAATGAGGACTCAAGACGAATGTATCGATATCGATTATCTTATCACCTACCTACTACGGGTAACGAAATAGGTACGTCAGGTTATATTTGTGGTGGTCGAAATAAAAAGCTTTTCTTTTCTTACTTTCTTAACATAATCACAGGTATCCAACTCAAAAATACTTAAAAAAAATATTATATTACTGGAATATGATATACTGAATTATTATTTGAGGGGCACACTAAAAGTTTCCGGAATCAATAATAAAAAAATACTAATAATGGTCAAAAATGAATTTATTGTTTCTCAAAATATTCTCTCTTTGCGTCAATGCACTTTTTTCATAAGATTGAACACATTTTGAAAACATTTGTGCCACTCCTCCGGTGGTCACGTCAGATACATGTTACTCATACTCTTCGACAGCCTCTTCTGGTGATGAAAACCGTTGATCGGGTAATTATTGGTTCTTAATTTTTGGGAACAGAAAAAAGTTACACGGTGCCAGGTCATGACTCTGTATGCTGGATGACTCATAAGTTGTACGTTTTTTTATTTTTTTTTATGTCTAGCGCCTTGCGGAAACTGAATACAGACGTTATTATATTATTTCACACCATAGGTCTAAAATACATTCAGAAAACCATCAATAAAACAACAAAAGGAATTAACGGCCTAAAACTTATACACCTTTTAATAGGGGTTAACTAATTAAAGCTATCGATAACACATTCATCAGTATATTGGGGTCACATCCCTAATTGTGTAGCTTAAGTTGAGGTTTAAGAGAAACGCGACCTTAAAGAGTTTATTCACAGTCTATTTTGTTTGACGATTTTGCATTTTAAACAAAACTAACAAAAAACAATAAAATAATACTTACCGGTGATAGGATATGCCCCCTTTTGTTAAATTTTTGGTTCGGCTATAATATTTACATTCCAAAACGGCACAATATGGCATTTTTATATTTTTTTTTAAGTACATTTACCCCACAGTAATTGAAACACGACTGAAGTGAGCGAAGCTTGTAGTGCGCGGAACTCCGCGTACTTGGTGTTACGCGGGCTCCGCCTACTTACGACTTCTATTGTTTTTTGTGTTTTGTGGGTACAATATCTCGCCATTTATGGTGTAGCGTTCGTTCTGGTGCATCCATGCAGGTTGCCACACACTGTAGATTTGATCTAATCTGTCCACAGCATGGGCGACCATCTGCGCGATCTGTTACATGCATTGTAATAGGTATACATGCTTAAATCCCTATTGAATCTATCCCCAGATTGTCCTCTAGAACCTTGCAAATGATCTATAAGGACGTCATTATCGCTAGACGGATAGGTAGACAGAAAGTTTTTTTCCACAGGCAGAAACAAATTACGAGTGCGAGGCGAGACGTTATTCGGAGCGGATCGCACTCACCCTGATGAAGGTTCACGAATTGAACCGAAACATTGTCGGTCGAAACACCGATAAGACGGTACGTGATAAATCCCGTATTTGTAATAATGAAAGAAACAAATTAGTAATATATCATTAGAATAGTGCTTGATCTTACAAAATATTTTGTAAAACGTTATTGTTAAGTAAATAATTTTCTAAAGAATGTATGACTAATCTGCGAGATAAGATTATTTGTAACGAAGCATAAAAGCAATTCAATTCGGAAATTGCATGCGCAGCTTATCTTGATTGTAAGGCATCAGCTTAGCGGCTAAGCCCTAGGAAGCCTATAGGAAGCTATCGGATCGGCTAGTAATTGTTCCGATTAGAATTGGGGAGCGTTAATTAAGAATTAATTAATTAAGCGTTAATTTAATTTAAGAGCCATGGAGCTTACCATGCTCGGCATCAAACTCTTAGATCGAGTTCCAAACGTCGAGATCCGTAGAAGAACGAACGTTCATGATGTTGGGAATCGAGTTATGGAGCTCAAATGGTCTTGGGCGGGACACTTGGCAAGACGTGGTGATGACAGGTGGAGCAGGGTAGCGACTGAATGGTGGCTGAGGAATGGCTGTAGAAGGGTTAGACGTCCGGCAGCGAGATGGGTGGACAACATCGTTAGAGTCGCGGGCCGTCAATGGGTGAGACTAGCGCAGGATCGTGGCGGATGGCACAAACTTGGGGAGGCCTATACCCAGCAGTGGGTGAAGTCGGGCTGTGGATGATGATGATGAATTGGACGTTAAATTAGGATGTACCTACACGTTAAGCAAACAAAATTGAGCATTTATGAACCTATAGTTTGTTTCTGTATGTGTTTTACTGCAGAAACCAATAAGCTGGAAGAAAATTATAATTAATTGTAATAGGTAATAACTGCGGTAATAATTGTTTTTGCCTATCTAAGTTGGTTCTTATTCTATCCAAAACTCAGATCACAGACGTTGGGCAAAAAGCTGCGTAGCCTAAAGTGGGACTGGGGTGGGGATGTTTACCGCATGCCGAACGACTGGTGGGCAAAAAGAACTACAGAGTGAACCCCACCCAATGCTAGGCGGCGACGTGGAAGACCCAGAACGAGATCGACTCTCATCTAATACACACGAAAAGTGGAAGAAGGGAAGGGAGACTTTTGCCCTGTAGCGGGACAATTACGGCTAAGTAATCTGTATAATAAGATGGTTTGTATAAGTTAGCGGTTTTCCCTGGTGTCAGAGTTTTCAGGTCATGGCTTAAGACTCTTAGCCGATAATTATTTACCTAGTCAATTGTTCATTAGAATAGTGGATGAATAATTAACAGAATGAGTAGGGTAGGGAGCCTAAAACATAAACTTGTGTATAAGTAATCCATTTTTAGATGGCAGTGAAATACCTAGATGATTTTGATAGGAATGTTTTCTAAATAAATGTCTTTTTACTAGTCAATTTGCTGAAAACTGATGATAAAGTCGGGTTTTATGATTTCTTTTATAGACTGTCACATTTTATTGCAATATTATTACGCTCAAACCTTGACATCATAAAACATCCACCTACGGTCTAATCATACTACCTATTATTATTAAAGTGCGAGTGTTTGCGCAGATGTTGACGGCTGAGACGCAGGAGGTAGCGGGTTCGATTCCCACCGCGGAACAAATGTTTCTCTTCACGTTCTTCATCTACAGATATTTATTCCGTGCCTGGGTGTTTTTCTATATATTATAAGTATGTGTTTACAATAAAAGTATATAAGTATTATTTCCGTTTTCTGGTTCCCATAGTACAAGCTCTGCTTAGTTCGGGGCTAGATAGCGCTGTGTGTGATATAGTCTAACTTTTTATTAGCTGCAGTAAAATGACGTTTTGTGGGTTGCCGGTTTTTGAAGAAAAATAAATAGGGATGTAGCTAAATGAGTGAATCATAAATGAATAATCAGTTTGGTTTTTTTTTGAGATTTAATATTAAGTTGTAATGTATTTTTTTAACCTATTATTATTACTATACTAGAGGATTGATCTTTTTTAGTGGAAGTATAGGGAGGTACATTCAAAATGAAACAAAAACGTCATAATAATGTTATTTAATTAATTTTTGCGAACTGAATCACATCCCTATTGAGATTAGGCTGGCAACATTATTTTACGGAATGACATTTAGAAACGTCATTTTACTGCAGCTAATAAAAAGTTAGACTATAGATTGCATTACGTACATTGCGTCATGGTAAGAACAAAATAATTTGAAGGTTATTAGCAAGGAAGAAGATTATTGAAGATTACGAAGATTACTGAAGGGCGAGTCAGGCAGTACGTCTATGATGTCTATGTCTAATGATATGTCACCTTAAGTGGCGATGGGCCGGACACATAGCGAGTACTACAGACAACCGTTGGATCTAGAGGCTGCTGCACTGGTACTCGCGAGGCGAGCGCCGCCTGCCAAGGCGCCCGCGCCGCCGCCGCTGGGCGGACGACATCGTAGCCACCGCTGGGGCCACGTGCACGCGCCTAGCCCAGGAGACAGAGACGAATGGAAAAAGATGGAGGAGGCCTTGGTTCAAAATTGGACATCTCAAAATAAAAAATAATAATGACATTTAGTGAATAATGAATTATTTAATATGATACAATTTATAATTATTTTATAGATTTTAAATTTTATTGGATTTTTTGAGAAATAAAAGGCTAATATAATAATACTATTGTGTTATGGTAAGAAAAATATATTTTGAGGTTATTAGAAAGGTATAAGATTATTGAAGATTACGAAGATTATTGAAGGGAGAGTTAGGCAATACGTCTATACGTGACTAAAATGTAGAGTTGCTAGTTTAGTTAGAGACAGGCAGGTCACGATCCTCTATTTAGCTCAGTCCGTAATTTAATTACAAAATACTATGACATGTTTCCATTATCAAAGGTAAAGTGAGTAAGTTGATTTAGAATTCGTCATATTACATTTTTTTTGTTGTTCCCTTCAAGGATCACGCCAATACATTTCTGATGGAAGTACAAGGAAATTTAACTCTTGAAAAAAAATGTGCAACCAGAACCTTATCAATAGAACTAGAAGTACATATATCTAAGTGATAATTCTTTCAAATATCTACCTACCATAAAATAAACAAGTGAAAATGCGATAGGTCGAACTTGGCAGGCTATATGCTACCAAAGAACAGCAAAACCAAATTATGATACAACATTGGAATATCGTCCTGTCGAAATATAGATCCAGGATTAACTAGTGTGTTTGAGCGTAACCTTTCATTATAAGGTGAAACTTGGTTTATGACTTTAGATGTGTTTAAATAGAGTCGAACTGTTTTGACAAACTGCTAGCTAATTGGAATTAAACTTTTCGTCACTGACTGTACGTACTGTAAAGAAGGTAAGTTTACTGACTAAGTAAAGGTTTACTGATTAGTATACGATCTTTGAAAGATTGTATGAGAATCTTGATTTACAAAAATAAAACGAGTCAATTCATTTTTGCATTTTTGTGGGACGTACAGTAGGCATACAAAATACTTAGTTCTGTGAAATCCGTGAACAACATAGTAGATACGTTGATTATCATTATGTCACAAAACTTTCCATGGGTTTTAATGATTTATAAAAGTGATCGGAAGAGACAAGGACGGTTACGTTTAAAAAACAGTTCAAATTGAAATATAAATAATAAATTATTAAGTAAATACCTATTATAAATATTGGAAAGACTAGGTACCGTTTTATCGTTGCGTTTTATTTAACGTGATCATCATCCATACTAGTATTATAAATTCGAAAGTAGGTATCTCTTAACTGTCTCTGTTTGTTAGGTTTTCACGACTAAAGAACCGATATCGATGAAACTTGTTATTTATCGATACCGGGCTTGTGACATAGACTACTTTTTACTAGGGAATGCAATCCCGATCCCGCGGGATCCCAATCTCGTGTAATTTTTCGGGATCAATCCCGACGCATCATATGACGAGATCCCGTTCGAGATTGACGGGATTGGGCGGCAATGGTCAGCGACGCTACACGCGTCCACTCGGGGCGCAAGCGGCGCGCTGACTGACGGCCGCGAGCGGCAGGAACGCCAAACAGCGTTAGAAAACTATTCCGACTATTTCCGAATATTAGCGACAGGTGACGATAATTATTTAGTTGGTAAGATTAAAGAATAAAGATTTTTATTTTCTTTCGAGTAATATGTTATTTTAGTTAACCTCACTATCACAAACAAGCAGTTATTAGCTTTTTCAGTCATCCGAATTTAACATTTTTTTTAAACTAGACGGGATCCCGAAAATTCCGGGATCCCGCCTAGTTTCTCTAATTTGCAATCTCGAGTCGGGATTGCATTCCCTACTTTTTACCCAACTGCGTAGAAGGTAGATTATAATAATGATTGAAGTAAATCACGAAATATTTCTTAGTTTTATTTCCCGATTTATTTGGGTTCAATCAGTTCAATGGGGTCAGCGCGTTTAAAATACGTCGTGTGCATAGGTCCTAAGGTAGGTATTCATTAGCCTGCGGTAAATCCTGTTTTAACTGTCAAAACGATTCGGGAAAACTATTCTATGAAATAAAACAGGAAATATCCTGGTTCTAAATTAAGTGCCACTCAAAAAGGTTGGATATAGACTTATTTATTGTTTCTAAGAAAAGTGTAGGTAAGTAATTGTTATTTTTCTCTTTTTTTATGTTATTTGTGGGGAAACAGGCTTACGGCCCACCTGATGGTAAGCGGTCACCGTCGCCTATTGACACCGGCAACACCCGGGGTATTGTCGATGCGTTCCCTACACTGTAGAATCCTCTTTACATTTCTCTTGAAGCGTGCCATATCGTAGCCTAATGGGAAAACCTCAGATGGTAGCTTATTCCACATCTTGCAAGTATGGGGGTAGAAAAGATCGCGTGAAGCGTGTGGTGCGCGATACCTAATTGTCGATGATATGTGGATGAGCTTTATTACGTTGTCGAGAAGTGCGGTGGTAAAATCTCGACGACGGGATGAGATCAAATAGCTCCTCAGAACATTCCCCATTATACAGGCGGTAGAATACACTGACCGATCCGATGTCACGGCGTTGACTCAGTGGTTCCAGCCTGTCGGCGAGTTTGGAATCACCGATGATTCTAATGGCTCTTCTGTTATTTAAAATAGTAAAATAAAAATATTAACAAGTCAGAAAGTAGGTATTATATCAGTTATCTGGTTCCCATAATACAAGCTCTGCTTAGTTTGGGGCTAGATAGTACTGTGTGAATGACCAGCAATATATTTTATTTATTTAATTATAGTAGGTAGTAAGATTTGTGTTAGATAAATGTTGAAATAAAACATACATTTTTATTTCATTTGACCTATACCTAATGCTTTTGTGTCATCATATATTGTCACCAATATATTTTTTTTCCTGACCTATCTCGTCCCACTGCTGGGCAAAGGTCTCCCCCAAGTCCCTCCAAGCATCCCATCTGTCGCAATTCCCCACCATCCTCTTTGAAATCGTCCCGCCAACTCTTTCTCGGCCGACCCCGACGTCGCCAATATACACTTGAGAGCAATAAAATCGCACATCTGCACATTTTTACTTAAAAGTTAAATTTTGTTTTATTTGGAGCTTACAGCAAATTAAAATCAAATTAAATTAAAGTGCATAATCTAGGCATTCGCAGAACTGATAAAGGGTTGACATTTACCTTTAAAAACAACTCATTAGCAACAAAACAATAGACCCCCTTATGTCGCTCGATCCAGGTAAGGCCGGCGGCGGGATTTATCGCAGGTATAAAAGAGTGCATATTGAGGGAATGGTCATCATTTGCATACCAACGTACAGTGTGAAAGGTTCTCTATTGATATTGGCTTCAAACGGAACACGAAAATGGATACTACACCAGAAGTAGCCGCTCAAGTGGTTGCCCTTGTTGAATCGGGGCTTAAGCAAAGTCAAGTGGCTCGACAATTGAGTTTGAGCCGATTTACCGTTCGGCGTGTATACCAGAGGTATCAAGAGACTGGTGGCTACCAACGGCGACAAGGATCGGGCCGTCCCCGTGCTATAACAGAGCGTGATAACCGCTTTCTTATAACGACATCTTTAAGAAATCGTCGTTTGAACGCAGTTCAACTGGGCCAACGACTTCAAGAAGTTCGTGAAGTAGAAGTTAGCCGGTGGACAGTCAGAAGACGATTGAGAGAAGGTGGCCTGACTGCACACAGGCCAGCAAACGGGCCGAAATTGACCCCAGCCCACCGAGAAGCCCGCCTTTAGTTCGCTCGAGACCATTTGAATTGGACCGAAGAGCAGTGGAGTGCAGTCCTGTTCTCTGATGAGTGCAGGATGTGCTTGCATGGCAACGACGGACGGGGGAAGGTGTATAGAAGATCGGGAGAGTGATTTGCCCAATGCTGCATAACAGAACGTGTCGCCTATGGCGGTGGATCAATCATGTTTTGGGGAGGCATGTCTATGGAAGCAAAAACCGAGCTTGCCTTCATCACCGGACCGAATACTGGTCGCCAATCAAGAGGATTGACTTCCATACGATACATTGAGGAAGTACTCGAGAGCCACGTCGTACCTTATGCTGGGTTTATCGGCGAAAACTTTCTGTTTATGCAAGATAATGCAAGACCGCATACTGCTGGCATAGTGATCGAGTACCTTCAAGAGGTGGATGTGACCGTTATGGAGTGGCCAGCTCGAAGCCCAGACCTCAATCCCATCGAACATCTATGGGACGAGCTGAAAAGAAGAGTTCGAGGCCGAGATGCTCCTCCATCGACTCTACAGGAGCTGCAACAGGCGATCGCATAGGAATGGGAGGCTACTCCTCAAGACTTTATCAAAAGTCTAGTAACATCAATGAAAACACGGATGGAGTCAGTGATTCAGGCTAGGGGAGGGAACACTCGGTATTAATAACAAACTTTTAATTAATTTTATCTTTTAATTTCATAACTTTGACACCAATACTTGAATAAAGAATTTTTTACTAAACATGCATTTTTGTTATTGATCCACAAAAGCATTTTTATGTAATGATTGAAAGACAAATCAGATACCACTGGATAGGTATTAAAATAGACTATGAATCTGCATTACAGAAACATAATATTTTTTGTTTTTTTTAGTTATGTCAAAAAATCATGAATGTGCGATTTTTTTGCTCTCAAGTTTATTATTTTACAAAAATATTTTTTAAGTAGGAATATTATTTTAATAGCCCGCCTTCATGAGACAAAACTATGCCTATATAAGTTACTCAAAAGGCATCTTGCAAAGCATATTAAACTGTTACAGAATAAATGAAATAACTTGGAAAATGCCCCTAATGATCACTCTTAAGGTTGTTCAAAATACTGCTCACTATACAATATAATGTAAGACGAAAATATACATATATTACCTTCACTGTATGTGATAGTCCATTGGATTGTATAGCAAGCGATATTTTGACATAAAATATTATAGCATCTTCATTGTGGGTGACGCGCTTTACATTGAGTAAATTAATATTTTTGTTAGATATGTTTGGCCACTCTATAACATCACTCTATCTGATGGTAAGTGAGTGTGGTCAAAAGTGATACATCCTTGCGTAAGAACTTATTCACTCTGACTTGAAGACTCCGAGATTATAATACCCAATTGAAAACTGATGCGACCACCTATGCAACATCTAATCCTAAAGTCATTTAAAATCCTGATCTGACTAAAGTTTCTACCTTACAATTACTACAGGCCTTAACTCAGTCATTTAAGAGCCTTATTATTATGAGATTGCTGTGAGAGGCATTTTAAAGAATTAACTGATAACTGATGAGTGTCACTCAAGAGCTCTGATTAGATGCCACTAGTCTCATTATCAGTGAAGCATTTAATATTATCTTTTATAATTGTTTTATACCTACACAGCTAGGCTTCAAACTTTTTCAACCATTATTAATGGTATCACCGCATGAAACTGTCACCCAGTAGGTTTTGCTGGAGCAAGTATACAGTCCTGGTGTTAAGAGTTTTTAGGCTGACCTAAAACATGCCTCAGACATGGTTTGATGACTTTTAGAGCAGAGCGCATGAACTTAACGAGCCCTCTAAACTTTAGTCTAAAAAATAGAAGAGCTGATTAAAATGCTACTGTGCAAGCTGCCATATTATTTACCTTAATTTGGCTTGGCACATACCCATAATTAGTCCACCTAGTATTGTAGTTTGACATATGAATAGGTTCTTATTTAATTTTCCTCAAAGTTATGGTAACAGTAGTAACAAATGTGATCAATGCAAGTATTGAGGAAGCCAACATTTCATTTGGTAGTTACAAAGTTATAATGGATAATTTATGAACATATTTATATTGCACAAATTGTAGAGTAATAAAGTTATCTAAGTTTTAAGAATTCAGAACCATAATTATATTAATCATATTGAGTAATGATAAGATACTGTACAATTTTGTATGTGTTTTTGATGATGTCATTGATAATAAGAACTGATGACAGAAAATGTTTTCCTTGTAACAAAACTAAATATTTTTATATGAAAACTTTTAGAGAAACAGTCCAGCCTTTGAAGGAGCGCTATTGTAATTTACAGTATTTGAAAAGTTTGCTCACAACAAAGTTTGTAGTGAATGTAAACATTTAATAACTTACACAACCATCCCGTAGGCTCCTTCGCCGATATATTGCAGGCTAGTGTATCTGGGGCCCACTTCGAACACCTGGCCGCGGATAATCTCCGCGTTGGCATTCGTGGACACTACACTTGCTGCTTCTGCCATCGCGATGAACCACTTCACCACTTTAATCACAAGAAAGTTGCGACAGGATCTGCGAGCAGTCCATACAATGCGCGGCGGCACACTCGAAAAACTTCTCGGTAACGAATCACATCAATAACCAAAACAAACGAACACCCGACCTACATTATCCACAGAACTATCGTCCACTTGTCACTCGCATATCATCTCGTTGTCTATTTGGACCAATTTCTCACGGACACTCCCGTGTAGACGCAGCAGTACCGTTACAAAAATGAACTCGAGTCTACTCGATTTTTTTTTACTCGCAAAAATCTGACAATCGCTCACTTCACTTCGTTCTACCTATAAAGGAGTTTCACACTGTACACAACAAAACTGAGTGTCAGCTTTTAGATGTAAGTCATTCTCGCTCACAACACCTTTCTGAATTTATCCGATGTTTTCCTGAAATTCGGGGTTTTCATCTTTTGTGCGTTCGGTGTTGTTTGTAATTAATCATTTTACCGTCTATGATATTCCTAACAATCAATGTCAAGTCAAGTTGTCAACCTGAATTTGACATTGACAGTTACATTTTGTGGCGTCACGTGACGTAGTGGATCGAATTGCAAAATTGTAAAATTATATTTTTTTTGATAAAATTACTTGTTTATGACTATTATACCAGGCTACAGTCAGTGGTAACCTGCACAATATACTGTCCATGCAAAGCTTTTGGATGGGATAAAATAGTTACAATACCATTTGTATTCAATTGTGACCTCGCCGCCTCAAATCGAAGGACTATCGTGCATATTATTTAGGTATGTCGGTTTGGTCAGCCAGTACAGCTGGAAATAATTACCACTGCGCATTGCCAAGCAGTCGTTACGAATCCTCTAATAGCTGGTGTCCGAAACCGAGCAAGGTATGACATAAATTATTGTGAGCTTGTGTACACTTGTTTTGTTGATACTCACAGAAACTAATTGAAATTACCATAGTACTAGTATGTACTTGAATTATTCGTTTTTACTGTCGCTATGTATCATTCACTGAAGGTTACTTTGCATAATTATGCTGTGATAAAGTCCTATTTGCTTATTTTATCTGTATGCTACAACAATAGTTGCATTAATGTGTTGTACTGCAAAGTTTCTTTTTTTAAGTGCATTCATAAGTTTCGGTCAAATGTATTGCTCTGTGTTGTGACTGACAGTTAACAAACCTATTTTACAATATTACAGGTGGTGTTAATTTTGCAATATCTCATAACTGTTTAGATAAGTACTTATTGCATGTAATTTTATTATATATTTATGTTTTTTCTTTATTTTCACAACACAGTTGACTGCGGACTTTTAGTTCTACAAACAATTGGAAGGTTTTCTTCAGTTGAATAAGAGTGAGTTTAATATCACTTGTCAAAGGGACTAAGGGCTTTGGCATGCTGTATCATAGATTCGCTATGGTGTTTGTAAGATCTCTGATAACCTACTGCTACTGTGTACCTAGTCTGAGCTTGCCTAACAAAAAACATATTTTCACATGGTACCAATCTATGTCTTGTGTTTGAAACTCAACAAAAAACCTTGATACAGAGATTAGATCAATTTTGGTAAGTATGTAATGAACAGAACTTTTATGGTTTTTGTTAGTTTTGATTATTTAAGGAGATCCATGCAATAATCTATATGCATCGAACATGTTGCTGGGCGGTAGTGTGACACGTTTGGAGACTGCTTGTTGCCTAACATATATATAAAATACAAAACTCGGCAGCTGTGGTTGATGTGTGAATCTCCTAACAAAGTTTTTTGTCTTACTACAAGCTCAGACTAGGCCTAATGACTATACAGTTATGGTTGTTGGTATTGGGTCAGTTACAGAAGCCTACTCAAGGTACATTAATGGTTTTAAGTAGTCTTTGCTACCTGTTACGATATTAGTGCAATATGCACTCTACCATAGTTACAATAAATGCCTACTATCTTTAGATAGAAAGTGGTAGGACTTTTACAAATATCTATATTCTAAAACTATGCTCAATCTTTAATTGAGACAAGCATACATTTTCTAATTTTTTAAGAAAGTTAAAATATTATGCTTGAGTTTGGTACTGGAATGTAGGTGTTTCGTGGTATAATATGAGATGTAACTAAGTATTAAACTTACCTATAATTCAATGTGCTTATGCCTTTAGGTAGTTGATAATTTGTAGTTTACAACCTAATTTACCATTGGGGTTGGTTTATTTTTATTCTGTATTGTGATTAACTCATCAAAGATCACACCTATACATTTTTGTATGGTTGCGAGTCCTGAGTAATTTAAATAGTTATGAAGAATTGTAGGTTTTCTAAAAGGTTTGAGTTTTAAATAAATTAATAAGTAACATTTTGTTACCTAAATTTATTTATATCTCTATAATTGAATCCCTTTTTGTATTGTTTCATAATAAAATGGTGAAAGCATTAATCTGTTTAAGATATTAACTATGTACCACTACATATGAAAGTTACTTATCCCCCATAAGACGAAAACAGTAGCCAAGTGGCTATTCCGTTACGTAGGTAATTTGCTTTTTTTTATTTCAATTTAAAAAAAAAACAAAAGTAACTGCGTTGTTATAATAGGAAAAATTCTATTTTTGTACCTAGAAACACAATCGCCTACATGTCATCTGGGATTGTAATTTTATCCAAAAAAAGTATTTATTTGATGCCTATTTACTACTTTTCTTTTTAATAATATGATGTCACTATACATAACATAACTTGTTAGGGATTATACCAAACTTTGTTTACATCATCCATAGCTGGGTTCCCATATGTAAAAATGGAAAATGAGAGCAGTTTACCAAAAAAGAGACGATTTTGTTGAAAAAAGGAAGACAAGCATTAATAAAACTATTTTTTTTTATTGTTTTACCTTATAATTACATATTTTTCAGAACTAGCTAAGAGATCACTACGAGGCCGCGAGGGTGCGTTTTGAAGTTCGTGGAATGAGAGGGTTGAAGGGGGGTGATTAATCTCATTAGGATCGTAACGTGTTCAGTGACTCATAATTAGTATAAATACGAGTTTTTATTGATATTACAGACAATTAGTCTTTGAGCTATCGTCAACCAAGCAACATAATCGGGAGTGAAAAGTGAAATATGGAAAAAATCGAATATCGTGCCGTTATAAAGTTCCATATCAAGCAAGGAAAATCAGTTCCGACCATACTGAATGAGATGTCATCGGTTTACGGCGACTCTTGCCCAGGAAAAACCATGGAGTACAAGTGGCACAGTTTATTTAAACAAAGAAGGGAATCACTTGAAGACGACCCGAGGCCGGGCAGGAGCATCGAGGTGACCATGCCAGAACTTATCCAAAAAGACGAAAAAATTGTACTCGACAATGCTCGATTAAAAAAGAAAACAACTCGCAGAAATGGTTGGAGTATCCGATATAACCATTTTTAAAATCCTGCACGATCATATTGGTATGACTAAGGTCAACGCAAGATGGGTGCCGAGAATGCTCAAGCCGCCGCAAAAACAAGAGCGCGTAGTGTTCACGTGCATTTTTGGACCTCTGCAATGAAGACAAGGATGGTGTATTGAGTCGAATTGTTACTGGAGACGAGACTTGGGTTCATCATTATGAACCTGAGAATTAAATTATGAAAACAAGACTCCATGCAGTGAGCACAGCACCTCCCAAAAAGTTTAAGGTGTCACAATCAGCTGGGAAACTCATGGCAACGGTGTTTTGGGACTTGGAGGGAATATTATTGATCGATTATAAAGATAAAGGTTTTTCTATAACCGGAGAATACTACTCTTCATTATTAGAGCGAATTAAAGAAGCCATTAAAGAGAAAATACAGGGAAAATTAACGAAAGGTGTGCTGCTTTTGCACGACAACGCGCCCGTCCACAAGAGCCGTGTTGCGTTGTCTGCCCTGCATAAGGTGGGCTTCAATATTTTGAATCACCCACCCTACAGTCCAGACCTGGCCCCGAGTGATTATTACCTGTTTCCAAAAGTGAAAAAAGAGCTGCGGGGTAAGAAATTTACCTCCGATGCTAAAGTCAAGGAGGCAGTTTCGGCGATTTTTTTAAGATACAGACAAAATATTTTTTTATGAGGATATAAATTAATTAATTGAAAGACCTGAAAAATGTATCCGTCTTGCAGGTGAATATATTGAAATGGAAAAATAATTTGGTTTTTATATTTCCGATTGACAATTGTGAAGACTATTTTCTCTATCCACAGCCCATAATTACCCACACCTGTCTGTAGGCTATCATTTCAGATCATGTGCTGCATCCAGGAGCTGCGTGCAAATTTTTTTATACACCTGGAGATGGAACAAGCGTATGGCTCACTTGATGCTAAGTGGTAACCATCGCCTATAACAAAGTACTGTCTTGTAGAGCACGCACCTTAGAAACATGCACTGCCCTGTGTCCATCAACTTGAAGCATACAGGAGTAAATCCTCGTGTGCCTGTAATTTCATTCGATTCAATGCTACTTGGCGGCAGGTAGGTATGGTGGTACTACTTCCCCGGGCGAGCCCTTTCACAAGCCTTTTTTTGGCCTGTCTTCGGCCACCATTCAGTCAAAGACTATCCTTCTGTCGTCTAGCCAACTCTCGCAGTCCATATCCACAGGTCTACTAAACTCTAACTCTAGCCACCTCTTACTCATAAGCTACTTGATGATGCGCCTATTTTCAGCACAGTTGCACGATGTCGGGTGAAACGCCGATCCAGTCGGCAGACGCGCTGCATACGCCAGCTTACCTATCGTGGAGGAAGATGCAGCTCTCCCGCGCCAAGCTGAAGGCTTCCAGCAAAACGTCCGCTCTGCTGTCGGGCTTCGCAATGGTAAGTGAAGGCGACGAGCGGGATCAATTACGAATATTTACGTTGACATACATACATAACCCTGATTCCACACTAGCTAGGCGCGCTGCGACAAAATGTTGCCTGGAAGGATTCCCCATCGTAGGTATTAGGCAATACGAGTGAGAAAGATGGAAACTGAAGCTTCCCCTTGGGTATATATATTCTTGAAATCCCCGCCGACCGCTGCGTAGAGGCATCGTAACCGGACAATTACTACAAATTATATACATGCTTTAATACGGGCAAATTTATTTATAAATAATTTGATAATAATTTGCCCGTGTTGAAATATTTATTTTTGTAAGTACTAATAAATCCGGTTACGAGACCTCTACACACCGGTGAGAATTACGAGAATATACCAGCTTTTCTTATGGATTCAAAAATATGTTCTGGTACAGCCTCTTCGTACTCCATTTTTAGTTATAAGACATCTCTAGTCAATTTCTGGCGATCTTATTGCCCGTCTCATCGAGTACGTCCTCTGTGTTTTCTTACGTTATCCACTCTGCGTTTCCTCTGTCAACCTCTTTCCCGGGTATCCGATCTGGGTCTCCATTTCAGGGTCCTTCTGGTCGCCGAATCGCGTCCATTTCAGCGATGTATCCCGCGCATGCCCACTTTTTCTTCATTAACATTTGCTTTGCTTCGAATCCAGTGGTTGCGGTTCCAGCCAAAGTCCCTAATTAATAAGTATTCAAGGTTATTCAAGAGATAAACTTAATGTTCGAACTTGAACAGAATGCTGGTGTAAATTGCTGATAGTCCAACTATTTTCTAACCTTCGACATTGCTGATAAAAATTCAAATTTCATGAATGGGTAATTGATTGGTTTTATAAAAAAAACGAGTTTAATAAAACTGTTTTCCACTAAAAATGTATTTCCACATTATAAGAGAATGCTATCTACCTTATGTCTGCATATGTACAGATTGATCTATTTTGTGCAGTTAATTACTTCTATTCTATAAGATATTCTTCAGACAGACCCAAAACGGTGTGTGCGTATGGGTGGTATATCAACTAGGTACGGATGGTACTGAGCCGTGCGCCTGCTTGTCCTTTGATGGAAAGGATATGACAGAATCAGATTGTTAATTTCCTGGGCACATTTCCCGAAATGTATTCTGTAAAAGATCGATAGGCTTGCAACTTTATGGTGGTTTTCGTCAGAGGTAGGACTATTTTGGTGTTTTAAAAGGTGAGGATATAAGCATTTTTCCCCGAGCAAAGCTGCAAAATATGCGCCCAGTTCTCGGTAGACAATAATAACATGTAATTCCTTCACACGCCTTGGTAGAATCCAGTTAAAACCGCTGCCTTCTTTTTTTAAAGCAAACGCTTAATTCCATTTTTAAGCATGCATTATCCGTGCCACATATGTAAAAACTTTTTACATATCTGGCAAAAATCAATTGAATGTCCAGTTTTTTTGGTAAAAGTTGCGAACACGATAAAAATAGGTCGTTCAAATCAGCATGTACAGAAATGGGCCAACGAATATACTCTATTGTACACTACATAAAAAGAAACAATCATATTACAAATATAAATATACATTGCGAAGCACAATCGATGGCATTATCGCTATGAGCGATCTCATCCAGACAACCTTCCAACGCCCAGAATTTTGTACAAAACAAGGATAACTCGAAAACAATATAACGATGCTAATTTTAATGCTTTACAGTTTTTCTAACCAGAGTTATCAAGGCCTTTCAATAAATAAGTATTCGCTGTTTGGCTCTTGTTTCATAGAAAAACAGGTCACAGCTGTGTCAACATTTACTTCGACTACCATTTGATTATGCAAGAAACCAATCAATAGATTACATTACCTAATAAAATAATACTGTAGTATCATTTTAACCGACATTAATAATTGTTATATGTGTCGATAAGTACCTACTTTAAAATTGATAAGGAAGTTTACATACGTCTCTAATGAATTTGATAAAAATAAAGCATAACATGTGAAGGCAAAGTATATGTTTGCCCAGCAGTGGGACACACGAGATTAAGAAAAAAACACCAGTGAAACTGAATAATAATAAGAGCAACTGAAGGGCATAATAATTTTGCCCTTCAGTTTCCCGTTTAATGTTCCGTTAACGGTCGTACCCATTAAATGGTTTCCAATATAGTCGTGTAATTTGTTCCCAGGTAGCCATGGTCGAAGTCCAGCTCAACCCGCCGGAGACCACAAAGGTGCCAAGCTACATGCTAGTAGCCTTCACAGTCTGCACGACTCTGCTCGTCGCGGTCCACATGCTAGCCCTCATGATAAGCACCTGCATCCTCCCTAACATAGAGGCCGTTGGCAATCTCCACAGCATCGCGCTCGTCCACGAATCGCCACACGAAAGGCTCCACTGGTACATCGAAATTGCCTGGGCATTTTCAACATTATTAGGACTGATCTTGTTCCTCGTGGAAATCGCTATTCTCTGCTGGGTTAAGTTCTACGATCTTAGCGCTACCGCTGCTTGGTCGGCTTGCGTTGTTTTGATACCCGTAATGGTTATTTTTCTAGCTTTTGCGATTCATTTCTACATGTCTCTAGCTACACATAAGTATGAGGTCACAGTGACAGGTATAAAGGAGCTGGAATTGTTGAAGGAACAGATAGAATTGGGCGATCATGACGCTCGAATGAATAATTTGACTCTGATAGACCAGAGCCGTATTGTGTGATTGTTTTATATAATTTGGAATGTTACTAAGGATTGTTTTTATATTTAAGGTGTACTTATATTGTATTGTACTTATTATGTGCTGATTTGGTCGCACAGAATCGTTCTTGGAAGCAGCTTAATGAGCTGATATCTCAATGTAGGTCCTGTGCCTGATTTCACAAACAATACCCACACGTGAGTATAATCTAACTGTTGTTTGAGTTAGTGGTCGTGTTCTGGGCGTGAAAACAGGCATTAGGCTAAGGCCCACTATCCACTGAACCGTCGCGTCATCGTCGCTATAGCGTAAAAAGATTTATGTTTGTGTCCACCGGTACTTCGATGTTAAAGGGTCCATACACATTACGACAGTCGCACGGACCGCCCCACGGAATTGGGTCGTATGCGGCTCGTTCGTGAATGGGGTGGTCGTAAAACGTGCGACGTGTATGGCCACTCTTACCTATGTCACTCTCACTTTGTGACATAGTAAAGAACGTATACATACTTAAATAAATGATTATGCAATTATCTAAAGTGCAGAATCAACATTTCGGTTCGTCAACAACAAGACGTTTCGGTGGAAACTGGTCATTACATAATTGTTTAACATGCATTGAAATGAGCGCAAAAACTCAATGATGGCATGTGAATCCTAATCAAAGAATCTCTGAACAACAACAGGTTATTGTTATCTTCCGATTCTAAAGTTGAAGGTCTTCTGTATCCCAATTCTAGTAATTATAACTCAGTCACCTTAAGGTCGCATTACGTCGACAGTCGACTATTTTCTGGGAATGCCCGTAAGACAAGTTGACGAACTATCCCCCTTTTAACAGGTTAGCTGTCCGATGAGGCACATGTGCCTCATGGGTGATTGCACTGGTACGTCCATGAGGCATATGTGCCTCATGGCCAATGATGTAGATAATGCAATCGATCTATCGATAATTTTTTTTAATAATTATATTATTTGTAGCATTAGTAAATTATACTACAACCAAATTCTACCAATCAATTTATTATTGAACTTAATCAAAAAATAAACTTTTTAAAAAAGATTTGATAACCTTTTCCAAGGAGATCGGTAATTTTTCCATCAATACAAGCCGTCCAGACAATAACGAAGCCAGCAAAGGAAATTAGCCTAATCGTAGGACCTTTCTTAAGTGAGGAACCGTCATAGATTTGATTTCTTTAAATTTTTTTCTTGTTTGGAAACTGGTGGCCGAAAGGGTACCTAATTGAATGGTGCAATTCAATAACAGAAGATTGTTTTCAAAAAGATGTTTTTCAGATGTCTAAAGTGTTACGAACATAAACGTACATTTTATCATTAAACGTAAATAATTAATTTCTTATCATACTCATCTAACATTAGCAATTATCGATATAATTAATTTCAATCACTAGGACACATAAAGTATCATAAAATACTTGAAGAGAATGACGTAACTTAATACGAAACTTCATGAGCGTTAGCTGTCATTATTTACTACGAGGACGTGTACAAAGAAGATCGAAACTTGCTTCGGGACAGCTAACCTGTTAACTTAAATCAACTTAAGGTCGCATTACGTACAGTCGACAATTTTGGGGAACGGCTGTTTTTATTTGTCCATTATTGAAGTCGAAAATCTACCGTTACATACAAACCTCACTGTATAAACATGCAATGTTTGAGAACGTGGATTTGCAACTTAAGTTATAGGTGGACAACTCTTTAAGGGGATGGGATACTCCATTTATTGGATTGTTTTGCCTTTAGTTGTTTGACTAGATTTCATTGCGGGAATAGAGACCTTGCTATGGGTTCCTTTACAAATTATATTATTTATTTCCACAAAGGTTCTATGGTACTCGTAAAGTTACTAGTAGGGTACCAAATTATGTTTTATGACGTCTTAGTTGTTTGAAAACTAGCCTTTAGTTAGGTGTTTCTGTTCCGATGGTTTGTTTGTCCATTATTCCTATTTTAATTTTATTCAAAACACTTCCATTATTCTCGTAATATAAATCCAAAGATATTTAAATTATTTATACATTATGACTTAATACTTTTTTTGGAATGTTTATTATCCTAGTTTATGGACACAGTGGTAGTAGAACCGTCAATTTTAATAGTTTTTTTTAATACAGGTTGCTTCGGAATACGTATTATCTAACCGCAAGGGGGGTGATTTCTCAACTTAAGTACGAGATGTTTGACTTAGTTTAAAACACCTGAAACAACCGTTAACTATGTACCAACAACATTTTACTTAAAAGAAAATCTTTATTCAATAAGCCCTAAAATAAACATTGTTCGTGCAGGACGATGATAAACTTTCAGGGAAACATACATATTTGGTAGCACCTTGTATCACTCTTCTTCAATCAGACTTTAAAAAAACATGATGCTTTGTACTTATAATTTGACAAATGTTAAACTTAACTAAATCTAATTGTGCTTTGTAACCCAAAATTTAACCTTTCTGGGTTAGCAATGAAAAGTAAAGGCAATAATAAGATATTTGACTGTTAATATTTAATTCTATAAATACTGTGATATAATAGAATGACATTGTAATGGTTTTAGCGTAAGAAATTTATTCTCCATAATATTTTAACATGTAGAGTTTTATAAAATGTACCTTTTGATTGTTAAGGCGTATACAGACATCTGTTTGATACAAAATAATTAATTTATTGATCGATTGAAGCGAGATCTCTAACTCAACTTGGGCAAATCGGCGTTGTGTGTATATTTGTTTGTCCGAGGATAACTTTCGTAGCGTCGATCCGATCATCGTGAAATTTGATATATAGGTACTTAGGTAGTGGTGGCACAATTTTGGTGTGACTAAATGAGCTAAAAATATTGGGGGGGTGGTTGAGATATTGTGGTTCAAGAGTAAAAAAAAATGAAAATGAGACTATTAGGTCAAGTGGGATGTCAGATGAAAGGTCTCCATTAGTACATTTAGACTCTGTTTTTATTTTTTGTAAACTTTTCTTCTTACAGTTTTTGAGTTATTATATTAGCTATAATAAAAACTGAACTTTGACAAAATTCACAGGGTACACCAGTGATCTCAAAATGCTGTAATTTGGTATGCATGTAGCTTTAAGTGTGACAAATATAGGTCTGAAATCCAGAATAATGTAATTTGTACCCCAAAAAAGTATAACCACAGTACATGAACTCCCGTTTGTAATTTGAATGAAACTGTAGGTCCAGTAGGTTGGTTATTTATTTCGGGGTACTATTTTGGTAGACAAAGAATTCAAATAATATTTTTTTGTTTTAATCGGAGACTCGCGAGATCTCAATTCGGGGCCAACCAATAGTTATTTATGGTCTCAAAAATATACTCCGTCACTATTTGTAGTGTAAATTGCAATACCTTTATATCTAAAATTATACGGTGTCTACTGTCTACATGTATTTGCATCGTCGTCGCTCGTCGAAATAACCAAAAATATATTAACGAGCCTCGATTCTGTTTTCGAGTTTCTTTCTGGCATAGGTACATACATGCCTCAGTGTCATCAGTGTGGCGTGTCATTTCTTGAAAAAGCACAATTTTGTACAATAAAAAATGTTACAAAAAAGGTACAATAAAAATTATGGTTTTCAAAAAAAAATACAGAATCAACAGTCTGTAATCTTTCAAATATTTATGTCTGTGTACGCCAGATATCGATATTACGTATTGTACCTACTTCGAATATTGCTCACAAAATTAAACATTTTGATTTATACAGTACACAGTGGTTTCACTTATATTGTTCATGTAGGTAACCTAACAGAAACCTAACTTTTAAAGTAGCTTTCGGTTCTTAGCGACCGCGACCCGCGACCTCGTCCAGGTCGCGCGACCCACTGCTCAGTATGGATTTATATCGAACACTAAACAAACCCGGCAACCGCGACGCGCGACCGGTGGGCATGGCGACCGTGACCCGGTCGCATCGGAGGCAGTGCAGTCACGCGACGCAGGCGAGAAATACATCAAAATGGCGGCGTTTTCACCGAACGAAAATGAGAAGTTGATAGAATTAGTAAATAAAAACACACCTTACTTGACACTTGTATGATGCTCACTTGCTCGCATCTTATAAAGACAACATTGTTAGGGACAATATTTGCGAAATAATTCCGGAGGCATACATAAAACATAAACATAATATCATCATCTTCATCCTCCAATAGCTGCAGAATAAGTTTTTTCCTAGCTGCGGATAAATTGTCCGACATATTGTACCTACAGCAATAGAACACAACCGTCACCCATAATAACAGCGGGAAGAGTGGTGATGTCGCCGTCGCGGTCGCTAACATCGGAAGGCTAGGGGTCGCCCCGCGACAGCCATCCATGGTTGCAGTCGCGCGTCGCGGTCGCTAAGAACCGAATGCTACCTTTAGGTACTGTTTCCAAGTCAAGACAGATAAACAGTGATTGCATGCTTATCCGAGTCGCGGTCACCTACAGTTCCAACCAACTCTGCCGTCCATGTTTTTGGCCGCCCGAAAGCTTACGAGGTAGCCTAACGACTTTTGTAGTTGGCTAGGGACAATTCAAGCGTATGGCCCACCTGACGATAAGTGGTAACGATCGCCTATAACAAAGTATTGCCTCGTAGGTCATGCACCTTAGAAAAGTGCTCTACGGTACACTGTCCTGCGTTCACCAACTTGAGGTACAACTGGATCTGTCGCAGAATAAGAACGCCAAGCAATCTACACAGTGACATTTTAAATATCGTGGCAGGGCGACGAGACGGCGACGTGTCTTATTTATGAACGGATTATGCTACTTCAGCTTTCAAGGCAGTACATTAGAATTTTTTGAAGGTACAACAAATACGTAAGGGATATAGATAGGGATAAGTAGTCTAAGGAACCGATTGTAAAATCAAGGCTCAGTCCATTTGGTCGATACAGTACTGCAGCTGTTTGTCAATATCTCCTATCTTTTGTAGAAGCCAGATTTCGCTTTCTTCCAGGATCTTTCGGGAGTCTTGTAGGCGCTCCTGAAAAATAATAAATGTTTAGCGTTATACCTACTATGGTCGAAATAGAAGACAAATATTGACGTCAGTTGGGTGTAGGCCGCACAAGATCGGTCGCTTTAGGAATCGAGGGCTATGATCAACATTGGACGTCCTGTGATGATGATGATTGATATCAGAGGTTCTCTTTAGGTCGGTCTATCACAATACAATTAGAGGAGATGCCTATGTTCAACAGTGGATGTCACAAATCAAAAACATTTATTAATCGATCGAAGCAAGATCTCTAAATCAAATTGGCGTTGTATGTATGTACCTATGTATGTATGTTTGTTTGTCCGAGGATATTTTTCGAAGTGTTTATCCGATCATCGTGAAATTTTGTATATAGGTAAGTAGTGATGGCACAATTTTGGTGTGACTAAATGAGTTAAAAATGTGCTGGTTGAGATATTGCGGTTCAAGAGGGGTAAAAAAAACATAATGGGACGATCCAGTCAAGTGGCACGTCTAATAAAATGTATTATTAAGTACATTTCGACTACGTTTTTATTTATAGTTTATTCCTTGTAGTTTTAAAGTTATTAGCCATAATAAAAACTGAACTTTGACAAAATGCATAGGGTACACCAGTGACCTTCACAGTGCTGAAATTTGATATGTGTGTAGCTTTAGTGACAAATATAGGGAAAAGTCTGAAATCCAGAACAACTGCAATTTTCTACCCCAAAAATGAGTATTAACCAATTAACATGAACTCCCGTTAACTGTAATTTTAATGAAACTGTAGGTCAAGTTATTTGGTTATTATTTCGGGGCACTATTTTGATAGTCAAAGATTAGGTAGGTACAAATAATATTTATTTGTTTTTATGGGAAACTCAAGACTAGTGACACTAGTGTAACTAGTGTCGGAGTATAAACTCCGACTAAGTTATCACAGATTATCCATTGCAGTTAAAGTTACCTATTATCCTTATAATTTCTAATACCTACACAACTCAGTAGGTACCTATACCAACACAGATATGCCTAAACCTAAACGTTTTCATGTGGATCACGAAAAGCGTTCATTGTAGTTTTATCGTTTCGTGCAAATAAAACTGTTATCTGTTTGACTAACATAAACATACCTACTTAACTTACCCATTTAACTATGTAGGTTGGTACAGTCAAAGAAAAAAAAACGAGTGTGCTTTAGACCACACGACTGAAGTAAAACTTCTTTTCCAAAATATGAATTTACTAGCTGACGAATCCGCAGCTTCGCACGCGTAGTTTTTCAATAAAAACATTACCCTCCTTTGCGCAGTTAGGTAAAAAGTAGCCTATGTCACCCGGGGATAGTGTAGTTTCCCAAATAGTGAAAGAATTTTTTTAAATCGGTCGCGTAGTTTCGGAGCCTATTCAATACAAACAAACAAATCTTTCCTCTTTATAATATTATAGTATAGATAAAATTGTTCAAGAACGAAATGAAATTACGAAAAATAATCAAACGAACTATGTCTTACCTACTGACTGCGATATATATATATTTCATGCACTGGCTGGCTATGAGAGGAAGAGAGAAAGAAATTTTGCGCACGCACCTCTCTCTCTTGTTCCTACAGTAGGTAATATACGAAACGTACCTAACTCTCTCTCTTTCTATCTTCACTAACTTATATCTCCCTCTTAACTTCCGTTCGCTCTTTACGTAACGCGTTCACCAGTTTACTCCCCAAGTCAAGCGTGCGTAAAGAAGTTTTACTTCAAAAATGCTGCACTAAGATGCCCTTTCTAACGAGGGGGGTTCCAAATCCACAAAAATAACCGTTTATGGACCCTAATGATGATGCTGTAAATGGGCTGACTTGATTTTGCTTGTGTCCAAGTCATTTTGTGACGTCTTTTAATGTAATATTGTCATCGAACAACCTTTGCTAGCCTGCCAACCACGGGCATGCACCACGGGGGATCCAAATCCCTAATAATTATGCAAAATTCTTGACATTTATTGTTACGCGAGTTCGCTTCGCGTTGGTGCTCGTACGATAGATTTTTTTTATTTTTAAAATTTCCGACAAATTAATTTTTCCTGATTCCCTGACATAGTGCCATAATTCCTGACATGCCAGGAAAAATCCTGTCATCTGGTAACTCTAACTGCCATTGTCATAATTTCAGCCAGTGCTGAACATAGGCCTCCCCCATAGATTTCCAGAGCGACCGATCTTGCGCGGCCTGCACCCAACGGCTCCCAGCAACCTTTATCAGGTTGTATTTCCATCTAGTGGTAGGTACCCTAACTGTACCCAGTGTTAACTAATGTATTGATGTGTCTGTAATCAGATCGCGATTAGGCTCTTACCTACTAATATGCGGCGTAGGTACTCTAACTATGTACCTACTTACTCGTAACCACATCGCAACCTTAGAGCGCGTGCAAATGACCTAGAAAGGCCATTCTTTATATCATAACGATATTAATTACCTACATGTATAGGTACGTAGGTCGTATTATATTCATCTAGTGACAAGACCAGAATTATGTCAAATATTTTTTTTTCAACCTATGTCATCCCACTGCTGGACAAAGGTCTCCCCCACTGTCTTCCAGGACTTTCGCTCGCGTGCCCAATTCCACCAATCTGTCTCGAAGGCATCGAGATCGTCACGCCAGCGTCTACTAGGCCTTCCTCGGCGCCGTCGCCCGTATTCAGGCACCCACTGCGTGACGATCGTTGCCCATCTGTCCGGGTGCATTCGTCTTACGTGGCTCGCCTAATCCCATTTTAGCCTGGCAGCCTTATTTCCTGCATCAGCAATGCCGGTCTTTAACGCAGCGTGGCGTTACGGATTCTGTCAATCCGCTTTACTCCTAGCACGCTGCGCTCCATTGCTTTTTGGCAAACATAGAGTTCGGATTTTTGAGCCTCGGTTACAGACCATGTTTGGGAACCATAGGTAAGGACGGGCAACACATGTCGATGAGTTTGGGCTTTAGTGACATAGGAAGGTTTCCTTTCATCAGCTCTTTCATGGATCAATGAAAAATGAATGCTGAAAAAAAATAATGTATAGATAAGACTAAAATTGATGCTGACGATGTTATGTAACCTATATAAGTAGATCCTAATTATACTATATAATATATATACTATATATAATACTATATATATAATAGACCTAATCTATACTAATATTATATAGAGGTAAAGTTTGCGAGTTAGTTTTTTTGTATGTTTGTTTGGGTGTAATCTACAGGACTAGGTACTAATCCGATTTTGAAAAAGTTACCTACTACCTTATAAGAAGGTACTTAATCCCATAGGCTAAGTTGGTATAGGTAGGTAGTACCAGCGTAGCCAGGGCGAGTCACCAAGGTCAAATATTTAACTAATATTAGTTCAACGGCCTTGGTATGTCATTGATTCATTGGTTGAAAACACTTTATTGCACATATTAAACTAGTACAAAGGCGAACTTAATGCTAAAGACCATTCTCTTCCAGGTAACATTTGTGTATTGTATATAAAGATCTGTAGGTATTGCACAGGAAATGGAATTAATGAAAATTTGCACAGGACTAATACAAATAGGATAATATAGGTGTTTAGTCTTGCCATAGTTTCACGTCACTACGGTCAATCGCCGCTAAATTCATAGCATAAAACTTAGTTTGACGCGTAACCGTCAATTCGAATAATTGACAGTTTTTTTCGCGTGATTCATAGTTCACCTCTCTTGTCGTTCGGTCGTGGAAGGGAAATATAGTACCTCGGATAAATTCATTATACATTTTCGCAAAGATCACATAAGCTGTTCGCGACGTGTGACAGTGTATGAGGCGAGGACTTCATTATTCTTCGAAGGATTTTGCCTGGTCAGAGGTAACTTGTCGGCGGTTACTTTGGTAAGTACAAACCTAGTTTCTCGCTGCAAGAAGCCTCTGGAGCACGCCGGCAATACGCAAGACAATCCAGTTGTTTAAAGGTTGGTGAAGTTCTAATGCTTATTAAAGTTGCCACACCAGCTTACAGTTTGTGTCATTGTGGTCAGATTATCGTTTCGTATCGTTCTAGTTTTTGTTAACATAAATACAGTCCGCTAAAATAAAAGTTAATAGTTCGTCGCATTCTTAACAATAGGTACCTACATACTACATAAATAAACCTACTTAAATACTTTATTTGATAGACTAAACTATATCAAATAAAAATAAATAGAAGAAAGAAGTGCTAAGGAAAGATTAAATTGCTTATTTTTGGTCGGTTCGACCGAGAAGGTGCCTATAGATTCTCAATCTGAATGCTTCCACTGAAGTAGCCTTGAAATAGTTTGTGGCATATTATTCCAGAGACGAGTAGCGGTTATGGTGTAAGAGTCAGAGTAAGTAGCCGTGTTATGCTGTGAAGTAATCAATTGGAAACAACGAGACGATCGCACAGCTCTGTCCTCAGTTGATCCCAGCTACCTCAGAGAGCGTTTTGCATCCAAATCGCTCTCTGTGGTAGCAGGGAGATATTCTTCTTGATTCTTCGTCATTCTTGATTATGAAAGTTATATCTGCTTGATTATTATTTTAAACCGATACACGATAGCTTTTGCTTACCGGTGGAACAGGATACCACGTTGGCAAATCACAGAACTGCCTTATAATAATGTCGGAGATTTTAGATTTCACACAGATGTTATGAACCCAGCAGCCTTCCTGTAGTTGACCGGTGTGCATATGGTAGAACCGACCTAGGCCGTGCTTGATGTCATTCTGCCAGTTGCCTTCGTAGCGGTTGCCGTTTTCTGTAAGTATAAGATGTCGGTAAGAAAACATTATAAATATTCTAGCGGCTAGAATATTTTATTTTGTTTTTCTTTTCATAGCTAGAATCTGGCCCATCAATTACTTTGAAATATGATTTAGTGCTGATTTTTGTTACCTAGACCTAGACGACAAGAGAACCTACCACTATCGTCGAGATGAATAGGCGTTACTTAGCCTATGCTTATACATAATAGGTATGTTAAGATTGCCAAAACCAGCGCAGGGAAAATACTGGACTCTAATCAAATCAAAATTTTTTATTCATTAAAATCACAAGGATCACTTTGAAACGTCAATTTTACTGCCTATTCCTACGCGACCAAGCCAGGAAAGAAAGGCAAGAAACAAGGATGGTTGTTCTTTTTACCCCGTGCTCGAAATGGACCAGAGGGCTTAGCCAAATTACATTCGATTAGCGATGACGCTAGTCGATAAGTCCGAAAATGTATGGGATTTGACACATGCTATGGAAATATCACGTGATATATCGACAACAAACCTATGAAGAAATCGAATTGATTCGAAGCGAATGTAACTTGGCTACGGCCTAGGTTTGTTGTCGATATATCACGTGATATTTCCATAGCATGTGTCAAATCCCATACATTTGCGGACTTATCGACTAGCATCTTCGCTAATCGAATGTAATTTGGCTAAACCTTCAGAACGCCGCCGTTCCCTGTTCTTGAAATCGCCATTCAGGTGCGTTATTCATTTTATTTAATTTTTATTTACCTAATTAAAAACATTGGAAGGTTTGACGAGATACGTTCCGGTTCGTGAGTAAGTCCAATTCGACCACTGACTTACCCCTATAAACCCTCTGCTGAGTATATTATAGTATAGTAGAGTATATAGGTATACTGCTATGTGTTATGTCAACCTCTTCTATCCTATGCGTCTCTTTGAATAACCCTTCTTAGGCAGGGTGACATGAACACTCTAAGGCCCGTAAGATCAAAAGCAGTTTAAACTAAAATTCTAAGCTTAAACCATCACTGTCAAAGAATTTTTTTAGATTATACTTAGAATTTTAGTATAAACTGCTATTGATCTTACGGGCCCAGGAAAGTTAATCTCTAGAAAGGTACCTACCTAGACCTACACTAGTCCTAATTACTACCTTTATACAGTGCTTCATGCAAGCCCGGCAGGAGAGCAGAAATTGCCAAGAGGTAGCAAAGATTCGGTAGTAGCTATCATCCATCCATTGCTTTATTTCATGTCGAGATAAGAAATCACCTTGCACGAGCATGCCCAGGCCTTCCTTCTTACTCATGTTCCAATAGCCGACGTAGAGCGTGCCGTTCGAGTACCACATCTTGCCATACCCGTGTCTTTGGCCTCGTCGCCAGAATCCGGAATAAACGTCTCCGTTCTCGTAGTACCTTGATTAGTGAACAAAATATTATTTTGTATTGCATGTTTTAGAGCTACACATTTAGAACATTCCTAAATTGTATTTTGTTATTTTTGTATAAAAAGTTCTTACTTTTTAGTTCATCGTATAAAAACAAGACTGGTTAGGACTAGCGCACTGAGGGTTTCGAACCTACGAGTAAATAGGTTTATTTATGTTAATTATGGCAGCGCTATCTAGTTACGTGACCGGTAAGGTAAACCAAGAAAAGTTACAGATATCTAAAAACTGTTTTAGATAAAGACTTCTTTATAGTTTTCCTATATCATTTGCATAGATGTATCTATCTAACAATCATACTATTTAACCAAACAATTTGTATCGCCGTTGGTTTCTCTAAATAAATAAGTAAAAAAAAATATATTAATTCCAGATTTTTCACTTCGCAAAGGAGAACGGGCATCCTGGTCTACAGTCCAATAAAAATGAGCAGCACATTTTCGAATTGGCATACAATAGTACATCAAAATATACTATTGGAACTTTCCCCAAAAGTCTGTCCGTTTTGAGTTACAGCCATGCAAACACCAGCATTTTTTGTTTTAAAGAACATAAAATAACGGTTTCACGATTACTATATCCATACATAAAGGCTCCTATACAATGCAGTAGCAAGAGCGAGAAGGGAGAAGAGCGATGTAAGGGCCGTGGGGAGAGGGATGCGTACGCGGGGGAGGGGAACGGTTGTGTACGCGCCGCGCCGGACGGCTACAATAATCAGTCGCATCGCATCAAGTGAGTGGCTACGTCACGTCTTGTTACGATAGTGCTGTGTTTGAACTTCTTTCTCTGTTTTTACTGACCCTGGCTTGCTTTTGGACCCTGTTTCTTTCCCTAATGTGTTAACTTTGGCTCGACTTATTGACTTTTGAACTGCCTACCGATAATGGAAGTTTTTCGAAACTGTGTGATGTGTCGTCGAGGACTTTACCGCGGACGGTACCAGCAGCATATCTTGGCTGATAACCTGCAAAGGGAACGACCAGAATTCGCCGCGTTTATACAACAACATGCTGTGTTGGAGGTTAGTTACCTTTTATTTTTATTATATTGAGTAGTTAGGCATAGGATTTATTTATTTTAAGTATTAATTGTTATTATTTTCAGGTGGTGTTCGACAGTACTCGAAGCTTGTATCACCGATGTTGGCAGAGGACTGAGCGTGATCATAGACCTGCACAGCAAGCGGCGCGAGCGCCTGGTACATTGCACTCTCAAGAATACACGAGGGCACCGAACACTTCGGTGCATTGTATTTACAACAACTGTGCTAATATTACCCGTAATCATATACCAAACGCGATAAGAATTAATGTATTTTGTGAGAGCAAGCTTTTTATTCCTGATAGCGCTAGGGTGTGTACAGAACACTTACAAAATAATGAATGGAGCAACCTGCCGCAAATGTGTAATGTGACACATGATTTTAATGACGCTCAGTTTACATCGCTCTGTGACTTGATGAGAATGGCTGCTAACAACCAGCCCAGAATCGACTTCGAAAACAGAGGCACCTTGTCTAATGAAGAGATGCACTTATGGACTGGGCGCACTTACGATCAGTTCGAAGCTATATTAGAACAAACTCCGTCACTAAGTGAACGTTGTAACCAGCCTAGAACTGCATTAGGCATCTATTTAACAAAACTTAGAACTGGAGACTCTGATGAGAGACTGGCAACGTTATTTCATATGTCTCGTCGAAAACTAGAACGTTTTTTGCCTATAGTTCGAGAATGTCTGAGCAACGATTACGTTGTGCTGCATCTAGGTGTGGACCACATTACCAGAAATGATATCCTTCAAAGAAACTTAACAATTCCAAGGGCTTTATTTGGAAACGATGAAAACATCAAAGCCATAATTATATGTGACGGTACATATATATATATCAACAAAAGCTCCAACTTTTTGTTTCAACGGCTGTCATACAGCTTACACAAATATCAAAACTTGTTGAAGCCGTTTTTAATGGTATTCACGGACGGCTATATATTAGATGTCAAAGGGCCATTTGCCGCTACCAGAACCGATGCCCAGATCATGAGTGAAATAATGAATAACGAAGATGAGCCGCTGCATTGGTTACTCGAACGTAATGATGCGATAATATCTAGGATATAATATCCTAGACAGAGGATTTAGAGATAGTTTGCAGGATATAGAAGCTTGTGGCTACGAACATCATGTGCCACCAACTAAAGACAGAAGAGAAAATCAACTCACTACAGAACAAGCTAATCAGTCTCATTTGGTCACCATGTGCCGATGGGTGGTGGAAGTAGTAAATGGGAGATTTAAGCGAGATTTTAAACTTTTGCGTCAAAACTATTTTAATAAAACGTTGCCAAAAATGTTTGTTGACTTCAAAATAGCTGCAGCCATTCTAAACCACTTCCACGCCCCCATCGAAGATAGTTCACACGCAGCAGCCTTTTTGAATTCAATAAGAGCTAAAATACACATACCAAACACATTGAACAATTATGTGGAAGCAAAGAGATTGAATTATAGGAGAGCAGACTTCATGCGAATCGAAGCAAATGAAATAGAAAACTTCCCAAGGCTTAGTGAAGAACAAGTCATACATTTTGCCTTGGGAACTTACCAGTTAAAGCTCGCTCGATCATATTGTAGCGAGCACTTACAAAATGGTCTTTATATAATCGAGACGTATAGAGATAACGCTCTAGAAGACTTGGCACAATATGATATCAACGAAGAGGCTTGGCTATTACGTGGACGTATACAGTCTCGACATGTCCGAGCCAGGAAATATTTTTGTTATATATTAATCAATAATATTAATAACAATATTACACAATATTATTGTACCTGCTTGACAGGGCGACGTACTATAGGTACTTGTGCCCATGTACTGTCAATTATATGGTACGTAGGTTATGCCCGTCATGAAGGGTTCAATGAACCTGCATTGTTCCTTAACAGTATTCTCATCGATGATGATGATGATGATAATGTTTAATAACATATTGTTTTGATTTTTTAAGAAGATGTTGTTTTTATTTGTATTACTACTTACCTAACTTAAATAAAATCATTACATTACACAAAATGTTTTTTTAATTACCACGATATTCAATGTTTGGCACTAAATATTATCAGATTCAATTTTTAGTAGAACTCAGATCGGACAATACTTAGAGAAATGCGACTTTCTACATATGAAAATACATAGAATTACCTTTATATTGACATATGACTCATTTTTATTGCAAGGTAGACCAGCTTCCATACACTTATGCCCGTTCTCCTTTCGGAGATAATGGGGGAGAACGGATTTTTTTACGTAACTCCTAAACTGTACGAAATAAATAAAAGATTTTTTTTTGGTAAAACAATGTGTAAATCAATCTTTTTGATATGATATGATCCCACTTGACCTGGAGGCCCTATTTTGTAATTTTGCCCCCCATCATTTTGGCCATCAAGTAGAAAATATTTTTTAACTAACTGACGTCAATAAAGGAAGGTTAGTGTTATTTATACTTATCCCTTTCAAGCCGATAGGTTCACTAAAGTCAGGCCATTTTAATAGGTAACATTTGACAATTCATCAAAATTCAACCTTGTAACGGCGGGCAAAAAATAATATATTTTTACGTTTTGTTAGAACTGCACAATTGCTTAATGCGCCGGCGAACCCTGAGCGCAACTTCAATTCGGCCGCGTCAAAAACTTCGGCCTGAATATCGCTATCCCTGTTTAGTGACGAAGTTTAGCCACGCAGAGCGACAGTGATAGCAATAGAACGATTCTAAATTTGATTAGATTTTGACCGTGTTACGTAATACCAAAAATGATGACTGAAAACTTGTTGTATTTTTCTCATTGTGTTGTTATTCTGTAACTAGACGATATAATCTATGTTCCCATGACTAGGATACGTAAGATGTTGTTGTTTTTAATACGAAACAATTAGGTTGAAAACAGGTCTTTTATGACGTAAAAACATGCAGAATGCGATACGCTTCTATTTCATTTTAGGTAAGTATTTTGATCTAATATATGGTTGGGAACCTAGATAAATACTATTTAAATTAAAATAATACCTTTTTAAGGTAGAAATATGCTCCAATTAGAAATGATCTTGGTAGTACGTGTTGTATGGGCGATTGTCCCTCCGGTCTCCCCTTAACTTTTTTCAATTACGATTACCTACATATTTATTGTAATAATGACCGATACGAGTACGAGTTGTACCGAACTGACAGACGTCAACACACGTCAAATGTTACCTATTAAAATGGCCTGACTTTAATTGCTGAGATAATCAGCTGTGACAGACGGACGAACAAAGGATAAGGGTAGGGTTCCGTTTTTACGATACTGGTCCGGAACCCTAATAAGACTTACCACCAGCCAACACCTTCGGGTTTCCCACGAACCCAATCTCCGCGGTAATCGAGACTGTATGTTCCATTTGCGAGGCGGTGGCTAAGAATGCCGGAACCGTGTCTAGTAAAATATAGGTCACATTATGAAATTTGATTACCATATTCAACAAGTTTAACTACCATACAACCTAGCGCAGCCGTATGCTGAAAAACTTGTACCTAAAGTATTTTAACAGATTTTTATATTGACCATAACAACGAACGAACTAACTAAGCTCTTGATAGGTACCCAGTCCTGAATTAGCCTATAAGCTATTTAAGCAATTGCTTAGGGCATTCCGCCTAGGGGGGCACCAGAGACGACAGAGAAATAAATCGCGCACACGAAAGCTATAGCAATTTCAAAATCCGCGCGTTTCAAATTGTCGGTTCGGTCGCCGGCATGACCTCACTTCCGCTCGCTCGTAGGTTATCTACCCCCCCCCCCCCTTTCCCGTCGGCGACCATAACGACACTCGGACATTTCTTTTTTAAATTAATTCCTTGTAGTTCACTTAAGGATAGGGGAGCCCACAGGGGAAGATTGCTTAAAGCATCAAATTACCTTAATCCGGCACTGTAGGTACCTACCTATGATGTTGGTGATGATAACTTATAAAAAAGAACACAGTACTTACCGAAATCCATTGAACCAGTCTCCTTCATACAGCTTCCCGGTGATCGTTAAAAATAAACCTTTTCCTGCAATAATATAGGTGCAACAAAATTTAAATATATATTATATGTAGGTATCTAATAACAATACAATTATTACAACGTTTATTTCAGGCAACAATGTGCACATACTAAAAATATACCTATAAATACCTTAGAGACTAACATAGGTACGTAAAACAATAATTAAGTACCTACGTAATTAAGTAGGTGTGTAGGGATGTATATTACATGAATTTATTTGGGGGATTTTGCTTCGTAGCCGCTTCCTGTAGCGCCTGTAAACGATGCCGACTGGCCAGAAATCCGGATCACGTAGCACATCCTTATGCTTCGCCAGAATCTGGAGTGTAGGACTTGAAGTTAGTTATCCTACTGGACTCCAGTCGCTGGAGAGACATGCGGGACGTGCCTGTGATCCGGCCCTGGGTCCTCTCCCTCACGAATGGGAGTGCATCATCTCCTGAAGTACCTACCTACTCTTATCTATTCGGGAGAGGTAGATCTTGATGGTCGGCTCCACTGCATGCAGTGTCGTCGACTCAGTCGGTGCCGTACCGGTGCCGCGTTGTTTGCGGAACGATCTTGGCCGACCTTATCTAGGTACTATCTTACTATGATACATATCGCTACCGCCGCGCCCGCCGCTGCCGCGGTGACTGAACTTTAAGGCTCGGACTATATGGCATCCGGATCTCCCCGATCCTGCGAATCCGTAGCATGTCCCGGTTGCTTCCAGGTAAAAATCGGAGTCGGATGGCCTCGGGTCGTGTGTAGTCGATGCAGGAAAAAATCAAATGATTGGCTGTGCGACGGATTGGTCAGGGGCCGTTAAAAAACGGTCCGGATGCCATATAGTCCGAGGCTAAGTTTGAGCGACATAGGTACTTATGACTTATTTGAGAACGCCTTGTAGTTTTTTTCATTAATATATTTGATACTATAGAAGACCATGGTCTGAACAACGTTTATTCTAGAAAAACGGTGATTTTAATTTCACTGTGTATAACTCGTCACTCGCCCCGTCGCGTGCGCGAATGGTTTAACTAGATATATATGTGAACGAATACAAACTCACCTTCTTTGACATCATGTTTCCAATCTCCTTTATATCTATCGGATCTAGAGGTGAAAACAGAATGGTGTAAGCCATTCTTAACTGCTTTCTTCTCGGCAGCTATTAGTAATGGTGTGAAGGTTTTCGGTTTGTGATAAAGGGGCATTATTCTAATAAAATTATATGTATAGCGAGAGTAAACAACAGTTAATAAAATTATTAAATTATAAATTATTGACAGTTCAAAGCTATGACAAAACTCATAGATATTTGATGTTGTCCAAAGAGTGCATTTTTAAATCATACTGTTTTGATGTTGTCCAAAATAATTATTAATTTGGCTAAGGGCGACTTAATATACGAACTTTTTGATGTTGCTTATTTCTAGATTAGAGTAAAAGTGAGACTACAAAGAGTGTGTAAAGACACACTACATACAGAATAGCTGACTCGTGTAAGTCATACCTAAGTAGATGATCGCTGTTGTATTGTAGTGTGCCCGCGCCAGTCGTCTCTCCCTGCTCAATCAGTTCATACATGTACAGTTGTCGAAATATAAATTGGTAATTAGAAGATGCACTCATTGCCACCTCCTCATCAAGAAAAGAATTAATTAGTTGCATCATTATTATCATTATCATAGAACCCCTAAAAGTGTATTAGTTTTCTGTGGGTTACGTTTTACGAAGTACATAATCCATAAAGAAATACTAATAGACTGGGAAACATAATTGATCGAGCGAAGCAAGATCTCTAAATCAACTTGGGCAAATCGGCATTGTATGTATGTACGTTTGTCCGAGGATAACTTTCGAAGCGTTGATCCGATCATTGTGAAATTTAATACAAAGGTAAGTAGTGATGGCATAATTTTGGTGTGACTAAATGAGCTAAAAATGTTGGGGGGTTGTTGAGATATTGGGGTTTAAGGGTAAAAAAATTTAAATGAGACTTAGTTTAACTGGGATGTCAAATGAAATGTCTTCATTAGTACATTTAGATTCCGTTATTGTTTTTAGTAAATTCTTTAAAGTTCTTGAGTTATTACGTTATTAGCCATAATAAATACTGAACTTTGACAAAATTCACAGGGTACACCAGTGACCCCACGGTGCTGTAATTTGGTATGCGTGTAGCTTATGTGACACAAATATAGGCAAAAGTCTGAAATCCAGAATAACTGCCTTTTCTACCCCCAAAAAGTAACCAGATGACGTGAACTTCCGTTACCTGTAATTTGAATGAAACTGTAGGTCAAGTATTTGGTTACTATTTCGTGGCACTATTTTATTGGTCAAAGATTAAGGCCGGCTTGCACAACGATCCCTAAACGTATTTAGCGACTAAACATGTTTAAATTTTACGTATTTGTTTGATTTGACCACTTCTTAAATCATATTTAGCCAGTAAATACGTTTAGGCGTCGTTGCACGAGTTGCCTTAATAATATTTTTTATTTGTTTTGGGAGACTCGCGAGATCTCAGTTCGGGGCGAACCACTTGTTATTTAATTTAATTTTAATTTATTTATTAAGGATTTCCAATGAGTAATACACAGACTTACATTTAGATAAATTACAATAGAAGCGCTCCCTGTGCTCACTCTGTGATGGCAACCACACCTAACGCAGCTAAACATAAATAATATCATTCGAATAGTTTAAAAAAATAACAATAATAATAGACATTTATAAGTTCAAAACAAAACAGTCACAGAAATTACTAAGAGATAGAACATAATTTTAAAACTTTTTAAATAATAATATCAACAGCATAAGTACTTACCTACATAATTTTGCAATATAAGAGCACATACTATATTTTAGACCATATTATCTGTACCTACCACATACCTATGTATACTTAAGAACTAAATTTTTATCTTGTGTTTTTTCTTTAATTCTGTACTTAAATAATTTTCCTTTTTACTTTTATATTCTTTAGGTAAGTAGGTATGTTTTTTTGTATTAGTTCTGTTCTGAATGGTCTGTCCTATGTGTGTGTCAAATAAATGTATTTTCTTTCTTTCTTTTCTTTCTTTTAATCAGTTATTAATTTCATGGTATACTCACACGCAGGCCGTCATCATAAATTCCTGGAGAACGTGAAATTAAGTGGTAGATCACGCTTCGACTCTCATTTTTATCACATGTGTCGCCAATCGACCTATACCCAGGCCAAATAAACCAATGTCAAGGACTGGCTGTCAAAGTGAAAAGATGGAGGGAGAGTTACTTTTTTTTCGGGGTAGGTACAAGGGGGTTGGTTTTTGGAGAATTATAATAGAAAATTCCACAACATGTATCAGATTAGGTACATCTTACAAAGGGTGTATGTATCAAAAGTTATGTTTGTATTTGCCTGTGACTTCCTGGAAGATGTCCCCCGGGTGTCCATAATGGGAATCATAAGTCTTGATCATAAAATAGGCTGTTTTACTTACTATCAAATTTCAACTGGAGAGTATACTGCATCTATAACTTATTTGGCTGACTAGTTTAGCAAATATCACTTCATTACTTTATGGATGAACTGACTAATTATTGATAACTTTTACTAGTTACCAGTGCAGTGATCGAAATTCTACAGTTATCTATATATTTTTTTATAGATAACTGTAGAAAGATAATTCGCAATAAGCTTTTAAATGTAATAATGTCCTATGCAGCCGAAACGTGGACATTTACGGTGGGACTGGTCCACAAATTGAAAGTCGCTCAGCGAGCAATGGAAAGGGCTATGCTCGGAATTTCTCTGAAGGATAGAATCCGAAACCAGGTTATCCGACAGATAACCAAGGTGAGGATGACACAGCTTACAGGATCACCAAGATGAAGTGGCAGTGGGCCGGTCATATCTGCCGCAGAACCGATAACCGTTGGAGTTAACGTGTTCTGGAGTGGAGACCACGTCTAGGCAAGCGAAGTGTAGGCCCTCCGGCTAGATGGAGTGACGATTTGCGCGCTGTGGCTGACAAGGATTGGATGAGAAGAGCTGAGGATCGGGCTCAATGGCGCACCCTGGGAGAGACTTACGTCCAACAGTAGACTGCTATAGGTTGATGACATGGTTGATGATGATGAATAAACTTAAAAAGGAGTACAATGTTTTCTCTTCACGTATTTATAAATCGATTTTGTGAAGTATTTTAGTAAAATAAACCCAAATAAATACTTATCTAATCCATATATTACAATCAACGAGGCAGTTTACAGTTTCCCATGTGCTTTCTGGAGTCCCCTGTTAAGGTCTACCAACTGCTGATAATGCTCGCGGAAGCCCTGCAGCGCCAGTTCCTGCTGACTCTTCATAGCAGAGCTGGAGACGATGTACTTCTCGATGCACTCCACGCATTTATTGTCGAGGGCAATGTCTTCTTCTGTTAGCTGTTCCGGCTTTGTTGGTTGCACTGGTGTGGTTAGAATCTAAGAAAAAGATACAATGACATGTTGTAATCAATACTATAGGCAAAGAGTAAGGGAGGCATAAAGTGTTCGGAGATTTTTAACCAACTTCAAAAAAAGGAGGAGGTTTTTTGTATGTTCCCCGATTACTCGAAGACGACTGGACTGATTCGAGAAGTTCTGTTTTTGTTTATACATCCCAAGTGGCCCCATTGACACCAAGTCAGGATCTGATGATGGGATCCCAAAAAACCGAGGGCAAACCTCAAATTTTGTAGGGCCGCACAATTATAACTCCGTCATTCACCAACCGATTTAAAAAAAATCTTTATTTATTTGAAAGGATATACTTTCATATTGTTCTCATAGAAATTTCATCAAAATCAGTTCAGTAGTTTGGTTAAGTCGGTTATATTTTTGTTAAAAAGTTGTGGTCTACCTACTCATAGCATCAGCGGGTCTCAGCACTAGTGTCTTGGGAACACTTCCGCACACCTGATGATACGTGGTAACCATCGCCTATAACAAAGTATTGCCTCGCAGGTCACGCACCTTAGAAACGTGTCCTACGATGCACTGCCTTGCGTGCATCAACTTGAGGCATACATGTGTAAAGCTTCATATGTCAGTAATTTCACCGGAAACCATACCCTTCTTACCGAACACAGCAATGCTGCTTGGCGGCAGAAGTAGGTATGGTGGTAGTTCTTCCCCGGCCGAGCCCTTTCACAGAGAACTCTAATACTCTTGAGTAATACAGCGCAAAATTTCTACATAAAACCTAGATCTTCTGGTACTAAGTTCATAAAAAGTTGAGGACTTTACCTGCTGTGAAATTGTCTGCGCCAATTGTCCATTCGCGTCGCCGTGGATGGCCTGTCTCAACGCAGTGAGGAGGACAGCTTCCCTCACAGCACCGGATTGTATGAGCTCCAGCATCAGATTATCAATGCTCTGGTGCCAGCTCAGGTAGAAAGCCAAGGGTCCGAAATGCCGAGTAGATCTGAAATTCAAGATATATATGATAATTTTGCAAAAATATAGAAAAAGCATGTTACAAAACTCATCATTACGGTCATAACTTTTCGCCCTGGACGAGTATTAGATTAAATAATACTTTATTGCACACCATAAACATAAAAACAATTAAAAATATTCAAATGAATGTATACAATTGGCGGTCTTATCGCTAAGTAATGATCTCTACCCGACCTTTGGATGGAAAGGATCATGTGAGTATTACCTAGGGTATCAATGCTGTAACACGTGGTGTAACACATACATATGTACTTACATACTTGTATTACTATTGAGTAGTTCAACTGGTAGTACAAATTTATTTCAGGAACACTAAAAGAAGGAAGCTACTAATAGACAGTTGACTTGAACTTAACGATAGGGTCATTGACACAATATAAAAGTCATTTTACTTCCAACTAGTGAAGCGTATTATAATCTACTGCGAAATTTTACGTTCACATCCTCTGCAATTCAATTACCTGAAGGTGCGTCCACAATAAGTAACATGTACAAAACTTTTCTTATAGGTAACGTTCACAAATTGCTATGCGGAAAATAAGTCCTCAAATTGCCTCGCGGGAAACACGACCTCAAATCGCCTCGCGGGAAACACGTCCTCAAATCGCCTCGCGGGAAACAAGTCCTCAAATCGCCTCGCGGGAAACATGTCCTTAAATCGCCTCGCGGGAAACACGTCCTCGAATCGCCTCGCGGGAAACAAGTATTCAAATCGCCTCGCGGGAAACACGTCCTCGAGTTGCCTCGCGGGAAACACGTCCTAAAACCGCCTCGCGGCAAGCAAATTCACAAATCGCCTCTCAAGAAAGACGCACAGAAATCGCCAGTGTGATATGGTGATAACCCTTCATCTAAGAAGTTTTGAAGAAATTCTTGTTTTTTTTACCTCAACAAGTCATATTTCTTCTCTGCATCCAAATGCTGGTAAGTGATGCTGTTAATCCTCTGGTACGAGGGCTCATCAGGCTCGTACTGGATGCAAGCGCGGTCCAGCACAAACTCGTACTCCTCTCTCTCTAGCAGGTTGATCAGCTTCTCTTGATCAGTGAACATTGAGGGCTCACGTATTTTGCGTCCGTTGATTGGGAAATATACCTGGAATGTTATATCACAGAATAGTACAGAAGTAAAGCAAGGAAGGGAGGGGTAATACACAATATGCGGGACGTCAGTGCAGATCATAATCCCCCACCCTAGAATTGGAATTAGTACAATAAGCGATAACGGCGTACGTAAACATAGACGAATACAATGCGTACGGAGATCTCGGATCAAGTCGGTCGAATGACAGTCGCGAGTGCCGCGCTCTGGTGAGTCGTAAATGTTTTGTTTGACATAATTTGTTAGTTGTGAATTTACTTGGGATAATTTACGATAAAACGTTTACGTGACAATTAATAAATGTTCTTATAAAAATTGTTAATCATAGAAAATTTGTAGGTACTTGTTACCTATTTATTTTCTGGTTAGTTTAGTCACTATTCTAACTTTAGCTCTTATAACCCCTTAGGTATGAAACCGTATTATCCCATTGTTGAGTAAAGGCCGTTTCCACCGTTCACTACGGTCTTGTGCCACCTATCTAAATTTAGTGTTTTTTTTATCTAGCCTATGATGTCCCACTGCTGGGCAAAGGCCTCCCCCTCATCTCTCCACTTATCTCGATCCTGTACCAAATCCCGCCAGTCCCTATAATCGCGTCAAAGCTTCTTTGGCCTTTCACGATCTCTCTTTCCATCCACAGGGATCCATCCAGTTACGACCTTAGCCCACCTATTTGCTTGCATGTGGGAGACATGACCCGCACAATCCTATTTTAACTTGGCAGCCGGTCTTTGAGCGCAGCGAGGTGTTATTCTACCAAATTATAATTGCGAAAGGATAAGCTGAGTTATCCTTTGGTAAGCTGAAACAAATGGATTCCAGGCTTGAGTGATTAAAATATACATGTCACAATACCTGGTTTAATCTCTTTCTGATGTCATGGTCACAGCTGTGGAGAGTACCATCAGGATCTCTGAAAATTGTAAATTAGTTTTGAATTAACTTATTTTCTTTATAGAATCATATTATTCCATACCAATTGATCGCAGCGAGATCTCCAATTTAACTTGGACAAATCGGCGTTATATGAATGTATGTAAGTTTAGTTTGTCCGAGGATAACTTTCGAAGTGTTGATCCGATCATCGTGAAATTTGATACGTAGGTGTAGGTAGGCAGTGATGGCACAATTTTGGGTTCGTTGAGATATTGGGGTTCAAGAGGGGTAAAAAAAAAGATTATTAGGTCAAATGGAACGTCAAATGAAAGGTCTTCTTTAGTACATTTTAACTTCGTTATTATTTTTCGTAGAGTCCTTGTAGTTTTTGAGTTATTAGCCATATTAAAATTTGAACTTTGACGAAATTCACCGGGTACACCAGTGACCCCACAGTGCTGTTATTTGGTATGCGTGTAGCTTAATAGGCTAATATATAAGGAAAATTCTGAAATCCAGAATAACTGCAATTTCTACCCCTAAAAAGAAAACCAGTGAACTCCCGTTACCAGTAATTTGAATGACCTGTAGGTCAAGTTAGTGGGTTATCCATTTCGTGGCACTATTTTTATAGTCAAAGATTTACAAATAATTTTGTTTTTATGTGACACTCGCGAGATCTCAGTTCGGGGCGAACCACTAGTAGGTACTATAAATTAGAAAGTAACTCTGTCTGTCTGTCTTTCAGTCTGTTTGTTATATGTTTACGACTAAATGACAGGAGCGATTTTGATGAACTTGGTTTAAAGATAAATTATGACCTGAATTTAAACTTACGGTATTTTTTATTGACAAACCATTTGTTGGGATGCTTGTACATATGTATGTAATGTACATATTATAAATATTTTACTGGCTCAATAACTTCTGACTGGATCCGACTATAACAGGGCCCGTAGCCAAGTTACATTTGCTTCGAATTCGATTCTACATACATTTGTAGTCGATATGAGGGGTATAGAATCAAAGGCAGCTATATCCACCTAGTTTATTTTTTCATAAAGCAGAAAAAACGTTTTATTTTATTTTTACTGTAGCAACACGATTAAAAAAAAAGTCTAAAATGAGTATTTGGAATGGTGGTACCACTGAATACACACCCATCGACCAATCCAAAGAATAAATTACTCTTTCGCGGTAATTTTAAAATCACTTAGCTGCATTTGATACCAACAAAAGGATTTAGCTGTCTTTGATTCTGATTGCAATGGATATAGCCGTTTTTGATACCAACTCTTTGGTGATGACGTCACAAGACTAGTGATGTGTATTTTAACTTTATCTAAGGATTTTCTATTGAAAATAAAATGCAATGTTTTCGTCATTATCACTTACATTGCTAAAAAATTGATACCGAAATGAATAAATGAGTAAATAAAAGAACATTTATGAAAAAAATATTATGTAATTTAAATGAAAAATGTTATATTCTTAAATTATCTTCTTCTTGAACTTCGCAAAGATCTTCTACAGTATCGTTCTCCTCTTCAACTCCCCTTTCTTCTAATAGCCGAAGCTCATCTTCGTCTACATTATTCAACACGTCCGTCGTGGAAATATTTTAAATGTGCAAGATTTTGCCAAGAGTCACCGTAGTGTTTTTGAAGAAGGTTTCTGACATCTCGCAACTTTAATGGTTTCACTTCTATGCCGTTAGGAATTATTGTTGGCCGTATAGCCTCAGCTTTTTTGCCTGTTTTACACAAACTTTTGGGGTTTCCCGTGTCAGAATTGTAATATAATTCACCACGTACCAACACACTTCCTTGAGTTTTGGATCTTCGAAGAATAAATCTTTTACACAGAGAAACCTTGAAGTGAAGTTGAGCCGGTGCTTTTACAATATTTTGCATTGCACTTTTCCAGTCAAGCACGGGTATATCTCGTAGTCGCGTGACTGTAGAGTGTTGACTGATTACATCGACGTACTCTTCTGGCGATGTTATTACCTCAATTTTTCGGATATTTTTTTCGATATTCCCGAAAACTCTATCAGGAGGCATAAAAGAGTGGCCGGTGACGGGAAACACCAGTTCCATTTTTTTTATTTGAGGATTTTCCAAAATCCAACGCATGCACATTGAAATCATTATTAAATTTTTATTTTGGCCAGCACATCCGTCTGCCACTAAACGGACGTGGGTTACATCAGTCAGGTCAGTTTTGTTGAGCCTATCATATACAGCGGAAGCAATTTGGTTTGACCCTTTAGCATACTCATTTTCCGTCCAGATGTATGCATGTGTAGTGTTCGTATTTAAAGGATCTTTCGATGAACCATTGACTATTGTAAAATTATACAAATACAGCTGCCTGCTGTAATAACAGCTCTGGTCGGGAACTTTTGGAAGTACTAAATTCTTTTGGCAATCGAATGAGAACGTAATCATTTTCTCTTTTTTTTCTTTAAGTAGTTTAAAAAATGCTTGTGCTTTTAATTTGTGTATCCTTTTCTCCGTCATCAGTTGAATTTTATTCGATGGATTATTTTCGTTCTTCAGTTTTTCTTGGAGTTCAATGCATTTCGAGCACACATCCGTCCTTGGACTCCCAAAACCAAGATTAAAATCTTGATTAAAGATAGATCTAAAGTAAGATGATTTGACTGGGCTGTCTGAGTGCGCTTGTTTAAAAAGTTTAAATATTTTTTTAATATTGAGCTCACTAGGTAGGTATTTACGTTGCTGCGATGATCCTCTGCAATAATGTGCTTCTACGCAATTCAAAGACTTTAAAAATCTATGAACTGATTGTCTTTGTGCTGCATACTTCTGTTTCTTATGGTCACCGCCTCTTCTCTCTGTAGGAACCCGACCAGATTCAAAGAAGTTTTGCATGACGAACTGAACACGATACTTCGTTATCCCAAGCGTATTTAGAAATACTTTCTGGCAAACTGGAATTGCTTTCTTAAGTGATTTTACGTAAATTGCATATTTAATCGAAAACGCTCTGCTGTTTCTTGTGTATTTTACAGGCCGCTTTCTGGCTGTTTTCTTTACTGAACAGCACTTTAATATTAACGCATCTTGATGTTGTTTGATGGGTTTTGAGTAAAACGATCTGTGAAAATGCACAAGATCTAGTATTTTTAATTGTTTACACGCAAATGATTTGGTGTTATGATTGCAGGTTATGTTTTCTGGCAAAGATTTCGACGAGTACCTGTGAAACAAAGCAAACGTAACCATGACTATAATTAATAACATAACCTTAATGTACCTACATTAATTAATGTACCTACATTAATTAATGTAACTGAATAGCTCTATTTATAAAAATCCGCACTGAACAACATAAAACGTATCGATAATGTTAAACCTAGATCTATCTTGTATTTTATGTTAAAGATTCTATCGAACTCCATCGGATTAAGTACATCACTAGTCTAGACTTACCTGTCAATTTTTGCCTTCTTCGCCTTCCAATTCTCCGGCTGTCTTTTGCGCTTTCTTCCTTTCCCTGGCAATGCTTCTACTACAGACACTTCCATTGCACTTTTTATTAGTCGTTTAATACGTTTTTAGTTAGAAAACTATGCAAAATCCTATTCAATTTCGATAAAAATCGCACCCACGCAAACACGGTTTAGTATGAAATCCGCCATCTTGTCCTTACGAAAATGGAGACCTGTGATTGGCCAGGCGCAATTTTAGCTGTGTTTGTTTCCAAACTGCGTGGATTTAGCTGACTTTGGTTCTAAACTGATTCTTTAAACTAGAATTTGGTAGGGATTTAGCTGTTTTGGGTACCAAAAAATTTTGTAAACTTGTATAGAATAGTATGAAGAATAAAATGGCATTCACAGGTTCAAAAACGACTTGTCCTGGATATAGCTGCCTTTGATTCTATACCCCTCATATATCACGTGATATTTCCATAGCATCTGTCAAATCCCATAAATTTTCGGACTTATCGACTAGCGTCATCGCTAATCGAATGTAACTTGGCTAAGCCCTCAGATCCTTTTGTTCTGACAGGTGATGAATATCAAATTATTATTTGAATAGTAGTTTACTCATTGTTTTTCAGTCATTGTAATGAAAATACTTTAGATCATGGGTATTTCACTTAAGGATCACATGCCTGGTGTCTCAGTAGATGCGCTCATGCTTCTATATTACCTCATTTTATAATTAATCTTTTTGTGTATAGTAAAAGCTCCTTATTCGCGCTTCCTTCATTCGCGTTTTCACTATTCGCGGATAAAAAAAATGCGATCCAATTCCTAAATTCGCGGTGAAATATTTCTTTATTCGCGGATCTAAACGGTATATCGGTACATACATAATAATAAAAAGCATTCAAAATTCAAATTCAAAATTATTTATTTGGAACATAAAGAAAGTACAATAGACAAGAGAAAACATTGACAACTGCAAAAGTTAAAAAACTGAGTAGCAGTGTCAGCGCCCTCTTCCAAAACCAAACCGAACAACGTCCAGCTTAAAACAAGTCGATACAAGTAAATGTTTATTCTAAATATGATTATGATTTTAAGTTGAATACTGCGTGTGTGTGTGTAGAAGTGTGTGTGTGCGTGTAGAAGTGTGTGTGTGCGTGTAGGTGTGTGTAGAAATGTGTGTGTGTAGAAGTGAGTGTTGCGCGAGTTTGTGTGTGAGTGAGTGAGTGCATACGTGTTCGCGAGTTGTTAATTTTTCTAGGTAGCAGAGACCAAAATATTCTCAGTATCATCTTACGTTAGTGACTGAAGCCAGGTTTTGCATTTAATTTTACATCTGTGGAATGACAGCGGATAAATGTCAATAGCTTTGTTTACTCTGTTGTATAAAGGACAGCTTATATAAAAGTAGTGTCTTCCAGCTAGGGCAGCTAGGGCTGTATGCTGCAAACCCTATCAGAGCGACGCTTAGCAGAGCTCAAAACTGGATCGATAGAAAGTTCACCGTGATTCCGCAAAACTACTTCCGACAAATAGTTGTCGCACTGTAAGAACTTCACAGATCGAATATAGGGTAGCAGTGGGAAAGAGTCTAGATTTAGAAGTCATAACCTTTAATACAGCTCTATGGGCTCTTGTCACTCTCAACATAAGTCTTAGTAGAACCGCCACATGCAGTTATACAGTAGGATAAAACCGATTGAGCTAGAGCATAGTAAACCATTCGTTATCCTTCGTAAATGCGTCGGCTAATACTCAACTGCAAACATTGCCGAAATTGCGAATGGAATAGGACGAGATGCGTTCGAACAGTTAGAATCAAGTGACATTCAGGAGTTGCTTAAATCACAAGATGAAGATTTGACTGAAACAGACTTGGAGGAAATGTTAAATTCACAGACCATTGAAGAATAGGCTTCAACAAGCACTGGAAACGTGACATTTAATTTGAAAATTTTTAGTGAAAGTTTAAGAATGCCAATGAGCGTTGAGATTTCTTTATGAAAATTGATCCGTCTATGGAACAAAGTTTTATTTTTAACAGGCAAATTGCTAATGCCACTGTTAAATATCTGCCTGAATTGAAGGAGCTTTTAAAACTGCTAAGCAAGAAAAAATTACAAAATTCTTTAAACCATTGCCTAAACCTAAAGATAATAATTAATCAAAATGGTTAAAAACTTCAATTAAATCGTTTTTTTTATATATTTATTTTTTTATTTTGTCGCCTAGGAACGTATCCCCTATAATCCCTTATAAATTACCATTCCATATTCACGGTTTCTGTATTCGCGGTATATTTACGGAGGATATACCCCGCGACTAAAGAGCTTTTACTGTAACAATAATGTTATGGTTTATTTATATTACTATAACAAAAAATATTGATCCCTGAATGGAGCATCTACTGCACCCTACTGATCTACTGAGCACATCTACTGATGCATCAGGCATGTGATAAAGTGAAATATCCATGATCTCAAATATTGACAATATTAGTATTTTTCAAACTTTTGCTATCACTGTACATAATTATTGATTAAAAGGGTATTTATCGCACATGTACCTTTTTTTATTTGTTATTAGTCAACCCGAGACCATGACTGTTGCAACACAGCCGAAACGTCGGGATAACTAATAAAAAAGGTACATACGCGATAAACACCCGTTTTAATCAATAATTATTGACAATATTAATATTTCTTGAACAAAATCTTTTGAAACAAATGTTGGGAGAGATACTAAGGAACGTACCATTATGTTTTCCCAACTAAACAGCTGAGCCGATTTTGATGAAATTTGATGAGACCGGCTACTTTTTATTGACAAACCAAGAATGGTAAGATGCGGACGGAAGCTCTCTTATAAGTTTAGATGCTCCCACTATATAGAAATACACCTAATAAAAGTTACTGGGAGGCATTGGGTGCAAGCTACACAATTATATATGGTGATCATAATAAATCATATTAAATTACCTTTGAACAATAATTCTGTGCTGGTTGTCAACACCAAATGTGATGTCAGTGAACAAGTATGAAGCGGTATCATAGCCAACAAGTGCTGGGTCCTTAGCCAGTACATCATTTATAGGTTTGTGTGTCTGAAATTACAAAATAAAAAATAATAAGTTTACTTTTATAAATTAGGTACTCCAACAGATAAACAACATACAATAGATAAACAGATAACAGGCGTCACATAATACCAGGGCTGCAGTAGCTATACATTACAGTGGCACACCGCTGAGTGAAGACCTATTTTGATGTCTTGTATTTGGTATAAGTATAACTGTTGTATTCATAGAATGTAAAAATGGACACAAAATAAATATTTTTTTATATGTATTTGTATAAAAAAGCCTGTGTACTGATTTGTTCATTTGATAGATAATGTTCGCAGGTAGTTCATTGTTTAGTGGAGATTAATACAGCAAGTCCAAAAAAATTGTTTTCAACTTAATCATTCATCAAAACTAACTTAAACAATCATTTTACATCGACTTGAATTAGCAAACTGTCTAGATTTACCTACATATACATATATTCATACAGGGTGGAATATTGTTACTTATAAATATTGTAGCTAGGTATTAGTTTTCTAGCTGCACTTTGTGTCCTATCTCACATTCCAACATCTCATAGTCAGTAGTTATTTTGTTTACAATTAAACTGAAATACCTTGACTACTGGTGGCATCTGAAGCAATCTTTCTGCAGTTTCATTGGCTTTAGCAATCTCAGCTTCTAATTCCTCGTTTGTCAAGAATTTGTACATAGGAGTTTTGAGCACGGGCAAGCCGCTACTAGTTCTCTTACGAAATACTTTGTTGTGGTCTGGGCGGGTCAGCCGCTTTAGCAGAACTTGGACGTTTGCAGAGAAAAACTTAGGTGCCGGATCTTCTTCGCCATCTGCACATAACAAATTCATACATTTAGGTATATCACGAGATAAATGTTTATTTTTTAAGAGTTTGTTTAGGTTCACTTACCATACAAAGATGGAACAACACTGAACTTTCGGCAAGCTACCACGAACACTTGTGCTTTATTATGCCTATGAATTACATTTTTAACGTTATTATGGCCTAGTTTACGAAATAATAACGACATAATTTCTGACTTTTTCGTATCTACTGAGGAAATAACTTAAGTTAGATGAAAATATAAACCTCGACTATCTTTAACTAACCTCAAATCAAAATAAATTATGACTTGATGACACTGACATTGTTGAATAAATAATGATTGACATCTATCTTCCATGCATTCATTTCATTCAGGTCGTAGTGTTCCGTTTTTAATCGATGATTTTCTAGAGTTTTGGGCAGCCCTAGTCATTCGGTCTTTAGTTCAAATTTATTATCTATTTTTGTCAAAGAAGAATCTGCCAAAATATATTTTTGTCATCATCTTTTCAATTTCAGCGTTTTGCTAAAAAAATTCAGAAAAGTGCAGTTTGTATAACAAATTTATAAAAGCAAAAAGGACCATTGATGTGTGTGCTGAAACGCTATGGCAAAAAGAAAAGGCGCCGTTAACGATATCATTTATGAATTGGACAACGATGATATTACACTGAGCAGCGACGATGAGGTCAAACAGCCAAAAATTATTCGTAACGAAACGATTACCAGTCACAACTTAGTTCCAAGTGCCTCTAACAGTCCAGAAAGTGCTTCAGAAGACGTAATAGATGTTGATAGTTCACTTGATATTATCAATTGTGACGCATTTTCACCTAAGATTGAGAATGGAGGGAAAAGTTTGGACGACATAGTTATTGTTGAGGACGATGCAAATACAAGTATTCCTGAGTGTTCTGTGACAGAGGTTACAGGGATAAAGCTGGACCGAAGCACTGATGTTAATAAAACAACATTATTCCATGAAGACATTGATGTGGATTCACCTGGTAACAGTGATCTGGGTGTTGTTGGTTGTGAAAACAGGACTCCTTTGATCACAGTGCGTTTTAAAGATAAAAAACTAGCTATGAGTTATAAGAAGAAACTAAAAGCATTTATGTTGAGTCTGATCAAACTACATGAGAATGTAGACTTGGACTCTGATAATGAGACTGACTTGGAGTTAGATATTTGGCCGGAGGATTTGGTTGAAGATGACCTTGCAGACGTGGAAAAGGATGACAATAGTTATTTTTTTGTTGATACGGCTCCTTGTGATAAACATGAATTCGTTCCTGCTTATAATTCTCTAAGGGTAAGACAGAATCCATATTAAGTGCCTTGCGCTTTTATTATTCTTTTTGTTGTATCAATACCTAAATGGTCAGGTAAACGACTTCCGTGGCACAGTGAGTGAATAGCTGGCTGAGGCGCTGGAGATTGCTAGTTTGATTCCCGCCATGAAAAAAAAAATTGTTTACAGATATTTTGTTTTGTGTCTTTCTCATATTTAATTTAACTAAGTACTTGCAAAAATAATATAAGTACTACCTAGATCAATATCTGCTTCCCAAGTTTTGCTTAGTTTGAGCTAAATAGTGTTGTGTTAATCGTCCTGCGTTATTTTATATACCTTTAATAATTTATTTTGAAGGAATGTGGGGAGGCCTTTGCCTAGCAGTGGGACATAAATGGTTAATAATAATAATTTAATAATTGCAAATTGTCACAAAGTGCTGATAAGGTCATATTCATAGATGTAATAACCTCAGTAGTAGAATATAAAGTAGTAGATATTAAATCTGTCCAAAACCAAGCTGTGATTAATATAAAACTTATTTTAAGTTCAGTTAACTAAAGTCCATACTAGATTACATTACGTATTGTGACTCTATGAACAAATAAATAATATGTTACAGGATGAATCAATTATATCAAATGCTCCAAAATTGTCAGCACCATCTTTATCGGTGCCCAGGAGAGGACCAATGTGTTTCAACTGTGATGGAGAACATCCTCTCAGGGATTGCAAGAAACCCAAAAACTTCACACGGATCAATGAAATGAGAGCTAAACGGATGAGCAAGAGAACAGAGTTAGTAGTAATTAACATTTTACTATTATTATTAAATGGAGCCATGCACATTACAACAGATGTGCAGATTATCCCACGGACTTCGATTATGTATGTGTAGAATCTGGAAAATTATAGTGAGGAACGGGGATAGCGCTTCCAACAGGATCTAAAAGTGATGGAAGAAAGGTATCAGGGCATATGGGACCGTCACATGATGGCAGATTACTGCTGGTCTTTAAAAAGAGATTGTCCTCAAAAAAATATAACAAAAACGCTAGTAAAAGGCGTTTTACTGAAGTTTAAAATAAGTTTTATGATTATTTTCTTTTCAACTTTTATTTATATTAATTAAATAATAAAACAAAACAATTACCTAGTAATCATTTTCAATAAAAAGTTAATATTGAAGAATATATTTGTTGTCTTTCTAATTTTTACTGATACAAAAAAAAACCTTGCAAAACCATCCAGTTTCGTGAATTGTTGGCATAGAGGTACTCGAAACCACTTACATCAAGGGCAACAAAACCACTGTTGACCAGTGTTATTATCCTGTCCGTACAAAGGTTGTCTGGAAAGGATAGCTTTAGCGATAAACAGTCCATTGTACTAAATCTATTTGTTAGGAAAAAAATTAGGAAGGACTTTCCTAGTTGTTCTCTGTAAGTGAGTGTAAATGTTCTTTGAGAATAAATATCTCTAACCACCGTTACAGGCGGTACCACATGGAAGATGAGCAGAGATTCGGGCACATGGTGCCAGGCAGGATATCAGGCAAGCTCCGGAACGCCCTCGGCCTGAAGAGGCATGAGCTACCGCTGCACGTCTACCGAATGCGGGCTCTGGGCTACCCCCCCGCCTGGCTCGAGGAGGCGAGGATATCACACTCGGGGATATCCCTGTTTGATTCATCTGTTAGTATTCAGAATATTCAACTTTACAAATTGACTTACATCATTCACTATTGGTTATATGGCCTCTGTGGCTAGTTGTTGCCACAATTATGCCAATGTCAAGTTGACAGGTTAAAAACGGTAAAACGATGGAGTTCCGAGTATTGAAATGATTGGCCAGTGTTTACAGAGGGAGACTCAACCAGAATTTAGACTACAAGGTGATTTATTTATACCTACAAAGCAGAGAACACAATTAGGGACATACAAAACACAAATAAATATGTATATGTACAAATACAGAACATATAAACATTTTATTTACATTAATATATTTACATAGAAGCGCTATTTACATCATTAAAAGTCACGATTCGAAAAATCACGTTATCATCAAATATAGGGCAGTGGGGTATAGTTCATAAATATACTTAAAAATTCACTCGTTTCACGCGATCTATTCTACCACGTACTTGCAGGTTGTGGAATGAGCTACCATTTTTTATGACCTTTCAAATAAAATAGTAGCCCCCTTAATGCCCCTTTTTCGAGGTTCAATCAAAAATTCCCGACGACAAAAAAATGTATAGTGGTAAAACCTGTATACTGTATACCAAGCTTTGTCCAGATTGGTTGTAAAATACGACTACTAGAGGAGTACCAACAAAATGTCAGAGGAATTTTGCCAGAATTGAAGCAGAAGCATACATTTTTGACAGATATGAATGCAGAATCTGTCAAATATCTATGCTTGAGTTACAATTTAGTTACGAGTCAGAACTCTAACTACAGAATTGTAGAGAGATCTCGCTTACTATCAATAACTTGTTACAGGAAACGCGCCGAAGTTATCGGGTTATGTTTATCTGTATCTTTGTCGGATTACGGCGTATTTTCGCAGTGAGGAACAAATACACACAACACAAACCCTCGCCGATTCCCGATAATGTGGCCGCGGTATCTATATATTACGTGAAGAGAAAACTTTGTACCTCTTTTTAAGCTTATTGCACGCACGGAGGTTTGTGAGATTATGCATAGTTAAAGATAATATGGACAAGGAGAGGAGAAAAAAAATTACGGACGAATTTCGTCCACTGCACCGGCAACGGAACAAGCGACGATGATATAGCCATCTCGCTCGCTCTTGCGGGCGAGTGTTACGGGAGCAGATAGTGATGCGCCGTACCTATCGATAACACTAATTATCAGTAATTGTATTGAAAAGGAAACAAGCATGTTTATTGGTTGGTCCCGTCTACCACGAGTCTTGGCATATACTACAGTTATTGTTATTCTGCATATTTCAGGGAAGAGCCACATTGGAACCGGATGAGGAAGAAGGCGAGGTGTCTGAGCCGGGATCCAAAGACAAGTTCGACATCAAGAAGATCTATGACTTCCCCGGGTTCAACATACCTGCCAGCGAGCGATATTTAGATGTAAGTGTTGCCAGTAAGTTGGCATACCAGTGATGACATGGCTCAGAAACGTGGTTTCTTACTATGGGCCTCTTAAGAAGGCACAAAGTAGCTCGGCATGCTATGGAGTGCTATACTTTAAGTTTCTCTACAAGATCGAATCAGATAGGATCTCGAGTGGAGATACGCTGCATACGCATTCATAAAGATCCGTCTTTTTACAGACGTAGACACAGCCAGACTAGTTTACTTCAGCTACTTCCACAGCATTGTGTCATACGGTATACTACTGTGGGGGGTGCTGCAGATTTAAACACCTTTTTTACGCTGCGGAAGAGGGCTGTTCGTACAATTTATAATATGGGCCCCAGAGAGAATAATTACGCCACAAGTTTAAAGAAATAAATATTATGACATTCCCTTGTCATTACATCTATGAAAATCTGATGTAATAGGTTGGGGAAAAAGTCTTTTCGCATTATAGTATGTATGAACTTGTAATAAAATCTCATTGGCTATACTATTTGTATTTGGTTGGTTTTGGTATCATTCAAAGTTTAAATTTTAAAGAAGATAATTCCAAATTCAAATTAGGAAAATGTGTGATATATATTTGTTTTTCGTACTGTAAAAATGAGTGAATCTAATGATGAAATTCGATACATTTTAAAATTTTACTACAAAAAAGGTAAAAATGTAACGCTAGCCGCGAAAAAAATTTGTGATGTTTATGGACCTAGTGCAGTGTCTGTGAGAGTAGCACAAATTTGGTTTAAGCGTTTTCAATCCGGAAATTTTGATGTCAAAGATGCACGTCTCTCAGGTCGCCCTATTACGGATAAAATTGATGCCATTTTTGAAAAAGTGGAGCAAGATCGGCATATCAGTAGTTACGACATAGCTGAAGAACTGGGAATTAACTATAAAACAGTTTTGGCGCATTTTAAAAAAACTGGGTACAAAAAAAAGCTCGATATTTGGGTATCCCACGAGCTCACTGAAAGAAACCTAATGAACCGTGTACTCATTTGTGATTCTTTATTACGACGTAATGAGACCGAACCATATTTGAAGAAGCTGATAACTGGTGATGAAAAGTGGATCACGTACGACAAGAACGTGCGAAAAAGGTCGTGGTCAAAGGCCGGTCTGGCTTCACAGACTGTGACGAAACCCGGGTTAACTCGCAACAAGGTGATGCTATGTGTGTGGTGGGATTGGAAGGGCATTATTCATTATGAGCTGTTACCACCAGGCAGGACCATTGATTCTGAACTCTACTGCGAACAACTGATGAGATTAAAGCAAGAAGTTGAGAGAAAGCGGCCGGAATTAATCAACACCCTTCTGTTGTTGGTGTGGTTTTTCATCATGATAACGCTAGACCTCACACATTTTTAGCCACTCAGCAAAAATTAAGAGAGTTTGGCTGGGAGGTATTATGCATCCGCTGTATAGTCCTGACCTTGCACCTTCAGATTTCTACCTGTTTCGGTCTCTTCAGAATTCTTTAGGCAGTGTCAGGTTAACATCACGAGAAGACTGCCAAAACTACTTGTCGCGGTATTTTGATCAGAAGCCCCAAAATTTCTATAGAAATGGGATCATGTCCCTACCTACAAGATGGCAAAAAGTTATCGAACAAAACGGTACCTACATACTTTAGTTAAATGTAAATAAACTATATTAAAAAATGTTTTGAATTTTCTTAAAAAATGCGAAGAAACTTTTTCCCCAACCTAATATGTTCACAAAAATATTAATTTGTTTAAGAAAAATAGCGATAATCATAATTTTAATATTAGAAATAAAGATACAGCTCGCTGTTGCCACTTGTAGACTCTATAAAGTTAGTAAATCGTTTAAAGGGCAAGGTGTTCGCTTTTATAACAAACTCCCAAGTGATGTACAAAAATTGACAAATAACAAATTTCAAAACGTAATTAAACAAAATCATTATAAAAAAGCCTACTGTAAAATATCGGATTATTTAGATGATAGAGAAGCCTGGGATTGAAATTGCTCCAACTCTTTCAAAATGTTACAATTTAGACGTAATTTATTTTCTGTATTATGTATTCTAAAAGGATCATTAAAAAAACAACCAGCCTTGTTTCTTGCCTTTCTTTCCTGGCTTGGTCCTGGCTGGAACAGGCAGTAAAATTGACGTTTCAAAGTGATGCTTGTGATTATAATGAATAAAAGATTTTGACTTTGACTTTAACTTAGACATCTCTATATAGGAGGTATATAGAAAGAAGACCTGATAAGGTTTCCAGGAGTCGATGGATGCAGGCTACACTAGATCGGTCGCTCTGGAGATCTATGAGGGAGGCTTATGCCCAGCAGTGGACGTCATATGGCTGATATGATGAGACAAACAAAGCTCTACTCAGCTTTGTTATTTATTTTTAAAACTTTAGTACGTGATATTTTGGTATTTAATTGTTATACGGCATTTTTGCGATGATTTTAAATCTTAAGATTTTCACGTCAGTATAACAGGTTAAATATATTTACACTTAATATAAATATTCGTTGTTTTTTTACTTTTAAATCGTTTCAGGAGTTTGAATATCTGAATATGCCGCCAATGTCAGAGAAGGACAGTAAGCTAGCGATGCTGCAGGTGCTGGCGCCCAACGCGATGAAGGCGTACAAACGCAAGAAGCTGACGTACTTCCCCACGGCGTCCGCAGACGTCTCGCAAGGCGGCCAGGCCGAGATGGAGATCGATAGTGGAGATGGTATGAACTAGTCTCTTTTTTTTTATTGATCGATCGAAGCGAGTTCTCTAAATGAACTTAGGCAAATCGGCGTTGTATGTATGTATGTTTGTCCGAGGTAGGTAGTGATGGCACGATTTTGGTGTGACTAAATGAGCTAAAAATGTTGGGGGGTTGTTGAGATATTGGGGTTCAAGATAGGTAAAAAAAATGAAAATGAAGCTATCAGGTAAAGTGTGACGTCAAATGAAAGGTATTCATTAGTACATTTAGACTCCGTTTTTATTGTCCGTAAATTCTTTATAGTTTTTGAGTTATTAGCCATGATAAAAATTAAACTTTGACAAAATTCACAGGGCACACCAGTAACCCCACTGTGCTGTAATTTGGTATGCATGTAGCTTATGTGACACACACAAATATAGGCAAAAGTCTAAAATCTAGAATAACTGCTATTTGTACCCCAAAAAATTAACCACAGTACATGAACTCCCATTACCTGTAATTTGAATGAAACTATAAATAAATAAATAATAAATATTTCTGGACATTTCACACAGCGCTATCTAGCCCCAAACTAAGCAGAGCTTGTACTATGGGAACCAGATAACTGATAGAATACTTATATACTTTTTTTTTAATACTTACTTATAATATATAGAGAAACAACCAGACCCGGAACAAATATTTGTAGATCATACAAACATTTGTTTCACAGCGGGAATCGAACCCGCTACCTCCTGCGTCTCAGCTGGCTATTCGCCCACAGCACCACGGAGATCGTTAGAAAGTGTAGGTCAAGTAAGGTGGGTTTTTTTTCGTGGCATTATTTTGATAGTCAAAGATTACAAATAATATTATTCTGTTTTAATCGGAGACTCGCGAGATCTCAGTTCGGGGCGAACCACTAGTTATTCAACTACGATCAGCCTTTGTCTATAAGTAGATATTTGGAGAGCGTGCTGAACTGGACTCCATTGAGTATTGCACATTTGGAGAAACTAGTTTGTATATAAGCCAGTTCTAGTACATTATGGCGTTTAAGGCGGTTTTGCTTATTCGGTTCGAGGAGCTTCACAGCTAGGTTAGGATGCTTTGATAGTCTGATTTTTTACGATTTTTCCACGAGTTTAATCTCTTCCCCCACTGTGGCCATTTTCAAGTGTTCATGCAGTTCCTTAGTTGTAATAAACCATGGCGCATTTGACACAGATTAGAGTATAGAATTTTGGATAATGGACCAGTGTTTGTTTACCATTTTTGTTGATCAGTTGGTGGACTATAGGCGGATGGGTTGGTTGAATTGTGGCGTTCGGGATTAACACACATTAGTCCTTCTTTCCTTCTTTAGAAGCAGCAAGCAGGTTGTCCGGGACATGGACTCTTTTCAGCCGCTTTGTGTCCAAAATATTTTTCACCAGCGCTCTTGCCATCGGATTTTCATGGCCTTTTAGTCGATCCAGTTATCTTTTCCATTTGAAACCCATTTCTTGGTCAATTGTGAGAACTTCTAGGTACTCGTTTACCTTAATAACAGAATTCTTAATACAGGTACAGAAGAATCAATCCGCAGACATTTAAATAAATAGCGACTCTTGCTACGCCGCAATACAGTGCAATTCAGCTCGCACAGCGCTGCTTGCCTAAAATTATATTTGCCTACATCGCGCCTCTCTTTCTTTCGCGTATCTCTTCTAACGCGCCTCGACTCTGCAGACCCATTTACCTATTGATGAGGCGATGCAGTCACGGGTGTAACAGTTGGAAGCATTTGTGTTTGTATGTATGTATTGTATGTTGGTGTGGTATGGATTGATGTTGGTGCCGTTTTTGTCTATAGAAGATTTCAAAAATTAACTTTTATCTTTGGTATGAATGACACAATTCATGGACATTAATATTAACGGATCTTTAAAACCTAATTATATCACATGTTCTAACAAATAAATTGTATTTCAAGCCTCATAGAACAGATAATATAAGAAACCAAATGGCTTTGTTTCACTAATGTTTAACTTTTATATTTCCAGAAACACTAGACTTCCCATCAGCACCCCCATTGCCAGACGAGGCTCCGCCCCCGCCGCCTCCTCCTCCCGCGTCCCCTCCTCCTCTACCCCCCGGTTCACCCCCTAAACCCGCGGAACCCGAGGAGAACAAGACTGTTGTTGAGGAGAATATAGAGTCTATTGAGGATATCCCCATTCCAATGGCAGATTTAATCGTTTTGGACGAGGAAGGGGTAAGTTAATTACTAAGATACCTATTGTACTTTTTCTAAAAATAATTAGGAAATGAAATTTATGAATGACTGCCGAAATACTACTGAATGTTCAGTCAGATAGCAAGACGTGATGCTATGTCCGGTCAATCAATGTGTTGCAAATAATGAAGCCCAGGGTGGGCGACCGAACTATGTTTATTTTTATATAAGCAAAGTTAGTAATTTAAGTAAATAGTTCGCAGCTTAAAGTAAGTTATTACTTTCCGTATAAAAAATAATCAGGTTGCCTTGCACAATTGCAAATCTTAACATTTTAAAATTCCTGCAGGAATCCGAACCAAACAGCGGTCGTGGAAGCCCGAGTCTCGACGACCTTGAAGTAAAGAAAAAACTATTGCTTGATGCTCTCTCCAGTGATATGTTACGGGAAGACGAAGAGCCCACAGCACCCACCGTAGAACCAGACAAAGAAAAAGAAACTAAGCAGAATGGTGTCAAAACGAAGATAGAGACTACTGAAAGTAGTGATGATAAAACTAAGGTAGAAAGTGCTGATAGAGCGACTGATCTTGCTGAAAGCAGTGATGACATTAAAGAATCTAACTTAGATGACGTAAAAGATGATTCTACCCAACCCAAAGTACTAGATCAAAATGAAGTAAAAGATGACTTGAGTAGTCCCAACGAACCAAGCTCAAATGAAAATACCGAGGCAATAGATAGTCAGGCGACATTTGCACCCTCTGATACAAACACTCAGACACAACTCGACGACAATATGGACACAGATAAGACAGAAGTTGCCAAAACTCCCGAAGCCAAACTTAAAACAGTGCGCACTGATTACGGTACCCCAGTCATGGATAGTGTAACACCGTATACCAAACTACCGAGCGACGTGAAATTCGCTAAAGATATCTGTGACGTCATAAACTTTGAAAACCTACCGAACTCGACAGGCAAGTACAAACAAATAAGTACATTACTAAAGAAAGTGAAGAACGAAGTTGATAGAATACAAGACTCATGATATCCGTTAGCGCTTCGTAACGAAGCGACCAAATAAACATTCTTATGTACTTTTACTAAGTCATAATGTATTTTTATAATTATGTTTAGTACTCATATCCGTTTTTTGGATGAAGCAATAGTTACTCGTAGACATGATGTGCGTAGAATGTTATTTTTTCTGCACACCTCATGTCTATAATTATTATAGGTGACATGACAGACTGGTCGGTTTAGTGTCATATTCCCCACTACTGCCCAACTAGTGGGGTCTAGCAGTGGAAACTATAATACTGACCCTTCTCAATTCAATTCTTCATTTTGATGTAGCTCACATGTAGGTAATTCATTATATCACCTTTTGTTTATTGCATGGTAAAAATATAAAATGTTCAGAGTTGTTATACAAAATGTAACAAAAACCCTGTCAGATCCTAAAGATGTGACAAAGTATCGATATTTGGTCACAATCATGTAATTCTGTACTAGAAAAAAAATACCGGACTAATTTAATTATTTGGCGTTCTAAACTTAAAAACTACCTCTGGCAACACCGGCAGGGAAACGCGCCGCGCCGGCGGTGTTATTATCGTCATTTGTTTTTTTTTGTTGACGATTGCAGTTAAGAAACAATAAGTTTAATGTAACTCTGAAAAGAACTTAGGTTTAGCTCTGACAAGAGCTTAGGTACGTATTGCCAGATAAGCAGAAGCACGTCAACTTGACCTCCAACTTCAATGCATCTTCGACACCGTTTAATAATGTTGGCACGCAATTTTCGCAGCACTCTTGTGTTCGTTTTTTGACAAATCCCACAAAGCACATTAACATGTTGTAATATTCCGCATTCGAAATTTAAGACATTTCGCGAATAAATAACGTCGGTACGTACGAACTACGAAAGGTACAGCGCAAAACTAAAGCGTGGTGTGGTGGGTGCGAGAGAGCGAAAGAACGAGTGAGCGGAACCTCTGTTGAACTCGTGCCATAGTGCGACCCGAACGGCGATTTTTGTTTAGACGGCATTTACAAAGAGTGCCACCCAATCTACAGCTATCGAGAGTTAACAGCTCGGTAAAATTTTCTTAGTTTTGGGGAAAAAAATCAGATAATTCTCGAAATTAAAAATGAAATAACTTTCAATTTATTTGATACAGATGTTTTTTTAAACATCTGCCTGACTTTAATTTCTATGACGGAATAACGCTCTATGGATCTGACAAGGGGTTTTGTTACATATTGTATACCAGCTTTGGCCCACCAGTAGGGATTGTGCAAATTCCATTTTTGATGTTTTCGTAATCCCTACATCCCTAAACGTATTTAGTGACTAAACATGTTTATATTTGACGTATTTATATGCTTTGACAACTCCTTAAATCATATTTAGCCACTAAATACGTTTAGGCATCGTTGCGCAAGTCGTCCTAAATGCGTAGCGACAGTACTTTTTTTCATTGTCATAATCCCCACTAGTGGGGATCAAAAGGTGAACTTTTCGCTGCACCTTTTAAATTTCTGGATTCTTCGAAAAAACACTGTAGTACTTAGGTTAGGGACAAACGGAAAAACGCGGTGGAATTTCACTAGAGTAATTTTGCGCCGCATTTGTCCTTATCCTAAATCTTACAGATCTCATTTTGACTTACACTGGTTGCATTTTTTAACAAACGAATTTCTACGTTGAATATTTAAATGCAATTTGTCCTTTATTATAATGGTGCTTAATTTTATGTATTATTTTAATTTGAATCACGTGAAAAAACGTGAACAAATCACCAACAACAGAGTACATAATTAGTAATTTTTGAAATAAAAAGTTTTGAAAACTATTCCGTTGTTTCAAACCAAGGTTCAAAATGAAACAAGTTTCAAATCATAATATTTTATTAAGGGATATAAATAAATAAAATCTCGATTGGATGTCTTTTAAATTAAATAGCTAAGTATTTATAGATTAGATATTAATAAAATACCATCCCTAGTCCCAAGTTAACTAATACTAATGTTATTATGCTGAAGGCCAACTCACGTAATGTAGACAGTATAAATCAAACTTCGATCGAGTCTCGATATGTCAAATGTCTTAAACGGTATTCACGTAACTGACAATACAATGGTATGAGTTGACTGACATGCGATTAAAGAATTTAATTGTATCAAGATGATTTTATAATAATAATGGAGCAGAATGTTAAAATAAAAATATATTCAATTCATTATCCAATCTCATTTGGGTCGACTGTCGTTATGTTTTTAAAATTTGTATTACGTGAATTTGCCCCCTGATCAGAAAAATAAGCAACTCATAGATATCAATATTCTATCCCCAGTGGCTACCACTAGAGACATTGAAGATGGGAGCGACTGGGTACTCGACGCACGTAGGGTTACAATTCTTTTTCCTAACCAATTATATGTGCAAGCAAAAAAATCTGTGTTAAACAAAAAAAAACTTAGGCTACAATTTTCATTACCCTCCTTCTGTGCAGTCGCGTAGTGATCCCTATGTCTCAAGTCCATTCAAAATCTATCTAGGTATATAGGTACCAAATTCCATCGAAATCGGTCGAGCCGTTAAGTCGTGAAAGGGTAACAAACTGACAGAGAGAGTTACTTTCAAATCGGTATGTACGTAGGTTATAACCTGGATTAACACAGGCTACTTTTTGTTGACAAACGGCGTGCGAAGCCGCTGGCGGAAGCTAGTAATACATATAAACCTTCCACTTGAATAACTGAATCACTATCTATTGCTGAAAACTACATTAAAATCCGTTGAGTAGTTTAAAAGATCTAAGGTAACAGACAGCGGAAGCGACTTCATTTTATACTATGTAAAGATACATAAAGTTCGTAATATTTGAGTGTAGTCTAATATGCATTGCAATGCCGAGATTTCAACAATTTACGATAGGAATGCAATCAAGAATTCTATTACTTAATCTTCAATGTAAGTAATTATATTTAATAAAGGTATATGAACGGTAAAGGCTCGAATACACCAGGAGACAAACGGAGCGACATGTTGCGGAATCTGTTGCTCGACAAATACGTGAATGTCCCGCGAGACAATGCCGCAGAACATTTTGCAGGCCATTAGTCAAGCCATGTATTCATTAGGGGACATAGTCGCTCGACATATTGCGGGCAGTCGCGGGACATTTTGCTCGTCCACACACTACAGTTGTTGTTGAGATGTTGCCAGAGGAGGTAGTGGAACAAAACAAAACGACGAAAATTCCGGGGGCGGGACGCGTGCGCTCGCTCTCGGAGCAAGCAACATGTCCCGCGACACGTAGATTGTCCCCTAGTGTATCCGAGACTTAAACCCTAATTTTGCCTTTCATATTCCGTAAGGTCTTGTAATCTAGTTGGTGTATTAGAGTAATGTTATGAATTAAATAAAATATCAATAAAATAATTAAATATCAATAATATTAAAATTAAATCATAAATTTAAAACGCCAATTATACACATATGGGACAAGTCACAGACAGACATAAACAAAACAAGATATTTCGATATAACATCACAGTTTTCGAATCTAAGATTCACGAAAAATTAATCTAGTCATCATGATAGGTACGACGTAGTGTCCTACGTTGATGCGCCGGTGAAATCACAACTATTCCTATACATATACATTTCAGACAATCAACGGTTTATAACTTTACTTATATAATACCTATACAAGATACTGACCGTCCGATTTCTTGTCCAACACATTTTACCTTTAAATTCTTTTGTCAATAACTTTTCAGTTATCAAAATCGTGTAATCTGACGGCCTGCCTTTGTCGTTCCTTTTGTAGTCAGGAGTCTCAACTAGCAAACACTTGTCTATTATATTTAATACATTAACTGGAATAGTTGGCGTGTTCGTTTGATGATGAACGAAGGTGTCTTAAATTCTTGGCGGTGTTGGAGGCGCTCCGTCGCGATCCTGAGAACAAAACGGGGACTTCAAAACCTTATCATTAGTTTGAAAACGATTTATAAATAACTAGTTGTTGCCAGCGGCTTCGCCCGCGTTTTTCTGGGGTGCAAAATACTTAAATAAACTTTGACATCCCATTTTTATTCCATGGGATTTGATTTAACTAAGTAACAAACAAACATCCAAACTTTCGCATTTATAATATTAGTGTGATAGTGTGACTAGCTGCCGCCCGCGCGTTCGCACGCATTGTTTGGCCACAAAAGGTAGCCTATGTTTGAGTCCATGTCATAATCTATCAACACACCAAATTTCATCGAAATCGGTTCAGCCATTACGATGTGATTGAGTAACTAACTATCTTTTACATTTATAATATTAGTGTGATCTACAGCAGTGCCGGTGGCTAGTTAGTAACTTACATGTGGAGCAGATAATCTACTGTCTGAGACAGCTACCTGTACCTCACTTTTTTGTGCGAACTGTATTTGGAACATCCATACGGCCGACCTGATGTTAAGTGGTAACCATCGCCTATAACAAAGTACTGCCTCGTAGGCATGGACTATGTAGGCCTGTATGCCTCTAGTTGATGGACGCAGTGCAGTGCATCGTAGGGCACGTTTCTAAGGTGCGTGACCTACGAGGCAATACTTTGCTATAAGCGATGGTTACCATTTAACATCAGGTGGGGCATATGCGTTCATCAACTTGAGGCATACTGGTGTTAGTAGCCTCATGCACCTGTAATTTCACCAGCAACCGTACCCTTGCCGTGCTGCTTGGCGGCAGGAATAGATGCAGAATAGGTCTTAGTGATGCCCAGTGCTTATGACACCACAGCAGCGGTTTCTTAAGATTCTGATTTAAACGCGCCATAAATAGACAAAGTGACCAATAAAATTAATATTGTAAGCTGTACCCACCACCAATCCGTTACTCAAATAAACAAGTAACTTTTTAACAAAAATATAACCGATTTCAGATATCAGTAAAAACCAAACTACATAACCGATTTCGATGAAATTTCTATGGGACCAATCTGAAAGTATATCCTTTCAAATAATAAAATAATTTTCCAAATCTGTTGATAAATGACGGAGTTCTGAACTAACAAACATAACATTAAAATTAAACAAATTTAAGACTTATACCTATGGTTTTCTCGTGGATGCCATTGTCAGAACTAGACAAATGGAAATGGAACCACACGGGAAACACCCAGCTTTCAAATAAAACAAGAATCATCAAAATCGGTTCACCCAGCTGAAAGTTCTAAGGTAACAACATAAAAAATACAGTCGAATTGAGAACCTCCTTCTTTTTTGAAGTCTGTTAAAAAAGCTTGTTATCAGTCTCAAGAATTTGGTATGCAAATGTAAACTGAAAACATTCATTGTTAAACAAACACAAAGTTGACGCGATATGCAAAATACCTTATTTTATTTCCTATTTCACTTACGAATAATTAATTTTGTATTAGTATTAAAAAAATTAGGTATTAAAAACAATTTGGGATTACACAAGTTAGTGTAACAAAATTTTGAAACCCTCGATCAACGACACAACGGTTGCGCCATTTTCTACTAAAAATAGCTAAAAACCTTTTTTAACAGACTTTAAATAAGGAGGAAGTTTTCAATTCGACAGATTTTTTTTATGTTCGTTACCTCATAACTCCTAACCATAACTCATCAATCGGTATGGAAAATTCTTTTATTATTTAAAAGGATATACTTTCAGATTGGTCCCATAGAAATTTCATCGAAATCGGTTCAGTAGTTTGTTTTTTCTGTTATCTGAAGTCGTTTATATTTTTGTTAAAAAGTTACCTATTTGGAGACACACCAGCCTACAAACAAAAAACACATAGAAATCAGTGCATCTGTTTAAGAGCTACGATGTCACGGGCAGAGTCAGATATAACAAGCAATAAGTTCAAAACTGAAACGTACGTAACACCTATGTATGTCGATGGCCTGTGTCACCCGGACCATAATAACGAATCGAATGACACCTCATTCATCAAAATCGGACGAGTAGTTTAGGCGCTACGATGGAATATAGGTAAATACAAACATACATAGACTGTTAACAACATAACCCTTCCTTTTGGCTTTGCCGTAGTTGGGTAAAAACAGAAAGCCTTCAAACTAATAACACTCTTAGGCCGAAGGATAAATACATAGCCACGATTATTCATACTGAATTTAATGCATGTTTATAAAACGAAGAAGAATGATGGCCTACTTCAGAACTTTATCGAAACTACATGATAAGGACAAATCTACTTTGTAACGACCAATTTACTTGTATTTATGTAGATCACTCGGAGCCATACAGAACATGGTCCTTCGGAATAGGTAGTTAACCTGAAAGGGGGTCATTGTCTCGACTTAAACAATATTTGTTCTCTTTTAACTGTAGCTAAGGTATAGATGCTACGAGGAACAAATTGCACTTCTATCATCAGGACCTGATTGGAGCACTTTATTGATATCTTCCGCCAATTTACCATGAAGGTACTGCGCAGTTGGATATACGATTGTCTTCTCTACTTAGTTAAGTTACCTAGGTAGGGATAGCTCCCACAGTCTAGATTAAAGTACCTGCAAATAGTTAATCGTGTCGGACTACAATACTTTCTGTGGATTTCAAATCGTTGAGATATGCACTTAATATATGAGGAGGTCAGGAACAAAAGGTGACATTTACACATTTTAGTATTTTCAGTAAATTGAGAAAATAAATATGTAACCACTACTCTTTTTGGGTGAAAATGTTAATGTTCTGGAAGCAGGTATTTAGATTGACTTTTCTATGAAACAAGTCACGTTTTGAACTTGATCTTTACAGATAATGATAAAACTCAATCTTTTGAGTCGGATTAAAAAAACAAGTGTGCTTTAGACCACACAACTGAAGTAAAACTTCTTTTTTAAAATATTAATTTATAAAATTGTTCAATTACAAAATTGTCCACACGTCAGTAGGTCGATCAGTCTATGTTTATTCTGGACAGACGCAACTCGCACATTAACGTTTAAAAATATATACGAAACGTAACTATCTCTCTATCTTCACTAACTTGTATCTCCCTCTCAACTTCCGTTCGCATTTTTCGTAACGCATTCACCAGCTTACTCCTCAAGTCAAGCGTGCGTAAAGAAGTTTTACTTCAAAAACGAAAATAATCAAATACGTATTTACACTTCTCCAAATACTCCACACGTACTCCAAATACGTAATGTCACTTTTTGTTCCCAACCTCCTCATATGTCTTCACGGTAATTAACAACCGATTGAAAAGTCTACGTGTGCGGAGGTTCCTTCTTATTGCTATGACGTTGGATTTACCACAATCTTATTAACTTAAAAAATTAAGCTAACGACTCCACGATTTTAGTCTTATGACATTGTAAGGAATCTAAGAGTCCCAACAAAATTGATAGAATCACGGATGAGTGCACGAGAAGAGAAAACATCTTAGGTGTAGAACGCCGCTGAGCATAGCCCACCTTAAATCGGTTGTTAATTACCGTGAAGACATATGAGGAATATGTCTTCACGGTAATTAACAACCGATTGAAAAGTCTACGTGTGCGGAGGTTCCTTCTTATTGCTATGACGTTGGATTTACCACAATCTTATTAACTTAAAAAATTAAGCTAACGACTCCACGATTTTAGTCTTATGACATTGTAAGGAATCTAAGAGTCCCAACAAAATTGATAGAATCACGGATGAGTGCACGAGAAGAGAAAACATCTTAGGTGTAGAACGCCGCTGAGCATAGCCCACCTTAAATCGGTTGTTAATTACCGTGAAGACATATGAGGAATATGTCTTCACGGTAATTAACAACCGATTGAAAAGTCTACGTGTGCGGAGGTTCCTTCTTATTGCTATGACGTTGGATTTACCACAATCTTATTAACTTAAAAAATTAAGCTAACGACTCCACGATTTTAGTCTTATGACATTGTAAGGAATCTAAGAGTCCCAACAAAATTGATAGAATCACGGATGAGTGCACGAGAAGAGAAAACATCTTAGGTGTAGAACGCCGCTGAGCATAGCCCACCTTAAATATACGACATGCTGCTCAACACTCAATAATTAATGTATTCCATATTGTAAAAATAGATGGTAATTGATAGGTACATGTTCATTATGGACCCTGTTGGGCACAACAATATTTTGGACTCTGAAGTATTGGCAACGAAGCGTGCTACCCGAATCCAATGACGGAAAAATAAGGACGATTACTTAACCACTTTCCCTGAGCACTTATGTTTTGTGACCATTGATGCGATGTTTTCAATTGTTCTGAATATGCATGGCCTCTATGAAATTCCCCAACCTTACAAAGGTGCGTGAGATTGCGGATGGACGTAGACAAGCCTGCAAGACATGTTCTACGTTCTTTCTCACTTCACATTTAGGAATGACAAAAAGGCTTCGAATCTCTGACCCGACAAGACCGACACGCACCTTTGGAAGAGCCTCGGTGCGATGCCTGGCCGTTGTATCATCCGGGGAATCACGCTTCCGGTTCGGGACAAGAGTTACTGTGTTCATACAGACCTGCGAGTTGGCCGGGCTGGGCTTGGCGGCGTCCTGTATCTGAGTGCGTCGCGGGCGCATGGCATACAGTACCACGGCGAGCGCCATCATCAGGAACATGGTGAGGAAGCTGCTGCCTGCAGACTCCGGCCGCGGCAGGCTGGGCTCGTCCAGGCACTCGCCGTCCGTGCAGTAGTTCTGGCTTTGGCGGAGCTGGTGGATAATTTAACGTAGTAGGTGCATATTTTAACAAAATTTCATATTTATACTGACAAACTTATCATAATCAACCTTTAGCAATCCACTGCTGGACGCCTCTCTCTCTCTCTAGGTGCGCCATCTTTATCTCTTCTCAGCTAATCTCTGCCAGCTACATCTAGTTAGCCGGCGACTACGCTACATTTGCCTGGACCAACCAATTGTTATATGACCTACCAAATTATTTTGTATGAAGTTATTAAGTTTAAATTTTTAAAGCAATGACTTTTATTTATTTAGGCAGACACAGGTGATGGTAAAAGATTTGGGAATCATTTTTGAGTTATTTCTTTATAATATCTCTCGCTCTGTTATCTTCTTCTTTCCTATCAATTCCAATCTATCAATAAAAATTGGACTTAAGAATTATTGACAAGTATTGGAAAGTTTTATATAACTTCCCACAGTTACAAACAACTAACAACATCTGCTTGTTGTTTTATTGAGCACACACAAGACTCTCAAGCATATACTTAAGAATGGACGAGTAGTCCATGGAATGGACCTATTGATTAATACAATTAAAATTGGCGTAAAGATATTTAGAAATGATACTTATGAATGCAATAATACAGATATTATGACGTCATAGAGCAGTCTAGACTGGAAGATTTTTAGCGAAATTTAAAAAGGCCTTTTTATAAAAATTACTCTGTTTTGTAAGTTGGCTGGTATCTTAGACACTATCTTTTGTATTTAAGAGCTTTGACCTTGTCACTGACAACTGATGAAACTCCCTTAATTTTCTACTTCTAAAACCGCCTCTTTTACCTCCATAAACTTATGTTATGGCATTGACAGCAATCTTCTCCTAAACATATTAGATACTACTAGCACATATTTAAGATTTTATTTTTATTTATAGCTGGCAGCAATCAGAGCATAAATAGGCATGAAGCATGAAATAAAATTTGTTTTGTAGATATTTTACTTTGAAGGCCACAAGTATATAACAATAAATGGAATTTTCCGTGTATGTCACACACATAACAAAAAGTAATTGCTTGCTTCCATACATGATTGCCAGTCTACAAGTACTAACAATATGCTCATAGGTATGTTAGTGAAACTTGATAACAACTAGTTCCAACTGCAAAGTTATTGAATTATTCAGGTACCTACCTATAGTATGAAAGCTTTATCATTGTCAGTGCTAAAATACAAGGTGCAAAAAAAACTATGTTTGTATTACAGTACAATAATCTGTGTTTATTCTAATAGAATAGCATAATTCTTTATTGTACACCAGGAATACTTAAAATAAAACTAATTGATGTTAAATATAGTACAATGGGCGGCCTTATCGCTGAAAGCGATTTCTTCCAGGCAACCTTTGGATGGAAAGTAAAGAGCGAAGCAGTAATGGGCAGCGGTGCACAGAGTATATTTACAAATGAAAGAAATACTTATAATCCTAAGACATAAATTAATACCTAAAGATAGACTAATATATACCAAACTAATAACCTAACTAAATCAATTGCAAATCTAATAAAACGAGGCCAATAAAATTAAAATAAATAATAAATAAATAAATAGGTAACTCAAATGACTAGAAAGCTAAGCATTTAGGTAATGTTGCTTTAATCTCAGCTTAAAAGAGTGCTGTGAAGGAGCCTGTTTAATTTCCACAGGCAAAGCATTCCAGGTGTTTTGAGTTTCCGATGACCTAAGAGAAAAAGTATTGGAAGAATGGAGATAGCAAACCATTCTTTAAGATAGCAAGGGGAGAAAGGATTGAATAGAATAGAGAAGAGACAGAATATGAGAATCACGGCGAAGGCGAATAGGGAGCCACTTGAGAATGATGCGATAAGGGGAAACAGTCATATTTGCGCAACCCAAATATAAACCTTATGCAGAAGTTCTGGAGACGCTCAAGCTTATCTAGTTGCTCCTCTGTCAAATCTAGGTAGCAATCATCCGCATAGTCCAACACAGGTAGAAGAAGGGATTGTGCAAGTGCAATTTTGGTGGTAGTTGGTAGAAAGTTCCGCAGTCGTCTCAGAGAGTTTTTGAGAGGTGACTTTAAGTTGACTTCCCCAAGACAAGTTACGATCTATCGTTAACCCAAGATTTTTTACAGTCTCACTGTATGGAATATGCATCCTGTCAACAATCATTTGAGGAATGACCGACCAATCCAAATGGCACATTAATCTTGAGCTGCCAATGATGATACTTTGGGTTTTGATAGGATTGATTGTCAGCCCGTATGCCTTCCTCCACTCAGTAATACGACGTAAGTCAGCGTTTGTCTCTTCCACAGCATCAGCTATATGATTAAGGGGAGCCTGAGTGTAAATCTGAAGATCGTCTGCATAGAGGTGATAGGATGAAGTAAGATTTTGAGAAATTGAATTTATAAGAATAGCGAAAAGGAGAGGAGATAGGACGCCGCCCTGAGGTACACCGGCTGACGTGTTGCACCGTGAGGAGAGAGACCCCTCAAGACGAACCCGCTGCCGGCGTCCGTATAAGTAACTGAAAAACCAGTCAATTACCTCCAGTGAAACGTTAAGCGAGCGGAGTGTTGCAAGGAGTATGTTGAAGTTAATGGTATTGAAGGCATTACTGAAGTCAAGCAAGGTTAACACCGTAAGTAGCCTATTTTCCATGCCTAATCGGATGTCGTCAGTAATCTTGACAAGAGCAGTGACTGTACTATGGCCTTTCCGAAAGCCAGACTGCATAGGATTAAGGAGATTGTGAGATGACAGAATATTCTATATTATTCTAATATTCTATTGAGATAAAGTTTGTTAGTTTATTTAGGGTAATCTTAGAAATTACTGTATCAATTCTGAAATTACTTTTATAGATTGAAAGCTATGGCCCTTTGTTTACATCTATCTATCACCGATAGAAAGTGGTTGGGACTCAAGGATATTTTGGCTGACCCGCTATGGGTAAGCTGGCGCTCTAAGGTATATTGCGGTCTTATTGAGATTTATGGTTTGTATGAAAAAACTAGATGATTTTTAAAATTCATGATTTTTTTTATTCATTATTCAATTATACGCAAGATTTTTTTTATCATGTTTAGATTTGTTCCTCAGTGTGTGGAGGTTTACCAAAAATTGTTTTCTATGGAATCAATGTTTTGCTTGTGTTGCAAGAACAATGGTCACAGGCAGACTGGAATATTCACAGCAACTGTAGGAAAAAGCCATAAATAAATAACCGGCCGAGTGCGAGTCGGACTCGCGCACGAAGGGTTTCATACCATTAATACTAAATGTTCTGTGAATATTTCAAGCGCCTACCTGTTGCCGTTATCAATGTCGAGCAAAATCGAGCAAAAATATCACGTTTGTTGTATGGGAGCCCCCTTAAATATTTTTTTTTAATATTTCAACTATGTCTAACTATCACGATTCATGAGATACAGTGTGGTGACAGATGTACAGACAGACAGCGGAGTCTTAGTAATAGGGTCCCGTTTTACCCTCTGGGTACGGAACCCTAAAAATGCTTTAATATTAATACATAATTATGTGTCGTTATTAGTTTTGCTACTTCAAGGAGTTGGGTTGACGGTAAAGGTTTATAAATAGGTAGATTGTTTAACCCATCAAGTCTTTGTCATCAAGAAGGATTGTTTATGATTGTGGTGCCTGAACAACTACAATTATTAATAGAAAGATCCTCCTTAATAATATATTAAGGTTATGAATATAATTTATGCTGTTAAATGCAATCCAAACTGACCTTACCAGTTTTGTCCTGTTTTCCTTATGAAATGACAATGTGAGGCAATTCTACCTACCTGCTGTAATAATGTAAATACATCATAAAATCAATGTTTTACCATTTATTTACATATTAATGAGATAAGCTGACATCAATTATTAATTTTATCGTAGTGACTGCGTACGTGGAAACCACCCACAAAATAATATACATCGCAAGGTCACAATGTTTTTAGCAGACTTACCAGCGAGATGAGACGGCGCATCGCCAACTCGTGATTCCATAGGCATTCGCAAGGATCTATTTCGTCACCCATACTGCGCATAAAACACTTATAAATTGCAAGACACAAGATTAAATAGGAACTCTCGACACTCAGCGGAATAAACTTTCTATGCCAAAATTATGGAAGAACTTGAGTTATCGAAATCATTGAACACTTTTAAACAATATGACAGTCGTTAGTTTTCAGGTGCAAACGTAATCAATTGTGACTGTGAGCAATAGCTACTCCAATGTTTTTATTTACAATTAAAAAAAAACATTGGGCAAGAATCATCTGGCCTGGAAGGGAAAGTTTATCGATTGATTGATATATTTATACCTGTATGCCGTGCAGATGAATGTAAATACCAAATAGGTATGTTCTATTGACTTTAAAACGTATTGCACCCGCGTTTGAACGGTAAAATTAGCTTACAAATAAAAATTACAGTAAATAACTACACTTGCGACGACATTTTTAGTGAATGCTTGGAGCTCTGTTATTGGTTGACGTCAAAATTAAATAGGCTAAGATTGACCAATCAGAATCTGGTACTCCCAGATGACGAACTGTAATAGTTGCTAGATTTAAAAAATAAATCTGTAATGGTAGAATTTAAAAATTAATAGGTTTAACGATATGCTATTTATATAGAGATGGGTACTCTTTATTCCTCAAAGTGAATGTATTCACTTATTCTGACTCCGCCATCCGATCTGATCCCTCTTAATGATTCCTCTATTCCTTTGACTCATTTACTCCGGACGTCCATAGTCGACCGTTAATCGTTTCTAGTAAGGTAGGTGTATCGGCGTGTGTCATCTCGCTCTTGGCGCGCACAATAGTTTAAACCTTGCTTTTGGTTCGTAGATCACAGATTAAAGAAGTTAAGACTATATAGGAAATAAGTTGATGGACGCAGGCAGTGCATCGTAGGGCATATTTTTAACGAGCGTGATCTACGTGGAAATTCTCTGTTATAGGCGATGGTTACCACTTAACATCAGGTTGGTCAGAACTTGTTTCTTAAGCATGTAACAAAAAAATAAAAATCGTTACATGGTAATTATATATAAACTATCACACTAATATCTTAAATGTGAAAATTTGGATGTTTGTTTATATAATTTTTTGTTTGTTACACAATCACGTCGTAACGGCTAAACCGATTTCGATGAATTTTAGTATATCAGCACCTTGCCCACGTCTACAAAATGTAAGCCCATAGTCACGTTTTCACCATAAAAATGTGGATAAACATAATTTACGGCCTGCTTACAGACTTATTATTTTTTATTCGAGCACTAATCCTCTTTACTATATAGAACAACTAAATTTAAAATCCATTGTAATTTCGACTAAAATGGTGTAACCTAATTATAAAAAACTTTTAGCGGCACAAGAATTTAATGGCCTGTGGAAATTAAATACGTACTTTGATTGATAGATTGAAAATTCTATAACGCACAAAAATACATAATCTGTACATGGGCGAACTTAGTGCTAGCAAGCATTCTCTTCCAGTTAACCCTTGCGTAGTGTGGAAAAAATATTTTCGTAGTTAGTGCAAGACATATGTAGCAAGAAAAAGTTAAGAAATAATAAGACTAAGATATATTGATAATAATACCCATACCAAACATCAAATAGAGTATTTTCAATAAACGTACTTTCTATTAATACACATCAATAGTTGAAAATAATAGATTAACTAATAAATAGGTAGTTACAATGATGATAAATAAACTCGTATGATATAAAGATAACATTGTGGATAAATAACAGAGCATTTACAGGACACCACTCATTTTGTAGGCCTCGTTCATGAGAGTGAGGTAGTGCTTGCACACTTTGGATCTGAAAACCTCAATAGAGGAAACTTGCCGAATCTCGTGCGGAATACTATTCCATAGTCGGATAGCAGTAATGGTGAATGAGTTAGAATTGTGTTGTGTTGAGAAGTCATTATCTGGAGCTGTTGTGTAGAACGTACAAGACGGTCTGCAGCATACAGGGTAGAAAACCGCTCTTTGACGTAGTTAGGTTATTTGGGGTCATGTAGGATGTTATAAAGTAGACCTAGTATATGTAGATCCCGACGCTCTCTGACCTCAATCCACTGTAATTGAGCGTGGAAAGCAGATACGTGATCATATTTCCGCAAACCATGGATGCAGTGGTTTTGCAAACGCTCCAACTTGTTCAACCCCATCCTCTGTAGCATCGGAATAAGTGACATCAGCGTAGTCATGAATTCGAAAAAGTAGTGCGTTCACCAGTGTCCTCCTTGCAGATTGAGGCAAAAGATTTTCATCAAGTTCAGGGAAAGCATGCTGCCATACATTCTCTTACTAACGAGCAATGTGACGGTCCCGTGATAGGTCGTTGGTGATATACAGGCCCAGGTTTTTTACCTCTGTGCAGTAAGGAAGAACTATAAGGAATTAACTAAGGGAGAACTACTGTATCTAACTGGGAGGAGGGAAGTAACGGCTAGTCTGGAAATGTGATACTTACTACCAACAATCATCACTTGTGTCATAGTAGGATTTATAAGTAGACCATACTTCTGGGTCCACTCATACACAGCACTGAGGTCATTGGTAAGGTTTTTAATACCACGTACCACCAGATCGGGTTCAAAACTCAGGTATAGTTAGACGTCATCCGCGTACAGGTAGTGTAATCACAAGCCAATGTTCGATACGAGAGTGTTTATGAAATGGATCGTTATTCGTTTCAAAAACTTATTATCTTATAGACTTTTTTGATAAATCCGTTCTGATTTATGCACAAAATCCGTATATTTACAGAAAACTAACTAGCTAGTTTGTTAGTGTGGGCGTGGGCGTGGGCGTGGGCGTGGGCGTGTGCGTTGGGCGTGGGCGTGGGCGTGGGCGTGGGCGTGGGCGTGGGCGTGGGCGTGGGCGTGGGCGTGGGCGTGGGCGTGGGCGTGGGCGTGGGCGTGGGCGTGGGCGTGGGCGTGGGCGTGGGCGTGGGCGTGGGCGTGGGCGTGGGCGTGGGCGTGGGCGTGGGCGTGGGCGTGGGCGTGGGCGTGGGCGTGGGCGTGGGCGTGGGCGTGGGCGTGGGCGTGGGCGTGGGCGTGGGCGTGGGCGTGGGCGTGGGCGTGGGCGTGCCTACGCCCACGCCCACGTTCACACAAACAAACTAGCACGATTTATAAAGTTGGATCGTACGTACATCGTTACATCAATCGTACGTATCTTCCAAAGAATAGCCAATTCGTATCATCATCATCATCACCCACAGCCTGATTTCAAAAAAATATGTAGATCCTGAGATAGCAAGAAATCTTGAAAAGCAGTCCTATGAAAGACGTATTTGACCATTTTGTTTTTTTGGTCACAAAATGCAACACGCAGAAAGCTGATAACGTATGGCTCTAATCGAACCCAAGTGCTTTGGAGTTAACGATAAAGAACAACTAAAAAGAATGCCAGCTGAACTTTACTAAGTTAAGGTACTAAGTTTGAAAAACCATCGTGGTGATTTCCTATACGAAAATCTCGAAGCAAAAATGTCAAAAAGGACAAAAGAAACAGGATGACTATACTAGAAAAAACATAGCTTGATCTCTGGGACAGCTGTCAGTAAAATCGCGCCTATGAAGTTCTGAATTTAACAGTACCTACGGACAAACGTACCAGTCAATGTCATACCTTATGGGCATGCTGAGCTAATTAAAGTGATGAGCGATGAATCATCGTGACCACAGACTATAAACTATCGATATTTTGTATAAAACTTAATTCAAAATTAATTTATCATTTAATTTAAAAAAATAACATTATTGAATCATCAACATCATCATATCAGCCGTAGGACGTCCACTGATGGACAAAGGCCTCCCTAATTGATTTTCAGGAACTGCGGTTGGAAGCGGCCTGCATCCAACGCCGACCTGCGGTTCTTACCATTATTGAATATTTAAAAAAAATAACATTATTTACAATAGTGAGTAAATAAAAACTAAATTCTAACCTACTCGTAACATTCCTTCCGACAACTTTGGGGTTCGAGAGAAGTTTGGCCGCGGCGTGTCTTCTTCCGCAAGATGGCGCCAACGCGCCGCCATCTTGTTTGACATGACCCATCATTCTCCTCAGTACGAGTGCTAACGCCTTGTATACGCCACGTGTTTTCCGTTCTCATCACTTTGTTTTTGTTACTATTGCTGTTAATTTGTTAAGTTTTTATTGTTAGTTTCTTTGTTGTTATTATTTGTTTTCATTGGTTTTTGGCATAATGCCAAAGAGAACGAAGAAAACTGTTTTGAACAGTCAAAGTCGTGAGTTTGTGATTCGCTTGCGTGAATATTTTGAGCGGGAAAACCAAAATGGTGGACCGCTATTACCCATGGCAAAAGTTTGTGACAGAGTTGCAGATGCTCTTGGCATTGGACGTGCGACAGTAATTCGCATTAGTAAAGAAAAATATGGCGAATCTTCAACCGCAGTATTGACTGAAGACGAGGAAAAAAAGCTTTCAACGCCAAATAAAAAAAGAAGAAAGGCTGCTCCTGTCACAAAAATTGACGACTTTGACGACGCTGCGATTCGCAACCATGTATATGGTTATTATACACGGGGCGAATTACCTATATTAAAAAAACTGGCGGCGTCCCTAAAAGACGCAGACTTGTTTAAAGGAAGCTTGCCGTCACTATCGAAGAATTTGAAACATGTTGGATTTTCCTACAAAAAAAGTGACAAAAGAAAAATTATAATGGAACGAACCGACATTGCTCTTGCTCGAGTGAATTTTCTCCGGAAAGTCAAAAAAATTACAAATTGGGACAAAGTTGTCTTTTTAGACGAGACATGGCTTAACGCCAATCATACCGTATCCAAAGCTTGGACCGATGATACGGCACAATCGACCACCAAAGTACCCGAAGGCAAAGGTCAAAGATTAATAATAACTTATGCTGGTACGTCATCTGGTTTTGTGCCTAATTGCCTATTGGCATTCAAATCTACGAAGACCAATGAATACCATGAAGAAATGAATTTTGAAAAATTTAAAGAGTGGTTTTTAAAATTATTAGATAATTTGAAGGAGCCACATTATATAATTATGGATAACGCCCCATTTCACTCGGTCCAAAAGCACAAACCACCAACTTCGGCAAACAGGAAGTTAGAAATAATTGCATGGCTTCAAGAAAAAGGAAGAGGCCAATGAAACAATGCTTAACAACGAATTATTGAGACTCGTTGGTCTGCACAAACCCAGCACACCAACGTATGTCTTAGATGACATAGCCCAAGAAAAGGGTCATAACGTCATAAGACTGCCTCCATATCACTGCCTGTGTAATCCGATCGAGCTTATCTGGGCCCAAGTAAAAGGTTTGTTTGCTCGAATTTCAGTTAGACAGATTCTTTATGTATTAACTCCTGTATAATTTATGATATTAAAATATGTTTTTCTTTCAAGGTTTCGCTGCTAGACATAACACAACACCGCCTTTCACGGCAATTAAAATGTTGCAGTTACTAAACACTGCGGTTGAAAACGTATCTGTAGAAGATTGGAAAAAGGTAGTTACCAAATGCAGAAAATTCATGGAAGAAGATTGGGAGCGGGACGTTCGATTTGATAATATTTGCGAACAAGAGTTCATTATAAATTTACAAGATTGCTCTAGCGATTCTGAAAGTGATTCGGATATTGATTTGGGGTGTACTCCTTTGGAATAAATAAATGTATGTATTAAAATATTCTTTTTATTTTATTACCCAAATCATAATATAATCCTATATACATATAATTATGGCAGACAGCCTTCGTGGCGAAGCGGTAGTGAACACGACTGCTGCGCAGGAGGTCGCGGGTTCGATCCTCGCTCAGTGCAAATATTTGTATGCATGAATATGGGTTTTTGCACTGGTCTGGTCGTGCCTGGGAAAGCACGTTAAGCCGTCGGTCCCGGCTGCCATACGAATATCTAATGGCAGTCGTTACGGGTTGTTGGAGCCCTCAAAAGTCCAACAATTGGTCTTACTGCAAAGCTTCTATCGATAATTACTATAGATATTTTTTCTGTATCATAACAACCCTAGGAATGTCAGTTTAACAAATGTCGCAGAGATCAAGCTATGTTTTTTACAGTGTAGGTACAGAGTAAAATAAAACATCACTCGCTAGGGAGCCTAGGGATATTAATGATCTGTGCTAGGGAGGGACTGTATGCCGTGCCATGGACGAAAGCTAGTCCTTGTCTATGATGGTACGGCATTCACATTTTCATAATTTGCTTTCTAATATATTTGTAACTACTTTTTTACTACCTACCTACCTTTAATATAGGTACACACGGCTACACATCAAGCTATACATTTACAGTATAAGCTGACCTCGCATTGTGTAGGCTTTTCGTAGAATGAGAAGTCAGCTTATACTGGAAATTTATAGCTTGATGTGTAGCCATGTGTACACCCTACGCAATCTAAATACAGACAAAACATCTTTTTTCAACAACAACTCTCACGTCGGTAGGTAACGAGGAAACCGATAAGTTCTTATTAGAGTAGGTTCAGAAACGTTTGTTAAGCCTGAAATAGGTACAGAAGTGTTCATAAAATCACTCGCTAGGGAGCCTAGGGATACATAATAATGATCTGTGCTAGGAAGGGACTGTATGCCGTGCCATGGACAAAAGCTAGTCCTTTTGTCCATGATGGCACGGCATTCACATTTTCATAATTTGCTTTCTAACATATTTGTACCTACTTTTATACTACCTACCTAACTTAATGTAGGTACACCCTACGCAATCTAAATACAGACAAAACATCTTTTTTCTGCAACAACTCTCACGTAGGTACTCGTAGGTATGTAACGAGGAAACCGATAAGTTGTTAATAGAGTAGCATAAGAAACGTTTGTTAAGCCTGAACATACATAGGTACAGAAGTGTTCATACAATCTAATATACAAAATTTCGTATCACGGTGTTTGTGGTCGCACTCCTCCGAAATGAGTCGATCGATTTTCATGATTTTTTTTGTATAGTTGGTAGATATGAGAATAGTTGGTAAAGTATTTTACACCCTCCTACCCCCACCCCCTATTTTTTAATCGCTATTTTTGTATTAACAATAACCATTTATTTTAACCGTCGTTCATTTGACGTGAAGTCATTTACATGAAGTGTCTAGTCACTTTGACAAGAGTGTTTTTAGGGTTCTGTATCTCAAACGGTAAAAAAAGGAACCCTTACAAGATCACTTGTGGCCTCTGTCCGTCTGTCCGTGTCTGTCCGTGTGTCACCATTGATTTTCTCGGGAACGGGTGGACCTAGCAAGTTGAAATTTATACCAGATACTGAGATCTATAGTCCCTATTAGGTGTATAAAAATCAAGTCAATACGATAAAAAGATATGGTCAAATTTATATTTTCGCGAAAACTTGTAAGTACTTAAATTTACGTTAATTTTCAACTTTTTTATTTTTCGGAATTTTTCCTTTACTTCTGCTGTAAGACCTTGCTTTTAACCAGAATTGACAATTCTAGGTCCAACCGGATACCCTATTATAGGTTTTGGGTCGAAAACCTATATGGTAGTTCCCGTTGACCTAGAATCACGAAATTTGGCAAAAAGCAAGGTAAACAAATAAAGGAAAAATTCCAGAAAATAAAAAAGTTGAAAATTAAAGGCTGTTCCCATACATACATAGTTGACGCCAATTAAGATAGTCCTCTGAGTTGTATGGGCGCTCATACAATTTAGAGGACTAGCTTAATCGGCTTAATTCTTATTGAATAGAATACATATGTAAGTAGAGCTCCCTTACAGCAGACATGATTTTTTTGCCGTCTATAGAGGTACGGAACCCTTCGTGCGCGAGTAGACCGGTTTTTTTTATACATTTTATCCCGAAGTTTCCACGCGAACAGAAGATTTCAAGCGTGCGAAGCCGCGAGCGACTTTGCACAAAAAGGGTGATATCTTAGCTAGTTTAGATATAAAATATTAATTTGAAAAATGGAAAAAGCAATGTTTGGTTGCATCAGAATCAAAAGGAATTTGGTATAAAGTTGGTATTGTATTGAATTGAATTTGGTAATGTGTACCCTCCGGTTATACCTTGGTTTGTAAATATTAGGTCCTTACATATGAAATTAGCGTTTTGTACGGGAGGAATATAAAGTCAACTTTTTTTGGTAAAATATTTTTATTAATCAAAGTATGCACCGTTGTTATCTATGCACTTTTGCCATCTCATAGGTAGTTCATTGATTCCTGTACTAAAAAAACCATGGGGCGAGAATCAATAAACTTTTTGAAGGCGGTTTGGACTGCCGCATCGGAGTTGATTTTTTTTCCTTGTAAGAAGTGGTACAAATTCTGGAAAAAATGGTAATCTATTGGAGCAAGGTCCGGGGAGTACGGTGGATGTCGCAGACATTCCAATTGTAGCTCATCTAACTTAGTGGTGGTTTGTTATGCAGTGTGTGGTCTTGCGTTGTTGTGAAGCAGCAGTGGCCTAGAGCGATTGACCAATCTCGGTTGTTTAGCAACTAGTTCTTCCTTCATGGTTTGCAGTTGCTGACAATAGATATCTGCCGTAATCGTTTGGCCAGATTTTAGAAAGCTGTAGTGAACGACACCGGCGCTAGTCCACCAAACACTCACAAGTAACTTTTTCTGAGTCAATTTTTGTTTAGGGCAGGATTTGGCTGGGTCTCCAGGGTTCAGCCATTATGACGATCGCTTCCGATTATCGTACAGTATCCACTTTTCATCACAAGTAATGATTCGATTTAAAATCCCTTTATTATTGTGTCGGTTGAGCAAAGTAACACAGCAGCCGACGCGTGTTTGCAAGTTCGATTCACTCATCCCATCGTTCAAGTTTTTTTACTTTCCCGATTTGCTCCCAGAACAGCTCCCAGGCGGCGCTCGGGACCTATTCCTCTTGTTAAGTTCAAACATCTTTTGAAAATATCTGACTGCCAAATCTGTAGGTACTACATGCGGAGTTACAGAAGATGTTCATCATCTTCTGGTGGAATGTGTTCGGAGCCAGCCTCTGAGAGTCCATAATACAGTCTCGATATAACGCAAATTTGTTAGATGTTGGCTTATTTCAAGGTATCCTGTCTGTCCCGCTATGCGATGTGTCCAGGGTAGGTACTTTATAAAATGATGTAAGATATAATTAAGTCTAGTTGTTAAGGATTTCATTATAACATTTAACAGGGCTGCCATATTCGCAATAGACTCAAAACCCTTAATAAAATAAATGATTAAAAAACCTTTTTAAACGAAACACGAAGGTTTATAATCTACCATCCTATAGGAAAGTTTTCTCCCTACATTCAAAAGTTTCCTGAGCTTTTACCTAGAAAACTTTCGTGATTAATTTTAAAAATACGGGATTTATTACCTGGTAGAGACATAGTGTTGTGTGTTTGCCTGTACCGAGAACTACCAAATAGAGCAGCAGTGATGATCATGATGACACAGTCTGTCAACACGCTGGACCATCGTTGACGCAATTCCCACCACCGCGCCCGTCCAATCGCGCGCAGAGGGCAGCAGCGCGCAGTGCGAGGCGAGACGTTATTCGGAGCGGATTGCACTCACCCTGTTGAAGGTTCACGAATTGAACCGAAACACCGATATAACGGTACGTGATAAATCCCGTATTTATAATAACGATTGTAGTAAACTGATGAGCTATCATAAATAATATTTTTTATCCATTATTATAAATACGGGATTTATCACGTACCGTCTTATCGGTGTTTCGACCGACAATGTTTCGGTTCAATTCGTGAACCTTCATTAGGGTGAGTGCGATCCGCTTTTATAATAATGATTGAAATCAATCACGAAAGTTATCTAAGTAAAATAATTTTTACGTTGATGTACACACGGCTACACATCAAGCTATACATTTCCAGTATAAGCTGACCTCTCATTCTACAAAAAGGCTACTCAATGCGAGGTCAGCGTATACTGGAAAAGTATAGCATGATGTGTAGCCGTGTGTACATATGCCGCCTGCATTTTAAGTGAGCCACCGTACATAATATACAAAGAGTAATAAGTATTGTGCGTTCCATGCAATCTGCATCTGCCTAACTACAGCTATGGCTATAACACAGATGGGTGCGTGTGAGGTCAGATAGGTTAACATACGAAACAATATCGTCAAATACAATGCAGTCTCTACCGGCTGATAAAAGCCAGCTACCTCGTGCAATTGTCCCTGTCACTCCATGCGAAAAAACGCGCAGTGCGATAAAAAATTCGAGGCACGAGACCGAAAACTAAATAAAATTGTATACTCAGTATACATAATAAAAATACTTTATTTTAGGAACCAGAAGTGAAAGTCACAATAAAAATAACAAGAACTTTATTAGGTAATACCAAAATGAACAAATTAGAAAACAAAACCAACTATATTTGCTAGTACTTCTTAATCAAATATTAACAAAGAAATCACCAATTTACACAATCATGTCGAATCTACCTACTCAGCTATATGTATAACTGAAATACACTTTATACCACACTACAAATCACGAGTCACTAAGAGAAGTCAGACCGATTACGAACGCACCGCACGAAAGACGACAAGCAAGTATCCGCTTTTTTTTCGAATGGACTAATCTCGCTGTTGGCCTCTAAGGCCGTTGCAGCTTAACCGAACTTATGGCGAGCGCAGAATGCGCTCAGCCCTGTAAGCTTTTAAGAGGCAACTAGCGCAAGGGCACCACTTAGGTACGAACCTCGGTTTGGGCTGTTGCCAGGGTGGGGATAGGAGAGAAACGCTCGGGTACGTGCTTGTGCCTCGTATAGGCGGCGACTGAAGGGACTCGTCGACCTCGCCGGCGAGGTCGGTGTATCTGTGAAGTGTTTGCTCTGTCTAATGTAGATGACTCAGATATCTCTTCCGCATTAGCGGAGGTGAATTCGTCATCCGGATCTCCGAGAACGTGTCTCGGACGACGGAGGGTTTATAAGTGCCCGCTTTGCGCGGGAGTGCCGCTTTATATAACAATGATTGGTAGGCGAATGCAAGTTTCCTAATTATACAATACTAGTTGACCAATCCGCAGCTTCGCACGCGTAGTTTTTTAATATAAACATTACGCTCCTTCTGCGCAGTTGGTAAAAAGTAGCCTATGTCACCCGGGGATAGTGTAGCTTCCCAACAGTGAAAGATTTTTTTTTAATCGGTCCAGTAGTTTCGGAGCCTATTCAGTACAAACAAACAAAGAAACAAATCTTTCCTCTTTATAATATTAGTATAGATAATCATGTATAAAGAAACACCTAGACGTACTCGTCTGGCCGTTGGGGCAGTAAGGTTCTCGAGTGGAGACAACTGGAAAGCTGAGCGTAGAACGGCCTCCCACTGGAGGAAAGACGACCTGATAAAGGTTGCTGGGAGCCGTTGGGTGCAGGCCGCACAAGATCAGTCGCACTGGAAATCTATGAGGGAGGCTTCTGTTTAGCAGTGGACGTGTTGTGGTTGATATGATGCAACACCCAGACCCGGAACAAATATCTGTAGATCTTGCAAGCATTTGTTCCTGGGCGGGAGCCGACCTCGCAACCCGCACGGAGGATGGCACATTGCTGAGCACCCAGAGTTATTAATCCAATAATACAGTGTTTAGGAATTTTATTTATTACAATAAGCCATAAAATGTATTTAATTAATTAGTAGACGGGCTACGCGTAGTGTAGACCCTCTACGAAAACAGCATGTTTTTCCAATCAAGTTTGTCGCTTTAGTACGTTTGTTCTCAGTAGTTCGATTCATTAGTTCGATCGTCGAACTAGTGAGAATTTTTTTGAAGTAAAACTTCTTTACGTACGCTTGACTTGGGGAGTAACCTGGTGAATGCGTTACGAAAACTGCGAACTGTTGAGAGGGTTAGTGTAGATTAAGATTAAATTAGTGAAGATAGAAAGATAGAGAGTTACGTTTCATATATTACTGTAGGGACAAGAGAGAGAGGTGCGAGCACACATTTTCTTACTCTCTTTCTCTCATAGCCCATCCCAAATTAGCCTAAATTATACAAACTGCAATATGTAATTTATTTTCTTTATTGTTATGTAGTCTAAAAGTATCATTAAAAAAACAACCAGCCTTGTTTTCCTGCCTTTCTTTCCTGGCTTGGTCGCGAAGGAACAGGCTGTAAAATTGACGTTTCAAAGTGATCCTTGTGAATTTAATGAATAAAAGATTTTGATTTTGACTTTGAGTAGTTAGGCAAAATTTGAAGATCCTTATTAACCGACTTCAAAAATAAGAGGATGTTCTTAATTCGGCCAATTTTTTTGTATCTCTAAAATTCATGGTTAATACGAGTACTTACGTACAGAAGACGACAGAGCTAACTAAGCCGTGGGATTCCTAAGTTCGTTCACCGTGTTCCGTTTTATACATAATCTGATGCCCTCGAACATTTGGTCCTAAGACATGCCGGTTTCCATGCCGACTCGAGCACATGTACATTTGTATTCTAATAAACTAACTCCTTTGGAGTCTCGCTAAGCTACTTATTAAGTTATCTTTGCTTTGCCAAAAATAAAAAGCCTGTATAACCTACTTACAGTTTCGCAATTTTGTTAAAGGATCAGCTCGCGGAATGGGCGGGGCTTATGTTTCATGTGACAGTGGGCGTGGTGAGCCCCGCCCATCGCTAATTGATTTTATATCGTGGAGAATCTTCAAGTGATATAATTAATCGGCGATACTGAAATGAGGAGAACTGAATTGACCTTTCAACGCTTTGTGCTGGAGTGGAACTTCAATTTATTTTAAGCTATAATTGATTAAACAATTACTTTCAAGTACACAGAAAAATAAAACATGGACATATGTCCTTTTAAATAGTGGAGAAAACATCACCGGTATTACCTCATACTAAAAAATAGAAGGCTATGGTTCTTATAAATTTCTCTACTAGATTGGTTATTGAATTTTTTTCCACGAGGCCATTTTGACGCTTTATTTTAATACAAGTAATACCTTGAGAAAACTTACGGTTAAGTTTTATTTTTTGCAACTGCATAGATCTTCGTTTGACCACAATCTCATGGTAAGCGATAGTGTGTTCTAAGATGATCTAGAAGAAACATATTTACACTTACCTTAAAGAGGCCCGGATTGTAATCTTATAAGTTATTTAAGATATAGGGTTTTAAAAGCATGGTTTAATGTAAACAGGCTGATTATAGAGTATTGGATAGTATCATTCTATAAATGTTTATATAGTACTAGCTGTTGCCTCCGACTTCATACGCGTTACACTACTAAATGTGTAGGTAACCTAGAAATAAAGCTAAACTCGCTGTTGCAACTTGACTTGACACTCCATGGGAACTGATTTATGGTATAAATGGTTACCTATATGGTGATCTAGTTTACGGCAGTCGTTACGGCGTGATTGAGTAACAAACAAACATCCAAACTTTCAATATATATACTATTAGTCTGATATAATGTAACAGTCCTTTAGTATCTCTACCAACAATAATTTTAAATTTTAACTTATGCCAACTTACGGAGAAACCCTTTCAGTTACCTACCAATAAGTAGGTACTTCAAAAGTTGTATTTACTAAGTATTTAGATAAGTTCAAAAAGTAATGTGAATATGTCTTATTAGGTTAGAAATAGACCACCTGTTACCACCAGGCTTGTAGCAATATTGTATTCCACTTTTGGTTTTTAAAAAAGTACTCGTATTTTGCTGAAAATTCTGAAAACAGTTTCAATAAATAAGTCTCATTGAAAAGTCTAGAACAAACTGAAAACTTATGTAATGAGAAAAAACTCCTCAAGGTATTATATATTATTATATTTTTATTACAGTTTGAATTGTAAAAAGGTTGTTTATAAGAGACTTTCTGATTTTCTAAAACGCGTAAGAAGATTCCATTTTAAAAACATCATATTTTATAACACCACGATCTCGCTTGATGAGAAGCGATGACGCAGTCTACGTTGGAACATCCTCGCCTAGAAGAAACCTTTCACTCGCGACTTGAAGATCCCTAGTTTTTAGCTATCAGGAAATACAGACTCAGGCAAGGCGTTCCATTCTTTGGCGGTGCGCATAATGAAGTTGAATTTTCCATGACACATTTTTTTATTGATTATAATCAAGCGCTTGACCACTACCTCACCTGATGGCAAGTGAAGGTGTGATCGAAGATGGAGCACGCTTGCCTAGAAAGAATATATTCACTCTGGACTTGAAGACAAGTATAAAATACTAGCTAGTAGAAGACTATAAAATACTAGCTTCCGCCCGCGGCTTCGCACGCGTGGTTTGCAAATTCAAAGTAGCCTATGTTTTAATCCAGGTTATAATCTACGTACATACCAAACTTCATCAAAATCTGTTCAGACGTTACGACGTGATTGAGTAACGAACAAACAAAAAAATAAACATCCAATCTTTCGCATTTATAATATTAGTGTGAGATATTTTATAAATTTCCTTACCGCCTTCACCGGCTAGTTCGCGCGTGGGCGGGACTGGAGCGCCGCCGCCGCCGCCGCCCACCGCCAGGACTCACGCGGGCTCGCGCGGCACTCTGGCACGGGCGCCGCGCTGCGCGGACATGGCGCGAATCCTGCGCCCGCCAAGCCGCACGTGAGTACATTTCCTTAATTATTTTATTTTCAAAAAGTTCCTATTGCTTTTATTTATTACCTAGCTAACCCGCCTGCGACTTTGCACACCTGGTTTTTCAATAGAAACATTACCTTCCTTTTGCGCAGTCAGGTAAAAAGTAGCCTATGTCCTAATCCTGGTCATAATATGACATGCTATTTTTTACTAATCCTTATTATAGTTTTAATTACTAATACTAATTTTATCAGCATAGAACGTGCGCAAAGAACGATCCTTATAATAATTTTACTTAAGAAACGAAGGTTCAGCACTGTCAAACTATACCAGATAGCTAACGTGCTGAAGGTCAGGCATTGTACATACAGCAACGCGTCCTTAGAACTCTAAGATCGACTAAAACTTAAAGATTGACCCAAATATTAAATGTTCTTAAAATTAATCCACGCTCTGTAATATAACATCATGTGACCAAAACTGTGATTGTTTTAAAACAATTTAGTAATCAATCTGTCATTTAATATTATTTTTTTGGTGTCCATAATGCTTTATTATCTCATAAGAAATTTTCAATTCACTTACTGAGATAAACCTATGCTAAGTATACATTTATTAATGCCATAAAGCGTAGTAATCCTCCGTGGCGCAGTGGGCGAACAGCCGGCTGAGACGCAGGAGGTAGTGGGTTCGATTCCCGTAGCGGAACAAATGTTTGCATGATCTACAGATATTTGTTCCGGGTCTGGTTTTTCTATATATTATAAGTAAGTAATTACGAAAAAAAATGTATATAAGTATTCTATCTGTTACCTGGTTCCCATAGTACAAGCTCTGCTTAGTTTGGGGCTAGATAGCGCTGTGTGAAATGTCCAGCAATTTTTTTTAATACAAACTAATAATATTATATTTAGACAATATAAACAAAAACTTACGAAAATAACAATAAATTATTAGGGGGGTAGTTGCACAGTAAGCGGTGCAGTCGCTTACCGTTGAGCGCGAAACAAAGAATGTTGACTAAGGCCTCGGACACAGTGATATGCGGTAGCGATTTTATGAGCGGTTCTAGTATTTAAATAATAAAACTAGCTGACCAATCCGCAGCTTCACATGCGTAGTTTTTTAATAAAAACATTACCCTCTTCTCCGCAGTTGGGTAAAAAGTAGCCTGTGTCACCCGGAGATAGTGTAGCTTCCCAACAGTGAAAGAATTTTTCAAATCGGTTCAGTAGTTTCGGAGCCTATTCAATACAAACAAACCAATCTTTCCTCTTTATAATATTATAAAGTTTTATGTAGATATTGATGTGTTCTTTAATATTGTAGAACATACTTTTGTTCTATGATCAATAGTTTCCGCAGCGCATGCGACGAAAGACGTTTTACGGCACTTTTTTACACCTTGGGTTACGTTATTTAAATTTTAGTAAAGATTCCTAATCTTTTAGGATCGTTGCCCGCAAAAAAGTATTAAACTTGCAAATTACAGAAAAAACACTTTATCGGCTTTGTCCAATAAAACTTAAAAATGATTCTATATTTTACAGAAATAAAAACATCTTTAGTACTTTGATTTTTTGATTCAAAGTATTTTTTGTATTATAATTCAAATACATTCTAATTTCAAACCTATTAATATTATACAAAATGGTCACTTGGGTGGTTTATACTGCATTTTAGAGAATATATCTCTTTTCTGCGCAGAAGGAGGGTAATGTTTTTATGGTGTATGTATGTATATTGTATAATATATAAAAATCTCGTGTCACGGTTTTAGTGGTCGCACTCCTCAGAAACGGATCGATCGATTTTAATGATTTTTTTTTATAATTGGTAGGTATGAGAATAGGTCGTAATAGTAGATTATTAACCAAGGGGATAAAGCAGTGTCTTCTGTCGCGGGTGACGATTTAAATCGCGAGCGTAACGAAGGACTCGAGGTTTACTCCCGAGCGTAGCGAGGGTGTTAAAAACTTAAATCACGAGCAAAGCGAGGGATTTAAGACGAGCCCTGAGTGTAGCGAGGTATTTAAGTTCACCAAGACTAAGACAGCTTTATCACCGAGGAAAATACTCTACTTTTCGTACCATTTGCGAAAAAATTAACATAATAATAATATGAGATAAGCATTTATTAAAAATAATGACAATTAAAAGTAAAAGTTAACATTCGAAACATCGGTCCAATTATTGATAGAGAGAGTTACATTTTTGTTTGGTACATTTATTGTTGATGAGTTGATTTGAGTATTTGATTTAACATCGTAACGTATTTTTAGAACATTAACTTATTTATAATAATAAATTAAAATAAACTTAACGTTCATGTATTTGAGAAAAACAAAAACGCGGCAAATTCCTAGACTAATATTTTTTTGTCGGAAAAGCAAAGGCATCAAGCTCATACGGCCTCGTCGGTTTTCGTAATTTTATTTAATAATCATAACTGCATAATAAATGAGTATTCCTTTTTCAAAAAGATGTATAATGCTTTATATACAAACTCAATGGTGTAAACACAGATGTAGTTCAGTATAAATTTCGGTAAGTATTCCAAATTTAAATCACATTCTCCCCCTAGAGGATGAATTAAATTCAGTACAATTTTCTTTCCCTGTTTTTAACAGATTAAAAATGATTATTGTTATGTTCGCTTTTTGTGGCATAGAATGTCACTTTTTTGAGCAAGTGGTACGAAAAGTATTTTTCGTACCACTTGCTCAAAAAAGTTAATAATCTACTATTTTACACTCCTACCCCCACCCCCCGTTTTTAATCACAATAATGTTTTTTTCAATGTTTTATTTTATTTTATTACCTTCTGTTTTGTTTGTATTGTACTGTTGTCCTAAATAAATGTTATTTACTTTACTTTACCTATTAGGTAAAGTATCAACTGGCGGTAAAAAAATGATATTCCGCTCTCAAGAACTAAATCCCTTTGACGTATCTTTCTGGGTTATAACCGCGCGTGTCTAAGATTGGTATTTAATCTAGCACACAGATTTCAAAAAGAAATTGTAAAAACAAAACCCGACTGCAAAACAAACTATCAAAATATGCAAGCTGGATTTCCTATTTTCATTCGGGTTTTTTGGTTTTTACAAATATCTGAATCAAAAAATCCGTTTCTGAGGAGTGCGACCACTAAAACCGTGACACGAGATTTTTATATATTATACAATATACATACATACACCATAAAAACATTACCCTCCTTCTGCGCAGAAAAGAGATATATTCTCTAAAATGCAGTATAAACCACCCAAGTGACCATTTTGTATAATATTAATAGGTTTGAAATTAGAATGTATTTGAATTATAATACAAAAAATACTTTGAATCAAAAAATCAAAGTACTAAAGATGTTTTTATTTCTGTAAAATATAGAATCATTTTTAAGTTTTATTGGACAAAGCCGATAAAGTGTTTTTTCTGTAATTTGCAAGTTTAGTACTTTTTTGCGGGCAACGATCCTAAAAGATTAGGAATCTTTACTAAAACTTAAATAACGTAACCCAAGGTGTAAAAAAGTGTCCTTTCCATCAAAATAAAAGTTCATAAATAGATAATTGAAATAAAATATCTTCTACTACCGATATCAAATTATTGAGAAAAACATGTATCCAAGTGAATTAAGATTAATAATCTATGATTAAGATACAGTTAGAGACAGATTTGCACAGATTAAATTTATCAAAACGAAGTCCAAAAGTTATTAGATTAAAGCTATTCAACAAACTCCCACACTAATAAATCTGTATGCTCTATGTATATGATAGAGATGTATGTTTTTATAACCGGGTTAAATCTCTTATTTTGGATAAAACTCTATACAGTGTCTCAGAATCCGACTGTAGTCGCTTCGACAGTGATATTCAGATCTGAATTGTGTTATTTTGTCCTATTTTATTTTTAAGTAGGTCATAAGATACATTTGTGAATAATTTTAATGAATAACAAACGACACCGCTCATAAACAGCGGAATTTTAATATAATTTATTCTTAAACCATTTTTATATAATGTATAATGTATTATCTTTTTCTTTATTGTCCACAAGAAAATACATTAAAAAGTACAGAAAGTACAAAAATAAAGGACACGTACAAAGGCGAGCTTAACCCTAAGAATAGTTTTCTTCCAGCAAACCTTTGAGGCTAGATTTTAAATGTACCTAAGTGCGTGTACAAGAATCATAAATAATAGGTTGAGGAAAAAGTATTTTCGCATTATAGTACCTATGTATGAACTTGTAATAAAATCTCTTTGGCTATACTATTTGTATCTGGCTGGTTTTGGTATCATTCAAAGTTTAAATTTTAAAGAAGATAATTCCAAATTCAAATTAGGAAAATGTGCGATTTTTATTTGTTTTTCGTACTGTAAAGATGAGTGAATCTAATGAAGAAGATTCGATACATTTTAAAATTTTACTACAAAAAAGGAAAAATGCAACGAAAGCCGCAAAAAAATTTGCGATGTTTATGGACCTAGTGCAGTGTCTGTGAGAGTAGCACAAATTTGGTTTAAGCGTTTTTAATCCGGAAATTTTGATGTCAAAGATGCACGTCGCTCTGGTCGCCCTATTACGGATAAAATTAATGCCACTTTTGAAAAAGTGGAGCAAGATCGGCATATCAGTATATAACTGGTAATGAAAAGTGGATCACGTACGACAAGAACGTGCGAAAAAGGTCGTGGTCAAAGGCCGGTCAGGCTTCACAGACTGTGGCGAAACCCGGGTTAACTCGCAACAAGGTGATGCTGTGTGTGTGGTGGGATTGGAAGGGCATTATTCATTTTGAGCTGTTACCACCAGGCAGGACCATCGATTCTGAACTCTACTGCGAACAACTAATGAGATTAAAGCAAGAAGTTGAGAGAAAGCGGCCGGAATTAATCAACAGAAGGGGTGTGGTTTTTCATCATGATAACGCTATGACCTCACACATCTTTAGCCACTCAGCAAAAATTAAGAGAGTTTGGCTGGGAGGTGTTAATGCATCCGCCGTATAGTCCTGACCTTGCACCTTCAGATTTCTACCTGTTTCGGTCTCTTCAGAATTCTTTAGGCAGTGTCAGGTTAACATCACGAGAGGACTGCCAAAACTACTTGTCGCGGTATTTTGATCAGAAGCCTCAAAATTTCTATAGCAATGGGATCATGTCCCTACCTACAAGATGGCAAAAAGTTATCGAACAAAATGGTACATACATACTTTAGTTAAATGTAAATAAACTATATTAAAAAATGTTTTGAGTTTTCTTAAAAAATGCGAAGAAACTTTTTCCCCAACCTAATATATACATATATATCTTAGACAAATAAAACGAAATATACCTAAAGTAACTAATAGTATTATGAACGTAATAAATAAAATAAATAAACTAATGTATACAAAAATAAATGTACACCTACAATAAAATAAAATTACAGAGAAAGATCTCTCTAAGTGCTTTTTAGCTTTCCGTTTGAAAATGTTAAACGATGGACTAGCGCGAACTTCATGGGGCAGGGCATTCCAAATTTTCACCGCATAAACGGTAAAGGAGCCACCATAGCGGCTTGAAGTGTGTTGAGGTGTTTTGAGGAGAAGGTAGTTAGAGGACCGGCACGTCACACTGCGAGGAACAAGGAATTCGAAGCATTCACGGAGGTAGGGAGGAGAGAGTGGACAATATAAGACTTTAAATAAGAGTGAAAGAACGTGAAGATCACGACGAAGACGAATAGGGGATCGAACTTGCGCAGTCCGAATATAAAACGAATGCACAGTTCTATAGACGCCATCTTACTGACAAGTTAGTATTATATTGCTCAATTTTGTACCTCGTAATGAATGTGATGTGCTTTTTCTGTGACAAAAATTAATTCTGTTCTGTTCTAAGCTTAAAGAAAACGAAAAACTCATAACGCAAAATCAGTGGCAAGGAAATGGAAACGCAGATCAACACCGCACTCGACTGACCACTTCATCATCACTCGCGCTGGCAAATCCAATTTGGCCACTAGTGTTGAGCTGTGTCGTCGATGTTTTTCGCTGGACTTGACAGCCACTCTACCGATGACCGGGCGACCGAATCGAGAGGCCGAATTTCGAGTCTAAATTATTAGGGTTGGCACGCTGACTTGGCAATTTTAAGAAAATCTGCTGTTTCATGATTTAAATAAAACCGGCCATGTGCGAGTCGGACTCTCGCATGAAGGGTTCCGTACTATCTATAAAAACAAGCAAAATAATCACGTTTGTTGTATGGGAGCCCCTCTTAAATATTTATTTTATTTTATTTTAATTTAATTATTTGTTTTTAAAGCGAATATATAACTAAATATTCCGTGAATATTTCAAGCGTTTACCTTTTGCCGTTATCAATATCGAGCAAAACGAGCAAAAAAATCACGTTTGTTGTATGGGAGCCCCCCTTAAATATTTATTTTATTCTGTTTTTAGTATTTGTTGTTATAGCGCCAACAGAAATACATCATCTGTGAAAATTTCAACTATCTAACTATCACGGTTCATGAGATACAGCTTGGTGACTGACGGACAGACAGACAGAAGGACAGACAGACGGCGGAGTCTTAGAAATAGGGTCCCGTTTTACCCTTTGGGTATGGAACAGTAAAAATAAATAACATTTATCTTTTAAACTTAGAAAACCGACGTTTGCCATTTAGTTTCTATTTTAGTTTACTGATGATTTCTAGTTTCCGAGTTTTTGTTTTAAAATCTCATTAGTCAGTTCAATTGATTACGATAAAAAGTCATAGAGGAATATTAGTTCGTAAGTTATAGTGAATAAGAATAGTTTTGACATTGTTTTTCACTAGGTGTACGGTGTAGGTACCTATTTATTTGTTTGTTGTGACATTCTTATTTATTATTGGTATTATTTTATTCTGACATTGTGCTTTCATTTTAATTAGTTATTAAATTATGAATTTAATCTTACGTTTTAATAATAATTGTTAAAGTTGTATACCTAATGACGTTCATAAGTGTACCCAAGCATACAATGTAAATGTACCTAAATGAATAAATATATTTTGAATTTGAGTGTGTTACTCGTGCGCGATAACTTGGGACCTGCTAGGAATGCGACTCCCCGACCGCTTCCCCTGCACTTCCCCGATGGCGCCCGTATTGTACCGTTCGCATCTCTATTTTTTACTAGGGTTTTTAGTCTCGTACTGGCCTACGTCACGTAACGACGCGCTCAGGAATTCTTTTAGTTTTCGTTTGTGTTATTGTTTTGTTGTTGTAGTTTTTGTTGTTATAGTTTGTGTCATTGTTTTGTTGTTTTAGTTCAATAGTGTTAAAAAGATTAGATAAAAAGCAGCGTCCTACCTGAGTAACATAATAAATTAGGTTAAAAAAAACAAAGACGAAGCCGCGGGCGGCTGCTTGTTATGTTCGCTTTTTTGCGGGCGGTACAAACACGCCAATATGACGTCACCGCGCTCAGGTCCCAACTTATCGCGCACGGGTAATACCCAAGCATACTATGTAAATGTACCTAAATGAATAAATATATTTTGAATTTGAATTTGAATTCAATTTATTTATTTAATTCCATTTTTGTTTAAAAATGACAATATTAAATTATTATTTTTATTTAATAATAAACGGCTTCGTACAAATTCAATTTATTTATTTAAATATAAAACAGATATAACGCGTGTTTTACTTATACTTTTGTTTTTGTTAGTCTAATTTTATTTTTAGGTATTTCTATTGTATGTAGGTAATTAAAACATTTTTATTACCATTTTCTTTAAATTTATACACAATTTGCTTAATAGCCAGTTATTAGGTGATGTCCCCACACTAGGATATCCAAATCCAATCCCTTATTTATTCACCTGCTGTGGTACAACGACCCAAAGTGGATTTTGGGATTCGACACTAGAGACCGCCAGGTATTTCTCTGTCCAGGTATTCCACCGCCTCAGTCCAGACGACAGCAAGAGTTTCATGCAGGTTCAATCTCCGAAATGGGTTTTTCTTCTTGCCATCTCATAGTGACACTAGTCTATCACTAGTCTATTTATCAGTGTAAGATTAGTAGCCGTGACAACCCTATTAGCTACGTCATCCAGCGATAGTATTTGTCACTTCATTACATGCCAATATAGAGAGCTTATGATATCCCATGTCATGTTGTTAGGCACTTGTCTCACCGCCGGCGATGAGCGAGAAGCGAGTAGAGCTAGAAACTAGAAACGAGTTAGCGAGCAGCGAGAAAGGACTGTGTAGTTCCTATAGTTGCCTCGCTGGGTTATAGCGAGTGAGCGAGTGTGGCGGGCGATACTCATCATCTCACGGCGTGTGTTACGTTATGACTACTTCTGACCGCCAAGCGAGCATCGCTGAGTGTTGTAGTCGCTGCGAAATAATAGTGGAGAGCGAGTTCTCGCTGGCAGTGTAAACGGCAAGCGATCAACTATTAATATACGTATCTCTTTTACTAACACGGGATCTATATCTTTTGTTCGTTTCCTGAGAGATAAAATAGTTGATAGCTAATCGCTTACTCGCCGGCGGTGAGACAAGTGCCCTATGGGTAGTTAAATATCGGATGTCAAGTGGAGCTTTGGTGCTAATAAAATAAGATATTGTATTTTTTTCTGTACTAGTATACAATATTGTGTATGGTATTTAGTTGTCTGGAGCCCAATTGTCTTCCTAAATCTTTATGGTTATAGTGAATGTACGGACGCATAATGAATGAAATCCACACTCTTATTATTCTTCTCTTATACATTCTCTTATACTTATATTCAACTCTTATACATTTCAAAGTAACGGTCAATTTGTTACGTTTTCAAGACTGAATCGATTTCAATGATATTTAGCGTAGCTGGATTGTTACATGGGTTACTTTTTACTGGAAATCTACGCGTGCGAAAGCGTAGATAGAAGGTAGTAATTCATAGATTGAATCTTGATCTTGATTGAATCTCAATGCCATCCTTGGCGTAACTGTTGCTTCTTTAGATGCGACCGCTAACGGAAGCTTTAATTCTAATAATAAGCTCTATTAAAGAAGATTCATGCAATTCATTTTAACGGAAAGGAAAGACGGACCTTTCATAACTATAGTGTGTATCTTATTTTTGTAAGGGATGGCATGACCAGACACAGCAACAGCAATTGGCTTACATAATAAGGCTACCGAGGTTTAGTATAATTGACGTGATTATTTTTATTATTTCCGTATTTTGTAAGAGTGATGTCACAATCCCGGTGTGACTAAATGATTTAAAAACGTGGGGGGAGTTACTAATATACCTATATATTATTATTTATTTTTAAATTTATTTTTCTAAAATACAGAACAAACAGTTGAATCAATAATGAATTGAAAATAATCAATTGCTCCCGAGGCCAGGCGGAAGTGTCCCCAAGAAACTGACTAAGAATAAAGTAATATTATGATATTGTGGTTGAAGAGGGCTATAAACAATCAATGTGATAGAACCATGTCAAGTGGGACGTATTTTTAAAACACAAGAACTCATAATGTACTGCCCCCAGCAGGTCGTGGCGGCTTCGTGTGGTGTAGAATGGCGGTGAAGAGCCAGACGCCGGCCGTCGCCGAGCGCGAGACATGGGGCAAGAAGGTGGACTTCCTGCTCTCAGTTATCGGCTTCGCGGTAGATCTCGCCAACGTGTGGCGGTTCCCTTATCTCTGCTACAAGAATGGAGGGGGTAAGTAGGAATATTTTAGGTTTTTGTAGTTTCTCCGATTGGAGATGAGCGTTATGATTAATCAAAATGAAACAGTAGATGCTAACAAAAGGTATTTTTCGACATAAATGCAAAAAAACAGACATATAAAAACGAAAAGAAGTCAAAAAAAGCGTTCTGCTATTCTCAATTTTGTCTATCTTTTTCTAAAGTTCTAGTCCGTAAGTATCCGTCTAGTTCATCTCTCCATCTTATCAAAACTAACGTAGCTAAAACGCCGGCAAATTATTTCGACTCCCAACTACCAACAACAGGAAATATTAGCCTAGAGGTGCACTAGGCTAAGCAAAATTATGTAGATATTCAAAACTCGATCGATTTTAAAATCCCTAATTGTGACCCAACTTCACTTGTCTCATCTTCCAATCTGGTCTACATACCATACGTGTATCATCATCATCATATCAGCTGTAAGACGTCCAATGCATAGGCCTCGCCCATAGAATTCCAGGGCGACCGATCTACACCCAACGGCTCCCAGCAACCTTTATTAGGTCGTCTTTCCATCTAGTAGAGGCCGTCCTACGCTGCGCTTTCCAGTACGTGGTCTACACTCGAGAATCTTTCTGTCCCAACGGCCGTCAGCTCTTCAAACTATGTGCCCTGCCCACTGTCAATTCAGCTTGCTAATCCTTTATGCTATGATAGTGACTCTGGTTCGTCTACGAATCTTCTCATTTCTGATTAAATCTTGTAGAAAAACACCAAGCATAGCCCTCTCCATAGCACGCTGAGAGACCTTGAGCATTCATATGAGGCCCATAGTGAGAGACCACGTTTCTGACTCATCAGTGAGTGCGATGAGACACACACATTGCAATATTTTTTGATCCAGCGAAGCGAGATCTTCATATCAATTTGGGAAAACCAGCGTTGTATGTATGGTATGTAAGTATGTATGTTTGTTTGTCCAAGGATAACTTTAGCATGGATCCGATCATCGTGAAATTTAGTACATAGGTAGGTAGTGATGGCACAATTTTGGTGTGACTAAATGAGCTAAAAATATTGGAGGGTTGTTGAGATATTGGGGTTCAAGAGGGGTAAAAAAAATTAAAATTACAATTACTTGGTTATAGGCGATGGTTACCACTCAACATCAGGTGGGCTATAATGTTTGTTGCAACTTCAAGTCGTATAAAAAAAAGACATCGTCCTAGACATTGAGGACGAGAAGAGCCTACGTGCATAGCATTATGCATCTAGGTAGCGTTGTGTTGCGGTATAGCCTTGATGGCACACTACGAGTGTCACTAAGTGCCACTTGTCGTGCTAATTACGGAACATCTCCACCCTCGTCTTACCCCGTCGTGAGCCTAGGCATATGTGCATCAATATGAAATGCATTATACCTACTCATGGACGAGTTTATTCGTCTTTAAAATAAAAGTAAGTACATGTATATAAAAAAAGATTTACTTTTTCTTATCAGCTTTGCATGATATGAATAAAAATAAATATATTTAACTTCTTATAAAACAGTAGTATACCTACTTACTTAACTATAATTAAATGAACCTAAAATAGTGTAATAATCATTAGAGTCTACGAAACAATGAGGATAGGTTAGTAATTATAGACATAGACATACACTTATTCGCTACCACAGCACTCACAAATTCACATAATACAATCAAAAGGTATATAACATCAAAGAGAAAACACAAGTAAGGGAAAACAGAAAATTACATACAACAAACATAGGAACAATAGAATGAAATAATAAATATACAATGTAGTCAGGGAAAAATTAAAAAGAGGCAAGTAGGTGTGTATGTGCTACCGCAGCAAACAGGGTTTACAAAAAAAAAGGTATATTAGTATTCTATCAGTTATCTGGTTCCCATTGTACGAGCTCTGCTTAGTTTGGGGCTAGATAGCGCTGTGTGAAATGTTCAGCAATATTTATTTATTATTTATTTATTTATTATGCGTCGCCACCGATCGACAGCTCGGCGCTGTTATACAGTTAGAAGAACCTTACCTCCGTGCTAATTTGACACAATGATACAACTATAGTTTTGTGTAAAAGTGCTACGAAAATATCTATATAATAAATTACTATTAGAGAAAAACGAAGCGATCCAAAAATATTTTTAGGGTTATTCTACTTATATATTTATATTTTTTTATATTGGTGGACATTTCACACAGCGCTATCTAGCCCCAAACTAAGCAGATCTTGTACTATATGAACCAGATAACTGATAGAATACTTATATATTTTTTTCTGTAAATACATACTTATAATATATAGAAAACATCCAGACCCGGAACAAATATTTGTAGATATTGTAGTGTATTTGTATATGTTGTTTCTGTATAATTTTTGACGACCTCCGTGGCGCAGTGGGCGAATACCCGGCTGAGACGCAGGTAGCGGGTTCGATTCCCGTCCCGAAATAAATGTTTGCATGATCTACAGATATTTGTTCCGGGACTGATTGTTCTTCTATATATTTCAAGTATTTAAGTATGAATTTACAAAAAAAGTATATAAGTATTCTATCAGTTAACTGGTTCCCATAGTACAAGCTCTGCTTAGTTTGGGGCAAGATAGCGATGTGTTAAAGGTCCAGCATTATTTAAATTTATTTATGTGATCGCGTCTACTTGTTGAGTATAGTTTATGTGAATAAATACACTTATAGATTCGCCATATCTATCTGTCTGTCTGTCCGACCAGTTATGCCATTTTATAATAACGCACCTCCCATGTATAATATTGTGGGGTGATCTTTTTTGCTCTCGCACTCCACCTTGTGGGTTATTGATGAATAGGTCATCAAAAAAACTATAAGTTTTCGTAATTCTTTTGATATCTATTTATTATAATACCTATATAAAGTGTTACATGTCCTTTGGCCGATGACACCGCAGATAACGTTTTTTTTCCAGACCAGAGTTAACCCACAAACTACGAGTATGACAATAATTTTACGAGATATAAAATACAATAAGTTTTTTGTTGAAAAATTACTCTTTCAAAACATCGGAACCGCAAGCAGATTCAAATGAGCCCAAACACTAGTAGCCTACTAGTATTCATTCAGAAGTTCCGTTGACTAGCATCCGTCTCCATCATGAGACCACCTCCATGGTACAATATTATTGCATTGTCACCGAAGTTACATATGTATTCTAAATTTCAGCTCGATCGGTTGAGGGGAACGGGTTTAAAATTCAGTTGCAAGATTCCACCCGGACAAACATACATACATTGTAAACACTAATAATCAATAATAAATATTGCTGGACAATTCACACAACGCTATCTAGCCCCAAACTAAGCAGTGCTTGTATTATGGGAACAAAAAGCAATAAAAAGCATGTAAAATAGCGATGAGATCTGTCGAAACTGAAATGCAATATGAAACACCTGAAGTGGCACTTTACTCCTGAACTGAACTTTACATGAATTCCCTGGCGTTGATTGCGGCTAGGCTGCCTCTTGAGCCATAATAGGAGGTTAACAATCGTCTTGTGCACTCTAGAGGCGCGAGAGCCGCCCTCAGCCTCTCGGCACGTGGCCTCTCTAATTGAGGTGTGCGGTGCATGTGTAATTGAATTCATTGTACGATTGTGTTTGTGGATGTTTGTATGCAATACTGAATAGTGGTTCGCCCCGAACAGAGATCTCGCGAGTCTCCCATAAAAATCTTTGATTATCAATATATTCGGTAGTATAGTTTCATTCAAATTACAGGTAACAGAAGTTCATGTTAATTGGTTACTTTTTTGTAGTAGTAACTCCAGTTATTCCGGATTATAGACTTTTCCCTATATTGGTGTCACTAAAACTACACGCATACCAAATTACAGCAGTGTGGGGTCACTGGTGTACCCTGTGAATTTCATCAAAGTTCAGTTTTTATTATGGCTAATAACTTAAAAACTACAGGGTTTAAACTAAAACTAAAAACAAGGTCGAAATTTACTCACAAATACCTTTTATTAGACGTCCCACTTGACCGGATAGTCCCATTTTGTGTTTTTTTAGCCCTCTTGAACCCCAATATCTCAACAACCCCCCCACATTTTAGCTCATTTAGTCACACCAAAACTGTGCCAACTATCTACCTAAATACCGAATTTCACGGATAAACGCTTCGAATGTTATCCTTGGACAAACAAAAATACATACAATGCCGATTTACCCAACTTGATATGGAGATCTCACTTCGCTCAATCAATAATTGGTCAAGCGCGTGTTGGATCACAGAAGACAAAGTAAATTTTGCTACCTCAGTCTTTTTTTTTATATTACTTATATGGCAAACGAGCATGCAGTCCACCAGATGTTAAGTCGCTACTGCAGCTTATGGATATCCACATATAATTCAAAACAAGCTATTATGTTGTCTTGATCTCTATGTGGATACGTTGCCATACTATAGGACTTAGCTGTTATGCATATGTGCCAGTAATTACAGGAACATACCATTACCATCTAACCGGAACCCAGCAGCACAAGTACTGCTATTTGGCGGCAGATGAAGGTAAGGCGGTGGTGCCCACTTCCTCGAGCCCCTTCACAAAAGCTCTACCACCAGTAACGTAAGTCTCAGTAGTCTAAGTATGATTCTAAGGTGCGTAACCTATGAGGCCATACTTTGCTATAGGCGATGGTTATAGTGTGACCATTAGTGCTGTGCACTCCCTGAGGTATGCGCGGCGAGGTGGGAGGCAAAGAAAAAACTGCATGAGTTCACATGAGATCAATACATGTCGGACATATTACGACATCAGTTTGCATTTCTAAGGCAAGACTTGTGGCGGGACGATGGTCGGAGGCTATCTATCTGTAATATATTATACTTACTTAGTTGATTAAAATGTAACTTAAATATACTCATATTTTATTAAAAATATGCAGGTGATAAATAAGAACTAAACTTATAATTCAAAGGACTTGTTTTATTGAACATTTTTTTTATATTTACAAACAATTATATATTCTAACGAAAGTTATTCTGACATAGATTCTGTTTCAACTTCATCTTGCATTTCATATCACGAGATAACGCACGACCCATCTTTGAATATTTATCTCATGTGCGTCTGACATAGACAGTCCGATACAAATAACACTACCTGCCGCCACGAGCGTTGACGGCGAACTGACAGAGCGCAGCAACCGATTCTCCCCCCCGTCTCGCCGCGCGCATACCTCAGGGAGTGCACAGCACTAATGGTCACACTATACCACTTAACATTAGGTGGCCATATGCTTGTTCCATCTCCAGCTAGTATAAAAGCTATAGTTTCTCTACAATCTCTACTTTTACCTCGCCATACAATTCACATGTTTTTTGGCTTTTTATTAGTTTTCTAATAGTCGCAGCCAACGACAGCACCCAGAGACCGGTTATAGCATTTGTAATAACACTACCTAGTTGGAGTAAGGAATATGATAGCGGAAATGAATCGCCTGTGGCGTGGTCGGCGCAAGTAATCCGGATGCAATGCAAATTGGGACTCGTTTGAAGTTCTACATAACTTCACTTCGTTGTTCGAAGATCTGTACCAACTGGACTTGTTGAGAAAAGGAAAATCAATTGTGTTTATTGTTTTATAAATATCGTAGAATAATTTAAAATAATTGGTCAAGAGCGTGTCGTACATACGGCTACACATCTAGCTATACATTTCCAGTATAAGCTGACCCCGCATTGCTTTTCGTAGAATGAGAGGTGTGTACTACGCACAGTGAAGGTTTCCGAAGCCGATACGGCTGTACCTTAATCATATTTATATAGTACCTATAAATGAAGTCGCTTCCGCTGTCTGTTCGCTTAGATCTTTTAAACTACTCAACGGATTTTTATGTAAGTTTTCAGCAATAGATAAGAGTAATCAAGAGGAAGCTTTCAATGTATAATACATAAATAAATAAATAAATATTGATTGGACATTATGCGAACCAGATTACTGATAGAATACTTATATACTAATTTTGTTTTGTAAATACATACTTATAATATTAGTTCTTTACCTATGAAATTGCCGTTTTGTATGGAATAAGTGAAAGTACTTATTTTTTTAAACTTTTTAATTTCTGTTATTCGAAGTAATCACCCATGCAATCTACGCATCTTTGCCAACGCATTGGCAGTTAATTGATGCCCTACTTGTAAAAATCAGCTGGACGGGAGGCAACAAACTCTTCAAAGACATTTTGTACTGTCTCTTGGGAAGTGAATTTTTTACCCACTAAAAAGTTGTCTAAATTTTGAAAAAAAGTAATAGTCGGTAGTAATAATAACGGATTGTGCGTTCGTTTGTACAGTTCTCTCCGTAAACGTTTTTGATGTTATGTGCCGTTTGTGTCGCTTTGGTGCCACGACGGAACTCATATTTCATAATTACACGAATTTTTAATGTATCCATTATGACGAAAAATGTTAAAATGTAACGAAAATACAACGCTAATCAATAAACAAAAGACTGAGTTTGTAAAAAGAATGTCATGTTTTTAAAACAAAATTAATTTGAATTTAGAATACAAAGCCATTCCAAACTTTTTTTCTATTTGGAATGACCAGTACTGAAGAACGGCAATTTCATAGGTAAAGACCTATTATAAAGAAACACACCCAGACCCAGAACAAATATCTGCAGATCATGCAAACATTTGATCCGCGGCGGGAATCAAACCCTCCTGAATCTCAATATATACTAACATCAAAAGTAACTGTTTGTTTGTTAGTTTGTTTGTTACCTTTTCATAACTAAACGGCTGAACGGATCGTAATGAAATTTTGTAAGGAGATAGATTATATCCTGGGGAAGGACAGGCTACTTTTTACCCGAGTGCGCAAAAGGAGAGTATTGTTTTTATTGAAATACCACGCATGCGGGCCACGCAAGCCGCAGGCGGGTCAGCTAGTATTTATGCGTATACAAAGTCAATTTTGCACTTGATTTTGGTCATGTTGTATTAAGCATTGTATGAACTGTTTACAAACACAACTACAGGCTCCTGTTGATCGACTAATGCTCGTAAATTAGTAAAGTCCACTCGGTTTTGATAAAATCTTACAATTACGGCATATATACCATTGAATACATTTTTAGGCATAAACGATTAGCATGTTGGCTTGAAAGGGCCTATTACGAAAATGGCAACTTCGTAAACGGGCCATCAAGAAAGTTTTGAGGAAAACACATAATGTTTTTAAAGGACTGACAAAAAGGGTCTTGACCGACGCACAAACAGACAGACGGACGGACAACGAAGTTATCCTATAAAGGTTCCTTTTTTCCTTTTGATGTATGGAACCCTAAAATGGCAATTAAAAATTAGGACAAATATCACTCCAAATAAATGTCGATAAAATAAATACTAATTTTTAATGTCCTGAAATGAGTTTGAACAATTACTTTACTTTTTTCCCTTTGCCTTCTTTCTTTTCTGGAATGGGTTCGTGTTCCGGTTCCGGTGGCGGTGTAGGAGGCAGCTTCTTGTCGGGCCACATGCGCTGTATAAACTCACATATATTTTCCAAGTTGATAGATTTCAGCTTCGCAGACTTTGAACCGGGAAAGATTACAGCCAACTCGCCAATCAACCCTTCGTCTATCGGTATCCGATCAGCACCGCATCTGTCTATCATGTCTTTCACAGCAATCGGATTCGGGAATTCTTTCGCCAATGCCATAAAGAAAAGTGCTACATCGACTTTATTCTTCTTACTCACGTTACCGAGGAACTCTGCCCTCCTAAGAATAAGTTCTCTCGCGTTCGGACCGTTCACGGTCCAGTTTTCGTATACTCCTCCAAAAGTTACGACAAAGTTTTTCCGGGACTTCATCTTCTTTACCCTTTCAAGAAGTATCAAGAACGGTTTGTTTACCCACACATTAGTCATTAGAAGATTCTCCAGTTTGACTCGCGGTCGTAACATCTTTTCAAGTGCGATGAATGCGTCGGCAGGAGTCATTGGATTGTACGACAGATCTAGCGTGACAAGTTTCTTAGCTTGCATTAGATTGGATATTATTATCACAATAGCTTCACCTGTTAATCTGTTACTACTTAAATCGAGAACCGTTAGGTTGGGAACCATCAGCATGGTTTTGATGGCTTCTGCAACGCGTTCGCCTTCCAGCGAATTCCAAGCGAGGCTTATCTCACATAACACATTACTTTGTGCCATTTGTTCGAGCAGTTTATAAGTCGATGGGCCGTGGTAGAAGTTATTCCATGAGAGGTCCAAATTAGTAATTCTATCCTTATATTCGAAAGCTTCGCCAATTGCAAGGGCCGATTGCCTTCCTAGGTCATTCTTACTCAAATTCACGTGCTCGACTGAGATGCCATTGAATATCATCTTTGCAAAGTGTATTCCTCCTTGCTCACCAATGTTATTTTTGGCGAGATTCAGTATTTTTAACGATTTATTCACATGTAGATTTTCACCTAAGCGGAATAGTCCTGTAGGACCAATACGGCAGCCCGATAGATTTAGCTCCTTCAAGGTTACATTGGAGTTTAGCATCTGACCCAAGTGATAGCAAGCATCGTCGTTGAGATGATTGTCGGTAAGGTTGAATCTTTTTACATATTTATTGTATTGTAACGCCATGGCCATCGCGCGCACTCCTTGTGGATTCACGCCGTAAAAACTCAGGTTGATTTCTTCTGTAATTAGGTTCCTGTGAAATATTCTTACCGGACAAATGTCCATTTCTTCACACAGAGCTAGGTATAGAGTCTGCCCGTCGTCTTTGTGTATAATTGGTTTTTCAGGGCTGAGAATGGCTTCGGTTATTCCAGGGTCGTTTACAGCCGGATAGTTGTAGTAAACATGGCGTAAAACATCGCTGTCTGACTGAGCGATGTACTTTCCACATAGTTCACCGCTGCCTGGAGAATAAAGACCTTCTGAGTAAAGGGTTTTCTTAATATTCTCTTGTTCTAGTTCACCTTCCAGAGAAGACCACTCGCTCATCGGCGGATCTTCACCAGAGCTTATGTCTTCCACTTTATAAATGATCTGCGTCTCTTCCTCTTCTTTACTACTGCTGCTCGACGACATCTTGGATGGGTTTTAGGAATAAAAGAGCTTAAAGAAAAACTCAACAAATACTTTTATAAAATACTTAGATGACTTTCATAAATAATAAAATACTAATCAAGAAATTGAAGTCTAGAGAAATATTAATACTTGAAGTAAAACTAGAATTCAAAAGACAGATGACATTTTTCTGTCGTAAAAATATTCAATCAAAAATTAAATTCTTCTTGGTATCACATAAGTTCGCGGTTTTCTACCAATCAACCGGATTATTAGGTAATAACTTAGTCGATGCATCTGAGCAGGACAGGGGCCCCAGTCCATTAGTATTGTTCTATGGTGCATCTGTTTTTAGGGTTCCGTACTCAAAGGGTAAAACAGCACCCTATTACTGAGGTTCCGCTGTCTGACTGTATGTCTGTCCGTCTGTCACCAGGCTGTATCTCATGAACCGTGATAGTTAGACAGTTGAAATTTTCACAGATGATGTATTTCTGTAGTCGCTATAACAACAAATACTAAAAACAGAATAAAATAAATATTTAAGGGGGGCTCCCATACAACAAACGTTTTGCTCGTTTTAGCTCGATATTGATAACGACACGTAGACGCTTTAAATATTCACGGAATATTTAGTTACCTATATATTCACTTTAAAAATAAATAATTAAATTAAAATAAAACAAATATTTAAGGGGGGCGCCCATACAACAAACATGATTTTTTTGCCATTTTATAGAAAATGGTACAGAACCCTACGTGCGTTAGTCTGACTCGCACTTGGCTAGTTTTTTTTAATTTGCTCACGGGGTGTATCATTATGTCGGCGTTCTAATAAGCGCACAAAAATATTAATTATTGGGAAGGAGAAATGAAAAAAGAATAACTTGCTCTATGATATACCCTAAGAGCGGTAAGGCCATCAAAGCCTGTCCACAGCAAACTTTTCCCCGCGCAAAGTTTCTCCACACGATAATTGCATCCGATCTTTGCTTTGAACGTCCCTTTGACTGAGGCGTAATTGACTATCAGGGCGCCCTTTAGCACAGAAACTAAGTTAGCTTCTCGATGCAGGAAAATTAGTAACGTAATAATGGGAGGGTAATAATAATAAGGTAATGAAGGGGAAGGGGGGAAGGGGGGAAGGTCATCGGATCGGCAAGTGATCTAATTATACGGCAATTCTCGTTGAAATGTGATCGTCTTCGGCCTTGCGTTGAGATTGCCTGGAGAATTCATTTAGCATGATAAATGCATTTTAACCTTTTCGTTAGTAAAATTTGGCTTTGGTTAGTAAAGTTAAAAAAATTATTCCTAGCAAACATACTTACTTACTACTTACTCCATTGGCGCAGGGACCCAAAGTGAGTCTTGGCCTCCGATATGAGAACTCTCCACTTTCCTCTGTCCATTGCCATTTCTTGCCAGTTGTCAGCTCCCAGGTCATGCAGGTCAGCCTCCATCTTGTCGTTCCAGCGATACTTGGGACGACCAACCGGTCGGCGGCCAGTCGGTCGGCCCAAGTATGCTCTCTTTACGCTTCGATCTTCACCCATTCGCAGTAGATGGCCGAGCCAGCGGAGTCGGTGTGACTTGTATTCTCCTATGATGTTAGGCTCGGCTACAAGATCTTCTATTTCGGCGTTTTTACGGACCCTCAGGCTACCATCTTCTCTTCTCACTGGGCCCAAGATTTTACGGAGAACTTTTCTCTCTGCTACTAAAAGCTGATTCTCCTCCTTCAGGGTTAGCGTCCAGGCTTCAGAACCATACATAAGGATGGGCCGTATTACGGTTTTATAAATTCGGATCTTGGTTCTTCTGCTGAGAAGCCTGGATAGCAAACATGGAATGGTATTATTAATAATTAATTTATAACTATTTTTATACTCAAAAATTATTTTATTCTGAATAAAACACTGTTCTACCTAAATAATATTGTATACGTTATCACCTAAAATATAACATTTCATGACATATATTCATTTTTTGACAGAGGCTAATGGCAACAACTAAGATAGGCCCTAACCAGCTGTGGGGTGGGAAGGGCTGACGACGATGATGATAATTCGTTTATTGCCCAGTTTATTACAAAGATGAATCGCCAAAATCACTTCGGCATAGCGGTTACCATGATTTCCCATTGCTAATTGATCGGTGACCCTTCATCATAGGACCCTTCACATTCATCATGCTCTGACGCGGGCAGCGGCCGGTACTCTTGAAACCTTTCATTTGGTCATTGCGAAATGTACTGTGTAATGTGCAAACCTACTGACTTAACGATATAAATTATGAATTGTTTGCTATTTTTTGCCCCTACATAAAACGAGGATTAGGTACCTAAGTCTAAATTAAAATTCAAGCTAACACCGTGCCATGATATCTCTCAAATGGATATTCCGATTTCAATGCATTTTTGTTTTCAAAATGGTTCTCAGCTTTCTTGGATGCAGCCGGTACAAAGATTGGAGGTCTAAGATTTACTGGTTGCTTTTGTAATCAACAGAATTATGATCTTGAATGACGTTTTAAAATGCATTTTCCGATGCAAAATTACACTATAGCAAAATTATGTAGTAGATCGAGCGAAGATCTCTAATCGCGGGTTTCTATATCCGTCGGTAACCAGCTACATCTCGTTTCTCCTTGAATACCTGTCAAAAGTTTATTACTAGTTTTACACTTTTTCAAGGAGATATGAGGCGTAGTCGGTTACCGACGGGTATAGGAACCCGCCATAAATCAACTTGGGCAAATCGGCATTGTATGTATGTATGTTTGTCCGAGGATAACTTTCGAAGCGTTGATCCGATCATTGTGAAATTTGATATTTGGTAGATAGTGATGGCACAATTTTGGTGTGACTAAATGAGCTAAAACTGTTGGGGGGTTGTTGAGATAATGTGGTTCAAGAGGAATAAAAAAAATAAAAATGAGTCTATTAGGTCAAGTGGGACGTCAAATGAAAGATTCATTAGTAAATTTAGACTGCGTTTTTGTTTTTAGCAATATTCTTATAGTTTTTGAGTAAATAATAAGCCATAATAAATACTGAACTTTGACAAAATTCACAGGGTACACCAGTGACTTCACAGTGCTGTAACAGTGCACAGTGTGCAATTTGTACCCCAAAAAAGTACTACCACAGTACACGAACTCCCATTACCTGTAATTTGAATGATGTTTCTAGAGTGAAAACCATACACTGGAAAGCGCAGTGTAGGTCGACACCCCCCCCCCCCCTCACTAGATAAAAAAATACCTGATAAAGGTTACTGTGAGCCGTTGGGTGCTGACCGCACAAGATCGGTCGATCTGGAAAGCTCTGAAAGAGGCCTATGTTCAGCAGTGGACATCCTATGATTGATATTATGATGAAGTATTTTGTTTAATGGTGGATACATGTTTTTACAAACAACTACGAATAAAACGAAAGCCGATGCTGAACTAAATGATTACTGTCACTATTGAAATGAAATCTAAACAGCTCTATCATCTGTACAGCAATTTCCTATCTGGCAATGAGATTGGACCCTCGATGATTTAATACCTATGTTCTCTGTAATCTTGTAATACCCAATCATCCGATGCGTCCGTCGGGATCGGATAAAGTAGAGACGATTCAATTATTACCGTATCCATCTTGATTTAGAGCTTAAGACGCTTTTAAATGGAACTGAAAATAAGCAAGGTTTGCAAAAGAAATTATGATTTTTGGTTGTGAACAAAAAAAAATAAGTTTATTGTGAATGTGTTGGACCTTAACTAAAATTGTAATTTAACCATATTTCATGTAGTAAAATATCATTGATTTTTTTTCATTTCATTCATATATTGATCTCGTGGCTTCGTTTAACTTCTATATTGGATAGAAATTATCGATATGAGTAAGTATCGATACTTTTAATGTACTCACTCATATGAATATCTAGTTGAAAAAAGATTTGTGTTAGTACACAAATGTAGTAGTCAAGACACACACTTGTATTCACACTTGTAGTCAAAACGATCCAAAATGATTTATAAGATATCATAAGTGAACATTATATCGTTAAACTTGTTTCGTCAATAGTGCGGTTTAAATTAAATATTGGATTGAAATATACACTTGTGTACACGACCTCCGTGGCACAGTGGATGAATTGCTGGCTGAGACGCAGGAGGTTGCGGGTTTGATTCCCACCGCAGAACAAATGCCTGCATGATGTACAGATATTTGTTCCGATATGGTTGTTTCTCTATATATGCTATGTATGTCTTTACAAGAAGAAAAGTAGGTATATGTGTATATCAGTTATCTGGTTCTCTTAGTACAAGTTTTACTTTGGGGCTAGATTGCACTGTGTGAAATGTCCAGCATTATTTGATATTATTTATTATTCATCGATCGAAGCGAGATCTCTAAATCAACTTGGGTGATTAATCAAACAACAAATTTTGGTGTGACTAAATGAGCTAAAAATGTTGGGGGGTTGTTGAGATATTGGGGTTCAAGAGGGGTAAAAAAAATGAAAATGAGGCTATTAGGCCAAGTGAGACGTCAAATGAAAGGTATAATTATTTGTTAATTTAGACTCCGTTTTTAGTTTTACTAAAGTTTTTATAGTTTTTGAGTTATTAGCTTTAATAAAAACTCAACTTTGACAAAATTCACAGGGTACACCAGTGACTCGACAGTGCTGTAATTTAGTATGCGTGTAGCTTAAGTGACACAAATATAGACAAAAGTCTGAAATCCCGAATAACTGCAATTTGTACCCCAAAAAAGTAAAACCACAATACATGAACTCATGTTTCCTGTAATTTGAATGAAACTGTAGGTCAAGTAGTTTGGTTAGTGTTTTTTGTGGCACTATTTTGATAGTCAAAAATTACGAATACATAATATTTTTTTTGTTGTAATCGGAGACTCGCGAGATCTCAGTTCGGGGCGAACCACTAGTTATTTACTTATATGACAGGTACCGAAGTGGAAACGAAACATCCCTTATACAAATAAATTATGATGATAACTACAATACCATTGTCAAAAAATGTAATGTCAAATCACTTTCTGTAAATCAAGCTAAATCTGTTGTCCGAAAATGGCTAGTGACGCTCACATACAGTGAATCCGAGCAGTTACTGGAGATACAATTGTAAACTATATTCATCATCATCATCATCATATCAGCCGTAGGACGTCCACTGCTGGACAAAAGCCTCCCTCATTGATCTCCAGGAACTGCGGTTGGAAGCGGCCTGCATCCAACGCCGACCTGCGGTTCTTACCAAGTCGTCTGCCCATCTTGTGGGTGGACGTCCTACGCTGCGCTTGCCGGTCCGTGGCCTCCACTCGAGAACCTTTCGGCCCCATCGGCCATCTGTTCTGCGCGCTATATGGCCTGCCCATTGCCACTTCAACGTGCTAATCCGTCGGGCTATGTCGGTGACTTGAGTTCTCCTACGTAGATACGTAGGAGAACTCACGTTAGCACGTTGAAGTGGCAAAAACTAGAGAAAAAAAAAGAAAAATAATACTTAGAATAGAAACTTAATAATATAGTTTAATATAAGACGAAAGTCTACAATCAGTGTGTGTTACCAGTGATGACATATGGAACCGAGACGTGGTCCTTCACTATTGGCCATGAATAAGCTCAGAGTCGCTCAATGAGCTATGGAGAGGGCTATGCTCGGGGTTTCTCTACGGGATCGAATCAGAAATGAGGAGATCCTCATTTTTCTTTTTTTTTCTCTAGTTTTTGCCACTTCAACGTGCTTCTCTACGGGATCGAATCAGAAATGAGGATCTCCTCATTTCTGATTCGATCCCGTAGAGAAACCCCGAGCATAGCCCTCTCCATAGCTCGTTGAGCGACTCTGAGCTTATTCATAAGGCCAATAGTGAAGGACCACGTCTCGGTTCCATATGTCATCACTGGTAACACACACTGATTGTAGACTTTCGTCTTATATTAAACTATATTATTAAGTTTCTATTCTAAGTATTATTTTTCTTTTTTTTTCTCTAGTTTTTATTTATCATTATATTTTTTGTAGTCGTAGACTGAGGTTATAAATAAATCTTATTTTGTTAATCGTAGTCAGGTCCCCGCGATACAGGCTTTGCCTAGTGCAGGGATCGTTAGTTAATATATATATGTTAACCATATCTGCATAAACCTGTTTTTGTAATGTTTAAAAAATAAGTTACCTATTAAGTTGTTTATGTAGCAATAAATACATTTTTCATTTTCATTTTTCAACTAGATTACATGCTGAGCCATTCTTAAAAATGTCAACAGTTTACTTATATATATGTATATTTTTCAAACAAGAAACTTAAAAACTAATCGCCACCGTCTTATCACACAGTAAATCCATTCCACACAAGGTTAGAAGAGTATAGCGATAAGACCGCCATGTTTGTTTTTATGTTTGTTTTTACTTATGTTGTGTACAATAAAGTACCTATTTTCATCACTCATGCTCTGAAAGTAGGTCATTATTAACACGAACATTGCTCCGAAAACACGATTTTCAGACCTAGAACCACAAGTAAATTTGAAAATAGAACGAGGTTAATTACGTTCATAATATACGTTAAAAAATACAATCTCCATGACAAATCCTAATTTCTATTTAAAAATGGAACTGGCCACGGAACGGTTGTAAATAAAATTATAAAACAAAGGACACTGGAACGCAAATTTTCTTTTTAATTTCCTCGCATTCGTGATAAAAGTTCTATTCTACCAACAAATGATTCCTTAATAACTCACCTTCCTTTCCTCTCTTGATCCTTTCCTAATTTAGTGTAGGTATATCGGGTTTTGTGTAGTATATCTGTTTTCCTAACTTTTTTTATTTGCTAATGGCCAATCCACTATACCGTGCGACGCTAAATAAAATAAAATAATAACTCACCCAAATTTTTCACTTCATTGTTTCAAGTCTCACGGGCATCGATCTAAAAAATTACATCATTCCGCTCATGAGCCCTTATTCAGTACATTGTCGGGGTCCCTAAAGCTTTTATCCCTAACTTAAGCGACGCGAACTCCGTAAGTGAGTTCCCACTTCGGTTGACTTACGTTATGTCTAGAGAGATCGTTAAACTTTCCTGTGGGATCACGCTTCTAAATTTTGAGTATTGAATTATTATTATTTAAAATTGTTTGTTTTTATTTAAGAAAAAAATCAGTATAGGTACACTAAGAAAATTACAAAAGAAAATGAACTTTATTTATGATTTATTTTGTGGTATTTAAAAAAAAATATTTGGTTTATTTAGTAGGTACATTATACTCCCTTAGTTTAGTCTAGTCGTTGTGATAAATTATAAGTGAGATAATGAAGTCAATATCGGAGCAAGGTATGTAAATAAGCGATCTTTTGCTTTGCTAGATCAATCTTAAAAATATGATCGACTGAATAAATGATACAAAACAGCAGTTTTTTAAGTTTACTTTATTACATCATAATTAAATACGTAAAAAAATACGTGTAATCGTCGAATGACTTATGTTTTTTTGTTATCAGTTATCAATTAAAATGCCAGATTATAAGCGTACCCCGTTAAAACGTCAGTCATGCGGCCACCTAATATGAACAACTAATATTTCAATTCTTATTGCCTAAACAAGTCAAAGTAATTAGAGGAAGTATAAAGTGGTGATTTACTAGTAATAACTACTTTTTGTTTTGTAATAAAAAAAAACTTATACCATAGTAAAACTGTGCGAAAACACCCGATATGTCGTGTCGACAGATTCACAGTTAAAGCGTGATCTTTTGCAGAATTTTACGTGCTCTCCGAGAGCCTCTTAAGATACCTCCCCTTGACCTGTTGCGTTCAGCAATAAAGTAAATCCCTACTCCCGCAAGATAATATCAGCCATATTTTATCTTGAGACGGGAGGGACGTAACGTAAGATGCTATTTCACTTGACTGTTATTTATTTCAAGAAACTATTTTCTTTTGAAACTGAATAAAGTGTATTAACACAGTTAGTGCCTATTTCACCGCCTCTGAGTCGATCGGAGTCGGAGTCTATACAACGGATAAAAAAATATATATGTACGTCTTTTGTTTTCACATGAAAACAGATAAAGAGAGAATGATTTTTATGCGTCAATTAAAGTTACTCGGAGGTCGTGAAATAGGAAAGTGCCCAGTAAGTGCTCTAGTTGTGAGTTTATACTCCCAACAAAATTGACAACACATTTAAAAAACGTAATTAAACAAAATCTTTATAAAAAGGCCTAACATAACATATCGAATTACTTAGATGATAGAGAAGCTTAGGATTGAAATTGCTCTAGCTCGGTCGAAAATGTTACAATTTAGACGAAATTTCTTTTCTTTATTATTATGTATTCTAAAATAATAACTTTTTAACAAAAATATAACCGATTTCAGATAACAGTAAAAACCAAAGTACTTTACCAATTTTGATGAAATTTCCATTTGTGAAGGTACAAAACATACACAGCACACAAGTAAGATACACACAAAAGAACAAATTCATACACACAAAAACAGCAACACCCAACAAATGTGTGTCTCACAATTACCTATATATAAATGACCGACGTCACAAAAAGGCGTCCAACTCAGCATTTGTTGTGCTTGTGGAACAACGCTGATCTTCCGTTGGAACCATTTAAAGGTAGGATGTTACGGATGACTGCCCGAACAGTACCACAATTACAAAATATATGGATGTATAGATAAATATAAGTTGCCACACTAAGAAAAAATGAATAAATAAAACAATATAAAAAAGTAGCTAAGGATATTAAGTTATAAAAAGTACAAGAACAAAAATTTAGACGATTGGGGAGAACTAAAAAAACTAATTTAAAAAAATGTTTGGTAATATACTGACGTTATTCAAGTGAGGGTTTCGCAAAGCATAAAAAAGACTCCTCGAAAAAAAAACTACAGGTTATATTATCAAATGTTAAAGAAAATCTAAATCGAAGTTTAGGTGATTAATTCGATATAAAACTTACTGCCTACTCTTGCGATCGACATCCAAAAATAAAGACCGATTTGATATCTCTTTCGGAAATGGCTGCGGGTTTTGGGTAGGAAAGGGACAACAAGAGATATCTCGAGACGCCACCAATACAGTATCTGTGGTTTGATGGCAAGTATTATGCAATAATACAACATAAGTTTAATAAAGTGTTTTACATGCCAAAATAAATTTCACATTTCTATGGTAAACATTTCACAATTTATTTATTATGCTTATCAAAATAACCCCTTTCATTTTTGTGCGTTTATTATCAAACACCCTAGTCGAAAGTTCTGAGGTAACAAATATAAAAAATACAGTCGAAATGAGAACCTCCTCCTTTTTAGAAGTCGGTTAAAAGGAACAACCAGCCTTGTTCTTGCTTTTCTTTCCTGGCTTGGTTGCGAAGGAACAGGCAGTAAAAATTACGTTTCAAAAATATTTTGATTCGATTTGGATATTATAGTTTTTTGGGAGGCTGAGGTCAGTTCATTCTGTTATTTGTGTAGATATTTGATTTCAAATTGGGTTCAATAAACGAATAATGTCAGAAGACCCGCCTCTACAACCAATGTGTCCTGCCAACATTAACCTACGGGGCTGAGATATGGACGCTCACGAAGGAGACTGTGCACAGGATTAGAGTCGCACAGAGAGCCATGGAGCGCGCCGTGCTCGGCATCACACTGCTATACCGAGTTCCCAATACTGAAATTCGCAAGCGGACTAAAGTTCAAGACGTTAGCAAGCATATATTGGGATTCAAATGGAGTTGGGCAGGACATGTGGCCCGGCGCGGTGATGACAGGTGGAGCAGAGTGCTGACTAAGTGGTGGCCCCGAGATGGAACCAAAAACGCAGATCGTCCGCCGGCAAGATGGGTCGACGACATTATAAAAATCGCAGGTCGTATGTGGGTTAGAACAGCGCACGGCAGAGGCGAATGGCGACAACGAAGAGAGGCCTATGCCCAGCAGTAGGATGAGAAAGGCTGACGATAATGATGATGATGAATCTAATATTAAAATTTATTTAACAACCTACTCTTTATGTGTAGATACTAGATACAAGTATCAAAATTAAGATATTGTACTTCTCTAAGAACGGAGATTTTCATTTGTTCATCTTGTAGCTTGTTAAAAACTAGCTTCGGCCCGCGGCTTCGCACGCACAGTTTGGCAATAAAAAGTAGCCTATGTTACAGTTCAGGTCATAATCTATCGATAAAAAAAATATTCATCAAAATCGGTTAAGCCTTTACGACGTGATTGAGTAACAAACAAACAAATAAACAAACATCCAAACTAGCACACTTATTACTTCTAAATCAACTTGGGCAAATCGGCGTTGTATGTATGTATGTTTGTCCGAGGATAACTTTCGAAGCGTTGATCCGATCATCGTGAAATTTAATACATAGTTAGGAAGTGATGACACAATTTTTGTGTGACTAAATGAGCTAAAAATGTTGGGGGGTTGTTGAGATATTGGGGTTCAAGTGGGGTAAAAAAATGAAAATAAGGCTATCAAGTCAAATGTTACTACAAATGAAAGGTATTTATTAGTACATTTAGATTCCGTTTTTATTTTTCATATATTCTTTATAGTTTTTGAGTTATCAGCCATGATAAAAACTAAACTTTGACAAAATTCATAGGGTGACCCCACAGTGCTGAAATTTGGTATGCACGTAGCTTTAGTAACACAAATATAGGCAAAAGTCATAAAATCCAAAATAACTGCAATTTGTACCCCAAAAACAAGAACCGCATCACATGAACTCCCATGTTCAACCGCATCATTGGGGTTCAAGAGGGGTAAAAAAATTAAAATTAATCTAACTGGTCAAATGGAACGTCAAATGAATAGTAGATTATTAACCAAGGGGATAAAGCAGTGTCTTCTGTCGCGGGTGACGATTTAAATTGCGAGCGTAACGAAGGACTCGAGGTTTACTCCCGAGCGTAGCGAGGGTGTTAAAAACTTAAATCACGAGCGAAGCGAGGGATTTACGACGAGTCCTGAGTGTAGCGAGGGATTTAAGTTCACCCAAGACTAAGACAGCTTTATCACCGAGGAAAATACTCTACTTTTCGTACCATTTGCGAAAAAATTAACACAATAATAATATGAGGTAAGCATTTAATAAAAATAATGACAATTAAAAGTAAAAGTTAACATTCGAAACATCGGTCCAATTATTGATAGAGAGAGTTACATTTTTGTTTGGTACGTTTATTGTTGATGAGTTGATTTGAGTATTTGATTTAACATCGTAACGTATTTTTAGAACTTTAACTTATTTATAAAAATAAATTAAAAAAAACGTTTATGTATTTGAAGAAAACAAAAACGCGGCAAATTTCTAGACTAATATTTTTTTGTCGGAAAAGCAAAGGCATCAAGCTCATACGGCCTCGTCGGTTTTCGTAATATACCGACGAAGCCGAATAATAAACCGACGAGGCCGTATGAGCTTTTTTACATTACATTACATTTATCAACCCATTTGCACAATTCATTTGAATTGAAAGCATATACTTTCAGATAAATCCCATAGAAATTTCATCAAAATCGTTTAAATAGTTTAGTTTTTTCTGTTATCTGAAGTCGGATAACTTGGCCCTAAAAGGGCAGAGATAATATTAGTACAAAGAGAATATCTTCACCGGTTATTAGACCGACGACAGAGCGTGGGTAAGCTCTATCATCTATCACACAATTAGCGGAAGTGACTCATTTACCAATTCCGTTCACTTCTCACTCATTAGTTCACTAGAAACTAACGTGGGGTATCGTTGATGACGTGCTTAATAAACTAGGGGTCTTTCCATTTATCTATTGTAGATGATTTTTGATTATTTAAAATGCTCCGCAAAATATGTTATCCCTAAAATAGGTGTAAACGAACAACTTTATAATAACGAGGAAAGATTTGTTTGTTTGTATTGAATATGCTCCGAAACTACTGGACCGATTTAAAAAAAATCTTTCTCTGTTGGGAAGCTACACTATCCCCTGGTGACATAGGCTATTTTTACCCAACTGCGCAAAAGGAAGGTAATGTTTTTATTGAAAAACTATGCGTGCGAAGCTGCGGATTGGTCAGCTAGTATGGAAATAAAGTCGAAATACAATAATACTTTTTAGGATACATTTCCTACCCTTTCTGTCCGCCTTCATAATAGCTGTTGCTTGAATAGTGTGTGTTAAGATTTAACATGAGCGTACAAGAGCCATGGTGCTGAGACATGGACGCATGGAGGCTGTGTACAGGTTAAGAGTTGCACAGATCCGTCGACGAACGAAGGTTCATGACGTTGGGATTCGACTTATGGAGCTCAAATAGTCTTGGGCGGGCCACTTGGCTAGACGTGGTGATGACAGATGGAGCAGGACAGTAACTGAATGGTGGCCGAGGAGCGGGTATAGAAGGGTAGGACGTCCAGCAGCAAGATGGATAGACGACATAGTAAAGATCGCGGGCCGTCAGTGGGTGAGACTAGCGCAGGATCGTGGTGGATGGCACAAACTTGGGGAGGCCTATACCCAACAATAGGTGAAGTCAGGCTGTGGATGATGATGATGATGATTAACCAACTTACTTGACCTACAGTTTAATTCAAATTACAGGTAACGGGAGTTCATGTCCTGTGGTTCATTTTCTTGGGGTACTAACTGCAGTTATTCTGGATTTCAGACTTTTGCCTATATTTGTGTCACCTAAGCTACACGCATACCAAATTACAGCACTGTGGTGTACCCTGGTGTGCTGTGGTGTACTGGTGTACTCTGTGAATTTTGTCAAAGTTCCGTATTTATTATGGCTAATTACTCAAAAACAATAAGGAATTTACTAAAAACAAAAAAAAATATTTTTTTTATCCCTTTTGAACCCCAATATCTCAACAACCGCCCCACATTTTTAGCTCATTTAGTCACAGCAAAATTGTGCAATGACTACCTACCTATGTATCAAATTTCACGATGATCGGATCAACGCTTCGAAAGTTATCCTCGGACAAACAAACATACATACATACATACAATGCCGATTTGACCAAGTTGATTTAGAGATCTCGCTTCGCTCGATCAATAATTGTTCAATGGGCCTTAAGCAGGTCAATAATCTCTTTTCTCTTTTTACAAAAGCTGAAGATGATACACATTTACAGCCATTTCTTTGTCAAAGTAACTCCGAGAAATGCGAAGTGTCGTCAAGTTTCGATAAAAGCGTATTGCAAATGGCGTCTAAAAGGACAATTACCAGGCAATTAGCCCGCCCGCCTCTCGGGACCGATGTCATTATTGCCGTGATTCTTATTCTCAGGATCCTCTCATCAGAGTTATCAAATTGGTATAATTTTCACATAAAATTGCATGAAAAATGAAACGTTTCGTGGAGTTTTCTAGAGCACAGGCGCCGAGTTGCCAGACTTTCAGTTTTTAACAAGATTTATTTTGGTGAATGTGCGCAAGATCATCATGACCTTATCCCTTCTTCCCCCTTCCATCACCGGACAAGCAGACGTACCGAGAAGTACCATCCACACCTGGTCAGGATGGTGATTTTTGGTAAATATCCAGTTTTTGTAAAAATAATAACCACAACCATGATAGTTACAAAACTTATAAAATACGTCATGTATATGTTTTTACATCACTCACGCTCTGAAAATTGGTCATTGTTAACTCGATACCTCATACGTAAATGCGATTTACGCCCCTGGGGGTGGGAGAGGGGATGTAAGTAAATTATAAAATAGAATAAGGCTCCATGCAATCTATCCCTGCAATCTATTTATATAATATAAAACAAAATCGGGTTAGTTACGCCATTTATAACTCAAGAATCGCTATACCGATTTTGATGATGTTTGATGTGTCTTTGATTTGTTAGATTTGTCTCCGCCCCGAATAGCAGAATAACTATTAAAATATCGGAAAAATTTACACGAAAAAATATGAAGAAAATTCTTTTTCTCATAGATGCAGCTAATGATGGCCGATTAACAATTCTACCCGGGTGACGATTGGTAGCCCGCGTCATATGCATGTAACATCAAGGCGGTACGAAGTTCGGCGGGTCAGCTAGTTTAAAATAAAGGAGGTTACCTACATACATAAATGCTAAAATTAAATATAACCTCCATGACAAATCTTTATTTCTATTAATTAAAAGAGGACATAGTAGTAAACAAAAGCAATGGATACCGGAAACGCAAATTTCTTTTTAGCAAAAAACTGATAATATAACTTTTTTAGTTCCTCGCATTCGTGATGAAAAATGTTGTGTTTTACTCGGGTGAAAGCGACCCTTGTATAACAATGTATCTACTATTGAATCTCCAGAGGATGTTGCAACGGTGGATCTGGTTGTAGTGCCTAGGTACATCACATAGACTGTTCCTAAAGAATATAATAGAATAGAATATATTTGACACACAAAGAAACACAGAACGGATAAACAAAATTGGTAAATAAACTGGAAAAAGTAACAATAGAATGAGATAGACCTATAGACTACACTCATAGAGAAAAACTAATAGAATGCGACTAGTCTTCTTTTGATACTAGATTTAGCCTCTAACTCAACCGAACTTATGAGTTTATAAATTATGTTTGTTTCTTGGCAGGTGCGTTTCTGGTGCCGTACTGCATCATGCTGGTGGTGGGTGGCATCCCGCTATTTTACATGGAGCTGGCACTTGGCCAGTTCCACCGGAAGGGCGCCATCACCTGCTGGGGACGACTGGTGCCATTGTTTAAAGGTAAGGTACCGATAACCCACTATGCAACTCATATACTGAGGATCGAGCGGATTCAAAAACGTTTTCTATAGCATCTTGCCTACGCTGCAAATATTGTAAAAAAAGTATCCTATGCAGAGAGGCTAAAGTATTTAAAAATATCGTCTCTGGAAAAACGTAGAACGCAGCTAGACCTCACATTTCTATATAAAATTTTGAATTCACAAACAGATTCTCCTCAACTTCTGCAAATGTTTGAGTTTAGAGCTCCACGCAGAACGCCTCGCCAACCGATTGCACCACTTGTCCCTCCGCTCCGCACTACAGTCCTTGGTAGCAACTCCCCAATCCCCAGGCTTTGCAAAGCCTTGAATAACTGCAAGGACATTGATGTTTTTTCTGTAGATTTAAATAAGTTCCGATATTACTTAGATGAGAACTTACACAATTAAAATCAGATTACAATGTTTAGTTTATTTGTTTATGTACTGATGTACATCGCACGTTACATAATTTATTACCTAGTTTATGTCTTAGTTCTATTTTATAGTATAGTTATTCTTAGGTTTATTTTCATTTGCATGCAGTGTTGACCTGTAATTGATTGTGCAATCAGCTCTAATATGTAATGTAAAATATTAATTGAATGTATCGTTGTAACTCTCGTTGGTTGACCTAACTAAATAAAATAAAATAACCATAAATTTAATATATGGTACCAAATAAATAATCTTAAAACCCCGTTAGCGTCTTTTTGAGGCTTTTTGCGTCTGTGGTACATGGTAGGTACATAAAATTACTAATTCTCTTTAGAATGCTTTATTATACCATAAGAATTTACAATTCACTTACTGAGATAATCTTATACTATACTAGCTGTTGCCCGCGACTTCGTACGCGTTACACTACTAAATGTGTACTAATTTATCACAAAATATCACATTAATTAATGTGATGTTGTTCAGTGAGGATGTTTGTTTATTTATTTGTTTGTTACTCAATCAAGTCATAACGGCTGAACAGATTTCGTTGAAATTTGGTATTTACGTAGATTTTAACCTGGATTAAAACAAATGCTACTTTTGATTTCATAAATCAAGTACAAAAATTGCAGCTACATGAGCGTACGGCGGTCCACTCCCTTTAAGCTTAATATTACCGCAATGATGAGCCATACAAAATGCTAGCCCCAGCTAGCTCTCTGCATGTTAGTTAAAGGCGCAATGATGAGTCAAAAAAATCTTAGCTGTTATACCAGCGGCTTCGCGCACGTAGTTCTATGTTTTATACAGCTAATTTTAACAGACTCTAGTGAGTCTGAACTAAACTACTGTCTCTGAACTAAACATCCGCAGGGCCGCCTATATGGGCCAATATCAAATCCAAACTCTATAAATATTTGAAGGTATAACGATATAATGACGAATTCCTATATCCGACGGTAACCGACTACGCCTCGTATCTCCTTGAAAAAGTGTCAAACTAGTGTCAAACTTTTGACACATTTTCAAGGAGAAACGAGTCGTAGCTGGTTACCGACGGTTATAGGAACCCGCCATAAATCAACTTGGGCAAATCGGCATTGTATGTATGTATGTATGTTTTTACGAGGATAACTTTCGTAACGTTGATCCGATCATCGTGAAGTTTAATACATAGTTAGGTAGTAATGGTAACAATTTTGGTGTGACTAAATGAGCTAAAAATGTGGGGGGGTTGTTGAGATATTGGGGTTCAAGTGGGGTAAAAAAATGAAAATAAGGCTATCAAGTCAAATGTTACTACAAATGAAAGGTATTTATTAGTACATTTAGATTCTGTTTTTATTTTTCATAAATTCTTTATAGTTTTTGAGTTATCAGCCATGATAAAAACTAAACTTTGACAAAATTCATAGGGTGACCCCACAGTGCTGAAATTTGGTATGCACGTAGCTTTAGTAACACAAATATAGGCAAAAGTCATAAAATCCAAAATACCTGCAATTTGTACCCCAAAAACAAGAACCGCATCACATGAACTCCCGTTACCTGTAATTTCAATGATACTGTGGGTCAAGTTAGTTGGTAACATTAAGTAATTAAGTAGCATAAAATATAAGTTACCTAAGTTAAATATAGTTTATTTATTTTCTGGCACTACCACTTAATCTACACTACACAAAGGTTAGCTGGAAGAAAATGCTAATTAGTATTAAGTTCGCCTTTAAATTATTTTATTAGTGCAATAAAGATTTTTCTAATCTAATCTAGTCTGAACATCAAAGTTTTATGAAAAAAATCCGAGTTGTTCTCAAATAAATTTGCGACTCGAGTTCGTCTAGTCACGTAGTAGTTATCACGACCGAATGTGCTACCTACTGAGCTTGAATTATTGCATTCAGCACTTTACTAAAGTAACTGTTATGACTGGATTTTCTTTATGGTAGTAGATAGTAAGTGCTTATTCATACTAATATTATATTGTCGAAAGTTAATCTGTCCCTCTATCTCTCTGTCTGTTTGTTAACCTTTCATGACTGAACGGCTAGACCGATTAGATTAAATTTGGTATATAAATACATAATGAAAGGGATTGAGATATAGGCTACTTTTTGTAGACAAACTACGCGTGCGAAGCCGCTGGTGAAAGCTAGTTATACATATAAACCTTCCTCTTTAATCACTCTATATATTGCTGAAAACTACATTAAAATCCATTGAGTAGTTTAAAAGATCTAAGGTAATGTTTTTATTGACCAACCACGCGTGCGAAGACGCGGCCGAGTCATCTAGTTATCTATCTTAAAACGTGTTTTGAAGAATAGTTCAAAGTTATTCTTAATTCATTAATTAGTTAACTAGCTGTCCGCCCGCGGCTTCGTACGCGTGGTTTGTCAATAAAATATTACTCTCCTTCTGTGCAGCCGCGTAAAGTGTATCCTATGTCTCAAGTCCTTTCATAATCTATCTATCGGTACCAAATTCCATCGAAATCGTTCGAGCCGTTAAATCGTGAAAAGGTAACAAACAGAAACGTATTTGTATGTAGATTATAACCTGGATTAACACATAGGCTACTTTTTGTTTACAAACAACGCGTGCAAAGTCGCTGGCGGAAGCTAGTATAAACCTTCCTTTTGAATCACTATCTATTGCTGAAAACTACATTAAAATCCGTTAAGTAGTTTAAAAGATCTAAGGTACCTAACAGACAGCGGAAGCGACTTCATTTTATCATTGTAAAATCAAGTGGAATACATTCTAAATAGATATTACATTTTAACAGGTTCCTTGTGCTTTACCTTGCGGTACACAAACATTTAAACGTATTATTTTTATTTCTATACGATATTTTTAATAAGTTAAACTGCCTATGTAGGTAGGTAGGTGTGCAAACATTACAATATGTCAGTCAGATTACAACAACGTCAATAGTTTCGAGGCGTTTACAGCTCTTCCTTACCGCGCCTCCAGTTTGATTGTTTGATAGTACGTACTAAATGCTCAGTTGTCAGAAGTAAAACACAAGTAAGTAGGTACCTACAAATACTACAAGACTACTAGAAATGGGTCCACTCCAGCGAGATATCCTGACTTTGAAATCTAAAAACAAAAACCCTTTCACGGTCAGTCCTTCGTCCGACTCAAGATGCAAAACAGGTCGGCACCCTCCACACTTAACACCCATAATTGACACCATTTCCACGCTCCCCTCAAGGCCTTAAGTGCTGCCATACGACCTCTCTCCGTAGATTTGTGAGGCTTATGCCCGTTGATTTCATTCCGGCCGATTGTCGCGGCACCCCTGAGTGGCTCTTCGATATGATTTTTGAGGAGGAATATAATAGGTAATGGTGTGGAAAGGTGCCGGGAAATCCGGAGCATATTTTTATTGAAATGGATTTGGAGTGGTCTTAACTTGACCGATAATAATCGTCTGTGAATATAAGTGATAGCACGTTTGTATGCCCTTTTTATTTAATAAAAAAAAACTATATTAAAGAAATAATATAAAGAAATAAGTTTATTGTAAGAACTTAAGTTTTCTTTTTCATTCCAACTCTTTGCTAGCTTATATTGGAAAAAAAAATGATCCGGTTTGTTATTACCCCAGATCAATCGAAAGGGAAGATAATAAATTCCTTTCGATTTAAATATAAATAATTTATCAAAAGTAAATAATTTGAGTCGTGTATCTTCAACTAGTGTATTTTATGATATTTATACCTAGACTAAATTCCAGAATTTTCCTTGCAAGTTCAAGCCTTTTTCTGGTCTAGGTATCGGTTATGCAGTGGTCCTAATTGCATTCTACGTGGACTTCTATTACAACGTTATCATCGCTTGGGCTCTTCGATTCTTCTTCGCTTCCTTCACCACCATGCTACCTTGGACAAACTGTGACAATGAATGGAACACTCCTGCTTGCCGACCGGTAAGCCTTATTTATACAAGAATAAGGTTCAAGTTGAATGTATGTGACTTTTTGTGACAAGTCGTGGTTTGTTTTAGTTTGAAGCCTACTGGGAGCAGTCTGCAAATCGGTCCCGTATGCGAAATAACTCATCTGTACTCGATCCGGCTAAAACTACTCCTTTTACATCTGCTGCTTCAGAATATTTCAAGTAAGCTTTCTGCCCTTGCTTAATAACCTTTATTACCTTGTCCTTACCATGTCTTTTTTGCCTGAATAAAACACTTTGGTACATTTTTCAGTCGCGCCATTTTAGAACTTCAAGGAAGCGAAGGCCTGCACGATCTGGGATCCATCAAGTGGGACATGGCCTTGTGTCTGTTTGCCGTCTACATCATCTGCTACTTTTCTTTGTGGAAAGGCATCAGCACCTCTGGAAAAGTATGCCATCTCTCCATTCATATCTTTGGTAATATTTTTTGGAACTGCTATAATTTCATGTAAATTTTCAGGTGGTTTGGTTCACGGCTCTCTTTCCATACGCTGTTCTTTTAATACTTTTGGTTCGTGGAATCACGCTTCCTGGATCTGCTACTGGAATTGCGTACTATTTGAGCCCTAACTTCGAGGCTATTACACAACCACAGGTAAAGATTTTACACAATATTTTTAATTACTCTGTATTTTGCTTCATGGGTCCATGGTTCTTTCTTATTTTCTTTCTTTACAGGTATGGGTAGATGCAGCAACTCAAGTCTTCTTCTCTCTGGGACCTGGATTTGGTGTTCTTCTGGCTTATGCTTCCTACAATAAATATCACAACAATGTGTACAAGTAAGACTTTTCAAGATTTTTAAGATTTTTAAAATCATCTCAAAAATTTCAAGCCTAGACGGGACTTGAACTAACCAACTGTGCAACCAGGCAGTTCACGTCTAGGTCGAAATTAGTGAGATGATTCAGAATTACGACTAAAGCGCCGTTAGCTCCATCTACAGGAAAACTTATATAGTTCTTTGTACCTGCTCAATGCCAAACGTTGCAGTTCAGTACATTGACAAGAGATGTCGCGTTGCTAATTTCAAATAGTATTTTTATTTATAGTGTTATCCGAATACATGCGGAAAATTACAAGTTTTTTAAAATCATCTCAAAAATTTCAAGCCTAGGACGGGACTTGAACCCGTGACCTTCCTCTTGATACGAAGACGCACTAACCAACTGTGCAACCAGGCAGTTCAGGTCTAGGTCGAAATTAGTGAGATGATTCAGAATTACAACTAAAGCGCCGTTAGCTCCATCTACAGGAAAACTTATATAGTTCTTTGTACCTGCTCAATGCCAAACGTTGCAGTTCAGCACAAGTCAAGTCCCGTCTAGGCTTGAAATTTTTGAGATGTTTTTAAAAATCTTGGAATTTTCCGCATGTGTTCGGATAACACTATAAATAAAAATACTATTTGAAGTAAGACTTTTTATCGCATACTGCATGAGAGCATGTTGATTTTCTTTTAGCAAGAAGTAAAATGTATTCCTGTATGAAGAAAAACTGCATGTTTTATCTAACACTGCTAATAATGAAGTTTATGAATCCTTATTTTTAGTGTACACACAGCTACACATCAAGCTATATATTCTAGTTTAAGCTGATTTCGCATTGTGTAGGCTTTTCGTAGAATGAGAGGTCAGCTTATACTGGAAATGTATACCTTGATGTGTAGCCGTGTGTACTTGTAAACCATACAGCAAATTATTATAGCAAATTAATTATTTCATTTCAAAAGTAAATATTGAGATCTTTGTAATTCTATAATAGTATCATTTTTCGTGTGTTGTCAACAGGGACGCCATATTGACCAGCTTCATCAACTCGGCCACTTCCTTCATAGCTGGTTTCGTGATCTTCAGCGTACTTGGCTACATGGCACACGCCTCAGGCAGGGATGTTAAGGATGTAGCCACCGAAGGACCGGGTCTTGTGTTTGTGGTGTACCCAGCGGCGATTGCAACCATGCCTGGGTCTACCTTCTGGGCGCTGATCTTCTTTATGATGCTGCTTACGCTTGGGCTAGATAGTTCGGTCAGTCATATTTTTTAATATATTCTTCAACAACGTGTATTTTTTGCATGTTAATAGTATCACGCCCTTGATTAAATGCTCTGTTTTGTTAACTGTTATGTCAAGTCTTTTGAATGAATTGGATAATTTTCTGATCTCCCAGTCTAGACGTGGCACACAATCGTGATATTTGGAAAGGATGGAGGGAGGCCTTTGCCCAGCAGTGGGACACGAATGGCTAAAATATAATAGAATATAACGTTAAGTACATACATAATACAACATAATAAGAATTTTTCTGGTCCAAAATGGTATGAAGATGGTAGGTAAGGAAGGTAAGAGTCATGGCAGACTTTATCTAAATATAAAACTCGCAAATCAAATTATTTTAATTTACAAGTCTTCAGATAAACTTAGGAGAAAAGGACGTTTTTAACTGTTGTTCTTCTTTTCAGTTTGGAGGTTCCGAAGCCATCATTACGGCTCTAAGCGACGAATTCCCACCCATCGGTCGCCACCGCGAGATCTTTGTGGCCTGTCTCTTTACGCTCTACTTCTTCGTTGGTCTGGCTTCGTGCACCAAGGGCGGCTTCTACTTCTTCCAACTGCTAGACCGATACGCTGCTGGCTACTCTATACTGATTGCTGTGTTCTTTGAGGCTATCGCTGTTTCCTGGATCTATGGTAAGAACTTTTTCTTAGAATTTTGCCGTTAAATTGAATGGATTTTAGGGTTCCGTACCCAAAGGGTAAAACGGGGCCCTATTACTAAGACTCCGCTGTCTGTCTGTTTGTCTGTCCGTCTGTTACCAGTCTGTATCTCACAATACAGTGATAGTTAGACAGTTGAAATTTTTACAAATACTAAAAACAGAATAAAATAAATATTTAAGGAGGGCCCCATACAACAAACGTGATTTTTTTGGTCGTTTTTGCTCGATATTGATAACGGCAACAGGTAGACGCTTTAAATATACACAGAATATTGCGTTATAATATTCACTTTAAAAATAAATAATTAAATGAAAATAAAATAATTATTTAAGGGGGGCTCCCATACAACAGACATGATTTTTTGCCGTTTTTATAGATAATGGTACGGAACCCTTCATGCGCGAGTCCGACTTGCACTTGGCCGGTTTTTATTATTTATGTATTAGATCCTTACATATGAAATTGGCGTTTTATAGGGGAGGAATATAAAGTCAATTATTTTTTGTAAATAATATTTAATTAATCAAAGTATGCACCGTTGTTATCTATGCACTTTTGCCATTTCATAAGTAGGTCATTGATTCCTTTACTAAAAAAAAAACCATGAGGCGAGAATCAATAAACTCTTTGAAGGCGGTTTGGACTGCCGCATCGAAGTTGACTTTTTTTCCTAGTAAGAAGTTGTTCAAATTCCGGAAAAAATGGTAATCTGTTGGAGCAAGGTCCGTGGTTGTTTGTTGTGCAGTGTGTGGTCTTGCGTTGTCGTGAAGCAGCAGTGGCCTAGAGCGATTGACCAATCTCGGTTGTTTAGCAGCTAGTTCTTCTTTCATGGTTTGCAGTTGCTGACAATAGATATCTGCCGTAATCGTTTGGCCAGATTTTAGAAAGCTTTAGTGAACAACACCGGCGCTAGTCCACCAAACACTCACAAGTAACTTTTTCTGAGTCAATTTTTGTTTAAAGCAGAATTTGGCTGGGTCTCCAGGGTTCAGTCATTGCGACGAGCGCTTCCGATTATCGTACAGTATCCACTTTTTATCACAAGTAATGATTCGATTTAAAATCCCTTCATTATTGTGTCGGTTGAGCAAAGTAACACAGCAGTCGACGCATGTTTGCAAGTTCGATTCACTCAATTCATGAAGTACCCATCGTTCAAGTTTTTTTTTTTACTTTCCCGGTTTGCTTCAAGTGGATTAATACAGTTTTATCACTTACCCCGAAGCCTGCAGCTATCTCTGAAGTGCTTTGTGATGGATCCGCTTCTACAATAGCCTTTAATTCTTCATTTTCCACTTTGGTCTCCGGCCGTCCACAGGATTGGTTCTGAAGGTTGAAATTTCCAGAACGAAAACGTTGAAACCAAAAACGTACCGTGCTTTCTTTTGCGACACCAGCGCCGTACACATCATTAATCTTTCGAGCTGTTTCTGCAGCACTGGTGCCACGGTAGAACTCGTACTCGTAAATATACCGATATTTCATGTTTTCCATTGTGCGGTAATAAACGACGCCAAAGAAAAAAATAATGAGGTATAAACAAATGAATGTTTTCAAAACTAAAATTTACCAGCTAAATGAATTTATAAATTTAAATTTGGAATTCTTAACCATAGAGGAGATATTTCAGATCAAAGTGGTCAATACGACAAAACGCTAATTTCATATGTAAGGACCTAATATTTACCTTAGCTATATAGTAGTCAATGTCATAAAATTTATTGTTCACCTTTGGACACTTGGTTTGTTAATATAAACGATATGGTTCTGTGTTGCTTATTTCAGGGACTGAAAGGTTCTGTGAAGACATCCGTGACATGATCGGCTTCCGTCCGGGGTTGTACTGGCGCGTTTGCTGGCGTTACATCGCTCCCATCTTCCTACTCTTCATCATAGGTTCATCATTTTACCTCTATTATGATCAATATGATTATGTACTTTTAAGAATAATACTGACACTTTATAATGTTTTCCAGTGTATGGCCTTCTAGACTACGAACCCTTGCGGTATGAGAACTATATCTACCCGCGGTGGGCAAATGTTTTGGGCTGGGGTATAGCAGGGTCCAGTGTGCTGTGTATCCCGACAGTGGCAATCTTCAAACTGTTGACTACAAAGGGCACTTTCTTTGAGGTACTTAGCTCTATTATTTTTAACTTAGCTTACAATTTCAAATAATAGTAATGGACAGCTTGTTTCCCATGTTCGCTCATAAAATGTTATTAAGGAATAGAATATAATAGAAAAACTCTTTATTGCACACCAACAAAATTAAAAATACAAATTAATACACAAAAAAGTATAAGTATTTCTCTTTTAGATATAATTCTTCCAAAGAAAGTAGGACAGCAAATGCCATCTTGTTTATTTGTTTACATTTTTGTATTATTTCAGCGACTTACGATCCTGACGACACCCTACGCAGACACAGTGCATAACGGCACAATCCACAATGGAATGGTGGTATCCGAGAGTGGTGGGGTTCGCTTGACGTCTACCATCCACACTCCTACTACCCCCACTGCACCCCCCTCGGCCCCTGCTCTCGCATCCGGCCCTGCGCTTGTCTGAGCATCGCTCTCTTTTGACGTCTACTATGTCTAACGCTTTCGTAAAGTCGAGTTTTTACGTAAGCTTTCAGGGACCCTTTCTAGGGCCTGTTTTGTTAAAGCTTCTAGAAAAGATATTCTTTGTCTGAGTGCTTTAGTAAGTTAAGAATCTTCAGAAATCTCGTTTGTAAGCGCTTCTCAAGAGTATTTTTACTAAAAGCGGAAATAGATTTTAGCTTGATTTGTATTAATAATATATAATGTATTTTGTATATTTTGCAAGATTTTGTTGTAGACGTCGAAAATGTAAGAGTAGCAGGATGAAAATAGTGAAAGTGTTAAAAACGCTTCAATGGACTTCTTGTGTAATTAATAAATTAAAAGTGATTATTAGATTAGACAAAATGTTTCGTAGAGTAACGCGTTATTGTAAGTATGTAAGTGGTTACCACTCCCAAGTTTAAAATTTAAGTTTATATTTACCTAGCGTATCTAATAATTAGGCTGTGTAAAACATAGGTAAAATAAATAAAAAATGTAGGTTTGTAGGTTGTTTTTGATTCTATTCAAATAATAATGTTACTGGACAAGTAGGTATCTAGCTAACGTTGAAATAAAAAAAATATTAGTAGAATAATAACTAATAAAGTTTTAAAATGTGCAATATTCAATATAGTTTTAAGATTAATACTTATTTCAGAAAACCGTCGATGTTATAGATGTAGTTTGGTAGTTTTAAATGATAAACAATGTATAAAAACATTAAGGTTGATGCTGGAACAATTTATATTTTATCAGACATTATATATGTATTTACATTGACCAGTGTTATTGTTGGTTATACTAATTTATTAATTTAAGTTAAGTTTAGGTTTTAATAATTTTTAAATATATTTCTGAACCTCACAATCGTTTGTCACGATATTTATATAGGCGATATTACATTTTTAGGTTATCTTATGATTAATAAGTTTATAAATTATTTTATATTAACCAGTATTTTATAAATTATACTTTATAAATTAAATGTAGAATATATGTAAGAAAACACAAAATGCTGTGTAGATAATAGAAAACGTAGCAGTAGGAATGTTGAAACTTTATCTTCGTACATGTACCTACCTATCATTAAATTAATAATATTAATCAGTTAAGTAGGTATTTAAATGTTCATACACCCATAAAGTATATATTATAGCTCAATTTTTAATATAATACAATATTTATCGTGCTTTAGTGAATTTCGGTGTCTAATAAACTAATAAAAAAAATACGTAGGGTCGTAGACATTTTATTACACACCTAATAAAAATTTTATCTCTCTAAAAATATATTCCATTACTTATTAAATAAATAATCGTATTCAAATATTGTTAAAAACAATCTCTTTAATCTCTAAATGTTGTGGTTAGGTACTTTGGTGCTCCATTTCATAAGATTTCTTTGGAATTATATCATTATTTTATCATTTCATCACTCCGTCATGGGCAATGCGGATTGATGAATTGAAAACCGTTTTTCATTTTTATTTTGAGTATCATATTAAATGTTTTGGTATGAGATGGAAATCAAACGATCTTCCGCGGTAGTTGTGAAGCTCCATACACAAACAGTCTTACTTTAGCTGAGTAGTGAATGTAGAGCGGGCCTTAATTGATGTGCTGAATTCTAAATAATACGCATTTTCTTCTCTATTATTGTTGTAATAAGTAGTAATTTAGAATATCAAGGTGTTTTAACTATTATTGGTGTTAGCTGTGTTTAGATAAATGTAATTCAGTGTACCTAATCTTAGCGGTTCATAAATCAAAAGTCATGCCAGCCATTGTGACCTTTGATTTTTAAATATACCTATTTATACTTATTGTGTAACAGACTCTTATTTTCCCCCTTGTCTTAAAAATAGGTAGGTACTTGAAGCGCGCTGCTTATCAGCAGAAATAGATAAAGATAGCCATGTGGTAGTACCCGGACGATCTCATAAACCATCGATATACGACCCAGTTTGGTTTGACCTGCTTTGGCCAATGTGACGTCACTTTCAACAATATTGCATTGTTTGTGTAGGCTGGTCAGGCCGTGACGTCACGTCGGGTGGTTGTGTCCAACCAAACTGGGTCGTCTGTTAATGCTAATAAGGTGACATGCGTAACAACGACCAAGCTCATGACTTAGGTAGGTACCTCAGTAAGGCCAACAAAAGTACCCATCTGCTCAATTGGTGCTGTTGGGAGATTTCATCGCTCACCACCAAGAGTGGCTCTTCCCACACCAAAGCACTGACCACGCAGGGAGAGAAGCGCGAAAACTAGCTTTATCGCTTAATCTCACCCAGCTGGTCCAAGGAGCAACGCAGGTTCCCGATGTTGACGGCCAATTGCTTGGACCTTCTACTGACAACTGATCCAGACCGCTACTCCGTGTCGGTTTCATCACCTTTGGGTAGTTCCGACCATTGTCTGGTGAAATCTGTATCTGTCTACTCCCCGCCCGATGTCATCCCTAGAGGCAAGCGAGGAGTATGGCAGTAGGTTCAAGTCAGCTGATTGGGATGAAATGCGTGCATTCTTCGCATCATATCCTTGGCAGCAAGTCTGCTTCTCCTCGGATGATCCTTCCGATTGCGCGGATGCTGTGACAGATGTGCTGCGTCAAGGGATGGTATATTTTATCCCATTCTCTGACGTAACAGTGTCAGGCCGAATGTAGATGCCGAATGTAGATGCGCTGAAACGCAGAAACAAGAGGCATACCTGGCATGGGTTGATGCTCTAAACCGCAAAACCAAGGACCTATCTAAGAAGAAAATAGCTTATATCAAAACTGCTAAGTCCTGCAAGAAGGCTTTACAGAAGGCTCGATTTGACCACATAGGCCGAATAGGGAACAAATTGGCGTCGTACCCATCGGTCAGTAAGGCTTTTTGGTCCCTGGCTAAAGCGGTTCAGTCGAACTTCTGTCGCCCCTCACTACCTCCACTGCCGAAATCTGACGGTACTCCGGCCCATACCGCTAAAGAGAAAGCGACTTTGTTCGCCAATCTTTTTGCGGAATCTTCTCGTCTAGATGCTGCAAGCGGGATACCTCCGAGTCTACCGGATGGTGGGGTATTTATGCCGGAAATCCGCATATGTACATCAGACCGAGGTTCGAAAAACGATGCAGAATCTGAACGTGAACAAAGCCAGTGGCCCTGACGGTATCCCGGCAGTTGTTCTTAAGTTCTGCGCACCTGAGCTTGGTCCTGTACTGACACGCCTCTTTCGCCGCTCTGTGAAGTCTGGACAAGTGCCGAAATCCTGTAAGCTTACAAACGTGCAGCCCATGCCTAAAAAAGGTAGTCGTGCCGACTACGGGCCCATCGCGGTCACGTCCGACATCTGTAAGATTATGGAACGTGTACTGAACAACAGGCTCTTGGCACACCTAGAAATGCATAACCTCCTCAGTGATCGACAATATGGCTGTCGCCGAAATCGGTTCACTGGGGACCTTCTAGCGCAGCCTTTCCCAAACTGGGCGATAACGCCCCCTTGTGGGCGCTGCAGGCCTAAATTGGGGCGGTAAGAGACCCGGAAAAAAATGGGGCGTTGTGTAGACTGTACACACTTGTGTAGAATGATAGATTATTTCATCAGCTTTGTGTTACTAATGACGAAGATTTCAACTGTTTGTTGTTTCATACTGAGGTTCGTTGGCTTTCAAGAGGCAATTGTCTGACTCGATTTTACAACCTCTTTGACTCTGTGATAGAGTTCTTGAAAACTAAAGATACAAAATTGTGCAACGAGCTCATTACATCAAAGAATGGTATAGCTTACCTACATGACAGACCTGTATAAATTGTTCAACGACATGAATCTCCAACTGCAAGGCGATGAACTAAATTTAATTAAAACAAAAAATGTCGTTGCTGCTTTCGCAGCCAAACTGCTTTTTCACAAAAAGAATATGGGCAGACGTGAGTTTCACAATTTTCCGAATTTATCAGTATTCTGCAGTAAATACGACTTATTTGCCTGCTGCCAACATTCGGAAAACCTCCACATTGACTTCACCGAACGATACCAGGATATTTTGAACTTGGAAATACCAGACTGGGTGTTGGATCCGTTTTCAAATGTCAACACAGCAATATCACCTCAGCTGGAAGAAGAACTTATAGAATTGACAACGAACGAGGAAATAAAAATCATGTATAAAATAACATAAAATGGCTACCAAGAATTTTGACTACAAAAACCGATCCCGCAATTGTACCCTGGATTGTGGTCAATCGTTCAACGATTCTTGATAGTATTCCCATGATGGGAATCCCATCGTCATATTTGTGTGAACGTGGATTTAGAGCTGTGTCAATGCTGCTTACTAAAAGGAGAAATCGTTTGCATGTTACCAAACGTGGCGACTTGCGGCTGTTCTTGAGTAATCATCTTTCACATTAGTTTTTATATTAGAATCGATTATGTTTGTTTTAATTTGAATAAAAGATACTCTAATAATAAAACAACCTCTCAATCCTGGGCGTTGTCATCTCTAGCGAAGTGCAGTTTAGGGGTCACTTGGAAAGCAAAGCTTCTCTTGCCTCCAAGAAGCTTGGTGTACTAAACCGATCAAAGCGGTACTTCACGGCGGGGCAGCATCTTGTGCTCTACAAAGCGCAAATCCGGCCCCACATGGAGTACTGTTCTCACATCTGGAACGGTGCACCGAAATGCCAACTGCAGCCCCTAGACTCCTTGCAACGCAGAGCCGTTCGTATTGTCGACGACCCAGTAGTATCTAAGGCTCTGGAGCCGCTGAGTCTGCGCCATGACATCGGAGCGCTCGGCGTTTTATATAAAATATATAACGGCGAATGTTCTGAAGAGCTGTTCAATTTAATTCCTGCTTCCCACTTCTACCATCGAACCTCCCGCAACCGGCAACGAGTTCACACACATATTGTAGATGCGTAGAAGTCTCACACGGTGCGTTTTACCCGCTCGTTTCTTCCACGCACCTGCAAGATGTGGAATGACCTTCTTCCGGAGGTTTTTCCGGTGGGCTTCAAAGTGAAAGCCTTCAAGAGAGGTGTACATAGGGTATTAAGTGCTAGGCAACGCGACTGCAGTACCACGAGTGCTGCAGGACTTTATGGGCGGCGGTGACCACTTAACATCAGGAGGCCCGTCAGCTTGTGTGTCTACAAGTACAATATAAAGAAAAAACTCTGTCTGAATACTATAAAGTTGCGTTTCAATAATCATTATCATTGGCAGGTGTAGCCCGTAAGAGTTAACTTGAGACCTGACCGCCATTGTGTACTACCTACTGCGCTCAGGTCTCAAGTTAACTCTTGCAGATTATAGTAAAAGTCTCGTTTAGAATGAATGTTTAATAATATAGATATAGAGATTCATAATATAAAATTAAATTAATTATTCTGAGCTATAACTCAAATTTAATTTGAAGTTATGTGGTTTTAAGTAGGTGAAAAAATAGGGGCGCTAACTAATAAGTTATTCTCAAAGTGGGCAGTAGACAAATTAAGTTTGGGAGCCCCTGTTCTAGCGTATGCCACGCACATATGGAGCGAGGCCGTTGAGAAACACGGAGAAGCGCTGGCTGTTTCTCTTGACATATTAAAGGCCTTTGATAGGGTTTGGCATGATAGCCTTATTAGCAAGCTTCCATCATACGGTCTGCCCACTGGTCTGTGTGTCTGGATATCGGACTTCTTGAGGGACCGTTCGATACGAGTTGTCGTCGAAGGCTGCTTGTCCGATCAATTGACGATTAACGCCAGGGTCCCACAAGGGTCAGTACTTTCCGCAACTCATTTCTTGTTGTATATCAACGATCTGCTAAAACCCGGTACCATTGGGTATGCAGATGATAGCACAGTTGTGGAGAGCTATACATCTAGTGCACGAGCCAGTAGATCGCAGATCTAGTCACTCAGGGAGGCCATGGTCGAGCGCTTAAACTTGTCCGTGAAGGCAATCGCCGACTGGGGTGATGCCAATCTGGTCAAGTTCAATGCGAATAAGACCCAGGCGTGTCTGTTCTCCGCAAAACAAAGTCAATTTAATCTGACTCCTACTTTCCCTCGAGCTTCTTGGTATCTCATTAACTCCGACTCTCAATTTCGGCTCCTACATTGAGTCGAAAGCCCAGTTGGCTGCTAAAAAGCTTGGTATACTCGCAAAGGTGAGACACTTCACACCGGGACAGTTGCTCAACTTGTACCAAGCACAAGTCCGATTGTGTTTGGAGTACTGTTCTCACCTCTGGGACGGATCAGCGAAGTACCAACTTGAAGCTCTGGAATCAATTGAGAGAAGAGCCAAGAAGCTCATAGGCAACGATGAGCTAGTTGAGGCAAGGCTCCTCAGCCCAGGCTGAGGAGCCTTGCCTCAACTAGCTCAACCGAGAGGCTAGCAACCTTTCGTCGAAGCTCCAGAGCGTCGACGAAAGGTTGCTAGCCTCTCGGTTTTTCATCGAGTACATTTTGGGGAGTGTGCGGCGGAACTTTTCAACCTGATCCCACCATCTCCATTCTATCAATGGACAGCCAGACGCTCTGCAGTGCGCCACCGCTATATGATAGAAATACCTGCCTTTCACACAAAGCGGTTCTCTTCGACCTTTATTATGCGCACCGCCAAAGAGTGGAACGCCTTGCCAGAGTCTGTGTTTCCTGATAGCTACAACCTGGGTATCTTTAAGTCGCGAGTGAATAGGTTTCTTCTGGGCAAGCGTGTACCATCGTAGACTGCATCATCGCATACCTACCATCAGGCGAGATCGTCGTCAAACGCAAGCCTATAATGTAAAAAAAATCGTATTTAGTATTTGGAAGTTGTTAGTTAATGAGGGAAATAGTTTCATTTTTAAATCGAAAATGAAAAGCCCTCATTACGTTAAGAACCGCTATGCAAGCCGGCTTAGTCTAGGATGGTCTAGGTAAGAGTAGAGTTAAGGATCTAAAACTAGAATCCAAATGTTAATGCTATAACCTATCCGTCGACTGGATTACTCTTATAAGCACCTAGCATCACTCAACAAGTTAAGGGTGGCGTAAGTGGCGTTATAGCTAACTAATTACCAAGTTTTTAAATGGATATGATGGTTGTTACAAAATTTGCAGAGACTATAAACTAGGTACGTATTACATACCTACCTATAGAGAAGTCTTAATAATGTTTATCATCAAACATTCTCATATCCCGGCTTGCACAACTAAATACGTTTATGCATCGTTGCGCAAGTCGCCCTTAGTTAAATACATAATATTGTCATAAAGGACGGACAGTGTTCGCAACATCTCAATGCAACAAAAATTCTTTTTGCATCTCAAAGTTTTTCACAGACTAGCTAGTTAGTAAAATTCGTGTGATGAAATCTCCTGAACCGCAGAACCGCAGTCAATTGCCGCTGGTTAATATTATAGACGGCTGCACCATGGCTACACCGAAGAGTTCGGGAATAAAATTCTTACTAATCTTATTAAATTCTTATTAATTCTTCTACACACGTAGAGCAATATGACGATTCAGACGCTGCACTATATTATTTATTATTATACATTTTTACCTGAGCGTGGTTAGACGGACGAGCTCTACGAAAGGCAAATATTTGAATTTGTCGCCAAAAGTCATGGTAGATAACAAGTTAATCAATTCTACCATTTACCAGTATGTTTCAGACCTTGCAGAATTTTTTACCTGTGTAGAATGATTTTGGCACTTCGTTGTCAAAATTGACATTGGCAAGTTTCGGACGAATGACAAATAATTATCGATAGCAATTCTCGTCTCGTTTTGTAGGTTGGGTTGTTTGCCTGCCCTGTATCATTACTCTCTAAATTTATGAGTTCAAAGAAAATCGATATGGAGGTGAAAACTGAGGAAAGTGCTGCGTCTGAAAAGACTATTTTTGATGCCATTGCTGCAAATAACCTGGACGAATTCAAGAACCTCTTGGGTCAACACAAGGATAGCGTCGATTTCTTCGACGAAAATGGTATGTCTGTGCTCCAGCACGCTGCCTATAAAGGGAACAAGGATATGGTGCAACTACTGCTCGATAGGGTATGTCAAATATCATTACATTGGCCTTGTAAGTGTTAATATTATGTGTTAATGTGTTGATGATAATTTCAGGGCGCAGACGTGAATTCGGGAAAACATGAGTACAACTACACTGCGCTGCATTTTGGTGCGCTGGCTGGCAGCTCCGAGGTGTGCAAGCTGCTCTTAGAAGCTGGGGCCAAGCCCACAGCCACCAACTCCGTTGGTCGAACTGCTTCCCAAATGGCAGCTTTTGTGGGCAATCACCACACTGTAGCTACAATCAACAACTTTGTCCCCCGCTCTGAGGTAGCGTACTATACCATCCCCCAAGGACAGCAAACTGAGCCATACTTGCCAGCTTTCCTTGTAGACCCACTTCATAAATTCATTTTGGGTGTCAACATCCACCCTGTCCGACTAGCTCTAAACCTACAAAGTTCACCAATCTTATTAGACAATGCAGAGAAAGCAAGCAAGGTTCTAGAGTTGTTGAGTAAAAAAGAGATGACCAGAGGCACTGAAACAAATGAAGTTATGTCTTTCAAGTACCACTACCTCGCTTACATCATTACAGAAATCAACAACATAAGAGATAAGCAGCGACACAGTGGTAATAAGGAAGAAAAGAAGTATGATATAGTGGAGGTGTTTTCTAAAAAGCTATTGAAGCCAGGGAAAGATGGTTTTTCCTTGGACCTGATGGATTCATTCCTAAAGGACTGTGTAAGAGAGTTCCCTTACAGGGAGTGCACAACATTCCACCAGATGGTATCTTCCTTGACCAGTAAAGACCCACCATCTGCTCTGTCTGTCATCAACTGCACAATCAATGGCCAGAGAGGTTTTGTTGATGCTATTCCATACTGCAGCACTTGTGGGGAAGAGAAGCCCGCTAAAAAGTGTTCTAAATGCAGGTCCGTACAATACTGTGACCGAGAATGCCAGAGATTGCACTGGTTTGTGCACAAAAAGGCTTGCAACCGTGAAGGAAGTGCCCCTGTTACCACCAGTAACAGCACAACAAAGGTTATTGACACCAATGAACTAAGCAACGAGCTTCAAAACCTCATAGCCGGCTAGGATCTGAATAATGGCAAGATTAGATAATGGCACTTACATTATGAAACTATATTTCTGTTTTCTAGATGTTGTGAAATGCTTTAATATATGATGTGTATTTCCCTACTTATCTAATAAGATTTAAATGTAACAAATTCAGTAGTTTTATTTTAGTTTAGTAAATATAAATTGGCACAGCAACATCAGTAGATATATGAAAAGGAATGGTGGGAATCTGTCATGGATCACGATAGGTGGTAGATGATGGGGGAGGCCTTTGCCCAGCAGTGGGAAAATGTAATGTAACTTTGCTATTAGCTATTTAGATCCAAGAAATATTCCTGGAATTATTAAAAGTTGCTCTACTAGATAGGTACAGCATTTATCCATTATATTGTTTATGTACTGTTTTGTGTTAGTTTCAGAAATGTTTTTTTGGTACTAAAATACAATAATGCACTTTTTTATGTTGACTTACTTATTCCTCTTGTATTATATTCATAAAGCACAGTTATATCAAACGCAGTCGGCTATTAAACGAACTAAAACGTGAAACGAGCCTTGAGCGCATCTAGTGCAATGGTCTGATCACAGATGGCGTTTACTATGAATTAAATTCTTTACAGAGTAGCGCCTACGCCGTAGAGGCGTTAATCATTCGTAGTCAGTGTTTTATATGCATTTAGCCTAAAGTTAAGTAAAAATACAGCTTAGTATAGCTTTACCAAATGTTCCGGCCTACTAATTAAACAACAAACGGACATACCTACAAACAATACAGTGTATAATTACTTGTAAGTCGAATTTGTCGCCACGAGCGCAATTGCGCGCATAGCAAACCAGTGTTGTTGTGTTCGCTTGGTAACGACATCATCATCATTATATCGGTTAAGTGACGTCCACTGCTGAATGGAGACATTGTACGTAGAATATTGAGCCGTTGTCTACGTAGTGTATCCATTGATGGTATTGTTGTTGTATAATAATGATATTGGACTATTTAATGTAATACTAATATTATTTTATATTACTGTTTGATGATATTTACACAAAAATAACACATTACGGTAAGATCCATCATTAGCCACATTTAAAACAAGAATGAAAACATTTTACCTCTCAGAAACGTCGTAGTATCGCTATAGATATGTATGTATGTATGTTTATGTATATATATATATAATTTATTTGTTGTTGGTATATTTATGTATATTGTTAGATTTTATTGTAAGTGTTCAGCGCTTTCCTAAAATTTAGTTTTTTTGTTTTGTTAATGTAGGTACACCCCCCCTCCATTATTGTAATGTCACAAAAGTCCTATCCATCCAAAGGTTGTCTAGAAGAAATCGCTTCTAAGCGATAAGACCGCCCATTGCACTTGTTGCTTTGGGATTTTTTATTTTAAGTCTGTGTCTTTTGAAGTGTACAATTAAGTATTTTCATTCATTTATTACTTTTCTATCTATCTATATCCATCCCCACACTACAGTAGGTTTTTATAAAACTGAACTGTCCGTACGCGGCGATTGCTATTAGTTGGTGTCAGGAGTTTTTGTTATTCCTTTCTTTTGTTTTCGTATTGTTCTTTCTCTTCGTTGTAGGATGAGCGGTAGGCCGACGCAGGCGAAGTCGATGACGTTGCGTACTAGGCCTGCGGTCGACCGGGACGAGACACGCAGAGAAATGTTGGCGCGGAGTGTGGGCCCCGACGCGAGCTCGATCCCCGGGTTAGGTACGGCAGTTGCGAGGGAAGGTTCACGGGATGTTGAGGTGGAGATTGAAGCAAACAACAAGACCACACCGGTTGACACCCCACCCTTTATGTCGCCTTTGGGCTCCTCCAGATCCACGTCCGAGTCGAGCACTTCGACGATAGCCGCTCTACCAGCCTTGGCAAATATGGTATATTAGGACGCGAAAACCCAGCTCGAGGCTTCCGTAACAATACAGTCCACAATCAGGGAGGTAGCATTGGAAGCGCTCGCTGGCTGAGTTGTATCAAATGATCCTGCGACAGAACGAATCAAGACACTACTTACTATCACTTTTGGAAGGGGCGCGCAACGACACTAAAAGGGAAGCTTTAACTCGCGAACAGGAACAAGGTGCGAAGTTGAACCAGATATGCGACTCTATTATAGCCACCGATCGCTCTGTCAAGGCCTCTGACGTCTCGTCTCCAGTCAAGGAGATACTCAAAGAGGTAAAGGCGCTGAGACAAATCATAGTGTTTGACCTTATCGAAGGCCAGAAAGACGCATCTAAAATGAACGATGTAAACTGTGCGGAGCTGGTGCAGCTCTCAAAAGAAGTTAAAGAGCTAAGGCAGACGATGACGGAGACGTTGTTGCAAACCACAGCTGCTCTCGAACAGAACCTCAGTAAAATTGAAGAGCTGAGCCAGGCTAGACCTCCTACGTACGCCGCAGCGGCGACCGCGATCAAGCAGCTTCCTATACACACCATCATAGTTTCTTCAGAAGAGCAGAAAGATAGCAGTGAGGACGTCCTTGGGAAGATAAGAGGGGCCTTTGACGCCAGAGCCATGGGCATACAAGTAGCTGGAATTAGGAAGGCAAAGAACCAAAAAGTTCTCATCAGTTGTCAGGACAAAAGTGATATCGCAAAAATAACGGACCACATTACAAGGGCCAAAAAGGGACTGAACGTCGCAGATGCCAAATTCAAGGATCCAATGATCATAATCCGGAATGTTTTAGTTTACAATACCGACGAGGATCTATTAAAGTCTCTTATGACGCAAAATGCAAAGATCACGTTAGGCATCCCGGAATCCGAGTATAGAGCTGTTGTAAAGTACCGGAGAGCTCGGAACCCGTTGGAGTGCCACGTGGTCCTGCAGGTCTCACCTGCGTTGTGGCAGGCGCTGACCTCGGCGGGTGATGTACACATCGACCTCCAAAGGCGTGCGGTGGCGGACCAGTCCCCGCTGGTTCTGTGCATGAGGTGCCTGGGTTTCGGCCACGGACGTCGCTTGTGCAAGGAACCAGTGGATCTATGCAGCCACTGCTCCGGCCCTCATATCAGGATAAAATGCCCGGCGTGGACTGTAGGAGACTTACCATTATGCCGAAACTGTTGCATTGCCGGGCTCGATCGGCAGGACCACAGTGCATTTGATACGGAGTGCCCGGTACGTAGGCGCTGGGATTCTCTCGCGAGGTCCAGTGTAGCATACTGCTAACGCCAAAGTCCATTCATACAAAATCATGCAGGCCAATCTACACAAGAGTAGGCTGGCTACTAGCGAATTTCTGATGGAGGCTCAAAAACGGGGAATGGGCTTCGGTCTTTTGGAGGAACCGTATGTAGGGGCGGTGGGGAGAGTCAAGGCATATTCCGGCGTTAGAGTCGTACAGTGTGTGTCATCTTATATCCCACCCGCAAAGCCAACTAAAGCAGCAGTAGTAGTACTAGACAATGATATATAGATAGAGGCAGACCAACTCTTACCACAGAAAATATAGCGTGCGCTCTATTAAAAACCAATAAATGGAAATTATGTGTGCTGTCAGTCTATTTGAGGAGGATCAACCGCTCGAGCCTTACCTTCGCCACGTACAAAAAATTCTGCTGAAGTACACAAACGTCAGACACGTGTTAATAGGAGGCGATATAAATGCGTGGAGTTCGTGGTGGGGCAGCTCGATCGAGAATAGTAGGGGCGCTGAACTGGCTGCATTTTTTGACGAGATCGAAATTCACATCCTGAACGTTGGAGATAAACCTACTTTCAATGCCGTCAGGAATGGTAGAGTCTACCAAAGCAGAGTGGATGTCACACTGTGCAGCTCCGCTACTATACCGCAAATAGATGAGTGGGAGGTAGACGAGACTGTGACGAGTTCAGATCATAACACCATCACCTTAAGAATCAAATTCGATAAGCCTGAGAAACAAACAATTCATAAATCATCAACACGAATATACAACACAAGCAAGGTGAAGTGGTCTCAGTTCGACACTGTGCTCTCCTCAAAGTGCACGAGTGTAAATTGGAACCCTATGCTATACGTTCAGTAAAGAATAAAGATGAACTAGAGACAAGAGTGGGAGAGTACATACTTTGTTTATTGGAGACTTGTGAAGCGGTCATCCCAAAAAGGAAGGCCGGCCACCGGCTCCATTTTTCTTGGTGGACACCTAGACTAGAAGAACTCAAAATGCAGATGATGACTAAAAAGGGAAGAATACGCTGTGCGGCACCCCGCAGAAAGGAATTCGTTGTGCAACAATATCTAGAAGCCAAAACGCTATACGAAGGTGAGGTAAATGCGCAGCAAACCAGAAGCTGGAAAGAATTCTGTTCCAAACAGGACAGAGAAAGCATGTGGGACGGGGCATACAGAATCATCAAACAAACAGCCAAACGAACCGAAGATGTGCTTTTGGTAAGGGACGGAGTAGCTCTTGATCCAGAAAAATCTGCAACACTACTGGCCGATACTTTCTTTCCTGAAGATAGATTGGAGGGGGACTCTGAATATCATAAAATTGTGAGGACAATAGCCAACCAGACCCCTATTGAATGGTCTACCGAAAATGACCCTCAATTTTCAATGGAAGAACTTAGAGAAGTGGTGAAAAGCTTTCATACTAAGAAGGCGCCGGGACCCGACGGATTCACGGCTGACGCTAGAGCTGTGGGGAACAATGAAAATCTTTTTCTAGGAATAGCCAACAAATGCTTAGAGCTTCAATACTTCCCAAAACCATGGAAGGTAGCAGCAGTGGTGGTCCTTCGGAAACCAAACAAAGAAAACTACAGCCTTCCAAAGTCGTATAGACCTATGGGACTCCTCTCAATTCTCGGTAAGTTCTTTAAGAAAATGCTAGTTAAAAGACTAAGATGGCACCTTCTTCCTAAATTTAATCCCAGGCAGTATGGATTTGTACCACAACGCAGTACTGAGGACTGTCTCTATGATCTGATTAACCACATTAGAGATATAATTAGAAATAAGAAAATTGCAATTTTGATCTCACTAGATATAGAGGGGGCTTTCGATAGCTCATGGTGGCCAGCTATTAAAACGTTTAGAACATGAGAAAGTTTTTTACTACACAAAGAAAGCATGAATACGGACAAAACTTTTGTGTGACAATTTAATATGTCAACCCCTTAGTTTAACTCGAACGTGTTATTAAAAAACAAAGTCAAATTACTCACCTTTCCATAACTTTTTCGCAAAAAAAATCCACTAACACTTGTTGCCCGTGACGAAACGAATCGATCTAAATTAAAGTAGGAGCCATCTATGAAGCCATCCCGTACGGCCATCTCCCCCGGAATTACCCGTGAAATATTGGAAGTATAAGTGAAGAAAATGGCCTGCTTTCAGTTGATGTCTACGTATGTAGATACTTGGAAACACCCTGGATTCTCGATCGATCGTTTTCGGTGAATATGGAATAGATTCACACTAAGAGAATCGAATGAGACAAATTTATTTTTTGTGATCACTTTGTCACTAACACGTTTCTATTTTTATTCTATTCTGTAAATGCATACCAACATTAGATACCTATATCTGTACTTTGTGTTGTTTCCCATCTCAACTTTCCACCCTGTACCTATAGTGTTTTATCGTGTTTTTTTTGTCACTCGCTGCGTGCGATAGAGTTAAATGACAATCTATTTCGAACAGACTTCTAAAAAGGACCTTTTCAATTCCAGTGACTTTTTAAGTTTTTAACAGACTTAAAAAAAGGAGGAAATTCTCAATTTGGTGTTATTTTCATGCTTTTTACCCAAGAACTCGATTATTTATCAACCGATTTAGAAAATACATACTATTTTATTTGAAAGGACTTTCAGATAAGTCCCATAGAAATTTCGTAAAATCTGTTCAGTATTTGGTTTTTAAATCAAAATGGTTTAAGTTTTCTGTTTACAGAAGTCGGTTATATTTTTTTGTTAAAAAGTTACTTGTTATCATTTTAGCGATAATTATGTATCACGTCACAGATAAGATAATATACACCAAGATATCAGATTTCAATGATTAAGTATTTTTTGTTAGAATGGAATGGACCCATCCAATACATTTTGTCAAAATGTAATGATAGGATTCATGAGAAAATCATCGAACTCTACAATTTACAAAGGCAGGTTTAACTTGATGTGTAGGTACCCTTGTGTATATAGTAGATGTAGAGGGCATTTTCTCAATAAAAACATAGAATTATGAATAATTATAGATTTATTATAATGAATGATAAAAAAACATAAATTTACCTTTTACCTAAGTTGAATCTACAGATAAAAATATTTACATTATATATAGCAATGCCGTGGGGCGCCGGCAATAGAATGTTGCCCCTCCGCTCTTGCCCGTGGATGCAGTAGGAGTCTGCTAAGGGATACCTCCGAAAGATGGGCAGCAGCGTCTTTTCGTGTTTTCCATACCTATACTGCGCTCGCCAACCCGCCTGCCAAGCGTGGCGAGTATGGCAACAACCCCCTAATGATAAATTTACAACATAAAACCAGGCCCCGAGTCCCCGGCGGCCCCGCTAATCCTGGCTATGGTAGCAGTCACGGTAACGGCGGGGCCAGGGGTGCTAAGAATTACCGGGCGACGATCGGCTACCAAACCCTACGACGATCGGCTACCACTGGCCCTGGTAACACACAACATCCGCACTTTGAGGACAGACGAAAAGACTGTTGAGCTGGAAGAAGAAATTAGTAGATTACACTGGGACATTTTGGGGTTATCAGAAGTCCGTAGAGAGAGTGAGGACACGATATCCCTTAAGTCTGGTAACCTACTATACTACCGGGAGGGCGACCAACAGTCCCAAGGTGGTGTTGGGTTTCTCGTTCACAAGTCACTCATCAACAACATTATCACCATCGACAGTGTGTCGAGCAGGGTCGCGTACCTGACACTCAGAATATCTAAGCGATATTCGCTGAAGGTCGTTCAGGTATATGCGTCGACCTCTTAACACCCAGATGAAGAAGTAGAGTCTATGTATGAGGACATTAGAGCCATACATACGAACAAAACTCACTTTATTGTTGTTATGGGGGACTTCAATGCAAAGCTAGGCATGAGAAGCGATGATGAGTTGAGAGTGGGGCAATTTGGATATGGGCAACGGAACCCCAGGGGATAGAGGCTGGCCGATTTTCTGTAGAAAGAAGGACTCTTTATGATGAATTCTTTTTTCCAGAAGCCGCCTCACAGGAAATGGACCCGGATGAGTCCCAACGGTTCCACGAGAAATGAGATTGATTTCATCTTGACCAACAAGAAACGGATATTCAATAATGTCTCTGTGATTCACAGGGTGAAAACCGGCAGTGATCACCGAATTGTAAGAGCCACATTGAATATGAACGTTAAACTTGAAAGGTCCCGTTTGATGAAATCTACGCTCCAACCCACTCGCGCACATATCCAAAACCTCGAGAGCTTTCAACTCGAACTTGCAAATCGCTTTGACTGTCTAGAAGTAGATGCATCAGTGGACGAGATCAATAAAAGGTTCGTAGAAACCGTCCATACGGTGGGGTCCCAGTTCTTTAAGACCCCCGTACCAATAGACCTCAGAAACTCTCTGATGACACCCTTAACCTCATGGCTGAACGACGTTCTTTGCGACTGCAGTCTCCCGATGATGCTCAGTCACATAGGCAGCTCAATAGAAAGATTTGGAAATCCTTGCGGCACGATATTCGTACCTTTAATACATCTCGTATTAAAGATACGATAGAGCGGAATAAAGGCTCCAAAGTGTTCGCGAGAGATAATTCTGAGTACACGAACAGAGCTCGAAGGCGATTCCCTTAAAAAGAGGCGTAAGACAGGGAGATGTAATCTCTCCGAAACTGTTTACGACCGCATTGGAAGATGCCTTCAAGCTTCTGGAATGGAAAGGACTGGGCATCAATATTAACGGCGAATACATCACTCACCTTCGGTTTGCCGACGATATTGTGGTCATGGCAAAGTCGATGGAAGAGCTCAGCACGATGCTCGAAGGCCTCAATCGAGTCTCCCAACGGGTAGGACTTAAAATGAACATGGACAAGACAAAAATCATGTCGAATGTCCATGTCGTCCCTGCCCCAGTTATGGTTGAGAACTCGGCTCTTGAAGTTGTCGACGCGTATGTATACCTAGGACAAACAGTCCAATTAGGTAGGTCCAACTTCGAGAAAGAGGTCAATCGTCGAATCCAACTCGGATGGGCAGCGTTTGGGAAACTTCGCAACGTCTTTTCGTCCAACATACCTCAGTGCCTTAAGACGAAAGTCTTCAATCAGTGTGTGTTACCCGTGATGACATATGGAACCAAGACGTGTTCCTTCACTATTGGCCTTATGAATAAGCTCAGAGTCGCTCAACGAGCTATAGAGAGGGCTATGCTCGGGGTTTCTCTACGGGATCGAATCAGAAATGAGGAGATACGTAGGAGAACTCAAGTCACCGACATAGCCCGACGGATTAGCACGTTGAAGTGGCAATGGGCAGGCCATATAGCGCGCAGAACAGATGGCCGATGGGGCCGAAAGGTTCTCGAGTGGAGGCCACGGACCGGCAAGCGCAGCGTAGGACGTCCACCCACAAGATGGGCAGACGACTTGGTAAGAACCGCAGGTCGGCGTTGGATGCAGGCCGCTTCCAACCGCCGTTCCTGGAGATCAATGAGGGAGGCCTTTGTCCAGCAGTGGACGTCCTACGGCTGATATGATGATGATGATACAGCATTAGTGTGGATTACTTATATAGGTACATAATGAAGGCTATATTTTATAGTGATCTATGTAACTTTTATATTCGAGTACCTACTTACTTTCAATAGTAATATCAATATATTTTGTCATGATAAATGTCAATAAATCTTACAAAAATAAATCAAATAACTACATATAGAAGGAGTTAAAATACAAAATCTTAAACTTAGAATTTGATTATGTCAACGTTTACTTAATTTACCTAATTAATTTTATCTATCTTTCCAGAAAACAATAATATAAAAGGCACATCCTTTATCACAAATTATCGACAAAACTTATTCTAATTAATCCTACGAGGTAGATCAGTAAGCCAACGGCTAGCGTATACAAACATAATACTATACTAAGTAACTATTGGTAGATCATTATTGCGAATAACGCCCTTCGCATACTCCCAAATTATAAATTATTGTCTCATAGCAGAAGATAGACCAGCAGCTTTGCAACACACTATTTGAATAAATATTAGATATTTTCTTTAACAAGTCTCATCAGCCTTCACCCAAAAGAGCGCTTATTGTAAAACTCTTAATCCGACGGCAAGGGGGTGCCGGGGGTGACGGCACCTCAGCAGGAGGTGGGGGTAGAGCCGGACCCCACGCAAAACCAGGCATAGGGTTGCCGGGCCATAGACCTAGAGGCAACGGCATATGCAGAGGCATGTACGGGTTTGGGAGATCTTGCGGGTAAAAAGCAGGGACTCTTTCCTGCGTGTTTTCCGCTATGACTACCGGCGCAGGTGACTCTACTAATGGAGGAGACCTCGGGGATGAAGATCGAAGACTTCCTTCCTCTGAGCAAGAAGAAGCAGCGTCAGAACAAGGTCGTTTAGCTTCACTTGACTCGGTAGATGGCTCTGATCCATCGGTATCGATGCTCTTTCTCTTGCATTTGGATTGACCGCATGCGCGGAAGCCTTTTGCGAATGGATTGTGGTCAATTTTCAGCTTTGTTATGCGGTCGTTCTGGGGACAAAGAAAAAACAAAATTAGTAATTGATCAAAGGAGGACGTTGAAAACTTAAGAGACTACCCTAGTTCAAATCTACATATTATAAATATAAGTATATACATACAAATCAAACTAAGAAGAAGAAGATTTAACTAAGTAGGAAAATAAGTATTTTTACTGCATAGGTACTAATATCGTAAAACATGTGTAAGAGTGCAGATAATTGGGTGGATATTTTATCCATGACGCCTCACGGATTTCTTATCTCGTTTAGTGAGTGCAATTTAAACATCCGTTTCCGCATACATCCCCTTCGTTAATAGCTTGTAAGGGATAATTGTTGCACATGTGGTGAGATGGCGACAAGGCAATTAGCAGGAGAGTCAGACTAGTGTGTCGCGTCGTCAGCCATGGCGCCTGCGACCTCCAATACCGTAACTTGACACTGGTAACTGAGATACCAAACCAGTTGCATTTTACCCAAGTGAGTGACGAAGACATTTTTCGTCGATGTCGCGACAGTTTTTGTAGCAGACAGTGTTTGCAATCGAAAGGTTCACGCTTATCTAGCAAAATACCGAACGCAAATACTAGAGTTACTTGTAAATGAGTGTTTACACGCGATAAGGCGGCGCCGGCGGGTGCCGTGTGCTCACGGCAGCCAGATAACCACCTCTCCAGATAGCGAGGGGTGCTAAAAGCCTGTGTGAGTCGTGCCAAGTGCATTTTTTAGCCGGCTGGAGTCCCGGGCGCCGCCCCGGTCCCGCCCTGTCGCCCGTGACGTCAGCCCTCAAACTTGCAGTCAATTTAGTTTTTGCGTGACTATTTCACATATTGGCGACTGTCGCCCGTTTTTTAGGAATGTGTAATTAGGGTCTGGGCAAATTTGTTTTATTTATCTAGTGGATAACCCGAAATTATCAGGCCAGGAATTCCAAGAGGAATTCGTTGACAGAGAAATCTATGGCAAGACTGTTATTTGAATTATCCAAGTGAAGTTTTTTTTGAGGGCTTTTGTGCTGTTGTAATGGAACTGTCGTGCCACCTAGTTACGCTCCCGAATAGCGCGTCGGCTTCTTTAAAAGCGATGTCTAATTTGTCAGTAATTCGCAACAATAGTTGAGCTGTGGAGCGGTCATCGCGCCGGGATAATGCGCAACGATACGTGCCGGCCGCCATTGTCCAGCAGGATCCCGTTACGTGGACAATATCCGGCTAATCCTTCAAAGCCGCCGAAGTGAGACGCGAGAAAACTTTCGCGCCTCGGTGCAGGCCACATGCAAAGCTGCAAGCGCAAAGAAGCCGCCCCGGCCTCATTACGGAGGGGTGGATTATGCAAGAAAACGTCACGCTGCGCTGACGCTCAAAAGGATGCTTTTAATGTCGGGAAACAAACAGCGGGAGGGCTCTGTAGCCAGCATAATGGCTAGACTAACGACTATGCCGGGTAGATTTAATAAGGATTAAGATACACGATCTAATGTTAATTTGTTTGCAACCATGTGGATGTATCGATGGCCGATGCATAACAGCCATTGTTAAGAAAATGCTAAAGAAAATGAGATCGATACAGATGACGCACGAGTAACGGTTCGAATTCACAGCTTCTTGCATTTCTTGAGAGTCGAACGAACAGTAATTGAACAAACGATACGTGCCGCCGGAACAAAAACTCTAAATTAGCTGCTATTGTTTCGCTAAGGAGGCTTACACAATGGATCCTGCTTGTGTCGCCGGTCGCAATCTCTGTCGCTTTTTTTCTGCGGGTGTAGACTCCACTATGCATGTTCGTAAAAGCATTGGCGCCTGGTGGTGCGAAAAAAATTGTATCGCCAAAAGTGCGAATCGCCACTTCTTCTGAGAAATGTACAACGATTTTGTGGAATCTGTGTGGTGATCATATCTACGGGATTGCCCAGGATCTTATCAGATATGTATTAGATAAATTTCTCTAAAAAATGCTTCTGTTTATAAAAAAAACTTCACCTAGAATAGAAAAGTGTAAAGTAAACGAATCAAGCTTTAGGTCTCGCTTCAGTTTTTCTACTGCCTTAACTGAAGCCTGGACTTATACTACGTTTTTTGTTATGTACACACGGCTACTCATCAAGCTATACATTTTCAGTTTAATCTGACCTCTCATTCTACGAAAAGTCTACACAATGCGAGGTCAGCTTATATTATGTGTAGCCGTGTGTACGACATTAAATGAAAACACGGGTAGAGCTAATGGCTAGTAGGTATTATAGTAAAATTGGGGTTTTTCAAATTAATTGCCAAAGAAAATAATGAATTTTCGTACAACCTTCATTTCAAATCCTAAAACATCAATGAAACGCCCTGTAAAATAGGTAAACAAATCATATTCATGTAAGTATGTACTTGTTATAGTGACTAAGCGGCATCCTCACAAAGCCACCGCCGATTTACGTAAAAATTGTTTATTGGAAATGTATCGATTACTGGATAAAAATTCAAGCTACTGGTATTAAACGGTGTGTGTTTTAAATCAATGTCGGACATATCAAAACAGGCAGTATACTTTACATCTTTTTATCCTCAAATCGGTATGCATAGTGAAATGTTTACCTGGTAAGCAGTGACAGCAATGAACTCTGTCTCCGGGAACGAGAAGGCGGCGTGTGGAGCGCCCCACGCCAATGCCGCTGCATCTCTCGCTCGGACCACCAGGACCCTGGGACGGTACTTGTGCATGGAGGTCAGGACCATCTGAAACAAAAGACACTAGTTTAACAAAAAGTTCCGATATCAAAAATCTGCGTTGAAAAGTTAATATTAATTAGCAGTAAAGGATGTACTCGTAATATTTCTCGCAAATACAATATTACTTTTCATTAGTTAACCGTGGGTCAATGTGCATTTTTCCTTTCTATCTCTTAGTAATTAAAACATAATCCTTCATTGTTATAAAATATATATAGTTATACTTAATGGCTGAAACTTACTACCTTATTCAATCATACCATTAGGAGTTTCCTATTTAATTTTCATATTTTAGTTTTTATATACAAATTAGATTAAAATATTATAATTATATCAAAATCGCGCAATATACATAATAGGTTGGGGAAAAGTCTTTTCGCATTTTAGTATGTATGAACTTGTAATAAAATCTCTTTGGCTATACTATTTGTATCTGGCTGGTTTTGGTATCATTCAAAGTTTAAATTTTAAAGAAGATAATTCCAAATTCAAATTAGGAAAATGTGTGATTTTTATTTGGTTTTCGTACTGTAAAGATGAGTGAATCTAATGAAGAAATTCGATACATTTTAAAATTTTACTACAAAAAAGGTAAAAATGCAACGCAAGCCGCGAAAAAAAATTGCGATGTTTATGGACCTAGTGCAGTGTCTGTGAGAGTAGCACAAATTTGGTTTAAGCGTTTTCAATCCGGAAATTTTGATGTCAAAGATGCACGTCGCTCTAGTCGCCCTATTACGGATAAAATTGATGCCATTTTTGAAAAAGTGGAGCAAGATTGGCATATCAGTAGTTACGACGTCGCTGAAGAACTAGGAATTGACCACAAAACAGTTTTGGCGCATTTGAAAAAAACTGGGTACACAAAAAAGCTCGATATTTGGGTACCCCACGAGCTCACTGATAGAAACCTAATGAACCGTGTACTCATTTGTGATTCTTTATTACGACGTAATGAAACCTAACCATTTTTGAAGAAGCTGATAACTGGTGATAAAAAGTGGATCACGTATGACAAGAACGTGCGAAAAAGGTCGTGGTCAGAGGCCGGTCAGGCTTCACAGACTGTGGCGAAACCCGGGTTAACTCGCAACAAGGTGATGCTGTGTTTGTGGTGGGATTGGAAGGGCATTATTCATTATGAGCTGTTACCACCAGGCAGGACCATCGATTCTGAACTCTACTGCGAACAACTAATGAGATTGAAGCAAGAAGTTGAGAGAAAGCGGCCGGAATTAATCAACAGAAGGGGTGTGGTTTTTCATCATGATAACGCTAGACCTCACACATTTTAAGCAACTCAGCAAAAATTAAGAGAGTATGGCTGGGAGGTGTTTATGCATCCGCCGTATAGTCCTGACCTGCAGATTCCCACCTGTTTCGGTCTGTTCGAAATTCTTTAGGCAGTGTCAGGTTAACATCACGAGAGGACTGCCAAAACTACTTGTCGCGGTATTTTGATCAGAAACCCCAAAATTTCTATAGCAATGGGATCATGCCCCTACCTACGAGATGGTAAAAAGTTATCGAGCAAAATGGTACCTACATAATTTAGTTAAATGTAAATAAACTATATTAAAAAATGTTTTGAATTTTCTTAAAAAATGCGCAGAAACTTTTTCCCCAACCTAATATTTAAATCATACGAAATGCAATTACTTAGTCAACTCTTTATTTTCTCATTTTAATAATCATATTCAAACATCCCCAAAAACAAAAACACACGGCCTATCTAAAGGACCGTGCGGATTGGCGGCAGAGCCGTCGCGTCGAGTCTGCGCATGCGTCGCGCCTGCGTCTGTGTACACAAGGGCCGAACACTTGACGCGAAATCAGCTACCTGCAGCCGCAAGTGCAACCACTTCAACTGGAAACGGGTTGTCATTGTTTTTGAGGGTAACATATACAAAGCTCTGGCTACTTTGCTTTTTACTTTTTTGCATAAAAACTGTCTGCTTAGAATACTTTCAAAAGTGTTCAGTTTGAGGTTTTTAACAAGATAGATAAAACTGCCACCATTTAATAAAACATAACTGGTTTTCTTAATTTTATTAAATAGATCCTAACCATCGTGACTACAAATTAAGCCATTACTTACATATTTTAATAGTTTTAGGTATCTACAATTATTATTCAACATTGGCTTATCCGTACATGCCAATTTGCTAAGATTTGTCTATTTGTCGGCAATAAATTAGCATAAAATCTGAGATATGGCTCTTAGCTGACATCCTATCAAATAGTTGTTTGTGAAGCTAGCTTGTTCAATTACCTACTGCGTTGCGTGTGGCGCGATAAAGTCGTAGACATTGGCTAATTGTAGGCTCTGTTAATCAAGTATACTTATCGGCGCGCAACCACCGTGCTGTCGACTGCATTCACATAGTAAGCTGGTCACTAGATTGTATATGAAGTTCGTCAAAAAACGCACTATTTTAAAAGTTGCAAGTCCCGCGAGATTGACATTTTTAGGTAAATTTTTACTTTTTTAGGGTTCCGTACCCAAAGGGTCAAACGGGACCCTATTACTAAGACTCCGTTGTCTGTCTGTCCGTCTGTCACCAGGCTGTATCTCATGAACCGTGATAGGTAGACAGATAAAATTTTGACAGATGATGCATTTTTTGTTGCCGTTTTAACAACAATTACTAAAAACAGAAAAAAACAAATATTTAAGGGGGCTCCCATACAACAAACGTGATTTTTTTGCTCGATATTGATAACGGCAACAGGTACCTAGACGCTTGAAATATTCACAGATTATTTAGTTATATATTCATTTTAAAAATAAATAATTAAATTAAAATAAAACAAATATTTAAGGGGGGCTCCCATACAACAAACGTGATTTTTTTGCCGTTTTTATAGATAGTGATACGAAACCCTTCGTGCGCGAGTCCGACTCGCACTTGGTCGGTTTTTACTCTTTGCTCTACACCATTTTACTTGTACACTATAATTTACTAATTACATTTTAAGATGTTTCAATATATCTCATAATTGAAACATCATACATATCTCATCTCATTCAATGTTTCAATCATTGTCTGAATAAGAATATGGGGAACATGTTCCAAGGAACATGAGCAAATTCACAAATAGTTTCTTTATTTTAATTTTTTACTAATCTCGTCCCACTGCTGGGCACTCTTTCGATGTATCTCATCGTCTTCTTTGACGACCTCCGTGGCGCAGTGGTCGAAAAGCCTGAGACGCAGGAGGTAGCGGGTTCGATTCCCACCGCGGAAGAAATGTTTGCATGATCTATAGATATTTGTTCCAGGTTTTGTTGTTTCTCTATATATAGTATGCATTTACAAAAAAAAAGAATATACTCGTAAGTATTCTATCAGTTACCTATCTGGTTCCCATAGTACAAGCTTTGCTTAGTTTGGGGTTAGATGGCGCTGTGTCAGATTTCCAGTATCATTTATTTTGTTATACACACAAAGGTGTCTGTGATCTAAAGAACATTCTATAAAAGGTAGTTGTTAGCTCGCAGACAGCACTTGCGCTTTGCCAACCAGTCACCAGCCTTCTTTATTATTCTGCCTACCAGCGCCGGCGGTGGAGGCGAGTGTGCATGCCAACTTATAAAATACTACAGCGACCACGCCTCTATGAGGATGATTTATGTGCAAGGTGTTTGTTTGCTTAAAGGGTTCGCTCCTAAGTGATTTGTATCGAAGAAAAAGAAACGTTGAAATACGTCGACGTAGGTAACCAACAATTATAAATGTCGCTTCTATTTATAAGTTTTTCATGTTACTTGAGTCAAGCGTAAAAGTTTGTATAAATAAATAAAATAATATAAATATTGCTGGACATTTCACACAGCGCTATCTAGCCCCAAACTGAGCAGAGCTTGTACTATGTGAACCAGATAACTGGTAGAATATGAATACTTATATACATACTTTTTTTGTAAATACATCATCATCATCATATCAGCCGTAGGACGTCCACTGCTGGACAAAGGCCTCCCTCATTGATCTCCAGGAACTGCGGTTGGAAGCGGCCTGCATCCAACGCCGACCTGCGGTTCTTACCAAGTCGTCTGCCCATCTTGTGGGTGGACGTCCTACGCTGCGCTTGCCGGTCCGTGGCCTCCACTCGAGAACCTTTCGGCCCCATCGGCCATCTGTTCTGCGCGCTATATGGCCTGCCCATTGCCACTTCAACGTGCTAATCCGTCGGGCTATGTCGGTGACTTGAGTTCTCCTACGTATCTCCTCATTTCTGATTCGATCCCGTAGAGAAACCCCGAGCATAGCCCTCTCTATAGCTCGTTGAGCGACTCTGAGCTTATTCATAAGGCCAATAGTGAAGGAACACGTCTTGGTTCCATATGTCATCACTGGTAGCACACACTGATTGAAGACTTTCGTCTTAAGGCACTGAGGTATGTTGGACGAAAAGACGTTGCGAAGTTTCCCAAACGCTGCCCATCCGAGTTGGATTCGACGATTGACCTCTTTCTCGAAGTTGGACCTACCTAATTGGACTGTTTGTCCTAGGTATACATACGCGTCGACAACTTCAAGAGCCGAGTTCTCAACCATAACTGGGGCAGGGACGACATGGACATTCGACATGATTTTCGTCTTGTCCATGTTCATTTTAAGTCCTACCCGTTGGGAGACTCGATTGAGGCCTTCGAGCATCGTGCTGAGCTCTTCCATCGACTTTGCCATGACCACAATATCGTCGGCAAACCGAAGGTGAGTGATGTATTCGCCGTTAATATTGATGCCCAGTCCTTTCCATTCCAGAAGCTTGAAGGCATCTTCCAATGCGGTCGTAAACAGTTTCGGAGAGATTACATCTCCCTGTTTTACGCCTCTTTTTAAGGGAATCGCCTTCGAGCTCTGTTCGTGTACTCGGACTGACATAGTGGCGTTTTTATACAAACACTTCAACACTTCGATGTACCGATAGTCAATACGGCATCGTTGGAGAGACTCAAGCACTGCCCATGTTTCGATCGAATCGAAGGCTTTCTCATAGTCCACAAACGCGAGACATAGCGGCAAGTTATACTCTTCGGTCTTCTGTATGACTTGCCGCAGCGTATGTATGTGGTCTATGGTACTGTAGTCTTTACGGAACCCGGCTTGTTTGGGAGGCTGGAAGTCATCAAACCTGCGTTCGAGACGGTTCGCGATGACCCTCGAAAACAGCTCATAAACATGGCTCAAAAGCGAGATGGGTCTATAATTCTTAAGCAAGGTGTTGTCACCTTTCTTGAGAACAGAACCACCACGCCCCCGTTCCATGCTTTTGGCGTCGTACCTTCAAGCAAGGCGGAATTAAAAAGCTTCTGAAGGACTTTAAGTACCGGTGATCCACCCGCTTTCAGAAGCTCTGAAGTGATTCCGTCCTCACCCGGCGCCTTGTCGTTCTTAAGCTGCTTCAAGGCCATCCTGATCTCATACAGGCTGATGTCACACAGGCTATGTAAATACATACTTATAATATATATATACAAAAACAAACAGAGCCTAATAGCATCAAGATTAAGGAATGACAAGGTTGCTTATCGACCGAATTGCAAAATGTTTAACATAATTACATATTGACTATATTTTGCAACGTAAATTGTATTGCACAGCCAATACCAAGCCAATTACTTACCAAATCACACTGACCTATTTATTTGCGTATTTCCAAAAAAATTGAGTCAAAACATGTCATACCAGTTAATTTTCATCCAAGGGCTGTCTGGAAGAGATAGTTTTTAGCGATAAAACCGCCACCTGTCTTCTTACTAGTTTTTTATGTTATTTAATTGTGATGTACAATGAAGCGTTATCTATCTATCTAATTTCAAATTATATTGAAACAACTTTAGATAGGAGATTTTTATATTATTTTTGATATGATAACGTCTTATAAATCGATGAACGCACGCACGAAAAAACATGACTCATTGTCACGTTCCGCCCGAGCCGAGCGTGCAAGCGAGAGCGCGGAACAAGCGATAGAGAGGCACGATCGACCTAAGTGTTCGGATTGTGACGTATCTATCTCTCTCGTTATCACGTAAAATTATCGTCCGTAAACCGACTTTACAGACAACCAATTTTTTTTAATGTTCGGAATACCATAATCTTAAAGATATAATATTTGGATTGACAGATAGACAAAATGAAGGAACAGTTCGGAAGCTCGTTCATCAAATAGATGTGTCTTCAATCAAAATAGATTGAAATAGATTAAAGAGGACCCTTGATACTAAATTGTACCTTATGAAACTTTATTCTTTCTTTATACACTACTAGCTGTTGCCCGCGACTTCGTACGCGTTACACTACTAAATGTGTAGGTAACCTAGAAATAAAGCTAAACTCGCTGTTGCAACTTGACTTGACACTCTATTTTTATCCCATAAACCTCATTTAGGGGATAAATAGGTAGGTAGCTTATGTGTTAATCCGGGTTGTGGAATTTTCTCATTTATTTCTCCAAAAACCAACCCATTTGTACGCCGAAAAGAAAGCAACTCTCCCGCCATTTCTGACTTTGACAGCCAGTCTTCCTTGACATTAATTTATTTGGCTTAGGTATAAACCAATTGGCGACACAGGTTATAATCCACTTATATACTAAATTTCGTCAAAATCGGTTCAGCCGTTACGACGTGATTGAGTTAACACACAAACAAATAAATAAACGAACATCTAAACTTTCGTATTCATAATATTAGTGTGATTTTATTTATACTGGACAAAATATTATAAAACAAACTCCTAAAAGGAGACTCATACTCATTTATTCAAACCGTAGGGATACAATAGAACACTTAGTAACGTCCAATAATATGACTTATATAATTATATGTCTGTATCTAAGTAGCTCATCGCACCATAATTTAGAGGTGCCAGAAACAGATAAACATTTCGTATACATTACAAATACTGATTAATTAGTAGGTATAGTACTATGTAGGTACATAGCTGCTGTAGAGGGGCATTGTCAAAGAATTGTTTATAATACCTAATTTGAATTCTAAGTTGTTGTCAGTCAATAATTATGTCAGTAAGTAACAATAATTAGAATAAATATTGAATTGCATTAGTCATTGATTATAATATATGGAATGTCAAGATATGCATTTTATAATGTCAACTCGTAACTGCTGTAAAAGGGCATTGTCATCTTAATGACAATAACGAATACCAAAAAAATGTATATACCTAATTCTAATAACACAGAAAAAACAATTCAAAATAAATAATACATAGGTACCTACTATCAATAATTTACTGTGAAATGGAGTCTTCGTTGAGAAAGCGAGGTAAAGCGTAGTTTGGACCATAATAAAAAGGCATAATCGTTTACATGGTCGCAAATCGTAACATGATTTCAATAATTACATTTAATATATTATCAGTCTATAAAATCGAAGATATTCCAAGTATCTGTATAATAAACTCGTATAATATACCTACCCACGCGATTTATTGCGATAAAATGTGGTCTCAATTCTCGGAACAAACATATTTGATGAAATATTAACTTTTTATGATGCTTCATACAAAAGACTTCAACGCGCTCCTTTTCGGTTGTTCAAATCGTTGGATATATTATTATTCACTCACATAAAAAAATATATTAGTAAATTATGGTAGACTAGCTGTTACCCGCGACTTCGTACGCGTTACGCTACTAAATGTGTATGTAACCTAGAAATAAAGCTAAACTCGCTGTTGGAATTTGACTTGACACAAATGTTGTTTGATTTGATTTGATATCAAATGGAGTTTGACTCCTGAATGAGGTAAAAAATTCGACATCTATATTTTTCTGTAGTGACATAATGTTTGCTCGTAAACTTATACCTAATCATCTCGCATATATCTAGCTCGAGTTGATTGCAAGTCTATATTTTTTGTGAGAAATACAAAACATTTTACATTACTATATCGATAAAAAAAACAATGTCGCTTTAATTAAGTGTTCCTTGTTCTTGACAAAACTGTGACAAAATGGATAAGGGTTGTGGGCTTGGGCTCGCAAGCCGAAAGGCTACATCAAGTTTTTTACACGCCGGGATCCGAACCCCCATACTTTCCACGCGGCTTCACACAGATGCATGTTCGATAGCTAAATGTGTCGTTAAATCCTGACTTACATGTGTTTTGCCTAAAACTGTTTAGTTATCGTGTAGGTTTTATTTTGTTATATTCATTACGCAGTGAATAGTTTGGTTATGCTGCTACTTTCTTATATATTTTCGTTGCTACTTAAAATTATGTATCTATTAGTATCGTGCATTATGTTTTACATCTACCAATTGCAAATCTATGCCAATATTATAAAGAGAACATTTGTTATTTGTAAGGGGGCTATTGAATCGATTCTAAAAACTTATTAAACTGATTTAAAGGTATACTATTCCTAAGTTCTATGGCTAAATACTAAAAAACGATAGATAAAAACCCGTGTAAAGCTGGCTCGGGTCAGCTAGTTATTTCTAAAGCACTAGCTATAAAAAGTTACCTGGAAGAAATTGATTTCAGCGATAAGGCTGCCCATTGTACTATTTTTACCATAAACTAGTTGTTTAAGTATTCCTGGTGTATAATAAAGCGTTATTATATTCTATTCTATCCAACCTTACTAATACTATAAATTTTAAAGTAACTTTGTCTTTCTGTCTGTTTGTTACATTTCCAAGACAGTTTATCGGAATTCGATAAAATTAGTTATATAGATAGACTATGATATATACTATATTTTATAGATGAACTAGGTGTGTAAAGCCGCAAGCGAAAGTATGTACCTAAGCTATACACGATTAGCACCTAAACGATTCTGAAAGCGTAGTTAGTTTAAATACTGATTGAAATAGTTAGGATATAGATTGATGTGTATGAGGTATGGTCATTTTAAAATTACTATTAAATAATGAATTTAAAATGCAATAGCTTATACAATTTAGCTAATAACTTCATTTAAAAGTAGGTAGTTCTCACTTACAAAATCGCTGAAAAGATTTCTAATCCTTTCCTTAATCTTCTTTTATTTACTCTCAAAAATCTTTTTCGTAAATAGGCACCTCACTTCGCAGGCCCGAAAATCTCTTGAATTTGCGTTAAAAAAATTTACAAAAAGGTGGACACAATAAGGCTTCTATTTTATCCTTTTTTATGAAGTGGTAAAATTCAAGTGCACAACAAGTGATGCGAAATTTTTCCGTGCGGATTGCCATCCCGGTAGCAAAGATCCTATTGTAAGACCTCGGATACAATAGATGAAAGACGCCGCCCGACTTGATACCGAGGCCTAAACGGACTTGATCCTAAACGCAGTGGAGCGTGCGTACAGTTTTTCAACCTCGCTGTCATAATAATATGTGTTATGACGTTTAGTGCTGCGTGATAACCATGAACGATGTTTGTTTTGATTTAAAAACGTGTTTGTTACAGTTTGTTATAATTATGTACGCAAATATTGTTTAAGAAATTTTATTCTCAAAAAAGAATTATGCATTCACTTAATATGAGAACTTAAAAAAACTAAACAGATAGGTATTTAAAACTATGACAGTATCCCAGCGCATTAAATTAACAATAAAATTAAGTAGGTACATTATTTCTGTTTGTTTCCTTTAATATTTGTATGGAGTGAGTAGTTTTGTATTACTATAACAAAAACACACCACTACGTTCTGCGATGACATTTCGGTACCAGCGAAGTGTAGTGAGCGAGTTTACATACAAGGATCGGCAACAACTAGATGCGACAACGCCGTATAAGTATGAATTAAGTTTGAGTTTATGAATTTTAGTTGGCCAAATGTATTTTAAGTAATTTTTTAAAGTTATATAAGGTTTTACATTCTTTTATATTGTTTGGAAGTTTGTCATATATTTGTGCAATTTCAAAAGTAATGTTGTTTTTACCATAGTTAGTTCTTGGTGGGCGTAATGTAATATTATTTGCATTCCTTGGTCGTCCTGCTATGTTCGCGTTTTAGTTTAAAAGTTATATTTAACTGGATATTAGTTTTATAATTTATCTAGTAACTAGATTTCAAGTTTTATGAAAGTTATAAACGTAAAGATTTGCGTGAAATGGCCTATCACATACCTATACAAAATAAAATCAATATTAATTAAGAAAAGCCACTATATAGCATGACAGAAGCTCTCGAGGATGACTCCATTTCACAGGAAAGTAATTGATAGTAGGTATGTATTATTTATTTTGAATTATTGTTTCTGTGATATTAGGATTAGGTACCTATATACATTATTTTTAGTTATTTATTAGTTAGGCAAGATGACAATGCCCTTTTACAGCAGCTACGATTTGACATTATAAAATGGATAACATAACATTTTTTTAATTTGTAATGACTGACTAATGCAATTCAATATTTATAATTGTTACCATACACATCAATTTAGAATTCAAATTAGGTATGATAAACAATTCTCCGACAATGCCCCTCTACAGCAGCTATAATCTTCAGTACATACATACTTATTAATCAGTTTAGATGTTTCAATATATATGAAATGCTTGTCTGTTTCTGGCACCTCCAAAATTATGGTATATTGAGCTACTTTGATAAAGCTGTATAATTAAGTAAGTACTATTGTTGACGTAACCAAGTGTTCTATTGTGCCCTTACGGTTTGAATAAATGAGTATGAGTATGATAAAATATCTGTTATATTAATTTAATATGTGAATTAGTTATAACTTTCTGCTTTATACTGTAGGAGAGTCAAGCCGCATTATTTTTCTCATAGCTCAACCATAAACCCCAATACTAAAATATTAAAATTAAACAGCCATAAAACATTGTATGCTTGTAAAACTTAAACATTGTGTAAAACAGAGTACACACGGCTACACATCAAGCTATACATTTCCAGTATAAGCTGACCTCTCATTCTACGAAAAGCCTGCACAATGCCAGGTCAGCTTATACTAGAAATGTATAGCTTGATGTGTAGCCGTGTGTACATCATTAATCGAGGCGTCAACCGCCCTGTCCAAACAGGCCGCCGGAATAAAGAAGTACAGTTACTCGCCGCTACAAAGCCTTTATACAATGCCTTTCAGCGTATTTGTTCAAGTGACGAAATGCTTAGAGACGCCTTTGTGTGCAGCGACTCCAGCGGCGTCTATCATGCAGTGAACATACAATGTAACCTCATCTTTTTATCGACAGTATAAGCTTGATAATTCTTTGAAAACGCAAGGACAACCACGTTTTTATGTTTTTTTATTACGTTACATTGTATGTTGTTGCTTTCGTTCCTAATCGAACGCGAATAGAGTTTAAAATCGATGTTTCTCTACCTGTGTACTTGGTATAGGAGAGTTGTATCATGGTAGGCGTTTCCATTGAAACCCGAGGTACCTAGCATGAGATGGTTATAGTCACGACTATCTCAAGAAGAAATGTCGATGCAATAAAAACGTAACTGTACTTTTTTAGTCAATCGAAATAAAAATTACGATTTAGCTATATCGAGATAACGCATTTTATTTAGCTACGAGCTTACATGACTTTTTGAGTGTTCTATTCGAAATTATTGCTTTCTTATAGATTGGTATTGTCAATAATCGCTGTCACTCAAAACAATCAAAATGTAAACAAAATGAGTCACTGCCCAAAAAAATTGTCGAGATAACAAAATTAGTTGTGCATTCCGAGACGTGACAAACTTGCAAATCATTTTCTTTATCGCTACAGGACAGGACGAAGTGTTTAAAACGCAATGTGTCACTGTCAGTGCACATTCCCTTACTTTTGTTATGTTAACGAAGTTTAAGGTGCAACATTTTAGTTCAACGAGTTTTTTGTATCTAAAAACAATGGAAAGTTTTTAACTGTGTTATCTATCATTATCAACAATTTTGACGACCTCCGCGGTGCAGTGGGCGAATAGCCGGCTGAGACGCAGGAGGTAGAGGGTTCGTTTTCAGCCGCGAAACAAATGGTTGCTTGATCAACATATATTTGTTTCGAGTCTGGTTCTTTCTCTATATATTTTAAGTATGTATTTACAAAAATAATGTATATTATGTATTCTATCAGTTATCTGGTTCCCATATTACAAGCTCTGCTTAGTGTGGGGCTAGATAGCGCTGTGTGAAATGTCCAGCAATATTTATTTATTATTTATTATTTACATCATTTACTTTTTGTATGTATTTGTCACAGATAAAGACAAGACAGACGCATATAAAACTTGAGCGCCTTCAAAACCTCTGTATTCAGTTCATATTTGGCTTGCGCATGTATGACCATATTTCTGAATTTCGCACAAAGCTCAAGTGGCTCCCCATCCGTCTCCGCCGGAATGCACACATACTGTCCCTTTTGTATAACATCCTTTTTAACCCTTCTTCTCCCTTTTATCTTAAGGAGCGTTTTGAGTTTCTCCACCAGGCTAATGATCGCAATTTGCGTTCTTCAGATTCCTTCCAACTTAAAACTCCTGTCCATACGACAGAGTTTTATAGTCGATCCTTCACTGTAACAGCCGTAAGGTTGTGGAACGCTTTGCCCCTCTCTATAAGAACATCCAAGTCTATTAGTAATTTTAAAACAAAAGTGCACACCCATTATCTGTCCTTGTGTTGAAGTTGTAGCTGCTTGTTAATTCATCATAACCACTTTTAGAGTTGCTTATTTAAATTAAATTTGTGTTATTATTGGTAATTTAAATTTATAGTATGTAGATATGTTTTTGAATTTATATAGATGCACCGCCGTCATGTGTTACATTTTGATCCTGTCCATACAAAGGTTGTCTGGAAGAGATCGCTTTTAGCGATAAGACCGCCCATTGTACTAAATCTATTTGTAAGAATTATGTTCTGTATATTACTTTGGTGTACAATTAAGAGTTATCTTATCTTATCTTATAAAAACAACTCGGCACTTGTTAAAAAAACTGTGGTAAAAATTATAAAGGCTATTGAAATAATACAAAATACCGAAAACAACAGTTAAAGTAAAAATAATATTTATTTCTAGACTCATAATTTGTAGTGGGTAATTGAAACAAATCAATTTTTCTCGGGATCGTATCTATATCGAACAATTCGCGTAGCTGTCTCTATTTCCCACAATCTCCGACAAGCAATTACACGATTGATTGATCAATTCCAAGTAAATGATTACTGTAGATTACAGCAACCAGCGGTGTGTTCCATTTTACATATTGTTTTCCTCTTGGGAGAGTATATGAATAGTTGTTTGAATAAAATGATAGAATTAACATATAGAAAAAAAGCACTTGCGGAACTCTGTACAGTGGTTTTGGTTCGTTTCTTTCAGAGTCATTCTCAGATTTTGTAATCAAAAATAGCATTATTGGCTAGAAAAAAAATGAGTGTGCTTTAGACCACACGGCTGAAGTACCTAAACTTCTTTTTCAAAATATTTATTTATTTATAAAATTGTTCAAGAACGAAATTAAATTAAATAAACGCAATAATCAAACGAACTACCTACTGACTGAGATATAGTATGCACTGGCTATGAGAGGAAGAGAGAAAGAAAATGTGTGCGCGCACTTCTCTCTCTTGCTCCTACATACGAAACGTAACTCTAACTTATATCTCCCTCTCAACTTCCGTTCGCACTTTTCGTAACGCATTCACCAGCTTACTCCTCAAGTCAAGCGTGCGTAAAGAAGTTTTACTTCAAAAAATATAATACGTAATCAAAACCTAGACATTTATTTCGATACAAGTAACAAACACACAAAAACTACATACCTACAGTTGATAATTAAAGACAGACAATTAAATACAGCTAAATGAATATACATTCAATAGCTGCAATACAGGGAGTATTTGGGTCAGAAACATGTGACTGTTTCTGACCCAAATACTCCCTGTATTGCATGTATCAGGAAATACAAGTACAGGTACCACAACCAATACTCAGAGCCAGATAATCTAAACCGAAAGCATTTTTGCTACTGGCTAGACTATAGACTAGATGAAAAGAGCCGAAGATCGGGATCGGAACCTTAGGAGACCTAGGTCCAGCAGTAAAAGATGATGAGGAAGGTATTTTTGAATAAATAAATATTGCTTGACACACAGCGATATCTAGTCCCAAAGTAAGCAGAGCTCCTACTATGGGAACCAGATAACTGATAGAATAACAATGACATCCAATGAGAATGTAGCAGAAAGTTAAAGTACTTACATGTCCTTGCGCATCCATAGTATTATTCGTCAGCTTCAATTTACTGAACGACACTGGGTTAGCCGTCCAGTGGTGGCCAGGGGCTGGTGAGTCAGGGTGCAGCATCAGTCGCCGCGGAGATTGGGGCTCAGCGCCACCCGCAGCCGCCCACGCGCCGCCCGCCCAGCGCCAGCGACGGCGCCCGACCAGGGACATCTCGAGAAGCACGCAGTACTCCTCGCGAGGGTCCAGCCCGGAGAGCGAGATGCGGAGAGAAGGGAACATACGCCTGAAACAATTGAATACATTTATTTATTTAATACATCCTTGTACAGACAGCGTCGCTAACTGATAACTACCTGCATATTTAAAGATTTAAATAAAAACTCGTAGAAGAATGATTTTCAAGTTTTTTTTATTAAAATTATAGATTTTATATATACACGCGACGTGCAGGTGCAATATAAACAGTCATGTAACCATAGGTGGGCTTTATGCTTACACTTACACCAAATGGCGTAAATAACTAATAAACAAATCAATAATGCTGGACATTTCACACGGCGCCATCTAGCCCCAAACTAACTAAGTTTGTATTATGGGAACCAGATAACTGATAGTTTACTTATACAGTAATACTCCGACTTAAGCTACCTCGTTTTACGCGAATTCGGAGATACGCGATTTTTCTATTTGATAGGCGCGCGCATCAGTTCCTCCACGCCACCCTGTTAGTGTTCCTTTTACGAAAAGCTCAAACGTGTTCCGCGTGGAACTGTTTTACGTACGCAGTGCGTTTTATTGATAACCTCTAATTATGTCATACAAAAGATCAAAAAATGCATATATTTATATGCAAAGTTGGACCCCGACTTGCGCGAATTCGACTTACACGGTTATCGCTCGGTCCCACCTATCGCGTAAGTCCGGGGTATTACTGTATACCTGTATACCAGACCCAAAACAAATATCTGTAGATCATGCGAACATTTTTTTCCGTGGGAATCGAACCCACTGCCTCCTGCGTCTCAGACGACTATTCGCCCACTGCGCCACGGCAGTCGTCTACTAAAACAATTAAATAAGAGCATTAACACCTAAATAATAACTAAACTCAGGTCGCCAGATGCCACATAAAAAGCTACAGTCGGATAGAAATTCCCATAATTCCAATCCACCCTCTAATACCATTTCTCATATCAGTTTACTTATTGAAACAAAGAAGATGATAATAAAATTACGAGTCCCAGAAGATAAACCACAATAGGCTTTGATTCTTTAAGAGCTGTTTATATTTAAACGGAATGGGATAGAGCCATGACCATCCACTACTGACTACCATCTACTGAGCTAATTTTCTTGTGTTTTTTTCATTGATATTAAAAGAAAAGAATACTTTCTGCGGATATGCTACACATCTACAAACCTTTTAACCATACAAAAACATGTTTTTAAGACAAAACGGGTCTTTTCGCGCACAGATTTATATCAAAATCATAATTTTGACTAACCAAACCACTGGATAACCTCGACGTTTCGGCCAAGTTACATCGGCCGTGGTCACGAGAGACTGACAGCGGGCTGATGTCATTGCCGGGAAGCGCGAATGTTGTCACCAACTACCCGTACTTGGTTTTCTGAATCGCACGTATCACTGTTTCGACACACAATACTAACAGTATCTGAAGTTACGCGTGGATCTAAATCGCGACGTGAACACCTAACTATAACTGGATTCCACGATGCAGATAATCTAAAGCCGTCCTCACGATTAAAATTGCGATATTTTTTTATCTCGACGGCTTCTCGAACGATTCTTGGGTAATATTGGCGTTCGGTGGAGAGAGTTTTAGGGTCGTGAAGTTCTATCCAGTGGTTTGGTTCAGATTCAAGTAGGTGCTCAGCGATCGCAGATTTATTTGTTTGTCGGTTCTTCACAGCTGCGATATGTTCTTTCACCCTTTCCGCGATGGTTCGTTTTTTCTGTCCAATGTAAGAACTTAAAAACATGAGCAGGTATAGTTCGCAAAAATTTAAAAAGTTCCATTCAAAAACGTATTGATACAAATACCACAAGCCCGTCGTTGGTTGACTGGCTGACCAATATATTAACTTTAAAGTTTCGAAGTTTCGCAGCTTCTAGTATGAATACCATCAAAAACCATTAGATAATGACCGCAGAAAGAGTGGTTTACATTGTTATAAGTTAAAATACAAATAACGTTTTTAAATAATGATCATTTTCCTGTGCGTCCCGTGTCCGTCCCGTTGTATCACATAAGGCCTACGAATTATCAGGATTATAAAGCCAGCGATAGTATTAATGTGTCGACCAACGAGCTTTTGGCACCCGTTTGTTCGCCGGCGGTGTCGTAAATGAACGATACTTGTGGCGCCGCCTTATCAGCCCGCCGGCTTTGAGGTGGCTTTCACAGACCACAGGTGGGGTAACAGTTAATAAGGAGTGGACATGCCTTGATCGGAGAATGTGACAAGTCTTTGATCAGTTGGAATTTTATGGGCAACGGTCTAATGGGTCGATTGCTGCCGTGAAGAAGCTAGTTTTGTGCTCGTCTGTTTGATGTCTGATCGCTTACCGTTCAAGGATTGATTATGTTTAATAATTATCAAAATAGCAATATTTTTTTTAACTGGATATAACTTTGTTTGACCACAATTTCACCTGATGGTAAGCGATGATGGTCAAACATGAAGCACGAAGATCTAGTAGAAACCTATTTGTGACGACCTCCGTGGCGCAGTGGGCGAATAGCCGGCTGAGACGCAGGAGGTAGCGGGTTCGATTCCCGCCGCGGAACAAATGTTTGCATGATCTACAGATAATTGTTCCGGGTTTTCTATATATTATAAGTATGTATTTATAAAAAAAAGTATATAAGTATTCTATTAGTTATCTGGTTCCCATAATACAAGCTCTGCTTAGTTTGGGGCTAGATAGCGCTGTGTGAAATGTCGAGCACTATTTATTATTATTTATTATTTAAGATTTACTAAACATTTTCGTGATTAGGGATTCGTAATCTCTCTTCTCAAATGACAGAACAATAAACTCTGAATTATTCTGCCAATCATATAGGTTTTCTAAGCAATACTCTTAGAATGTTTTATTCAAAAATAGAAACGTATGAAAAAAACCTTCTATTTACATACGTTGTATTCAGTTTTCAAATCTTTCAAAAGAATTATAACTTTTTATTTTTTAATCCCCACTTTCAACACCAACAACATTCCAAAACCAAAATATTCGCTGGCAGCAAGACCATCAGTCATAACAACTCTTATCAGTCCCTGAGCCCGAGGTCCGGCTAATGCAGCCTCCTGATAAGACACCGACAGAAGCTCAATTAACAACAAACTAAATTAGCCTCCATTTAAAGTTTACGATGACCGCTACCGCCTTACGTGGTCAGGAGGTACAGACAGAAGATTAGGACTAAACACTGTAATGAGAGTCTTAGAGTCTATATACTAAGAGACTGAGACTGTCTCGGTTCAACACTGTTGTAAAAAAATCTATGGTCTTGTAAACATTAAAATGAAAACTACATTTCATGAATAGATCAATCATGATTGTGATTTGTGGTCATAGTTGGTCTAAGAGCATGTATCTAATGTGCTTAGTAGTAAATAGATAGAAAATACGGCACATTTAAAAAAACAAATATATAAAATTAGCACAACTTAAAATAATGTGTACGATTGACAAATACAATGATATTTGTTACTCTAGCTAGATATATTTTTTCTTGCCTATTATCTTTTATAAAAAAAAATATTGTTGGACATTTCACACAGCGCTATCTAGCCCCAAACTAAGCAGAGCTTGTATTATGGGAACCAGATAACTGATAGAATACTTAAATACTTTTTTTTGTAAATACATACTTTTAATATATAGAAAAACATCCAGACCCAGAACAAATATCTGTAGATCATGCAAACATTTGTTCCGCGGCGGAAATCGAACCTGCTACCTCCTGCGTCTTAGCCATCTATTCGCCCACTGCGCCATGGAGGTCGTCAACTGTGGCAGAAAAGTGATTTTCGGCTTTCTGTCTTTACCGGAATTCACCTATGTCTTATTACAAGTCAGCCTATAACTTACGAGTACAAAAATAACTTCTTGCACATTGTTTTTACAAGTGGATATACAAATAAACGCCCAAACGCATTTCAGTTGAATCCGAACACAAATATGTACACGCTTGTTGACCGTACATTGACAAATCCCTTCACTCGGCTACCGTTCCGGCAAGACGGTCTTATCACCCGGCCGGCCACTTATCGGCCCGTTTGAGAGTGCGCCCGCGCCGACAAAGAGGTGACGAGCCACGCGCAAAATATATTACACAGATCTGCTCTCCGCCTTATCCGACTAGGATAAATTTCCACCAGTCCGAAACAAAGCGGTTCCAAGCGATAACAATTAAGCGAAGAGCCATGTCAAACATGCGACTTCGGGAATTTTAAATCGTCCGTTCGGAATTCTGTTTACGATATAGTTAATGAAATAAAGATACCGTAAAAAGTGGGCCATAAAAGGGCTCTAGGGCGCGGTAAGCCGCAGACTCTGCCGGTGGGAAGGGACTTAGCGAACACAATGGGACCACCAAAATCGCTTCGAATGAACTTTAGAGTGGGCCGTAAAACGGTAACAACTCGCCAATTGCCACACGGAGGCGTTAAACGTGAAGGAACCGATATCCGCTCTAGCATCCGCACTCGAAATCTTGAAGCAGTCCGAATTCAGTGCGAAATGTCTGTTTTACGTTTCCTTTCTGCCCTCAACACCTTCAGGGCTTTGTAGTGGCTTGGATGGATGTGTGATCAATATAATAAATCTGGTTAGTCTGTTTATAAACTTACGTCAGTAACCTCGGTTTAATTTTACTTAGATTTATCTTTCTTTTCTTTTGGAGAACGACAGCAAGACTAAAGCTCTTTAACTGGGCTGAAACGGGTAGGACAACATACTATTGGACAAATGGAGAGTGCAATGAGACCATAACTCCTGTGAACAGTAGTTAACGCCTAATGTGGTCGTCAAGAGTAAAGCCGTGGCCCACCCTTATCTTTACTGCTAATTTCACTGCCTTTTTATCGCCCAAGTTCAATGTTAAGAAGCTTCAGACAGTACCTCTGTTGTCCTGCGACATCTGTTCCTACAGCTTTTAATAAATAAGTTGCCTTTGCTTGTGTAGTGTGGTCCTTGTGTATCCTTCTACTCATTAGCGTTCATATGAGAGGTCCGGCCGGTTTTTTGGTCCGCCCAGATGTGGGCCTGGGTAAACAACACTGCTATTGTAGAGGTGGATAAAAAATCATACACCTGGAAGTGTCAAATTGTTCACTCGGACGGTGAGACCGGGCCGTGAGAATCTTAAAAAAAAGCCGTACTCTTTGGTGAGAATCGCGGGATCTTTGTTTGAATACGCGGGCTAATATTTGTAGGTACTTTAGCGTTGAGGACCGAGGATTAAGTTCTGATTAAGTAATAACAGCTTTTAAGCATGTTCAAAAGATAATTGGGGTGTAAAAACTGTAAAGTGACCGCCGCGCCGTCATGTGATCTATTATTATCCTGAACATACAAAGGTTGTCTGGAAGAGAACGCTTTTAGCGATAAGACCGCCCATTGTCCTAATACTATTTGTAAAAATTATATTATGTATTTTACTTTGGTGTACAATAAAGAGTTATCTTATCTTAAAGGACTAATTTTGTGGTATAAAGAATAATTAGGGATGGTTTAGAGGGCAGTTGTATGCAAGAGGCACTATAATAAAACTATCAAGACATAAATGAACAAAGTTACGTGATTTAAAGATAAATGACAAGGTTTCCTGTTGTAAGTTGGCCCCAAGTCTTGTTCACAATTGCGTGAGCGCATACAAACACGGTCGATATCATTGTTGTTTAGCCAAGTAGGCTGATACTAGTAATAGAATCGATACAACCTTCCCACTACAAAGATTGAAACACATTTAGGGCGGATCAGGATATCGATGATAAATCAATACGCACCGGAAAGCGCGTTGACAACAATGACAAAACTCTTACAGCCTTTATTGCAGTACAAAATAAATAAACCTTGAATTTATAAAAAGCACCCTTCCCTTTGCCCCGCGACTCCGCAAATATACTACACTTATAAAAGTTATAAAAAATACGCTCGTAACAAAACAAATAAACCAATTTGGGCTCGGTCACAAAAAGCACGTTCGGAGTCGTCTCGGGGTGCACCTACATCGGCATTACCATACTGATGGACCGACTATCTGTTGTCCTTTGTCCAGAATCAGCGACACAACCTTCAATCATAAAGATTGCGATATAAAAAGTTTCATTGGCTAGTTTGTGCCGAGTGCCACTGCAGGTGGCAGCAAAAAACAAGGGATCGGTTGTACAACGGCCTCGCAAAAACAAAACGATCGGTGATTCATTTTTAATAAATCAAAATCTATCACGGTGTTTTATTTTTTGACAATTTAGAGGATTTTATGATGGATCAGTTTACGACCGGCGTGAAATTCGATGATGTTAATTAACTGGACATTTCACACAGCGCTATCTAGCCCTAAACTAAGCAGAGCTTATGTTTTTAAGACAAAACGGGTCTTTTCGCGCATAGATTTATATAAAAATCATAATTTTGACTAACCTCGACGTTTCGGCCAAATTACATCGGTCGTGGTCACGAAAGACTGAAAGCGGGCGGTCTTAAAAACATAAGATAACTGTTCGCGAAACTTTAAAAAGTTCTAAGCAGAGCTTGTACTATGGGAATCAGATAACTGATAGAATACTTATATACTTTTTTTTGTAAATACATACTTATAATATATAGAAAAACAACCAGACCCGGAACAAATATCTGTAGATCATGCAAACATTTGTTTCGAGGCAGGAATCGAACACACTACCTCCTGCGTCTCAGCCGTCTGTTCGCCCACTGCGCCGTGGCTGTCGTCAAAACTATGAAATAAATCATTCGAGCTTTATAAAGCTACAGTTTGAGAGGCAATTTCAGAATGAATCATTTAAGTTATTTCTATAGCTTTGCCCTGCGGCTATTTTATAACTCTGATTCGTTCATAATCATCATCTATCAGCCAAAGAACGTTCACTGCTAAACACAGGCCTCCCCCACAGATTTCCAGAGCGACCGATCTCGTGCGGCCTGCACCTGATGGCTAAGCCGTCTTTCCACCTAGTGGAGGGGCGGGGGGAGGGGGTCTTATGCTGCGCTTTCCAGTGTGTGGTCTCCAATCGAGGAGCTTCCGCCCCAACGGCCGTCAGTTCTTCTAGCTATGTCCTAGCTATGCTTAGTGGGCAGGGCCTGCCCCTGCCCACTTTAGCTTGCTAATCCTTTGTGGGTTTTCGATGATTTTGGTTCGTCTACAAATCTCCTCATTTCTGATTCGATCTTGTAGAGTCTGCAAGTGTAAAGGAACACCAAGCATAGCCCTCTCTAAAGCACGCTGAGCGACCTTGAAACTTCTTATGATGCCCATAGTGAGAGACGAGACCACGTTTCTGTACCATACGTCATCATACACACACACACTAATCAAAGACTTTCATCTTAAGACACTGAGGATTTTGGACGAGAAGACGTCACGAAGTTTCCCGGACGCTACCCAACCGAGTCAAATTTGACGACTGACCTCTTTCTTGAAATTGGACCTACCTAACTGGACTGTTTGTCCTAGGTAGACGTACACGTCAACAACATCGAGTTCCCAACTGATACCATGGAGTGACACATGGACATTCGAAATGATTTTGCAGGTTGAACCAAACCGATTGATTTACAGGACGTAATAAAAGGCTCGCAATATAAATAACATTAACATACAAAAGGAACAAATGTAAATCAAGCCTAATTGCCAAGAAAGGTGAAATGCGGCGTCTTAAAAAGTAGCAGAAAAACCAATAGTATTAATAGGTTGATAGGCGGGCGGACTGGGGCAGGACAAAGCACGCCCGCAGGGTGAACACCTGCTGACGACATGTTTATGCACTATTCGGGCCATTCCAGCCATTCGCCAAATTTATACCCCATTCGCCACTCTCATCAAGGGTCAGCCAGTAGTCCCGCGGAAATTGGAAATTTTTAATCGTCAAAGCGGCGTCTTTCTCATTTACAATTCATTATGCCTTACATTTACAGATTATGCGTCTTTTTAAAGGTTACCTCACCGATTCATTTCAGACTGCCCCTGAACGCTGATTGGTTTTATTAATAAGCAGGTAAATCCGCTTTTGTATTGATAATACTTAAAGTCAAGCTTACTTTCGTAGCAGAATTGTAGAGAAAGCTTGTTATAACTTTCCAATGTAAATTAAACTGCCTAAGATTATTCATTTATAAATGCTACCTATTGTGTTTAAATTTAATCATAATCAATGCAGGTAAATATTCAAGATAACAAAATTATAAAATCTTTTTGACGCCGAATAAAAATTTAATTGTTGATGTTAAAATTCTGCTCATTAAAATCTGGGTTCAACTCGTCACTCGAGTCAGCCGAGTAAAAAGTGTAAACCACTTCATTGTCCTGCTCAGAACACCTCGAGGTATGTATTAGGTAAAAAGCTTACAAATTCGAATGAATATGGATGCGTTTCGGTGAAAGTGTGGTATTAATTCGGAGCCTTTTTAGGCGCCGGCCGGCGCCTGCGCAGTCTTCAGGCTCGTAAATTGCGAATAAGGGCCGACAAACGGCGAGGTTATTTAGTTGACAGTCGACAGGACTGGCCCGCCGCGTACAAAGCTTATCTACCGGCAACATCTACACTATTATGCGGCTTATGAGCTCGACGTCGAACACAGAACACGGTGTTTTAACGAAAAAAAAAACGATTTGTGGGTATAATCAGTTCCGGGGCAATTTACCTACTCGACACGAGGTTTGCCGATTTAATTAATGCACTCTACTTTATTGACTGCTAATTGGCAATTTTGAAATAGTTAAATAGTTAAACATGATATGCGAATAAAAATTTAGAGCATAGGTTTTTAAGTTAGGTTGAACCTGGATTCAAAAGCGAGACGTCTAATTACTAGGACCCAAAAAGGACGAACGTAGTAAATGAAATGAAGATCAATTTAATCGCTTGTTGAAGTTGATTGCTCGATCAAAAGCTTTGCAGAGTCAAACAACCAAAATTGGACCTTGATACCTTGTAATACAGGTGTCCAAGGATCAGGCTGTGCTGTCGCCAGTGGCGATCGCTCGCCGGCTCCCGACCCCGTATAAATCACGCCGTTTTATGAGAACTCACATTTTTTCAACATTGGGTTAATGAAATGCGAGCGCAGTATGGGACCAAACTAGCGACATTAAAAACGACAAGCCATAAGGACGGACAGTTTCTAATTATAATCCTGTCAAAGCTCAAATAACGGATGAATTGATGATACCTAGCCTGAAAACCGGTGATTCCTATTTTAGATAAGCGATCGTGGAGATAGTAGCCGTTGAATTCTAATAGGACATTTTTTTGGCCAAATTGCTATTGGAGAAAGGAAAGCACTGGATTGCGGTAAGAAGCTACCAAGATTTATCATTTTAATTTATAATCCAGTTTTACCCAACTTGTTTTGCAAAGCCGACACGAATACTATAATATAGCAGCTATTATCATTTATCTAACGTAACACGCAACTCGGCAGTAGCTGAAGTCAGTCGATCAATCAAGCACAGGATCTGCGCTCGTCGTACCGTGGTGCCGTACCTAGAAATTGCTAATTGCAATCATATGTCGTCGCATTACTGATTATTATTGCGTAGCGGAAACGGTGATTATTTTAGGAAGCTTTTCGCGGAAGGAGTTTGGGCACGCGCACACAGATTACAAGACAAGTCCTACGTCAGAATTCTTGACATTTTAAACGAAACACTGTTAAGATGGGGTTTTTGTATGTGTATTGGAGAATTTGATTTAAAAATAAACCGTAAAATAACCGAGGATACTAAACGGACCTTGGCAATTCCAGCTAAGTTAGACAATTTAACAGAGGTTAGTAAAAAAATGTTGTTTTTTTGCCACATTGCCCAGCCCAGTAGCTACACTAAATCGTCAGCTAATTCAGCCTTAATCAGCAGGAAAGACTTAGTCAGGAGCAGACCTACGCCGCTCTGCGCTATATGAACTATCAACTTAGTATTCCTGATCTGTCTGGTCTACGGTTTCTAAAGAGGCATCCAGAGATACGCCGCAAATCACGGGAGCTCCGATTCCGCGAAGCCTCGATAGCGTGCGATCCGCAGTATTACAGTATCAGTACACTGTTACTGTTGCGAATTAAAGCTGCGCAGGCGCAGGGAGCTCACTGGCGCCGACAAAGGGGCCGCCGCACGCGATCCGCGCCCGATTCACAATTAAGCCAGTGTGTGTTAATTGATATTAATTCTATGTGCGTGGCGCAAGCGGATAGCTGCTCGCGAAAATCGATAGAATCAGAAACGGTGTATCCTATTTACGGTCATGCATAATACAATCTCACAACACGGGTCAAAATGGTCTGCAGAAGTTCAGTTATTCCATAGGTATGCAATGTGTGCAATGGCTCAGCAGCTGCTCAACTTATAAACGCTGCAGTACAGTCATGATTTGTCAAGATTGCCGTCTAATTAGCTATGAACTAAGTTCGAACCCATATTTTGACGCTAAAACACTTGTTATTTGGCACATACTATATACCAAGGCAATTTTACTTTATTTTCCACAAATTCCTGACAAACCACACCCTCTTGTGCGTTCATTCTATAGTTATAAAGGCGGAAAACTTTGCCTAGTTAACTATCCAATCAATGTTTTTTTTGTTTTAAACCTACACGATTGAGTATGGTATCATAACAATCATTTAATTATATATTTTCTATGAATTGAATCAAATTGGTTCCGCATAATTTGTAAAGCCGTTTGAGCTCCTTAAGTTACATAATTTTATCTAATTGGATTTTGATTATAAACACCCGTTTTCTAGAACAAATATAAAAACGTATTAAAGAACCATAATGTTGCTTTCGGCCGCTATGGCAATTGAGTTTCATATATCATCATAAATGCCCTAAAAATATTAAAATAATAATGTATGTAGTTGTAATGTCTTTTGTTTCACTGTTGTAGCACCGAAATTTCTAGAGCATCCTTTTTAATTTATATTTGCTTCAATGGAGATCTTTGAAAAATTTAATCCAAATTCAAAATAATTTATTTCAGATGATACATTACATCCATAATTTGTTAGTAAAACCTGAAATATTAAAACTATGTTAGTGCAATTGCTAATAATTGATATTACTTAATTAAATAAACAATGCAAGTCAAATTCAAGTACAGATTAAAAAACAATTAAATTACTGAATTATTTTGAGAATCAGTCCGCCATAATAATTGTATGGATACTTAAATAAATAAATATATAAATAAATATTGCTGGAAATTTCACACAGCGCTATCTAGCCCCAAACTAAGCAGAGCTTGTACTATGGGAACCAGATATCTGATATAATACGTATATACATTTTTTTTGGTAAATACACACTTATAATTTATAGAAAAACATCCAGATCCGGAACAAATATCTGCAGATCATGCATTCATTTGTTCCGCGGCGGGAATCGAACTCGCTACCTTCTGCGTCTCAGCCGGCTATTCGCCCACTGCACCACGGAGGTCGTCGACTTAACCATACTTAACCCTGCTCTTGCCAATGCACTCGTTAGCTTAGCTCAGACAAAGACATCAGGACGTATTATTAAGAATGCATCACAGAAGCACAATTGCCAACTGTAAACATGAAGTTCCCATGTCTGCACCTGTCAATGCCCGCGACCGCTGCTGCCAGCTACCAGGAATTGCGCCAAGGCTGTGGTGACTGCTATAGATCTGTGGTGGTGTGTCGAGTTCAAACGCGCCGCGGACGCGTCATCAACGCAATTAGTGGGCGTTGCGACATTATCCAGGCCCGGAGTTAGGGGGTTAAAAAACGCAGCACAAAGGGGTTTATGAGGCCTCCAAATCACTACAGAAATACAACCTCCATCTCACACCAGGAATAAACTCAGAACATACATACCTAGACTAAAAAAGAAGGAAGAAAGAATAAACGAGTGTGCTTTAGAAGCACACGACTGAATCAAAACTTCGTTTCAAAAATATTATTTTTGAATACATATTTATAAAATTGTTCAATTACAAAGTTGTCCACACGTCTGTAGGTCGATCAGTATATATTCATTCTGGACAGACGCAACTCGCACTCACTCATTAACGTTTAAAAATATACGAAAATAACTCTGTCTCTTTCTATTTTCACTAACTTATATCTCCCTCTCAACTTCCGTTCGCACTTTTCGTAATGCATTCACCAGCTTACTCCCCAAGTCAAGCGTACGTAAAGAAGTTTTACTTCAAAAGCAGTGGAATATACTGAAGTTTTTAAGTGTTCAGGATCATTTCTTGTGGCTATTCATTTTCTTGTTTTAAACAGAGTTGTATTTCAAATATTCGGTCACAAACCGATCCTGGCTACGTCCACTAGTCTCCTATTGACATTGAACCGTTGTTACATATTTCACAGAAGTGTGTTTTGATGTCGCATGCATGGAAACGTCTCGGCCAATTTGTGCGCGCTTTAATCTTGCACAACACTGTCAACTATTATTCTTCAGTATTACAATGTGTGGTAAAGTGAACTCAAACGATTCGAACTCGCAAGGTGTGTGTGGCAAATCACATTCAAGCTATTCTGCCTGGACTGGAGAATTGCATTCTTAATGCAAATCGTTGCGGAAAATGTTTGTTCGTTGTCCATTTATGTCTACATTCTCACTGAGGATCAGGATAATTAATGATACAGCTTTACCGAGTTCAAAAAAGGGCAGATATTTTAAACTACTTTGCTTTATTGCGACAAATTAAGTACCTACCAAGATTAAAAGATGAAGACCGTTTTTAACAAAAATAAGAAGATGTAAGAATAAATAGAAAAAAAAATCAACTAAGTAAGTACACCTTCTCCCAATCTCAGAAATCTGTATTCCATTTTCTCCTTTCTAAAGTAAATAACAAAATGTAGAGTGCCCAGGAATAAGCATTTTATATGCAAAGACAGCATCTATAATGCTCTGTTCATGTCCAAAAGAGTTTCTCACAGAGCTGTAACGAGTGGGCAATGACGCTGCAGCGACACTTTTATTAGAAAATCGTGCGTCATGTTGCACCCAGGCTCACCCAGGTTACCAGGTTGCATAGGGATGTCACTAATATTACTCCGGAGAATACGTCATCATCGTCATATCAGCCACTGAACGTCCACTGCTGAACAAATGCCTCTCCCATAGACTTTCAGAGCGACCGATCTTGTGTGGCCTGTACCCAACATCCGTCTTTCCATCTAGTGAGAGGTTGTCTTATGCTGTACTTTTTTTTATTTATTTAAGGAACAACAAACAACTATACTACACATTACACTGTTTAAATACAATCCATGTAGGTACATCCTGGGAATGTAAAAGTTATTGATGATGTAGCCCACAACGTTATCCAAATATTAAAACAAATACTTGTTACAAATAAGGAGCTGTTAAAGAGTCGAACGAGTACAACGACAACTGTCGAAGTCTCACATATTTACAAGAGTAAGTATAATAAAGATATACTTGTACTAGAAAATAGGGATACAAAGTGAAATTATGCAACTAAAGTAGGTAACTAAGATGAATACAGGACAGAATCAGCACTGAAAAGGATAATAATAACTAGATTTTTAAATTTATAGATATTACAAGCAACAAAGTATATTAATACGACTCAACCGTACGAGGAATGGGTACACGAAGCCCCGAGTTAGTGCGGCAGGAGCTAAACGCAAACAGAGTTCGAGAGCGAGTTGCTCGTGGGGTGCAGGTTCTCGGGACGACGTAGCAAAGTCTTGTGACAAGATCAATGCAATCAAATTTATTATACACATCATTATACAAGGTAACAGCTTCAAGGTATTTGTGCCTGGATTCAAGGCTGAGGAGTTTATACATGGAGTGTAAATTAGGGTATGAATTGTATTGATGGAAACATTTATAGGTCATAGAACGCAGGTACTTTCGCTGAACCCTCTCTATCGCAAATATACTAGTTGTAATATGGGTTCCAAACTGGCACCGCGTATTCTAGTTGTGAACGTACCAATCTTTTATAAAGGTAAAGGACTTTCCAGAGCGTGGTCTCCAATCGAGAAGTATGAGTTGGATAATTGGATTTGGACATGGAGAATACTAGTTGACAGAATTAAGCCCGAGAATGTTTACGCATTTGTAGAACGGATAAACCGATGATAAAGTAAAATGGAGAAAATCTAATAATACTAACAAGAATAGTCTTGATCATCGTGGAACAAGGGGAATATAAAGATTTTATAATGCCTTTAATTATGTAATTTTTTCGTTACTGGAAGTCACATGATGGATAAAAAGAATTTTCTTAATGCCATCTATACTGAGTTTTAGCCTTCCTAGTTCTACATATAAGAACCATCATTTAGACACGTTAGAGACATCCCTAGTTGTTATCATGGGTTTCGGTAGCGGGACGATAGGATCGGAGCGTGATGTCGCGATGCGCGGGCGCAGCCGCGCCCGATGCTATCGGCGCACGAGCGCGGGTGGCTTGGGACTTCGGGACTTCGGACTGGAGACGTCACGCGTACTCAACTTTCAGAAGTGATTCTATGAAATAAATACCTCATAGGAATGAAAGGATTTAATTATAAACTACAGTTTTTCGACGAAGTTTTATCACAAATCTCGTATCGTACAGATATCTTACTTTATATAAGGCAAGGGGTAGTGTAATTTAAGGCTTAAATGTCAGAAATCAACCCTAGAATTATCAAAAGCAACCTTAAGACGGCCTTAACTTATATGGAACAATAAAATTAAAGCTCACCACCAAGTGATTGCAAAGAATCTCACGCAGCAATCCGTGTACGATACAAAGTAACAAGAACAATATTTCAACCAATTAATAGGTTCCAATGAAGCGGGCGATAAAGAGAAATTAAATGTTTCTTTACACAAATACCAACATGTTGTTTAGCTATAATGGCGAGGGCAAAAAGCGCGTACGCCTCGTTAGTGACAAATCTTGCGTGAAATGTAACAAATCCGACCGTCTAGATCAGGGGCTCCCAACCTTTTCTTGGTCAGGGATCACTTTTATATTATTCTTGTTAGCAGGGACCACTATGTAGGTATAATAAAAATAAACTGTTATAATCAAACTGAAAATTTAATTAAAAAATAAATAATAATATATTTAGGATAAACTTAACTTATTTTAGCGTTGATGTGATTTCTGAGCTTGCATCTTCTTCACAAGTTCGGCTATCCTAGGACTAATATTGTTACTCAAAGTTGCACGCAAATCATCACTTACTTTCAAACGATTCCTCGCATTGTTTTTAATTACCAACAAAGCAGAAAATCCTTGTTCACATAATAAGTTGTTGAGAAAACCATAAAATAGTGCAAGGCGATTTCTCGAAGTTTAGTATAAGAAATTGCTTTCTTACACCAAAACGACTCAACGGCATGGCGACCAACGGCTCACCGCTAAATTTAAAATCATTCGCGGACCATATTTTGGCTTCTGCGGACCACTGGTGGTCCACGGACCACTGGTTGGGAACTATTGGTCTAGATGCTTAAACCGGTCGCTTCTTACTACGGTGTTGTCACTCTGAATCAGCGTTTAAGGAAAATAAGCTTTATTGTGTTAAATTTAGATTACCATTACCAGAAAATTTGAGAGCACAAGCGTTATCATCTTACTTTGTCATACGGAATTGTGGTAACACACGTTGACTTTAAGATTTAATATTGCTCGCGTGCGTGCCTCGTATAAAGTGTCTTGTTAAGGTCTCGGAGTTAAACTTGTCTACATTAGAAGGTACTGTGACCGTACGTGTGTCTTGTTTTTACGAGGAGTATGATTGACGACGCACCCTGCACTGTCTCGGTATAATGACCGCGCTTGTAAGACAGCATTATGAGCACGTAAACGAATATAGTGGCACGTACGTGGATGCATCTCCACGTCTGTAAGTGCCAGATCAGATATGTGGGGACAGGAGTTAATGCGAAGTAGCACTTTATATCACGTTACATAGCTCGAAATGAACCGCTAACTTCGACGCCGACTCTTCCGTGTCACTTAATGATATAACTCTGAACTGAACACCGCTCAGTACGGACACTTTTTGCATCAAGTCATTGAAAAGAATGTGAAATGTCTCATTCGCTCACATAACAATTTGTTAGGGAGCTCAGTCGGTCTCGGAATCGTGAGAATGATTCCCGGGTTCTGAGTAACATGGGTTAAACGCTTGTATCGAGAGATACCGATCTAACCCGAACTGCTCGTTGGCGCCATAAAAACAAAACATCTTCAACACGACCACTTTCTTCACTAAATTATTCGTGGAATTTACGACGTTTCGACCCACAAAAATGTTATAACCTAATGAGAAATTATCATCAGAGCCGCTGTCGTCCGGCAAAAAACGAATCATGCTTCGACGATGATGTTCGGTCGCATTTTTTCATATTCCACATTCGAAATTATCGTTTTGTTTTTAGTTTTTTCCTCGTTCGTCGATTGTTTTAGCTTGTGGCGAGACAAAAAGCCGCGGGAGCCGGCGATGACTCCGCGATTCTGCTGAGCGCTCGGACGAGGAATGCTGTCGTAGACGGGTCTACGGCGTAGCACAGAATACATCGATGGCTTCAGCTGAGTGTAGGCACTTTGATCTTGTTTGATGTCAGCATTGGAAATCGTTAAATACAAACTAGTGCCAGGGTGAGGTATCGCGGGATGTCCTCCCAGGAGATTGCGATATGATCGACTGGTGGTGGCGACTCCTCGGCGCGTGCTTCGGATGCCGGGCTGCTCTTGCCGGAATTGCCCATTACGACCGATGACACTACGTTTTCAACGGCAAGACCAACAATTTCTTGTAAGCATTTATTATTGTAAACGTTTTCTATCAAGTTAAACTGTACAAACAAGTTTACTTTCTGATAATATAGCATTTAAGGTACTCTGTAGTTATTTTCTTGAACAACAAAATAAACGGGAACTTTCACACATTTTAATATTGCCCAAACAATTGGTTCATAAACGTTTTGGGTACTCAGCATTTTGGGTTTTACAGTTATTTTCCGAATTTACACTCCGAATGTGTTTGACATTGGATGTGAAACTGAGATATTGGAAGGCCAATTATTTATCATTATCGGCATTTATTACCCACGTTTACTGCCAGGCTTCATGAATAAATACCGCCCGCTGTTGTCGGCTCTTAAAACAAAGAGCTTTATGTCAGCTGATAAGCTCAACATCGTGCTGTAGATATCTCTTGATCTGACGGTGCGGAAGATAAGGGAATGCTGTCAATTTTCAGAGGAGTGATGACTGTGACGAGTGAGAGAATGTGGGAGCACAGAAGAAGGTATAGTAAACATCTACTGTTACTGTTACTTGCTCTAAAGTCGTAACTATGTCTGAATAATCTAAAGTAGAACTCTAGTTCCGAAGCTATTTACAAATTTTGTCCAACCAGCGCTAATCGGTATCCCTATTTTACGGTTGAAGGTATTGCTTGCATGAGAGCAATAATGAATCTAAGGTCAACACGTTACAGCTTATTTTACATTGAGAGCTGATTCGGAGTGATACATGCTTGGTAGGAAGACGATCGACTGTCATAATCTGATTATTGCTGCGTGCTTAGGGCGGGGCGCGCGGCGGGCGGCCGGCGGCGCGGCGGGCGGTCGGCGCCCGCGCACCTCTCGCTCGCACTCCTACGAACTCTCCTCCGCCAGAACAGGCCAACAACATGCCCGGCCAGCAAGCACTGCAAGGCGACAAACGACCCGTGGTAAAACAAAAGGAATGTTGCCGGCGACGCTTTGAGGCGCCGGCGCCGGTCCCCGCTCTAATCACCCTTTTTAATTACGACACAGATCAAATCAATTAATCGGTATTTCTGTTAAAACAAGCGCCGAATGAGCTTCTCGATTATTAGATGATTTCGTGGATGTCTCTGATCGGTGATGTGATTACTGTGACGGCAACTGTTAATCGCCCTATAAACTGTGGAAGGAAATTGGTAGGGAGCTTATTGCTATCTGCCTGGTTCTTACTTAGTAAGTACGTTTTGGGAAACCAAGAAAATACCAGAAAGAGAGAAAAAGAATACACGATTACTTAAATCATGTGCTCCACTAAAACAAAGTTGCTGCTACCTGAACGCCACAGACATTATTAATTATAACTTATGATTATTTCGAGCAAATTCGGGCGCGCCCTTCCCAACAAAATAACATAAGAATAAATAACGAGTTTTTATGTTGTGTGTTTGTTTTTAAAATGGCGGGAGGTCTGTGCGACGACACGCGAGCGGCGGACGAGGCTCGCCCATTTGTCATATTTCAGTTTTGAGAAAAAATAAATAACCTACTCTATCCCAACCGGTGTTTGTTTGCTCGGCGATTATTGAGGGTTAAGTATTATCTCTGAAATTGTACTGGGACAGATGGATCTTGTCACAGATTTGGACTATTTGGGTTTAGAAGGGTTGAACAAGTTTACACAAGCGGATGGGATATGTACGTCACAAAACCAAAAGGAATCAATAAAAAGGATTATATCGATCTTAGTTCTTATATATAAAAATCAGTTAGCTACAACAACTGAAATCCTACTCCTACTAATATTATAAACGCGAAAGTGTGTATGTATGGATGTTTGTTACTCTTTCACGCTGGAACCGCTTAACCGATTGCGATGAAATTTGGTATGTACGTAGATCATAACCTGGATTGACACATAGGCTACTTTTATTGGCAAACCACGCGTGCGAAGCCGCTAACAGCAGCTAGTATGCAATATATCAAAAAATTTCTTATATGCTTGGTAAATAATTAACATGTACCTGCAGGTGCAGGTGGAACTGGATGGTTCAACCCAAAGCTCCGACTAATGAGACTACATGAGGCAGCGATGGCTGCCGAGCAGGTGTTAACTTCGTCTTCGGCCCGGCCGCACAAACGAACCGCCCAAATATACTGTTTGCGTTATCAATTCACCAAACCCGGCCCCACTCCGCGACTATGGATAAAGAATTAGGGAACAGCTTTTAACACTGTTTCAACAACGGCTAAAAGCAGTTGCTCAGAGACCAATTTGAACCATTGTATATATTGGTAGGTTTCTATACGTACAGAGAGAGCACGCAGCGCATAGAATAACTCAATTATCCGGCGCACGCACGGGATAGAGCTCAATACGAGAAATTCATCAAATATTTTTGAACAATTTGGATTCGTATGGCGCCAGGGCCGGGGCTGTGCGCCGGCGCCGGCGCCGGCGCGCCCCCGGCCGCTCTCACGCGGCCTCGTTAATACAAAACAAACAAGAGTGACCTCTAGACGGACCTCGGCTAAGCTAACGAGATTCACCAAACGGTCGGATAAAGCGGTAAATTTATCAGCATTTTAGCGACGGCGCAGCGTGGTGGTCTGCACCGGAGGCCGCGCCGAAAAAACGTGTAGGAGATGACAGGAGCTCGGATGAACCCGGCTAATTATCCCCCCGCGCAAAAACCACGCGATGCGCAGGCACACCGATACAGCCTTTGCGCACGATAGCGGTTTGTTTCGGAAAACCATTTGAGCGCTTTTTGTCGCTGATCTTAATAACCAGAGTGGACGAAGGCCCTGTGCAGACCGACCTTTAATTACACGACATTAATTACGGAATATTTTTATTGCAATACGTCAAAAGCCTGACGGACGTGACATTCATTATTGATCTACATTTGGGATGCGGTCTTATACCTACACCAAAAGAAACATCCGGTATGCCCCTAATTCGCCGCCGGTGGTTTATCTCGAAACATGGCAGCGTGCAAGTTCCGTGACGATTTAACGATCATGCACATCGCATTACCGCATTACCGGTACCGGGTATCGCGGATGTAGAGAGTGAGCTCTCCCCGTGAATAAAGTGGTACGCGAGGAAGTAAGTCGGCCAGGGCCCGCGGGCTGCCATCTACTAATAACGAGATGGAGTACGTAATGATAGAGCTGGCCCGAAGGCCGGGCGCGCGCGGTGGTCGCCCGAGCAAGGCGGAGGCGCCGAACTCGCGACGACTGTATAATTTCTTCACTGCTCGTCCTACATTATCGATCACGGAAAAAAATAATTGAGGGGGTACGTCGTAAAGCAAACAAGCTTATAATAAGCTGTAATTTGTGCTTGGCCATTTAGAGAAATGCACAAATTGCCGTCGAGGCAGCTGTTTGTTTTGTCTATGACGGAGGTCCGGCTCCGGAGCCCCAAATTATCCGTTAACAAGCCCCGCGTCAGATTCGGCAGCCCTAATGGGTTTTCGTTAAGTTTTTCATATTACTTTGTAATTTATTACGGGTAATGGTTTTTTGTAAATTCGATTCCTGGATTCGACATCTGTACCGATTAATATGTAGCATTTTAATCGGATTATTAGATGTTTTTTTAGAATCAATGATGTTTTTTCCTGGAGGTTGGTTCCTAAGCAACAACATTGTTGCATTGTTGAATTTCAGGGTTGTTAGGGCGGGCGAGGCGGCTTGCAAAGGTTCAGTGGAATTTGTTTTACTCCAAGAAAAGTTACTACACGGCTTTGCCTTTTCGTAGGCAGGTAGGTTCATGTTAGTATTTTATTTTTGTAGATCCAAACACTTACGGAAAATTCTAAGATTTTAAAACCATTTCAAAAAGTTTCAAGGTAAAGGGTTCAAGTCCTGTCTATGCTTGAAATTTTTTTAAATACAAAGGTTCATCTTGTGAAATGCCTAGTATCTACGAAGCTGGTAAACTTTTAGTACGCAACCATCTATGGAATAATTTATTAATATAATTACTTACTGTAATGTAACAACTTTACTCATTGACACCATAGTCTAAATTGTGATTTGACTCATATCTAATGTTTAAACGACATCCTTGTTACGCAAGAAGTGCTAAGCAATTCGGCAAATAGGCTCATTTGTAAATGAATGAATTAATTAATGACGCATTTACTGCGAAATTATTGAATTAGCATCATCAGTTTTTACCGATCTTAATTTTATGACGTCAAATTATTGTGTTCAATGTCTTCAAGATTTTTAAGATAAAAAGTCGTTACTTACAAAATCATGTTTAAAGTTGATAATTGATATTTTTGTGGTTTCTCTACAATGCTGCATCTTGAAAATGGAACAAAGTCACGGAACAAAAATGGAACTAGTTCATGGAAGTTCTCTGTTTCCTGTAAATCGGAGAGTCAAAGCCCCGTATGCAAGAACTAAACTAAAAATGTTTTTAGGGTTCCGTACCCAAAGGGTCAAACGGAACCCTATTACTAAGACTCCGCTGTCTGTCTGTCACCAGGCGGTAGCTCATGAACCGTGATAGTTAGACAGTTGAAATTTTCACATAATATGTAATTCTGTTGCCGCTATGACAACAAATACTAAAAACAGAATAAAATAAATATTTAAGGCGGGATCCAATACAACAAAAGTAATTTTTTTGTTCGTTTTTGCTCGGTATTGATAACGGCAACAAGTAAATGCTTGAAATATTCACATCACTTTAAACATAAACAATTAAATTAAAATTAAATTAATATTTAGGTATGGGGGGGGGGGGGCTCCCATACAACACACGTGTTTTTTTGCCATTTTTATAGATAATGGTACGGAACCCTTCGTGCGCGAGTCCGACTCGCACTTGGCTGGTTTTTATATGTTATACTTGTAGACACATGCTGAAGTGCTTCCTGATGCTAAGTAATTATAAATAATAATAATGCTGGACATTTCGCACAGCGATACCTAGCACAAACTAAGCAAAGCTACGGACTATGGAAACTAGATAACTGATAAAATACTTATATACTATATCTTTGTAAATACATACTTATACATTAAAGAAACAACCAGACCCGGAACAAATACGTGTAGATCGTGCAAATATTTTTCCCGCGGCGGGAATTGAACCCGCAAACTCCTGCGTCTCAGCCGGCTAGTTGCCCACTGCACCGTGGAAGTCGTTAGCTTAGCTTGTGGAATGGTCTCTCTGCCGAGGTTTTTCCCAATGACTACTGTATAAGGCTCTAAATTTGTGGTAAAAGGGTTGTCTAAAAATATTAACCGCTTACCATCAAATACATAAATGATGATGGACATTTCACACAGAGCTACCTAACCCCAAACTCAGCAAAGCTTGTACTATGGGAACCAGATAACTGATTACTATAATATCCGGTGCGTCGTAAGCTTGTGTGCCAGTTTGGTGGTATAAAAAGAGACTCACCGTCCTCCTTTAGTGATGATCATCTCAGTGCCGATATCATGGAACCTCTGCCAAAGATCAGCGTTGAGGAGGCGAGCTTCACACACCGGTGGCTCTGCATCGGCTCCCATGCGGTGCTCTGAAATAAAACAATTTTTGTAATATATTTTTTTAATTGCGGAACTTCCACTGGCGAAATGACTCGACGGCATCAAGACCGTGGTTCACACGACATACGTGGTTCACACTTGCACAGTATCGGGGAGATGCTCAATCAATCAATCAATTTATTTACTGCGAATATGGCTTAGTAACAGGTGGTTAGTGATACAGTTTGAGTTCGTACTTAAGCAGCGTTTATCGCATGCAATTTTCATCATCGTTATGTATCAGCAAAAAATTAAACTTAATGAGATGAAATTATTTACAACTAGCTCTTGCCAGTGGCTTTGCCCGCGTTGCTCTGCAAAAGCACATATATAAAGTTTGACATCCCATTTTCTCCTATGGAAACTGATTTATGGGATAAAAAGTAGCCTATGTAGTAATCCATATTATAATCTACGTATACTAAATTTCATTGAAATCGGTTCAGCCGTTTCGACGTGATTGAGCAACCTTTATCAGGTCATCTTTTCTCTTGGATGTATTGGGGTAAAAATCATTTATGAAAAAATACTCCAAATTATATCTAATGAAATCAAATCAAAATTTATTTAATCATTAAAATCACAAGGATCAATTTGAAACGTCAATTTAACTGCCTGTTCCTCCGCGACCAAACCAGGAAAGAAAGGCAAGAAATAAGGCTGGTACTGTTTAATGATTCTTTTTGAATACATAACAATAAAGAAAATGAATTTCGTCTAAATTGTAAAAATTTTACATCGGATCAAATTCAATCCCAAACTTCTCCATCATCTAAATAAGCCGATATGTTATAATGGGCTTTTTATAAAGATTTTGTCTATTTACGTTTTTGATTTTGTTTATTGTTGATTTTTGGAGTTAGTTACAAAAGCGTAGGTACACCTTGCACTTTAAACGATTTAACAACTTTATGGAGTCTAGAAGTGGCAACAGCGAGTTTATCTCTATTTCTAGTATTAAAATTACGATTATCGCTATTTTTCTTAAACAAATTAATATATTTGTTATAATATTTATTTCTTCGTCATTACGGAGTTTAAACACTTTTCGTTTATAGAATTTAGGCTTTTTCTATCTAGGTACATTTTTGATAATATACTTTGTATGTTTTATTTATATAAATGTTTTCAAAATCCTCATGGTAACTCATTGGTAGCTTTCTGTTTAAGATAAAGACGGCCAAAGGTTCTGATACAAAAGAGAGCAGAATCACAATTTTACGCAAATTATACTTAATCACCTGCTAACTGTAACACTGGGTAAATAAAAATAACTCACAACATTAATTTCTAAGCTCGTTAGCAGAAACCGCATGCAAATGAGACACAAAATGTTCAACAAAGAGTCCACACGAAAGACTTAACCGACCAAACTGTCAGCCACAACAAGAAACCGCATGTCTCGGAAATATTAATTTCCATTGAATAACCTAACGAAGTAAACAGTGTAATCGGTCGTATAGCCCGAAATTTTATAAAAAATCCAGTTTTACGATCCAAAGACACCTTAATATTGTTATTTTATTACCACGTCCATTTTGGCGGCCTGTACAAAAGTGCCGACAGTTGAAATCGAACCTGCACTGATATGAGCCTGATACAGAACGTGATTTTCCTTGATTATTGTCAATCAGAGGCAATGAAATACCCTTTAATGAGAACCCTAATATCCGCGATAAAATGAATTCGACCGTGCCAAATTCAATGACGGTTCATTTCTGTTGCTCTACTTATTATAACCATAACTCATTGCATTTTATGTGATTGGATTTTGACTTTTTTTTTGTGTTCGTTTTCCCCTCTATTAGTTTAAAACAATTGTTTAATATACTGTCACAAGCAAAAACTGTAGGTAAACACACTGAAATTCGCAAGCAAACTAATGTACAAGATGTCAGCAAGCGAATATTGGGGCTCAAGTGGACTTGGCCAGACGTAGTGACGACAGGTGGACCAAGGCTTTAACAGAGTGGAGGCCGAGAACTAGGCATCGAAATAGGGGATGTCTACCAGCGGGATGGGTCGACGACATCCTTAAGAACGTGGGTCGTACGTGGTTCAGCCTGGCACAGGATCGGGAAGAATGGCAGAAACAAAAAGAGGCCTATGCCAGCAGTGGGTCGACACGGGCTGAAAATGAATGAATGAAACACTTTAGTTCCATTTTACAGTACCTAAAGTTATCTTTGTTGACGACGGGGTCTCGTTTGTCAGTAAGCGCTTGTGTGACACGGTACTGAACTGTTTACATATCTTATGGTTCTTAGTTTTATTTTACAGGAAAAAGTAACTAAAAATATGTATCTACAGTAATAAAAGTTCCTATTTATCTAATCGTTATCTACAAAAACTATAAAATGATTCTGAAAAATTTGAACATATCTAAAGGTCCTGTACAGGGAACATAAGATGTTACAGTGCAGTAAAAACCTAACAGATGAATGAAATTAGGAGGAACCAATACAAAAACCAAGTTGAGGGTTATAATTCAGATTAAAACAAACAAAAACCGAGAAGCATACTTAGGCGAGTATAATTGGCGGATATTCTCGTAGGAGGCTGCACCGTTGGAATAACTAGGCATTTATTTTTATTTTTTGGTAGTTTTTGTACTACAATTCAACATATTAAAAGCGAGTAAATAAGGGACTGAGCTGCCCTTTACAAAGTGCCAGTTTTTGTTTCTCTTTGGGCGGCATAACATACTCGGCGGGCGGCTACATATCACTTTTTGCAGTTTTCCTACATAATTTAGTTGTAACTACACTTAAGCAAGTGAGTCAACGTTATGTAGCACATGCTGTTCTTAAAAATCATTATTGAAGCTCTTAGAAGATCGAAATGTCAACAATAACTTGTGACCGATCGGATATGTTCGGCATTTTGCACTCATTTGGTTAATTGCCGAATTCTATGAAATGATACCTTCCAGCTTAACTGTTAAGCATATTGAAACTTGTGATGCTATTTCGTACAAAGGGAATGGGAACGTAAATAAAAACTGAAGCACAGTAAGTGTCCTAAGACCGGCCAAGTACGAGTGGGACTTACGCACCGAGGGTTATGTACCTAGGTTAAGTTCGCCGCGCCATCTAGTTATGTGCCTCAGAAACCGAGTTAACTATTCTCTAAGAAACTATTCTAGATAGAGACGTCGTTTTATTTCTCCTGTAGTTACGGCGTGCCTCGAGGTTGAACTAATGATCAAAGACTCAAATTATGACCAATCCGCAGCTTCACACGCGTAGTTTTTTAATAAAAACATTACCTTCCTTCTGCGCAGTTGGGTAAAAAGTAGCCTATGCCACCCGGGGATAGTGTAACTTCCGAACAGGGATTTTTTTTAAATCGTACCTTTAGGTCGGAGTCTATTCAATACAAACAAAGAAATCTTCAATTATTGATTATAACGGGTATTTATCGCGTATGTACCTTTTTTATTTGTTATCCCGACGATTCAGCTGTGTTACAACAGTCATGGTCTCGGGTTGACTGGAGTAATTGGAGCTACCGTTGGGTGAAGGGTGGGTAGCTGCAGCACCTACCCTCACTTGGTCTTCAGAATTAGAAATGTCCTCGTTCATATTACGACACACTACACTAACCGTATCTACGCACTGAGACGACCGATCACGACGCGCACGCCTAGCAATCACCGGGTTCCAGGACGCTGAGAGTCTATAGCCGTCTTCCCGATTGAAATTTGGAAATGTCTTGATTTCAATCGCTTCACGAAGTTTTCTCTTGTAATAATGGCGTTCACTAGAGTGAGTGAGATGAACAAATCTTTCCTTTTTATAATATTATAGAAATATGAAACCTATGGTGGTGGTAGACGGGCAAAAAATACACTATATCGATAAGTAAATCTACTTGGGCCTAGCTTCCTTCGAAAACAGGCTGGATAAAGAAATCGATCGTCGTTTGACAATGCCTGGAAAAGCTACTGGTCCATGAAGACACTCATGAAAGGCGAACTTCCATTATCACTAAAACATCAACTCATCGACATGTGTATTCTGCCTGTCCTAAACTACGGTACCCAGGCTTTGTCACTGACTGTATCTTAAAGTCCAACCTCGGGGGTTGCCAAAGAGCGATGGAGCGCAGCATTTTAGGTATCAAGAGAATATACAGGTTTCGGAACACCTCGCTGCGCTCAATGACCGGCACCACTGACGTTGGTATCAAGGCTGCCAAGTTAAAATGGGATTGGGTGGGTCTTGTCTTGTCTGTATGCAAGCAGATAGGTGGGCCAAGCTCGTAACTGGATGGATCCCGGTGGATGGAAAGCGACACCGTGGAAGGCCTAAGAAGCATTGGATTAGACGCTTTTTATAGGGACTGGTGGGATTTGGTACAGGATCGAGATAAGTGGAAAAATGAGGGGGTGGTCTTTGCCCAACTGTGGGACAACATAGACTAGATAAAAAAATCTTTGAATATAATTATTTCTATCAATCATATTAATTTCAGATTGTTTGCTTTGCATACAATGTTATGGTAGAAGACAAAATTCGTAAAAGTCTAAGTTAAGTCTAAGTTAAAGTCCTATTTTATAAAACCCCATTTAACCTATTTTTCAATTTTGACCCCCACCTTATTGGTCCTTTTTGCAATCAATTTGAAAATATTTTCAAACTGTTTACTTGCAATAGATGAGGGCTAGTGTTATTTACAATTATTTTTTATGTCAACAGCTTCAGTAATGGCTGAAATAATCAGCTGAAACAGAAGGATGGGCAGACAGACCGCCAGACAGACGGACAAAGTCATAAGGGTCCCGTTATTACCATTTTAGTCCGGAGTCCTAAAAACAAGTCTAATTGATAAAATGTATACATATTTTACAAGCTTTTAATTAACTTGCAATGTATGTATGTTTGTCTGGGTGGAATCTTACAACTGAATTTTAAGCCCGTTCCCCTCCACCTATTGAGCTGAAATTTGGAATACACATGTAACTTCGGTGACAATGCAATAATATGGTACCATGGAGGTGGTCTCATGATGGAGACGGATCCTAGAAAACGGGACTTCTGAATGGATTATAGTAGGCTAATTTTTCACAAAAAAATATATTATTATAATAAACTTGCAGGCACACAAGCTGACGGGCCTCCTGACAAGGAGGGTCATGGGGCTCATGACCCCCCCCCCCCCTCCTGGGCTGGGTCTAGGACCTAGGTGGACCACTAATTGAAATTGTTAAACATAATGTTTTTTATATATTTTTTTGTCACAATATAGATTTTATGTAAGTACTTACATTCAATAATTAATTTAATATAATATGTATTAAGATTTGAAAAATTGATTTTGTTGTTTAAATATAGGTATTTTTAAGTACAGTATGTAAGTACAGTAATAAAATACCTGCTTTTTACTTGTATCTATGATTACAAAAATTAAATTATAACTTATTGTGACTTGACCACGACTATGTGACCCCCCCTGGCCCCTGGCACCAAAGCTGGATCTGCCCTTGCCTCCTGATGATAATAGAAGAACTTTCTTCTTCCATCGACCATTTCAATGCTACTAGACTACAATGACCACCCGGTAAAAGTTGATCTCTACAGAAGTAAAATAACAAATCAGCGTAGGTAGAGAGTAGTAAAAAACTGTAAGGTCCTGTTTCTACCGTTTCTACTCTCGACATTGATTTATTATAATTTCTAACATTACGGTGGCTAATACGATCACTTTCCACTGCCAGTTTTGACTGAACATTAACTGAATTTCAGCATTAACCTGCCAAAAAATAATGAAGAACACTGTTGCAACTGCACCCAAGTAATATAGAAACCCTTTACAATCATCATCTGTAAATTAGAAGATGTAATTTTTTTTTCTACTTACTGACTCCATGGCGCAGGGACCCAAAGTGAGTCTTGGCCTCCGATATGAGAACTCTCCACTTTCCTCTGTCCTGTGGCTTTGTCCAACAATGGGACAATATTGGCTTATAGTATTAGTAATTTTATTATTATTACTAACTGTTACTAGCGTCATCGCCCGCGTTGTTCTGGGGTGCAAAAATACAAATAAAAACTTTGACATATAATTTTATCCTATGAGAACGGATTTCCGGAATAAAAAGTAGCCTATGTGATTAATCTAGGTTATAATCTACGTACATATCAAATTTAATTGAAATCGGTTTCAGCCGTTTCGACGTGATTGAGTGACAAACAAACAAATAAATAAATAAACATCCAAACTTTCGCATTTATAATATTTTTATTCACATACTTTGTTAAGCACATTGAACTTATAACTTCTTAATTCTAATGAGATTTTGTAGACATCGACAATTATGTCTGTTTGCCATTTTTCGGTGAAAGCCTCCCCCAACTTTTCCAATACTGTCTATCTGTTTTAATTTCATCTTCCCATCTCTGACAACTACCGTGGCGCAGTGGGCGAACAGCCGGTTGAGACGCAGGAGGTAGTGGGTTCGATTCCCGCCGCGGAACAAATGTTTGCATGACATACAGATATTTTTTCCGGGTCTGGTTGTGTTTCTTTCTATATATTATAAGTATGTATTTACAAAAAAAAAGTAGATAAGTATTCTATCAGTTCGGGGCTAGATAGCGCTGTGTGAAATGTCCAGCAATATTTATTTATTTATTAACTCTATGAATACATGTAGGAGTAATAGTATGACCTAAATTGAGACATACTCTTTTAGGTCATGCTATTTTTTATTGACAATCCACGCGTGTGAAGCCGCGAGCGGAAGCTAGTACAAAATAAGTGCTCCTCAGATGCTACAAATACTACTCATAAACAATTGGCCAGGTTTCCAGGAAGCTACGAAAGAGCAAGGATACAATTAAGCACTGTACCAATAACCAGATAATCATCTTCCTAATTGAATACCATACTTACTTATTGAAAACTAATTGACAGGTACTTTTATTTGTAACAAATGCCACTTGAGAATTTATATTGCGTTTTTGAACGAATTGTAATTGATATAATTAATTAGAACGAGTCCGCAATAATTAGTATAGTCCTTTTTAGTTCCAGTAACAATCATGTTTATTATGATAGTTGTGTTTTACAGCATCTATAAAGATTCAACAAGGATGTTTATGGTAATTTCTTGTAAGAATATTTATTTGGTACACACAATGACAGTAAAGTATTATGAAAAACAGTGAATTTAATTGAATGTATTTAGACTTATTTAGTGCGAATCATGTGTACCAAAATGATGTTCAGTTCAGCATAATGTTAGATGTTTTGGACCCAACGCTGACCCTTGCAGAATTCATGAATATAACAGTATTTTTATCGGACTTTACAAATACATTTAAAAATGGAGGAATTCTAGGGTGGGGGGAATAAAAGATCTGCACTGACGTCCCGCATTGGGGTGTATTGTGCATTACCCCCCTTCTAACCTATCCCCAGCCATCCTAACTCCTTGAAGTAACGGAGTAGGACTTTGGGTTGGTGGCAGCAGTTTTCCAGGGTCCCCGTGGATGTTGAAGTAGTGGTGGTGTTAGTGGAACATGAGGATTCGATGACCCCTTGCAGACCCTTTCTTAGTCTTGCGTCGTTTGTGGCAGTGCAGAGGAAAATCACGTGCTCCACAGTCTCTTCCTCCCGAAGGCATCCGCGACAAAGTCCGCTGTCCGTGGCTCCGGTCTTTAGGAGGTGATGGTTAAGTTCGCAGTGTCCCGTGATGATTCCCACCATCATCGTCAGATCTTCGCGTTTCATCTTTTGCAAGGTGTTTGTTGTTTTTCTGTTTTTTGTCGGAAGCATTGTCTTTGTCTGCTTGCAGTCGGCTCTACGTTCCCAGTATTTCTGGTGCTCCTTTTCAGAATTCATCCTCAGTCTGTTTTGGATTTCCGCAGTTGGCGGATTGGAGAGATTAATATCATTTGTGTTTGGTGTTAGCTTGGCTCCTTCTCTTGCTAGGGAGCCTGCCTTGTTGTTCTCTGGATAGGAACCGTGAGCTTTAGTCCATTTGATAGTTATACTATGTTTCTCAGCCAATTTCTGTAGAGCACTATAGCACTCCGCAACAGATTTTGATCGAGTGTCGGGTCGTCTGAGAGCATTAATAAGTGCCGCGCTGTCTGTTGTGAATATTAGTTCTACCTTCTGGTTTACAGCAGACCCAATTGTTGTTGATATTTCCGTTGCTGCCAGGAGGAGTCCGAGTGTCTCAGCCTGGAACGCTGTGGTCAATTTATTCAGAGGTTGTACTCGTGAGAGTCCTATTTCCGGGCAGAAGAAGCCACAGCCTGCCCCTGTTTTGTTTCTTGCTCCATCTGTATAGATATGATAGACAGTTGGGGTTTGTGAGGTCGGTTTTGTTACCTGACCATCCACATGATACCCTTTATTAGTTAGGTATGTTGTTGCTATTCTGTCTGTTCCTTTTGCTGCTTCTGGGATGATGGCAATAGCCTTATCCAGAATTCTGCAGTGATTCATTATTTTGCCATTTCCATTCCATTGGTTGGTGGATTTTATTCTTAGCGCTGCCTCCATTCTTGTTGTATATATACATGAAGAGGCGTTATTCCAAGTATAATGTCTAGCGCTGCTGACGGTGTTGATTTAGTGCATCCGCTAATGAGGGAGCATGCTAACCTTTGGACCTGTTGCAACCTGTTTATTGCCGTCACAAGGTTAGTTCTTGGCCACCATACGACGGCGCCGTACGTAAGTACTGGTTGGACCATGACAGTGTACAGCCAGAGGCACAGTTTTGGCTTCAAACCCCAGTCCTTGCCAACGGCACGAGTGCACTGCCATAATACGTTTGTGGCCTTTGTTGTGACAAGATCGAGCTGTTTTCCCCAGATCAGTTTGCTGTCTAGCCATACTCCTAGATACTTGACTTCTTTGGTGAGATTTAGTTTTGTTCCAAAGAGTGATGGAAGGTCTAGTTTCGGTAGTTTTAGTTTCCGTGTGAAGAGAACGAGCTCCGTTTTATTTGTGTTGACGGAGAGACTGTGCTTGATGCACCACTGTTCCACTGTGTGTAGTGCCTTCTGCATCTTTTCACACAGATTGGTCTCAAATAGTCCTGATACCATGATCGCGAGGTCATTCGCATATGCGATGGTAGGTATACCCTCTTTGTTGAGTACATCGAGGAGTTCGTTGGCAACAAGAATCCAAAGCAGTGGGGACAGTACGCCACCTTGCGGGCACTCCTTTGTAACCTTGCAGCGTGTGACTTCCGAACTTTCAATTTGTTCTGCTCTGTTGGTAAGTATTTGTGTTATACAGCTATTTAAGTTTGCTTCCACACCTTGGTTCTTCAAGCCCTTGGTGATGCTTGGGAAAGTTGTCTTGTCGAAGGCACCTTCTATGTCTATGAACGTCACTAGACATGACTGTTTGTTCTCTAGAGCACCCCCAATCTTATGGACTACTTGGTGAAGTGCTGTTTCGGTGGATTTTCCTGATTGATAGGCGTGCTGATATTTGTTAACCGGATTTTCGACTAGTGGCCCGCTGCGAATGTGCCTGTCACACAGTCTTTCTCGGGTTTTTAGTAGGAATGAGCTCAGGCTAATGGGCCTGAACGATTTGGGGTGAGTGTAGTATGATTTGCCTGGCTTGGGTAGAAAAACTACTTTTACTTCACTCCATGACCGAGGTATGTATTTCCAGGCTATGCAGCTCCTATAGATGGCAGTGAGCGTGGACGCAATTTTCGTTAGGTTCCATTGTAAAAGGGCTGGAAAGATTCCATCGGTGCCTGCAGCTTTGTAGGGAAGGAAAGTTCTTACCGCCCATACCAGTTCCTCTACTGAGACTATGACGTCTGCCAGGTCCCAGTCGACAGTCACGAGAGTGTGGTCGTCATCCGCATCCCAGTCTGTGTTTTGACTAAGAGTATTGTCTGGGAAGTTTGTTCTCATGGAGGAGGTCATCAATTCGTCGGTTTTTTTAAATGTTAGAATAAAAAATTATTGCTCTAATAAAATAAAGGCACTAATGACGGTTGACTGGAAGAGATTGCTTTTAGCGAAGAGACCGACCATTGTACCGTTATTTATTTTCTTTGTTACTGTTTTTTGTTTGTTGTGCAACAATACACAGGCTCACCTACATATGTTCACGCATAACTTTTTACTGGGTGAACGAATTTTCATTATTCTTCTTTTAATTTTAATTTATTATTAGGACCGGAGACAGTGGCGTGATAACGAGGAGGCCTATATCCAGCAGTCACTGCTGGGTGGATGTGGGCTGAGATGATGATGATGATTAGGGGTCATTAACCTACATTCACTGACAATATTTAGCGATTACGTGTACAAACGGTAAATATTAGTGCTACTATAAATAAACATGGCATGAAGGTAATATTTTATTCTGAGATTGTAATTCTGAGATTGTATTTAAATAAAATGGCATTCACTTACTTCTAACAACAACAATGTTAAAAGTTATATATATAACTAGTTGACCCGCCGAACTTCGTATCGCCTTGACATGCATATAACGCGGGCTGTCAATATACGTCACCATGGTAGAATTGTCAATTGTTGTCCCCGGCCATCATTTTACAAACAAACATACACATTTTTAACCATAGACAAAATCACGTATAGCTGTCATTTGCGTTCTGTTGTTCCATGTCAGATCGTTTTTGTTATAGTGACTTGTATTCTCTTTGAAGTTTTATGTCACGTCACACGGGAACGCGGTCGAACGGGATAAAAAATATCCTACGTCCGTCTCCCGGTTCTAAAAACGGGATAAAAAGTATTCTATGTCCGTCTCTTGGTTCTAAGCTACCTCCCCACCAATTTTCAGCTAAATCGGTTCATATATATATAGATTAACAAATTTAAAAAACAAATAAAATGAGTTAATTAATTCCTATTTCCAAATTTAACATACAACAAAAACTTAGACAATAGTACCTACTTATAAACTACATAACTATGTATGTACATTAATATAATCTAAATATATAAAACAAAGTCTGGTTAGTCACACCATTTATAACTTAAGAACGGCTAGAACGATTTCTATGAAATTTGGTATATAGATAGATTATGATCGGGATTTTTTTATAAATCATAGGCTAGCGTTTGACCACGATCTTTCTTGATGGTAAGCGATGATGCAGTCTAAGATCGTACACGCTTGCACATTTCTCAAAAACTACCTACTATAGAAAGTTGACACCCCATTTTTATCCCATGAGACCTGATTTATGGGATAAAAAGTAGCATATGTGTTAATCCAGGTTATAATCTACGTACATACCAAATTTTATCGAAATCGGTTCACCGTTAGGTAGGTACGACGTGATTGACTAACAAACAAACATCCAAACTTTTATATATTAGTGTGTTAATAAACATTTTATTGGTTAGATTCTAATATAATATTTGGTTACATACTTGCTAATATTGAATAATAAATTAATCTCCGCTTTTATAGTTTTAAAGAATCTAAGATAGGTTGGTATAGAATTAAGTTATACATCAAGTATGTAGAAAACTTTTAAACAATGCCGGTTTAAATAGATATATGTAATTTAACTAAGTAATTACTGATATTTCGTTACGTCATAATTATTTTTACTAGTGGTTCGCCTCGAACTGAGATCTCGCGAGTCTCCCATAAAAACAAATAAATATTATTTATAATCTTTGACTATCAAAATAGTGCCACGAAATGCATAACCAAGGCACTTCACATACATTTTCATTCAAATTACGGGTAACGGAAGTTCATGTATATTAGGTATATACATATATATATTATATAGGTTTTTTTGGAGTACAAAATGCACTTATTCTGGATTTCAGACTTTTGCCTACCTATATTTGAGTCACTAAAGCTACACGAATACCGAATTTCAGCATTGTGAGGGGTCACTGGTGTACCCTATGAATATTGTCAAAGTGTTGTTTTTATTATGGCTAATCACTCAAAATCTACAAAGAATAAACTAAAAATAAATACAGAATTAAAATGTGCTAATGAATAGCTTTCATTTGACGTCCCACTTGACCTAATAGTCTCATTTTCATTTTATTTTACCCCTCTTGAACTCCAATATCTTAACAATGCCCCAATATTTTTAGCTCATTTAGTCACACCAAAATTGTGGTATCTTTACCTATGTATGTATCAAATTACACGATGATCGGATTAACGCTTCGAAAGTTATCCTTGGACAAACAAAGATACAACGCCGTTTTGCCCAAGTTGATTTGGAGATCTCGCTTCGCTCGATTAATAAGTATAAATCTACTGAGTAAAAAATTAATAGTTGCATGCAGCGGTATACCTAAGTATTATAAGATTAAAGTGTCAATGGCTTGTTTTAATTTTGCGGAAATTTTTGGAGCCGTCGGCAAGGGAGTGGTCGTAGTAAAAACAATTTTTCCCATAGACCTCAACGCGCATTACATAGTGTTCACTAGTTAAAAAGAACATAATCATTAAATAAAAGAAGTTTGTATGTTTGTAGGCATTGACAGCTATTCACATGATCCATTCCATATAAAGTTTGACTGGTAAAGATCGCTTTTCATTAGTTCCCTTTCCTGTGCACTACCTACACATCTGTATCTACAATACACAAAGGTTATCTGGAAGAGAATACTCTTCAGTATTAAGTTCGCCTTTGTACTAGTTTTATAAGTGCAATAAAGTATTTTCAATCAATCAATCTATCACTACTCAGTGATAGATCGCCATTATGAGTAAGCATAATTTACCTACTTTGTTATAATTTTAATTGTTATATTTTAAAGTATTTCGTATATATATAGCGTAATAATTCTCAAATGTAATAATAAATCTACTACGAGTAGTATTAGTTTTATCTTCAGTAGATGTTTAATCTACTGCTTTCGTCCAACATACCTCAGTGCCTTAAGACGAAAGTCTACAATCAGTGTGTGTTACCAGTGATGACATATGGAACCAAGACGTGGTCCTTCACTATTGGCCTTATGAATAAGCTCAGAGTCGCTCAACGAGCTATGGAGAGGGCTATGCTCGGGGTTTCTCTACGGGATCGAATCAGAAATGAGGAGATACGTAGGAGAACTCAAGTCACCGACATAGCCCGACGGATTAGCACGTTGAAGTGGCAATGGGCAGGCCATATAGCGCGCAGAACAGATGGCCGATGGGGCCGAAAGGTTCTCGAGTGGAGGCCACGGACCGGCAAGCGCAGCGTAGGACGTCCACCCACAAGATGGGCAGACGACTTGGTAAGAACCGCAGGTCGGCGTTGGATGCAGGCCGCTTCCAACCGCAGTTCCTGGAGATCAATGAGGGAGGCAGTGGACGTCCTACGGCTGATATGATGATGATGATGAGATGTTTAATTATCCAAACTTATTTTTATTTGCAATTTCGACTTAGATACATTAGCGCACACCATAAATATCAAAACATTTAAAATTAACAACGCATTTTGTTTGAAAAATATAAATAATCAAATGAATATATACAATAGGCGGTCTTATAGTTTAGTATATTTTAGCGCAATACATGCTATTTGTCTTATCTTACTTAACTAATATTTGCCATTAAAAACCTCATAAAAGGCTAAATATGCCAACGTCGTAATAAACTAATGTGATTAATATAAACATTCTTGCAATTTTTCACTTCAAAAGTTCTTTTTTGCAGAATGATAGTAAACCACTACAACAAGCAAGTTTGTAGCGACTTCGTACGCGTTACACTACTAAATGTGTAGGTAACCTAGAAATAGAGCTGAACTCGCTTTTGCAACTTGACTTGACACCCCATTTTTATCCCATGGAACCTGACTTATGTGATAAATGGTAGCCTATGTGGTGATCCAGGTTATAATCTTCGTATGTACCAAATTTGTATCGCGTTTATATTATTTTTTATATCATTATTTATTTGACGACCTCCGTGGCGCAGTGGGCGAACAGCCGGCTGAGACGCAGGAGGTAGTGGGTTCGATTCCCGTAGCGGAACAAATGTTTGCATGATCTACAGATATTTGTTCCGGGTCTGGTTGTTTTTCTATATATTATAAGTATGTATGTAAAAAAAAAAAGTATTCTATCAGTTATCTGGTTCTCATAGTACAAGCTCTGCTTAGTTTGGGGCTAGATAGCGCTGTGTGAAATGTCCAGCAATATTTATTTATTTATTAGTGTGATAGTGTGATTGCATTGATTTTTTCTATGAGTTAGATGTACTCGTATTCAGTATTCGGTTCATAATAAAACCGGCTAACAAAATATTTAAGTAGATAATAATAGAAATGAAGACTTACGAAGTCCGCTCAGTGAAGCAGCATGCAGCATCTGCTGCCTCAGCAAATACTCCCCGAAATGCGCCTGATCCATCATCATCCTGCACCGTCGACTAGGAACACTACAAACAATCAAAATTCCAGCGACTCTCGTCACTTCACAGACACATTTTACGCAATCCCAGTTCAAATAGCACTTAAGACTGCAACACGAAAGTTTAAAATGGTCCAGCACTTGATCGGATTCAGAAAAAGTTCATAATTAAAAGTAAACGAAGGGAGGAAATCGTTGGATGAACGTGACAACGGCGCGACAGCTGCGTTTACACTGAATCGCTTTAACATCGCGGGCGGCGCGTGCGCACGGTTACACCCATTGAATCCTATTGGCTGGCTGCTAGCCAATGAGGATGATGTAAAGCCTTCAAAGGCTCGGGCTGACTCGTAGCGCTTTCCTCAAGCTTTCCGCCTGCCCACACGTTTGACAGGTAATCGGACGCGGTTGGTATGACGATTGACACGAGTTTTGGAGTGCGTAGGCGCATATATCAATGAAAGCCTATTGTTGATTTGAATAGAACACCTTTAAACACTTATAATAAAAACTTGCGTCGACGAATTTTAATATTTAATATTGAATTTTAATATTGAAAACGATTTTTATACACCTAATAGAGACTATAAGACCTCAGTCTCTGATATAAATTTCAACTTGCTAGGTCCACCCGTTAAATAAGTACTGAAAAGTGGATACTGTACAATAATCGAAAGCGCTCGTCGCAATGGCTGAACCCTGGAGACCCAGCCAAATCCTGCCGAAACGAAAATTGACTCAGAAAAAGTTACTTGTGAGTGTTTGGTGGACTAGCGCCGGTGTCATTCTCTACAGCTTTCTAAAATCTGACCAAACGATTACGGCAGGTATCTATTGTCAGCAACTGCAAACCATGAAGGAAGAACTAGCTGCTAAACAACCGAGATTGGTCAATCGCTCTAGGCCACTGCTGCTTCACGACAACGCAAGACCACACACTGCACAACAAACAACCACTAAGTTAGATGAGCTACAATTGGAATGTCTGCGACATCCACCGTACTCCCCGGACCTTGCTCCAACAGATTACCATTTTTTCCGGAATTTGGACAACTTCAACTTTCACTGGTGGTAGAGCTTTTGTGAACGGGCTCGAGGAAGTGGGCACCACCGCCTTACCTTTATCTGCCGCCAAATAGCATTACTTGTGATGCTGTGTTCCGGTTAGATGGTAATGGTATGCTCCTGTAATTACTGGCACATAGGCATAACAGCTTAGTCCTATAGTATGGCAACGTATCCACATAGAGATCAAGACAACATAATAGCTTGTTTTGAATTCTATGTGGATATCCATGGGCTGCAGTAGCCACTTAACATCTGGTGGACTGCATGCTCGTTTGCCATATAAGTAGTATAAAAAAAAACTTCTTACAATGAAAAAAATTCAACTCCGATGCGGCAGTCCAAACCGCCTTAAAAGAGTTTATTGGTTCTCGCCCCCATGGTTTTTTTTATAGTAAAGGGATCAATGAACTACCTATGAGATGGCAAAAGTGCATAGATAACAACGGTGCATACTTTGATTAATTAAATATATTTGACAAAAAAAAATGACTTTATATTCCTCCCGTACAAAACGCCAATTTCATATGTAAGGACCTAATATCCAGCCTGCGGCCTTGCACGCGTGGTTTGTCCTTATAAACATTACCCTCCTTCTATGCAGTCTAGTTAAAATTGGCCTATGTTCGAATCCCGATCATAATCTATTTATATTCCAAATTTCATAGAAATCGATTCAGCCGTTCTTGAGTTATAAATAGTGTAACTAACCCGACTTGGTTTTATATATTTAGATTAAAATCTAATCTCATTTATTAATTAATCCTTTGTTGGTAAGTACCTACCAAGCACATATCCAATAAAATTAATAGGTACGAGTAAGTAGGTACGTTGAGGCCTTTGCCCTACAGTGGGACAATACAGGTTAAAAATAAATAATCTATATTTATAAAAGAAAGTCGTGTTAGTTAAACTATTTATAACTCAAGAACGGCTGAACCGATTTGGCTGAAAATTGGTGGGGAGGTAGCTTAGAACCAGGAAACGGACATAGAATACTTTTTATCGCGTTCGACCGCGTTCCCGTGTGACGTGACATAAAACGTCAAAGAGAATACAAGTCACTATAAAACGTGGTATAACAGAAACGCATCTGAAATGGAATAACAAAACGCAAATGACAGCGTTATAATGGTTAAAGTAGGGTTGTAAAATGATGGCCGGGGACAACAATTGACAATTTTATGATCCCGAAAATTCCGTGATCCCGCGGGATTGATATTTCTAATCCCGCGGGATCTCGAATTTGCAATCTCGAGTCGGGATTGCATTCCCTACTCGTAGGTGCGTCCATCAACTTGACGCATACAGGTGTAAATGTCTCATGTGCCTGTAATTGTACCGGCAACCATACCCTTCAAACCAAAATACAGCAATACTGCTTGGTGGCAGAAATAGGTATGAGAGTAGTATTTCCCCAGGCGAGCTCTTTCACAAGGAACCCTAATAATAATGTTGAGATAATTATTTTGAAGTACTAACCTACCTAATTTGGGCGTTGGGATAAGCTGGACTTCTACGATAAGGACTGGCCAAAATAGCACAAATTAGGGACCTATGGAAATAAGGGAAGGAGGCCTGTGCCCTGTAGTGATTGTATTTATGGCTCGAAAATATTATTTTTATTTGACTCTATTTATACCTCCTATATAGGAAAATCCAGGCAACTACATTTTATACATATCTAATCCAATTTAAAAGAAGTAATTAACGGTTGGAGCTCAAAACTGACTAATAATGTTGCACTCGCTCAAAATAAGGGTTAATAAAACCGGCCAAGTGCGAGTCGGACTCGCACACGAAGGGTTCCTATAAAAAAGGCAAAACAATTACCTACGTTTGTAGTATGGGAGCCACACCGTAAATATTAATTTTATTTTAATTCAGTTACCTATTTTTAAAGTGAATAATGTAATTCAATATTCTGTGAATAATTCAAGCGTTTACCTGTTGCCGTTATCAATATCGAGCAAAAACGAGCAAAAAAATCGCGTTTGTTGTATGGGAGCCTGCCTTAAATATTTGTTTTATTCTGTTTATAATATTTGTTTAAAAATTCACATCATCTGTGAAAATTTCAACTACTTATCACGGTTCATGTGATACAGCCAGGTGACAGACGGACAGACAGACAGACAGCGGAGCCTCAGTAATAGGGTGCCGTTTTACCCTTTGGGTAAAACGGCAGACCTAAAAACGTAAAACCTAAAAACGGTAGATACGCGATAAATACCAGTTTAAATCAGTAACCTTGATTTGTTTTTAGAAGCTTTTATATATCTCAATTAAGCGAGAGATTAGCTCAATCGTCGGCCATCATTAGCTGCATCGATGTATGAGAAAATTAATTTTGATCATATTTTTTTTGCGCGAATTTTTCCGATACTTTTATTAGTTGTTCTATTCGGGGCGGAGATAAATTCCAACAAATCAAAGATCGTCATAATCGGTCCAGCCGTTCTTGAGTTGTAAATGATGTAACTAACCCGACTTTGTGAATACTTACTATGGATTTATTGTAAGTTTTGGTTACTTGACTTTTAAATTATTTTCATCGTGAAAATTTTAGGGAGTTTTAGGATGTCGATGATGTAACTAGCTACCTAGACCTACTCGCATACTATTTTCAAAAGTCAACTTTCTTCCTCTAAGCGTGTCAAGAGTTCTACGTTTTCATTTATGATATGTTGGAGAAGTGTTTGGCCACAACAATAGCATTAGGTGAGGCGGTTATTGTTCTACAAAACAACAAAAGTCATCCTAATGGGAAATGACTAATTTGTTAGTTATCGCAAGTTTTGTGCAAGTGCGGTTAGTTGCGTTATCGCACCAGATTACCTAATTACTTTTGCATAATTAGAATTACTCATTCCTATCCTAAGTTCCAAATTTCTAAGGTTTATAAGTACCTCCTACATAACTACTAAGTACCTACTTAATTAACTTTTACGTTAGGAATAGGTCTCTGGCTTTAGGTGAGAGTTGATATTACCGAGCCCATAGTCGCGTAGAAAACCTATAACTAAACCTATAACCTATAACTTAGCTGATGTTAGGTTAAAATAATTAAAAATAATAGTTTTTGGCAGGATATTTATTTGGCTGCAAACACATAAGGCATGTAAAAATAATCGCATATCTCTAAACACGAAAATTATGAATAAGGCAAAATATAGCAAATGAAAAGACGTGGCGTCAAACAGGTTTGCTAAGTAGTTCCGTGCCCGAGGTTTCGCGCTGAGTCTGATTATAGCTACCCGAGTCTTTAGAAATAGCCATGCAACTATATATGTATTAATGTATTTACCTGGTTCCAATCATGTATTATATTAAGCTATGTACATATATATATTAATTGTATTATGAGCGCTTCCGAGCTTCAGTTCCTTATGATGTAGACCTTAATTAAGCATTATCCCTACAAACCTTAGTGGTTTATAAGTGCTATTTTTTAAACCTTAATGTATGTAAAAATTTTAAGTGATAAATAAATTAAAAAATAAAACTATGCATGTTCAATGTGTAGGTATTATAGAATACAATGTATAAGTATATAGTTTTAGTACTACTAGTTACTGTTGCCAGTGCAGATTGGTTAGGTACCAAATTCACTAAAAAGGGAAAAGGGTGTAACTAAATAAGCTTAAAATATGGGGGAGGGGGGAGGGGTTGAGGTATTGGGGTTCACGAGGGGTAAAAAAAAATAAGACTATTCGGTCAAGACAAGAGGCACGTCTAATGAAAGGCCTTCATAAGTACCTAAATTTATAACCTGTTTTAATTTTTGGTATATAATTTATACCTAAGTACCTAGTTTTTATGTTATTAGCACGGTTATTGGCCATCTGAACTTTGACGAAATTCACAGGGCACCTATACCAGTAACCCAACAGTGCTGAAATTTGGTATTTGAAAGCTGATCGGGGTGATACAGAATGTAAAATTTAGACATTTTATTTTTGACGTGATAACGTCTTATAAATCGATGAACACCGGCTGCACGCACGAAAAAGTGTCAAGTTCCGCCAGAGCCGAGCGTGCAAGCGAGAGCGCGGAACAAGCGATAGAGAGGCACGATCGGCATAGGCGTTCGGCTTGAGACGTCTCTTCTTGAGATCTCTCTTCCAGTCGTTATCATGTAAAATTATCGTCCGTAAACCGACTTTACAGACAACCAATTTTTTTATTAAATTACTCGGTATGGTTTAGATATTAGGTACATCCGTTTCCGAGGTGGCAGCAGCGGTCGGTGCTCGTAAAGTAGCTTGCAAAATGAGGGCGATGAAATGCCCTCATTCCTTAGAATAATTACACCGTAATTCCATTTAAAAAAAATCTAGTTTCACCTAACTTAAATGGCGCTGTCTGGAGATAAGCAGCCAGAAAAGTTGGCTTTAGAGGTCAAAAAGCCAATCTGTCAAAGTCTCAAAGACAATATCAATTAATAAATGATTACAATCTCACTTCGACAGTTTGTAATTAACAATTTAGATGCATCAATATATTTAATTTTTATTCAGACCACAAGATTCATCTACACTATTATATCCAACAAATCTACAACATTGCAAACTTGATATCTATAAAAAGAATAGCTGTAAAAATATTTACTAATTTACCAAAAGACATTCAAGAACTGCCAATTTTTAAATTTAGGCAAACATTAAAATTATGATTTTTAGTTATGACCTCAGAATAGATAAAACCTCAGAAGAAGTGAACGCGCCTAATACTGAAACGTCAACATCTACCTACTCCAAGTAGAGTACGCCGCCATTAGTCAGTCTGTGGCCATCGTCACGCGTAGCGTGTTTTACAGTGTTCAATTTAATTGGATTATGCCTTCCTGTGTCGTCCCAACGCGTAAAAATTCAGTTGGGCTCAAAAAAACAAGATGTGATCACATTTCATACGTACATAAGTAGCGCATTTATATGTTTTGTTATTTGTTTATTAAATAAATTGTTCGGTTTGTAATTGTCGTAACTATTGAACCTCGATGTGAAAAAGGAACACTCGATTCGAGTGTTACTATTTTCCCTACTCTAGAATTCTGAGATTAAAAACTTTTATTAGTTGTAGTTTTAAATTAAACTATTGGTTCGCCCCGCACTGAGATCTCGCAAATATCCCAAAAAACGATTTGCGCAACGATGCCTAAACGTATTTAGTGGCTAAATATGATTTAAGGAATTATCAAATCATACAAATATGTTAAATTTAAACATGTTTAGTCGCTTAATACGTTTAGGGATCGTTTTGCAAACCAGCCTAGATAGTTGATTATTAAAATAGTGCCTTAGTTACATTAGTTGTATCTTACCAAAAACATTTACCCCTAAATGGGTATATAATAATAACCAAGCTAGCAACATTACGCAGGTGGGGGTGAGGTGGGCGTGGGACGCGGGTTTTGTTCTAAGGACACAGCGCACGGCTTGCAATCACAGCTGAATGCGTCTTCTGGTGTTTTATCTATTCTGAGTATAAGACCTTTTATACATTAGAAGAATACTTTAATGACATGATTAATTTGACACAGAATAATTATAATTTGAACACACAGGGTCTCTAGCGGCTTTTTGGTGTGGCAAATCCATAGGTTTCCCATGTAAAAGGTTTGGCTAAATGCCTGGAAAAGTGATAATTTAATCTCTTCAGTATCTACACATCCACAGTAGGTACGCTTACATATGGCGTGGAACTGTGGGCGCCAACAAGCGATGCCGAGCGGGGCCTTCGTGATGCAGAAGAGAGCCGTCCGAGCCATAGTGGGCATCCCGAACGATGAGTCATGCCGAGAACATTTCAAGGAACTGGGCATCATGACTCTACACTGTGAATGTATTTACCAAGTGGCTTTGTTCACGCACCTAAATTTGCACCTGTTCCAGCGCCGAGGGGTTAACGCAGTACACGCTCTCCGCAGCAATAAACACCAGCACAGGCTGGTGACGCCAACACACAGGCTGCACAAGTCGAACAGATCGGTGCACATCTCGGGCCTGGCAGTCTACAATAGGCTACCAGTTAGTATCCGAAATGCAGCCTCCATCGCGGCGTTTAAGGGTCATTTAAAAACATGGTTGTTCGGGAGGGTTTTCTACAGCATGGGTGAGTTTCTCGAATCACCTGAACTGTAGAAGATCCCCCCACCACCTACTAATCAGAAGATGTTTCATAAGATGAATCTTATACACATAATACGTACATAAATAATTCATTAATTATAATATTATAAATAATTATAATTTATAAAATTCGACCAAATGACGTGTAAAATATTATTTTTATTAATAAATTCTTGTATTATTGTACAGCAAGTCAACCTACCGATCAACATGTTCCCTCAAATCACCATGCTAGTGACTTACGCTTCCTTTCTTTATCAGCATACTATTTAAGGTCGTCAGTGTTAGGTCCTTTCTTTCGAAAACAGCGTATGACAGAGCAGCGCCATCTGTTAAGGAGTTATAAAATTATGGCCGCTAAATGTAAACCCCTCAGCAAGCTAACACTGTTAACTCTTACATAGACTGCTGTCAGGCCTGTCATGCTTTATTTTAATGGGGCTTGTTCACAGGCACCAGGAACTGCTTGTTGTATTGATTTATTCTAACTAGATTAAATAATAAATCTTTATTGCACACCCATGAAACAAATACAAATGAAAAATAACAACGTAAATCTATGGATACAATTGGCGGTCTTATCGCTAAATAGCAATCTCTAACAGGCAACCTTTGGATGGAATGGACTGTGTGTACATTACCTGGGGTGTAATGGTGTCCCATACTACATACATGTACATACTACAAATAATAATGATATATGTATAAAAATAACTGATAATAATTTATATACATATACATACTTAGACTAGCTAGCTTAGACGTTATCTAGTGTTACATAGATATATAGGTATCTTTTCAAAACTAGATATAAAACTAATTTGGTAGGTTACTTTTAATTCTGGCAACACCAAATAAAAATGTCAAAATAATTATTTTCTGTGAAGATTTTTCGTAAGAAATAATAATTTTTGCAAAAATCCATAGTTTTCCTTCTGAAGTCCTAATCATGATTTGAAATTAGATCCTGAAAACTGTGCACAATTTTGATATAAGATGAAGCAGTGCGCACGATAAATCATACGCTTTTCCGGGCATAAGCCTGACAGATATACACCAAAAGGAAAACAAAGCGATTCTGTGTTGAGCTCGGCTGTTGAAGATGTACTCCAAGCCGACGACCAAGGACTCGTTCCTGGAGCAAACTAAAGCGGCGAGGGAGGAACGCGCATATGAGAAAAAACGCGAACAGTCAGCTGTGAAGATACAGGCTGTTGCTAAGGGATGGATTGCACGGCAGAGATTCCACAAACAAATACTGTAAGTGGCTTTCTAGTAAATAGGAACTTGTTCTGAACTAGAAACCGAGCTGCCTATCGGTTGAGACTTAATGCTCAGCTGAACCCCACTTACTGCATCAGTAGCACACACAATAATAACTAAAGTACCTTTGGTATATATAAAACTTTAGCGATCACTTTAAATAAATATTTTTATTAATAATATTGTGTGTGTGTGCAGTTATTAATATTTATTGCTGGACATTTCACACAACACTCTCTAGTGCCAAACTAAGCCGAGCTTGTCATATGGGAACCAGATAACTGATAGAATACTTATAAATATGTTTTTTTGTAAATACAAACTTAAAATATACAGAAAAACATCCAGACCTGGAACAAATATCTGTAGATCATGCAACCATTTATTCCGCGGCAGGATATGAGCCTTCTACCTCCTGTGTCTATTCGCCCACTGCGCCACGGAGGTCATCAATCGCTATTGAAAAAATTAAAAAAGTGTTTTATACTTTCTATTTAATGTGCACACTACTCACCTGGTGGTAAGCAGTAAATATACACTATTATGGTCCTTTATCCCATAAAGTGGTCTCTATAAACCTTAGCTGGGAGAATTTGATATCGCATCTTATATATATTTGTGACTATCATTGGCAAATATTTTACTATTGTCTTACTAGAGTCTAATGTAAATTAAACGTGTTAGAACCTCTTAACATTACATTTTAGTAATTTTGTACAGTACTCAGTAGTGATAATCCCTATGAATAATCCTATATGAATGACCTATATGAATAATCCGTATAAATATTATAAATGTGAAAGTAACTCTGTTTGTTTGTTATCTTTTCACGAATAAAAGGCTGAAGGGATTGTAATTAAATTTGGCAAGGAAATTCCTCGAGAAGGACATAGGCTTTCTTTTGTCTCAAAAAATAATCTTGAAGGGGTGGAAATAGGGGTTGAAAATTTGTATGGACAGTCCATAATTTCTTAAGTTAGGGATCTGAAAATTCATATACAGGCTTTTGGTAAGAAATAAAGAAATACGTGTTTCAACTTTTTTGCAAAATCATTCCTAAAGTAGGAAAGTGGGGAGGGGGATAAAGTAAGGTGTTAAAATTATGAGCTATTCTTTGCACTATACCATTGGTATATAGATAGATTGTGAACGGGATTGGGATATAGGCTACTTTTTACCTGACTGCTCAGAAGGAGCGTAATAATTTTGCAAACCATGCGTATGAAGCCACAGGTGGTTCAGCTAGTATTATACAAATAAGATGTAAAACAGTCTTCTTCTTTTGTGTTGATGTCTCAAGATTGTGACAAGAAGTGCCTACTGACGGTCGTCAGACGAATTAACTTTAATGCAACATGGTACTATACTGTTATTATCTTATTGCTTGTGACTGTACATTCACAATAATCGACATTGTGTTTTTTTGTTTGTTTGTTTTAAATTTTATAATTCTCAAGTCTTAATTTCCAGAGATGACTTTGACCAGACCGTACCAGAAGCGAGCCAATCAACTGCACAGGAAGAGCCCCCAGCTCTAGAGCTGGTCCCAGCGCTAGACATCTACCGAGTGACATGCCGCTTATTCCTGATTTTTAAGGAACAGAGAGATCGGAAGAGATTTGAAAAGCTTTGCAAGTATATCGTGCAAAGTCTGCACTCGGAATCAGTTAAGCTATCGTATGTGGGGGTGTTCTTGAATAAGGACTACAGGTTAGTTTTGTAGTTTATTTCTTACTAGCTGACCCGCCCGCTGCTTCGCATGCGTGGTATTTCAATAAAAACAATACCCTCCTTTAGCACACTCGATTAAAAAGTAGCCTTGCCCAGGATATAATCTCCTTGCCAAATTTCATTATGATCCGTCCAGCCGTGTAGTTATGAAATTGTAACAAACAAACTAACAAACAGTTACTATCGCAGTTACTATGTATGTATTATTATTTATTATACATATTCTTATGTCCAGTAAAACACCATATTTATGTAAATAGGTTTATTGTGCTTGGTAGCAAAAACACGTAAAACTAGACTGAATTATATATAACTACCCTCTACTTAGTCAACCTTATTATCTAACAAGAAGGTTTGGCAAGTACCCACGTTTAGATACAACACATATGGTTTATATGTGTTGTATCTAAACGTGGGTACTTCTAAAAAAATATTTTATAACAACTTAAAATATAATTTCTTCTTATAACTTAGGATAAGATATTGAAGCCCCTATGCTCGATGGCTAGCTTCTACCAGCAAGCCAAATTTCTGGAAGAATAAAATGAGAACTTACAGCTTTAGAACTTGCGAAAGCTAAAATATAATTCGTATATGAAAACAAGCCAAGTCAGACCTTAGGCTTCAATATACTAACCTAAGTTATAACAAGAAATGATATTTTAAGTTGTTATAAAATATTTTATGTTGTTATAAATAAATTTCAGGACGGACCATTGAACTTGGCACCCATTTAGATCTCACTTCTTTTGTCGTTGAAGTCAACAACCAAGGCATATATTGAAATTGCCTCTCATTTCACTTTTATGTTTTTGATGGGATATCATTACTTTTTATACAGAAATTATTAGTAGGTACTTATTCATAATAACATTAATACCAAATGGTTTTTGTTAATCTACTGTATTTTCCTACGTTTACGCAGTATAATTGTCTTTTTTGTGTTATTTTCTATCAACAATCAATCTTGATTGCTAATTCTTACATTACAGGCACTATAAGTAAGTGTTCCTAATAGAATCAATTAATTGAAAAATTATAATAAAAAGATGAAAATTTACTAGTTTCTGATTTATTCCAATGTATTCACCCAACTAGCTATCTGGATGCCAAAGGAGAACGGGCATCCTGGTCTACAGTCCAATAAAAATGAGCAGCACATTTTCGAATTGGCATACAATAGTACATCAAAATATACTATTGGAACTTTCCCCAAAAGTCTGTCCGTTTTGAGTTACAGCCATGCAAACACCAGCATTTTTTGTTTTAAAGAACATAAAATAACGGTTTCACGATTACTATATCCATACATAAAGGCTCCTATACAATGCAGTAGCAAGAGCGAGAAGGGAGAAGAGCGATGTAAGGGCCGTGGGGAGAGGGATGCGTACGCGGGGGAGGGGAACGGTTGTGTACGCGCCGCGCCGGACGGCTACAATAATCAGTCGCATCGCATCAAGTGAGTGGCTACGTCACGTCTTGTTACGATAGTGCTGTGTTTGAACTTCTTTCTCTGTTTTTACTGACCCTGGCTTGCTTTTGGACCCTGTTTCTTTCCCTAATGTGTTAACTTTGGCTCGACTTATTGACTTTTGAACTGCCTACCGATAATGGAAGTTTTTCGAAACTGTGTGATGTGTCGTCGAGGACTTTACCGCGGACGGTACCAGCAGCATATCTTGGCTGATAACCTGCAAAGGGAACGACCAGAATTCGCCGCGTTTATACAACAACATGCTGTGTTGGAGGTTAGTTACCTTTTATTTTTATTATATTGAGTAGTTAGGCATAGGATTTATTTATTTTAAGTATTAATTGTTATTATTTTCAGGTGGTGTTCGACAGTACTCGAAGCTTGTGTCACCGATGTTGGCAGAGGACTGAGCGTGATCATAGACCTGCACAGCAAGCGGCGCGAGCGCCTGGTACATTGCACTCTCAAGAATACACGAGGGCACCTAACACTTCGGTGCATTGTATTTACAACAACTGTGCTAATATTACCCGTAATCATATACCAAACGCGATAAGAATTAATGTATTTTGTGAGAGCAAGCTTTTTATTCCTGATAGCGCTAGGGTGTGTACAGAACACTTACAAAATAATGAATGGAGCAACCTGCCGCAAATGTGTAATGTGACACATGATTTTAATGACGCTCAGTTTACATCGCTCTGTGACTTGATGAGAATGGCTGCTAACAACCAGCCCAGAATCGACTTCGAAAACAGAGGCACCTTGTCTAATGAAGAGTTGCACTTATGGACTGGGCGCACTTACGATCAGTTCGAAGCTATATTAGAACAAACTCCGTCACTAAGTGAACGTTGTAACCAGCCTAGAACTGCATTAGGCATCTATTTAACAAAACTTAGAACTGGAGACTCTGATGAGAGACTGGCAACGTTATTTCATATGTCTCGTCGAAAACTAGAACGTTTTTTGCCTATAGTTCGAGAATGTCTGAGCAACGATTACGTTGTGCTGCATCTAGGTGTGGACCACATTACCAGAAATGATATCCTTCAAAGAAACTTAACAATTCCAAGGGCTTTATTTGGAAACGATGAAAACATCAAAGCCATAATTATATGTGACGGTACATATATATATATTAACAAAAGCTCCAACTTTTTGTTTCAACGGCTGTCATACAGCTTACACAAATATCAAAACTTGTTGAAGCCGTTTTTCATGGTATTCACGGACGGCTATATATTAGATGTCAAAGGGCCATTTGCCGCTACCAGAACCGATGCCCAGATCATGAGTGAAATAATGAATAACGAAGATGAGCCGCTGCATTGGTTACTCGAACGTAATGATGCGTTTATCCTAGACAGAGGATTTAGAGATAGTTTGCAGGATATAGAAGCTTGTGGCTACGAACATCATGTGCCACCAACTAAAGACAGAAGAGAAAATCAACTCACTACAGAACAAGCTAATCAGTCTCGTTTGGTCACCATGTGCCGATGGGTGGTGGAAGTAGTAAATGGGAGATTTAAGCGAGATTTTAAACTTTTGCGTCAAAACTATTTTAATAAAACGTTGCCAAAAATGTTTGTTGACTTCAAAATAGCTGCAGCCATTCTAAACCACTTCCACGCCCCCATCGAAGATAGTTCACACGCAGCAGCCTTTTTGAATTCAATAAGAGCTAAAATACACATACCAAACACATTGCACAATTATGTGGAAGCAAAGAGATTGAATTATAGGAGAGCAGACTTCATGCGAATCGAAGCAAATGAAATAGAAAACTTCCCAAGGCTTAGTGAAGAACAAGTCGTACATTTTGCCTTGGGAACTTACCAGTTAAAGCTCGCTCGATCATATTGTAGCGAGCACTTACAAAATGGTCTTTATATAATCGAGACGTATAGAGATAACGCTCTAGAAGACTTGGCACAATATGATATCAACGAAGAGGCTTGGCTATTACGTGGACGTATACAGTCTCGAAATGTCCGAGCCAGGAAATATTTTTGTTATATATTAATCAATAATATTAATAACAATATTACACAATATTATTGTACCTGCTTGACAGGGCGACGTACTATAGGTACTTGTGCCCATGTACTGTCAATTATATGGTACGTAGGTTATGCCCGTCATGAAGGGTTCAATGAACCTGCATTGTTCCTTAACAGTATTCATCAGTATAATATTCATCGATGATGATGATGATGATAATGTTTAATAACATATTGTTTTGATTTTTTAAGAAGATGTTGTTTTTATTTGTATTACTACTTACCTAACTTAAATCATTACATTACACAAAATGTTTTTTTAATTACCACGATATTCAATGTTTGGCACTAAATATTATCAGATTCAATTTTTAGTAGAAATCAGATCGGACAATACTTAGAGAAATGCGACTTTCTACATATGAAAATACATAGAATTACCTTTATATTGACATATGACTCATTTTTATTGCAAGGTAGACCAGCTTCCATACACTTATGCCCGTTCTCCTTTGAACTTTCTAAGTCATCTGGAACTGGGTTAGAGTTTTGATATATAGGTCAGTCAATCTATAGTGATAAAAATGACGATTTTTTGACGTTAATATCTAAATAACCGTTTGAGGTGTGTTTATGAAATTTGTAGCACATGTGTATCTCGAAAGTCTCAGTATATGAAGCTAATTTGATATGTTTATGTGAAATAGTTTTTGAGTTATTAGGTGGTCAAAAGTGGCTCCAAATGGTTCGTGTAATATTACACACGGTGCTGCTCGCCAGTTAGCTTGAACTTGGCTTGACACGCTACCCCCTAATCTGGCCTTAGCCATCCTAAACCCTTGAAGAAATGGAAAACTCATAAACGAACCATTATGTCGGCGACCCATCCGGCGGACAAACGACTGTCACAGATAAGATTTCGGATTCTTGGAATTGTTTTCTATCGAGAAAATTTGAAGGAATCGTGTTTTCGCTTCACCTAGTGCTTAGCTTAAATCCTTAATTTCTACATGCAACCTGTTTTGTTATGTACGACAATAATTTAAAACACACTGGCTGATTTTAGAGGATTATTTATCCAGTAATCGATACATTTCCAATAAATAATTTTTATCATAAATCGGCGGCGCCTTCGCGACACTTACATGATGAATGGATATGATTAATTCACCTATTTTATATAGACTGTCATTGATATTTTAGTACTTGATAGGCTAGTTTGAAAATTTAAAATTTTCTGTGTATTTTTTAATGAATTTGTAAAAACCTATTTTACAACAATACTAGCCTTTAGTCCTACTCGTGTTTTCATTTAATGTCGTACATATTTATTACAAAGTAAAGGATGCAGTATTACTGATACAAATATGTGATTACTAGCTGTTGCCCGCGACTTCGTACGCGTTACACTACTAAATGTGTAGGTAACCTAGAAATAAAGCTAAACTCGTTGTTGCAACTTGATTTGACATCCCATTTTTATCCCATGGGAACTGATTTATGGGATAAAAAGTAAGTTATAATCTAATAGGTTGGGGAAAAAGTCTTTTCGCATTATAGTATGTATGAACTTGTAATAAAATCTCTTTGGTTATACTATTTGTATCTGGCTGGTTTTGGTATCATTCAAAGTTTAAATTTTAAAGAAGATAATTCCAAATTCAAATTAGGAAAATGTGTAATTTTTATTTGTTTTTCGTACTGTAAAGATAAGTGAGTCTAATGAAAAAATTCGATACATTTTAAAATTTTACTACAAAAAAGGTAAAAATGCAAAGCAAGCCGCGAAAAAAAATTGCGATGTTTATGGACCTAGTGCAGTGTCTGTGAGAGTAGCACTAATTTGGTTTAAGCGTTTTCAATCCGGAAATTTTGATGTCAAAGATGCACGTCGCTCTGGTCGCCCTATTACGGATAAATTTGATGCCATTTTTGAAAAAGTGGAGCGAGATCGGCATATCAGTAGTTACGACGTAGCTGAAGAACTAAGAATTGACCACAAAACAGTTTTGGCACATTTGAAAAAACCTGGGTACACAAAAAAGCTCGATATTTGGGTACCCCACGAGCTCACTGAAAGAAACCTAATGAACCGTGTACTCATTTGTGATTATTTATTACGACGTAATGAAACCGAACCATGTTTGAAGAAGCTGATAACTGGTGATGAAAAGTGGGTCACGTACGACAAGAACGTGCGAAAAAGGTCGTGGTCAAAGGCCGGTCAGGCTTCACAGACTGTGGCGAAACCCGGGTTAACTCGCAACAAGGTGATGCTGTGTGTGTGGTGGGATTGGAAGGGCATTATTCATTATGAGCTGTTACCACCAGGCAGGACCGTCGATTCTGAACTCTACTGCGAACAACTAATGAGGTTAAAGCAAGAAGTTGAGAGAAAGCGGCCGGAATTAATCAACAGAAGGGGTGTGGTTTTACATCATGATAACGCTAGACCTCACACATCTTTAGCCACTCAGCAAAAATTAAGAGAGTTTGGCTGGGAGGTGTTAATGCATCCGCCGTATAGTCCTGACCTTGCACCTTCAGATTTCCACCTGTTTCGGTCTCTTCAGAATTCTTTAGGCAGTGTCAGGTTAACATCACGAGAGGACTGCCAAAACTACTTGTCGCGGTATTTTGACCAGAAGCCCCAAAATTTCTATAGCAATGGGATCATGTCCCTACCTACAAGATGGCAAAAAGTTATCGAACAAAATGGTACATACATACTTTAGTTAAATGTTAATAAACTATATTAAAAAATGTTTTGAATTTTCTTAAAAAATGCGAAGAAACTTTTTCCCCAACCTAATACGTATATACCAAATTTCATCGAAATCGGTTCAGCCGTTACGGCGTAATTGAGTAACAAACAAACATCCAAACTTTCTCATTTAGAATATTAGTGTGATGAGCTACCGGAGATACCTAGTCAGGTCATAAGTATTGTCACACAGTAAAAACTTTTCTTTTAGAATGCTGGCCACAAAAAAGTTTATAGAATTCGAATTTCGAATTGTTCATGAAAATAAAAATGTATACTTTTTAGAGTTTTACTCATTTTTAAATATAGAGTGGACGCTTAAAGTAGACCGTGTTGCAGTTATTGCGTTGCATCGTTGCGGTTACGCGCCAATTCAAATTTTTGACATACTGAAAAATTTGAATATAACCAAAAGATTCGTTTATCGCACCATTAAACGATACAATGAAGACTCTAGCGTAGATGACAGGTCAAAAAGTGGTCGCCCTCGGTCTGTTAGGACTCCAGCAGTGATAAAAGCTGTGAAGGCGCGAATTCAAAGAAATCCCAAACGTAAGCAGAAACTGTTGGCCCTTCAGATGGGGTTAAGCAGAACCACGGTGAAAAGGGTGTTAAATGAAGACTTAGGGCTTCGGGCATATCGAAGAAAAACAGGACATCGTTTGAATGCTCGTCTAATGGACCTGAGACTGAAGAGATGCCGCGCTTTGTTGAAGCGGTACGCGGGAAAAAAATATCGGGAATTTTTTTTTTCGGATGAAAAAATTTTTACCGTAGAAGAGAGCTACAACAAACACAATGATAAGGTGTACGCATACAGTAGTGAAGAAGCGAGCAACCGTATTCCGCGTGTCCAACGAGGTCATTTTCCATCCTCGCTCATGGTATGGTTGGGAGTTTCTTATTGGGGTTTAACAGAGGTACATTTTTGTGAGAAAGGTGTAAAAACGAATGCAGTTGTGTATCAAAATACAGTCCTGACGAACCTTGTGGAACCTGTTTCTCATACCATGTTCAATAACAGGCACTGGGTATTCCAACAAGATTCGGCGCCAGCTCATAGAGCGAAGAGCACACAAGACTGGCTAGCGGCGCGTGAAATCGACTTCATCCGGCACGAAGACTGGCCCTCCTCCAGTCCAGACTTGAATCCGTTAGATTACAAGGTATGGCAACACTTGGAGGAAAAGGCGTGCTCAAACCCTCATCCCAATTTGGAGTCACTCAAGACATCCTTGATTAAGGCAGCCGCCGATATTGACATGGACCTCGTTCGTGCTGCGATAGACGACTGGCCGCGCAGATTGAAGGCCTGTATTAAAAATCACGGAGGTCATTTTGAATAAACTTTAGTGTCATAAGAATCTATGTCTTGTTAAGTTCATTTTGATATATAAATGGTTACATAATGAATAAACTTGTTTCAATTATTTTATATTAAACATGTGACAGAATTTATGACCTGACTAGGTATAGTTGTTCATTAATTTAAAATCTGGTTTCAGTCTACGATGGATCGCCCACATAAAAGAGCTCCTGTACAAATGCTGCATATACCTGGAGACCCTCAAACCGGAGTTTCCGGTAGATATGCAGAGCATCCTAGTCCACCTCCATACACTAGTGGAGTTCACCGCTACTAATACCTGGGCTCTAACACGCTCCAAGAACTTTGAAAAACTCCGTGGAGGGATGACTCAGCTGTGCGCTAATGTTATGGGCTCGCTGTTCCACAAGGGATATTATTTAACGTTAAAGGTAAGAGTATAGTTTTTTTATACTACTTGGGGCTTTCCCAAGTTTGTGCCATCCTCCACGATCCTGCGCTAGTCTCACCCATTGACGGCCCGCGACTTTAACGATGTCGTCCACCCATCTCGCCGCCACAAACTTGGGGAGGCCTATACCCAGTGGGTGAAGCCAGGCTGTGGATGATGATGGTGACTTGGAGATGGAACAAGCATATGTCCCACCTGAAACCATCGCCTATAGCAAAGTATTTCCTCGTAGGTCACGCACTTTAGAAACGTGCCCTACGATGCACTGCACTGCGTTCATTAACTTGAGGCATACAGGTGTAAAGCGTCATGTAAATAATCTATCTATAATATAAAAATGAATCGCAAAATGTGTTGGTAAGCGCATAACTCAACAACGCCTAGACCAATTTGGCCAATTCTTTTTTTCTTGTATTTCTTATTGTCAGGAGAAGGTTCTTATGAAAGAAAAAATTAAGAAAATTGCGCGCAGAATTAGAAACATTAAGAATACTTAACCACCATATAAAATGATTTATAATCTAACCTTAGCGCTTTTATAATGTAACCTTATGACGTTTGACATAGAATTGACAGAATGCGTGCTGCAAATATCGTCAAAGAGGAGGTAAAAAAAATGAATATCGTTTGAAACAGATGCTTCGGTCAGAGTTATCCCGAGATATTATCTATATACTCGTTTATAAAAATGAATTGCTGTTCGTTAGTCTCGCTAAAACTCGAGAACGGGTGGAGCGATTTGGCTAATTTTGGTATTGAATTATTTGTGGAAGTCATTCATTTTCTCATACATAATGATGGCCGGGGACAACAATTGACAATTCTACCAGGGTGACTTATATTGACAGCCCGCGTTATACCTATGCATGTCAAGCCGATACGAAGTTCGGCGGGTCCACTAGTAAATAAATAAATAAATCTTTATGCATTTTTCATATTGCTAAGATTAACATTAGGGATTAATATCTACTTATAGGTTAGATTTTATACATTGCCTGAACTAGGAAAACTTGTATCTCAGACGAAAAAGGCTGGACTGACGTAACTTATGAATACTCAAATTAACAAAACTTAGAATCTGTTTAAATAATGAAGAAAAATAAAAATAACTAAATAAACTAAGTGCAAACATGGAAGGTATGAGTTTACGTACTATACAATCTTTAAAATCTTACTTTATTACGGTTAGTAGTTTCTTAGTTTCCTCGTAAGATAGATTGGATAGAGCAGTCTGTAAGGCTCTTTTACAGTTTGAGAAGTTCATTGAGTGGATGCTCAATTTACGATTTAGCCTGTTGTACAGCAATGGTCCTAGGAACATTAGAAATTTGGATGCAAAAGCTTGCTTAACTGGGTTGTTGTTAGTGCGGACGATATCTTTTCGTCTTTTGTTAGTACTTTCAGTGCTATAGAGAAGTGCTCTGTGTTGTCTTAAAACTGTGTTTAGTATAAATAGCTGCCTAACTGTTAGAACTTTACACGACTTATATAATAAGTTGGTTGGATAGAGAAAGGGACGAAAAGTGGATACCTTAAGGATTGCTCTTTGTGCCCTTTCTGCGGCTAATAAAAAGGTTTTACACGCTCCTCCCCAAGACGTTATACAGTAGGTTATAATTGACTGACATAAAGCAAGGTATACTTGAATAACTAGCTTTGAATCTGCATTACAACGTAACTTCTTAAAAACAAATATTAATTTTCGTATTCTATTACTTAAAGTTTCTACATGTTTTTTGAACGAGATATTTTCATCTATTATAACGCCAAGGTACTTAATATATTAGTAAATGAGATGACAGGGCATTTACATAAATTATCGTTAATAGGACAATTGCACTGATGTGCAAAAATATGTTTATCTGGGTTAGTCATTGGTGCTGACTTTGATTTCCGCATAGTAAATTTTATGCATTTTGTTTTATCAGCGTTAAGGGTTAGTAGGTGAGCTTGGAGCCATTTGTTTACAGTATTGAAGCCGCGTTGAGCAAGTTCATGCACTTTAGCTTCCGTATCCGCTGAGAAAAGTAGAGCAGTGTCATCAGCATAGGACACAATTTTTCCGTGGTCTAGTTGGAGGTTTCATAGTTAATTAATGTATATTAAAAATAAGGTACTTGATAAAATACTTCCTTGGGGCAGGCCGAAAGAAGTATTTCCCAGATCTGAGCTGATGACATTGTCTATTTTGACGCATTGACTACGATTGCTCAAAAAGCTGGAAAGCAGATTTCGCTGATTATCTCGTATGCCTATGTTTTCTAACTTGTTGAGTAGAGTAGGGATAGAAACGGTGTCGAAGGCTTTTGCTAGGTCTGCAAATATGCCTATTGTCTTATTACCTTTGTCAATGTGTCTGTAATTTCACCGGAAATCATAGCCTTCATACACAAACAGGAAAGCTGGTTAGCAGCAGGAATAGGTATGGTGGTAGTACTTCTTGGGCGAGCCCTTTCACAAACTCTACTACCCTTAGGGTGACTTGCGTAACGATGTTTAAACGTATTTAGTGGCTAAATATGATTTAAGGAGTTGTCAAATCATACAAATACGTCAAACTTAAACTTGTTACTCGCTAAATACGTTTAGGGATTGTTGTGAAAGTCGGCCTTAGTGTAAGCTTATAGTACGAGGTGTATAACCGCGACCTCGTTCGCGTGGACTTGAATTATTTTTGTAAATTATATTATAATTAACAGTGCCAGTTATTGAAAATCGCATAGGTCCGAAAACGTCGGTCGGCTGCCCGTTCGGGTAGGCTTACTCATACCAAAAAGTTTTTACTTTCCGCACTCTGGTTAAACCTTAACGTCTCCCACAGCCAATCTGACGCGATCATGAGAAGCACACTAAAAAGTTAAAATCCTTTTTATTAATCTGTGGCGCAGTCCAAGTGTTGGATACATATTTATTTATATTTTCGTGCAGAAAATCTTAATTTTCCCAAAAAAAAAACTATCCTTTGTCCTTTCTCATGATCCACAGTATTTACTTGTTAAATTTTATCGATACCGGTTCAACCGTTTGGTAACAAACTCTCAGACAGACTTACTTTCGAATTAATAAAATGGTGTGGAAGTATCGATATGGATAGTAAGAAATAACACTCAAAAAGTCAGTAAGGCATATAACCATATAATTTCCAGGCTATCATGAACACCCTATAAAATGTCTATTTACGGAAGAATAGAATTAAATTACGTTTTAGCATTGATTGTAGAGACCTTGTTGTTAATGTTTGTATATAGATGTTTAATTATAAAAAAACTACTAATGCGAGAATCCGCGAGATACTACAAGTGTTTCTACTTCTTACACTAAAATGTCGTCAAATGTCATAAATGACTCATAAATATAAATAAATAAATTAAATGAATTATATTTCAATTTGTGATACTTTTAATAACCTATCCTCGACCTTGAAGACTGAGATGTAGTCTTCTTCCTGCCCTTTTCCCACATTACGCGGTGTCGGCACAACATTTATTCCTCCTCCACATCTCTCTATCAGCCGTCATATTCTTTTCACTTCCCTCCTACCCATATCATTCTTCACACAGTCCATCCATCTCTTCTTCGGCCTTCCTCTACTTCTATATCCATCCACACTCATATCTAACACTCTTTAGTTACATGGTTTTCTTCCCTACGCATGACATGCCCATACCACGCTAGCCTCTTACTCCTCAACTGTTCTATCACTGGCGCTACTTTCAAACTTCCTCTAATATACTCATTCCTTATCCTATACATTCTCATTACCCTATGACCTATGATAAGACTTATATGTAGTGATTTATGGTTTTGTATTCACAGTCCTTGCTGCTCCGCGGTCTTTGCCGTGAGAAAGTGTTCCTGAAAAACATCTCCCTGACGGCAATAGTGAAGCTGTCCCTCCGGCCGCTCGTCTCCGCGCAGTTCTCAGAGAAGTTGCTCACGATGTACATCATTCAGATACTGTCGGTGCCTACTCTAGTCTTCCATATGCAGCAGATATCGCCTGAGGTATTCATTACTGTTTAACATCATACAGCACAGTGGTACAACAGTTGGGGTCGCACAGTGTGCTATGCAACCCAATTTTGTTGCATGTAATTTTTATTACAAAAATTAATAGTTCTAGTTATTTTAAGCACTAGGGTAAAATAATCGCATCGATAGAATACACAAAAAAAAAAAAAAAAAGTTGCCCAAAATACTGACCTCGAAAAACACCAAAAAATAGACTACTTAAAATACGTTCATTATATCAAATTAACATACATACATATAATAAATTTAATTATCATGCGTTTATATTTAAATTCTAGCGTGATCCCTAATATAGCTTGCTAGACCAAACTTGGTTTTAAAAATCCTATTACACCTGTGATAGGATTTTATACTAACATACTATTACACCTGTGATGCTAGTATAATATACTAACATACTATTACACATGTGAAGTATATTGTACTAACATACTATTACACCTGTGATAGGATTTTTAAAACCAAGTTTGGTCTAGCAAGCCATATTAGGGCTCACGCTAGAATTTAAATATAAACGCAGGGTAATTAAATTTATTGTAATTTTTATGCATTTAATAGCATTTTCTTTAAGTTTAAATATAGTTAGGGTCGCCGTCATCGAAATCGATGAGGAGGACTATATTAGACAAGTTTTTGCCCGTTTACTGTGAATAGAAAACGAAATATTAATATATTTATAATTTTTCGGTGCGGCGGAAAATTCACCTGAAGATCTCAGGCGGCGCTAATATTGGCGTCGAAACACTGGGTCCATGGGGTACCGAAGCCTATCGTTTTTTCAAAATTCTTTCTGGGCGTCTGTTCGAAGCGGCGTGTGATCCGAGAGCTGACGCTTATCTGGGTCAACGCATAAGCATTGCAATTCAGCGCAATGCAGCCAGTGTCTTGGGGACACTTCCGCCTGGTAGTGATCTAGAGCAGTTGAGCTATCTATAGATCGTCTTTGGATGATTCAACTGTTTCTTCTGTATAATGGTCATGTAATTTTTTTATTTTCTATACATTATATGTTTATGTATGTTAAAGGTACTAGTACACCACCGTCTTTCGATTTTCGTTTATCCTGTCCATCCAAAGGTTGTCTGGAAGAGATCGCTTTTAGCGATGACACCGGCCTTTGAACCCATTGTTTATTGTATAGTTCCTTTGTTAATGTAATTTTAGGTGTGCAATAAAGAGTATATCTATCTATGATAATCGTCGAGCTCCGTAGCGCAGCGGGCGAATAGCTGGCTGAGACGCCAGGCAGTGGAGGCAGTGGGTTCGATTCCCGCCGCGGAACAATTGTTTGCATGATCTGCAGATATTAGTGCGGGGATGTTTTTCTACATATTTTTTGTATTTATTGCCAAAAAAAATAAGTATATAAGCATTATATCAGTTCTCTTTCAGGCAAAAAGTAGTAACCACAATACATGAACTCCCGTTACCTGTAATTTTATTGAACATGGGCACTATTTTGATAGGCAAAGATTACATATTTTTATATACAAAGATACATATTTTTTGTTTTAATCAGGTACTAGACCTGCTTAGTTTGGGGCCAGCGCCGTGTGAAATGTCCAGCAATATTTATGATATCTGCGTTTTTTCTTTGGCTTTAAAATTAATTTAAAAAAAAATCATGTCTGTGATGAGTAATTTTAGGAGTGATTATTCATTTCTATGGGAACAAAGAATCACAGGAAATAGAACCTTTTGACTAAGTCACACAATCAATGCTAATGAGCAGGGAAAGCTAACTATTCCTGTCTTTAGAAGTGATATCTTATCAATACGTTAAGCCGCCATTACTAACGAATAATAACTTAGGACTGGTATATAGTGTGTATGAGAAATTGTACGCAATGCAATGGACACACTCACTAAAAAGAAGTTCATTGTTAGCACTTACCACAAGATATTTTTTGTGACTAAAGATAGACATCACGATAGCATAATCGGGCTCACATAAAGCCATGATTCATACAACCATTGATTTGGAAATAAAGAAAAGATTACGCACAATTATTATTATGCAATTAGGGTTAGGGACTGACGCAGTTTTTCAGGGTTCCGTACCCAAAGGGTAAAACGGGACCCTATTACTAACACTCCGCTGTCTGTCTGTCACCAGGCTGTATCTCATGAACCGTGATAGTTAGACGGTTGAAATTTTCACAGGTGATGTATTTCTGTTACCGCTATAACAACATGCATAGATGCAGCTAATGATGGCTGATTTACAATTAAACAAGGGGGTACGTAGTTCGCTAGGTCAGCTAGTTATTTATAAGATATCATGTACGGAGTCATACCTATTACCTAGATAGATAGAAGATCACACACTTAAAATAAAAACAAATAACAATACACGCAGAAATACAATACCTACCCTACAATAATACTAGTGTTCACCCAGAATTTGAGTAACTTATGCTAGAGGTAATTCCGCGAATATTTAGCACTTCTTCCGATGTGCAGTTCCAAAGTCCACCAATCGGATTGCTTTATTTGCCTAACCTTAGTTAGTAGAGTAAAGTGTTTTACATGCTTTTTATTAACATGCAATGTATGTATGTTTGTCCGGGTGGAATCTTGCAACTGAATTTTAAACCCGTTCCCCTTAACCGATTGAGCAGTAATTTGGAATACATATGTAACTTTTGTGACGGTGCAATAATATGGTACCATGGAGGTGGTCTCATGATGGAGACGAATGGTAGACAACGGAACTTCTTAATTGATTATAGTGATCAAGTAGTCGATATTATAGATTGATTGATTATAATGCTAACCTCCATTTTAGCACAGCTACTTATAATTACACAAGACTACATACTAATCAGATTTTATGTTAATTTTTCAGTCAATAATAGCATTCCGGACGCACACGATGTTCGACAAATGCGTGGAGTTTCTAAGTACAGACCAGAATATGCGCATTGTCTTCAATACGCTCGAAGGAAACTATGCCTTATGCCTGCTTGCTAATATGGTTCAACTTGCACATTCTGAACGAGAACACGCGCAACCGGATACATACTACCCTCTTTTTGTTGTGAGTATTTTTTAGCACTATTTTGTATTGGGTAAGGATGTTTTTTTTTAGGGTTTCTTACCCAAAGGGCAAAGCGGGACCCTATTACTAAGACTCCGCTGTCTGTCTGTCACCAGGCGGTATCTCATGAACCGTGATAGTTAGACAGTTGAAATTTACACAGATGATGTATTTCTGTTGCCGATATAACAACAAATGAAACAGAATAAAATAAATATTTAAGGGGGGCTCCCATACAACAAACGTGATTTTTATTGCTCGTTTTTTGTTTATATTGATAACGACAACAGGTTAAACGCTTGAAATATTTACAGAATATTGAGTTATATTATTCACCTTAAAAATAAATAAATTAATTAAAATAAAATTATTATTTACGGGGGGACTCACATACGTGATTTTTTTTTGCCTTTTTATAGATAATGGTAGGGAACCCTTCGTTTGAATGATTTAGTGGGGGGAGGCCAACTAAGCTTTAAGTTCCTTAAACTAGTAATGCTAAGCAAACCTACTCATTCATATATATGACACTACGCTTGTTTTTATAATAAAAACACTGTCTTCCTCTTGCGCAGTCGGGTAAAAAGTAGCCTATGTCCTTCCCGGTATATAATCTACCTCCTTGCAAATTTCATTATTATCTGTTTAGTAGTAGTATAATCAGTTACTGTCGCACCTATAATATTACAAGCTTCCGCCAGCGGCTTCGCACGCGTGGTTTGTCAACAAAAAGTAGCATATGTGCAATCCAAGCTATAATCTACATACATACCAAATTTCATCGAAATCGGTTAAGCCGTTACGACGTGAAAGAGTAACAAATATCCATACAAAATTCAAATTCAAAATTATTTATTGGGAACATAAAGAAAGTACAATAGACAAATGAAAACGTTGACAACTGCAAAAGTTAAAAAAACTGAGTAGCAGTGTCAGCGCCCACTTCCAAAACCAAACCGAACAACGTTCCAGCTTACAACTTCCTACTTACAAACTTTTGCATTTATAATATTAGTGGGAAGTATGGATTCGAGAAGTTTGTAACATGTTTCAGCTGGTTGTGACGCGTTTCCTGGACTCCTGTCAGCAGTACGTGGTGTGCAAGAAGGGAAACCTTAGCAACTGGCATCCGATCCTCGGCTGGTTCTCTCAGAGCTTCGACGCGTATCTTCCACCTGCAATGGGTAAAATGCTTATCTATATAAATAAAAATGCAATGGTGTTCGTTTGTAAGCGACTTGAGAACGGCTGAACAGATTTAGCTTATTTTTTTCATATTAAAATTCAGGACAAACTGATTGTGCTTTTTGTATGAACTCAAAATCATATATTACGTGTTTTGTTATGTAAATATTGCTGGACATTTCACACAGCGCTATCTAGCCCTAAACTAAGCAGAGCTTGTACTATGGGAACCAAATAACTGATAGAAAACTTAGATACTTTGTTTTTTTGCTAATACATACTTTTATTATATAGAAAACATTCAGACCTGAACAAATATCTGCAGATCATGCAAACATTTGTTCCGCGGCGGGAATCGAACCAGCTACCATCTGAGTCTCAGCCGGCTATTCGCCCACTGGGCCACGGAGGTCGTCAATATAAATCATTAAATGAAACACGAGTAGGGTTAATGGCTAGTATTGTTGTAAAATGGTATGTTTTTAATTCATTACCAAAGAATTTTTTTAATTTTCAAACATCCTTAATATCAAGTCTAAAATATCAATGCAACAGTCTGTATAAAATGGGTAATCGAATCATATTCATTCATCATGTAACCAGGTACTTCTGACTAAGCGGCATCGTCGCGACGATTTACGTTAAAATTTGCTTATTGGAAATGTGTCGATTACCGGATAAATATTCAAGGTACCGCTATTTAACCCCCCTCTAAAATCAGATAATACGATGTATGTTTTAAATTCACGTGGTACATAACAAAACAGGTTGAATCTATATTTTATTTTGAAAGGCGTGCGAAGCAGGGGTGGGTTCTGCCCAGTCGATTGGGGTTGAGGTTCAAGAGGGGTAAAAAAACAAAATGGGACAATCCGGGCAAGTGACACGTATAATAAAAGGTCTTTGTGAGTACATTTCGACTCCGTTTTTATTTTTAGTTTAAACCTTGTAGTTTTTAAGTTATTACTATTAGTCATAACAAAAACTGAACTTTGATAAAATTCATAGGGTACACCAGTGAGCCCACAGTGCTGTAACGCAAAAGTCTGCAATCCAGAATAAATGCAATTTGTACTCCAAAAAAGATTTACCACATTACATGAACTCCCGTTACCTGTAATTTGAATGAAACTGTAGGTCAAGTTAGGTGGTTTTTTTTTCGTGACACTATTTTGATAGTCAAAGATTACAAATAATATTTTTGTTTAAATCGGGGACTCGCGAGATCTTAGTTCGGGGCGAACCACTAGTCTAGTATACCAAATTTCATCGAAATCGGTCTAGCTGTTTAGTGGTGAAAACGTAACTAACTGACACAGAGATAAAAGAAGGAGGAAACAGGCTACTTTCGAATCGCACTAATATTTTAAATGCGAAAGTTTGAATGTTTTTTTTATTTATCTGTTTGTTTGTTATTCAGTCACATTGTAACGGCTGAACCGATTTCGATGAAATTTGGTATGTACGTAGATCATAACCTGGATTAACACATAGGCTACTTTTTATTGACAAACCACGCGTGCGAAGCCGCAGGCGGAAGCTAGTTTATAATATTAGCATGTATAACTGGTTCTTCCAAATTAACCTTATACTTTTATAATTTTGTAGGTAACTTACGTACGCAGCTATCTTTACTCTGGGGAGCGCCCCTTTTGAAGAAGCTGTTAGCGCAGCCTATCAAAGAGATGGTAGATGGAGGCGTCACTGAAGAGGGCGCTGGGCCGTCGCAGCCTTCCACGCCGGTGCTCAGCACCAACCCCGCTGCCTTTATACGCCGCGCTATTGAAGCCAGGACTAATAGGTCAGTCTAAGGCACTTGTCTCACCGCCGGCGAGTAAGCGTTCAGCTATCAATTATTTTCTCGCTCAAGAAACGAACAAAAGATATAGATTCCGTTTCAATAAAAGAGACACGTATATTAATAGTTGATCGCTGGCCGTTCACACTGCCGACGCCGGCGAGAACTCGCTCTCCACTATTATGTCGCAGCGACTACAACACTCGCTCAGCGTTACGCGCGCAGCGATGCTCGCTTGGCGGTCAGAACACACGCCGTGAGATGATGAGTATCGCCCGCCGTACTCGCTCACTCGCTTTATAGCCCAGCGAGACAACTATAGGAACTACACACTCGCTTCTCACTCACCAACTCGTTTCTAGTTTCTAGCTCTACTCGCTTCTCGCTCATCGCCGGCGGTGAGACAAGTGCCTAAAGCGGGCCATATACGGGGACTCTGATTCCATCACTCCGCGTCTCGTGGAGTCTGGCGGGGTGCCAGTTAAAAAACGAGCACACGAAGACTCCACTGCCGCGACTCCAAAGACCTCCAAATGGGCGTGTCTTAAATTACCCTTTAAGTTTTTTGAGATTTATCTTTTTTTATTAATTTTATGTAATTTTCATCTCTGGCAGAACATTTTTTTATTTTGCTGGACCTTTCACACAGCGCTATCTAGCCCCAAACTAAGTTAATCTTATACTGTGGGAACGAGATAACTGATTACTTATATCCTTTTTTTTTGTAAATACATCATCATCATCCACAGCCTGACTTCACCCATTGTTGAGTATAGGCCTCCCCAAGTTTGTGGCATCCACCACGATCCTGCGCTAGTCTCACCCATTGACGGCTCGCGGCCTTTACGATGTCGTCCACCCATCTCGCTGCTGGTCGTCCTACCCTTCTATACCCGCTCCTCGGCCACCATTCAGTCATTGTCCTGCTCCATCTGTCATCACCACGTCTAGCCAAGTGTCCCGCCCAAGACCATTTGAGCTCCATAACTCGAATCCCAACATCATGAACCTTCGTTCGTCTACGGATCTCGACGTTTGGAACTCGATCTAACAGTGATGCCAAGCATGGTACGCTTCATGGCTCTCTGTAAATACATACTTAAAATAAATAGAAAAACATTCAGACCCGGAACAAATATCTGTAAATCATACAACCATTTGTTCCGCGGCGGGAATCGTACCCGCTACATCCTGTCCATCTCAGCCGATTTGCCCACTGCGCCACGGAGGTCGTCCTCCGTAACAATGCAAAAACTGTTAGTTTAACAGAATTTACTGTACAAAAAAGTTTAATGTATAATTTTTGTTACAGGTCAAACGCTAGCAAGCACTTCAGAAAGCTAGGCTCTCCAGACTCCACCAAAGCTGCGCTGATTTGTTCGATGTACCACACAGCACTTCAGACTATGACACAAGTTAAACTTGACATTTTAACTGGTAAAAAACACATCTACCTTTTATCATCACACTAATATTATAAATGCGAAAGTTTGGATGTTTGTTTGTTTGTTACCTTTTCACGACTAAACGGCTGAACGGATCGTAATGAAACAGAAAGGAGATAGATTATCTCCCGGAGAAGGACATAGGCTATCTTTAGTCTAAAAAAATAATCTTGAAGGGGGTGAAATAGGGGTTGAAAGTTTATGGTTTAAGCATTTATTTCTCAAAAGAATTACAAATTCACTTATAGAGAAACTTACAATTTATCTTAAAAATAAAGAGGATGTGCCATTTAGCGTAGCAAACTATTTTATACACATAACTGTTTGTAAGTTAATACTATATTCAAATTATAAAAAATATTGATGTTACTATTTTAAAAAAAATAATATGTGGGCAGTTCTGTATTTGAACAAACAAGAATCGGACCAGTGCGTAGAAGTGTACCGCACTTCAACAATCTAATTCCTCAAGTTAGGGATCTGAAAATTAATATTAGGCGTTTGGTAAGAAATAAAGAAATATGTGTTTCATCTTTTTTGCAAAATCATCCCCAACAAGGGAGTGGGAAGTGGGGGGGGGGGGGGGGGGTGGGGGGGGGGGGGGGGGGGGGGGGGTAATATTCATACTTGTTGCAATAAAGTAATATAAATGCATTTGTTTCGTTCCTAGGTCTGTGCAATCAAGACGAAATACTATATTCCCTGTGGCAATTCCTGTGCACTTTGGGACCAAATTGTGGACTGAAGTCGTTCCTCGATCTCCTAGCTGTTAACTCCAAGACGTCTGCGCCCGAGTTTCAAATGCTGATACTTTTTGCGGATTGCATGACGCATTATGTTACGTAAGTAAAAATAATTACATAATATATACCAAAATTTTAAGGAATAGTGAAAAGAATCGGAGCCTTCCTTACAACAATATTTTTTCTGGTACATTAAACTTTAATTTTATTCGGAATAAGTAGGTAGTTGGTCTATGTTAACCTAAAGTTTGCCACTAGACATAACATAACACAGAGTCGTTACAACCATAAAAGTGTCTGAAAATTTTATTTTTGGAGATAATTTTGTAATTAACTTGCTGATCTTTAAGCTATCAAACGCAATTTTTGTCTAAGAAGTTTTACACGTTTTGAAGTAAATATCTGCTTTCTCGCTCGCTCTCGACCACGTTTCTTGAGATTTCTAATGTTCAAGTGTAGTATAATCGAAAAATATTCCGGCCATTGTCATTACCACTAAAGTTAAACACTGTTTAAGGCGTGTTTAAAAAATTCCTTACCATTTTTGTATGGGACATTTTTTCCCATCCAAAAATCCATAGTTTTATCACTCATGCTGATGAAAGTTGTCATTGTTAACTCTGTAACTCCGTAAATGTGATTTACGGCCTATTGTTAACGAGGGCCGAAAGCGATCTTTTAAAAATCTGCGATATTTTAAAAAGGGTTCGGATTAAACGAAGTCGGGTTAGTTACACCATTTATAACTCAAGAACGGCTTGACCGGTTTTGATGATCTTTTATTTGTTAGATTTGTCTCGGCCCCGAATAGTAGAATATCTATATAATAATATATATATGTATGTATTAAAATATCGGAAAAATTCACGCAAAAAGAAATTATGAAGAAAATTCATTTTCTCATACATAGATGCAGCTGATGATGTCCGATTGCCAATTCTACCCTGACGACGCATTTGCAGCCCGCGTCATATGCATGTCAAGGCGGTACAAAGTTCGGCGGGTCAGCTAGTTGTTCATAAAATAATACTAAAATCGCGATCCAAAATTAGGGGTTGGGGGTAGGAGGGTGAAAAATACTTATTCTCATACCTAGCAAATATACAAAACAAAATTCATTAAAATCGGTCTACCCGTTTTGGAGAAGTGCGACCACTAAAACCGTGGCACGTGATTTTTATATTAAATTATATTATAATAAAATTATAATTAACTAGCCGTATCCCGCAACTTCGTACACGTTACACTACTAAATGTGTAGGTAACTTAGAAATAAAGCTAAACTCGCTGTTGCAACATGACTTGACACCCCATTTTTATCCCAATTGTATCTGATTTATGGGATAAATGGTAGCGTATGTGGTGATCCAGGTTATAATCTACGTATATACCAAATTTCATCGAAATCGGTTCTGCCGTTATGACACGATTGTGTAACAAACAAACAAATAAATAAACAAACATCCAAACTTTCACATTTATAATATTAGTGTGATTAAGTACCTACACTAAAAACGAATGCAACCAAAAGAAAATGTAACTACCCGTAAATTACCGGTAAGGTATCGACTGTGTATTATAAAATGTAACTACCCGTAATAAAATGTAACTACCCGTAAATTACCCGTAAGGTATCGACTGTGTATTATAAAATGTAACTACCCGTAAATTACCCGTAAGGTATCGACTGTGTATTATAAAGTGACTTGTCTGTTTACAGGATATTAGACGATATGGAAATGTACGAACAACAAGAGCCATTCAAACTACAAGACTTTATAAGCATGTCCCTGTTTCTCAACATGTTTGTGTACAAGACTGTCATGGGACAATTGTTGGGTGAGTACTTATTTTTTTATCAAAATAATATATAATACATAATGATAACTCATTTAATTCAGGCAACAATAAATAGAAAAAGGATATTAATTAACTTATTCTACGGCCTAAACTTATTCTACGGATATTATCTTAGCCTAAAACACATATTATAAAATTTTACTTAGATAACTTACGTGATTGATTTCAAGCATTATTATAAATACGGGATTTATCACGTACCGTCTTATCGGTGTTTCGACCGACAATGTTTCGGCGAGACGTTATTTGGAGCGGATCGCGCTCACCCTGATGAGGGTTCACGAATGGAACCGAAATATTTTCGGTCGAAACACCGATAAGACGGTACGTGATAAATCCCATATTTATAATAACATATAAAAACGTATTTATGATAAAAAAACTCAGTATAGATGGTATCCAAAAATAGCTTGGGTGGTTTTATAATAAATCTTTACTTATATTATAAAGATTAATGATTTGTATATTTGTTTGTTTGTAACGAATAAACTCAAAAACTACTGGTCCGATTTCAAAAATTCTTTCACCATTAGAATGCTACGTTATCCCCGAGTAACATAGGCTACTTTTTACCCAACTGCGCAGGAGGGTAATGCGTGCGAAGCCGCAGGCAGGTCAGCTAGTACCATACAAAGGCACGATCATCGCTAGTTCGCGCGATTTTTGTTCGTAAGAACTCGCGATCAAACATACTGTTGTCGATTGGTGTCCTAATTGATATCCGCGCAACTAAATTGTTTATTTTACTATTTAGCGCGAACTTAATTCGTACGAACGCGCGATCAAACGCACTGATGCTGAACAGGTGTCCTAACTGTCATTCGCGCGAACGCTGTTGCGTCGCTCCACACGTGGGCCTGTGCGCCATTACACGCAATACCGATGATATCGCATCGCATCAGTGCTTATTCGCTCGATAGTCGCGTTCAATAAGAACACCCGATTCTTTACGAGACTATCACTCGAATAAGCGATGCGATCATCGCACGTTCGCGCGATAATCTCGTAATCGCATTCTATTAGGAATTACATTTAATTAGGCATTCTATTCTATTAGCCTTACAATGAACATTGTTCACCCGGCAGAAATGCAATAATCTTTGGTTGTAGATCTCAAGACAATCCAAAGCAACGAGCTTTTCGCATCCCTACACACGCTACTACTAGTGTTGTACCGCCGCGACTGCCGACGTCCCTACACGCCGCCGAACCACTGGCTCGCGCGCGAAATACGCGACTCACAGTTTATCCACGAGTTCGAGAAGGGGAAGAAACCCCATCTGGTAACTATTCACTTAGAAAAGTCAACCATTATTGTAAATACGGGATTTATCACGTACCGTTTTATCGGTGTTACGACTATAGTATACTATATACTCTATTCACTTAGGGTGTGTACACATTGGCGAATAATGTGTAGCGGCTCGAGTGTATCTAAGCACAGAGACGAACCTAGGCTTTTACAGTGATAATTTTATAGTGTTTTCGATTTGTCAAAAAAAATGTGTCAATGCTCGTAAGACGCTTGCTTTGAGTCTTCTTTTTGCGAACTTCAATTCTAAAAGAAGCTGAAAATCAATGTGTTTTTTCACCGGCGTATTTGAAAATAAGTTTTTTGTTGAAAAATTACTTTTTCAAAACAAGCTTTTATAAAATTCATAATCGGAACCGCAAGCAGATTCATATGAGCCCAAACACTAGTAGCCTACTATAATCCATTCAGAAGTTCCGTTGTCTAGCATCCGTCTCCATCGTAAGACCTCCTCCATGGTACCGTATTATTACATTTTCACCGAAGTTACGTATTCCAAATTTCAGCTCAATCGGTCGAGGGGAACGGGTTAAAAATCAGTTGCAAGATTCCACCCGGACAAACATACATACATTGCAAGTTAATAAAAAGCTTGTAACAAACTAAGGCGCGGCTACGTGCCACTCAGGCGCCTTCAGCAGGCAGCGCTAATGCAGTTCACGCGCAAGCTGCTTACGAGCCTCTTAAAAACGCATTCGCCAATATATACGCACTCGCGTTATCACACTGGTGATTTGCGAGCGTGTTTTCAGCGAAGCGATAAGTCAACGTGCTCACTGCGTGTGCGTAATGGGCTTGCGACGTGTACGCAGCGTTTTTCCTACAATACGATTCATTGAAATGTGGCGCGCGAACGCGAGTGTATCTATAGAGCAGTGGAACACGGCGCGAGCTCGCCGTAACACGCCTCGCTGGAAACACGCTTGCAAATCGCCAGTGTGATAACGCCCTAGTAAGGTCTAGAGAGCATGATTAACTAAATTATATTGGCGGTTACTCGCGTCGAACCAAAACTCTTTTCTCCTAAAACTTATATTACTATTATACAGACTCTTAACTTGTAATGTGCTCGCAATAAGCGATCATTAATTACCGATTTATACGGGTATTTATCGCGTTTTTAGCAGAGAGTCTGGCAGCGACTACGGCTGTTGTTTTCTAGGTTAAGTTATTTTAATTTGGTGTAACAATAAATAATTACGGCGGGAGAATAAATAGAAGAGTATAAAAAATACGGAATATATACCCGTTTAAATCGGTAATTGATTATGTAGAGTGATTGCGAAAGTTTGGAAAAAAACGATCATTTTGTTTCAGGTGCTCGTTCAGAAGACTCCTCACATGATCGCTCACGGCGAACGAGTCAGATTGTTCAGACGAGCTGTTGCTGATGAAAAAGTAAGTCTGTCACGCGGTTTCTAAGCCTTCATTCTTAGCCCGCCCAGATTTCGCATTAATTATTATCAAATTAAAATATAAGTAATTTAAACTACAAATAATGATGGAGTATATTTTTGAAAACATAGATATTAAATATGTTCCTTTGAACGAATGTGCCAGAAGAGTGGCAAAGGGTAGTTAAGCGCATCACAACCCTGATATGACGACCACGACCACTGTGCCAAGAGTGCTACGACTAAGAAGAAGATATAATAAATAACGTTATTACAAAATCCAAAAAAACTTGATTTTTGAATGTTTGGGTCTAACGTACGCACTATACGCTATCTGTTGAGTAGTTGGGTGTATTGACCGGACCAGTTCATTGGTTGGGCGAGGCATTGAACTAGCGGGGTCGTTGAACGACTCGTAGTAACTTTTTAGTAATTCGTGGCATCGTACAACAAGCTAGTTCTCTAACATTTCGTCGAGCAGCATTCACAGATTATTCTGTACTAGCCTCCGCCAGTGGCTTTGCGCGCGTTGTTTGTCAACAAAAAGTAGCCTCTGTTTGAATCCAGGTCATAATCTACCAACACACCAAGTTTCATCGAAATCGGTTCAGCCATTACGCCCTGATTGAGTAGCAAACAAATAACTAAACATACAAACTTTCACATTTATAATATTAGTGTGATTGATGACGATGAATGATGCTTCCTGCGACCACTAAGTCTGCTCAAAACCTAATACCTAATTAACTCTTATCTATATATTTTTTAGACAATCCAAGGACACTCAGTGAAGCCTGCGAAGACCCCAGGAAACTTATGCGCTTCTGGTCGTAGTTAGGCTGGCTAGTTAGGCATTCACTCTCACGCATAATGGACCACATACAGAGTTGGAATGCGGAAAAGGGAGTCCATCAATATAACATAAGTGTATCTTTTTTGAGAAAATAGAAAACTATTTACTTGTTTTTCAGGTAGTTCTAGGTCTAACAGAACGAGCTTGCGGCGGCGGAGGCAGTGCCGGCGGAGCCCGAGCTACACTGGTGCAAGTGAGGCGAGCGAGACTCGTAGAAGATGGATACAGGCAGCTCGGGGCTTTGCCCCCGCGCGCGCTGAAGGGCTGCGTCAGAGTGCGCTTCGTCAACGAACAAGGATTAGATGAGGCTGGGATTGATCAGGATGGAGTTTTTAAAGGTTCATACTAGTTTTTACCTTAGTAATGTTTTGGTTCAATTCGTGAACCTTCATCAGGGTGAGTGCGATCCGCTCTGAACAACGTCTCGCCTCGCACTACGCGCCGCAGCCCTCTACGCGCGAGTAGACGGGCGTGATGGTGGGGCTTGCGGTCAAAACACCGATGAAACGGTACGTAATCCCGTATTTATAATAATGGTTCAGCCTAATATTATAAATTCGAAATTAACTCTTCTCTAGAGAGACAGACAGAGGTTTGTTACATTTTCGCGTCTAAGCAGTTGAACCGATTTCGATGAAATTTGGTATACAGATAGAGCGGCGTTGAGACATACTTTTTACCCGGTTACGCAGGAGGGTAATGTTTTGACAAAATCACGCGTGCGAAGCCGCGGGCGGGTCAGCTGTATAAACAATAGTAACATGTGTTTTAGTCGATGGGTCAGACTAGCACAGGATCGTGGTGGATGACTCAAACTTAGAGAGGCCTATAGACTCCCAGGTTCTAGTTGATGGTAAAGGTGAAGTTGGATTGTGATGGAGATATAGCTATTTTTTTTAATTCATCCATGATCGCAGGTAGGTAAAAAAGGGTTCGACGAGGCTAAATGTGGTCTTCAAAGATAAACCTAACACTTATTTTGAACGTTTGACCCAATATCTCATTCAGATAGTCCAAGAAATCTGTGTATTTTCAATGAATACACCTCGTTCATCCATGCGAGAACATTGTGTTAGTGTCTTTTTCAATATTGTATTTAATAAATGTATCTATAATTCCTGCTAACTCATAACCTGCCTTTCCTCCGTGTAGGTGGGTAAAAATCAATATCGATAACTTTTTTAAATTGTTGAATAAATCGAGGTGGTACGTTTCGCTCACTAGTAGTTAAATATAATATTTAATAATAAAAAAAAAGATACACTCCGGGAGTGCCAACAGGAGTGAAAACTTGAACAATTACGAGAGGAGATACTTATGTACAGAGGTGTCGGTAACGGTAACAGTGTTGCGAGCTCAATGGTTTTTTACCCAACGCGCCTAAAGAAGTTTTCACTTCATATACAGAGGTGTCGATAACGTAACGGTAACAGTGACGCGAGTTTAATGGTTTTTCCCCATCTCAAAAAATGCCCAACGCGCCTAAAGAAGTTTTCACTTCATAAAAATATTATAAAAACTTTTTATATACTTATATTTTATTTTTCACAGAATTCCTCGAGGAAACAATAAAGCGTGTGTTCGATCCGTCGCTCAATCTGTTCCGTGCGACAAGTGAAGAGCGGTTATACCCATCACCCACTTCCTGCCTTCAGGACAATCATTTGCAGCTGTTTGAGTTTATTGGCAGAATGCTGGGGAAAGCAGTTTATGAGGTAAATTTTAAGGAAAATATTATTTTGCAGGGAAGTCCCCTAAAACTGTTCTTCTTTACTGCGTGTCACCGCATTTAGGACATTAATTTAAATCACGGGTAGGCTAGTATTGTGATAAAAATGATTTTCTTTTTCTATTTACCTTAATTTCAAGCCCTAAAATCTTAATTAAACAGCCAGTATAGTTAAACAAATCATATTACACAGACCGCCCATTATGCTTACATTTATTTGTTTTTTTTTTATTTCTTTATATCTCTGTTGTGTCTGGCTTGTAAGGTAATAAAGAATTTTCATTCATTCATCATATAAGTAGGTACCAGTTAGGGCGTTACCACACCAATCGATCGATTGCCGATCGATGCCAGCGATTTATGTAAAATAAGATCAGTCGACGTCGATTGACAGTTCCTACTATGCCACATCGCCGACTAATTTCAGTTTACTATCGATGGTGTAGTGACACCCCTGAACTGACTAACCGGCATCGGCGCTAAGGCGCCGCAGAGTTACTTTAAAAATTGTTTATTGGAAATGTATCGATCACTGGATAAATATCCTATCTACCGGTATTAAACCAATCTCTAAAATCAGTTAATACGATTCTGCATATGTTTTAAATTAATGTCGTGAATGCGGTGACAGACTGTATACGTAAGATGAAACTTTGCACCCCTTTTTAAGCTTATTACGCGCACGGGGAGCAGTGTTAGATTTGGCATAGTTAAAGTTCAAAGGGGCGAAAGTAAAAATTAAGCTAAAAAAATATTTGAATAACGGTGGAATTTCGACCACTGTGCACTGGCTAGTTCATAGTTAAAAGACAAAGAAAAACATGAAATAAATTGTTATCACATTATTGTTTAGACTTAGAGGCATTGGGTCTTATCACAAAAAATAATTAAACTTTGTTTAGTGCGTGTTTAAATTTTAGACACAAATTGGTGAATATATTTTTAAACTCGCGGTAATCAGTTATTTATCTCTTTTGTAGTAACAAAGATTATGTTTATTTACGTATCATTCATTTACATCGTTTTCTTGCAAAGTGTGTTAAACAATTTTTTTTAACCATGTTATCGCAAATAGAGTGATTGCAGTAAACAGCTCAGATTAGTATTCAGATACTTTATAGAAAGTTATAATTACAATTATGATAAAACATTTAATTTTAATCACGTCACCATGCACAAGGTACTCAAAGGTCTGCATTTTCAGGGTATAGTGATATTCAAAGATCTACATTTTCAGGGTACAGTGGTAATCAAAAAACTACATTTTCAGGGTACAGTGGTAATCAAAAAACTACATTTTCAGGGTACAGTGGTAATCAAAAAACTACATTTTCTGGGTATAGTGGTAATCAAAGATCTACATTTTAGGGTATAGTGGTAATAAAAGGTCTACATTTTCAGGGTATCGTGGTAGATGTACCGTTTGCGTCATTCTTTCTGAGCCAAGTGTTGGGGCAGACGCAACAAGCGCTCTACAGTTGGATCGACGAGCTACCGTCCTTAGATCGAGACCTCTACCGGAGTCTCACGTACATCAAACATTTTCAGGTATTATAAATATAGTTTTAACATTTTGTGCTGATTGGAACCCGTGAAATGAGTTATTGTAGTTTGGCATACCATTTGGTCATTAGGTCTTGTTGAGAAGTATAATACTACGTGTTTTGTTATATAAGTCATTAAATGAAAACACGGGTAGGACTAATAAATATTGTTGTAGAAAAGAAAATTTTAAATTTTCAAACATCCGTAATATTCATTCATCATGTAAGCCATCTGTTAAATTGGCTAGGCGTCGCGAAGGCGCCGCCGATTTACGTTAAATTTTATTTATTGCAAATGTATCGATTACTGGATAAATATTCAAGCTGCCGGTATTAAACCCACTTCTAAAATCAGTTAATACGATTCCGGATGTGTGTTTTAAGTTAATGTCGTACATAACAAAACAGGTTGTATATGTTTTAGTTGTCTGATCATTGCGTTCGCGCGATCTAGGATTATGTTCTTCCAATTGCCGTTAGATGTCGTCGCCGTCTCATTGGCACCGTATTGGAGCATGCTCTGTAGGTTCGCTTGATAACAAAGTAGTTCTGCCATGTAGCGATAGATATCTCTACAGTAGTTTTATTGCTATTACATGAAGTGAAGGAAAATATCGTGAGCAAATCGGCATGTCCCAGAACCAAAAATTGCAGTGCTATATATTCAAAAATGATTTTTTACTGTATGGAGATGAAACAAGCTTTTTTTTATTCATGATAATCAAGCGCTTGATCACTACCTCACCTGGTGGTAAGTGATGGTGTGATCGAAGATAGAGCACGCTTGCTTAGAAAGAACCTATTCACTCTGGACTTATGGCTCACCTGATGTTAAGTGGTAACCATCGCCTATAATAAAGTCTTGCTTCGTATCCATCAACTTGAGGCATACAGATGTAAAGACTCAATTACCTGTAATTTCACCGGCCACCATACACTTCAAACCGAAATAGCAATGCTGCTTGGCGGCAGAAATAAGTATGGTGGTAGCATTTTCACAAGAATCTCTACTCTACTACTCTGTGCGTGTATGTATCAAACGTAATTTTTGGACTTGTATCTCACTACCCCCATGTGAATCTACATGTGAATCATCATCGTCACAGATCTGCGTACTAAGAGATCCGAGTATGTTGATTATGGGGATTCATATTTATTATTTTTGAATATTGTAATTGTAGGGCAAGCTGTACGCTTTTATAACAAACTCCCATGTCATATACAAATATTGACAATTAGCAAATTTATAAACGTAATTAAACAACATCGTAGGCCTACTATAACATATAGGATTATTTAGTTAGATGATTGGGATTGAAATTGCTTCAAACTCTTTCAAAAATGTTACAATTTATTTTATTTATTGTTATGTATTCTAAAAGGATCATTAAATAGAACAATCAGCCTTGTTTCTTGCCTTTCTTTCCTGGCTTGGTCGCGGAGGAACAGGCAATAAAATATACAACACAAAGTGATCCTTGTGATTTTAATGAATGAATAAATGTTGATTTTTTAGTTAAATTGTGTGAATGTATTTCAGGGAGACGTTTCATCGCTAGAGCTTACGTTTTCTATCGACGAAGAGCGACTCGGAGAAATCGTTACGCATGAGCTCGTGCCTGGCGGGAAAGCTATACCAGTTACAAACGAAAATAAGTAAGAACTTTCAATTTAATTTCAATTTGTTTATTTGAACATAACACATAAATACAATTAAAAACCGAACACAGATAAAACACAATAATTGGAATAATGTTCGGTTATTTGTAAGTTCCCACGATACAAGCCCCGAGCCCAGTGTGGGGACACTGTTCTCGGGGCTTGTATCGTGGGAACCGTTTACGATGATACGTACCCAAAGTGATCCCTAGGGGTACGATGTACAAGGGGTCTATGTCATCGAATAAAAAAACATTATGTAGTTATCATTATGAATTTACAAAAAGTTCATATCGGCTTACCTAATATTAACTTTTTGCAAAGTCTACCCAACACCGAAAAACAGGACAAGTGGTCTAAGTGACATAAAATATTGGGGAGCTCTGGTTAACGATATACATAAATATTAACTTAAAATTTAAAATTACTTTCAAACATCTTATTTATTGACGACCTCCGTGGCGCGAACTATAAGGATGTATACTATATTTACCACTTTTATTTGTTATCCCGACTGTTTTTTATTTGCTTGCCCGCGACCACGGCTGTTGCATCACAATCGAAACGCCGGGATAACAAATTCAAAAGGGGACACGCGATAAATACCCGTTTAAATCAGTAATTATGTACAGAGATGGCGAAAGTTTGAAAAAAACTATAGGGATTACTATAGGGGACTACTTGATCCGGATTTTTGGCTAACAAAATCCCCCAAATAAATCAAATCGTTTTAAGTTTGTTTTATGTATTTAAGGTATTTATATATAGTCCTTGTAATTAATTGTATTTTGTATGTGCACATTGTTACTTGCAATAAATTATATATTATTATAAGACTGGAAATGTATAGCTTCATGTATAGCCGTGTGTACATAAAAGCACGCTTAGTTTCTGATGTCGACAAAGACACGACACGGAATTTTAGTCTACGGTTTGGACTTTATATGTATACAATCTGTTCTGTTAAGTACGACATTAATTTAAAACACACATCCGGTAAAACTGGTTTAGAGAGGGGTTTAATAGCGTTAGCTTGAATATTTATCCAGTAATCGACACATTTCCAATAAACAATTTTTAACGTTAATCGGCGGTGTCTTTGCGACGAAGCCGCTTAGTCAGTTTAACAGGTACCTACTTACATGCCGAATGAATATGATTTGTTTACCTATTTTATACCGGCTTCATTGATATTTTAGGACTTGATAATAAGGTCGTTTCAAAGCTTTAATATTTTTATGGTAATGCATTTGAAACAAAACTATTTTACAACAACACTAGCCATCAGCCCTACCTGTGTTTTCATTTAATGTCGTACATAACAAAGCACGTATAATGTTGGGTGTTATTGATAATATATTTATATATTTCAGAATAAACTACATACATTTAATGGCTCACTTCAGAATGCACACACAGATCAAAGAGCAGACGAACGCGTTCATCAAAGGTTTCAGAACTATTATAAATCCAGAGTGGCTATCTCTCTTCTCAACCCCAGAGGTGAGATTGTCATATTAATTAGTAAGTACTTTTACTCCATTTATATCATATATCTAGTAGTTAATCACCAATAACGTAAAAAGGTACTGCGAACGTGCAATGAATATTGCATTATGAGCAATACTTTGGCTATATGACGTCACGAGCACATTATTGTGCCTGGATTCCACGGGCGTGGTTAGGGGTAGGGGGGTATTGGGGGTTCGACTACTTTTTGTTGACAGATACGCGTGCAAATTGGAAGCTAGTTTAGAATATTTGTGTTACTTCAAACAAATACCTAAGCGAGCGTGACATGCCTGGCAATTGTAAAATTGCCCGAGTAATCAAATACCACTTGGCTTGACGTGGTGATGACAGCTGGAGCAGGACAGTGACTGAATGGTGGCCGAGGAGCGGGTATAGAAGGGTAGGATGACCAGCAGCGAGATGGGTGGACGACATCGTATAGGTCGCGGGCCGTCAGTGGGTGAGACTAGCGAAGGATCGTGGTGGATGCCACAAACTTGGGGAGGCCTATACCCAACTAGCGTAATAGATGGCGCTGTCTGGTGATGCTCCGCAAAAAAATATGGTTTATGTGCCAAAAACACAATGACACAATATCAAAATTTGTCTAAAACAATCTCACTTCGTTAAAACAAACACAAATGTTTATTTTTTATTTCAAGCCCCTCTGAATTAATGTTGATACGGCAAATGACATTGACAATACTCTTTCAGATGACAGAGCAACGCCATCTGTATGCAGTTATAAAAACATGTCCGTGAAAACCCCTCATTGTAAAATTGGGTGTGTTAAACCACTTCTGGCAGGTTTTACTGTCATAAAATTTCATCGTCATATCTCAGTCCACATTTACCCACTGCTGGGTATAGGCCTCCTCGTGTTCAAGCCACTCCGGTCCTGTGCCAAGCGCATTCATTGCCTTTCCGCAACTCTCGCGATGTCGTCCAACCATCTGGCTGGTGGTTTGCCAACCGGTCTTGCCTTCTCGCGGCCACCACTCAGTTGCTGCCCTCGTCCATCTTCCGTCTTTCCTCCTTGCCAAGTATCCAGCCCACCTCCACTTCAGCTGGTTGATCCTTCTACCCACATCCACGACTTTGGTTCTGCGTAGTACTTCGATATTGGGTATATGGTCCAACAGCGAGATGCCTAACATGGCACGCTCCATTAATCTGTGAGCAACTCTAATTCTGATCTTATACTTTAGTAAGTTAAACCGTTTCTTTGTGTAGCTTCAAAGGCTCATAAGCGGAGACAACGTGCCCTTAGACCTGCGCGACCTGAGACGTCACACGCAGTACTACGGCGGGTTCCACGACTCGCACAGAGTGGTCTGCTGGCTGTGGGACGTGCTGCAGCGAGATTTTACTGAACAAGAGCGGGCTATGTTTCTCAAGGTAACATCAGTTTAAACAATCTCTATTTCTCATTAAAACACTGTCACCTACAATCAGAATAAATTATAAACGTAGCCACATTATTCTTACATACATAACTTGGTTTTGTCATGAGACAGTCTAACAGATTTAGGGATAGAAGTACTATTGTTGCTCTCTACTGTGCATTTGTAAGAAGCAAGCTAGAATACAGCGCTACAATTTGGGATACTCACGAAGATAAGTACAAACTCATGGTAGAAAAGGTGCAGCGAAGGTTTGCTCGATACGTTTATAATAGGCTTTATGGATATTACCCTTATTTATATCCGTCCCTCTTCGTAGCGGGCATGGTAGGTATTAACACCTTGGAACTTAGGCGCAAGTACGCGATATTGATCCATTACTACCTGCTATTCCACAATAGGATGGATAACCCTAGCACTTGGTCGCGTGTTGCGCTGTGTACGCCGGCCGCACACGCGGCGCCCCGCGCCCGCGCTAACACCACCCAGTATGCTCCCACAGCCCAAGCTGTATCTCTGGTCAACGCCTTGATTGCTCATCACCCTCACTTTGATTTATTCTTTGATTTTTGTGTGTTTGTTAATTTATATATTAATTATTTGACATGATATTTATTATATTAAATTTTTAATGTTTATTGTACTTAGGTACCTACCTAATTAATCCACATCGTTGTGCAAGTGAAAGATGAAGCCGTTAGAGAGTTCCAAATTAAAGCGTAACAAGTAATAAAATTGTAATAGGTATTGGTGTAATAACCGATGCCGTATTTTGTAACGGTATTTAATTTTTCAGTTTGTAACGTCGTGCTCGAAGCCGCCTGTACTTGGGTTTGCTCATCTGAAGCCGCCCTTCTCGATACGATGCGTGGAAGTCGGCGACGATGAGGACACAGGAGATACAATAGGTTGGTAACACTTTTGGCTTGACGACTTCCGTGGCACAGTGGGCGAATAGCCGGCTGAGACGCAGGAGGTTGCCGGTTCGATTCCCGCCGCGAGACAAATGTTTGCACGATCTATAGATATTTGTTCCGGGTCTGAATGTTTCTCTATTATTATAAGTATGTTTTAACAAGATTAGAAAAAAGTATATAAGTATTCTATCAGTTCTTTGGTTCCCATATTACAAGCTCTGCTTAGTTTGGGGCTAGATGGCGCTGTGTGAAATTTCCAGCATTATTATTAAAATAACTGGTTGCCCAGTGCACAATTGTCAAAATTCAATTAATTTTTTCAATCAATTTGTTTTTTTCTATGGCATATCTCACACTCCTCCGTGCGCGCAATAAACCTAAAAAGGGGTACAAATTTTCTCTTCACCTATTTATATATCCATTATATTATTTATATTCAATTTTTCTATGATAGCTTCAAAAGCCTTATCATTATAATTTCCCTACAGGAAGCGTGATTCGAGGCTTCTTCACGATCCGCAAGAAGGATCCTCTCCATCGACTGCCGACCTCCTCCACTTGCTTCAACTTGCTGAAGCTGCCTAACTACCAAAAGCGCAGCACACTCAGAGACAAACTGCGGTACGCGGTCAACAGTAACACAGGCTTTGAACTCTCATAGATAAACCCATGTAAATATCTATTGGAGATGAGACCACCTGGGAAAAACTATTAGCAGTTCATTAGGCGTGTCTCTATCCAGAGGGAACATCTGTCTAGGGAGAATGTCTTAATTCAAGGAATGTAGCTTATAATTGGATCTATCGATTAGTACTAAAACTGAAATTGGATCCGACCTAATCAGGGTGTTTTTAGGTTATAAGTTCTACTTAAAGGTCCTATAACTCCGTAATTATGACGGATCCAATTTCAGTTTTAGTACTAATCGACAGATCCAATTTTAAGCTACATTCCTTGAATTAAGACATTCTCCCTAGACTGGATAGAGACAAACGCACATTAGTAATTAAAATGTTGAAAATGTATGGGAAAAGACTGTTCTAACTTTAACCAAACAATGCTTAGAACTGACACCATACCACCATGGTGTTTATTTTTGAGTTTGTTTTGCGCGGTTCGCGGCGTCGTCGGTGTGACCCTATTATTATATTAAATTATTTGTACATGGTTTGGAGTCTATCAATAGTTAAAACGTCGAGATCCGTAGACGAACGAAGGTCGTGATGTTGGGAATCGGGGTTATGGAACGCAAATGGTCTTGGGCAGGACGCTTGGACGTGGTGATGACAGATGAAGCAGAACAGCGAACAGCGACTGAATGGTGGCCGAGGAGCGGGTATAGAAGGGCAGGACGCTTGGACGTGGTGATGCCAGATGAAGCAGAACAGCGAACAGCGACTGAATGGTGGCCGAGGAGCGGGTATAGAAGGGTAGGACGTCCGGCAGCGAGATGGGTGGACAACATCAAAAAAACAATTACGTTCTTTGAAAATGTCCTAAGACTACTCAATTTTAGAATCGCGATAAGTCATGGTAACTCACCTGCTAACTAAATGAGACAACTTGAATCTACCTACTGAAACTGCCCTTTCGACTACAGAGATGACGACCTCCGTGGTGCAGTGGGCGAATAGCCGGCTGAGACGCAGGATATAGCGGGTTCGATTCCCGCCGCGGAAGAAATGCTTGCGTGATCTACATATATTAGTTCCGGGTCTGGTTATTTCTCTATATTATATGTATGTATTTACAAAAAAAATGTATATAAGCATTCTATCAGTTATCTGGTTCCCATAGTACAAGCTCTGCCATTGTGTCACTTGGCGTATACTATAGTAAAAAAGACCGGATGGTATTTATCTGCTAATTTTCGACCTCAATTCGAAGGTGAAAGAAAGAAGTTGGGAGTGTAATTCGCGTATTTAGGCGAATGTGCCTTTGCAGAAATCGCGAAATGTAAATAAACATTATTTTATGTATTTGAGGGTCGCTATCACGAATATTTAAATAGCATTCTGTGTTATTATCACAAACTATTACGATTATTAATATACGAGTCATTTTATAACGAAACGCCTAAAATACGATACGAATTGTTAGATGTTTTCCACGAGCTCCTGGAGTTAGTTGTGGTATTTTTACAGTATAGTCCTGAAACACAAACTGCATAAGTGAAGTTATAATGGTCAAAATGGTCTACAGCTGTTTTGCTAATTCAATACACGCGCGAAGGTAATAGTCAAACTATTTTCACATTACGAGGACTCTCATAGATTTACAGAGTGACTGATCTTGTTCGGTCAAACAGTGCTTTACTATAACGTAAGAATATCACTAGCTCTCGGGCTAATAGTGTGTGCTAAGGCTAGATCTCCTACGATAGATGTTTAGGTTTAAAATGGGAAAATGGATTATATAAACCCAGTCCAATAAATTGTACATGTAAATAGACAATAATGGTGTCCCGGTTCACAGCCAGCTGTCGAGAGGGTAACATACAAGAGGTATTCTTTATAAAAAGGTATTAAACTAATTCCCAGGCAAGCTGGGTAAAATTCTATAGAGGTTACAACATTAAATGATTTCACCATATTCAGCCGTAGTGGCGTGCAAATTAAATGTCATATAAAATTAAATTATATATGGATAACTAAAAAATAATAATGGATATATAATGTCAGTCAGCACATACTAATAAAATAATTAGATTAAAATTTTAATTTTTTTTTTTTTTAAATCAGTCTCAACTGTTGATTGTGTATCATTTAGAAGGAAGATAAAACATTTATTTGTGGCGGAACAAAACACACAAAGCACACAAGTAAGATGGACACAAAAACATTTTCATACATACAAAAAATTAGCTGTCTGTAAAGTCGGTTTACGGACGATAATTTTACGTGATAACGAGTGGAAGAGAGATAGATGTGTCACAAGCCGAACGCTTAGACCGATCGTGCCTCTCTATCGCTTGTTCCGCGCTTGCACGCTTGGCTCAGGCGGAACGTGACACTTTTTCGTGCGTGCAGCCGGCGTTCATCGATTTATAAGACGTTATCACGTCAAAAAAACAGCAATACCCAACAAATATGTCTCTCAAACTTAGCTATACCATAATGACCGACGTCACAAAAAGGCGTCTATAACTCAGCATTTGTTGTGCTTTTGGCACAACGCTGATCTTCCGTTGGAACCATTTGTGAAAAAGGTTACTGGTTTAAATATTACATAATATTACATCTTAAATAGATGAAAACTGTGTCACTGATCAATTTCGTTCTGGACTTCATTTCATAAAGTTACTGTTTTTAAGCTTTTTGTGAATTAGTTAAGTATCAGATGAATTATATCAATGGCAGTTTATGGCCCCCAATATTTTGTATATCGAATGTTACTCTTATCATCTCGACATCTGTTTTTTTTTATTTATGGAAAGATGAAGATAAAACACTTCAGCTATAGGTGTTCATAAACTAAGGGGTTTAGTTTATGACAAGTTGTAGATTTTCGAAACGAGGTCTTATTCTCAGCTGGGTAAGGGTTACTGGCTAAATGTGAACCGGGCAATAGAATAGAAAGGGTGCGATGAATTTATCTAGTGTTTGTAAACGTTTTTGTGCGAACAACTATGATTCCTAAGCATAATTTCTTCACTTCGGCTAATATTTTCGGGCTGGAAGTTTATCACAAGTTCACATTTTACGCACTTAAAATTTTATATTCCCACTGTGACTGTGAACACTTTTTTGTGCAATTTTGTAATAAATATTAATTTTTAATGATTTCTTCGTGAATGTTTGAAAATCTTTTTAAAAATTCTATGGGTATGTATGATCAAGCAACGTTGTGATCCAAGAAATAGGCCCTGCATAAACAGATTCTATGAACATTCTTTAATTTTGAGCATATTGCTGCTTTCACTCATATCATTAAAACATATAAATTAGTTTGAAACATTGTATGTATAGTATGTAAATATTAGCTTATGTGAACCAAATCGAACGGCATTTTATTTACTCACTGTATTTTATAATAAATGTATGAATTGTGTAGGTTTTTAAAATGTTTGTACTATCAATACATAATTATAGTCACTAATCTTTTTACTACTAAAAACGTTAAACACCGTTTAACGCGTGTTTTAAAAAATTCTTAACAATTTTTTTTGTTTTTTTTATATATATTATAGGCTTACGTTTGACCACGAACTCGCCTGATGGTAAGCGATGATGCAGTCTACGATGGTACACGCTTGCCTAGAAGAAACCTATTCACTCGCGACTTAAAGATACCCAGGTTGTAGCTACCAGGAAACTCAGACTCTGGCAAGGCGTTCCACTCTTTGGCGGTGCGCATAATAAAGGTCGAAGAGAACCGCTTTGTGCGAATTGGATTTTGATTTTGTTTGAGTTTTTTTAAACAATGTTTAGGGGGTGTTTAACTTTTTTGTGGTAAGACCCTATATGTTGTACATGTAGTTTATTATATCTGGGCACTTTGAGTCACTTCCCCCTGATTACGTATCTCGACAGTTTTGTAACAGGCGTAAATCTCTGTCTGTAAAGTCGGTTTACGAACGATAATTTTACGAAGAGAGATAGATGCGTCACAAGCCGAACGCTTAGGCCGATCGTGCCTCTCGCTTGTTCCGAGCTCTCGCTTGCACGCTCGGCTCAGGCGGAACGTGACACTTTTTCGTGCATGCAGCCGGCGTTAATCGATTTATAAGACGCTATCACGTCAAAAAATTAAAGAATCCATCATAATATGTACTGATAATGAGTCACATTTTCTTGATTTCGCGTTATAATAGTCATAGGACAAGAAGCATAATCATAATATTGGTTTAATTGTTACAAGTATGAATAAATGTTATTTTAGTGCAATTTTCTTTATTAGCTTCTCCACCTTTTTGCAAATATCAGAAGTGTCCGTTAACATAATTCCTAATTTATTCTCCCGATCTGTGAAACGAATCATTATGATATTTTGTATTAGCCACGTAAATGATGTTTATAACACCATGTGATTCTCTGTGATAAATATAATTGATATTTAATAATTTTGTGTTTGATTTTAGCCATAGATTCCTAGACTAATGGCGGGTTCCTATATCCGTCGGTAACCAGCTACGACTCGTTTCTCCTTGAAAAAGTGTCAAACTAGTGTCAACATTTTGACAGGGTTTCAAGGAGAAACGAGTCGTAGCTGGATACCGACGGATATAGGAACCCGGATATGGCACTAAATAAGAATTTAACATATTTTGATAAAGGTACCACCTACATTACTTTAAGGGTCCTATCCAGGTCATGCTTAGGTACCTATCATAAAAATTATGGTAGGTAAGCATGACCTGGATTCTACACCCTGGATTGGCCTAGACCCTGAAAAACACGTACAGTAAATAAGTAGGTCTGTTTTTCCAAATATATTATATAAATTACCTTTTTTATAGGACCCTTAAAGTAATGTAGGTGGTACCTTTATCAAAATATGTTAAATTCTTATTTAGTGCCATCTATCGTGAATGATTGGCATCAACGTCAATATAATACAAAGTATCTCCAGTAGATGACGACGTGCGATTTAACTTGTATGAAGTTACTTCCTAAAATGTGATAGCATGAATGAAAAAGTGCCAATCTCTCTTTCAAATATTTCTTGAAAGTATTTGTGCTGCTATTCAAACGTCTGAAGACTTTTTTGGTGAAAAACTAAAAATCAAAAGTTAGTCCAGTATGCCAGCAGCTGTTCAAGCGTCATCCATCGCCATTGTATTTTGCTGTCTCTTTCTCTCCACCAAGGCGTCCCTCTACGCTACGGCGCCCTTGCCCCGCGCGCCCTACTGCCTCGCCCCCTCCCCTCCTGCGCCGCTCGCTTGCTGCTATGCCAGTTTCGCTCGATTTTCGTGGAGGGCGGCTGTACGTGCGTCGCTTCTTTGTCGTATATTTCACGGTCTCATCCTTTGTCCAGGAGGAAGCCGCGACCGAAGACAATAACAAGCAACATTTAAATTTGAAACTTCGTAACTTTTGACAAAGTTTGGGTGCGCGATCAATAGTTTTATCCCGGCGTTTCGTGTGTTCAGTGAATTCCCGCATAGTCGAGCGAGCATGAATAATAAAGAAGTAACCGGTGATTTTGTCGCGTGTCCCACTGAAGGCGAGTGGTGATCGGTCTGCTGAGGTCGGCGTGTGATGCCGAGGAGTGTGCGGTGACGACCCGCCGCCGACTGCCGAGCGGTTGGATGGCGGCTGTTAGCGGCCCAGCGCGGCACTCTCGCGTCTCCATGAGTGTGTCGATGTCGCTGATGCAGGGCGGAGCGCAGAGCGCGCCCCAGGGTGCCATCCTGGCGGCGGCGGCGCCCTACTACCAGGCGCCGGCCATCCCCACAGACGTGCAGCCCGACCGGCCCATCGGCTACGGCGCTTTCGGTGTTGTCTGGTGAGTTAGTATTTGTAAATAATGACCAACTTTGTTTATTTACTTTGTGTGTATTTTCTTGACTTATTTTTAACTTGACTGAAGGTTTTGTAAGTCACAAAGTGATGAATATGCATTAACAAATGTGTAGCTGACAAAATACCTACCTGCATATGTAGGTATCTTCGTTCTCTTTTAAAAAATTATACTGTTAATGAAACTGTTAGAAAACATAAGTACCTAGGTATAACTTATCAAATTGATTATTCAGTGTTCACCAGCAGCATCACTAAACTAAGATCAATAATCATTGGTAAATTAAGTACCTACCTACCTATCATACTGAAACTATTCAATCTTTGTCAAACTAACTACCAAATGTTTCTAGTCTCATAGCTAAATAGATCAATTTACTATCTACTAGGTATTTATCACATTCAATTCTATACATAAGAAAAATAATACTTTAATAGTAGGTAAATTAGGATAAATAGAATTCAATTGGAAAAAAGTACTTATATCCATTCCTTATTAGACCTATAAACAATGTTTTGAAATTATTTCTTGAAATTTAATTACCAGCCATTTAGTACCTACCATATAACAAAGGACAAAAAAAACTATGGTGTAGGTATAAATGGTGTTCATTCTCAAACAATGCTTTTTCATGCATTGCTGTAAAAACTAAGCCACTGTGTAAAAGGCATTCATTAAAAAAAGGTACCCATTTTAGGTACTTTGGGGTCTTCGTATCTTAGTTGAAATCCTAAAATATACATGATGATGCACTGATTGTTATGTTACAATGTACCTACCTGTTGTGGATTCATCACTACTAGGTAATTCAAGTCTGACACAAGCCGTCCTAACTCCTTGAAATAACATAATATAACTTTGGGTTGATGACAACAGCTTTCCAGAATCGCCGTGGTTGCTGTTATGTTGTTCATGTAGTGTACGTACCTATCTATTTTGTTCTAAATTACAATATAGTTGTAATGAATAGTCTGCCCTTTTCTGTGGTATAACTTTTGAGAACACTTATAATCTATTTGAACTTAAATATAAAAATTCTATGGAAAAAGCCCTAATGTTGATATTCATAGAATAAGATTATAGATTGAGGAATAGTTTTTATTTTTCACAGGAATACAAAATAAAGTAGGCTTTTAAGCATGAAATATTGTTATAACTATGGATAGACCTAATAAATAAATAATGTCTTATAATCATTGATCGAGCGAGCGAAGCATCTCAGTTTTGAGATTGGCCAAAAAATGCTTTTGTCCATCCGTCTGTCTGTTCTCGCCTACAGCTTACATTTTTACGAAAACTAAGTTCCTTGATTTATTAAAATTTTTGGTCTATCGCGATTTTTGACTATGGTAAAGGTAAAGGGGGAAGTTTGCTGTAGCCTTATTTATCAACGGATTTCAATCAAATTTGAGAGGCACACAGAATAATCATTTATTTGGTAAGTACACACAAAATGATACATGAAATAATTATAAGGAACAGTAGTTACAATTGAATCTATTATGAGAGACTAAGGAATTCATCCTACACAAAATATTACCTTTTGAAAAAAATCCAAAAGGGGGAGAAGTTTGCTGTAAAGTATGGACGTATTTCAATTTCTGAATTTTTTTCGGAAAATTTATACCTACGTATACCAATCAGACTACGCAGTCCTCTCCGCCTGCACAAGCCGAACCCGTAGACACCAGATTCGACCTGCAAGGACCAAGGGAACGCGAGTAGGAATCGCTAAAACATAAATACCTACCACTAGTGGTTCGCCCCGAACTGAGATCTTGCGAGTCTACCATAGAAATAAAAAATATTATTTGTACCTAATATTACTTACCTTTTTGCCATTTTGTAGGTACATGATCCCATTGCTATAGAAATTTTGGGAATTCTGATCAAAATACCGAGACAGGTAGTTTTGGCAGTCCTCTCGTGATGTTAATCTGACACTGCCTAAAGAATTCTGAAGGGACCGAAACAGGTGGAAATCTGAAGGTGCAAGGTCAGGACTATACGGCGGATGCATTAACACCTCCCACCCAAACTCTCTTAATTTTTGCTGAGTGGCTGAAGATGTGTGAGGTCTAGCGTTATCATGATGAAAAACCACACCCCTTCTGTTGATTGATTCCGGCCGCTTTCTCTCAACTTCTTGCTTTAATCTCATCAGTTGCTCGCAGTAGAGTTCAGAATCGATGGTCCTGCCTGGTGGTAACAGCTCATAATGAATAATGCCCTTCCAATCCCACCACACACACAGCATCACCTTGTTGCGAGTTAACCTGGGTTTCGCCACAGTCTGTGAAGCCTGACCGGCCTTTGACCACGACCTTTTTCGCACGTTCTTGTCGTACGTGATCCACTTTTCATCACCAGTTATCAGCTTCTTCAAAAATGGTTCGGTTTCATTACGTCGTAATAAAGAATCACAAATGAGTACCTACACGGTTCATTAGGTTTCTTTCAGTGAGCTCGTGGGGTACCCAAATATTTTTTGAGTACCCAGTTTTTTAAAATGCGCCAAAACTGTTTTGTGGTCAGTTCCCAGTTCTTCAGCTACGTCGTAGCTACTGATATGCCGATCTTGCTCCACTTTTTCAAAAATGGCATCAATTTTATCCGTAATAGGGCGGCCAGAGCGACGTGCATCTTTGACATCAAAATTTCCGGATTGAAAACGCTTAAACCAAATTTGTATTACTCTCACAGACATTGCACTAAACAAACATCGAAAACATCGCTAATTTTTTTCGCGGCTTGCCTTGCATTTTTACCTTTTTTGTAGTAAAATTTTAAAATCTATCGAATTTCTTCATTAGATTCACTCATCTTTACAGTACGAAAAACAAATATTTATTTATTTTATTTTATATATAAGTACTTAAGTAGGGAAGTTCTAATAAACAGTACTAGGTAATAAATTGGTAACCCTGTAATTATAAAGAATTAGGTATATAAAAAATGGTCATTATCATTTTCAAACAAGGTTATACCTACTTAAGTAGATAGGTATCAAAAACATAGATTACCCCCAAACGCTGAGGCATGATTAAAATACCTATATGAAAATATTTGACCCTCCTTAAATTATAATATTTAAACGTTATGGTTTTTTGTACAAGCTTGAAGGTTGAGGTAAGGTGTATTTATATAAATTTGAATACTTTTAATTAAAGCACATTTAATCATTTAATAAAATATTTTTATCTTTTTAATTTAGCATTATGATTAGAAGTACTATTGTGTTCTAATCTACGTAAATTTATGGACCGGGTCATTTTGAGGCTCTGCAGGGTCATTGACATTACTTTTAATTATGTTCATAGCAGTAAATTCTATATTTGATCATTTAATTACCTACTGTTACTCATTCAGTTTGTCATAACTTATCTAGGTATAGGTATACCTAACTTACAAAACGTCAGGCAAACAAAATAAAGCATCTTTAGCATTATTGCAAATTTTAAGTTCTAAGTTATTAATAGTAACGAAAGCAGAATGTATGACAAACACTAAACTCTAAAACTGAATCGCGAATTCGTGACTCGCACATACATTTTTGACATTTTGTTAATTGAAGACTGTCAAAAAATCTACTCTTGAGTCTGTATTACGCTTGAGCGGGAGCTCAAGATATGTAAGGTATACGTGTTGCAACGTTGCAAGCGAACTTGAGAGACCTATAACAAATTGTAATTTCGTACTGAAAGTCTTGCTGCAGAAAATTATATGGCCAATTTTTTCTCTCTTTGGAAGCGTGTCAACCTGCGGGCGACCGCTAGCTCGTAGTAGGTTGGTAAAAAATATGGCGCATTGCAATTATCCAGTCTTCTGCCAGGTCTTCTATCCAGCTAAACAATCCTTTTTACGGCCCTCAACGAGCTCATCGTTAACGCGAGCAAAATCCCTGATACCATTGCCGACCTCTTTTATTTCCTTTTTAACGGCTACCATCGCTTTAATTGCGAAGATTCCGATCCCAACTCTCCTCTATATTAGGTACATACGGACGAGCCATTCGAAACGAAAAATATAGAAACTATTTCATCAAAACCTCATGAAAACTTTTGAACGCGAGCACTAAAGTTTTCCCGCTCATAATCCGTGCCTGTTATATAGCTTCTGCAAACACGTGCCTGCCGATTCCGGTGACGAATATTCAATTCAGTTGTGTACTATATAAGAACGCTTTTCAATATTCATAGTTCCACAATCTCGTGCACATGCGTCTGTCGACCGCAGCCTACCTCCGCACAATTCTATACCTTATTGCTCGAGTTACAATTCAACTCGTTTTTGACACGACTTGTCGGCCTTCCCATCGAAATGGATGCAGCGAATGCATGTTTATCACGACGGCCAAGGGATATTGAACTTTAGCCGGTGGGTATAAAGTAGAATGGGTGGGTGTAAGCGAATTTTGAATGAGTGCAACGCTCGTGCAGCGAGCGAGGGTAGCGGTTAGGTATGGGTGGATGCTTTGTGTAGTCGCGTCGTCGTGCGTAGGTAGGGCCCTCGTGGCGCTCGCCGAGTCGATTGTGTGTGAACGACCGCTACGAGGGGAGCGCCTGATTATTCCGAGACCGCGTCGATCGCCGCTCGAGAGTCCTAAAACTCCGGCCGTAGACGGCTTCGCTCTCGGCCCTACCTCCCGACAGCCGTCACTCCCGAGCCAGGAGACGCGTCCGTTGAATGCAAATAAGGACATTTTAGTTATCGTATTATCCGTTCTTTCACAAGGGTTTTAATTTATTCCGAGCTCAGCTTCTCTACATTTGGAACCTTTTGTATAGATACGATCCTCGTTTACAATTTAACAATGAATACTAGATCCATTTGCGTTTAACACAATGCGATTTCACTCCTCTGTTATGCTCATCTCTGCATGTAATGAGTTCGTTTCATCATTGGCTGACTGTGACAAGACAGCACGACTATTATTATGACAAGGCTACCTGCGTTTCAAACCTGCGAGGTAGAAAGCTGCGAGACCCATAAATACCCGTTACGCTAAACAATGCGTAATCTCAAATCTGTATGTAAATGAATAGACGAGCTCGTAAGGTGGGCAAAAACACCGCAATAATCACAAAAAAACAAAGATAACTTCGGTATTTTGTCGATCAATCATGCTCTATCAGCTAGGCAAGTATGTACAATTGACTAGCTGTGCATTGGTTCTCTTCTCACACACACAATAAGTTTTTCATGCAAGTCTACAAGAAAACAATATAGATCAACCCAGTTGCAATCGAAACCGTTTTGGAATCGTTTTTCAAAAAGCGACGTCTTGATTTCTCTGAATCGCTAAGGATACCGTTATGAGGTTGTTCGCACTTACACCTCGGCGAAAGTGTGGTGCAAACATCAGTTCTGTTTCGCAGAAATCTAAACTTATGGTATTTACGATGATCTTGATTCACCACTATTGACCAACATTAACTACCTATTACATTTTCGGGCAACGTAATTATAGTAAATCTATAATTCATAGTCAAAAAGGTGACTCTTCAAACAGGCAGTAAACAAACTTTACTACCTGTTTTAACATATTGAACTCCTTGAACCATATATTAGCGTTCCTCAGGCAAGCGACATTCATATATCCTTCTGTACAGGTTCAGTAATGTTCATTTCCAGCAATAAATTAATTACCAACAGGGTGTGGGCCGATTGATCGGGTCGGCCGGCTCGCATAGTCTCCACCCTGCCGTGTTCAATTGCGCCATGTTGAAAAACTTGATCCATCCGCCTTTGTACCCGATTCCACTGGCTCGAGGCCTGAATACTTTTTGTTCAACACTCGGAACGAAGCACAAAACTCTTTTAACTCTACAACAAAAGTTGTATCTCGAGCTTAACCACAAAACTTTTGATAACGATTAAGTATTAGGTGAATTCAGGTATGGATATTACAAGGCAGAATCTTGGAAGGGAAGGGTCTTAGTCATCGTGAAGTTAACTGGCATAAAGATAGTTACGGTTAAAGAAACTTTATTCTCAAAAAAGAATTATGCATTCACTTAATATGAGAACATAAAAAAACTAAATAGGTACTTAAAACTATGACAGTATGCCCAGCTTTCCCCTTTCTTCCTAGAGTTCCCTAGCTTTTTGTGACGCTGAATATCTACAGCGTGCAATATACCAAAATAATGCTGGACATTTCACACAGCGCTATCTAACCCCAAACTAAGCAAACCTAGTATGGGAACCAGATAACTGATAGAATACTTATTACCTAATAATTTTTTTTGTAAATACATATATATATAGGTAGTATAACAGACCCGGAACAGATACTGTAGGTGTAGATCATGCAAACATTTGTTCCGCGGCGGGAATTAAACCCGCAACCTCCTGCGTCTTAGCCGCTGCGCCACGGAGGTCGTCATTATATTCAGAAACGGATTTCCACTAATGAGAAATGTTATTACAAATAGCTCGCAGTGACTAAAAATCAGGTAGATCTTTCTACCTGCTGAATGCTTTAAATCTTTAAAATATCGCGTTACCCCCATCGCGATCACAAAATATCCGGACGTAGAAAGCACCGAGTAGGTACTTATAAATTTACGGGTCTTGGTATTCAAATGACTTCAGAGTTTTTATCTTCGAGTACTTACTTTGGGAGAAATAAAATAAGAATGTCGTTTTAGTTTTCTGAATTACTTTAGAAATATGTTTTATCAGTCTCGTGGTCCCGCATGAGCATGACGTAAGTAATTCATTTGAGCTTATCTATCATTGAATACTTACCTAGGTCAAGAAAGCATGACCGAGTCAATGGATAATGCGCCGAGTCAGTTTGCGACATTTTGTCGGCAGCGTCGATTTCATTGGGGTTTCAGTTTCACCCGCAATATAGCGATAATTAAATGTGGTATAGCTGTAACACGGAAATTAGTTTCTTCAGATGTTGCTGTCATATGGCGGGTTCCTATATTCGTCGGTAACGACTCGTTTCTCCTTGAAAACGTGTCAAAGATTGACACTTTTTTCAAGGAGATACGAGTCGTAGTCGGTTACCGACGAATATAGGAACCCGCCAATAATCTAGGGGCATAATCTTATGATTATGACTAGGGACACCTTGCTTTGCTAGAAGTTTTATTTGAAGGTCGTTGTTTTAAATGAATACAGACTTGGACCAATTTTCCAAGGGCGTGATATGGGGTCTACACTATTACGTTATTAAGGCCTTAAATGCATTACCACGAGCTTAAAATGTTGAAATTAAAATACAAAACATTGTAACACGAGGATAGAGATTAACATATATCCTTGAAGAACTAAAAGTCCTAAAACGTGTACAAAATAAGTCATCGTGTTAGGCGTACCTACTTATTTTTTTTAATGCGCTTGTCTTCCTAATTCCTAATTTCCAAACCAAGTCACAAAGTCCTTAGTATAGTTTAGCGCCATTTTTAAGGCCATGTTTCTCAATTCGGTTGTTTTTTTGGGTTACGTACCGGTGGAAAACAGCACCCTATTACTGAGGCTCCGCTGTCTGTCTGTACGTCTGTCACCAGGCTGTGTCCATGAACCGTGATAGTTAGACAGTTGAAATTTTCACAGATGATGCATTTCTGTTGCCACTATAACAACAAATACTAAAAACAGAATAAAATAAATATTTAAGGGGGTTCCCATAGAACAAACGTGATTTTTTGCTCGTTTTAGCTCGATATTGATAACGGCAACGGGTAGACGCTTGAAATATTCACAGAATATTTAAGTAGTTATATGTTCACTTTAAAAATAAATAAATAAATTAAAATACAACAAATATTTAAGGGGGGGAGGGGGGCTCCCATACAACAAACGTGATTTTTTTTGCCGTGTTTATAGTTAATGGCACGGAACCCTTCGTGCGCGAGTCTGACTCGCACTTGGCCGGTTTTTATTTAGGTTTGTTACCAACTCCGAAATTTATCCACCGATTTGGAAAATTCTAATTTCTAATAAGGATATATACTTTCAGGTTGCACCCATAGAAATTTCATCAAAATCGGTTTTGTAGTTTGATTATTAAATCAAAATAACTTGAAAAATATGTCATCCAAGTACTTGTTTACAAGTAGGGTTAAGTAGAATGATCCGGAAATAGTTTCTTGTGTGGATATAAGCTTATTTATTTCATAATCCATAGCTAGAATAATATCTTACGCCGCCGTCCTTATTTGTTGATATAGATCCTGTCCATCCAAAGGTTGCCTGGAAGAGATCGCTTTTAGCGATAAGGCCGCCCATTGTACCTATGATTTAAAAGTGTATTTTCTTTTATATCATCATGGTGTGCAATAAAGAAATTATCTAATCTACTAGATAAGAACTTGGCTGTTCTGCAGTCTAAATATTTGAACTAAAACAGGGATGATATAAACATAAGAAATGAAACTCCTAATGGCTTTGCAACTTGCAAGTCTTGCAACATCGCTAGCCCAGCGCCAAGTTTATACATAATGTTTCCGCTAATGAGGTAATATTCAGAATCAATTATTTCGCCAAGGTTACAGATGTGCCAATTGGATGAGATAACGGCGGTACACCAGTGAACAGTGACTGGCCTGGTTACCGTTATAACCAGGTCATGAGGAACGTATCGCTCGCCGCCTACTTATCGTGCGTGTATTATGTGACTTGACATAATTTTACTGACAGATTTCTAGGTTAGATAATGGCCTGTCAGAACCAGTTCTCCCTCTAACCATTATGTCTGGAACTTGACTTTCAATGTGTAATTGAGTGAACAATGTAAAATGATTGTAGATCTGGAACGTATTAAATTAACCCAACGCTCCTTTACTACAACTTGTCAAATACGCGTATATCAATAGTATTCATGAGCTCATCTATTTTTTTTTAATACGACTTTAAGATGGAACTAGCATATGACCCACCTGATGTTAAGTGGTAACCATCGTCTATACCTATACCAAAGTATTTTCTCGTAGGTCACGCATCTTAGAACTACTAGTAAAATGCTCACGATTGACGTTTCCGTATTTGACAATTCGTAATAAAGGCTCAGAAGTCAACTACAGACAGAAGTTAGGCATACACGACGCGCTAGACACCAGAAACTCAGTTTACAGACATTGAACGACAGCGTAACTTTATGTGCAAATGCAACTCTGTGTCGGCATACGCAACGAAACTAGACACCAGAGCCAGACACTCAGTTTATAGACATTGAGTGATAACGTAACTTTATGTGCAAATGCAACTCGGTGTCGGCATACGCAACGACACTAGACACCAGAGCCAGACACTCAGTTTATAGACATTGAGCGACAGCGTAACTTTATGTGCAAATGCAACTCGGTTTCAGCATACGCAACGACACCAGAACCCGACACTCAGTTTGTAGACATTGAATGACAGCGTTACTATATGTGCAAATGCAACTCGTTGTCAGCATACGCAACGACACCAGAACCCGACACTCAGTTTATAGTCATTGAACGACAGCACAACTTTATGTGCAAATGCAACTCGGTGTCGGCATAGACAACGCCACTAGACACCAGAGCCAGACACTTTATAGACAATATATATATTGAGCGACAGCGTAACTTTATGCGCAAATTCAACTCGGTTGCGCTTTGGTGAACACGTGTGTGTATGCCTGCCTATGCCTACCATTAGTTATTCCTCAGTTTCGTCAAAATGACAAATGTCATAAAGTTGATGGGTGTTAGTGTAATGTCGATCTCCTGCAACATTTAGTTCAAAGGAACTCGGTACTTAGTGTACATATTACTTTTTCATCGATCGCAAATTCTCAAATACCATCAATTTCTCAGGCAATTTATTCTGTTCGATACACCTTGTATTCGAATTCAAAACATTCCTTGCTGTGAACTGAGAGGTAAGTAGCAAGCCAGCCATTAACGTTTTTGCTTCATCACTGACGGTCGTTAATCGATGTCGTGAGAACTGGTGATTGACTGTTATCGAATTAAAATTTGAAGCAGCTTTGAAGCACATTTACATTTCACGGGGTACTACTTGGTTGTTATTTAGCAAGTTTGATTCCTGGGGGCCAATTCTAATTTACAAGAAAAACTATTATGGAGTTATACCATTATTAAACGAATAAGATAGTTGTTCCTATCTACAAGCTGCTAATTTTTTAAACGTGTTGTCAAAGCAACGGCGGTCATTAAAAAATATTGTGTTAGTAGAATACCAAAAAGTATAATATACATTATATAGTGGGCATTTTGCGACGATACCATTGTCAGAGTGAAGCGATTAGTTTAGAAGAATTGGGCCCCAGCTTCGATTACTGCATTTTCAAGCATACCTACTGATTATATAAATTTAGTTAAATCTATACTTAAATATCCACGACAGGTTCTTTTGAATGTTTACTCTGTTATACGCTTTTGCCCCCCCCCCCCGCCCCACTGACCAATCCCAATAACATGCCCTGTACAACCTAACTTTTTGTCTATGGAGGACCCAAGACATAACTCACTCAATGCTTTATTGTACATCGCACTTAAATTAAAAAAAAAACAACATTAAATACAAATAACAATATCGCGGCGAAAAGCGATCTCTTTCAGACACTCTTTGGATGGACTGGATTTCACGAGAACGTTATTGGACGGTAGACTAATGACAATAATTGAATATTGAATAAACAATGTACTTACCTACATAATCAAAATAAATAATTATGTATAAGTACTCATCAATGGATTAGGTACATAATAATATAGCAGAGTACATAAATATTCCATACTTATGATAAATAGGTAGGTAGGTACTTATATAAAATACAATAAGTACCTAGGTACATATAATAGAAGGGTGAAATAAAAGCAAGAGTAGGGATAACGTAACGAAGGATGAGAAAACGAAAACTCTGCTTTGTAGTGCAGACAAATATTTAAATAGAACTGTTTTCAACATTCCCATCTTGAAAACAGTTCTATTTAAATATTTGGGATTTGGCAGTTCTAATGTGAGGAGGAAGATAGTTACATAGACGGATAGCTTGCAGAGTGAAGGAGTATTCCTAAAAATTTAGAAGAGTGTACAGAAGTTTTAAGCTGCAAGGTCTCAGAGAAGCGCAAGGCTCGAGGATTTGATAGATGGGGATACTCAAAGCGCTCTCTGAGATAAGAAGGCCTAGAAGGGTTAAACATGATACTGTCACAAGAAAGAGAATACGAGTATTCCTGCGGCAGCGAATGTGTAACCACTTGAGCTTATTGCGAAATACAGAGACGACAAGGCCTGCGACCTATCCTTACTAGGTAGGTAGTTAGGTTGCCTAATAAGAATATTATCAGTGTCATCTAGCCAAATCGCATAACTAGCCAGCCAAATCACTTTTCTTCCAAACATCAGTGCGGTCTATCTTCGGAAATTTCGTCGTAGTTTTGTAGTTATATCGGCGTCACTTCGCCCGGACTCGTCGCCTCGCATAGATATACACGTCCTGGTGAAATTTCCTTTCTCCTTATCTATTTCCCCTAACTTGAAGAGCACGGGTAGGCGAGCATGTGACGTCATGCGTTTGCGTATTGACTAGGCCATACTTCTTCTCTTTGTAGCTTTGCGCCTAATGTGGCAGCAAGATTTGCTTTTGAATTTTTATAGTCTGTTCCCGTGGCATCTTTCTATGGTACGAGTTGTGTATGAATCGTAATGTTATTGAAGATTTTGTGAAAGGACTAGGTATTCTATTTTGAGACTTGAAATAGTAAAGTTAATTAGTGTCGTGTCTTCTGTTTGTTAATAGTGACAATGACCCAGTTTTGTTGTGGAAGCAACGTAGAACATAATTTGTCTCAATATTAGATTTCTAATAATAACTGGTCATTGTTTTGTTAATAATCTCACACCGCCTTTTACAGTCAGACTTATTTATATGTACTTACCTAGAAGCAAATTATACGGAACATCATTGTTCTCTTTGTGAGTTTTCACAATATTATTTTTATTACTTGTGATTTATTATTTTCCCTCACATAAATCGTGGTTCTATTCTAATGGCATGGTTAAGTCACGTTTCAATCTCATAATTACCGTGTCAGATATTTCTTTTTGATGTCTTATTAACCACCGAGTAGCACGAATTTATCTCGTAGTGCCCGCATCAAGTCAAATAAAGTGGATCCAGAATGTCCCAATTTGTATGAAAGTAGGTACGTGTTATGTTTTATAGTAGAAAACTGGAAACACTGTGGAATTGAAATTATTTTGGGAAAATTATTGGGGGGGATCAAGTCACAGGAAGTTATAATTTATTTTTTATAAACATACTGTACTTAAAAATAAGTACCTATAAGTATTTAAATAACAAAATCACTTTAGAAAATCAAAATATTATATTAAATTAATTAAATATTGAATGTAATTATAATTACATATATATTGTGACAAAACATATATAGAAACATTATATTTAACCATTTTAATTAGTGGTCCACCTAGGTCCTGGACCCAGCCCAGAGAGGGTCATGACCATGACCCCCCATGACCCTCCTCCTGGATCCGCCCTTGGTTGTATGTTTAATGCAGGTCTACCACGACAAGGGAGTAATTGGTCGCAAGCTGGACAATGTTTCCCATGCACATCTCGGGTTTAATCAACCTCACGATTTGTTTATAGACGCCATACATTTGGCCACAAAGTACTAAAGAGCGTCTTATTCTTAAACTATGGTTTTGCTTCGTGTTTACATCAAAGCAGTGAATCAACCTGAACCGTACCAACTCGTCATAAAGTCTAGTTTCGATATCTCACTCCTCCACTGTCGAAGTTTACGTGCCATTGACATTCGACTGCGGATTTGCTACCTGTGATCGAAATATCACGCTAATATTACTACTTTATGAAACACTTTATTTTTGCCGAGAATCTGATTAGACTACTTAGTAGTAGTTAATGGTTTGCGCACTAATTGTTGTTATTACGTTGGTTTCTAGTGTTTTTGAGAGCTGCAATGACCATTTGCAGTATGCTCGTATACCACCTACACACCGATTCACCAGTGCCCAGCTACTGCTAATCTGGTGTTCTATGGCTACGTTGATGATATCATTTGACAGTCAGAAAGAGATCTGCCTCTTGGAAGTCGACCTACCATTGGTCACCGTTATTGATCACGTTCGATACTCCTTTCTGGCTAAACCTTATTTCTGCAATCCGCACAACCCCAACATTTTTTTTTATGTTATTTGTGGGGAAACAGGCTTACGGCCCACCTGATGGTAAGCGGTCACCGTCGCCTATTGACACCGGCAACACCCGGGGTATTGTCGATGCGTTACCGACACTGTAGAAACCTCTACATTTCTCTTACCTCTTTAATTTGCAATATTTTTTACCCAAAATAAAAATAATCAGTACATAGACGGAACTTAAAGGCGAGATAGCATTATCTTCCTATATAATTGTTAACCTTTGTTTTTGTAGGTAGTACATATTTGGTAGAATGAGAAGTAATGATAATACGCTGGCTAAGAAATACCAATAAATGATACATTCAATATTACTTACTTTTATCACCACACTGGTCCTATTCAAGCGGTCTAGTCATTGCAACGAATGGTTTTCCATATCGTTAAAATTAAATATCCGTACACCAGGCTATCAAAACGCAATCTCCCTTCCTTAATGTTTGGATTTCGATAAAGGTTGTTGACTCAAAAACCGCAGTTCTTTTCCTTATTCAGGTTCAGTCGTAGACTCGTAGGTGGCAAATAGTAGCAATTGGATTACGTTTTTGTTCGAGGGACTGGAGCGTAACTCAATTGGTTTATTAATTAGCACGTTGGGGAATATCGTTGCGATGGAACATTGACATAACTCTTGTTTTTAAAGATTAAAACTGATACACATTTTTTACAAAATTTTAAAGGACGCCGTTTTTTTGAAATAAAAACTTCTTTAGGCGCGTTGGGCATTTTTAGGGTTCCGTACCCAAAGGGTCAAACGGGACCCTATTACTAAGACTCCGCTGTCTGTCTGTCCGTCAGTCTCCAGGCTGTATCTCATGAACCGTGATAGTTAGACAGTTGAAATTTTCACAGATAATAATATATTTCTGTTGCCGCTATAAAAACAAACAATAAAAACAGAATAACATAAATATTTAAGGGGGGCTCCCATACAACAAACATGATTTTTTTACTCGTTTTGCTCGATATTAATTGCGACAACAGGTAGACGCTTGAAATATTCACATAACATTTAGTTATATATTCACTTTAAAAATTTTAAATAATTAAAATTAAATAAATATTTACGGGGGGGCTCCCATACAACAAACGTATTTTTTTGCCTTTTCAATAGATAATGGTACGGAACCCTTCGTGCGCGAGTCTGACTCGTACTTGGCCGCTTTTTTGAGATGGGGAAAAAACCATTGAACTCGCGACACTGTAACCGTTATCGACACCTCTGTGTATAAGTATCTCGTAATTGTTCAAGTGTCGGCACTCGCGGAGTGCCACTTTTTTAACAGAATTGCTATTTTTCGAGGCATCCTATCGATTTGATGTTGACCACTTAAGTTGTTATAGTCTCGTAATCGGTATGTCGTCTCGATTGATTTGTAAAACAATGTATGAAAACATCGGTCAGTTTTCTCCAAGTGTTTGGTTTGATAATACTAGCACATCATCTAAATAAAAGCTTTTCCAGCGGCATATCGATCACGTGTGCCCACAACCCGCAGCCGCACGTATGCTTACTATATTGCTTATTCTACTCACCAATCTTTACATAGTATAATATTAAGTCGCTTCCGCTGTTACCTTAGATCTTTTAAACTACTCAACGGATTTTAATGTAGTTTTCAGCAATAGATAGAGTGATTCAAAATGAAGGTTTGTATGTATAATACATACATAACTCTGTTTGTTAGTTAGTTTGTTTGTTACCTTTACACGACTAAACGGCTGAACGGATCGTAATTCAATTTTGCAAGGACATAGATTAAATCCTGGGAAAAGACAGACTACTTTTTAGCCAACTGCGCAAAAGGAGGTGATGTTTTATTGAAAAACCACCCGTGCGAAGTCGCGGGCGGGTCAGCTAGATATTATATAGGTATAAGCTGTGCTCTTTTGTGCGTCACCACTAAGTGTTGCCAGGTATCCCGATTTTCAGGGGTCTGGTGACACGTCCCGATTCACACTTGATCGGGACGCCAAATGTCCCGATTTATCACTAATCTCCTTAGTCTGTATTTATTATATGCACCTAACTAAATTGTTGGATAGTTCTGTGAGAGGGAAAATAAATAACTACTTTTTATATGGGATAGGTACTTATCTTAACAGAAATAATATGCAATTATTTAGGTACTTGTATTAAAAAATCTAACCGCCCGATAAAAATTAATGATGATTCACAATTACCTGTTTTTTTAGCTATTTTAGCTGTCCCGATTTGAAAATTAATATCCCGATTCTAACCTTCCGTTCCGAAATTTGCCACGCTGGACCTGGCAACACTAGTCACAATACAGGATCCCGGGACCGCATACTGCGCGTCCCCAATGCCCTCCCTATCCATCAATCAATTCCTAATCGAGTTTATGAACGTTTGCACAGCCCGACTCGCTGAACTCATGAGAACTCGCGCGTTCCTAGAACTAGCTGTTGCCGAGATCTCGAAGTGGGTCGACGGCGACAGGTGCTGATAAAGGGGTTCCAGTAACCTGATAAGAAGCTCAAGAAATGACTGAATTCTTCGATAAAAAGTCGACGCGTTGGTGATGTTTGTCTAGTTTCGATTTTTCCGCAGTTTTCTGGCAAATGATTCGAAATCTTGCTTAGAACTACAATTAATTTTTTCACGCGATACTCTCACTAGTTCATAACACTGACTACTTTGAAACGTAGGAATCATTTCGTATCAGATTGTGTATGTAATTACGTTTTAATGATAAAAGCGGAACAAACATGTTATTTGGCATATTTTTGTGCGGATCCGATCATTATCTCGAGAGAAAGTGATGCCAGATGAACAGTAATTGTTGGTTTTATTAGATTCGCGTGTTGCTCAGCAACCTCCGCCATACCTAGATAAAAGGTGGGTACGATATGACAGCGCTAGACCAACAAATTATTTAGAAATTTTTGGTTTCCCAACCCCTAATAAATACGATGCTAGTCAGGTTTCATGTTCGAGTTTTAATTAAATTTACGAGACTAATGAATTTATGAAAGGGGCTGAAACCGCCCAACGATTCAAATAATATTTTTGGTCTGCGAATGTTTTTTATTCGCCCGCCTTGTCTTTGGTATGCAAAGAGCGTGCCGTGACCTGAGTTCCGTTTTCGGAGCCATGTAAAACGTTTACACAATGTCAAGTTGCCTACCCAACTGAGCCTTTAGTACGAGTTGCCAAATACGCAAACTTCTATAGTTTTACTGAGCTCGCCTATGGACGCTGCAACGAAAACGCTCACTAAAACGATTGACGTTTGCGTTTGACAACTCGTACTAAGAGCCGTGCTGTTGCGAAATACGACCTTCCTGTTGAGAGGCGTTGGCGGCAGTACAGTTGCTTCATAATATTTCTGAATTTGTGATTCTTTTCATTCGTGTAAATAACGTTACACGTTCAAGGTCCACCGCAAAGTACTTACTGGCAGGATAATATAATAAGGTGTCCCTCGTTTTAATGCCATGGGAACCACTTGATTCAATTTAGGTACTTACCTAATGGAATTAAACTGGGTAGGTACTACCTATTTATTTTGTGTAGCTAAGGCTAATTAGTAATTACTAATGCTCTTGACTCAAAATGAAGGTATTATACCTACGTACTTAATTGTTACATACATCCTTAAAATCCCTAACTAAATAAGAAGTAGGTACGAGTAACTATATGCCTTTTGATAAAAACTTTCCCACTCTAGCATAGTGTAATAAATATGTGTAGGTAGCTAGAAGGGGAATTAATTCAATATCTTTGGTTTTGTTCGCTAATATAAAACCGCTGTGTAGTCAATTTGTATCCACTACGACATGAATTGAATATACCATACATAAATTGTACCATATAACCATACATGAATTTCTTTACTTCTTTTCTTACTGTTAGGGTAAGGTTTTTTGATGATACTTTATTAACTAAGTAGGTGGGTATGTATTGTTACGAGCTGAGGGTTCGGGATAAAATAATTAAAATAAATCTAACCAAAATAACACTTTTATTCAACACTAAAACTATAAATACACGATCTTGATCACAAAGATTCACAACACACTAAATCACACCACTGTTACACAATAAACCACTTGAAAGTCACCGAAATGTTCGCACGTATCGCCAAATCAAGACTGACTCTGCGGATTTTTTTTTTTTTTTTTTCGAATGGCCTTATCTCGCTGTTGGCCTCTGAGGCCGTTGCAGCTTAACCGAGCTTTTGGCGAGCGCAGATGGCGCTCAGCCCTTTAATTTTATTTTTGGTGAGGCAACTAGCGCAAGGGCACCACTTAGGTACGAACCTCGGCTTGGGCTGTTGCCGGGACGGGGATAGGAGAGAAACGCCCGGGTACGTGCTTGTACCTCGTATAGGCGGCGACTGAGGGGACTCGTCGACCTCGCCGGCGAGGTCGGTGTATTTGTGGAGTGTTTGCTCTGTCTAATGTGGATGACTCACCCGCATTAGCGGAAGTGATTTCGTCATCCGGGTCTCCGAGAACGTGTCTCGGTCGACGGAGGGATTAAACTGACTCTGCGGACGTATCTGCGCACTATTTATATCGAGCATTATTTCCAGAACCTTCCACTAGTATCTAGAAAAGTATAGATATTTCGATTGTCTACTATTTCTTAATCTGTGCAACGGTAGGTAAAACATGGTATGTAGGTCATTTCATACCAAGTATTACCTATTCTGTGACACAGTAGGTATAACTTCGAGAAAAACAGACTATTACTTATTCTGTAACAGCCTCGGCGTAACAGTATGGACCTGGTATCTCTTAGTTAGTGAATAAGAACAATTTTATTTATATCATTATCCGGCTATCAACCTATCTTATGTAATAAATTTAATATAACACGCCTACCTGGTCCCGCTGCAGGACAAACGCCTTTTCGGATGCCTTTCCGGTATCCTTTTCAGCGTAATTCAATATCGTGAAAAATATAACTTTATAAAGTAACTTGGCACAAAGTTATGGTGAAAACGGGCTGGTGGACTGGGGATAATATTGATGAAAAATAAGTCGCACTCGCTAGGTAGTTTGTCTCTGCTAGAATTATACTAGATAGTAATACCGTGAATCTAATCAAAATGAGTCGGTCCGATGCAAAAAGGTTTCGTCTTGTAATTTCGCGCTTGCTCGCGTTCCTATGCGTCGTCGATCCAGTACGTGTGGAATCCTTAATTTAACCAGTCGGGAAGCTCCCGGAGATGCAAAGGGAATGAGCTTCCCCTCCGTGATTGCATTCGCGCCCGTCTCATCCCGTGACTCCAAATTAATGTAGGGATTCAGGTTTTTCTACTTTAGATGGGAGTTTTCAATGCACATACATTACTATATGTACCTAACGAAGAAAATAATGACCTATGTTGTGTCTGCTGACCATACGCACTGGGGGATAAGAGCTGATACGATTAGATGGAGAAAACAGTATGTACCTATAAACGTTTTTGCAGAGCCCGGCTGCCTCAATTCATAAGAACACTTTGATAAATTGATATGGTGGTTTGATAATAAGAACTAGCAGTTATCATTATATATACTAATATTATAAATTCGGAAGTAACTCTGTCTCTTTGTTTTTTTAAATAATATGTTTAGGGTTTGTTCCTAATGCTACCCTTGAAAGGTTTGCAAATAATCCTACTACTATATCCTACTAATATTATAAACGTGAACGTATTGATGTTTGTTACTCTTTCACGCCGGAACGGCTGAACTGATTGCGATGAAATTTTGTATAAATGTAGATTATAACCTGGATTAACACAGGCTACTTTTTATTGACAAACAACGTGAGCGAAGCCGCTGGCGGCAGCTAGTCAAATATAATATGAACATGAAACATGAATAAAATCATCTTTACTTAACTGTCTGTTTGTTACTGTACGTTTTTACGACTAAACTGCTGGAGCGATTTCGATGAAATAAGGTATATAGTCGTAGATTAGACTTGGATTGTGTCATATGCCACTTTTTATTGAAAAACCTCGCGTGCAAAGCCGCGGGCGGAAGCTTGTCTGGTCATATTTTTTTTATGCCATTGTTAAGGACTTATAACCATTTCAAATACGTACACCACCATAATAATATTTTACGCAAAACTTTGAAAATGTGACAGCTTACTTCTAAGCTTTTGAATAATAGGTAAAATCGGTACACAAAGCAAACAACAATTTTATTATTTTCTTTCGTTCAAGCCAAAGTTAACTAAAGTTAGCAACTTGAAAACATTTATTATTAAATAGACGCCATATGAATTCTTTACTGATCATGTTTGAGAAATGTTCAGCGTATTCTTCAATATATATACGTTCACAATTAAAAAAATATATGTATCTTTCTTATTGATTATGTATTGTTTTGTTTCAGGTAAGACATTTCTTCATAAAAAAGTAGCAATATTTGTGAGTACAGTAGATTATGAACTGTAAAATATATGGATTGAGCGTAACACAAAATTTAACGTGCGTTTCATACATTTATTTCGAGAGGGTCCGCAATATACGGTCATAATGTCGTCATCCATCTAACGGTCTAATACTAGCACTAATCCTCACGCCTTCGCCGCACGAAATAATTGCAAGTTATCTCTATCACGACTCATAATAACTTATTCGCGATCTTAATTGTTTCCTTCAACTTCGTGACTACGCAGATATCTGAGCAGGTCTGACAAGGTCTAAGTCTACAGCTCAAGGGAATAGAACCGGCTCTCGTCCGATCAATTCCGGATCTCAGGACCAGATATTCAGTTACGAGGGGTATAGGGTTTCGGCGACAAGGCGTCGCCGCTGGCACAATGGAAACTCGGTTCAGCTCTCACGAACGCGCACTGGATGTAAACTATATGTTCGAATGCGTCGTGAAATGCGGTACTGTTGTGGCCCTCTAGTTTTCTATCAAAGCACGTTTGATGGCGACATTTACAAAGGACTTGTTTTTAATGTACTTAATGGTAACTCTAGAGAGTGGTCTCTGGTTTTCTCTCAAATCTCGTTTGGTGCAAGACCTTTGCAAAGAACTGGATATGGACAAGGTCAATAGTGGGCATTATCCGATGCATACATTTATTTAGTGCTATTCACAACTCCCTTCTGTGTAAACCTAAAATGGTAGTAAACAGCAGATGTGTTAATATTTACAAATTCCCTTATCCCAGTGGCTCGGGTCAGCACGAACGAAACGTCAAGTGCAGCCTCGAATACACGACGCATACTGAAAGAAATCCCACTTCGAACAACCCCCTAAATTGTGCAAACAGAATGAAAACGCGGCTTGGATATTCTACTTTTAAATTGGAACCATAGCCACGTGTTTTCGACCTCGCTGTTTGTTTACCATCTGCCGGGAACGTGACGATTTCCCTCGTTTGTTTATCTTGATCAGCTATATCGTGCAGTAGTTATCAATAAGAGCTCCCAAGCCGAGCTAGCCGCTAGCAAACACGAAATTATAATCGATGATACAAAAAATACACGTTAGTTTGTGTTGGTTATGTGTGAAGTGAAGCCAGGCAGTGCGGCAGATGCGGCTGAGGTCACCGCACCCGCCACGCAGCTGGATATTATGCCGAGCACTCGCTTTTTGTGTTCCCAGTCCCGGCTCAGGGGAACGCCATGAAATTTACGCAGCGCACACCTCGCATACCCCAGTGTTGGCTTTCCAAGAAAAAGCTATACCGTTTATTTCATTACTTGCCCATCTGAAATATTCAGATAGATGAGATAGCCATGAAACATGACTCTGACATGTGGAACATAAAAACAAAATACTCGTTTCCTGTTTCATCTGTACTCAGGCCAAACGGCTACTTCGTGACTTGGCCGGTCTATGCGGTCGACGGGCGTGGAGTTGGTAATTTTCTCGTTTCGACTGGTCATTAGTTCCACGGACACAGGGGACTTTGTCTGTCGCACGGCCATTAACCGTACACACACGCACACCCGTACGTTCCGTATGCTCTCGGCTAGGCATTCGGAAACTTTAAAGCTTTAGCGTCCTTATACGCCCTCCTGTAAACTTATAAAGCTGGCTCATACAATAAGCTTGTAGATAAGTTGGTTATCTCTCGTTTTGAGATGTTTTTTGCGATGCGAAGAACGTGCCCCTCCGTTTGGACGGCGGGTGCGGTGCTTGGCTCGGGTTTGGGGTGCGTTCACCGCAGCCACGCGATCGATGCCCAGACCCGGGCCAATGAAGTATAAAGACCCACCTACCACACTGGCTGGTTTCGGTAATAATAGGGGTTTTAACATTTGACCCTCAGTAAATATAAAACCAAACTGTTAAACAATTGTTGAGTATGAATTGATATTTCCTCCCCCACTCGGCTCAAGTGGTGTGAGAGTAGATGCAGTTCGCACTTGTATTTTCCCACGTGCACGAGACGCGCAACCTTCATTATTCCTGTTCATTTTGTGGTTTCGGTTCGATGTCTATGTTCTAAGTGCGTTTCGTCACGCCACGGGCCATCCAATAAGTTTCCTATAATATTTTTTAAATCGTGCAACAAAGTGATTCTCAGAATTGCTTACTCACCGCGTGGCGTTGATATCGGATCATGAAGGTGTGAACGAGTTTGTGTACTGATCTGATTAAGTTTGAGTTGGTATTTTTGCCAACTGCGCTCATTAAAGCTTTCGATCGGGAATGAAAATGCCAGATAAAAGGACGACTGCCGAGGGCACTTCTACGAACGGATCGTGTGTAAAACAGGTTTGCTACAGGTAAGCTGTTCAAAATTATACGTAGACAAAGCCAAGCCAGACCCAAATTTCGGCATCATCGTGGAGAGGGCCTTTGACAAAGGCACATTCCGATCGAGCATCGCTCACTGACAAAGAACATTGAAGTTTTTCAGAGAATGGGGTTTAGCCTCGATACAACGCTTGGAAAGGTAATCAAGCACATTCGGCTTGCAGCGTCAGAACAGAACACAACATTTTAATTAGCCTAATTTTAAAAACAATAAGGTTAAATAAAGATATATTAAGAAATAAATATTGCTGGACATTTCACACAGCGCCATCTAGCTAGCCCCAAACTAAGCAAAGCTTGTAATATGGGACCCAGATAATTGATAGAATACGTATATACTTTTTTGAAGTTTTTTGTTGTGAATAAATACGTACTTATACTAGTGATTCGCCCCGAACTGAGATCTCGCTAGACTCCCATAAAAATAAAAAAGAATATTATTTGTAATCTTTGACTATCAAAATAGTGCTACGAAGTACAAAACAAACATCCAAAAAACTTGACCTACAGTTTCATTCAAATTACAGGTAACGGAAGTTTATGTAAATTGGTTACCCTTTTTTGGGGTAGAAAATGCAGTTATTCTGGATTTCAGATTTTTACGTATATTTGTGACACCAAAGCTACACGCATACCAAATTTCAGCACTGTGGGGTCACTGGTGTACCCTGTGAATTTTGTCGAAGTTCAGTTTTTATTATGGCTAATAACTTAAAAACTATAAGGTTTAAACTAAAAATAAAAATAGAGTCGGAGTTTACTTATAAAAAAAAAATATAAAAAATAAAGACCTTTCATTAGACGTCCCACTTGACCAGATTATATTTTTTACCCCTCTTACCCCTCTTGAACCCCAATATATCAATAACCCCCCCCCCCCCCCCCCCCCCACATTTTTAGCTCATCACTACCTATCTATATACCAAATTTCACGATGATCAGATAAACGCTTCGAAAATTATCCTCGGACAAACAAACATACATACAACGCCGATTTGCCCAAGTTGGAGATCTTGTTGGGTTGGTGAGATATTGTAGTTCAAGAGGGGTTAAAAACCCAAAATGGGACTATCCGATCAAATGGCACGTCTAATAAAAGGTCTTTGTAAGTACATTTCGACCCCGTTTTTATTTTTAGTTTATACTTTGTAGTTTTTAAGTTATTCGCCATAATAAAAACTGAACTGTGACAAAATTCACAGGGTACACCAGTGACCCCACAGTGCTGAAATTTAGTATGCGTGTAGCTTTAGTGACACAAATATTGGCGAAAGTCTGAAATTCAGAATAACTGCAATTTCTACCCCAAAAAAGAATCCAATTAACATGAGCTCCCGTTACATGTAATTTGAATGAAACTGTAGGTCAAGTAAGTTGGTTGATCATTTCGTGGCACTATGTTATTAGTCAAAGATGAATATTTATCTCATGTGACATAGACAGTCCGATACAAATAACACTACCTGCCGCCACGGGCGTTGACTGCGAACTGACAGAGCGCAGCAGCCGATTCTCCCCCCCGTCTCGCCGCGCGCATACCTCAGGGAGTGCACAGCACTAATGGTCACACTATAGTCAAAGATTAAGACCGGCTTCTAAAACGATCCGTAAACGTATTTAGCGACTAAACATGTTTAAATTTTACGCATTTGTATAAATTGACAACTCTTTTAATCAAATTTAGCTACTAAATACGTTTAGGCATCGTTGCGTTTTGGGAGGACTCGCGAGATCTCAGTTCGGGGCGAACCACTAGTTAATCAAATGGTTATGAAATAAAGACGAGAAACAATCTCGTTTCAACTAAGCCCATAGAGATACGAGTGTTTCCCCGTAGTCTTCAAAGGCTGGGTTTGTTTAATAACTTTCTTTCATGCTTGGTCGGAAATTGCTTCTCACCAGCATTTCTGTCGATTTAACGACCCTTTACATGGCTAAAGTGTGCCTGGCTTTATGAAGAAATTACGTTTTATTGAGGCGCTCTCACTACACGAACTTCATTGTTCTAGTAATTGCGCACATTTAGCGCAGAGGAGTGCAGTTTGCGCAAGAAATTATATTAATCAAATGTGCCTCATAAGTGGCGCAACCAAATTAGTAGGATAGTCAAGTGCTGCGAGTGGAATGCTCGCCGGAAACCACATCAGGTAAAGCAATCCCATGAACCCCACTGAGCGATCGCGCGCGTCACAGTGTGCCCCGGTCGTTCGTCCCGCGCATGCATCTCGCTCGATGCGAATGGCACATTACATTACTATCAACATAACTAAACCGATGACGAGCCCAGTCGCGTCCGCTCCTATTTTATTAGGGCGATGGTCTCCGCAATTTATTATAGGTAGAGATGTGTCAGGGCGGCATGCGTTTAATTTTAAGAAACAAGATTTACTGTCGCCGTTCCGAGGTTTTTGATGAAAACTGTTTTATAAATTGCTGAAAGATTACAAATTCGCATTTGCTAATTATAATGTACCGTCATCTCTTATCTTGATTAAGGTTTCGGGGTTGTTGATCTATGGAGGGGGGTAAGTGTACGATCCCCCCGCGCCCATCCGCTCCCCTGCTCGGGTCTTTATCACTCCTCATTCAGATGCTGCATTCGCCCTTCAAGCCCGCGACCTTTGCTAAGAATGGAAACACGAAGAGATGTTTTTAGAGCATTACAAGTAAAAATGTATGAGAAACTATAAATAATAATAAATCTTTAGTCAAACAACTTGGTTACATACATATATAACATTGATAACAATGACTTTCCTATAGGTGGTAAAATAATTTAAATGTAATTATGACTCTGACTGCTTAAACTAGGTTGATCCTGTGCTATAAGCGCCAGTTGCATTCGCGGTTGGTCAATTTATTTTTAACTATTTGGGTTTTTAATGTGAAATAAGTCCCTAAACTGTGTTTCTGACATAAAACACCAAGAGGTATATTTTTAACTTATGATAAAATAAATATATTTTTTGTTTAAATATTTCTGGACATTTCACCCAGCGCTATCTAGCCCCAAACTAAGCAGAGCTTGCACTATGGGAACCAGATAACTGAAAGAATATTTACATATATATATTTTTTAACACCCAGACACGGAACAAATATCTGTAGATAATGCAAACATTTGTTGCGCAGTGGAAATCGAACCCGCTACCTCCTGCGTCTCAGCCGGCTAATCGCCCACTGTGCTACGGAGGTCGTCAATATTAAAATGTATATAAATACGATATCATGAAGGCTTACAACTTTGATGTGAGGGTGTGTTTGAGTGCGTGCGTTTGTGTTAGTGTATGTCTGAGTCGGTGTATGCGAGTGTAGGTGTATTTTGTAACTATAGCTACAAAATACTAGTTAACTGAAACCAACCTTTTGTTTCTGAATTAATATTTCGATTCGATACTGAGAAAATCAGCTTGGCGCCTATAGTTACTGAGGAGAGCGTAATTAATTAGCTACGACTAAATTAATAATTGCGGATTTTGGATTGCGGATGGCGCAAGTATGTCTTGGTTGTAAAATTGAGAAATTAAATATCACAAGAAGTTCAATAAAATACTTGGAACTTAATTTCAATTCAATTCTTGAGATTATGATAAGTACCGTACTTAAATATAAGCACTAGTCTACATCTTTAAATTTTTAACGGTCTGGAGAGCAGTAAGAGTGGAGAACCTAATTGAGGGGAAACAATCGATTCTCCTTACGCGGTTCGCAGATGAGAGCGCAGATAGCTGGACAGACTTCTCGCTCGATCACTTGATTTTATTCGATTATTGTCACGCAAGATTTCGAGTTGTGAATCTGTAATCTGTACATAAATCTATACTAATATTATAAAGAGGAAAGATTTGTATTTTTGTGTGTATGTTTGAAATGAATAAACTCAAAAACAACTTTGCCGATTTCAAAAATTCTTTCACCATTGGAAAGCTACATTCACCTTGAGTAACATAGGCTATATTTATTGCTAGAAATGATTAGGGATCCTTAATAAAACTTAAGTAACGTAACCCAAGGTGTAAAAAAGTGCCCTAAAACGTATTTCGTCGCATGCGCTGCGGAAACTATTGATGATAGAACAAAAGTATGTTCTACAATATTAAAGAACATATCAATATCTACAAAAATAATATTATAAAGAGGAAAGATTTGTTTGTTTGCATTGTATAGGCTCCTAAACTAATGGATCGATTAAAAAAATTCTTTCACCGTTGGGAAGCTACACTATCCCCGGGTGGCATAGGCCACTTTTTACTAACTGCGCAGAAGGAGGGTAATATTTTCATGGAAAAACTAAGTTTTTTAAGGTAGACTTTCACACACGAAGCACATGGTTTCGAAAACTGTTTGCAATGTTTAAAGTTGAAGTTATTATGAGAGACAAAATAACTTCAACTAGCAATCAACTGCAATTAGTCACTTCTAATAATGCTTTTCTTTATTTCTACGAACTAGTATTATTCATTTTAACTTAAAAACAACTTTTTTTTAATTAATATTTTTTTATTATCTATCGCACAGGTAAGATGTCATCATAAATACGGCCAAACCGGTACTCGGTTCACTTTCTTGCTACAAAATGATTTACTAAAACATATATTATAGTTAAAAACGTCGTGTAAACATTCTGCAAGCATGACCGACGACTTAATTGCCACCGTTGTCGTATTTAGCTGTCTGGAACATTTCCTAATCCCCGTACACTTCCCTATTACAATATCTCAAATTAACTTTAGTTTCTATTCAGTGATTCAATTTCCTTGTTGTACATGCTACGTTTTGTCAGAGAATCTAGGCGGATAAAAGTGCGTAGCAAAACTAGATGCAAAAAGTCCAGAACTCTATTCTCGAAGCCTAAAATATCATCAAGTACATAGCGATCAATTGCACCCGAGATATTTTGGCGTACGGCCGCGTGAAAGCGAGCGAGGACGCTAATGGATCGAGGCTGCTATTAAACGCTTACACTCGAGTAGAACACAACTTTTCAACACAAATGCGAGGAAATTAAAAAATCTTTGTAACAGTTTGTTGCTAAAAAGAAAATTTACGTTCACGGTATCCATTGTTTATTTCACTTCAACACTATGGCCTCTTTTATTTAATAGAAATAAGGATTTGTCATGGAGGTTGTATTTCATTTTAGTATATTATGATTGAATTGAGTCTCATTCTATTATCTAATTTTCTTACAACCCTAGGGGCGTAAATTGCATTTTCGCATCAGGAATCGAGCTAACAATGACCAACTTACATGAGTGCATGAGTAATGAAAACAAAGATTACCAGCTATTTTCTTTTAGTCAGCACCTATTATATACATGTGACGTATGTAGTAGTAACTTAAATCCAACAGTGGTTTATTTAGACATACGAGTTGACAAGGATTTGTTCGCTGAGCTACCGGGTTTCCTACATTGAGCCAGATTAGACAACACCTGTATAACCAATTAGAGACCACATTGTAGGAAGCGGGAATGTTGTTTTTGCGATACTGCTCTGGTTAATTAACTGTAAAGACTAGAAAATTATAGTCTTTAGTATTCCCTGTATTTATCAAAATGCGCCCGCAGTCTGCTTGCTGTTATGGATTTTAATACAGGCTGTGCAGATATACCAGAACTTTTACTGGGTTATGGATATGTATGTTTTGCTATTAAATCTTTTTGTGCATGTAACACTTGCGAAGAACTCTGCCGACAAGCTAGACAGCGGATGGCCACTCATTATAAAGCACTTATCTTCTTCCGATTCAGAACTTCCGCAGGGAAAGCTAGTCGTAAATAAACCCTAGAACTAGATTGAATCAGATGTTTCATTGTCCCGATCGCTTCCGCGCCAGAAGTTGGCAACCGCGATATGGGTTAACTGCGGCTCTCGGCACACTACGGATTTAGCTTAGATACAATGTCGCTCGTGTGCTTACTTGACTCCCGATGTGTCACATGGTCAAGTTACAAATAAACCCTTTTCTTTGTTACTGAAATAACTTGATGCTACGTGCGTGGGTGGGTGTTTGCTTACATGTAAAAAAGGCTTCGTTTTGATCTAAAATCTAAAAGATTTCTGTGATAGATATAATTACTAAAGAGGAATGCTTTGAGTTACTTTTAGGACAAACATTCTAAAGTTTTTTAAGTGTATTTATTTTATAAGAATGAGTTTAAAAAAATATAAAGAAATACAATATTATAAGATAGTGATAAAACCGGCCCTTCAGAGTTCTCAAGTTCCGTGAACTTATTCAAATCTGAAACCACTTCAAACATGAAAGAGTCAATTGAAAGGTGGTCCTTACTACGCGAAATTGCATCGGTCTTCTTTCATTTCATAGTGATTGCACACACAGTGAATTAATCAGGTCAAGTTTTCGTCATGAAAGCTAAGAAAATTGAAGGTAGAATTGTTTGCGACTAAGATTTCTAGTACCCTGCTTAATTTGCATGTTAGCACTGAAGTAGGTCGTGAGAGTGCAGTAGTGCCAACACCGCAGTCGCCAAGAGACCGCTCCGATACCGTGTACAAAGGTCTCTAGGTTAATCGTCCAACATTAGTGCACTTAAATATACCCTTGTAACTATCTGAACGCACTTGCACTTGTTTTTAATCGGATCATTACTCTTAAATACTGGTTATTAACGAGGTCTTTAATATCAGCCAAAATTGTAGGTTCATTTGGTCGTATTACTCGTGCGCGATAACTTGGGACCTGCTAGGAATGCGACTCCCCGACCGCTTCCCCTGCACTTCCCCGATGGCGCCCGTATTGTACCGTTCGCATCACTATTTTTTACTAGGGTTTTTAGTCTCGTACTGGCCTACGTCACGTAATGACGCGCTCTGGAATTCTTTTAGTTTTCGTTTGTGTTATTGTTTTGTTGTTGTAGTTTTTGTTGTTATAGTTTGTGTCATTGTTTTGTTGTTGTAGTTTTTGTTGTTATAGTTCTTGTTAAGTGTTTTTGTTATCATTATGAAAGGTAAACCTTTGCATAGCGGAGAAAGAAACCTCGTGCTAAAAGTGTTAAGAGTTTTTTGAAAACGAAAAACGGAACAAACAGTTTTGTTTACCTGTCCACTAAGTAGTGACGAAGATGAGATAATGTAAATAATAGATAAAATAAATGTTTAAACTTAAACATTGTATTTTTATTTTATTCAAATAGTGTAAAAAAGATTAGATAAAAAGCAGTGTCCTCCCTGAGTAACATAATAAATTAGGTTAAAAAAAACAAAGACGAAGCCGCGGGCGGCTGCTTGTTATGTTCGCTTTTTTGCGGGCGGTACAAACACGCCAATATGACGTCACCGCGCTCAGGTCCCAACTTATCGTGCACGGGTAATATTAACGTATGAAGCAGGTAACCTCGTTTACCGGCGCTTATCGGCAAAAAACTGTGTTATACTCTGACTTTGAAGTTGAATTCCTTTCTACTAGTAAGCGCTACGCCTGGCAGGTAGTCGGCGCCGAGAGGTATTGGGTTTTTTTATATAAATGGTGACCTTTTGGCTCTAATGGTCAATGATTTGCAGTGATCCTCGCTATTCGTGTTGTACAGCGACAAGGATAGCTTGTCTGCTGCCGAGAGCAACTTTTGAAAAGGTCGCTGCATTTTATTATTGCTAATAAATTAGTGTATGAAAATTTTCTTTTAAAATTAATGTACGTGTCATAAAGAGCATAAATAATAGGTAGGTACTTCCGTACTTTTGAAGGTTGAATAAATCTGCCTTATCCTTGTTGGCTGATTTTACATGTTCAAACGCTGAGCGTGGCTATTAACCAAACTGTGCTTCAGGCCTTATGTGTAAGTGAAATGTTTTTGCTTATCGGTAGAAAAAACTTTAAACACCCCTATTATCCATGTTGTAAAAGCAATATTATGTAGCGTTCCGTTCCCGTTACTCGTTATCCAGGGACGCACTTCCGCCCAAGTCTTTCCGAACTGCACCTGCCTTATCATTTCATTAGCGTTTGTTTGTATAAATTTTTGCTCAATTGTAAAAATTTTCTCATCCGTAAATAAAAAACTTCTGTGACCTCCCTTTGCGTACCTCTTCAGTAGATTTTTCGATTTTACCACCCTATTCTTTTTTAAATTATCAGTTAAGAGATGACCAGTACGTCTCTTAGACTGCAAGTCCTAAGCCATCTTTTAAAATACGCGACATGGTTTTAGATGCTCGAATCTTCGAATTCTTTCCCTTACTGCTTTGACTACGTTTTTCGTACGAACACTACGTGGACGGCCAGATCTTTTTCTGTCACAAACAGAGGAGGTCTCTTTGTACCTATTAATAGCCCGGTACACAAACATTTTACTAATACCAAGCGTATGGAGAGTTTTAAAAATTGCATTTGGCTCCATACCTACTTTGTGTACTGCAATCACAGCGATTCGGTTCTCTTTATCACCCCACTCCATTTTAATATCGCAAAATTTTGTACAATGTATTGGCGCCAAAATGAGAAAACACAATGAACAATCATATAAAAATGACAGATTCCAAATGCAAAAGTAATTTTTTGTTTATATTTAATTGTACCAGTAGTTATTTATGGCCAGACTTAGTATATAGCGGCAACAGAAATACATAATCTGTGAAAATTTCAACTGTCTAACTATCACGGTTCTTGGGATAGGTACAGCCTGGTGACAGACGGACAGACAGAAAGCGGAGTCTTAGTAATAGGGTCCCGTTTTACCCTTTAGGTACATAACCCTAAAAATAGAGTAAAAAGAAATAGAAGTAAAAACAGTAGTCGTTTTTGAGTCTTATTGACCCCATGTACCTACTCTCAAGGACTCAACTATTTTATTTTGCTTCACAAATACTTTTTCAAACCCATTTATCATATCCACCTAGTGGTTAGATGCCATAGTAATAGAAGCCTTCTTAAGCAGACGGGCAATAACCTTTTATGATTTACATAAAAGAGTAATCAAATTTTGGTCCGTCCTACCATTAAGCCGACAAGGATCGCGCCAGTACATTTTTGTATGGTTGTGGTGCCTAACCGATTAACGCTTTTTATTGTTTCAAATAGCACGAACTTCAATCAATTACATGGTCTGTTAATTATGTTTGTAATACAAGACTATTCCTAATGAGGCTATTATGCTTACATTTTCTAAAGGGTTAGTTTTAGTAACAAAGTTCGTTATCGAACTCAGAAAGAAAGGCCATCTGCTAAGTTCACTGTATTTCGCACTGGCAGTTAAATGGAAGAGCTTCCAATTTGCTAACTCGTTACATAATTACTAATTAGGAGCATAACCTAACATTTTAAGGAGTCTTTGAAGGTACTTGAAATATATTGAATTAATTGATTTGTTCCTTCAATAACGTAGATTAATTTGAAAATGTGAACACGTTACGAGTACCAGAAAAAATATTTAGCTTGAAGTCAAATCTAGGTACCAGTAAAAAATTATGTTTTATGATAAAAGGTATTTTCTGCCAGTAATTCATGATGCGTAAAATAAAATGATAAGGTGGAAGTAACTTGGAGTGCTTAACTAACATTAGACCTAACTTAACTACCTAACTACTAATTAATCGTTCAGTTTCAAGCATTGAAAGTCCAAAGACACTGGCTTCAGTAACCTTTCGTGTTATATTATAATTGCGAAGTCGATTCATTAGTACTGTATCAATAACTGGGCATTGTTATTTTAATTGATCGAGCGAAGCGAGATCTCAGAGAGTTGATTAACTTGGGCAAATCGGCGATGTATGTATGTATGTATGTTTGTTTGTCCGAGGATAACTTTCGAAGCATTTATCCAATCATCGTAAAATTTGGTATATGCATAGGTACAGGTAGGTACTTAGTGATGGCACGATTTTGATGTGACTAAATGAGCTAAAAATGTGGGGAGATATTAGAGTTCAAGAGGGGTAAAAAAAAAACAAAATGGGACTATCTGGTCAAATGGCACGTCTAATATAAGGTCTTTGTGAGTACATTTCGACCCCGTTTTTATTTTTAGTTTAAACCTTTTGTTTTTAAGTTATTAGCCATAATAAAAACTGAACTTTGTCAAAATTCACAGGGTAGACCAGTGACCCCACAGTGCTGAAATTTGGTATGCGTGTAGCTTTGGTGTCACAAATATACGGAAAAATCTGAAATCCAGAATAACTGCATTTTCTACCCCAAAAAAGTGTAACCAATTTACATAAACTCCCGTTACCTGTAGTTTGAATGAAACTGAATTTTGATAGTCAAAGATTACCTACATATAATATTTTTTTGTCTTAATCGGAGACTTTTTTATACTACTTATATGACAAACGAGCATGCAGTCCACCAGATGTTAAGTGGCTACTGCAGCCCATGGATATCCACATAGAATTCAAAACAAGCTATTAGTTGTCTTGATCTCTATGTGGATACGTTGCCATACTATAGGACTTAGCTGTTATGCCTATGTGCCAGTAATTACAGGAACATACCATTACCATCTAACCGGAACACAGCAGCACAAGTACTGCTATTTGGCGGCAGATAAAGATAAAGCGGGGACTCGCGAGATCTTAGTTCGGGGCGAACCACTAGTATGATAAAGAGGAAAGATTTGTATGTTTGTAACGAATAAACTCAAAAACTACGGGTCCACTTTCAAAAACTCTTTCACCATTATAATGCTACATTATCCCCGAGTAACATAGGCTATATTTTTTACCAGAATAAATTAGGAATCCCTACTACTACTTGAATATTGTACCCCAAGGTGTAAAAAAATTACCATAAAAAGGTTTAAAAAATAAATGTCCACCCGTGCGAAGCCGGGACACGGCGCTAGTATGAATTATTTTGGATTCTAATTTCCAACCTATCAATCTATTAAAATTAAATGTTGTTCGTTGGTAAGCGCATCACTTGAGAACATCTGGACGTACCTATTAGAATTTTTTTTTTAGTTTTTGTAATAGTCCGAATAGCTTTTTTTGGGAAAGAAAGAAGTTTCTGGAAAAAACTTCTTTTTTTTCTGAAACTTTGAAACGGCTTTGTTTTTATTTTTAATTATGCCTACTTTCTAACATATTTTAATCTCTTATTAATCTAGTGAGATTAGAAAATACTTATTGTAGTAACTTATGACTGACAATCCGCAGCTTCGCACGCGTAGTTTTTCAATAAAAACATTACCCTCCTTCTGCGCAGTTGGGTAAAAAGTAGCCTATGTCACCCGGGGATAGTCTAGCTTCCCAACAGTGAAATATTTTTTAAATAGGTCCAGTAGTTTCGGAGCCTATTCAATACAAACAAACAAACAAATCTTTCCTCTTTATTATAATATTAGTATAGAGTAATTATTGTCAGCAGTGGCTTTAATCATCCTCCAATAAGTATTTTCCCTTTGTACGGTCTTATGATACCACCGCGCTGTGTAGATCAAACTCATTCATTACATTACATATGTAAATAAAACCGCTATATACTAGTGCTTGCTATGCTTTATATAAATCGCTACACAATTATTCGTCTGTTCAGTCAGATATCAAAAAGCAGGTGTACATATTCGCCACTCACCCACGAAAACTGTCGTAGGTTCTGATGATAGGCTGGACTAAGCATCAATGTCTCGCTACCACTAGTGCTGACAACGAATACCTATAGGTGCAAGCCTGAATCCTGTATATATTTAATACCTGCATAGCAATCAAAGATGGCATACGAGCAAAAACCAGTACGACGCGGATAGCACAGGTGGCGCATCAGAATTCCCCCGACACGACAGCTGGCCTACGACTGCACCTGCCCATCTGGCTAACCTGACTGCTTTGCATGTTTTCTTTGTGTTGTATTGCTTTTTAGCACAAGATGTGCCGGAGCTTTGTAGGAAGCAGGACTGGAAATTATATTATAACCTTTTATATTAGCTGACAGGCCCCGGATTCGCACGGATTTTTATTAAAATAAAATATTAATTTTTAATTTTTTTTTCTATAGACCGTTGCAAACGATCTATAGATAGCTCAACTGCTCTGATCTCTGCCATTTTATAATTGATCGAGAGAAGCGAGATCTCCAAATTAACTTGGGCAAATCCGCGTTATATGAATGTATGTGTGTTTGTCCAAAGATAAGTTTCGAAGCGTTGATCCAATCATCGTGAAATTTTATACATAGGTAGGTAGTGATAGCAGAATTCTGGTGTGACTAAATGAGCTAAAAATGTTGGGAGGTTGTTGAGATATTGGGGTTCAAGAGGGGTAAATAAAAATGAAAATGATTAGGTCAAGTGGGACGTCAAATGAAAGATCTTCATTAGTACATTTCGACGTTGTGTTTAGGGTTCCGTACCCAAGGGGTCAATCGGGACTTAATTACTAAGACTCCGCTGTCTGCCTGTCTGTCTGTCCGTCTGTCACCAGGCTGTATCTCATGAACCGTGATAGTTAGACAGTTGAAATTTTCACATATGATGCATTTCTGTTGCCGCTATAACAACAATTACTAAAAAAATGATAAAATAAATATTTAAGGGAGGCTCCCTCCCCACAACAAACGTTGTGCTGGATATTGATAAAGGCAACAGGTAAACTCTTCAAATATTCACAGAATATCGAATATATCGAGCACAACGTGATTTACCCATACAACAAACATGATTTTTTTGCCGTTTTTATAGATAATAGTACGGAACCCTTCGTGCGCGAGTCCGACTCGTACTTGGCCGGTTTTATTATTTTTAGTTAAAGCCTTTGCAATTTTTCAGTTACTAGCCATCATAAAAACTGAACTTTGACGAAATTAACAGGATACATCAGTGACCCCACAGTGCTGTTATTTGGTATGCGTCTAGCTTAAGACACAGAAATATAGGCAAAAGCCTGAAATCGAGAATAACTGCCATTTGTACCACAAAAAAGTAAATCAAATAACATGAACTCCCGTTGCCTGTAATTTGAATGAAACTTTAGGTCAAGTTATTTGGTTTTTTTATTTCGTGGGACTATTTTGATAGTCAAATATATTTTTTATGGCAGACTCGCGAATTCTCTGTTCTGTATTGGTATAATTTACATAATATTATTTTGACAAAACTCTTAATATTTCAGTGTGTGTAGTGAGGATGTTACTAGTCATGTAAAGATTATGTTGCATTGGAGTGCTACTAACTCTAAATTGGCATTCAGGATTCGGTAGGATCGAATAGCACTAGTAATCGCGGCACAAGAAAATACCTTTACATTTTGATAAGTTTTGTGCATTACTTAAGTTACCCATAAAAACTGCAGTAATCTATAGAAAAAGTGCACTCTATGGTGGAGTTTTACATTCTTTTGCACTCAACCGGAATTTAGTGCCGCTTTCGCATCGAACTCTATAAACTTAAGATGCCTAGGAATACTTTGTGTTATTCTTAGTTGAATGCTCTTTGTGGAGGTCTGCTACCTTGCCAGGTAGTTACTGGTTAGATATTCCTTTGTTCTTTTACAGTTGTTCCATTGTTGCTAAAGCTATTTTCAGGATTTTAATATCAATAACAATTATATGCGATAAGAATGTATTTCGCAACCACCGATCCGGAGATCAAACGACTTCGCAACGCTATCAATGCTGTCGCTTTATCGTGTAGTTCTCACGGCTTCGGCCGCCCACGCGACTTCGGTATTTGCGAATTCTCCTTCATTACCGCTAGCACCGGCTTTTTGTGGAATAACGATGTGTTTATTTATTACTTTCACACAAAACGGTGTAGTGCTAGAAGGACTTAATGCTAACAGCATTAACTACCAGTTATCCTGAGCGTGCGTAGATGAGACGTGACGTAAATTAGTAATATTTTTGACAAAAACTGGAAAGGTGTAGACAAAGGTGGAGGGAACGGTGGAAATCTGCCAAGGATCGCGATAGGTGGAGGGAGTCGGGAGAGGCCTTTGCCCAGCAAAGGGATAACAAGGTCTAACAAAAAAAAATTGTTTGTGTACATTGTTGTCTGGAATAAAAGTATTATTATTTAAGCTTTTCTGTTTCGCGGGCTTTTGACCAAACGAAATAACGTGAAAAAAGTTCCCTGTTGATCAATAGACAATAATTTGCGGAATATGCGACAAGTATTGTGTTGAACTGTTGGTTTTAAGATCAACCGAAACAAAAAATACTCTTGGACTATCCTTGAATACACTCGACTTACAATAGGGACTATTCTGAAATTAATCAATGACTCAATATTAAATGAGTCCAAAGTACTGTTTTTGTCAATTGTGATTTCATAACTAAAAGTAGCATCAAATCACCTTTTCAAACACGTGTAAATTGGATGTGTTGACGCACTAATCTCGTGAAACTGAACAATAAATCTTTAATTTGATCATACCCCATTATCCTGATTTCGAAGACTGTCCAATATTTTACAGGATTTCATGGGGTAAATTGTTCGCCGCCCCAATGTTTGGCAACTTGCATCGATTTTATTTCAGCCCGACAAGCCTATCAACCATCATGAATTGCAATACCCGTCGGTGCCATGTCGCCCGAGGCACCGACATGAGCACCGGTGACTCATTCAACCGAAACTATTTATATCGTCTGTTAGTTTTGACCCATATGGAATACTGTCTACTAAAGTTGAGTTAGACTTTAAAACAGAACATGAGTGGTCATTTTCATTACAGTGTGTCTATAATAAAAATGACAAAATTCATATTTTATACAACCTGTTTTATTATGTACGTCATTAACTTAAAACGCACATCCGTAATAGTATTATCTGATTTTAGAGGTGGATTTAATACCGGTCGCTTGAATATTTATCCAGTAATCGATACATTTCCAATAAACAATTTTCAGACGCTTAGTCAGTTTAACAGGTACCAACTTACATGATGGATGAATATTATTTGTTTACCTGTTTTATTCGGGCTTATTTCATTGATATTTTAGGACTAATTATAAAGTTTATTTGATAATTTAATATTTTCTATGGTAACTAATTAAAAAAAAACCTATTTTACAGCATTACTAGTCATTAGCCATATCCTTGTATTTATTTAATGTCGTACATAACACGTTGTTTAAAACAGTTTGTTTATAAAATGTATATCTTCATTTTAATAAAACTGCACGCACCATTTATCCACACCTCTATTTATTTTTAATTTATTGCGTCGCTGCTGCACTACATTTGCTTCTGGGTTCGGCTGAAAAACAGCGTTGGGTGCATAACATCCAACTTTATGCTGAGCTAAACGCCATTTTGGTACGCACACACATGAGTCGAACTGTCTTAATCGCCAAATTACACAAGTCAAAGTATGAACTCGACCAAGGCATACTGACTTCAGAAAACCAGAAAACATCCTCCGCCATCTTGGAGGTCCCGTCACATTGGATTTATAGTATACTTACATCTTGGATGGGTTCTCCATAGTTTGGATTTAATGTGACGTTGTGAAGTTAATTTGTGACTGTTCTTAATAATTGTTTCAAGTGGCATTTTGTATGTACTAAATAAGTTATTATTTAATTCTACAAACTTATTTGCTAGCGCACCTCATGTCCAAATAAAAAACCTGATGAATGCTTACTGTACTAGTTTGCCACATGTAATGTAATTTTGTAACTATATATGTTCGCTCTTATCTCATATCTTTTCAGTCTGTCCGTATAATACGCGTAGTGTCATTTGATAATACTCTACTCTCCGATCCTGCTCTTTTGTCACCATTTTGTTGGCCGATACTCTGACAATATCGTTGCCTACCTAAAGTCATTTTGGTACTAATTCCCTATAAAGCTTTCCCTAAAATGTTTTCCTCTTGCTCATTTTCCTGGCGAAGGACAAAATTATAACAAGGACATTCAATATGATGATGAAGGAGGGTGCTTATTCCCAATATTTGGTTTGTCCTTCCCGTAATTTCGACGTAAGCGTGTGTAAAGAACGGATTGCTTTTGCCAGGGGTATCTTCAAAAAGGGTCTGGTTAATAACTAATAAGATATTACGGGAATGCTTTATCGTAATGAATTACTTTTATTTTGCTGGATGTGGAGTTAATAGGTTGCTTGACAAAATGTGTCTTATCATTCTAATAGTGTTCTAATCATCTGCTGGAATTGTAATCTGTTACAATGCTTTGCTACCTCGTCCTCGGCATCATAATAAAATTGGTGTATTGTAGATACATAAATATTTAAATAAACGTAAGCTATAAGTAAACATAAGTGAATTGGCTAAAGGCTTACCTTACGCTGAATAATTTCCCCATCTAAACCTATCTCAATAATAGATGTTTTGGTTGTTTGCAACCTCGACACGATAATCTCAATGATTAGTTTGTTGTTTTCGTTAAAATATTATCTGTATTTTCCTGCATCACGTAACCAATGCAAAATTTAGAAAGACATTTAAGTTTTCGAAAATAATTGGCTCGTGAATGCCAATAGTGGACACTCTACAGTTACTAAGATTTGTGCGGATTTCTATTTAGGCGTCAGAGACAAGTCCATTAAAATTGACACAACTTGCTTATATTTTGTCAATGTGCTAGGTTGCCATGCGCGCTTATCTGGAATACCAAACCAACATGGCTCAATGACAGCTGGAATGCCAGGAGCCTATCCCCTATATACTAATAGGTTTATCTTTAACGCTTGAGATATTGCGTGCGCGTAACATTGTTATTATTTATTTAATCACCTGACAATTATGACCTAATAAGATTACCCAATCCCGCTAAAGTTACTTCAAATAACAGCAAAGGAAGCGTTTTAACTGTCTCGTTAATGAACTTTTCAAAAGATGAGCATCCTAAAATTGCAATCACCGTTCACAGAGTGTATTCATTGATTTCCTTCGATTAGGGAGCCTGCGGGCGCCGCCGCCGCGCCCGGACTGGAGTTGCCGCTCGTGGCGCGCGACTTGTTTGCGAATATGTCACATCTTCTAATGGCAAATAATAGCTTTTATGAATTAGTAGCTGCCGCCAGCGGCTTCGTACGCGTGGTTGTTAATAAAAACGTAACCTTCCTTCTGCGCAGTCGGGTAAAAAGTAGTATGTCCCAATCCCGGTAATAATCTATCTGTATACCAAATTTCATTGAAATCTGTTCAGCCGTTTAGTCCTGTAAAAGTAACAAACAGATAGAGATAATATTGTGGGTACTAATCTAAATAATATTTTCTTTTGGACAGTCTTACACTCGGAAACTTTTTCCTATTTTCTTATCTTGAAGCTGTTTGTTTTCCTAAAATAAATAACTTAAATGCAAATACCCAATAATGAATAAGTAATACACACATAAAAAAATAATTTATTTTTATGTCAGATGACATCGTGCACAATATTTTACGTACTTAGTATGCATTTTAAAGACACATTCTTATAAAAACCGAGAGTATGCGCTTCAACTGAACACTTTCGCCAATAATAAGCATGCTTGTTTTAGGCATACGATTGGATATGCCTCGGTCTGATCAACAAACTCTTAATCAAACCTGTTCTCAAAGCATCCCCCTTTATCCGCGGTTTAGGTAACGTCAATGGGTTGTTGCTTTTTAGTGTTTTGCAGACTGGATTTTTGTGGTTCGAATAATATTTTATTTTGAATGCCTTATCAACATTATAACTATCAATATTGCCATGCCACTAAATGATTTTGTGCTGCCGTTGAGTGTGTCGTCTATAAGGCGTGTCGTATAAAGGTGGCTATTGGATTTTCACGACATGTGGCGCGACTTTTTATTTGCCCGGGTCGACAAGTTTTCATCTTTAGCCTAGAAGCTCGAGCTAAGCCGTTGCTAGTCTCATTTAACTATTATTTCTTGTTCTGTATTGTGTTCTCTTCAGACCTATTTGATTTTACCAAACTTTATAACGTTAATATTGTGCTTAACTCATGTCATCTGAACATGCCCTAATACTTTGCCACTTACAGCGTTGAGCGTAGCTTTGTTGAGATCATTTCTTGTGCAGTAATCTTGACGTTTAAATGTCTGAGTTTCCCTATACAGAATTTACGTTACCAATGTATCTACTGCACCAACGTAGCTATAACTACTTAGATTAAAGTATTATAGAACGTAAAAGTAGCACGTCTCCCTAAAAGCCGCCGAGCGAGCGGTCGTGTCACTCAAAGCCCCCAAAATTCCTCGCACACTATATTTTACGAAGAGGGTTTGTCTGAGACATCGCGTTGCTTCAGCCAGGAATTATTGAGAAATTCCCACCCCCGGGAATACACTTGACTGCTCTTTGGCACGTCAAAATTTATTATTAACTTTGTACCTATGTCTTGTATATACTTATCCTTATCAATTTTATAATGGGTAATGCATTTAGATTGTCTGACGATTCGCATCGGTAAAGCACGTTTCGAATTAATCTGTTCGGGTCGACGTGCTCGGTCAGATTTACACACAATGCCAGAGCGAGCACGTTTGCGTGTAAAGTGTAAGCCATGAAATATTAGTAGCGTACTTATTGGTCGAGCTCGGCTCGGCTCATTTATCGAATGGCTCGTGCACGCCCCGCGTTGTTTTAATTTGAAGTTCAGCCGAAATTTTAACCCCAGCCATTACTTTATTCCAGCTACATAGGTCTAAACCCCCTCAAAGAGTTCGCCTGTGCCTACTCCGCCGCCGGCGACCCTCGTCGAAACTACCCTATCTCTGACGGGCAGCGGCTGCCGGATTATCATACCTCCACTGCTTAATCTATTTTAAAGTTATGTCTTTTTTGTTAGACATCGGTAACTAAGTAGGTAAAGAATGAATCGCACTGATATCTGAGGATATCAGCAATATAATTGCGAAATTGATAAAGATCGTATTTGTCACATCTCTACCATAAATATCCTCGTTTTGGCATTTGCCATTGTGCATTGCAACTAAATCATTTTAATTAACTAGTTTATGAGTAATCTGTTTTCCACATTAATAATGGCGTTGTGTGACGGGGCGCAGGGGTGTCTCGGATAAGATTGCAGGAGTCATTTTCATGTAGCCGTGATTCGCTCCGCTTCCTTATCTAGACGTACGATTTCTTTGTTCGTTGTACGCAATTTCCTAGCGGCTCGGTGCAGAACGAGAAGATAAACCGCATAAGGCATACGCCTGGAGATGGCGGATATCTTGGCTGCGTGGCACTAGCCTCGCCTCGCCAGCGATATTTCGTCTCGCAATCGCGTCGCCTCACGTCCCCAGCCGCCGCCGCCGTCGCGCTGCGCCGTTCCACTGAAATATGATTTTGATTATGAAATATAGCGGCGAATTGCAAATAGGCGATCCCTCGCTTTCCGCGTAATAGAGAATCTGGCAGTTCTTCTCACCATTCTAAAGTTATTTACCATTTGATACATTTCTAATTGCATCTTGTCTATTTACAATTATTTTTTTCTAGGCTAGATAATATTGTGAAATGCCAATTATCGTATTCATTGAATTGGTAGCGAAGTGCAGGTGTGCTGAATTGTTACTAGAACGGCATCGGCAGGTGCATTCATCTTATAAACTAAAATTTTCTTGCTCTATTTAGTTTAGATTCTGTCCACGACCAAATAGAGTAGATTTGTACTTTTGGAGTGAGAGGTTGTTCGCCTGTTAGTATTTAAATCCAAACGACTGAACCGATTGTAATACAGTTTTGTACAATAGTTTTGTATGACTTCCAGGGAGGTTTTATTAGCACACATAACGCAGAGGGTGCTGTATATATAGGAACAGTTTCGTCGCGGGAAAATATAAAACCTCTATCAAAAATGGCTAGTTATTTGGTATTTATTATATTGTAACATTGGCAGTAGAAAAGTTAGTTTTGTAGGCTGGTTTTAAAGTTTTATAACTGGTTTTGAAATCGTTATCTTCCAGCTATGGCGGCTACGATTTAGCCAAGCCACTCATATTATTCTCAAAATCTGAGATCACATAACTTCATCTTGTAGAACATTTATCAGATTTAATCTGGTAACTCATTCGATAAAAATATAACCCGCGTGGGTAAGCTATCATGTATGCGCTTATACATATTTGCATTGGCTTATGGTATCCATCTGTTCGACCCGAATATTTCATTACTAGCTCTAAACCCATATCGCTAGTCGGTTCCGGCTCTAGCCCCCACGGCCGGTCGATGGCGGCTGGCTGGCTCGTTTGACCCCGATATTAACGACTATAATGACGAAGTTTTTGCCCTGAGCCCAATTAAAACGGCGCTCACCGGTTTAAAACTCTACCACTGAAATAGCTTAAACTAATAAAATGCCGTTTCATTGACCTTTATGCTCCTTTATCGTCTATCGATAGGCGAAGCGAAGGCGACGCTACCTGTGAAAGAGTTTTCTATCAAATCTTGATGTACGCGTTCGCGTGGAGACTGGATACTTAATAAATATTAATGTTGCCTACAGTGAGTGGGCGTTTGGTATGATAGTCGAGTCGCGAGCGTGGGAGCGTTACTATGATTTGTTTACACCGGTCGAGTGGCTGGCGCGATCAGCTGAGCGCGTGACGTGGTCGCGCGGGGCGTGCGCGCTTTGCACGTCACACTGTGACGTGTCTCGCCTTGAGAGCCGCTATTCAGTGTTACTACTTGATTGCGGCAATAAACGATTGCTTTGTCAATCTCAATTCGCGATGATGATGAAGCATTCACCTAGTACTGTTTGTGTCGTATTATAAGGTCTTATTAGTTAAACGTGAACCTGAAATTTATCCTTTCTTCTGATTTGTATTGCATGAAACATGTTCCATTGTGCCCCTATGGTTTGAACAGTAGTTTGTGTTACGGTAAATAACTAGGCTAATGTTACTATAATAGTAAATTATTAAAAGAGGGGATTATTAAAGCAGTGTCTTGCTTCACGGGCGCTATATTGAATCCTGAGTGCAGAGAGGGATATAAGCACGCCCAAGATGCAGACAGCGTTATCCACAAGGAGAATACTCTACTTTTTCACTTTCTATGAGACAATAAAAACCAAATCTAGGTTGATGCATTCTGTGCAGAGGTTAGTTCGATTTACGAATAAATTTTACTGTGTGGGTCTCTAGTTAAAATTTTAATACAGATGAGGTTCCGAATTCAAATCACATTGTGCCCGCGAGGCCATAATTAAATTCAGTACAACTTTACTCCCGGCTCAGCCGTATGTATTTAATCACCTGCTTTCGGTGAGGTTTACATGACATATAATTTGACATTGTCGAGCAGGTGGTGTGAAAATACTATTTTAGGCGGTTACGTACATTAACTCGTTTTACTGACATTTAAGGCGCCTCATTTAAATGTTCAATGAAGCAAATCACCTACTGAACACCGAATACCATCTAAAATAAGCAACTGTTGTTCACTTATTACTCTTCGCTGTTTTATCTTTTTTCACAAATATGTACATCAGGAGTACTACTTTACACGAGAAACTTATCCCACCGTGTCACACACCTTGAATTCAATAAGTCTCTGAATGTCAGAACCGGGAGTACATAAGTGCCAGGAGGGCAGCAGTTATACGATATGTGTAATCTACTCGTTGATGTATGAAGTAGCGAGGCAGCTGCGACCGCATACCGCTATCGGGTTTCAAACTGCCTTTGGTTCTAGTTGTAGATACTAGAAGTAATATAACAAGAGTGCTTGAATTTATGGAATAGTTTGAAGCCATATATTGCGCTTATCTCGGAGAGTCAAGGGTTACACATTCTCTGGACTCGGTGATTTGTCAGGGAGTATTACGATTGGAGATTTCTTATCGGATAATGTTGAAGATTTGCTTGGAAATTTGCTTAAAAGCTAAGTTATTATAATACTACACTGATTTGTGGTGCAAATACATAGCTGGCTTTGAATAAGGTTTTTAATTTAAAATTTATTTTGAGACATGAATATTACAAAACTCATCCAATTATATCAACCCAAGTCAGAGAAATTAATCATCTACGCTATTATTTTGCATCTGTGCAAATGCGCAGTGTGTTGTATCAACACGTGTAGCTATATTGAACATTATTTGTGTTCCACCTTCCTATGATTACTCTCATATTCTATGCCACAATGCGTACTCGTATACGTCAAACCGTAGTGAAAACGCGTAAGTACACTCCAACCGTTTGTACCGAAGCCCCACTGAATGAGGCCGTGGAGTCCCGAGCTAGACCTATTTGCTGACGTGCCCCCTGTATGTGTGTGAGTGTAAGTGAAATTACTTTTTAAAACTACCTCCAAAGCCTCCATCGGTAAGGGCGGAGTATTGAAATTGAGCAATCTGCAACGTATTACTTCGGTAATCTTGTCTGAACTTTCCTCCCACAGCTGCCAATTTCGTTGGACTTGATTAGTTTTTCTAGGGAAAGAAGTTGGAGGTACACGTGAAAGTAAGCTAAAGACTAAATTAGCACATCAAACCCATTGAAGAAGACTCTTGTAATTGTATTTAAATGTAGCATTCGTTATTTGTATCGAACACGGCAGCTGTGTGAATCAAGAACGAGCAAATAATTCCGTATTCAATTTCCTACAAGTCAGGAGCGCGGTAAAAAGTAATTTCCCAAGTTTGCACAATAAACCAACATTCGCGAAACAATCTTTGTTGTTTTAACGTCGCCTAGCGAATTTATTGGCTTGGTCATTGTTTTCCAGCAATTAATTCCAGCATAATAGGTGAAGCGCCGATGCTCTAACGAGTTCCGGGCGGTGCCAGGTTCGAGGACCGGCGCCGGTGCCTCGATAAATATAGAGATCATTACAACACATAATTCACCTCGTACTATTAACGAGAATAGAACACAGGTTGAACATGCCTAGAAAGGCTTGGGTCGTGATATTCGATCTTTTAGTTATTTTTAGGGCGACCGACGTGCCCTCACGTTACCTGTTTTCCATAAGAGTCAAAATAATTATTGGGTAGGTTTTTTTTGTAGAACTTCAATGCCCTGGTGGGATACGTAAAGTATGTGTTATATGTAAGTATGAACTTTAATGCCAACAGTAAAACGACGAAATAATTCCCAAATAACCAGTTCACCTGATACTTTTAGAGTACCTAGTAGAGTTTCTTGTGAAATGACTTGCCCGGTGAAGTACATCATACCTAATTCTGCCGCCAAACAGTATTGTTTTGTTTCGGTTCGAAGGGTATGGTTTTTTTTTTAAATTGAAAAGGGGGTTGTCGCACATGCGATTATGCCGCCCTAAGGGTATGGTTGCCGGTGAAATTACAGGAACGTGAGGCTTTACACCAGTATGCCTCAAGTTGTTGAATGCATGGCACATTATATGCCACTTACATCAGGTGGGCCATAAGCTTGTTCCGTCTTCATGTAGTATAAAAAAATACTCGATGGCTCATTTCTTACACTCGGCCGATTTCATACTTGAGGTAGTGTAAAATAGCAGCGGTTGTGTCACTCACATAGCTGAGTTGCACTACGTGCAGTACTTTACATGTCCGATGTGTCGGCGTGTCTCGGGCTCCGCAGCTCCACAATAATTCACGCAGACGACCGACGTGTATAAAAGCCCGATACGCTGACATTGACACACTTCCCCGCGTGGACTTCCTGCCCGCTCTCGGAACACCATTTGTTTTTGTCAGTTTATACTTTTTTCTCTTTGTTTCAGTTCAGTTCGCTTCAGAACCACTTTTGGGTCGTAGTCATTTTTTTATTTAGATTTGCGTTTTATTTATTCTCTTTTGATGCAGTTCAAGTTCACTCGGCACGCGGTTTTTCGGGGTATTCGATGTTTTATCACTCACTTTGCTATTTACACTTTTCGTGTCTTTTCGTTTTCTGTGTAAACCAGTCTTTTTAATCGACTTCAAAAAAAGGAGGAGGTTCTCAATTTGTCGCAATTTTTTTTGAAGTTTACCGACACCTCTGTATCTGTAGTGTAGTCTGTTCAAGTTTTCACTTCTGTCGGCACTCCCGGAGTGTCACTATTTTTTATATGTATATTTGTTTTTATATTATATGATAAGTAGGTATGTATTTACAAAAAAAAATGTATATAAGTATTATATCAGTTATCTGGTTCCCATAGTACAAGCTCTGCTTAGTTTGGGGCTAGATAGCGCTGTGTGACATGTCCAGCATTATTATTTATTTATTTCCCGATTACTCGAAGACGCCTGGACTGATTCTAGTTATTCTTTTTTTGTTTAAAAGGGTATACTTCCCTGGTGGTACCATTGCCACAATGTCAGGATCTGATGATGGGATCCCAAAAAAATCGAAGGCAACCCTCAAATTTTATATGAACGCAATTCGGTTTTATGTTTTTACCTTAGAACTTCGTCATTTATCAACCGATTTGGAAAATTATTTTTTGCTATATTGCTCTCATAGATTTTTCATCAAAATCAATTTAATAGTTTGGTCAAATCGGTTATATTTTTGTTAAAAAGTTACTTCTTATATCTATTTGATGGAAGCCATTATTTTGTTAAATTATTTTTAATTTACTGTTGTTGTTATGAAGGTCGATGACTGTTTCCAGGAATTATATGACTCACTTATATCTATGTTGGTATGTGTATTTTGTTATATCTGTGTCTTGGAATTTAAATTAAATCTCTCCTTCTACCTCATATGCACTACCTACAATAACTGTTTGTCCGCATTACACAAAGGTTAACTGGAAAATAATACTATCTAGCATTAAGTTCGCCTATGTACAGATTATTGTTATTTGGTACAATAAAAAAAAGCATTTAAGTATTCATTCATTCACTTCTACAGTATAATTTAAACAAACTCTGTCTTTTAGCCTTTATGGTCTGTTTAAACGTAGCAGCTTTATAAAAGGTTCAAGCCTAACCTCGAATCAGGTTTCGGCGTTTCGAAAAAAATGGTTTCGTGCGATAAGAAGGAGCTCGCGTGAGTACTAAAATAGGTACTCGCATCGGTAGATAGCTGGTAGAGCTGATATATTGTGTTCTGCTGCCGGTGCTATAAATATTGCAAGTTGATTGTGAAAACGCCCACGGGAAATTAGCTCCTCCCCATTCCATACGCTGCATCATTATTTTATACATCCTTGTTCTGATATCACTACTCCCACAGCATACCGTTCTATGTTTAATTATAGTTTGAATGCAAAGTAGACCATTTTACTTTATGTTAGAACAGTGTATTTCAAACCACCCAGAATATAGAAACCGACACTTGAATAAATTCACATCTTTTATCTATACAGCCGCTACCCATAGATACCCGAAGATAAAACTTGATGTTTCTTCTTATTGGCGATTCTCAAACTATTTTCTTAGGGTTCCGTACTTCAAAAAGGAAAAGGAACTCTTAAAAGATCACTTCGTTGACCGTCTGTTAAGACCCTTTTTTGCAGGTACGCGTGGAGGTATCAAGTTAAAATTAATATCGTATACGTACGTCTACGGTCCGTTGAAGATGTAAAAAAATCAAACCTCCAAGCAAACGCGATCAAAGAATACACCCATTTATGTCGTATATTTTGCTCGCAAATACATACATCAAAACCTATAGGGTACTTCCCATTGACCTAAAATCATTAAATTTGGCAAGAAGCAAAGCAAGGTCTCACAGCATAAGTAAAGGAAATAATTCCAAATAGGTTAATTTGTAATTATATCACTAAGTAAAAATTACGCGAATCGGACTCTCACTTCTCCGGTTTTTTCTTACAAAAAACGTAAAAAAAAACGTTGGTAGGTAAAGCAAAGAAAAGATGTTCGATATTTGAATATTTGAAAGGTAAAACTGAAATGCGGAGTGTGCCGGGAATCGGGATATTCATGGGTTTAACTCTTTTGCTTTATTGTGTTCGCGGCTGGCTTTAGTCCTGAATAAATTTAAAATTGTAGCACATTTTGCTGTACTAATGAATGGCTCTTTCTCTTAATTGAAAGCTTTGAAATATCTGATTGGAACGAAAGCAACATTAAATAATGAACTAGGCGACAAGTGGATACTAAGTGAAGATAACTTGCAAGTTTCAAGTCCTTTGAAAGTCCAGAGAAGTTTGTAATTTTTTACTTTGTGAGACTTACTGGAAATTCTAAAAGATTATTTTGAATTATGTATCTTAAAGCGTGAAATGGGAGTTTAATTTTTTATTTATCACAAGTTTTAGCGCTAGCGTAGTGTTTGTAGTAGAAACGAAACGAGAATGGCGCTGTATGAGAATCGTGGACCACTCCTCCTAACTAGAATAAACAGGAAATAATTATGCACCTATCTTTAAAAGTATTGTGACACATCTAACTAGGTAATCGATAGGTGGGTGTCGAATTACCTCGTTAGAAAAATGGTCACTGTAAAGTTGATGTCATAACACAGTCTCAGAAATACGTGATCTCCACGTCGCGCCTCGTCTGACAAAACTGTCTTATGTGCCAAGCCAACAGCAATGAAGAGTTTTAAGTCGAATTTGATGATCCATCCACAGTAATTGTCAATGCAAACACCCCAATGATGTACACCGTAGCATGAATCTTTTGCAGTATAAAATACAACAAAAGATCCTAATTCTCTCGCAACATAAAAGAGGGTGTCGAGGGGGAAGGACCGAAAGGGATTAAGCGAAAACCAAAACGGGGAGAATACAGGGCAGGATAGAAATTTTTGCGAACATCGAAAATTATCCTGGAGCTACGAAATTTCTCTTGTTAATTTATTGCGCAGTAAGCAGAACAGTTTTATTAAAAGCATAGAATATGTTTTCAACTAAAATTCTTTATTTGCTCGCAACATTAACCAAAGGGTGTGAAGGGGGAAGGGACGGGGGTGAAATGGGAATGTTGGGAGCTCGCGGCGACGTCACGCAGAGTGCGGAAACGAAAGTTTCGGCAGCAACCGGCTCGGATCCGAACACTCCCTCAATATAGTAACTGTAGACTGTTGTCATGGATATATAAAGTAAAGCGTTTACGGAGTTGTTGTCTGATGAAACTTACCATATTTCCAACGTGAATGTGGTAACCGATAGTAGGTAAGCAAGTTTGCTGTTTGAAACTCCCCTGAGTTGTATAACGATACTTGTCTACATAAGCCGACAGAAAACAAACTTGATTCATTTTTCTTAGGAATGTTTCTATTGCCACCAAACAAGTCAAATTATAGCTGCTACTGTCTCAGGTTATTTCAGGCAGAAATCAATCATCATTTTGTATGTATGTATTCTTATAACTTAAAGATTTTACATTAGAACTCTACCTGCAATGACATGCATCAACTCTCTTACATTAAAAGAACCCACTCTGCAACTTCGTGTTAGCAGCTTACGTCTTATGTTGTGTGACCCTACGATTGCCCTAAATTTTCGACCTAGAAACTACATACTCTGGGTTCACGTTGCGTAGACTTATTTTGATTGACCTAGTGTTTATAACCAGTCCATGCATACCTGCAATCCATTGGAACCAATTGTTGTTACGAGACAATTCGACGTTAATGGCAGGAGAGTTACAATTCAATTTTACTCAAAAATAAGTTATTAGTCACTTACAGCTCACTTCCCAACGAAAAGTGAGTGTTCTGCACTATCTGTTATTTAGTTATAAACCAGTGGTTGGTTTAAGTCCTAAAGTAAGTTTTAAAGTGAAAAACAATAAGCGTGTCTCGATGTAAGTCGGAAACTGAACCTTTTGATCAAGCAAAACTTGTACGAAGAATGAGTTTAACTTTTGATGACTTGATGGTTGATGCGTGGGATATTCCTGTTATAATTTTTGTTTGTACTAACTGCTTTGTAATCTCTGACTTCGGGCTTTTTATATATATATATATACCTTACTCATATTGCTACGTTTAGTACCTATCTACTATAAACCTATATACAGTCATCTTCTTTTGTGCTTACATTTATATTTTGTAAGCATAATCAATGTTCATTATAACAATAGACATTTCTAAAATTAACTTAATTTACTGAAGTAGGGTTCATCAGGATTTTTAGGCACTTGGCAGGATTCCTGGGGCTTTATGTAAATGTCAGGAAGTTTTGATTAAATTAAATACCGTATAAATGTTTTTAAATATGTAGGCTTATTTTAATGCCACTCAATAAAAACAAATAATTATCACAACAATTAACATAAACACCTTAAAAACTTCTTTGATATTCCACTTAAAATTAAAATTGTATTGTATTGCGCGCGCTCACGGTAAAAATGACAGGATATTTTATAGAAATTAAGCTTTTTGTCAGGAATTTCAGTTTAACATCTGGTAACTCTATACGGAAGAGACTATTCAAACTTATTTAAAAATTCTACTAACTTCCTCTAATTTTTTACACCTCACACAGAGCATAAAATCTACCGTAGCCTACCATCCGCTTTTGGTATGGATATGACTTGAAAATGTTAACAATGTAAACACCGCCCAGTGCCATATAACGTTAATTTATGCCTATTGTCCCTCGAATTTTGTTTTCGTAACGCCAGTGTGATTTACGCTACATCTACGCAGCTTAGGTACTGCTCTCCTTTATGAGGTTTTGCCCTTACACAAGCAGAGCGTTCGACAGAGCGCCGCGCGTCTTTATAAGGTCATGACGTACAAACATATCCGAGGACAAGGTTTTTCCTCGCACATGTCAAACGTTCAGCAGAGCACCTTCAACTGTCAACATAAAGCCTGTCCTTGCACAAGCCGCTCGCTAAGCTGGTTTCTCCAGCGAAGTCTTCAAGTAAGCTTAACGCTCTATCAGGCAGCTGTTATGAAATCCCCTGTCAAAAAGTTTGACGGCTTCTGGACTTGTTAGCCAGTCATACACAAACTATTTAATCGTAGTAGCATGCCAGAACAGCATTACTTTACGAATAGCATTAGGTACAATGCACATTTTTCGGAGTAAACTCCAGGCTTGCGCTGATCGCGTCGCTCGTATTAAAAGCATGCATGTGAAACCGTTATTCTATAAGTAATGTTTGCTCAGGCATGTGTTCCGTACCTGTAAATACAGTGCTCCTTTTCAAAGTTTATATGAAACGTGTTTAGGGTTCCTGGTGCCGCGAGTCTTCCATAAATAAATAATATTGCTGGACATTTCACACAGCTCTATTTAGCCCCAAACTAACAAGAGCTTGTACAATGGCAACCAGATAACTAACTGATAGAATAAATAAATACTTTTCGAAGTAAAATATCTTTACGCACGCTTGACTTGGGAAGTAAGCTGGTGAATGCGTTACGAAAAGTGCGAACGGAAGTTGAGAGGGAGATATAAGTTAGTGAAGATAGAGAGAGTTCCCTTTCGTATATTTTTAAACGTTAATGTGCGAGTGCGAGTTGCGTCAGTCCAGAATAAACATCGGCTGATCGACCTACAGACATGTGGACAATTTTGTAATTGAACAATTTTTTAAATTAATATTTTGAAAAAGAAGTTTTACTTCAGTCGTGTGGTCACGACTGAAGTAAAACTTCTTTTTTAAAGCACACTCGTTTTTTTTTGTAAATACATACTTATAATGTATAGAAAAACATCTAGACCAGGAACAAATATCTGTAGATCATGCAAACATTTGTTCTTCGGCGGTAATCGAACCCGCTTCCTTTTGCGTCTCAGCCGGCTATTCGCCCACTACTGCGCCATGGAGGTCGCCAAACCTTATGTTGCATGCTTTATGTCAACATAAATTTATACGTGTCCTTTGAAGTGGAAAGGTCTACTCCGACTTTTGGAATTCTGTCGAACAAAGTTGCTGTCAATGGTTGCTGTCAATGTTGACTCAACACGGCAAAAATAATGAGAAGTTAACAAGAAAATCTTTCGGTATAACCACTGCTATCGGAAAACTTTTATATCAGCACGGTTAGGATTCAGGTGAGACCGCATTATAAGTTCAAATGTAATATAACGTTACCGGGAAATAATACGCCATTATTTTTTAAAAGGATCTTACAACGCCATGGTACTGAGTGATACTTTTAATGAATGCATTAATTTTAACGTTTAACTCCTTTCCTGCTTGTGCACTCATTAAAGGTTTATCGGTTGTTTGTTTTTGTGTGTTATTGTCATTCATTACCATCACGCACGCATTCCAACTAATAATTTGTAATGTTAGGAAATTATTATAGTACATACATATGTTCAACACCCATTGAAAATACAATTTAGGTTAGAACTACGATTATAATACGCTTATTTTTGGATGGATTACTTAGATTATTACTCGTGCGCGATAACTTGGGACCTGCTAGGAATGCGACTCCCCGACCGATTCCCCTGCACTTCCCCGATGGCGCCCGTATTGTACCGTTCGCATCACTATTTTTTACTAGGGTTTTTAGTGGCCTACGTCACGTAACGACGCGCTCTGGAATTATTTTAGTTTTCGTTTGTGTTATTGTTTTGTTGTTGTAGTTTTTGTTGTTATAGTTTGTGTCATTGTTTTGTTGTTGTAGTTTTTGTTGTTATAGTTCTTGTTAAGTGTTTTTGTTATCATTATGAAAGGTAAACCTTTGCATATCGAAGAAAGAAACCTCGTGCTAAAAGTGTTAGTTTTTTGAAAACGAAAAACGGAACAAACAGTTTTTTTTACCTGTCCACTAAGTAGTGACGAAGATGAGATAATGTAAATAATAGATAAAATAAATGTATAAACTTAAACATTGTATTTTTATTTTATTCAAATAGTGTAAAAAAGATTAGAGAAAAAGCAGCGTCCTCCCTGAGTAACATAATAAATTAGGTTAAAAAAAACAAAGACGAAGCCGCGGACGGCTGCTTGTTATGTTCGCTTTTTTGCGGGCGGTACAAACACGCCAATATGATGTCACCGCGCTCAGGTCCCAACTTATCGCGCACGGGTAATACATAATAATTCAGTTTTCGGTTTATAATTTACAACGAGGAATTTTATTTAGCGTAGGTAGGAGATTACCATGGACGCTCACGCAGGGGACTGTGTACAGGTTAAGAGTTGCACAGAGAGCCATGGAGCGTGCGTACCTTGCTCTGCATCAAACTCTTAGATCGAGTTCCAAACGTCGAGATCCGTAGAAAGAACGAAGGTTAATGACGTTGGGAATCGAGTTATGGAGCTCAAATGGTCTTGGGCCGGACCGGACACTCGGCAAGACGTGGTGATGACAGGAGGAGCAGGGTAGCGACTGAATGGTGGTCGAGGAATGGCTGTAGAAGGGTAGGACGTCCGACAGCGAGATGGGTGGACGACATCGTTAGAGTTGCGTGCCGTCAGTGGGTGAGACTAGCGCAGGATCGTGGCGGATGGCACCAACTTGGGGAGGCCTATACCCAGCAGTGGGTGAAGTCGGGCTGTGGATGATGATGATGAAGAGATTACCTGAGCTATTTGACGCAATAAAACTACCCTAATATGATTCATCAGATTTATCACAGCTGTTCCAAGTAATACTTATTTTGTAAAGGCCGCGTTTTACCTTTCCACGTACAAGTTCGCAGATAGCTTCTATTATTTCGAGGTGTGTGCACTGTTCAGTGAGCAAAGGTATCATATAAATAAATAAATAATGCTGGTCATTTCACACAGCGCTATCTAGCCCCAAACTAAGCAAAGCTTATACCTACTATGGCAACTAGATACTTAACTGATATTTTTTTGTAAATACTCACAAAGAATAAATAAAAAAATAAACACCCAGAACAGGAACAAATATTTGTAGTTCATGCAAACATTTGTTCCACGAATTGAACGAACGGGAATTGAACCCGCAACTCCCTGCGTCTCAGGCGGCTATTCGCCCACTGCGTCACGTCACGGGGTCGAATCAAGTTTTTACTGACATCTATACTAATATTATAAAGAGGAAAGATTTGTTTGTTTGTTTGTTTGTATGGCTCCGAAACTACTGAACCGATTTAAAAAATTCTTTCACTATTTGGGAAGCTACACTATCCCCGGGTGACATAGCTACTTTTTACCCAACTGCGCAGAAGAAGGGTAATGTTTTTATTGAAAAACTACTCGTGCGAAGCTGCGGATTGGTCAGCTAGTTTCAAATAAACTGATAAATGTTTAGATATCTATAAATGCAAGTGTGCTATTTTATTGATAAAACGTGACTGATACGCATAGCATATGTTTACTCATCAAATGATTGTTTGTTTAGAAATCATACCAACTATATTCACACCAAACAATGCTGCAAGGAAGCTGTCAGAAAATGCTGAACTATGGCATAATTTTCGAAGACTCGCAAAGGTGATGGCGATCGTGCGTTCGACACCAAAAATGGTTTCCTGTCATTGTTTGCAACGCTTATTCAGCTTGCTCAATCGTTAACAGTATATTGACCGTGTGCGCCTCATTGTCCAGGAATTAATTCACTGTTTCAAGTTTAATTCACAAAATAAGCTGCTGTGGTGTGTGTATTTCGCATTAAACTCTTGCACTGTTTGACATTACGTATTCTAAGTGAAATGAAAATCTTATTTGCCGATATTTTAGACCTGAGTCTAGTTTTTTATAGGAATGGTCAAAAAATACTAGTATTTTTGTGATTATTGTGATAATTATTGATTAAAACGGGTATTTATCGCGTATGTAGGTACCTTTTTTATTTGTGTCAACCCGAGACCATGACTTGCAACACAGCCGAAACGTCGGGATAACAAATAAAAAAGGTACATACGTGATAAATGCCCGTTTTAATTAATAATTATGTACAGTGATCGCGAAAGTTTGAAAAATACTCTTATTGTGATATACTAAAATTTTGACCGCACGTCGGCGCTGCACCGCGCAGTTATAAATTCGTAAATTAATACCAGTCTGTCTGTTTGTTACGTTTTCACGACTAAACGGCTGGATGTATTTTGATGAAATTTGGTATAGATTGTGACCGGGATTGGAATAATTTCTTCTTATTATTTTTTTCTTTTTAATTTTTTTATTGAGAAACCGCGCGTCCGAAGCCACTGGCTGCTGCTAACAGCAGGGTTACTAACGATATTTATCTTTAATTGATCGAGCGAAGCGAGATCTCTAAATCAACTTGGGCAAATCGGCGGCGTTGTATGTATGTTTGTTTGTTTGTCCGAGGATAACTTTCGAAGCGTTTATCCGATCATCGTGAAATTTGGTATATAGGTAGGTAACGACGGCACAATTTTGGTGTGACTAAATGAGCTAAAAAAGGGGGGGGGGGAGGGTTGTTGAGATATTGGGGTTAGCCATACCTACTAAAAACTGAACTTTGACAAAATTCACAGGGTACATCAGTGACCCCACAATGCTGAAATTTGGTATGCGTGTAGCTTTTGTAACACAAATGTAGGCAAAAGTCTGAAATCCAGAATAACTGCAATTTGTACCCCAAAAAAGAATAACCAATTTACATGAACTCCTGTTACCTGTAATTTGAATGAAACTGTAAGTCAAGTATTTGGTTCCTAATTTCGTGGCACTATTTTATTAGTCAAAGATTAAGGCCGGCTTGCACAACGATCCCTAAACGTATTTAGCTACTAAACATGTTTAAATTGTACGTATTTGTATGATTCGAAAAATCCTTAAATCATATTTAGCCACTAAATACGTTTAGGCATCGTTGCGAGTCGCCCTAAGAATATATTTTTGTGTTTTGGAAGACTCGCGAGATCTCAGGGCGAATCACTAGTATTATAGATTTTATATTAATCGTTAAACATTATTCCTGTTTCAATCCTCACCTTTTTTATGAATTCATTGTGATTCGTTTGATCTCATATTTCGGTCCCAAGTTTCATGTAGCCGTAGACAATAAATCAGTGCCATCCCTAATTTGAAACATCTAAAATGTTCCCGGGCAGGGCTAGCGCTAGGTCGTTGCTCTCAGCCCCACGGGCCCTGCCATTGCCATCCCTACTTCCCTTGTAGCTCTGCTGCGGCGGATATTATCACGGCCCCGAGCGTTCCGATAATAATCGCGAGGGCAGCCCTAACGGCCCTTTTAACGCGAGGGCACCTCCGTTTCGGTGCTCCTACAATATCATTGTCAAAGTTGTTTTTATTGTTTTTATTTAAATTAAGCATATGGGTACCTTTTTAGAATGCAGTTTGAATGCATTTACTTAATTAATTCCTTGCTAAGCAATGAGGTAAGCCCAGCATTCATTGTTCTAAACTACGATTTAATATACTAGCATTTACCTATATACAGTCGATTTCGAATTGGTGCATCGTATACACTGTGAAGTCGATCTACAGTCTACGTAGGACCTCCCCACACTTAGAACTGACACTTGCTTTATTACTTTGTCACGAAGGCTGGACACTTTGAAAATATAATACTTCACGATCCAATATTAGTCAATGCATTGCAAATATTGCAATAGCATTCATCATCATCATCATATCAGCCGTAGGACGTCCACTGCTCGACAAAGGCCTCCCTCATTGATCTCCAGGAACTGCGGTTGGAAGCGGCCTGTATCCAACGCCGACCTGCGGTTCTTACCAAGTCATCTGCCCATCTTGTAGGTGGACGTCCTACGCTGCGCTTGCCGGTCCGTGGCCTCCACTCGAGAACCTTCCGGCCCCATCGGCCATCTGTTCTGCGCGCTATATGGCTTGCCCATTTCCAGTTCAACGTGCTAATCCGTCGGGCTATGTCGGTGACTTGAGTTCTCTTACGTATTTCCTCATTTCTGATTCGATCCCGTAGAGAAACCCCGAGCATAGCCCTCTCCATAGCTCGTTGAGCGACTCTGAGCTTATTCATAAGCTATTCATAAGTAATAGCATTATGTCATGGTAATCGTGCATTGTACATCCTTATCCTTACTAATATTGTAAATTCGAAAGAAAATCTGTCTCTGTTACGTCACGACAAACAAACAGATAGATTATGACCGGGATCAGGTCATTTTAACCGACTGCGGAAGGCAAAGTTTTTATTGACAAAAAACTCGAGCGAGGCCACGGACGGCAGCTAGTATACGATAGAAAGACTGATTTTGAATATTTATAGTATTTGATTATTGGCCCCGATCGCGGGTTTGTATATTATGTAGATAACAATTGAATTAAAGGCATTTAAACATGAATGTAACTTCAATTTCCTTTGTCCACAGGGCGGTGACAGATCCTCGAGATGGCCGGCGCGTGGCTCTCAAAAAGCTGCCCAACGTTTTCCAATCGCTCGTCTCCTCAAAACGCGTCTTCCGCGAGCTCAAGATGCTTTGTTTCTTCAAACATGAAAACGTAAGTTCGTCAACTTTTTCAGAAATAGGGCCTTATTACCTGACTGCGAAAAAGATCTGTATGTGTTTAATTTTATGGTAAAAAAATGCTTGAACCATATGTAACGAAACATTTGTTTGGTAGATATCATTCATAAGCTCTAAAAATGCGAAGAAAAATACTATTCTAATAAAAAACTAAAAATCCGACTGCAGAACGTACTGAAAAGAAGTAAAGACAAGCTTACTCATTTTGATATGCGATTATCAAAGTGAGCAAGCTTGTTGAAGGGGACTATTTTAATGGCCGCCAAAGTTAGAAAAATACTATTTATAATCAACATTAACAATACCGCAACTTACAACTCTGGTATATCATCACATCAATGTCCCCGCAAGTTAAGCTTGCTAATTTACAGTTCGTATTGCGGTTTTTGTTTTTAGAATAATATTTCTTTTTTGACGACGTCGGGGTCGGCCGCGAAAGCGTTGGCGCGACGACATCAGCGGATTCGAGAAGGAATGGTGGGAATCTGCCAAGGAGGCATTTGCCCAGCAGTGGGAAAATGTAGGCTAGATAAACATTTTTTTTAGGTTTATACTTACCAAAAAAACTATCTCGCAGATAAAGGATAAATTATATATCTTATCTGTGTAAACGGGAAGAAATAGCAACAACGTAAATTCTTTTTTAACCCGCATATTAGTGTTTTTTGTAAAATTGTACGGTGTGTTTAATTCACAAAGTAATTTTATCAGTTTTGTGACCTCATTATACACTCTTAAACACACACTTTAGTTGTGTAACTAATACAAATTAATACCCGTAACAGGGAATTTTAACAAAACGGGTCCGGCAGTATTCCTCAAACGTAGCAGTATTAACTTACACGCAAAATCTAATTTCGCCTAACTTCATTAACATCGTGCAAATTAAAATTGAGTCAAGGAATTTCCTCGAGTTAACGACGACAATTTCCCACGTAGGTATTGTACACGATATCAGTTTTCGGGCCAAGGACCTAAAAACCGACGGTCGTTTCGCCTAGTAACTAGAGATGGGCGCGAATTAGCTTTGATAAGTTACCGTTACGTTATCAAGCTTTGCAACCATCGCTCGTTTTCTAGCGGACAATAACCTTCTAAACTTCTCAACGCCTAACATAGCACGCAATGTAAAGCAAACCACTAGTTTGCTACTTCGCAGACATCGCAACGGATTGCAAGTAATCGCAACGTCTAAGAACGCGAATGAATGAACGCTTCGTTTTTACAAGCTTTAACCTTAAGATAAGATAACTCTTTATTGTACACCAAAGTAAAATACAGAACATAATTCTTACAAATAGATTTAGTACAATGGGTGGTCTTATCGCTAAAAGCGATCTCTGCCAGACAACCTTTGTATGGACAGGATCAAAATGTAACACATGACGGCGGTGCATCTATATAAATTTAAAAACATATCTACATACTATAAACCTAAATTACCAGTAATAACACAAATTTAATTTAAATAAGCAACTCTAAAAATGGTTATGATGAATCAACAAGCAGCTACAACTTAAGTACTACAACACAAGGACAGATAATGGGTGTGCACTTTTGTTTTAAAATTACTAATAGACTTGGATGTTCGTATAGAGAGGGGCAAAGCGTTCCACAATCGTACGGCTGTTACAGTGAAGGATCGACTATAAAACTCTGTCGTATGGACAGGACTTTTAAGTTGGAGGGAATCTGAAGAACGCAAATTGCGATCATTAGCCTGGTGGAGAAACTCAAAACGCTCCTTAAGATAGAAGGGAGAAGGAGGGTTAAAAAGGATGTTATACAAAAGGGACAGTATGTGTGCATTCCGGCGAAGACGGATGGGGAGTCACTTGAGCTTTGTGCGAAAATCAGAAATATGGTTTAACTTGCAATGTACCTATATGTATGTTTGTCCGGGTGGAATCTTGCAACTGAATTTTAAATCACTTATATTTTTCCGATTGAGCTGAAATTTGGTATATACGCTTATTTTGGATGACAATGCATGCTTAGCTATGTGACGTCATTCTAATTCCAATATGGCGGATCATCCAAGATGGCGGACTAGTTATTTTTTCTGCACTAGAACAGTATGGGTATCAAATGAAAGGGCTTGCTGAGCACGAAAACTAATTCAACGTCACATTAAATCCAAAATATGGGGGACCATCCAAGATGTATACTATAAATCTAATATGGCGGGACCTCCAAGACGGCGGAGGATGTTTTCTGGTTTTCTAAGGTCATTAACAGCTGAAATTTAACAAAAGAATGCTTTGGCCGACATTATACTTTGACTTGTGTAATTTGGCGAGATAGGCGTCAATAGCATTGGTTTGCAATCTATCTAGGAGAAAGATATGCCATAAAGGATATGCTATAAAGCCCAATATGGAAGCGGCCAAAACGCCTATACTTTGTGCATACAAATTAAACTTTTGATAGGTTTGCTTCCACGGCGTGCCGTGCGTGCGTTTGGGCTTATTTGAATCTGCTTGCGGTCCTGATTATGAATTTTATAAAAGCTTGTTTTGAAAAAGTAATTTACAACAAAAATACTTATATTGTATTGTAGTCAACCATTCGCTCGCTGGCTAGCTCTAGCGCCGGCTGCGTTGTCAGTAACCTAAGTATGTGTTAAGTCGTGTAACCGGCTAAAACGCAGTAGGTATAATGAAAATTTTGATAATTAAAAAATATAGTTAATCCAACGTTGTTTAATATCGCTCAACGTTTATTTTCGTTATTTGAAAAAGCCACAACGACACATCACTAGTTACTAACCTCAAAACATGAAGATTGTCAATTCAGGGGAAAAATCTAAAATTTAAAGGCTGCCTTAGCTGCATTTTTGGGGCTCTGCGGCGTAGGAAGGCATACGTTTGGGTAAATATCGTTTATAATGTCTATTAAAATTCAATATTATGACGAGTTTTTTTAAAGCATTACTAGTACAGTACTACACGCTACAACTATAATACTTTTCACCGCCACTTTTGATCCTTCTTTTCGATTTGTGTCTTTCGTGCGTTTAGATTTGACTAAAGGTCAATAAGATAATCGATAAAATAGAACTTGCGATTCGGTGAGAACAGTAGAGTCCAAAAAGTAATTTGCGCTACAAAATTAACGAAAAAAGTCCATTTTAAATCGAATTTCAGGTGCTTGAAGTTTTCAATAGGTTTACCTATTTAGAGCAAAAGTCTAATCTGGTGTCTACAGGTTCGTCTCGTGATGGCGGAGAGTCTGATTGGTATTGGTATAAATAAAAAAAATAAAAACATGAAATACGTCCGTATGTAAAGTTACAGTAAACTTCCCCCTTTTCCCCTCCCCCCTTTTTTGTTTTTTTTTCGCAACGTCTTGTGTAGAATGAAGTCCTTTGTGTGCCTCTCAAATTTGATTGAAATCCGTAGATAAATAATGCTTCAGCAAACTTCCCTCTATTTGCCCCCAAATCAAAAATCGCGATCGATCGGTGATGATTAAATAAAACAAGGAACTTCTGTGCTAATTTTCGTCAAAATCGGTTGAAAAATGCGACATGTAGGCGAGAACAGACAGCCGGACAATAGCATTTTTGGCCAATCTCGAAACTGAGACGCTTCGCTCGCTCGGTCAATTAGGCTTCCTATCTTTGTCAAAATACTTACAATCTTCAGAGCTGTTCTCACGGCTCTTAAAATTGAAGTGGAATAAATTAATTCACACGTTTGTTTTTAGTTGGTAATTAGACCCTCTAGAGTCGTAGAGTCGTGCTTAATTTTAAGAACGCTAATGAAAATCAACTTAATGTACGCCATTGCAATTACTCCTTTAGATAACTATTTAAGTGAATTTTACATTTTACTAACCGTAATTCGATACCTATTATTGCTTGCAAATTTGATGCCACACAAACCCTATAAATTCACCTCATTATTATGATAATACTGTTCGGATGGGGGTATTATTTCGAAATAATTATAATGCGGTGCGCGCTCTCTCTTAATTTATTAATCCTCACTGTGTTTTTTCGATCAACGTGTACGAGTATTGTTTGCGGTTGTGCGCACTCGCGTACATAACATGGATTTGCATCCACACGAGAAAATTGCGGCCACACTGACCATTGTTTTAGTGCAATTACGTGTCGAACCGATATTCGGGCGATCACCGCTTTATGTGCTAACGTACGCTTATCTTTTCAGGTTCTATCGGCGTTAGACATCCTCCAACCGCCCAGCCTCGACTTCTTCCAAGAAATGTATCCTTTTATCTATCAGATAACATTCAAATGAATCGTTTGGTAAGTGTGTGCTTAGGTGGTTTTAACGGTGAACGTTTGTAGCGGGCACGTTGACCTTACACGAGAGCCCTACCAATGCATTTCTACTTCGAAGACTACTACTTCTAATCGACAGAACTTTTAGAATGTCGGCATCACCTCCTATTCACAGTTTTCTTTTTCAATATATTTTATCTCCGCTGAAACGTTATTGCGCTTCTCACGAGTCTTGCAAAGCTGTCGCTGGTTTAAACCATCTGACTTACTCCTTTATATTTTCCCTTACAGTGATATTCATCGATATATTTTAAATTATTATATGAATTCTGAACGATGTTACTTGAATGTGTATTGCAATGTATGATGTAGATGTTGTCTTCTGTATTGTATTTGTACGTATGTCAAGGGCGTTTTATGATGAGTGTGCCAATCTTAGCAAAATTATCGCCTGTGTTTAATAAAACACGAATTTGTCTGCAGATATGATATGTCTTTGAAGGTTGAAGATGTCGTAAATATTTGACTTGCTAGAATTTCTTATTCAAAATATTGACATTTTTACAGCTTGTTGTAAAACGAATTTAGAAGTTTCTATTCCAAATAGAAATTTTCATGGCGACGTTGAACTTTAATTTCACGCTGTCAAATCATATTGCAGCGAAGGTTCATCTTCCAGTATTCTGACATGAACTTTTCGTTGGGCCCGGCTACTGCCCAATTTTCTCGTCGATTGATCAATGATTTATAAACTTCATGAAAGTATAAAATATCCACTAACATAACTGTCAGTTTTATGTTTAAAAATTTTATACAGCGTCCATTGTGATTTTACGGCACATCGTGATCTTTTACGGCTTGATGTATTTTTTCATCACATCGTAAGGGAATATTCCCATTTAAATAAAATTGAGGGCACAGGTTGAAAGTTAGGGCTTCATTCATCCCACTACACTAGCTATGAATCGATAAGAACGTTTACTCTCAGTTGTAATGTGATTCAATTACTCACCATCTGATAGCCTCGGGCCAGAAACCGTAAAGTTTCGTCTCTGTCAAAACCATTCAGAATATTATTGAATAACGACCGACAATTATAGATATATATAATAATAGATGCCCAATTGATTGAAATAGCTTTTTTATAAACGGCAGATGTGTTTTGAATTAAACCTGATAGGTACATTTTGTAAGTAATTCTACCAATAATGTTGTTTATATTATATTTCCTAAATGATTCGAGCTGTGTGTGTGTGGGTGAAGGTTTATAGATAATTCATAACTTCGGCCCTATATCGATAATATTAAATGATTCAATGGGCTGAGTAGAGTTTGTTTTGGGGTGAATAGCGTCAGTTGTACGTACAATATCGGCGTACTGTACTGTACCCTCCGAGCGACTCCTTGATTTGTTCCCCTTCAAGTTTTATTAAAATTCGAATAGCACTCGTCCGCCTGCCGCGTTCGAACTGAAGCTAGACCGAACATCAAAAGGAAAACACTCGAAGACCCTGTCCGCATCGGCACGGCGCGGCGGGCGGTATTCCGCGAAGAATTCACGTTTAAATTTTAATCATTCCGGCGACGACCAAACGTCTTTCGACGAACATTGAAATAGAACGAATTGCCGAGGCGCCTTACCAAAACGTCGAAGCTGGTACATGTGTTGGGGCCAGCCGTCTACAATCGCTTACCAATGGACATTATTAATGCACAATCAACGCAATCCTTTACGCGTAAATTAAAAAAATGCCATAATATACAGTCGTTTATAGAATTGATGACTTTTTTGAGTCATCAACCCTATAATACGATACTATTGAATGTATTTAATATACTGGATTTAATATCTTTATTTAATTCTGTATTCCATTGTTAACAATGCAAATGACTTTTTTGTTATCAACTTATCAATAAATGAACTATGAACAAAATGCATTACAATGCAATTACTTTTACTGATTATGGAAAGCTTATTCGGGCAGCATAGAAAACCTAAGCCTAAAGTAATGTAACTTTCGGTAATGTAACTTTCGGTAATGTAACTTTCGTTTTCATTCTCAGGAAGGGACTAATGGAATAAAATGTCAGAATTAGAGTCCAGGCAAATAATACGAGGAAGATATCATCTACAATAAATCAGAGGACCTATGCGATCTTCACGTGAATCTCACGTGAAGATCGCATTGAAGAGGTCCTCTTTTATGATAAAGAAATACATATTTAAGAATGAAGTCGCCAAAACTGAAAGTTACATATTTAAATGGAAACGTATGAATTAATGAAGGCAATAGGCGATTAACCACTACTTGTGTAAGTTTTTTCTGTTTCATTTATGACTTTATAGGTCTGTTAAAAAAAAAAAAGAAAAAGAACGCAACGCCAGAGATCTAGTAATTAATTGTTCTATTGGTTTTGGTTAACGCTTCTGTAGATCAAGAAGGTCATAAAATATAATAGCTGGAAGTAATAAAGTGAATCTCAGCTCTGTGATGAGTTGTTTATATGCGAGCGAGTCTCGGTGCGAGAATAACCGAAATAGAACTAAGTGCTTCCGCTAAATAAACTGCAGTGTCGCTCTTTGTTGTATCCTGGAGACGTGGTTCCTAAAGACTAGCCGCGTAACTAACCATCATCATCATATCATCCATTGGACGTCCATTGCTGAACATAGGCCTAACTATTTAGTGCATATATACCTAGTCAGGTCATAAGTATTGTCACACAGTAAAAACTTTTCGTTTAGAATGCTGGCCACAAAAAAGTTTATAGAATTCGAATTTCGAATTGTTTATGAAAATAAAAATGTATACTTTTTAGAATTTTACTCATTTTTAAATATGGAGTGGACGCTTAAAAAAGACCGTGTTGCAGTTATTGCGTTGCATCGTTGCGGTTACGCGCCAATTAAAATTTTTGACATACTAAAAAATTTTAATATAACCAAAAGATTCGTTTATCGCACCATCAAACGATACAATGAAGACTCTAGTGTAGATGACAGGTCAAGAAGTGGTCGCCCTCGGTCTGTTAGGACTCCAGCAGTGATAAAAGCTGTGAAGGCGCGAATTCAAAGAAATCCCAAACGTAAGCAGAAACTGTTGGCCCTTCAGATGGGGTTAAGCAGAACCGCGGTGAAAAGGGTGTTAAATGAAGACTTAGGGCTTCGGGCATATCGAAGAAAAACAGGACATCGTTTGAATGCTCGTCTAATGGACCTGAGACTGAAGAGATGCCGCGCTTTGTTGAAGCGGTACGCGGGAAAAAAATATCGGGAAATTCTTTTTACGGATGAAAAAATTTTTACCGTAGAAGAGAGCTACAACAAACAAAATGATAAGGTGTACGCACACAGTAGTGAAGAAGCGAGCAACCGTATTCCGTGTGTCCAACGAGGTCATTTTCCATCCTCGCTCATGGTATGGTTGGGAGTTTCTTATTGGGGCTTAACAGAGGTACATTTTTGTGAGAAAGGTGTAAAAACGAATGCAGTTGTGTATCAAAATACAGTCCTGACGAACCTTGTGGAACCTGTTTCTCATACCATGTTCAATAACAGGCACTGGGTATTCCAACAAGATTCGGCGCCAGCTCATAGAGCGAAGAGCACACCAGACTGGCTGGCGGCGCGTGAAATCGACTTCATCCGGCACGAAGACTGGCCCTCCTCCAGTCCAGATTTGAATCCGTTAGATTACAAGATATGGCAACACTTGGAAGAAAAGGCGTGCTCAAAGCCTCATCCCAATTTGGAGTCACTCAAGACATCCTTGATTAAGGCAGCCGCCGATATTGACATGGACCTCGTTCGTGCTGCGATAGACGACTGGCCGCGCAGATTGAAGGCCTGTATTCAAAATCACGGAGGTAATTTTGAATAAAATTTAGTGTCATAAGAATCTATGTTTTGTTAAGTTCATTTTGGTATATAAATGGTTACGTAATGAATAAACTTGTTTCAATTATTTTATACTAAACATGTGACAGAATTTATGACCTGACTAGGTATAGTTAGGCACAGCGTAATAAATTAACTTGCTGTATCTTAGGAATTGTTACACTATGTTTTGTCCTTTGCATTGATAGACAGTTTTAAATTTGATCGTAAGAGACAAAATACCTGCGATCTAACTATTCAAATATGGCGACACAGCGGAACCTCATTACTCCTTCAGGTCGTCAAAGACACCTGGCCCTTGGCTTGCCTTAGTTGGCCGGTCGAGGGTGGAGAGCGGAATCTGTTCTCCAAGGGTTGAAGTGTTAAATGCATAAATCCGGGAGTAGCGTTTAGTGAAACTGCAGCTCACCTCTCAAAACCCTTTAACCGCCCACACTAACGTTACCCCTTACGCTGCATTCTATTGGCGGCACTTATGGGGACCCCGTTTAGTGGACGGCCAGTCACCTACTGCTTCAATCATTCTTAAATACGCAAAAAATCATGATCTCTTTGATTTTCTACACATAATCGCTTTACATTATTATAATGTAAAGCGTTGGCCTGACGTACACACGGCTACACATCAAGCTATATTGTCTAGTATAAGCTGACCTCTCATTCTACGAAAAGCCTACACAGTGCGAGGTCAGCTTACACTGGAAATGCATAGCTTGATGTGTAGCCGTGTGTACAAGCAAACATAATAGGTTTCTCTTAGATGCTCTTACGCGTGTATATGAACTAAGGAATGTTTATAAAATCTTTCATCAATCTATGCTCCCTATCTTTTGTCTGGCGTATTCTATAATACTGATTCATCCGCTGCGCTCCAGTTTCATTCTTATTTAGCCCACACACGAATTTTTGAATCATCATCATCATCCACAGCCTGACTTCACCCATTGTTGGGTATAGGCCTCCCCAAGTTTGTACCATCCACCACGATCCTGCGCTAGTCTCACCCACTGACGGCCCGCGACCTTTACGATGTCGTCCACCCATCTCGCTGCTGGTCGTCCTACCCTTCTATACCCGCTCCTCGGCCACCATTCAGTGGAATACTGAATTTGAATACTTTCTGCAAATTCAGAAATTTACAAAGTACGCATACAATGAATAAAGTAAGCGACAGGACAGAAAACTTTGCCAAACGACACAAATGGCTGAATGAAATGACAATTTACAAATACGTAATGAATTCCACTGTCACATCTTTTTTCGCGGAAGCTCAGCCGTCCGTAAGACAAAGAAGAAAGAAAATTGGCAGTTGTGAAATATAAGGCGATCATTCAAATTAAACGCTCCATCAGAAGTCACACATTTAACGAGTGTTTTTGCGAACACCTTAATTTATCTTGCACAAAGGGCTCGTTAAGACGATTTAGAAGTGCGTAATTCCTTGAAATTTACTGCGGAAAATGTAACGTTTTCGCGTGAATTCATTGTACGCATCATAGAGCAGAATCGTGCGGTAATCCTTGGCACTCCTCACTCAGGACACGTCACGGAACAAAACAAAGTTTCGCATAACACCCCTTTGTGAGCCGCCCGCTGACTTGCCATTGTTTCTTACGTTTCTTTTGTTACATGAGCTGTTTCTTTTATTTGTTTGGTGTCTCCGTGTCTTTGTTTCGGGTGTGCAGGCGCGTCGTGCGAGGTGCAGCGCCCTTGCTTGCTTCCTAATTAGCGGTTCTGCGTGGGCAGCTCGCTTGGCCCGATTTAACCTCGAGTCGCCACGTCACGCACGCCTGACCGTGCTGCGCTGATATCGCCACGACTACCTCCTTTGTATTTCAGAATACAAAAAAGTGACCTAGAATTACTAGATAGCTCGTTTCACTGTTTTCGCCTACAATGAGTGCCATAAAACTTCAAAAAACGATGTTTATTCATTTATTGATCGAGCGAAGCGAGATCTCCAAATCAACTTGGCCAAATCGGCGGTGTATGTATTTATGTAAGTATATATGTATGTTTGTTTGTCCGAGGATATATTTCGAAGTGTTGATCCGACCATCGTGAAATTTGATATATAGATAGGTAGTGATGGCACAATTTGCCATCAAAAATGTGGGGGGGGGGGGGGGTTGTTGAGATATTGGGGTTCAAGAGGGGTAAAAACATGAAAATGAGACTATAAGGTCAAGTGGGTCGTCAAATTAAAGGTCTTCGTTAGTATATTTCAACCCTGTTTTTATTTTTAGTTTATTTCTTGTAGTTTTTGAGTTATTTTATTAGCTATAATAAAAACAAAACTTTGACAAAATTCTCAGGGTAGACCAGTGACCCTACAATGCTGAAATTTGGTATTCTTGTAGCTTTTGTGACACAAATATAGACAAAAGTCTGAAATCCAGAATAACTGCATTTTGTACCCTAAAAAAGTTATATAATTAACATGAACTCCCGTAATTTGAATGAAACTGTAGGTCAAGTATGTTGGTTATTTATTTCGTGGCACTATTATGACGAATACATAATATATTTTTGTTTTTATGGGAGACTCGCGAGATCACAGTTCGGGGCGAACCACTAGTATAATAATAGTTAGATTCACAGTAAAATTACCGTATATTATAAACTAACTAACAGAGCGGTAAATTATAACAAAATGGAATCTACATTATTTTTCATTTGAGTTTAAATGAATTATAGATCAGTGGAAGCTGCTTTGGCGTTCGATACATAAGCACTTTTATCGCAGAATCGGTCGCGTGACTTTGATTTACAATTGCCTATGTATTCGGCAAGTCCCATATAAAGTTGGTATGACGTGAGCAAAGAATTGATTGAAAGTCAATAGGTCGAATACACTCATGCGACGCAAAGGCTTCATCGTAGTTCTGTGTGAATACTCAAATTAAGGGCATTAACCTTTACATTTCGAGAGTGACCTTACTTTTACGTATCTATATTATTATTCTGTGGTTCTGCGAAACTTGACCCATCGGTTGTTGTGCCTGTTCAGTCTACTGACATTCTAGGAACTGCCATTTTTTTTTATCCATTAAAGGTTTGCGTTTGACCACGATCTCGCCTGATGGTAAGCGATGATGCAGTCTACGATGGTACACGCTTGCCTAGAAGAAACCTATTCACTCGCGACTTAAAGATACCCAGGCTGTAGCTATCTGGAAACACAGACTGGCAAGGCGTTCCACTCTTTGGCGCAATTTCTTAGGGCGCAATATGTTGTAGTGTAGGTTATTGAGTCCTTAACCCTGTTTTGTGTACGTGTAACCTTGACCGTTGTATACGAAGTTGCCAAACACGTTCTTTGTTTTAGTCCATTTTTTTGTCAACAATACCTACAAGTCTACAACGACGCGACGAGACAAACGAAACTCTATTAAAGTTCAGTTTTATTTTTGAATTATCCATACTAATTATTCCAAATACAAAAGTAACTGTGTGTCTCTGTCTGTTTGTTACGTTTTAATGACTAAACGGCTGGACCGGTTTTGATGGAATTTGGTATACAGATAGATTATTACCGGGATTGGGTTACTTTTTACCAGACTACGCAGATGGAGAGTACTGGTTTTATTGATAAAGCACGCGTCCAAAGCCGCGGGCGGGTCAGCTAGTATCCTATATCACAAATTCGATTGGTCAATGGTAGAATTGAAGAAACACCTATCTCAGCACAAGGTCCCGTCACTTCTCATACTGTTCATTACGTGTAAGTTAGAGTTATCGCCTCAGGTGCCCGTTATGTAACTGACTATCAGCCCCTTTATGTTGCGTAGTTACTAAAAGCGTTGAGAAACAGAATGCGCATCTTAGATATTAACTTCGTAAACCGGTATTATTTTATTTAGCAATAAACATCAAAGAAATACTACCATCATTTAGATTAGCGATAGTACGATAATAATCCCGAGTTACTCTAAACATGGCAATTAATTCGGCTACATAATATTATGTATCTCGTGGCGAATCCCATGAAATATTATGAACGCGTGGGATTATATTATTAAATGGTCAATTTATCAGGTTAGGAAGTTGGCAGCACGTCGGTCTGCGTCGTTGGTCACATAGTGGGTGACTATAGCCGTAAATAGCCAAACCCGACAGGGGTCCGGCCGAAATATCTTTCATATTTTGTATGTTTTTATACGAGCGTCATTTTTAGGCTATCTATGTCCGTATAACCGTAAAACTGGAAATTGAGAGGCTTGCGGCTGAGATTTGATTTTGGTTGCGTGGGTAAAATGATGTGCTGTGCTTTATCATTTTCTAGGCTGGAAAGTTTTTAGGAGTTCTAGCTTTGCTATAAAGCTGGTAGAGATTATGTAGCACTTTGAAGTTTAAAGGTTACGAGTCAACCCTTGACTTTTACTGAGAGTCTAGTGTAGGTTTTTTCAGTTCCTTTCAGCTAGTATTTGTTGTCCAACTGAACACTTGTGTCCACGCAGTATGTAGGTACTTAGATATATCGCCCTCCCTACTCTACGAGGTTTTATCACTGATCAAGATCTGCCATCGCCAGCAAAGCCTACTTATCCTTTAGTGCTAAGAGCTTTCAAAGCTTTATGCTTTGCCATCAATTTTAGTTTACCTTATCAATATTTTTATATCATTAATATCTCATGCAAGTTGACTCTTGTGCATTATGCTGTTTGGAATAGAAAACAATATAATAATTCTTTATTGTACACCAGGAATACTAAAAAAAACTAATTTATGTTAAATATAGTACAATGGGCGGCCTTATCGCTGAAAACGATTTCATCCAGGCAAACTTTGGATGGAAAGGCGAAACAGTAATGGTCAGCGGTGCACAGTGTATATTTACAAATGAAAAAGTAATAACAAAAAATATATCTAATAACAAACTGTACTTATAATTTTCTAATACATAAATAAATACCTTAAGATAGACTAATATATACCAAACTAATAACCTAAATCATTATTCTTACAAATCAATAAAATTACAAATTAATTCAATACAGAGTGTGTTCGGTTTTAAGATAAGTTTATTTGTAGTGCTCGATAGATCACGGTTTATGTCTTTGGTGTCGGTTCACCCAGACGCCATTATGCACGGTCAGCAGCGGTACAGTTTCAACGAGGACATCTTATAGTTTTTTTATACCATATAGGTGGCAAACAAACTTTTCGCTCACCTGATGGTAAGCGGTTACCGTAGCCTATGGACATATGTAACACCAAAGGCAACAAACGCGCGTTGCCGACCCTTTAAAATTTTTAAAACGCCTTGTTTGAAAAGCCCTATACTGTAGTCCCTGGGGAACACCTCAGCAGGGAGACGAATCCATAAACTAAGTATTTGCGGGAGGAAATAAGCTCAGGGATCGAACCGAACATTCTATTTAGGTTATTTCTGCTTTATATATCCTTGAAATGCAATATACTGCAAAAGAGATGACACTCAGATAATAAGATCTAAATTAGTCCGTAGTTCATAAAAAAGTCAAGTACAATTAGCTTGTGTATGTATAAAAATGTTAAAGTTCAGAAGTAGGTAAGTATTGAAAATTTAGTTTCCTATGATTTATGTTTGTTATGGCATAAAACAATCTCTGAAATGTATTGTACCATACCTGGTCGGCATACCACCTTGCCGTACCAAACGATTTGCTTCAACTTTTCTTGTTAGCACAAGTGAGGAGTGGAACTCACTTGCGGCGTATGTTTTTCCAAACCAGTATAATCTTGAAGTCTTCAAGTCCAGAATGAATAGGTTCTTTCTAGGCAAGCGTGCTCCATCTTCGATCACACCTTCACTTACCATCAGGTGAGGTAGTGGTCAAGCGCTTGGCTATCATCAATAAAAAAAATTGTACTTGTAAGGACTTGTAATAATACGAACTGCACGTATTCCGATATCAGCAGCTCTTTCGTCTGATCTCAGGCCTTGATTTGTTCTTCGAGTCATTATTCATACTAGTCCTGTCCATACGACAGAGTTTTATGGTCGATCCTTCACTGTAACAGCCGTAAGATTGTGGAACGCTTTGTCCCTCTCTATAAGAACATCCAAGTCTATTACATATAGTACATGTATTACATCTACAACTTAACATTGGTAAAACCAATTTAATGGGCTTCTCTCTAAACTTAAATAATTATAATCTACCTGACGCAGACGGCAATGTCTTATTAATCAAGCCAACTGCTGACTTATTACTTTTCTAGGATTAAAACTAGACAATAAATTGAAGTGGAACAAACATATCGATACACTGGCTGGTAGATTAAGCTCGGCATGCTATGCTATCAAAAAGATAAAAGAGTTGTGTGGGTCGAATACTGCCAAAACCGTGTACCTTTCCGACTTTCATAGCATCATGACATATAATATTCTAGTGTGGGGGAATGCGGCGGAATTCAACAGAATTTTCATTCTACAAAAAAAGGCTGTAAGGTACGTACTAGTTCTAAAACCAAGAGAAACATGCCGAAATGCATTTGCTCAACTAGGGGTAATGACGCTGACTAGTGCGTATGTTTACCAGTGCCTCTTGTATATTAAAAAAAATATACAAGATTTTCCAACTTTGAATTTTACCCATTCCTACCAAACAAGGCATGGTGGCAGCATTCGACACCCAACTATTAGGTTAGCTAAACTTTCAAACAGTTTTCTTTGTAATGGAGTCAAACTATTTAATAAATTAGATAAAGATTTGCGTGAAATGGACTATGCCATATACAAAATAAAATTAAAATTAGTATTAATTAGGAAATGCTACTATAGCATGATTGAAGCTCTCAAGGATGACTCCATTTCACAGGAAATTACTTGATAGTAGGTATGTATTTTTTTTTTTATATAAATTGTTATTTCTGTGATATTAGGATTAGGTATATACATTTTTTTTGTTATGATTTATTTAGGTAAGATGACAATGCCCTTTTATAGCAGCTACGATTTGACATTTTTATTGCATATCTTGACATTCCTTATATATTATTCAATGACTAATGCCATTCAATGTTTTTAATAAAATTAATGTTACTTACTGACATAAGCAGCAGTTTAGAACTCAAAATAGGTACTATTATAATCAATTCTTTGACAATGCTTCTCTACAGCAGCTATAATCTTATGTACCTACATAGTTAATAGTCAGTATTTTTAAGTTTAAATGTAAATAGGTATATATATGAAATGCTTGTCTGTTTCTGGCACCTCTACTTAGATAAAGACATGTAATTAAGTAAGTACTATTATTGACGTAACCAAGTGTTCCATTGTGTCCCTACGGTTTGAGTAATTTTAAAATAAAAGTGCACTCTCATTATCTGTCCCTGTGTTGAAGTTGTAACTGCTTGTTAATTCATCATAACCATTTTATAGTTGCTTATTTTATTAAAATTAAATTTGTGTTATTACTAGTATTTTACGTTTATAGTATGTAGGTATGTTTTTAATTTTATATAGATGCTCCGCCTTCGTGTGATACATTATAATACTGTCCATACAAAAGTTGTCTGGAAGAGATCGCTTTTAGCGATAAGACCGCCCATTATACTAAATCTGTTTGTAAGAATTATGTTCTGTATGTTACTTTGGTGTACAATAAAGAGTTATCTTATCTACAAATTATTAGATGATTCAGTTGTTCTTTCGAGCCTGTTACCCGATGTAGGACTATGCAACTATGTACGGATTAGTCAGCTATTATTACGTTGTGATTGGTTAATCACCCTGATATTTAAATGAAGCAGCAATAACTGGACTACGCAAATTAATTAACCCTGTAACTGCGTGAATGCGCTGCTGTGACAGGACAATATACAATTATTACAGTAAATTCATGTATGTAGTTTGTATTCTATATCAAAATCATTATCAGTATCTAAGCTCTTGACTTAGTTTCCTTCTTTGTTCCTAACAAATTAATTAAGTAATGCCACATACCGCGCAGTTATCACTTAGGTGGGTGACAGCTAGTGGCAATTATTAAACTGACCATTTTTCTGTGCTTCGGAAGGCACGTTTAATTAAAGCTTTTATCAATAGCTCGCTACGTTATTTCTGGCATGATATTATATGACTCACGTTTCCTGTTATCCACCGGGAAACCGGACAGTCTATTTTTGGTTAGATAATTATCCGTTTTATTTTTATTTCCATTTTAAAAGTGTTATCAAGGGGAACGTCCACAGAGCACCCAATCTTGTTAATATCGTACGCCCAATAATGACATAGCAATGACATAGCCACCGTTATAGTCTCGTTGATGCGAACAACCAATTTTATTTGCTCCAAGGGCGAGGCTCTTTCGGAAACTCTCTGCAATCAGTACACTCTAATATAATTTACCTAGGAAGTACCTTACCTACTGCCTACTTTAAAGTCGGATTCGATTTAGATAGTCTCGCACGGCTATCGACTACCTTTGCACTTAACTCGATTAACCGCCTTGGCTCGTGTTGAGTAGCCTCTGCTTATTTGTGAAGACACAAATAGCTTTGTCAATAATGTTTCCTCGCGCGGCCTTCGTCGCAATCGTCCTATCTACATACCCTTAAGTGTTTCTTTTGCATTTGATCTCTTCAAACTTATGTCAATTTTCTAGTTAGTTATTATTAGAGTTAAACGTCTAGCTAATACGTAAAATGTCTCCGATTAAAGCTTTGTACGAACTAAATATTTACATAGTAAAAACGTAATACGAAAAGAAAGTATCACAACGTAAGCATTCAGATAAGCAGGTACACTACCCAATCAAATAAACGCTTTCAAAATGTTTGCATTCCTCCGAGTTCCAATATAAAAGGAAAGTTAATTCCCCGAAATGGTATTTGTGTGGCACACTAGCTGCGCCGTCAGGGGAACGGTAACACGTTTTATGTTTATGATCCATCTCAGTTACGTTATTTATGTTACATTCGAGCATCTTTTTATTTATAAATAGATCTTATACCTATACGAAAAGCACTCGCTAGGGGTCAGAATATTACTCAAGAATTTAAAAGTTTCTCGGAAACCTAAGCTCACCAAACATAAATCGTATAAAAAGTACTTCACCGCAGAGATATAAAAAATACTGTAAAAAGCTGTAGGACGCGCAGTAAAATCTGTTACCGGAGTTTCTATACATAAGTATTTTCTTTCGCAGTATAATTTTTATTTCACAAAAGTTTAAGGACCTCGTAACCGCGGCTGAATTACTCGAAAGATTTGTCTGGACGTTACCAATTGCGAAGAGGCTGCTCGTTTGCACGGTTTCTTTAAAACTTTCTTTTAAACATCATAAACATTAAATCAGTCGATTATTTAAAGTTCCTAGCACACATTCACCGCATAAATTTGCAAACTGCCTTCCAGCACACAAAGAAGAAAGTACTCGCAGGTATGGTAAAATTACGTTACGCATATAACGTAAGGGCGCTCGTGAAACATTAAGCCTTGGTTTTATTTACTTCGTCGACCGCTTAAAGGTAGAAGAATCTCGCCATAAATAACCAGCTTTTATGATATTTCCACGGCTTCATTATGTCTTCAATGATATTACTCTGTATGTACGATTTATGTTACGGCGCGTAACTGTATTATTATTTGACATAGTAAGAATTTTCAGAATATGTGTATGTATTCTCGTAGAGATTGCGATGATGCGATGTAAGTACGATTGAAAATTGTTAAATTCTATTCAGGGAATGTAAGTCGTAGCTTACTGGGCAGGCTGTTGAGATAGGGCGAGAAGGGTCCCTCCCCGTTAATGTATTCTGGCAATTTTACCAGCGCCCCCCGCTTTCCCTCCCGAGATCTTGAGCCCTGGATAGGCCCTAGATTAAATTTATATCCATCTATATTACTTTTTGCTGTTAACTTGCTGGCTTGATAAAAACATTGTATATCACTTTGGAATATTAAGTCTTGCTTATACCTGTTTATGTGTATATTAAACACAGGTAAATCACCGTGTGTTTAATAACTCTCAGCTTAAAAACTGACAAATGATACACACAATACTATAATTTCACCTCTTACTTTGTTCGGATAATACAACTTCACATTATCAAGCTGATCAGTCATAAGTTCCGAGTAATATATGGTTAGACGTTTTGTCGGAACATTCTGAGGCGATTAATGAGCTCGATCGACCGACACCTACAATCTGACGGCTCTCCCAGGTGATTAATTGAGCTGCGGAATTAGTTCTCATAGTTTCTACGCGCCCTATAACTTAGTTGAGTCATTTGCACTATCAATTGTAATCTGCAACTGCTACATTGTTTGAAAACAAACAGAAGGGTTAAACTGCACCATACAATTTCCACATTTTGCACTATAAATAAGCTTAGTGAGCTACTCAAGGCGCGGTAACTACATCGACAAAACTTAGTCGTTTCGCAGACTTTATCAAAGGTTACTGCCGAAATGTTTGCATATTTCGGTATTATGTTCCGTGGAGCAGCCCACATAGAAAGCACTTGGCACGGGGTGACCGAGAGGCTTCTTGGCCGCGGCTCGAGATCAGTGCTGGCGTAGCCTCTTGTGCCCCGGCCCCGCCTGTCTCGATGACGTCTTGGAACCATGCCCGATAGGCTTCACTTAGATAAACGCTACCGGCTCTCGTTTTATACTCCTGCGACAAATCTCTCCGTAAAAACATAGCCTGCTTTGTATCCATTTTGGATATCTCATAATATTAAATGCAAAAAAGTATTCATGTCGAAATGCAAGTGAAGATATCTCATGTCGCATTGCACCTGCACCTGCCATTGATTGAGTTCGTTAAAATTTTGCACCTATATTTTCGAGCTTTTCAAAATGACATACGGTTTACTTTGAAACTCACAGAGGATAATATCCACCCCGTAGAGTGCAGCAGGCTGGTGCGGGCTTCGTTACTCAGAATTATTGCAGTCTCGACTCGACACAGTTCAGTTGGGAGCACGACGCCGACATTCCAGCGCCGGCCGCTAGCTACTCGCAGTACAAGTCCGCTAAATGTTTGCCAACGACACGCTCAATTTACTGATTTGGTCCGTAAACTCTATTATAGAAGGACTCATATTTTACAATAAAAACACCGCCGGACCGCCAGTTGTCGGCGTGTACTTGACATTATTTATTATTTGTAGTCAACGTATTTAAATGCTAATATTTGTATAGCTCCTGTTTGACGGACTTTATAATTCCTTCGTTGAAACTTAGATATTTCTCGAAGAGTTCTAAATTACTTTGATACCTATTCAGGGACTTACGAGAAGAAATTTCACGTCTCGTCTCTGTCCGGGCAATCGAGATCTTATTCGTTGCCATTTGGGAATGTCTCTGTGGAAGTTTCAAAAGGTCAAGTTAGCTCTTATTATTTTAAGGTCTCTCCATTTCGATGGAGCAATGAGAAAAGTTAAGTTGGCAGTGGTTCTTAAGCCACGACTGACAATTATAAGCGTATTTGGTGCAGATGTGTTCGGGAGTTCGGGATCTCCAAATTTCAAACAGTATAAGGACTGATATAAAAAGATGATTGATGACAGGTTAGACTTGAGCCTGAGGGTGCATTTGCGTACATACGACGTATCTGCTGAAAATAGGGATTCCCCATACATTTCCAGAGCGACCGATCTTGTGCGGCCTGCAGCACCCAAAAGGAAAGGAAAGAGCAGCGTTAGACGGCCCCCACTAGATGGAAAGACGACCTAATAAAGTTGTTGGAAGCATTTGTAGGTGTTTAAAAATTTTATAAAATAATCCTAGTGTTTTAGTAATTTACATTGTGAAGATTAGCATCCTGCTGATAATGTCGGGCGGGGGAGCGCTAGCGGAATATCTCTGGGTTAGACGGAATATCGGCGCCGCCTCCCACTCCCGTCAGTAATGGCGCAGCTTCATTGTGGATTCTATCACAAACTTTTCTTATTACAATGGACATGGTTATGTACAACGCGCAGTTTCTTGTTTATTAATACGGCACTTCGGGTTTCTTAATAAACATTAAGGTTAAGTATATATTTTCTCGCTACTCCGCCCCAGTAACTACGTAGAATGCTATGTCCAGCTTTGCCGTCGGAATACGTATTCCCTTATTAAAGAGGATGCAATCATAAATCATCAAAAATAATAAATAAAAAATATTTGGAACTTAAACAATGATACAATGATGTGAAAAACGATTATATCTGCAGAAGTATTAAACTGTGTCGCAGACATCAACGCCCTCCGGGAAATATTAAAGTAGGTCCCAGTCAAAGTACATTAGTTACACAATACAATACGTTTTTGGATAGATGAAGGAACCTATCGGAGATTGCATGTGTGTATTTATGAGTTTGTCCCTGTATGTGGGTGTGTGCACCTACGTGTATGTGTGTTTGAGTGTGTGCTAGGCTACTTAGAGACAACCATGAGTTCTTCCATTTCATTGTAGGACAATGATTGGAAATGTTTATATATTTCCAATAAAACGCGAGATCCTGTTTCCAATGATGCATAGTATAATCCTTGAGAGTCTCGCCCGCTTGGTACTGGCTCGCGCTCCGTAAGCCTCTATACATCAACGTCCGTTTGCTAGCTTTGCTATGACGCTTAAATACCATGTTGGCTCATAACTAGGGATCGACATAGGTAGTGCTATTTTGGGTCAATGAACCTGAATGATAAGTTAATATTGATATGCCCCAGGATTTATTCCCCGATTCCCAGGAATATTTTTCTGAATGTCGATGTAAATGAAGTTAAACTGTTAAAGATACCATGAGTACGCACGACGACATATCAAACTACTCATTTCTGGATAAGACTAGTCCCGCACAGTGCTGTTTGCCATAATACTTACTGGTCCATAGGCGGGATCTGAATATACTCGAAACGGGTGGTTTGATGTGTCGTCATGTGTACAACTACAATGACTTTATAAAATAATAATATATTTCCAGGGATTGCGAAGGCATATCCATGTTAAGCTAACGGTCACTAATTCCCGTAAATAGCACTACCTACGCTGATCACTACTCATAACTTAACGGACGCGTATTAATATTCATCACAATTTCATTTGCACCGAGATTTGAGACCTTGTAATATATCGCTACATATTCCGCTTAAAACAATAGGCGTTGGGGTCTGTGGAAACTGTTTCGGAAACGTATATTGCCTGTGTTACACAATGTAAATATTATTTCTCATTAGTTCTAAATAATGAATCAAATAAGCGTTCGTTGATAGAATAATGTTACTAGTGTTACAATTTGCTGACAGAATCGAATTATGCTACGAAAAAACACTTAGACTTTGAAAGCGATTTCCGTTCAATCAATGCGTGTTCTAATGACAAAATTCCCAATAAGACTCTAAATTGAAAACACAAACCGTGGCTTAAAAGATTAGCGCGTATCAGAATTGGGAATCCGCCGATACACGTGCGGATCGTACCAAGCCGAACTTGATGGATGGGATGGCGGATGTAGAATGAGGGACGACTGGTGACACACATTGCCTCGGATTATCAACTCACCTGCTCTCCAACCATCCCAATGAAAAGAGATTACTACTGGCAAATAGGAATGTTATTTATGTAAAGGAACGGCTGACCACTAGTTCGATGATTAGAATATATCATTTGGAAATGGATATGTGTAGATGTGATTTGATAGTAGAAGTGAATAGGTATGTGCTTAAAAAGTTCAATTCGAGAACATACCCCAGCCCATACTATCGGCTTGACTAAAATAAAAATAAATAAACAATGCTGGGCATTTCACACAGCGCTATCCAGCTCTAAACTAAGTCAAGCTTGTATTAGCTACCATCTGAGGTTTTCCCATTAGACTACGACATGGCACGCTTCAAGAGAAATGTAAAGAGGTTTCTTCAGTGTAGGGAACGCATCGACAATACCCCGGGTGTTGCCGGTGTCAATAGGCGACGGTGACCACTTACCATCAGGTGGGCCGTAAGCTTATTTCCCCACAAATAACATAAAAAAAAAAAAAAAAAAAAAAAAAAAAAAAAAATTATGGGACGGAGATAACAGATATAAAAAAACAAGTAGTGTTTAGTAATTAACACTGTTTCTGTCTGATAACAGGCGATATGCATTCACTTATTCACCGATAACACTATTATTATGTTCTTTTATCGAATCACCATCGATTGTCTTTCGGTACTGACAGCTCAATTGACCATAATCTCCTATTAATTGAACTCATCATCTGTCACAGGGGACTCTATCGCGCGACTGAAATATGCATAAGTTCTCGAGCGAAATCAAGTTTGTAACATTTTCCGATGTTTTCCTCATTATTACATATGTCTGGTCGTATGATACAAAGAAATCTCACGAACTCATTTGTATGATATACACGTATGGTACAGCTGTATCCCTGTTTGTCCATTGCGCAGGAAGCAGGACCATTTATCAATGTCTCCCTTCCGCGCACCGTCCCGAGTGGTCATTCGCACCACCCGCCTTCGCCAAATGTCTTTTATCGCCTTCTAAATATTCCTCATTTAGTCCCAAAGCAATATCTCTTGCATTATTAGGTGTTTATTTGCATGTTTGTCGCAGTCGCTTCGCAATTCAGATCACACTTTTTCAATTCTCAAAGGAGCTATTGACCCTACCAGACTGATAATTTTATCCCAATTAAATATCATGTAACTATTTGTTCAAATATTTAAGTCACGAGCGAGACGGTTTTCAAGTATTTCAAGTACGTGTATATGCAAATATGACGGACAACTGGTAGCAACCGGTTCTGTTCAATATACCTGTACTAGTGTCGATGATCCATCAATGTCACCTTTTTACCTTCCTTCCATAGAAGTAGAGAACATTCTTCACAGTTATAAAGGCAAAAAATGCGGGCAATCAACTATTTTCATATATATGTACTGGGCTGAGCGTAAGAAATTGTGGTATTCCGTATATTTATTTGTACAAAACGCGATACAACTGCTTCTTTATCGTTTCTAAGAATAAACGACATGCACATATAATTTAAATAAAAAACGAGGTATTCTGGCCTTTAGCATAAATACAACTTAGTTCTGGAAAACACCTTAATGAAAATTCATTTACAAAACTCAAAAAGGAACGAAGAACTCGCATCCATTAGTCGCAAGTGGTATGACCATCGTAAATCAACATTAAACTGACTGCGCGCTATAACCAACCCTATTTTCAAAGGGATAGCACTAATTACCAAAACACAAGTATTTTTAAGTACTTTGTTTGGTAAGCAGGGCTAAATTTTTATTTCTAATGTACTATGAAATAAAGAATTTTTAATATTTTTTTTAACCTAACACACATTTGAGATACATCGCAATGTTATATCAATTCACTGCTGAAAATGTAATTAATTTCGAAAAAAGTATTTGCCAATTACTTGGTCACTTTAATTTTCTTCTAAAGTGTAATATTGAGTATATGTGTAAAACCACCTTTACCTCGCGTTCTGTACTTATGTTCTGCAAACTCGTTGGCCCTTATAATAAGCACGGAATATTCATACATTTCACGGCTATTACGTTATTGTGAGTGTGACAGTGCTGCGGTGACGAAGTGCTCATTGTTCGTCGCTCTCGGGAGAACTGGTAGCTAACTAATAAGCTGGCTATTCCAACGGTACGAGTAAAGCCTGGGGCACGAGCGAGGAGTCCCAGGAATGCAACCGGGAATAATGTAGTCTACATTGTGTACATATTGTCATGGACCTGGCCAACGGTACGGGAATAAAGCCTTGTGCTTATATTGTATCTAGGAACATGTATAGTTTGAATGTGTACAGCTGAATGCGTTGTTTTGGACGACGAGATTTCGCTAGATGTGTACTTCGATTATTAAAGAAACCTTTCGCAAACAAGTCGGGTAGATAGGGGAGTGATTCATAGGCATCCCCGATTCTTTATTGCAGATTATTCTTCTCTGACTTGTTGTTATATAAGCTCTGCCTTTCTGTCCTTTCTCTCCCACATAAAACTGCTTCAAGCTTATTTGCTGGTGGGATCAAAATCGGTCGTAAGGCACTTTAAAGTTTTGTCTACATACAAGTTTGTGCTTCGAACATTGTTAGTGCTTTGTGAAGCGCTTTACCGTCATAAAAACTGATATAAATGTAACCTCTTCAAGAGAGAGTATTTATCACTTTAATTCCACGATTCATATCTCTGTTTCCAGTAGGTTTCGGGTCGTAAGCTCGGAAATGGCCATAATGGTTGCAGGCATGCCGAGGGTTTTTTGTAAACGTATTGTACAGGACGGCTGGGAGTTGGGTGCACAGCTGCAGAACATCCGGGCTTTGTGTCTATGTAGATAGCAAATACAAGCGCCTTTATCTTTGTTGAGCTTGTACGCGGTCCCGCCGCTCGGCGCCATGACTAGTGGAATTCGGAATGAAGTGTAATTAAAAAGTGGCATTTCAAGTTTTTAGTTATTTTTCTGGGTAATTAGGCATTAACTAGTAAATGGTTTCCGTCTGAATTGTGATTTTTCGTTTGTACTTATGAATAATACCCTTCGTTACTTTCAGTTGAGTTATTTTATATAATTCTTCGAAACAGAAAAATCAAACAATATTGTTTATTTTGTCCATTAAATTCGTTACTCGTTTCAGTCTACGTTCAAAAGCGATATTGTTGGATGCAGGGGTCCAAAAGGACCGGGGGCGTAGCCGACCCCTCGTAAATAATTACCGCGTTGTGTCGCGTATGGGGGCGCAGCTCCTTTCGAGGGTGCTAGGGTGCTCCTGATCGCGCAAAAACTTAACAACTGATGCAGGGCTTTATCGAATAAATTTTCGTTAAGAGTTTCGAGAGTCGCGATATTTGCTGCATCGTTGATTTAGTTATTGCATTGTATTTGTACTGTAAGTTATCGTATTGCGAGTATAGCTTGCTCAATCGTTCTTAAGACAGGTTGGTTGGTTTGGTGTGGTTCACTATTAATTATTATGTTATTTATTATGCTTTATTTTCAATCATAAATATAACATTAAAGATAATTACTATCCAATGCGTTATAATCTATGTACTTACCTACACAATGATAAACCTAACAATACATATAAACAAATAGGGCAATAATGAGATGAGGACACACTAAGGGACTAACAACAAACTCACATCCAACATTTACATTATCACTGGACACAATAACACAATATAAAGCTAACACGTAAACAAAGTAAGCTTAATTAGGCTAAATAAAAATAAATATGTCACACCTCAATAAATCTTTAAAACAAAAATAAAACTAATCTTACCTAAAAAACTTAATTCTACATACTAAAATTGTCTATTCTCACAATAAGTAAAGCAAATTCTTTCAATCATCGTCCAGCCATCCGCAAACAGATCTATCTGAGGACGTATGGAAAGTAGATCATTAAGATTCCCAAGTAACCAACCACTAAGCGCTTCCATACTTTAGCGAATAAGTTAGTTAGATCGGGCTAAAATAATCTTAAAGCTTTGTCTGAGGTCATGCACCAGTTTAGACCACCAGCTCATAAGAACATTCTTTATTAATATCATCAAGTAAAGGCTCTGCTGGCATTGGCTGGTTAAGCCATAAAAGTAATTTTGCAACGCACATAAAAAGATAAAGCGTCGAGATGAGCTTATTATACAATGTGGTTACTGGTTAGTTTATCCAATAAACTTCTTATGAATCAAGTAAATGAACTTATGAAATATCTTTATTACCCTCGGCCTTGTGTTTCTGTTTAACGGCCGTGTCTGTCCGTACAGTTGTTGTACCCGCCCAAACTAAGTCTGCATACCGGAATTACGGAAGAGTTGACGAACAAAAATCATCATCATCCCCTTCCGGCCCTTTTTCCACATTACCTAGCAGGGATTCATCGCAGAGTGACTTCTTTTTTGCCGTCTAAAGAATTAAACAGAAACTTTAATGTGTTTAACTTTAACAAACATTTGCATATTCGATTCAATTCCTAATACGTACAAGATCACTGACACATTATTAAGATTTGTTGCAGTGGGAGTGGTTTCCTCCTACACTTTCTCTAAATCTACCATTCCTAGTGATATGCATTCTTAGCATGGGCAGACTAAAACTGTGTGGTCCGTGGCTGGGAGTGAAATACTTTGAAGCACTATATTGGGGCTAATAATTTTCTTTGTACCTAGTATTAAAATAATTAACAATTTTCCACTAATACAGTATTCACTAAACAGTAACTTCCTCATACCACCTCATACATTCCTTTCAATTCAGTCAAAGGTTAGAAAAGATCGCTTTTAGCGATAAGGCCACTCACTGAACTACCACGTATTATTTTTTATATTTTAAGATGTGTAACAATAAACAGTTATCTGTCTATATGTGTACGGAACTCAGGATCATATAGAACCTATTTCGTAAAATTAAAAATACTTAGTATTAATTCTTCTCAAAGGTCAGTTAATTGCAAAAATAATATGAAAAGTCTCTGGAGCTTTAGCAATCGACTGTACCTGAATCGAATCTCGCAGGACGGGAAACCGCGTTCGCCAAGGGTATCTGTTACCTGCAACGAATTGAAATAGATTAAGCAACTGACCACAGGCCTGTACGTGACTCAGAGGAATGAAATAAGATATAATACTGGAGTACAGAAACGCAACTCTTTTATAAAACTCTCTTGTTAATGAATTAAACACCTTAAAATCAGAGACATGGTCATACTTGGTATATAGATAGATTATGACTTGGATTGAGACATAGGCTATTTTTTATTGGCGAACTGAGATTCAGTTCTATTAGGTATTATATGGTAATGGTAATATACTTTTGATCCGACCCAATGGTATCCAACTTCAAAGGCGTGTATGATGAGGGCTGATGAAAGATAATGTATGTACGTAATTGGTGTAACCATGAGAAATCCAAATTAAAGTTTTCATAACTTGGTTCAAAGATGGATTTCTGTAAAATTGTACATCCCGAAAGGTATTTTTAACAGCGATGTTACAGTGCGTTTTTGTAAAAGTTAAACGAAATAGTTACCCGCTCGTATTCAAAAATTTGCATAGTGTTCAGAAACCTAGTTTTATCCCAACCATGTCAGCAACAACTCGCATTAAACAAACTCTCTTTCCTAAGCAATTGTTATTCCCACCTGAGGATAGTCATTTTTTGTCATCTCTTTCCACTTCGCTCTATCCAACGCAAGGTCTTGGGAAACACTGAAGTCTAAAAGATCTTGCTTGATCACGTCTATTCACTTCCTTTTTGGTCTTCCTTTCCGTTTGGACCCGGGAATGTTCAGCGTGATTATTTTCTGTGTGATGTGTTCTGGCGGTCCTGTTTTTACGTGTCCTTTGGTATAACAAAATACACAAATGTTTTGGATGCTTAGGGGAATCAATGTTTTTCTAACTCATCTCTTTCAATCCATCTTTGTCCTTCGATATCTCTCCTGGGTTATCAATGTATGAAGTTTTTTTTTCGAGAACTTTGGTGGTTTAGATGCGGCTGGGAGTTACCCTTTGTAAAAGTTTTGTCATGAATTTCCTGGTTGTTTCTGACAATTTGTGTCGGAGCAATTATAATTAAAGGCCTCGGCACACCGGGAGCGATCTGTCCCAGCGGTCGTGTGACAGCGATTTATCGCGCTGGCTGTTCTCTGAATGACGGGCGTGATACAAATTTATGTAATGCAAATCGGTGATCTTGTCGGACCCACCCGTGTCCGTAGATTATTGTGACGGACTTATAGCCTCGAGTGGTAAAGAAGGTAGGCTTTTTAAACAACGCAAAAAAATAGGCGCAGAATCTTATAAGTATGAAGCTTCGGTCTCTGTAATGTATGTACGTGTATATGTAATCCAGACGGATAGGTTGTATGCAAGATCATGTTGCTTTTCAAATTAAAATTAAATGGGGTAGATATTTTCAAAATCTTGCCACCCTAAAAACTAATAGTTCAGATTTGGGATGCTCATGTTATGGAGAAAGGTAATATATAGGCGATCTTAATACTAATTAGCATTTTGTTTCAGCTATAAATTGTGCTTATTATGTTATTACTTTATTATGAGAAGACCAAACTAGTGCGCTGATAAGATTATCGAGTATATTGTTTTATAATTTAAGTGTGATTTACAATAAAGCGTTTTCTATCTGTATACAGCACACATTAAGATAAGTGGTCAAAAGACTAAAATTCAATATCAAGTGATGATTACTTGTCTGTCTATTCTGACATGAACGAGGTTGCCGGGTTCAAGCCTGGCGCAAATATACCCACTACGGAGACACAAACTGTAATTGTTAGCATGCTTAGTTCATGAAATTCAACTGGATTTTGCGTTGCGAGCAGAAATTTTGCGGAACGGTGGTTTGTGTCATGTGTGTTTTCTATTCTCCCCCATCATCTCAGTATCGTGCTGAAATAATAGGGGTGGATGGTAACAAAATACGTTCGGTCGTTCCCACTTATTGGGATTCTTAGGATATGGTAATGATGGTGACGATGGAATCTTTTTTTTTTCGTTGAGAAATTTAAAATCTTGATCAATCAAACCATATAGTCTAAATATCGACTTCGATTGAACAGTTTTTAGGCATCATTTATATTAACATTTCAGAGTAGTTATTTACCTCTAGAGTTATTATTATGGTAAATTGGTGCCCGGCTTACCCGGGTAAAAGGGATAACGTGAACAAAAAATTGTATTGGAACATTCAGCACAAAATATTCTCCTTTCTTTCATGTCAGACCCTTACCATTGCTGTTACTTGTTATCAAAAACCTTGTGATCATGTAAACGTGCTTTAGTCTCGCCTTAGATAGGCTCATGGATTGTTGGTATTACAGAACCCACCCCGTCTTATATATTCTCGTACAAAACATTTCTCATTTAGCGGTAAGTTATGTATGTACCTAGAGGTGGAGTTAGCATCGAAATGGCGAAGCGTTATTTACTCGTATGAGTAATGATCAATTTAGTTTTATTTCTGCGATATCGAGTAATAGTTTCAGTTAGCTTGAGGTTTATATGACAGTTATTGAGGGTTGTTCGTGCTTGAAGATAGCAGCTCTAACGCGAGAGTATCACAGATAGGCTGAAACGACAGTTTTATGTTGTATCTTATTACAGGAATATCTTTACCCTGAAGAGGAATTTCCTTACAATTTTCTGTTTTATATGAATTATATCCAATAATTTTACTTTAAAGTCGTTGAAGTCTATCGTTAATACATAAATAAAGGCCGGTGTTGATTTTCAAGTTTAAATATCAACATAGGATAGTTTACTTAAATATTCCAGAGACCGAAGCGTCGTCGTCGTCTATTTACCTTATTAGTATCATCAGACAGTTTCACAAAGATAATAGAATTAGTAAACGTCCTTGAACTCGACTTTGTAAGCGATTCAGTAAATTACTGGTAAAACTCGAGTACATTACAATCTTCAGTACAATATTACATTACCATTTATAACGTCCACAATGGTAACATCAATCGGCATCATTGCGATTCAAGTCGCGCGTCCTGGGAGCCCCAACGTACTTTCACCGCAACAAGTGCGATGTACCGCGAGTCGTGTCCTGTAATTTTGATAATGGCCGGCGGGGGCGCTCGTGCTACAGATAAAGAGAGATAACGAGAGAGGCGGTCCTTGGAGTATAGACTATAGAGCCAGGGTTCTGACTGGATAAGAACGCTTTTTACTTTGACGCGTGTTGGCGTTTTAGGACGCAAGAACAAGAGCGTACTAGAATATCATATTACTATTATCGGTAGCAAAAAATAATGTTTAGGAGTTAATAAGTTTTTTGTTGTAAAATTACTTTTCCAAAACAAGGTTTTATACAATTCTTAATTAGAACCGCAAGTAGATTCAAATGAGCCCAACCACTAGTAGTCCACTACAATCTATTCAGAAGTTCCATTGTCTAGCATCCGCCTCCATCATGAGATCATCTCCATGGTACTACTTATATTATTGTATTGTCACCAAAGTTATTATGTATTCCAAATTTAAATGTGTATACAATGTTTCGTGTCTGTGCTGTTGACCGTTGAGGAGTTCCTTCTTCGGAAGTCAACTCTGAGTGCAGCAGCCATGACATAGAGGAACTTAAAACAGGCTATCATAATTAAATGCATACACTAAATTTCGTATCTGTGTTGTGTTGACCGTTGAAGAGTTCCTTCGTCTGGAGCCAATCCAGGAAGTAGAATCAGGTCATGCGTACTATAAATATGCATTGTTCTCCAAAATAAGCGTGTATACCAAATTACAGCTCAATCGGTTAAAGATAACTGATTTAAAATTCAGTTGCAAGATTCCACCCGGACAAACATAGGTATTTTAGATATTATTTTAGACGTACATACATTGCAAGTTAAAATAAAAAGTTTATAAAAAAGTATAGCGTTACGGCGGCGTCACCAAAACTTACAACAAATATAATTTAAAAATAAAAACTGGCCAAGTGCGAGTCGGACTCGCGCACGAAGGGTTCCATACCATTATCTATAAAAGCGGCAAAAAACTCATGTCTGTTGCATGGGAGCCCCACTTAAATATTTATTTTATTCAATAGCACAATTGTATTTATTTACCTTATTTGAGGTTGGTGCCGATTAAGCTGCTCCGCTAAATTGTATGAGCGCCCATACAACTCAGAGGACTTAGTTGGCTTCAACTATGTATGTATGGGGACACCCTTAAATTTTTAACTCGTTTTATTTTGTGGATTGTTTGCTATATTTGTGCTGTAAGACCTTGCGTTTTGCCAAATTTCGTGATTCTAGGTCAACGGGAACTATCATATAGGTTTTCGACCCAAAACCTATGGGTACTTCCGGTTGACCTAGAATTGTCAATTTTGGTTAAAAGCAAGATCATACAGCACAAGTAAAGGGAAAATTCCGAAAAATAAAAAAAGTTGAAAATTAAGGTAAATTTTGGTAAGTACTTAAGTACAAGTTTTCGGGAAAATCTAAATTTGCCTATATCTTTTTATCGTGTTGACTCCAGGACTTTAATTTTTTTACACCTAATAGTGACTATAGACCTCAGTATCTGGTATAAATTTCAAATTGCTAGGTCCACCCGTACCTGAGAAAATCGGTGGTGACACACGGACAGACAGACGGACAAGAGAGTGATCTTATAAGGGTTCCTTTTATTTACCTTTTGCGGTACGGAACCCTAAAAACGTGTGTGTGTACTTATGTAAGTACGTACGTAAGAAGTTATACTTCTTTGCCCTAACAGAACAAAAATAGCTAAAGATTTCATCCCGTATGCCACAACTCTTTGTTTGTAAAAGGAATGATAAATTAATAAAAATAGTTATGTGTTTTCACGGAAACTTGAGAGACAGTTATCAGCTAACTTCATCATGTCGCTTTTTGGCTGTCGGTGTGCACGTACATCGTAAAAATTTTGCACTCAATTTTTTTTTCCAAATGCGCCAAAAGAAGTATAACTTCAAAAAAAGTATCGTTAGGACGTCAATGCTTCCGTTTAGAGACAGACAGAAAAGTCTGGCCTCGATTTGTGTAAAGGTACAAAGCCCATTCTACCATTATCGTATAAGAGTGGCCATACTGTGTATCAGTATTCCTGGATTCGACCCTGGATAAATCTGTATCTGTACTTGCTCTTGGATGAACAGGCTATATCGTCAGACTAAACGAATCAAGAACGTATTAGAATGGTTTCCTTTACAGAAAAGCTTTTTAGAAACCTAATGTTATTTTGGATGAAAATCCCCAGTGAGATGTTTAACGATGTGATTTATACGAATAGTTAAGAAATTTTGTTATTTTGATGTTCTGTTTGAATATGCCTAGTGCGGATATCCTAGATCGGATATTTGGTGTCCTTTTCTCCATCTGGTAAATCTTACATTTTCGTTGTAATTATATTCAGAGCCTCTACTTTTATCTAAAAATGTGTAACCGTGTACAGAATATTGGGCTTAACAGTGTTTCTTCAGAAACCAGTCACATCTGAACGTAGTATTATCCCTAATCTTGGGCCTCCGGCTTTCAGTTTTAGGGGGATGTAACCGAAGCCACCCTTTGCGTAGGCGGTCATATTACGGCCCGCCTGTCACGGGCCGTGCCTCCGTGCTTTTATTTTATGCCTCGAGCGAGCTTGTAGGTGGCAATGTTTGCCATTTATGCGAACATGACGTTTTAATTCCCTATTTGGTTTGCATTGCTCGTATTATGTTGCACTGGGCATTCTGGGCGATTGAATGTGAAATATTCTATTTTGTTCGATCGTGTTTCATACTCTTAGTAACTGCAACTTTGTATTGAATCTATGATCCATCTCTTACATTATAAAGAATTGATAGGTATCGCTGTTTTTCATGGTTACGACGTTCTTGATATTTTTTTTTATTGATGATAGCCAAGCGCTTGACCACTACCTCACCTGATGGTAAGTGAAGGTGTGATCGAAGATGGAGCACGCTTGCCTAGAAAGAACCTATTCACTCTGGACTTGAAGATTCCAAGATTATACTGGTTTGGAAAAACATACGCCGGAAGTGAGTTCCACTTCTCACTTGTGCTAACAAGAAAAGTTGAAGCAAATCGTTTGGTACGGCAAGGATATTTATTTTATTCTTGATAAAATAAATATTCATGTATATTAGGCATAACGACCACATCTTTCGAAGCGTTTATCCAATCGTCGTGAAATTTGGTATATAGGTAGGTAGTGTTGGCACAATTTTGGTGTGACTAAATGAGCTAAAAATGTGGGGAGGTTGTTGAGATATTGGGGTTCAAGAGGGGTAAAAAAAACAAAATAGGACGATCTGGTCAAGTGGCACGTTTAATAAAAAATCTTTGTGAGTACATTTCGACACCGTTTTTATTTTTAGTTTAAACATTATAGTTTTTAAGATATTAGCCATAACAAAAACTGAACTTTGACAAAATTCACAGGGTACATCAGTGACCCCACAGTGCTGAAATTTGGTAACTATGAGTGTAGCTTTAATGACACAAATATAGGCAAAAGTCTGAAATCCAGAATAACTGCAATTTGTACCCTAAAAACTGTATCCAAAGTACATGAACTCCCGTTACCTGTAATTTGAATGAAACTGTAGGTCAAGTATAATGGTTGTTTATTTCCTGGCACTATTTAATTAGTCAAAGGTTAAGGCCGGTTTGCACAATGATCACTAAACGTATTTAGTGACTAAACATGTTTAAATTTTACGTATTTGTATGATTTGACAATTCCTTAAATCATATTTAGCCACTAAATAAGTTTAGACATCGTTGCGAGAGTCGTCCTAAGAATATTTTTTTTTGTGTTTTGGAAGATCCGCGAGATCTCAGTTCGGGGCAAACCACTAGTTATAAAAATCCACTGAGCGTGACTAAGATCTATTTTGAGCTCACTTTTCCCAAGCTGCAGGTCTGTGGATTCCATCCACACCACGAACGTCACATTTTATTCGTGAACAATTCGCCTTTATTTCCCCTGCACACGCCGCATTGCCGCATCTATTTCCTGAACTACAGCTATAAAACAGTTATGTAATCACCGAGCTACTGCAGAGTGACCTGCACAAGATCATCGTGTCGCCGCAGCATCTCTCTGCGGACCACATCAAAGTCTTCCTTTACCAGATATTGAGAGGTGAGTGGCTTTCTTATGTTTTGTTGTTTAATGACTTGTGCTCGTATTTTTGACTTCCCTAACTTTTACGAAGATGAATCGCGGAATTAAAAGATGGGTAATGCTTTATTCCTTTATTCTTTATTGGACACAAGAAAATATATTAAAACAGTACAGAAATAGAGAAAAGGTACAAAGGCGAGCTTTACCCTAAGAAGAGTTTTCTTCCAATGCTTGACGACTATGCGCAAAGAAAGGATTGAGAAGCCTACTAAGAAAACTGAGCGCACATTCTTCCTACTTGCTATTACATTTTTTAAATTGTTTTCCAATTTCCTTTATTCAAGGCATTTTAGGTACATTCAAATGGTTACGACTCAAATGACTAAACAAACGATTATTTCAATTTGTCTCTAGTCAATCATATCACCAATCGTGCAATGTTCTCTAATCCTATAGAAGGGTCTCCACTCTCCACTCTCCATACTTATGGACCTTGCGTGAACTGAATTCGAGAGTGACAAACAGTTGTTATTGTTGCCTCTAATAATAACATTTGGCAGCTATTCGGAGGCTGACTCATAAGTTGGGGTGCCCACTGCCGAACCGTGGATTCACGGCCTGTTGTTCCAAACTTAACGAAGGCCATTAAAGAAACAATATACTGGGGGGAAACTGATTTTAACTGAAGCTTTCGGAAATGAGCCCAGCAGTTTTAAACTTAGTAAGATTTGTTTGCTTTGAAAGTCATCTTAAATTGCTGACGAAAATCTAGACAATAATCTCCAAATGTCGACCTTTGCAAAATATAAATATTTATATTAAGTTATTTATATTTTTGAAAAGTGTTGTAGTAGAAAGAAAACAACTATTCATGAATGGTTAACTAAGAACAACACCCCCATTTCAAACTTTGACGAGATACTGAACAAGTTAAGCTTTATAATGTGATGCTGTTTATGAGCGAAGTAGAAGCATTAGATAAGCAATAAGGGTTAATCATGCTAGAGAAATCAATATATAGAAAGCAAAACTTTTTCAATTACATATTACCTAGTAGGTATCCATTAAAACCCGGTCGTTCGAAGCTACCAAACAGGGTTATTGAAAAGATTGCCTTCACCTTGTTAGACATGACGTTGAAAGCAACTTGTTCCATTTGTTCATCGGGGTGGTAAACATGGGATGTTGATTGCGACCGTACTCGGACCGAGTACTGTCGATAAATTCAAGTTTAAAACAAACCGAGTTCCTCGGAGAGCGGCCCACGTCGAGTCGAGACAACACCGCGCGCACCGCTCGGTCTCGCCTTGCTTCACTTGTGTTGCTTGTACTTCTCCCGCACTCCCACCTCCACCTTGCCGTAAATCAATTAAAACTCCAAAGTGCTTACAACTTGCGTCCAACTCGACGTGCCGCAAAAAAACTAGTCCATAACCGACTTTCCGCTCAAAAGGCTCTATGATGGCCAGGCACCCTCCTCTTCGCTGGATTTAATTTCAGCTGCGGAAGCTAAGTAGCTATGCTAATTTTGTGTCCACTCTTGCAAATGAAAAGAGTGGCGGCGCAGCCGTCGTCCTGTCTCCCGATTTCGCATTATTAATTTGTGCAATTATTCGTACGGTGCCAAGAGATTTAACGGGAGTGAAACGCGCGAAGGGAATCTAGAAAAATGCGGTCGTTAAGCCCCCAGCGCTCGCTTTACTCTTTTAATTAAAAACTTTACTGTTGCACCGCCTTCATGGCTCTAGCTTAAATCACATAGACAACTATATATCTTTATGCTTGTAAGCCATTTGTTATTTTGGCTCGACCTTATCAAGCAATTTCACAGTTTGCGTTTGGTTTCTGCGAAATTGAATATAGATGCTAATGATGGTGACTGGCGTCGTGACGCTGAATGCATTCGTTGCGATTATCAGAAGGGTGACACGCGACTTGGATAGATTTAATATTCTGCGTGCACTTTTGTATTATACAAAGCCGTCGTCGCCTGTTCTATTCTCTTGCCAGCAAATAGGGGGACGTCGTGAGTTGCAAGAGTGTACATTTCTAACAGATTTAACCAAAAGGTGTTTAAGCATCTTGCTCTTTCAACTGAGCGCCTAAATGTCTTGTTGATCAATTTTTATCTATACCTAGACTCTACCTAGATATGAAATGAAATGTAATTTTACCCAGTTGCAACCCATATTATCAACTAAAATCGCAGGCAATGCGAATTGATTCAGTGGCTTAGCTTGTTCACGCGCATGGTTAGCGAGCAAACCCCGCCTATGACGACATGACCGGTGGCCGGCAGTCGTCGGTTCGCCAGCTTGACTTTTGTGTCCCTAATGCGTTCGTTTAGTTTATACGGTGCCAACTAGCAGTGTAGTAACACATGGACTTGCTAAGCTGCTATATAGTGTTAGACAAATACAAAGCAAAATTTAAGACACTTCACACTTCTAATTTGATATCTAAAACCAACAAAAGTCAAATGAAATTAGGAAGTCTTTGTCTGTTTGTTGTTTGACGTAGGTACTTACTTATCTACGCCATTCGCTGTTTCTACCACAAGTCTAGATGGAAACTAAATAAGCGATTAGCTGAGATCTAGTCACTAGGTCTAGTAACTAACTATGCTCGAAGAAGCCCGCCTTTAAAGGACTGTCGTACGCCTGCCCAGGTATGCTAATAGCGCCAGAGCTCGTCCGGCTATACCCCAATATTAATAATGTATGGACTGCGATGCGATGCGACAGAGCGCGTCCAAACTCTGCCACGAACACACCTGCTCTAACTAATCATACATAAGGCATCTACAATTCCGCCGCTGTCACTGCCAATGTCAGAATACCAGTCTAATGCCCACTGGAAGGAATTGACCCCTGCCCTGGCGACGTTTACTTTCATTAATCAATCGAGATTTGCTTCCAGAAACATATGTATGCAATGTTTTGATAAATTATACTCGTTTGTGTGTACAGTATTTGTCAATGATTAGCGATTTGTTACCCTTCGCGATTGATTTAGTAGGTACTATAATTTCAGAAACGGCAACCAACGTTGCCTGATTTATTTAAAAATTGCTCGTGCTAGGTTTCGAAGAAGGGTAGATCTAACCGGCGCTGCTGAACATTTAATTAATGTAATTTATTTACTGAATCGAGTAGATAGCATCGAGTCGGCAAGCTGCGGAGACTCGCAGGCGACGGTAACGAGCAGAATTATGGAAATGCGCGTTCGGCGGCCGCTGCCTCCACCGGCTGTAATATTATTTATGCGCGAGCTTTTTCCACAAGGAAATCACCTCCACGCACACGTAATGTAAGCTACTCGGGATTTCATTCTGACAAATAGCAACCTTCCGTTTCGTACCTCATGTATTTTAACTATCTGGCATTCAATTACAGTAGTACATCTCTCAAATAAAATTTCCAAATCGTTTTACGACAATGAAAACACAGGAAAATGTATTGATATAGTACAGGGGCTTCGGCGCCGGTCGACGGAAAAACCACTAAGTGGAAAGGCCTGCTGGTGGCTGTCTCCCTCATTCGAAGTAATATAATTTACTTCTCGAGCGACACCAAAACGACTTCCCAACTCCTCGTTCTTTATCATATTTAAATTATGTAACGAAATAATGATTTGTTTACTTTCTCCGATATTTTACATTAGATAATTTTTGTTATAAATCCTTGCATAAACTGGCAAATGAACATTGTAAGGAGCTGTCATGAACGAACATTGAGAGCCATGCATATCATGCTTATAAATCTGTATCTGTGTGACGTGGGACATGCTTCGCACTCGCTGGCAATAATGCGTATATTATGTATCCACCTGAGGAAATCTGTAATTTCCGTAGTCTTAATTTCACAGTTGCTCATGACATGTAATCCCATTGCGTGGTTAAACAAGAACCCCGCTCGTGATTCGTATATTCATCATGGTCAGGAGAGCCGAGCTGTAATTTCACAGTCCCTTCCCAGAGTTTCTAATCTCTTCCAGTAACTGTTCGGCCGGCTATCTGAACTTCCAGCCGTACTGAACCTTTTTTCGCTGATCAAATAGAAACTTCGGCGCCGGGACGCATACCTTTATTACAATTCCGCAGACCGTCCCGTAGTTGCTTTTATCTACATACATAGCGCTATGTGGGTCCGTCCAGTCTGGGACGTCTTTAATAATCTAGTCATGAAGACTAAAATGATTAAATAGTATCAGGTTTCGTAATTCTCGATTGATTTTGGGACACCGAATATTCGTTGTTACAGCAACTTACTGCTCCGGCTCGTAAAATAGCCGCAGGTTGGTTATATCCGATAAACGATTGTAACAAGCTATTTGTTTATCTAACGCTAGATGCGCCTTTGCCGTGATTTATATGATCATATTGTTGGGATCGGTCCCGCAGCCCGCTCGAGGAAGCCGCTTTATCTCCGCGACTGGAAGATAACCCGCGCTTCCCGATGCTAAGTTTATACGAATTTATAATGACGGTTTCTTACAAGTTACCATGGAAGTTTCTTATTCTTATTGATCGAGTGTTCTTATTGATGGAAGTTTCTTAGTGATTGAGTTATTACTTATTAGCCATAATAAAAGCTGAACTGTGACGAAATTCACAGGTTACACCAGTGATCCCACAGTACTGTAATTTGGTATGCGTGTAGCTAAGTAACACAAATATAGGAAAAATTCTAAAATCCAGAATAACTGCAATTTGTACCCCAGAAAATATAACCAATTAACATGAACTCCCGTAACCTGTAATTTGAATGAAACTCTAGGTCAAGTTAGATGAATCCGCATTTCGTGGCACTATTTTATTAGTCAAAGATGAACGCCGGCTTGCACAACGATCCCTAAACGTATTTAGCGACTAAACATGTTTAAATTTTACGTATTAATATGATTTGACAACTCCTTAAATCATATTTAGCCACTAAATACGTTTAGGCATCGTTGCGCGAGTCGCCCTAAGAATATTTTTTTTTGTGTTTTGGGAGACTTGCGAGATCTCAGTTCGGGGCGAATCGTTTTAAAACTTTTGCTATAACCACCCTGCAAGGGCCGGTATCCACTGAGCTGAAACTGAGCGGAGCGATTGTAAAATCAACAATATGTACCACGTAGATGACGTAATAGTATTTTGACGTGAGTCGTGCGTGCATGGTTCGTGTCGTGACCCTATTCGGGTTTCGGAAGATACCAGCCTTTCAAGTTAGAAGAGTACTTACTAGGATTTTGTTTTTTTTTTTTAATTTTAATTTTAACTATTCTTTATTGTACACGAATAGATTTACAGATAAAAATAGCTTACAAAATGGACATGTACAAAGGCGAGCTTAACCCTAATAAGAGTTTTCTTCCAGCAAACCTTTGAAGATAGAGATATTTGATTATAGTGGTGGGTACGTGCACAGAGAATGACATTGGAGTAGAATACTAATATATAGTATATACTATAATAAATACAACACTTAACCATGTTAAAAAATAATAATAATACCTTTATACTATACCTACATTAGAGATAAACATAATACATTATACAAAATATAAATAATATACCTACTTATACATAATAAATAACCTAAAAGTTTACAAGGACAGGTAATGCTCTTTGACTCTTAGCTTAAAAGTGCTTAGTGATGGACTTGCGCGGATAGAGTGTGGTAGAGTTCGTTGATTTATCATTTGTGCAGAATTTTCATAATCATTTGCTTATCTACAACATAAACCAAATACCTACTAGGTGACGCTATAACATTATAAATTAGCTATTAATGGATACGAAGACGAGTCGTGAAGCATGAACAACTGTACTTCGGCATTATATTTGAAAACCTGGCCACTGCTGGGAGCGTGAGATAGTTGCGCACGCGTACTGTTTCCCAGACCTGTTTGATCAGCGGCCAGCCGTGAACAAACATCTCAGTGTGAAGCTCTTACAAGTTACAATTGAACGCGTTTCCAAAATCGGTCATTTCCAAACGAACCAAGCGTAAATTCTCAAACAAACTAAACACTTGTGTACATACATAACGCACCTTGCTTGCTTTATCGAATCAACAAGTATGAAGGACTAGGAAGAACCTTATTGAGAAACCAGTTTAGACTAGCGTTTGATTACAGACGAAGCATGCGGAAGAATTTACTGATTCACCTAATCGCACTGTTGAGGATTGCAATTAATGTTGACGCGGGTCGGTTTATATCGGAGCATTGTCCTCCATAGCTGCTAGGAGCAAGGACTGTGGCGAGCGTCGCGGTTGGCTGCGCGTGCGCCGACGGACGACGACCTGCTATGCTCATGCTTGCCATTATTATGTGCCAGTTCTCAAACCCCTCACGAGTTTTTATATTTCCTCGCATTTGTTTTGCATATACTCGTATACATGAATTTCTTCATGTGATCTCAACCGGTGATTGTCCATAAAATTGTTTAAACGTGTTTTTTAATCTATGTTAATGGTGATAAGTTTTGATTTTCTACTTTATCTGACGAGTTTTAATCATTGAGTTGAATGAATACATAATAGGATGGGTGCGTCTATAATGTGATCTGAGAAACCATTCGATCTAAGGGTGTGCTTATTGGAAGGGTAAAAAGCCTTCACTGGAGGTTGAGAACAAAACATAATACGTGGCAATGTCAACTCAACCTTGAATTTCAGCAGCTCGTTTCCCTTTGTCATTTAAACACACGCGTTTCAGCTAAATTCAAAATTAGCAATTTGTTCCGTTATAATTGAAACGACATTCGCCAACTTTCATGGTACGTAACCTTTCGCCTTCAGGTGTACGCATTAAGAGGTTATAATATCGTGCAACATTGGGCGCTGCGTGTGGAAAACTGCGGTACACCCTCTGGGAAATTAAACTCGCTACCTACTGTCGTTAATTTGTTTTGGCATCGCAGACAGCGCCCGGGGCTAGATGTTACTTTGTTACGCTCAAGCCTTAAAAATAACAGCTTGTTTATTATTTATGCTGCCTGAACGGTCACTGCTGGTCAAAATGCCAATAAAATTCTTACTCATACATTTTAATGCACGGATATGCCTACGATTACATTGGAGACCACTCCAGAGAATATTTTTTTGCGATTTTCTTGACCTGGGGTAAATGGTTTACAATGATCCTTTAGCTCCTTCTTACCTCCGTGAGCGCTTCGATTTTCTTGTCCTACCGGAGATGACTTGTAGGTCATCTAAGTCCCTCCTTCTCAAAACCCCTCCTCATTCCTCCAGTCGCTATGGCGGTTCCTTCACTGTCCATGGAGTCAACCTGTGGAATTCTCTACCACACTCTATCCGCGCAAGTCCATCACTAAGCACTTTTAAGCTTAGAGTCAAAGAGCATTACCTGTCCTTGTAAGCTTTTAGGTTATTTATTATGTATAAGTAGGTATATTATTTATATTTTGTATAATATATTATGTTTATCTCTAATGTAGGTATAGTATATAGGTATTATTATTATTTTTTAATATGGTTAAGTGTTGTATTTATTATAGTATATGCTATATATTAGTATTCTACTCCAATGTCATTCTCTGTGCACGTACCCACCACTATAATCAAATATCTCTATCTTCAAAGGTTTGCTGGAAGAAAACTCTTATTAGGGTTAAGCTCGCCTTTGTACATGTCCATTTTGTAAGCTATTTTTATCTGTAAATCTATTTGTGTACAATAAAGAATAAAGAAAGTAATATATGATTAACCTCACTCCACCCGTACATATCATCGCACTCATCCTGTATTTATGCGAAACGACTTCCATGACATAACAGCGACATAGAAGCATTGAATCATGGGAGTTGTCACTACACGGCGAATAGTGAACCAGTTGCCCTTATCAAGCTATACACCACCGTCTGAAGTTCTTGAAATTCCCAACGAAATAGGCGTCTAATGTGGCTTAGCCAACTGTTCGTGCTCACGAATTCTGCCAACGTAGACCTACACAGAGACAAGTTGTTATTACGGTGAGCGCAGCCTTGTTTAGGGCTCATTAGATTGAATGAACCGAGCTAATCGCTTTGGGGTAATGCCCGCTTGACTCATGCGCGCTATTATAGAAAACGGTGCGAATTATGCATAGCAGATACTGTTTGAACCGCATGTAACGGCTTAGCTGTAATCCCTTAGGCGGTTAGATTGGACAAAATTTAAACATTACTTGTTTTGGGTCTGAGTGCTGTCGTACCACGGTACCTACCTCCTCATAGTTCTGCTCGGTAGTTACTAATACCCACGTTTCAAGAAATCGTACTGCGAGGTCAGGCTATGTATGTAAGTGTTGGGTTACTACTAGATTTCTTTTTATATTATCTAGGTAGCCCTAGCCATAAGCTTTGAATTTAATGCCCTTTAATTTTTCATGTGATTCTAATTTTTTTTTGCAATCTCGTAACTAAACAATAATTCACAGCAAATGTACTAGCAAAGCGTAAAAGCATCCTTCTCGTGTTAGCAGTTTTTAATGAGGCCCACGGCTCACAGTAAACTTTCAACAGTGTGCCATCTCATACCTGCCCTAACTTATCGGTCACCCCCATACAAAGGCACAGTTTTTCTCGGAAGTTTACGTAAATCCGATATAGGTAGGTACGTAGTTCGAGCTATAGCGATCATCTTGAATGAACAGCAGATACTGTTAGTTACATTATGAGTCGTATAGTTGAACTATGACTAGAAGGCACGCATCTATTATTTATAGCGGAGAAAACCCTTCCTGGAAACGTTTCGGCTCTCAGCAGGTCCGGAGAGGCGTGCTCTAAATTGAACCTGATTTTATGATGAAATAGACTTTATAGTGGGATCACTGAGATTTACCACTCGTTTTATTAAAAACTTGCCTTTCACCGTTGCGAAAGAAAGGTTTTATATTTGAAGTTAACATATTAATTTCACGGCCATAGGTTATATTATATGTATATAACGATTTGGACGACAAATTAAATGTTGGAAAAGTACTCAGTGATTTTACTGCTTGATTCCATGTCCTGATCACTTCAAAACTAACTGACAATTAAGGCTAATATAGTTTTTACTTGTGGAGAACAAATTGTAGCGTTAAAGCTGAAATAAACCTTGGCCTGCCTGAAAACTAGTGACGTCCAACGCTTAGTGGAATGAACCGGATTTGAATTCGCTGAGCGGTACTAATATTGACTACCTACCCAAAAGTAGTTTTATGCGGTTCGGTACACCATCTATCTTTGAATTGCACGATTCTAATGCCTTGATCACACGTACCGAGCAAACCGGCGAGACAGTGCTCTCGGTCGAGTACTCGGTACGTATAAACATAGCGCCGAGTGCACGGCCGAGCGCTTGGCCGAACAATGTGGCGAGACAACAGCTCGGCTGCCGTTCTACCTACTAGACCGAGTTACCACCCTCCCACTTCCCCGCACTGTCTCGCTCACTCACTCGGCAGGTTTGAACGTGCACTGTCTCGCCGCTCGCCACTCGGCCACATGATTATCGCGTCGCCGCACGTGATTTTTTTGAGTGCAGTTGTTTAAAACAAGTTAAAATGTCTTCAAATATCAAATGGGACGTCGAAATTCTAGCCCGAGATACTCTGTAAAAAGCCTGCAAATAACGGTAGCTCGCGCCAGTTACCAAATAGCAGAACGCTATTTGTAGTTTAATCTTTGCAGTTATAGCTTGTTTCATGATTGTATCTTCCCTTTGTATCAATGGAGTAATATTTCCTAACAATGTGTCAAAATGTTGTACATCCATTCTTAAAAGCATTCTGAATTCATCAGGATCTTCTACCTCTAATTCATTAAAAACAGAGTTTGGCGCCAAAACTAGATCTTCTCAACATCCATGGCCTTGTCCAAATGCGGCGTTGCTCCTTTTCCAGCAGTTCATTTAATTCTTCTACTAATAGTGGTATAAGTAACGTTGTATATTTTATAATTATCTTTTTACGATCCATCATATCCGAATTGTAGTCTCAATAGAACTGAAAAGACTGTGCTTATTTCAAAACGTGTGTGAACAGCTACTCGCTTACTACACTGTCTCGGCCGAGAAACATTTTACTGTCTCGCCGGTTTGCTCGGTACGTGTGATCAAGGCATAAGTGGTGATCACGTCAAAACCAACTGACAATAAATTTGTTCATCATTAACGGCGTATTATGTTTCAATGATGTTAATTATTGATATTGATGTTTATGTAACATGTCGGAATTAGCTCACAACTGATGCTAATTGCTTGCTAACTAATAAATACGTCTAAGTAAAGTTTTATATTAATCGATGATTTGAAACTGGCTATCTGCAGTTACATTTAAATGGGTGTTGAGCAATTAATTTCTTGAATGCGTTATGACAAATTGTATGTTACTGGTCATACATTATTTGTATCTTTCAGATAGTTACAGTAGGTAGGTACTCTACACATATCTGGTTCAGAACTCAAATTCTTTTTAATGTTTTTCCTGAGGATAGAGCCCCTTCTAATAATGTAATTATTTTATTCATTACTAGCTGACCCGCCCGCGACTTCGTACGCGTGGTTTGTCAATAAAACATTACCCTCCTTCTGTGCAGTCGCGTAAAGTCCTATGTCTCAAGTCCATTCATAATCTATCTAGGTATAAGGTACCAAATTCCATCGAACTCGATCGAGCCGTTATGTCGTGTAAAGGTAACAGACAGACAGAGTTACTTTCAAATCGGTATGTACATAGATTATAACCTGGATTAACACATATGCTACTTTTTGCTGATTAACAACGCGTGCGAAACCGCTGGCGGAAGCTACTTATACATATTAACCTCCCTCTTGAATAACTCTATCTATTGCTGAAAACTACATTAAAATCCGTTGAGTAGTTTAAAAGATCTAAGGTAACAGACAGCGGAAGCGACTTCATTTTATACTATGTAAAGATTTCTATAGAAATACATTGCCCTGTATACACTTGTATGTATTCTGATTATTTTGTTATTGGTCTGTTTATTTAATTGTCTTAAATTTTGGAATTTTAGGTCTAAAATATCTGCACTCAGCGCGCATCCTCCATCGAGACATCAAACCCGGCAATCTTCTCGTGAACAGCAATTGTGTCCTCAAGATCTGCGACTTCGGACTCGCGAGAGTGGAGGAGCCAGACGCCAGCAAGAACATGACTCAAGAGGTCGTTACACAGTATTATAGGTGAGTGCAAATATTTTACAATAAAATATACTTTTGAAAACATGTGGCAATTTGCTAGAAGCCCCCCGGTAAGAGCCCTGGAGTTTATCTGCTCTAAACTATTCTGTTTGTGAACTAATTTGAATAGCATCTGTAATTTTGTCGTTTAGCAATTCTGTGGGAACGATGAATGTTACACTGCGTGCGGACAATTTAGATGTTGGAAGTGAAGTGACGCGGATCATTTTGCATGTGCTAGATAAACTGACAAACTTAAAAATAGATTAGGTACTGTGTAGAAGACAATGTACAAAATCAAAATCTCACTCTTAGTTTTTACCTCTACGTCATATACACTGACACAAAAGCAGATGCAGCGTCTCAAGGAAAACAATGTCGGGGGTGGTTTTTTGGATCTTTGATCCTGTCTATTCCTTTTCTACTCACCCAGCGAATATCTAATGGCGAACCCTTACTGAGCCGTATGCCACCTACTATGTGTATTTATGGTAAATAGACAACTGACAACAGCTAGGGAAAACTCAAGTGGTGACCGCGAACCGGAAGACGACGTAGTGAAGGACGACCCTCATCACTCGACGACTAATGCACTTCCCTAGTTAATTACTGAGCTGAGCTATTTTTAGCTTTTCCATTGCTTCTAGAAATTTTTATGTTGACAATCTAAATTAATTTATGGTGTCTGGAATGTCAGTCTTCTTGCTAAGTTGTATGCTGTAAAATGTTTATTGTAAGACTTTACTCGTTGTGTTTACGGCATTAAAAATTTCATTTCTTTGTTTTGAGTACCGACAGAAAGGAATGACGTGTCGTCTCAGTGAATTTGATCGCATGCAGTTCAGTACAAAATGCGGCATTGCAGTTTTAGGCATTTGTTCTAGTTCATATTCAACCAATATTTTTTCTGATATTTTTCACGCTACGAAAAAAACATATTGGAACGGATGGTCCGCTATACTATTTTTTCTCGTAAATTTCAGTGCAATTGTTCAGTATTTTTTCGACCCTGGACTATTTAATAAAGCGAGGTCGCTACTCATGGTTTTGTGCTAATGATTGCATTTTCTCTATTTTTAAAAGAATTTCTATTTTAATATAGACTTTATTTAAAAAGAGTAAGAGTTACAGATGGAACTATTGCACATTGAAATAATGCTGAAGCTTCTATTAGGTATAATACTATTTATTTTTAATTCTCATTAAGTTTGATGTAGATATTACTTAATTATGAGCGTTATAATATAATTACATAAGTTGTACCTGCAATTGTAAAAACTGAGGTTTCACCGTTTGCTTATTATAAGCCTTCTCAAGTCACCCCTATTCTAAGCCATAATTAAGTCGTCATAACAATGTCCTCAACCTGAGATTAATTGGAAAGTGTGAAGTGCTGCTCCGCTGGTGTTGAATGGGTAAAAACTAAAGGAATGACCGTTGCTACATTGAACGTAGTTTTGAAAGTAGGCCACGGCTCGTGCACCATACGTTTTGTTCCCCAAAATAAGAACCAGAACACGGTGGATTCTCACATACACTCAGCTAAAATATCTTTTGACATAGCCGCTGCTCATTTTTCATTTATATCGTGAGCTTTTGTGAATTCCCTACGTTTCTGCTTTCTTTTGCACCTTTTTTTTAGGCTCGACGGTATTTTTTCCTTTTATGAATAAGTTGGTCAGCTTGTTTTAATAAAAAAATAGTATCGTTCTGATCAGCTACCATCGTAATGCACGAATGCAAACGTGTCCGTGACCTTTCCGTGGATGGCAATGTTTTTATTTATGTCCCGACATAATACAAACTGCAGACTAGTTTCAGATTAAATTTTATATCCTGGCTCTGCATTTCGTATTGAAAACGCATAAATCTTAGCTATAAAATGGAATAGCGCTGTTTACTTATTTCATTTATGGAATAGCGTTATAACCAGTTTCGTATTCATCCACTTTGTCTCGTGTCCACATCTTTGCATGCTCAAGTTTTTCCGTTTATCGCTTATATGAGTGTTCCTACTCCAAGCCATATTATATTGAGTTGAAAAGTTTTATCAAACAACCCTTAAAGTTTTACAATTTAATTAAAATAGCTTTATAAAAAAAATCCTTTCAAGATATAAGTTGTACTAAAAAATTCTTACAATGATGGTGGTAGCCATACAATGCAACTTAGTATTGTATGTATTCAAGCGTATTCTACGGAAATCCATATTGGGTAGTGGTATGTCATTGAAATTTTTGTCGTCTTACCAACAGCACGCCATAAATGTGGATAATAGGAGTCTGGTTATGCGTTGCGGCAGTTGTTACGAATGTAAAATATTGATTATTGTGACATGTTCTATGGGAAACAATCCTAGCTTATTGTTACAACAATTGCTAACTTCTAGCGAAGTACTTGGTAACAATAGCTAAGTAAATGCATACTGCGGAGACTTGTATCCTAAAGTTACGAACATGTCATAAAACATGTGGACATTTTGATTATGGAGATACCTGCTTACAGAAAAACTACATAGTTGCAGTTTAAGAACTTCTCGAAGACTCCCTTCGCACAAACGTTCTTTATAAAGCCCCGTATTACGAGTAGAGTAAAATCATAATCTTTTTATTCATTATAATCACAAGGATCACTTTGTCGTCAATTTTACTACCTGTCCTTTCGCGATCAAGCCAGGAAAGAAAGGCAAGAAACAAGGCTGGTTTTTTTAATGATCCTTTTAGAGTACATAACAATAAAGAAAATAAATTATGTCTAAATTGTAACATTTTTGAACGAGTTAGAGCAATTTCAATTATATAAACTAGCTGACCAATCCGCAGCTTTACAAACATTACCCTCCTGCGCAGTTGGGTAAAAAGTAGCCTATGTCACCCGGGGATAGTGTAGCTTCCCAACAGTGAAATAATTTTTAAATCGGTCCAGTAGTTTCGGAGCCTATTCAATACAAACAAACAAATCTTTCCTCTTTATAATATTTGTATAGATAATCCAACATGTTATGGTAGACTTTTTTTATAATGATTTTGAATAATTATGTTTTTAATTTTTTTAATTGTCAATTTTTGTACATCAATATAAATTATAAAATTCTTTATTGCACTGATATAATAAAAATAATACATAGGCGAACTTAATGCTAATAATTAGCAGATTTCCAGCTAACGTTTGTGTAGCGTAGATTGAGCGGTAGTTAGTGCTTTCTATAAAATATATTTAGAAACAATTAACTTTTTGTTTTTTGAAGTGAAAACTTCTCTAAGCGCGTTGAACATTTTTTGAGATGGGAAAAAACCATTGAACTCGCGACACTATTACCGACACCTGTCACTGACTACTGATACTGACTGTTACTAAGTTTTCACTTCTGTCGGCACTTCCGTAGTGCCACTTTTTTAAGTTTAGGTTTTCTTTATTACTTGTTGTCGGACGAGAGAATGCACCGGATAAGTGAAGTTTTTTTTTTACTTATTGAAGAAATTTCTAGTGGTCCAACTCATAAACTTAATATAAAATAATCTTTCAAAAATTATAAAAAGCTAACTAGATTTCCGGCGAAGTCGCACGACTTATTGTCGATATATGTCTACCCCTATTGAGAATGATCCAAAATCTAGTTTTATTATCTAGAAACAGTAGCATAGTTCATTTGGGCTGAATAAATTGAAAACGACTTTGTGCGAATTAATTGAACGGTTTAAATTGAGGTTGATTTCATTTCCAGATTTGATTTATCTCGTATTCGACTAAAACAATATCCCGTGGTGAACGCTGGAATCATTTACGAGTCTCGTTTTGTTTGTGTTTTAGAATTATCATTTCATAAATATTTGTATTTGATTTAGTACTAAACTACAATAATTGTGCCGCAAAGAAATTGCTCGGATTGCTGTGTTCCGGTCTGAAGGGCTGGTAAAATTACAGATACATGATGACTGATGACGGGCGCAGTGCCTTGTAGGACAAGTCTTACTTGGTCTTAAACTGTGAGGTACATATACCTAAAAGTTTTTTTTTATTGATGATAGCCCAGAGCTTGACCACTAACTCGCCTGATGGTAAATGTAACTGTTATAGGCAGTTTAAACCACTTAACTTTAGGTGGGCTTTACTTCTGGTAACGTTGTCACCCCTAGAATCATGAAATTTGTTAAGAAACAAACAAAGAAAAACCCGAAAATCAATATTTTTTAGTTATAAACTTATAACACGCACACAACAAAACAAAAAAACAGACTCGCACTTTAAAACGCGGGTTTAAAAAAAATATTTACATATACCTCCTCATCAATTCCAGAGCTCCAGAGATTCTAATGGGCGATGCGAGCACTAAATAAACTTAACGATTCCTGAAAACAATCGATTTTTAAATATATTTAGCATTACCTCTTCATCAATTCCAGAGCACCAGAAATTCTAATGGGCGCGAATCACTATACGGCCGCGGTGGACGTGTGGTCAGTCGGCTGCATATTCGGCGAGCTACTCGGCAGGCGGATACTGTTCCAGGCGCAGAGTCCAGTACAACAGGTGAAATTCAATTATTATAAAGATAATGAACCGGTATCGACCGAGTGTGTAGACCCTTGTGGTACTCCCAAAAGTACCGTTACTGGTATTGAAGAAATTTTGTAAGCGACAAATGTTTATAATATTGTGGTACTTGGGGAATCACTAATAGAAATCGTCTTGTAAAGCTGTTTGACAATGTTTGTTTGGTCGCTGGCTTAGTCTCTGATCCGCCATTTTTTTTTGAAATCGTGTCGCAATTTTAATTGGCCCTAATTCAATGATACAAGTTTCAAAGAGTGACCCGAAATTGAACAAAAAAAAAGTGCAGAAATATAGACGAAAAAAATATGGTCATTGCTGCTATCCATTTGAATTGTAACAAATTTGAGAGGTGTAAAAATGCGTAATCATTAAAAATAAAATAAATAAATAATGCTGGACATTTCACACAGCGTCATCTAGCCCCAAACTAAGCAAAGCTTGTACCATGGAAACCAGATAACTGATAGAACACTTATATACTTTTTCTTTTGTAAATACATAATTATAATATATAGAAAAACATCCAGGCCCGAAATAAGAATCTGTAAATCATGCAAACATTTGTTCCGCGGTGGGAATCGAACCCCGCTACCTCCTGTGTCTCAGCCGGCTATTCGCCCACTGCCACGAAGGTCGTCAATCACACTATTGGATGTTTGTTTGTTACTCAATCACGCCTAACGGCTGAACCGATTTCGATGAAATTTAGTATGAACGTAGATTATAACCTGGATGTGCTACTTTTTATCCCATAAATCAAAAATGGGATAAAAATGAGGTGTCAAGTCAAGTTGCAACGGCGAGTTTAACTTTATTTCTAGGTTACCTACACATTAATTTGGTAGTTAAATGTTGCGTGGGATGTTACTGTTATCTTAGCATTTACTTACTTGAATTTCTTGATTTCTGGCATTTTTGTCTTATTTTATTTATGTACAAATTAACATAATTAGCCAGAAGTCTTGGTATCCCACCATCTGTTACATTGTTTCTTGTGTAAGTATGTCATGTCGTGTCAAATAAATATTTTTCGTTTCATTTCATTTTGTAGTGTAACGCGTACGAAGTTGCGGGCAACAACCAGTTATAATATAATAAATTTGAATATAATTTAATCTTAATAATATTTCCAGCTGGAGTTGATAACAGAACTTCTCGGTACGCCATCACTGGAGGATATGCGGCACGCGTGCGCGGGCGCACGCGCGCACATGCTGCGCCGCGCGCCGCGCCCGCCCGCCCTCGCTGCGCTCTACACTCTCTCTGTACAAGCCACTCACGAGGCAGTTCATCTACTTGCGCAGGTTCTTCTACCTTCTTATTTTTTTATACCTTGTGATGGAGCAAACATATGGCCCGCCTGATGTTAAGTGGTAACCATCGCCTTTAACAAAGCATTACCTCATAGATCACGCACCTTAGAACCGTGCCCTACAATGCACTGCCTTACGTCCATCAACTTGATTCATACAGGTGTAAAGCCTCATGCTTGTAATTTCATTAACAACCATACCCTGCAAACCGAAACACAGCAATGCTGCTTGGCGGCAGAAATAAGTATGGTGGTAGCACTTCCCCGGGGCGCGCTCTCTCACAAGGAACTCTACTACTGTTTGTATACTTTACAAAGTTAAATGCTAGAATATTTTCTTGCTACACTATTACGCGCTCAGGAATTCATTACTTAGAAGTAATAATACAGGCTAGTTGCCAGTGACCGTCGAAATTTTACCGTAATTCATATATTATTATTTTTAGCTTAATTTTAGCATTTGCCCTTCCTCCATATACATTTTAACTACGAGTATAACAAATCTCACACTCGATTGTGCTTAAGGGGATACAAAGTTGTTCCCGACCTCTTTCTTTACAATGTTCAAACGTAGAAACCTGTTAGTAGCCTTACGTTTAGTTCTTAGCTATTTATCCAAACAATTTGTATCGCCGTTGGTTTCTCTAAATAAATAAATAAAATAAATATATTCTCTCCACGTACTAATAGATTAACTTTCTGCATGGTCAATGTTGAATGGCTCACCGATTGACCGATTGAGAATTACTACTGAGCGTGTTTCAAATAGCACGTAGATTCCAGTTAGACCAGTCGACACGATCGACTACCTTCGGGCGACCTATGAACTCAGCTACCAAGTTTGGCTATTTTACGAGCACATGATTTGCGCGTTTTTTGGTCATCTGCGGCTTCGTAGCGTCCCAATCGGATGGACCAATGCGGATTTTATTGGGCAGTCGGCTATTTGTAATATAGATATTAGCAGAGACTGTTGTTTTTGACTGCCGAAGGGTTTAACATTTTTGCTAAGCTTGACATGATCAACCATTGTTATAGAATCGATTGCTATTGATCACTTACGCACGAGACTAACACATAACTTTACATCTCGAATAAAAAAATAAAACCAGTTTGTTGGTAAAAAGAAAATTTGCGTTCCCGGTATCCATTGTTTTTTTTTCACTACTAAACTGTGGTCTCTTTTATTTAATAGAAATAAGGATTTGTCATGGAGGTTGTATTTAATTTCAGCATTCATGACTGTAACCTCTTTTAGTTTAAATAGAAATAAGTTTTTTGTTATGGAGGTTGTATTTCAGTAATACCCCGACTTACGCTACTCCGTTTTACGTGAATTCGGAGATGCGCGGTTATTTTTTATGGCTGCGCGCATCAGCTCTCCCACTCCGCCCTGTTAGTGTTCCGTTTACGACGTGTTCCGCGTGGAATTGTTGTACCGTACGCGCGCAGTGTGTGCTCTTCTAATTATGTCATAGAAAAGAATAAAAAAATCATATATTTATATGCAAAGTTTAACCCCGACTTACGCGAATTCGATTTACACATAATGAATGCAACGAGCCTCATTCTATTTTCAAATGTACTTACGCCCTTGGGGCGCATTTACGCATCAGATATCGAACTAACAATTACCTACTTTCTGAGCATGAGCGATGTAAAATTGTAATTTTCTTATTAGTGAGAGTGGTGATTCCAGATGCTAGTGTTCGATCCGGCGAAGCGCATCTCCGTGGTGGACGCGCTGGCGCACCCGTACCTGGAGGAGGGTCGGCTGCGCTACCACTCGTGCATGTGCAAGTGCTGCTACAGCTCGCCGCCCGCCGCGCGCCACTACTCGGCCGACCTCGAGCCGCAAGCCACGCATCCCTTCCACGACGGCTGGGAGCGCAAGCTGTCCTCCGTACACCAGGTCAAAGGTACATAGCGACCTTACACTTTCATAATGCATACATACGAATAGTAAGCGTAGCGAGTAACACTGAGATTGGACCAGGGTGAAGGTACATAAATAGTGAGTCGTACCGCGCCCTATATATTAATGATACATACATACAGCAAAGGAGAGACACACGCCTGGTAAGCATAGCGAGTAACACTTTGAGATTGGATCAGGGCAAAGGTACATACATAGCGAGTCATACCGCGCCCTATAGATTAATGATACATACATGCATCATAGGGTATCCATACGAATGGTAAGCGTAGCGAGTCACACTTTGAGATTGGACCAGGGCAAAGGTACATACATAGCGAGTCGTACCTTGCCCTATAGATTAATGATACATACATGCATCATAGGGTATCCATACGAATGGTAAGCGTAGCGAGTCACACTTTGAGATTGGACCAGGGCAAAGGTACATGCATAGCGAGTCGTACCGCGCCCTATAGATTAATGATACATACATACATCAAAGAAGACACGCGCGTGGTAAGCGTAGCGAGTTACACTTTGAGATTGGATCAGGGCAAAGGTACACACATAGCGAGTCGTACCGCGCCCTATAGATTAATGATACATACATACATCATATGATATCCATACGAATGGTAAGCGTGGCGAGTCACACTTTGAGATTGGACCAGGGCAAAAGTAATACTTATAGACCTGATAAAGGTTGCTGAGAGCCGTTGGGTGCAGGCCACACAAGATCGGTTGCTCTGGAAATCTATGGGGGAGGCCTATGTTCAGCAGTGGACGTCCTATGGCTGATATGATGATGAAGGATGAAATGCCATACATGTGGTTAACGAAGTGAGTCATACTATACTTATCTCTAGTCGCAAGTTGTACAGCTGGAAGCGCAAGCTGCCCTCCGTGAATCAGATCATTCACGTGAGTGTAGCGAGTATTACTTTGAGGAAGACCGGCTGTGCTGTAACAAATGGTGAGCGTAGCAAAGCCATTCCTATTAAAAGATTCTTGAAGACATTGCTTATCGCTTAAGAACGTCTTCCGCTTTATCTCGCCATTGCATAACGTATATAATATGTATCATTTTCTCGTAAGTACAAAAAAAACTGGCCAAGTGCGATTCGGACTCGAGCATGAAAGGTTCTGTGCCATTATCTATAAAAACGACAAAAAAATCATGTCTGTTGTATGGAAGCCCCACGTAAATATTTTGTTTTATTCTGTTTTTAGCATTTGTTGTTATATCGGCAACAGAAATACATCATCAGTGAAAATTCAACTGTCTAACGATCACGGTTCATGAGATACAGCCTGGTGACAGACAGACAGACGGCGGAGTCTTAGTAATAGGGTCCCGTTTTACCCTTTGGGTACGGAACCCTAAAAACACTATTTACACCAATGGCATGTACACTTTGCATAATGACACAAATAAACATTCGAAATATCTCGATAAGTTTGTTAAGAAGCTTCATTATTGATGCGGCAATTTCCCCCACAGAGGAGATCCACAAGTTCATAGCAGAGCAACTGCAGACTTCCCGCGTTCCACTCTGCATCAACCCCCAATCAGCTGCGTTCAAGAGCTTCGCAAGGTAAGGGGCCGCCTCAACAACCGCAACCAACCGACACTAGGTGATTTCTTTGCGATACCGTTATCTGGTGCGTCCATGTACATTCTAAATTGCGTTGTGCTCTCGCTGCGTTCGGTACGAATTCCTAATTTATGCGTACATTTTTGCGCAAGCGTTTCGGATTTACTGTATTTATTCAAATTTCAGCTAAGGTGGTCGGAGATAAAATCTATGACGGTACTCAAAAATAGTATTTACCACATTTTTTATATCTTCATTAAATTTTAATAATAAAGTGACAGTGAACGAAACGCGTTCGCAGGATGTGATACAAATTGCGTCCAATTCACAATTCCATTGACGCAGAACTGTGCGAAACGAGACGCACAGCGCAATTTTTAATTCAAGTGGGCGCGCCTTCACACGCTTGCGACCGCTCGCACCCAACGGCCACAGTCCACTCCAACCCGAAGGCTTGCAGACAACACTACCGATAGTTTTAAACCTACTTAGGCAAAACTCCGCTCACTCTGAAATAGTGTTTTTGCCAAATCGATCACAAAAAAAAATCAAAAGACAAAAATTAACTGATAATATTTTTTTTTATGAAAATATTTTTTTGTTCTATTATCAACTAGCAACTAGCAAATAGATCTTAACATCATTTTTATAAATACGTGTTTTATCACGTACCGTTTTATCGGTGTTTCGACCGACAATGCTTCGTTTCAATTCGTGAACCTTCATCAGGGTGAGAGCGATCCGATGAAGGTTCACGAATTGATCCGAAACATTGTCGGTCGAAACAGCGATAAAAAGGTACGTGATAAATCCCGTAATTATAATAATTATTGAAATCAATCAGGAAAGTTTTCTATGTAAAATTATAACATATAAATGTGAGTACGTTATTATTTTGTAGATACATTATTTCAGTAAATTAAAAAATGAAATCCAAAAAATAGCATACTGTCTGCTTAGATCATGGATGCTGATGTTAAAAATTATCGTATTATGGACGAACAGAATAAAATAACAGTAAAAATATACACTATCATAACCTACGAAGGTTCAATTTACTCCTTCACGGTGTTGTCTGCAGGCCTGACACAGATAATAAAACACGACGAAGCAAACGGTCATCACAACTCGGTGTGGCACGGTACCAATATTAGGACACCCTCTATAACGGTAGCAAATAGGATATGTACTGCCCTTTGAATACTTGACCTAATACTGGCATTTTTAACTTCGAAGTGTAAGAAATGAAGGGTGTAAGAAAAGTATTTCAGAAAACGACGGAAAGTTTTTGTCAACTTTTAACTAAACTATCACTGAGCGTGAAAAAAACCAGCTGATCCATTAATAATGTTTGCAAATACGCGGCTAAACTGTAGACCAGCTGGTTTTCTTACGTTCACAGTGGTGATTCCATAATGAGTGGGATTAATTGGTGAACACTTCCACTACCCGAAGTTTTCTGTAGTCTTTGTGTCATCCACAGTCAGTTAACAGATGAATCAAGTCTTGAAAATTATATCAAAAAGATTCTCTTACTCTCAATTAGTCACCACCAGACAAAACTATATTAATTATTAATTATTTTTTGAACGGGCAAAATGCCCTTGTTAACTGAAAGAATATACAATAAATATTTACATGATTAAAATACAGAATAAACAGTTGAATCATCTAAAGACCGTTGCAAACGATCTATAGATAGCTCAACTGCTCCAGAATTAATTAATTGTTTATAAATAATTATCTTCAAAAAAATTGTAAATTCAAAACGTTTCCCTTTTAAAAATAAGACGGGAATTCATATAAGATAAATTAAAAAAATTATAAATTATATAAAATAGTATAATAAATTCAATAAATGAAAATTCTTTATTGCTCAAAATAAATAAATATCTATACGAACTTAATGCAAAACAGCATTTTCTTCCAGTTACTATAATGTTATCTATCTCCGTTTTATTTTTCAAGAAAAACACAGGTCAAGAGTCGTCTTTCTCAAGAGAAACGCGAGTAAAGGGATAAAGTTATACCTGGTGTGACTTTTATACAGTTTTACCCATTTGCTACCGTAATAGCTAAAACTTTGATCACAGTGAAGTAGGGCTAGCCACCGTTGTCGCAGAAGTAAAGAGCCTATGTCGCCCACAATCCATACCCTCTTATATAATCTATTGGGCAATTGCTATTTGATGTTTCGTTGGGATTATTGTAATATTAGCAATGGAACTAAAAAGTCTGGTGGTGAGATTGGTCTAAAAAACTCTATAATCTCGTACACAAACATAAGGTCGACATTCGCGTGTGTTCTTGATCGTTAAGTTTCAAATAAGTTCAATTGCCGGTCATGAAAGTGGCCGTAAAAGTAAGTTTGACAAGCAAAACTCAACTTTATCATGTAACAGCAGTCGTTACGAAAATTCCAACAAAACGTGAAATAGCAATTACCTGAACAAGCGGCGCCATGTTTCGCGGTACAAGTTATGAGCTACGAGTGTGTCAAACACTGAAGTGAGTTCGTATGGAATAATAATCAATACGGATGAGTCCGCCAGAAGGTATAACTTTCTTTCAAAACACTGGTAGCTCTGAGTAAATTTCCACCCAAAATCGCGCAGAACTTTGACGTAACTTAATTTGCTAAAATGACTAGGCTAGCTCACAAGTAACTCTAACGTGAAACAGGGCCTGAAATCACCCCGCCAACTGTAGTCACCTTACACAGTACGGGCGGTTTTGCTCCCGAATTGTGCATGGGTTTTCTTTTTCCACGCTTCAAGCGATGACCACGCAATCGCTTCCGAGGCAGAATCAACCCTCTTGAAATGTGGTTCACGCTTACTAGCCAGTAGCACAGCAGTCCTGAGTAGTTGTAGTCAGAGAGACGATAGTCCTTAGTCCTTTGTGTCGAATACACAAGATCATGTCAATTGAGTTATAATTATTGGTAGTACATCCACCTCTTGTCATCCTACGTTCAGAGATAGATTTCTATAGAGAATTGAAACAAAGTTTGAATTTCACTGGAGAAACTTAAATAGATTATGGACATATATTTAAATGTTTTATTAGATGTAACTGTATTGTTGCATCACAGATGAATATAAATGAATTGCCTGGAACGTAGTACCTCCAAAGCATAGAGGCATTGTCTATGGCACCGCTCTGACCTTTGTGTGTTCGACTAGTAAGACATTCGACCGTCACCTCTCCAACAGTAATAACCAGCTTTTTCTGTGTTTTTGCGACAGCTCTAGAACGGGTACGAAAACAAAAGTTTGTTCCCCTTTCAAGACGGCGGCAAAAATACTACTGTTATCGCCTGTGATATTTATGTGCGCCGCGTAATACGCCCAGAGCCCCAGTAAGCGCCAAAGCACGCCTTTGCACTGACATATGTTGTCCATGTATCCCCACTACTTTTAAATGTTGTTTGACTACTTTACAAATTAATAGTGCATGCCGGGACTGGGAACTTAAATATGCTGAGTTGTACTCACGAGGCGTAAGAAGATTGCTCCCGATGACATCGAAAGGGAAAGTTTTCATTGATATGAACAACAATAACATACACTGATAGCGGGGGAAAAAACCAGCTGTTTATTTTTATTTTTTTAAATGTTAGCTTTCTACCCACGACATTTTTCGGTGGACGTAAATTGTTCTCATCTGTTTGGTCGAAGGTCTCTTTGGTCCTCCATGACGGGTTCTCAAGTAACATGTTTTATCTGAGGTTCAGTCCAAGTTTTAAAGTTTTCACAATTTTCAAAACTTTATGACAAAAATCTTAATTTTCCTAAACGAAAACTATCCTACGTCCTTCCTAATAATACACGTATTTCCTTGTTAAGTATTTCTTTCTTAAAGGTCGAGAGACAGACAAACAGGCAAAACCTATGGCCCACCTGAACGTGGCCCGTGGCCTTGGCAATTGCATACTTGGTTACATCCAACTAAGACTTGACTACTAGTACGGTGAAGTCTCATGTGCCTGTATTGTCAATAGCACCTATACCCTTGGTTTTATTATTTCGTATGGGACATACATTTTTTTTCGATGTCATTATGGTTTCCGTACGCTGATTGTATTGTTTCCATAGTTAAATAAAAGTTGTTCATATTAACGATCTTTTACTCCCCTTTCTGGATTTTGGGAGTAGCCTTCGTACACCCGGTATGATAAATAAATACAAGTTCATATTCCAATTTATGCAGAGCTACCCTGTATTGTTTTGTAACGGTTGATAATTTGTAGCATGAAAGGATAATATATTTTTTACAATTCAAACAACTTTTAAAGGTAGCGATCCTAGATAGTCCGCGGATCAAGTGCGCAGAGGCAACATTTTTATTTAAATTTTAGATGTGTCTCAAGTCAAACAAAAAAAAAAATACGGGTCGTGGTAAGAAAATGCCACAACGCGTTGTGGTCGATTTTTCGTCCAATGAGCGTTTTCAGTATTTGAGACTAATGTACAGACAACTTCGCTAACTGTTAACCCAATGCAAGCATAAAGATTGAAAAAAAAACTTATAGAAAAATTATTTCCAAAAAGTCAAGTTAGCGACGCTGTCTGTACTTACAGTAAAAATACAAGAATTTTAAACGAAAAGTCTACTTTACAAAATAAAAAACCACAAAAATATTGCCTTTCTGCACACTAGTCGTTCCGTTGTTTCAAAAGGGTTGATCATTAGATTCGTTTCGCTCCTTATATATCGGTTCGGTTGCAGTGCATGGTATTATGCGAATGATTAGGGGAGATATTTAATGCCTCCTATCTGAGTTATAAGTTGCCCTTATTTAAAAATGCTATCAAATGTTCTTATTTATTTTGTGAACTTTTTTGGTATTATGAATTTAACGTTAAATGATTAATCTTGCTCTTGCAGAGAATAATGCTCTAAAAAATATTTATGTAACACAAAAACTACAAAGAGAAGCCATTACATTTATAAATAAAGGCTAACTTATTTATACTCATTTAAGAGCGCAAATCATTGTTTTCTAAAGTTTTGAAAAGTCTTACCAACCAATATTATTTCACTTAGAACTCTTTTATGATTTATTTCAATTATTATTATAAACTCGAGATTTATCACGTACCGTTTTATCGGTGTTACGACCGAGAATGATTCGGTTCAATTCGTGAACCTTCTGGGAGAGTGCGATTCGCTCCGAGGTGGGTCTCGCCTCGCGCTGATTGTCGTTCGTAACACCGATAAAACGGTACGTGATAAATCCCGTATTTATAATAATGAATGTTATTTTATTTTTCGGATTCTAGAAGGTCGTGTCATTTCTGGCTCATTAGTTTAAACTTTATGCCAATGTGCTAAGGTCTATTTAAGCCGGGGATGGCAGTAGTGCATGCGTAGAAGGAAAGTACAGTGCCATGCTCGAGGTTGAGGTGAAAACGGTATTTGTAGTGATTCAAGTAGTTTGTGATGCAGTTTTGCTACAAAGTTATATTTTATTATCATTATTCCGATAAACTAGAATTGACCAGTTGGTCAGTTTGAAATTTTTGCATGTCTCTTATTGGCTCGGTGGATTCCAAATCATATTAAAAGAGGGTAGACAACAAATTTCAATAAGTAACTATGAACGTACACACATCAAGTGTTGTATAATCACATCGAGATGTATGATATTAGATCATACAATCACATCATAAAACTTGATGTGTTGCCGTGTGTACCTGTGCATTCAGTCGCATCTCATTTTCTAAACTTTTTAGTACGATAGCGTTTACTATCGTGGAAAGAAGGCGTTGTATTTCGCTTGTCCAGCTAATATAAGCTGTGTTATGGCCTATTATTCTACTTCATTTTAATAAAGCGGTGTTTCTTTGTGATTGGAATCCATCTCGCAAGAATGTGGCGTGGGTGTGGGTGTACTCGTCTCACAGTGGACTTGACTAACCTCGGTTCGACACTTGCGTTCTCTTGCAGCTCCACAGTCGCTCATCCATCAGAACTCCCGCCCTCGCCCCACCAGTGGGAATGACCCTCTCACCGGCGACGCACCATCTGCACCGACACAACATAAACAACCCTACCTCCTAGAAAAAACGGACTATAATTCCGTGTACATGAAAACTTGAACTTTACGACAACGCAGCTTTAATTTCTAGTTTTCTAGTAATTTGTTGTACATTTTGATGTCGTATCGCGTTGGTGTAAGGTTCAAATTCAAATGTTGATGTAGTGGTAGCTCGTTCGAAGCGCTATAGCTTGTAAGAATGTAGCAGTTAATGGGAGAACCCATGCCATTACAAATGTATGTAGATATAGTGACAGCTTTATGCGATACGTTTGTTCAATTCGTATTTATAAAGGAATTAAACATCACAAATCTATTAAATTCAATTTAATTATTAAATAAATTCTTCTAAAAATCTTTGATATTTGAATCTCTAAATTCGTGTTGATATAATATACGGGGTTACCCATGCGGAAACTCTGACATTTATAAAACGGCAGCTTGCGCCTTGCTTTACCAAAAACTTAATTCATACGTTTATCGTATCGTAGCGTGTGTATGGTATAGTGTTGTGGACTCAGTATCATAATAATTGATGTGAAATGTGGGCGAAAACTAGTGTATTTGTTTAAAAGTTACAACGAAATTGTAATCTAGTGGTTGCCCAAGAGGTCGGATCGGAAAGTGACAGAAAATGTCTGGAAGAGATGGAAAATATATAGGCTTTGTGTATTAGGTGTAGTTACAGTATGATTCTATTCCATATTGTATTGGTTGTATGTTTTGTCTCACACAGATCAAATGTAAGATGGCATATATTTTGAGATCGCGAGTTCAAACCTCGCCACGTGAACTTTTTGTTGAATTGATGTCATTTAATTTGTGTGTTGCGACGTTATGAAGGAGCGTTGCAAGCAATAAGAATTTGCAATATTATAAACTTCTTATATTTACAATTTCATTTTGTATTAGGCAAGTTCATATGAACGCGCGGTACTGCGCGGAACTACTAACCGCGCAGTACAAGATCAAACTAAATAGTGTTTACGGTAGCGCGCCGTATTGTAGACGATAAACTATTTAGTTTGATCTTGTACCGCGCGATTGGTAGTTCCGCGCGTTCATATGAACTTAGCCTTACTGACTTAGTTTTATTTTAAGATAGAATGTTTAATCTAAGGCTGCGTACACATTAGCGCGTCGTACTTAAACGATCGGTTGTGCCACAACTTGAATCTCTTAAACGGTTAGTCTGCGCGCAGCCTTACAGCAACTGTGTATATTATAGGAATATTCCCTTAACACCATTTGTATGTAACATCGACTGAACATTTTTACGTAGATAGGTTAGTATAGCTGCTAGAAAATTACATAAAAACAATTAACAAAAAATATGGTACGGTTAATTCAGATCATCGCGTAGTGAGATGTATATCAGTGTGTTTGTATAAGCAATGTGTAATTCGAGCATTTAATAGTTTAATAAATGTACCTATGTGTTAGTGTGCGTGAATATTTTAATATGACATCGTTATAATATTAGCATTCTCATACGTATTATTTACTTAATTGTTTTCATTCGTCACGCGGCTAACGTTGTAGTCCGTTCGCGCTAAGTCTGCATAACACCATTATACATTATACATGTATATATTTTTTTCTTAAAATATACTTTCCCACTGCTGGGCAAAAGGCTCCCCCATGTTTCTGGGTATATTAAAAATGATATTATATACTTATATATAAGTATCTATATATGTAGATATATATATATATATATAAAACAAAGTCGGGTTAGTTACACCATCTATAACTCAAGAACGGCTGGACCGATTTTGATGATCTTTGATTTGTTGGATTTGTCTCCGCCCCTAATAGCAGAATAACTATTAAAATATCGGAAAAATTCAGGCAACAAAAATATGAAGTAAATTCATTTTCTCATATATAGATGCAGCTGATGATGGCCGATTGACAATTCTAGCGGCGTGAATTGACGTGCATTGCATGCATATAACGCGGGCTGCGTTATATGTCAAGGCGGTACGAAATTCGCCGGGTCAGCTAGTTATTTTATATTATTATCCAATGGTATATTTAAGCATTTTTTGGTCTTTATTTAACGGGGCAGTTTTAAACACCACAGTTTTTACCACAAAAAAGTTAAGAATCCATTAAAAACTATTTAGAAAAATTCGTAAATAAAAATTGGTAATTAATTTTTTAAACATGCGTTAAACAGTGTTTAACAAACACTGTGTGTCTGGTAACAAGGAGAATGGTTACGCCACTCTCATAGGTACCTTGAACTGTCAAGATAAAGCTACTTTATATAAAAAAAAAGAATAATAATGCCATATTTTTTTTATCCTCCAATGTTATGCAGACTTGGCGCGGAACGCCTATAAACAGAAAGACTTGTGGTAAGTGTCGAGCGATGTCGTAGCCTTAAAACTAGTTCAAAACTATTATAAAAAATGTAAATAAACAAAACGCATAGTATTAATGTTAGATTGTAGTTAATGGTAATGGGATGTAAGCCGATGTAGTAGCCCGCACATAAAGGAAAACCCTTCTCGCTGTTGCTACAACTTAAGGCGCTCATAAACGAGCGACATTTCACGGCAATGTGTTGCCGGCATGTGTAGTCGAGATGGTACGGCAATTTATTTTTTATACAACTTGCGTATGGAAATGAAATGAAAAACATTTATTTGACACGACATACACAAGAAACAAAGTAACAGATGGTGGGATACCAAGACTTCTGGCTAATTACGTTAATTTCTACATAAAATAAGACAAAATGCCAGAAGTCAAGAAATTCAAATAAGTAAACACTTAGGTAACAGGAACATCCCGCGCAACATGGCCCACCTGATGTTCGTTATGCTCATCAATATTGTCATATTTCCCGACCATATTGACACAGTATTGCCGAAAGAATCGAGTGTCAAACCGTTGGCAATATTACTCCGAAAAATAATTCGAATATTTTTGACGTATACGAAATGATAAAATGCGTATTAAAGTTGCCTGCCACACTCCAACCGCTAGTGTTGGTGCAGTGTGGATCAAATTCAGTTATATTACAGTATTGTTTTCATTAAATTGAGTCAAAGTCTCAACACTTTAACTCTCATCAACTCAATGAGCCAACGAGTTCAACTGTAATATTTTCACGCGTTACTATTTCTTTTTCTTCTAAAGGTGGCAACACTCAAACATATTAATTGAATCCTCAGAACAATTATTTTCATTGAATCATAGATTGCAATTATTTTGCCGCACAGTGCAAGACAACTAGTGGACACTGCGGACCATAGATGGAGGATGTGATGCCGGCAACACATTGCCACGAAATGTTGCTCGTTCAGGAACACCTTTACTTGATTTCACCAACAGATTCCTATCCTAAGTTGTCACATAAGCATTAATTCTGTAACTTTTGTTGTCAGTATTTGATAGAAATATGATAAATTATATTGCTTAAGGTACAGTCTCGGCAAAAGAGACGAAACGCGCGGACGAGGTGAAAACGTGGCCTTAATGTTCTAACAATGTATATAAGCGTCGCTAAACAGAACATAAATACAAAAATTTCTCACAAAAAAACGAAACACTGTTTAGCGCGTGCTTAAAAAGTCCAATACATAAATTGGTAATTTTTTAAACGCGCGTTAAACAGTTATTTAACATTTTCGTGGTAACAAGAACGGAATGGAAGGGACGCAGCGCGACGCTTCTATGCATTTAGTATGAAAGGGCACCACGTCTTCGCCTTGTCCTCGTGCATTAGGTAAATGTTGACTTTGTTGGTGAAATTGGGTGTTGATACTACGTCATAATGAAATAACGCGAAATCCACACCAAGATTATATCAGTACTAGCTGACCAGCCCGCGGCTTCGCACGCGTGGTTTGTCAATAAAAACATTACCCTCCTGTGCAGTCGGGTAAAAAGTAGCCAATTTCCAAATCCCGGTCATAATCTATCTGTATACCAAATTTCATCGAAATCAGTCCAGTCGTGAAAACGTAACGGAGACAAGAGTTACTATTAAATTTATCATAAGGTACAGGGGGTTGCTTGTATGGATGAAATATAGAAAACAGTAAAATCATCTAAATACCGTTTTAAACATAATACCTTTATATTTTAATGATCTGTCATAAAATAATAAATTTTAGTTCACTATTGTAGGAGATATTTGTACATACTTATGTTGTCCTGAGAAGTTCTGTTCGCTTTATAACTCTACGAATCTGCTCAGTGGCGTGCACGCTCTTCGTTCTACAGTTCTTTATTGGCCGTAGTGTGTTATTAACTTATAGACATTAAAAAACATCTTAACCAAAAATGTATATTCATCGAATCACACGCTCGATTCTTAACAAACTATCTCAGGTTTTGCGTTATTTTATTATTACCTTGTATAATAATTATTTACTTGCAACATAAAAAGACTAATAATCTTCCACTGTAGCTAAAAAAGTACCAATCCAATGTCAGCCATTACATTAATTAAGGAAGACAAGATGGCGGTCTAACGTAACAGCAGAAGGGTTTGGTACAAAGGAGGCGATTGCGTTTGACGCGTTTCCAATTTCCACATCGCAAGATTTGCTCAAACGGTGTATAAATGCACGCTACAATTATTTTAGATTTTTCTACATTATCTGTGTGTCTAAAGTTTATTTTTGAATGTGGGAATTGTAGACGCACAAACTCTGCCACGACAGATCCCACCTTGCCTTATCTCAGAAAACTGTCACTGTGATCCGTTAGGCGTAATTATTGGACTCTTAAGAGGAGCGTAAAACAAACACATTATCTATACAAAAAAAGACACTCATTTTTCGACTCTTAAATATTGTTCGTTCATATTTTTTTTTTTGACAATTATCTATCGCGAAAATAGCGTTGTAAATTAACGATAATATAACAAGCTTTCGCTCTACATAAAAAGTAGCCTGATTATTATAACTACGGGATTTATCACGTACCTTTTTGTCGGTGTTTCGACCGACAATGTTTCGGTTCAATTCGTGAACCTTCAACGGGGTGAGTGCGAGCCGCTCTGAACCACATCTCGGCTCGCACTGACTGACAATCATGGTTGAAATAAATCACGAAAGTTATCTAAGTAAAAAAGTGTAGCCTAAATACAGGTCATACATATCTATGTATACACAAAATTTCATCGAAATTGGTACTGCCGTTTAGTAGTGAGAACGTACAAAACAGAGAGACAGTTACTTTTGAATATCCATATAATATAGACCCCGTTAGGGTGTATCGTATAGTATAGTATGGTGAAAAATACAAGTGTGCTTTAGACCACACGACTGAAGTAAAACTTCTTTATCAAAATATTAATTTATAAAATTGTTCAAGAACGAAATACAATTATGATAAATAATCAAACGAACTACTGACTGATATATATACCTATATATTTCATGCACTGGCTATGAGAGGAAGAGAGAAATAATATGTGTGCTCGCACCTCTCTCTCTTGCTCCTACAGTAATAAACGAAACGTAACTCTCTCTCTCTCTTTCTATCTTCACTAACTTATATCTCCCTCTCAACTTCCGTTCGCACTTTTCGTAACGCATTCACTAGCTTACTCCCCAAGTCAAGCGTGAGTAATGAAGTTTTACTTAAAAAAAACTCGTTATGTATAGAAAGACGTTTTGATTACGCTCCTCTTAACATAACCGTGTACACCAATTTATAATATTGTGCCCATGTAAATACTAGGCGAGACATTTTATCCTCATTTTGAATTAGTAAGCTTTGTTGTACCCGCAGTTTGCACGCACGCGTCCTCCGAACTATGTAAATAGGATAATTAGATAAATAGATGTAGTTGGACTTGCAGTCGGAGACGAATGATACCTTTTGTGTTTGCGCGAGCGAGATAGATATCTGTTTGTCACTGCAGCCCCAGCTGCGGGGGGTACGCGGTCTCGCGCAGCTCAGCGCTAACGAACGCTTGGAGTTTTTGTAATTGTACGTATTGCGCTTCCGAAGATCTCGTATAATTATTTTAAGTTAAGTACACGACTGTTCATTAACACACAAGTGATTTTTAGTTTGTAGACATCACGTTTTTAATCGTACGGCCAGTCAGCCAATGCTTTTCTTTATATTAAGTATCGCATCTAACGCTTGGCAGAGGCGAAGGGTTTCTAGTTTCTATGATTACCTAATGTAAATATAGTAATTGTGATAAGATTTAGGTCTCTTGTCATTAGACGCCTCTGTTATTAAGTTTTGTGTTCAATAAACTACATACTTACTTTATTATATAATTTAATAACGCGACGCAAAAATTAAAAAAAAAATATGAGTATGTAATTTTCTCTTCTTTTTATAAATAATTTAGTGTTTACCAGTCGAAATGTAAATAGTAGGTAATTTGTGCACTGATAGTCGTTTTTAAGATACTATTAAAATTTGATGCTAAATATGAAACGGATGTCGCCATCGACAAGACAACGTATACAAGACTTTAACATTTCCTATTGTTTAGACATGGTTTAATTATTAAAAATAGCATTTGTGGCTGATCTGATGTGTCAGTTTGACAGTCGATTCGACTTAAACCGTAGCGACATGTTTGTGATTTGGCGAATGTTCGGTTTTATGTCCCTGTCAATCTGTATAATCCGTCATATGAAAGACAGAAAGGAGGAAAAGGGGTAATTAATGGACGCCATTAATTTTCCTTTTCGCCGTTTTCCCCCCTGGTGAGATGCCGCGGGATTTGTTTCGACCCCTTTATCTCACGTGAAATTTTTCAAAATTTGTATTCTTATGTTAAATGCGTTGAACTTTTTAAAAAACACAATTGGCCTCATTATTTCAAGATTGCTTCTCTCGTAATCTAGATTTACAGTGTTAAAATTAAAAAAAAAACGACGTGATATTAGCCGAGACCCCCCCTGTCTCCGACGTGAGATTGGGCGAGATTCGGCTAGACCCCCTCCCGCCCCTGAACACCAAACACGCAACGCGAACATTCGCCGAATCCCAATAATGCGGCAGCGTCATTACTACTCGTACGGCCTGCGCCCGCTCGATCCCTAGCTGTATTTTAGTTTCGATTCCTGTATGAAACTCAGAAGGCGTTGTGTAAAATGTAAATAAGAAATGAATACGTGTTTCTGTCGTGTACCGAGTTACTTAGTAGCATTTTACCATATTGTTGCGAACTGCCAAAACTATTTTAATAATTTTGTAGCGATACGGACTCGGCCATTCAGACAAACAACTTCGTTACTGGCTTTGTGAATACTCACGGAAAAATCTAAAACATTCCAAAACTACAGTAATTGTTTTTGTCAATCACAATTATAGATGAAGATAATATGCGGTACAATTACAAAGCTGTAAATCGCTTCTTAGCGATAACACCGCCCATTGTACTGTGTAATTTAAAATTTATGTTTGTTTCTTTTGTGGTGTATACTAGTGTTTTAATTAATTCTGTTGTTTTCGTCATCGAATGTACAGATAGATGTAAAGTTGTAAATAGAGGAGTGGTTGTTTGTTTGTTTGGCCGCCTGCGCCTGTACGTGTAGAGCGAGGTTCGGTGTAGTGAGGCCAATCTTGTGGCACTGTGTAACAATAAACTACTGCGTAATTACTCTTGTATTTTATTTCTGCGACCAAACTGACATCTCTACTAGATACATAGAATATAGATACTAGATACATACTCGTATTACAAGAAGCAGCATTCGACAGAAGAGCGCTGTTGCTGTATTTAGTGTTTTAACCCACTTCATAAAAGACTCGACTGTATTTATGTTTGTTACCTCAGAACTTTCGACTGGGTGAACCGATTTTGATGATTTTTTATTTGAAAACGGTGCTTCCTGTGTGGTCCAGTTCTGAAAATGGCATCCATGAGAAAACAATATAAGTCTTAAAGCTCCAGGCAAAGTCGGTCAATAGCACAGACACGAAATGTTGTGTACGCATTTCATTATAATATCCTGTTCTAAAGGCAGATTTACACAGGGACAGTAACTGACTTCGATTTTGAGACAAGTATGCGCTGACCCGAAAAATACCCAATGTAAACTGATTTGAAGTCAGTACAGCGGCGAGAAGTCAGCGTTGACTTCAATGTTCGCAGACGAATATTTTGAGGTCAGTCGGCGCCCCCCGCCACCCGCACTCTCCCACGCCAGTGGTAAAAACCCCGTGTAAATGGGGAAGTCAGCGCTGGGTCAGTCACTGTCGCTGTGTTGTAGGTTAATGTCGCGTTGCGTAGACGCTAAAATGTCTCGTTAACTAAGCGAAAACGAAACCTTTAAATTGGTGCAATTATATGAAGAAAACGAGTGCCTGTGGGATATCAAATCTCACAATTACCGCAACAAAGAAATGCGTGCAACAGCGTTGCTAAATATTGCTCAACAAATGCAAATCTAAAAACTCACAATTACTGATGTTAAAAATAAACTGACTTCAGTTCTCACTGACTTCACAAACGTGTGCTCACCTTACCACGACTACTGACTCCATCTAAACGAATGAAGTCATGGATGGCGGCAGTGTCGGCGCCGATACTGACTTGTGCACTGACCCTGTCTAAACCTGCCTTAAAATCCACCATGACATAATATGTCTGCTTCACTCAGGGTTGGCTTCCAAGAAGGAACTCCTCAGCGGTCAACAGCACAGACACGAAACATTGTATACGCATTTACATTTGGAATACTTGGTGACAATGCAATAATATTGTAGATACCTACCATGGAGGTGATCTCATGATGGAGACGGATGCTAGACAATGGAACTTCCGAATAGATTGTAGTGGGCTACTAGGTTTGGGCTCATTTGAAAGCCTGTTTTGAAAAAGTAATTTTTCATCAAAAAACTTATTGAATTAGAATCATTAAGAATACCTAGAACACACCTAACTAAAGATTATAGGTAAAAATGCTTGTGGTACTGCACAGGCATTTTTGCACCTAGAATCTTCAATTTAAGCTCACTGATGTTCAGGTACGATGACATCCGTCAGAACGGCATAATCCAGGGTCTGATGATGGCCAGCATAAGATGAACAGGATCTAGGGTAGGTACCTACTACTGAATCTAGAATAAGAATAGGTACCTAGAACACAACTAATGATTATAGGTGTAAAAATGCTTGTGGTACTGCACAGGCATTTTTGCACCTAGAATCTTCAATTTAAGCTCGCTGATGTTCAGGTACGATGACATCCGTCAGAACGGCATAATCCAGGGTCTGATGATGGCCAGCATACGATGAACAGGATCTAGGGTAGGTACTACTGAAGCTAGAATTTAAATTTGAGCTCAAATATCAAACAAAGACGTTAGACACAAGAGGAACCTCCCTCTAGATTGGAAATGGAGGCAATTTCAGTATTCATTTCATACCTACCACATACGCGCCAGCACTGGCCAAACCAGTTTTGCCACGAGGAAAATAACTACTAGGTAGGTACCTAGTAGTTATTTTCATCGTGGCAAAACATTTAAATGTGTAGGATTAGGGAAGAGTATAACAACCACACAATGCATTATGCATTGTGTGGTTGTTATACTCTTCCCTAATCCTACACATTTAAATGTTATAATAATATTAAGTATATTTATCTACAGTTAATTTATACAATAAAAACACATATCTACAATATAGAATACCTACCTAAGTACTTAATATGAAACAGATTATGAACTATTCAAATATAACTGCAGACGATATATACTTGTCCTAATTAATTTAATATATATACGTACGTTTTTTTATGCCATAAAGTTATTGTTTTAAAATTCCAACCCACTCGTATACCTACAACTTCTAAATTATTTTCAATCAAAACTTGTTATGCAAATTTATTAATGTAAAAAAAAACGATAACTACACTTATATGTATGTAGAACCTACAAAATAATCTTTATATATACTATTTACACTCAATTAGTACAGCGTGTTTTCACTCAATATTATATATTTATTTATTTTAATAGTATACACTTATTGTTAACGCGCCGGCGAACCTTGAGCGCAACTTCAATTCGGCCGCGTCAAACACTTCGGCCGAATATCGCTATCCCTGTTTAGTGACGAAGTTTAGCCACGCAGAGCGACAGTGACAGCAATAGAACGATTCTAAATTTGATTAGATTTTGACCGTGTTCCGTAATACCAAAAATAATGACTGAAAACTTGTTGTATTTTTCTCATTGTGTTGTTATTCTGTAACTAGACGATATAATCTATGTTCCCATGACTAGGATACGTAAGATGTTGTTGTTTTTAATACGAAACAATTAGATTAAAAACAGGTATTTTATGACGTAAAAACATGCAGAATGTGATACGCTTCTATTTCATTTTAGGTAAGTATTTTGATCTAATATATAGTTGGGAACCTAGATAAATACTATTCAAATTAAAATAATACCATATTAAGGTAAAAATATGCTCCAATTAGAAATGATCATGGTAGTACGTGTTGTATGGGCGATTGTCCCTCCGGTGCCCCCTTAAGCAAGATGTGATCCTAGACGACCACAGTTAAGAGGGGACTCTTCTAACACAGGTTAATGCAACTTAAAAGAAGAGTTACCAACCCTAGTTTTAAATGTACCCTTGTAGGTATATATACAAATAAAGATTAAATAATCGCCATAAGATTTTTTCTGTGTTTTGGGAGACTCGCGAGATCTCAGTTCGGGGCGAACCACTAGTTTATTTCAGTCTATTTTAGAACGTACAAGGCATTGATCTAACGGAGAGGGTAAGAAAAAAATATGAATGTAGATACAAACATTTATTAAACTGATAAATGTTTGACAGTAACTGGAAATGTTATCTCAGACTTGTAAATAATAATATACCTTATCAGTCAGTCAAGGGTCTGGAGCTAACTTACGAGTACCTATTAGTTAATTAGTTTTCAAGAACAGTGCACTGGTTCGGAAGGATAATATGGAAAAATATTTTATTTGTATACTGGCTACTTTGTTCTGTAAGTACATAGGTCATAAATAAATGTTGCTGGACATTTCACACAGCGCTATCTAGCCCCAAACTATGCAGAGCTTGTACCAGTTATCTGATACTTATAGGTATACACTTTATTTTTGTTATACACTTGTTTTCGTTAGTGGCTAAATATGATTTTAAGGAGTTGTCAAACCATTCAAATATGTGAAATTTAAACATGTTTAGTCGTTAAGTAGTGCATGTCATTAAATATGTAGGGTACAAATCAGACAAGCCGATTAACTCTACCATCGCTACCCCATTGAGTATAATTCAGACAGCAAAGATCGCAAAGCTGTAGTGCCTGCGATGGGATTTTAGAAGCTTTTCCAGCTCCTAGCCGGCTGAGATTCGAACCCTCAATCAACCTCTGGATTGGAAGGCTGTAATAAAACTTTATTTATAGAAACTGAAGCTACCTTTACATTCAACTTTTTAACTAAACTCCCAGATGCCTTAGCAACACCACCGCGGATCTCCAAGCATTACCGATCGGACTATGAATACAACAGAAAAACTGATGCGTTCTACAAGTTTCATACGGAATCCAAGCATGGGTGGAACGCCCATGCAGTCTGCGAGATCGAAGGTACAAGAGTTGGTAGAGTCACAAGCTTATCTTTAAGCTTAGCTTGAGGCTCTCTGTAAGGAATGTCTGTAACCACCAAACTTGTGTACCTACTAGCACTATATCTTATACAGCATTGTTAGCTTTGTAGATCTTCCTGATTTAAATGATTTGATTTGATTTAAGTATGTATCTTTGTGTATGTAACATAATTATTAAATTTCATAAAACTTGAACTCAAGCGTATAGTCTAACTTTTTATTAGCTGCAGTAAAATGACGTTTCTAAATGTCATTCCGTAAAATAATGTTGCCAGCCTAATCTCAATAGGGATGTGATTCAGTTCACAAAAATTAATTAAATAACATTATTATGACTTTTTGTTTCATTTTGAATGTACCTCCCTATACTTCCACTAAAAAAGATCAATCCTCTAGTATAGTAATAATAATAGGTTAAAAAATACATTACAACTTAATATTAAATCTCAAAAAAAAAAAACCAAACTGATTATTCATTTATGATTCACTCATTTAGCTACATCCCTATTTATTTTTCTTCAAAAACCGGCAACCCACAAAACGTCATTTTACTGCAGCTAATAAAAAGTTAGACTATAGTTTATTTTGACAGCTTCCCATTAAAAACTGTCAAAATACACGCTTGAATCTTGATTCAGGTTTGAGTTTAATTCAGGAATACAGACTTAAGTAAGGACTTGGATTCCCTTTCGGGTTTATCATAAAACAAACGCACTCGAACAACAAATAATTTGATTAAAGGCTCGAAGCTCATGGAAGTAGAGTCTCAGGAGGACATCGTCCAAGCTCACGGCATGTTGAAGAGGTTTCCGGACTTGCCGCAATATGCGTGGTTGGCACCGGATGGCCAGCATCACGATTCCACTGAGGAACATCCACTGATTTATCGTAAGCAACTGTCACAAAAGAATAAGGTTGATTCTTGTAAATAGATCTATTCAAAATATAGTTTCGTTCGATATATCTAACCTCGATGGTCAACGCATGCTGCCTTTTTAAACCTTTACCTTGTTTCCAGAAAAAAGTGTGGGGCGTGTTAAAAAAAGCCTTAACAATTTTTATATAGGATTTTTTAAACACGCGTTAAACAGTGTTTATTTTTTTAAGGCCCTTTGTGACAATAATTCTGTTGTTAGTCCAGATACTTTTTGGTGTCAATAGTTCGGTTAGTAATAATCCCGACGACCTATTGCCAACCAGGCACACTGGATGGAAGTAGGTCGTCGGGTTTATTATGTCGTTAATTTTTTTTACGTATCAACCGACCTTTTATTACTAAAGGCTATTGATAGTTCGAAGCTTTGTACCAACCGGACTAGGTATGAGTAGTTCGGTCAACAGGACTAACAACCGAACTACACACTAATAATTATTCTGTGGTAGGTAACGCGATCGCAAATCATTCATTCAAACCTTATGAATCCAAAACAAATTTAAATTCCAGTGTCTGAAGAATTAGAAGAACAACAACCGTACAATTCATGTGAGGTGGTGAACCGCGCTGGAGAGGTATACAGCTACTCATGCTTCCAGCTGAATCCCTTCTTCTGTAAGGTGAAGGCGAGCGATGCGCCCTACGATTCCCAGTGTGATGTATACGGCGCAGGTAAGGCGATGCTCTAAGTATTTTCCAACTACTCAGGTACTTGTGGCGGGTTCTTGTTGAAAACGTGTCAAAAGTTTAACACTAGTTTGACACTTTTTTAAGAAGATACGAGTCGTAGTTAGTTACCGACGGATAAAAGAACCCGCCATTGGATGATGTGCTTTCAGTTCCATGAGCGACAAGGGATAGTCGGCCAGAGCAGCACGTCCAAAGAGTGCGGAAATCATTCATGATGTATTGCAACACATTAGGCCGGCCTGGCGAAACTAGATGGGATAGCTTATTTGACTCTCTGAAGCAAATACAGAGCATTAAAGAAAAAAGCTTACTTCTTCATAGATCTTTGAACATTAAAAACGCAATCAAAGAAAATAAATTTGGTAACAATTAATCATTTGTTATTTTTAATTGTACCTTGCACTTAAATTTTGCCCAACACTGCCAGAAGTGTACAAGCGTTCGGCGTTCGGCGCCGATGACGTTGTTATTTTCCCCAAATGCATTTGATATAAAAGAATTACTTACTCCAAGAACTGAGCACGCCGGGCTTCGAGCTTGGACTTAATGGTGAATCGGCCAAAGAAAGCTAGTTTAACAAGCTCTTAAAATTATTGTCAATTTGTTAATCAAACCTACACTGACTGCATTTATTTTGTACTACTTCACCTGTATTTCACATCACTGTCTTGGCTCAAAGCAAGACTTTTATGACCTTTCGCCTGTTAAACAGCTACAAATCTAAACCATATTTATTTCAGGCTACGAATATATGCCATCAGTAGGAAGCTGCTATAAAATCCCATCAAGCCCCTACACTTGGAACGAGGCTTATGCGGAGTGTCGAGCTCAAGGCGCGCACCTTCTGGTCCTCAACTCCCGGGTGGAGAGCCAGGCGGTGCAGAACCTGACCAGACGAACCAGGATCTTGGGAGCTCGAGCCTGGTGGTTCTTCTACGCTGGCTACAGAGCGGCACCACCTCAAGGAAACGAAACCCCAATTTTCAAAACTATTTTCAGTAAGTTTTTTGCTAAGATAATGCTGGTGGAGTGTTGGAGATTTAGACCTAGCGGTATGTTGTGTATGACGGCTAAATCACGTAAATTAAATAGTAAAATTGAAGCTTCGATTTAGTCTCGATATGATAAAGGTAAAAAGGTATCACTTATTTATGACATAAACGGTATTCACGCATATTAACTAACAATTGTTACTTATTGTATAACAATTGTTACAATTGTATTATTACAAAGGTATGAGTTCACTGACAAGAGATTTATAGACTTTAATTTATACTTATTTATCAATATGATATTGGGCTGAAATTTCCTTTAGGAAAGTTGTGCTAGGACTTTCATTTCTTTCATGCGTACATAAAAAAAGCCAACATGTGAAGTGGCAACTTGCGCAACCTTATAGTTTTTGAGATATTAATTTTTAAAATCCGTGATTGATTTCGAAATCCGCTCGGAAATCAGTGTCCGACCTTACAGTTTGCGTTCTATCGATTATTGCGACACTAAATTGACATGACAGTGACGATAATACGGCTTTTTTCATTTTTATTGGCGGAAATTTCGAATTTGGCAATGACAGTGACATAAGATTTACATTTTTATTGGCGGGAATTTCGACATTCTTTTACAAAGTTTACATTAGATTCGTTCACTGTTGCATGGATATTTATAATAATGGTATTATTAATATTTTTTTTATTAATAAGTTATCTTTTGAACTATGAAAAATGGTACACTGAATTGTACCCCTGGGGCACCCTAACTTGAGTAGATTAGGTTCAAAATGAGTGACAGAATCGACACGGAGCATCCCGACCCCACGTGGTCTTGTGCGTGACACCCCTGGAGTGTATATAAAGAGCGCGGGAGCCAGAAGCTCGCGGGAGGTCCTGAGTGAAGCAAGTCATACGAGGCCAAGTGAAGCGAAGGGGGAAGGTGGCGAGCGAAGCGAGCCGGCGACCTCCGTAGCGGACCGGAGGTCGAGTGTGACTTGCTTCATTCAGGGGCGACCTTAAGAGCTTCTGGCGGGAGCCCACCCAGAGTTGGAAGAAAAAGTGGTCTATGAAAACGTGGTCTATGGAAAACAATGTTCTCATAGACCACTTTTTCCTCCAAATCCCTGGACTTTGCCTTTTAACAATATAAAAAAATTGTTTTTTTCATACTTAACCACAAAATATTTGGAATGTTAGTCTAACGATTAGAAGGCCAAAAGAAGTCGGACTCACTGATCCGATCTGATTATTGACAGCGGCATTTGTTTCTGTTTTTTCGTAGACATATTGTCGTACCGATATTCCGTACGTGCCCTCTGGAGTACGGAAGCGCCCAGTGTTCATCCATACAAGTAGTGAAGTTTTCTTTGAAAATTATTGTGTACAAGAGTAGTAGAGTTCCTTGTGAAAAGGCCCGCCCCGGGAAGTAGTACCACCATACCCATTTCTGCTGCCAATCAGCATTGTTGTGTTTCGCTTTGAAAGGTATGGTTGCCGGTGAAATTACAGGCCATGAGGCCCTGAATGCATCAAGTTGATGAACGCATCGTAAATCACATTTCTAAGGTGCGTGACATACATACGAGGCAATACATTGTTATAGGCGATGGTTCCTACAACTTATCACCAGGGGGGCCATAATTATGTTTGTTACGTCTCTAAGTATTATGAAAATGTAAAAACACTTTTTTTTACCTTAAATCGATCGCGTCGACGACCGATGTGACAAGTAATTAAGTTTCTAATCACTCTGTTAATCACGTTTTTCTTCAGACCAAACACTAGAAGAGGCAGGATATAGCAAGTGGTCACCCAACGAGCCCAATAACGCGCATGGCAACGAACTCTGCGGGACCTTCTTCAATAATGACGGCAAACTGAATGACGTTAACTGCAGTCATGAATATGGGTTTATATGCGAAAAAGAAGTCCCTGCCAGACCATAAAGAGATATAGAATAAGTTTATACCATTCCCCCTCTAAAAAGCTTATGTTATTCAGTGCAAACACTTTCAATCACTATTTTGGTTTTTGAATTTAGAACACACCAATATATTAGATATTAGAGTTCCATCTCTATGCTATACAACCTCCTTGCGCAAAAAATACTCGATACAAACTCTGTGCGAATCTCCTCGAGATTTGATTGGTCGACATTTTCGAAAGAGTTTAGCATTAGAATAAAAACTGTTTTGTGTTCTTTGCTGTCATTAGTAAATTGGCGATATTTTGAATAGGTACTTACTGTACGTTGTACAAACAAAGTTCAGTGTTACTTAATATTAAATCGATTGAAAATGCATTCAAGTGATGAAGAAGAAGTGTTAAAACACCGGAGTTTATGAAAGAGAGGACAACCCAAGTATAGTAAAAAACTTGCTACCGAACAAATCACGGCTGGTTTACTTCAAAGCCTACGATGAGTTTTTCAAATAGAAAAATGAAAATCAAGCTTTTGGCACATTTTCAGAGTCTGTTTACCTAACTTATTTTATTGAGCTGTCGAAGAAAAAGAAGTCATTCCAATTTCAATGTGCATTTTAATTAATTTAACCTTTCTTTTTTCTTCACTGAATGTCTATTTTCACTTAAATCTTGCTTTTTCTCATGTTATCAAATCATGTCATGTTATAAAATATAGTACGCAACTCTTGAATAAAACGGATTTATATCGAGGGCCATGAATCACTCGCGTCGTTCAGGATTCTAACACTTGAATCATCATTCAATCATCATGGATCACTCACTAGGGTCGTGATTCAGTTGTTAGAATACTTCACTTGCTCGTAATTCATCTATGGCCCTCGCTTTAAATCCGTCCATTATTCACTAGTTGCGTAATATACTATGTTTTAATATTATTAAAAAAAAATTGTGTTTAAGTGAACAGGGTGTTTGGGGATTTGTATCTATGCTAACCCAAAAGGTTATTATGAGTTATTTGAACAATTTTTGTTCCACGATTTATTTACGATGTTGTATAATAAATAAAATAAATATTGCAGGACATGTCACACAGCGCTATCTAGCCCCAAACTAAGCAGAGCTTGTACTATGGGAACCAGATAACTAATTATAATACTTATATATTTTTTGTTTGAAAATACATGCTTATAATACATATAAAAACAACCAGACCGGAACAAATATCTGTAGATCATACAAACATTTGTTCCGCAGCGGGTATCGAACCTGCTAACTCCAGCGTCTCAGCCGGCTGTTCGCCCACTGTGCCACGGACGTCGTCAAGAATCACTTTGTAAAAATATGCTACTTTCGGTTTATGTTCAGTTTTTAGGCAAGTCTAAGTAGGTATGTGATTTAACCGCCAGCTACGACCGGTATTTTCTTGTATTTTTTTAATTGAAATTCCTAAAGGAAAAGTTATTTACTTCCATTGGTAGAATCACATGTATTCGCCTTAAGATTTGTTCTCTGTCGTCTTGTTATAAATACAAAAATCTCAATCTGATGCAAGGAACTGGGAAGGCATTTAACTAAAAAGCATTAAAAAGCAAGTTATATTTACGTAAATAAAAAACAACTTTTAATATTATTTATTTTATTTTATTCATCAAAATTTTATGGAATGTCAGAGCGTTTGGAATGAAGATACAATTAGGTAAACAACTAGTGTTACATCTTATCATCAGGAAAATAAATAGTAAAAATTATTAAATTAAAAATAAAATAATTTCCGAATATAACATCATAGTCGCAAACAAAGCTTTGATTGATTCACCCAACGCTTATTTATAACTTAAATAATCTATACTAATATTATAAAGAGGAAAGATTTGTATGTTTGTAACGATTAAACTCAAAAACTACTTGTCCGATTTCAAACATTATTTCACGATTACAATGCTACATTATCCTTGAGTAACATAGGTTATATTTATTACAAGAAAATAAATAGAAATCCCTACTAAAACTTCAATAATGTAACCCAAAGTGTAAAAAAATTAGACATAAAAAATGTTTATAAAATAAATGTCCACCCGTGCGAAGCCGAGATGGGCCGCTAGTAATATATGAAGTCATATGTACTGAATTAACGAAAAATTGTTTACATACCCAATTTATGATACTTGTAACGTGTTGCAATTTAAACTTTACAAATAGAGAGAGAGGGAGAGAGAACAGAGTAAAGAACTATTTTGAGACGAAAAATAATAAAACATTAAAAAAAAGAAAGTGTTTTTGTAAAAAAAATGTTTAAGTATTCTATGGTAGGTGTACAATACGCTAGTTCTCTAACATTTCGTCGAGCAGCATTTTCATGATAGATAAATAAAAATTAAAAATCGTTGACAACCACTCTGCGATCCTTTTTCTTTGCCTGGCTTGATGATGCCATGGTGCCTTCTACCAGTCTTATGCGGTCTTGGTTTTGTGAACCATTCGTCGTAGAACTTCTCTGTAATTATACAATGATTTTCGTTAATTTACATCCTGAAGTTTCCAGCTCCTAACAATATCAAAGTAAGGCGAGTTCTGTCTAGGTAGGCGGCTGCACCAATCTAACCAATGATGGCAACTTATATCTGGTACCAAACTACTGCACACAATTGTACTTGTACCTACTTGTATAACTATAGTACTTCCATTTCTTTATTTTCTCGATGACAGTTCTAATTTGATAGTTGTAGTGTTGTGACCAAATAAGTAATGATATCGATCGCATATATTTATTATATTTTGAACAAAGACAAATACAACAAAAACATTCATATAAAGATTACCTGTCGTTATAATTATTTTGTTTCAATGTCGAGTACCTACCTATACCTACTTATTTTACAACAGCTTCGAAAATTTTAAAGAAGTTGGCTAAGGCCAACTTCTTTAATATTTTCGAAGCTTTTTAATCAAGAATTAATACGTGTAACATCTAGTAATGAAATATAATATTAGTTAAAAAAATTGTACATAAGTATCCGGCAGTAGTTTAGTTTCTTACATTTTGTAAAAAAATATCGGGTCTGTTATCGTGTTACGTTTATCGATAGCTCCATCCATATCAGTTTCTCCGACTTCTTTTTTCCTTGTACGTGCGTAAGCGTCATATTTTTATAAAATAATGCATACATAATGTAAAAAAGATGCTCGTTAAAGTTTTAACAGGAGCTGTCATCGAGAAAATAAAGAAATGGGAATACTCTAGTATCATACCTAAATCCTACAAATATTTATAAAGTAGAAAATAAATGAGTTTTTACTTTACTAATCTATTTCTTCTAAACTTTATTGACTTTTGAAGTTGCCAAAGTTTTTTAACATTTTTTTTCATATTTCGTGTACATATTACCTAATAAATCATTTTTAAATATTTGAATTTAGAATTTTTATCCTTGTGAACATCTGACCTAGAAGTCTTGTGTCTTGTTGTTGACTTCGACTTGAGTAGAAGCGGTTCGTTGGCGGCCTCAGGTAATACATAAAGTAACATATCTCCGGACGTGGAGACGGCGAGATGCTGAACGGCGCCGGCGCCGCCCGTCGCTGGGCGCCTTCAGTGTGACATGCACGCCGCACCCACTGTGTGCTGGCGGCTTCACGGTCTTTGGTCTCTACTCTACTCCTTTGTATTATTTAGTCGAAGCTGCAGACAAGAACGAAAGTTTTCGATCGACAAATTATCGTTTAAATACGACAAAAAATGTTACAATTTATTGAACTTCCCGACTTAGTCGAGGGATTTAAAGATTTTGTTAATTTTCAATGTCAATTTGTTGACCGACTAGTTTCGTACTTGCGTTGCTACCATGCCTTCTGAAGTTTTTATTACCGTATGATATAGAGGGATTGAACTACGGTAGAAATTAGAAATAAACTGTGGGTAAACAGGGCAGCTAATTAATAAAAAAAAATCACCATCACTGTTTGTCTCCGCACACTCATCCTGACTTTCTTCAATTCTTCTTTGTTCTTCCTTTTCATGAACCCGCACTGAAAATAAAATTAATTTTATTTTTCAAACAGTAGTACCTAGGTACAACAGTAAACAGCAGGCGCGACAATATTGAAAGAAAATACATCTATTTGACTCACACAGGGCAGACCATTCAGAAGAAAATCAACATACCTACTTACATACAGATTATAAATAATTTTAAAGAAAATTAAAATTATATATAGAAACACAGGAAAAAACACATGATACAAATTTAGAACGTATACATATGTAGGTACAGATAATATGGTCTTCCGTGCTGTGTGGGCCAAACAGGCCCCGTCTCAGCGTATTGCTGCCAAACATCCGAGGAAGGTAAGCGGCGCTGGTTTTCAGATGGGACCCATGGGTAGCCTTACGAACGCAGAAAAAAATTGATTTGAATGTAATATCATCTTCTTTTTCCTGCCCTTTATGCGCGTAATGTGGGAACATTACGCGGGGTCGGCACAACATGTATTCCTCCTCCACATCTCCTCTCATGATTTTCTTTCCTCTGCATGACATGCCCATACCACGCTAGCCTCTTACTCCTCAATTTTTCTATCACTGGCGTTACTTTTAAATTCCTTTAATATACTCATTCCTTATTGACTCATTCCTCGTTTCCCCGTTACTCGTTAAGTTTTGATATCATCACAGTATTATTAGTAAAAATATTATATTCACCGGCACAAGCCAAGCCCTAACATGACACTCCATCAACCATAGATTATCTTGTCTTTCTGTCTTCCTGTCAGCAAAGTAAGCGATAGAGATGGAATTATTTTTCGATAATCTGGTTAACGTTACTATGCACTAATAAGTGTTGGCTGGCCTTAGTTCAAACGCGGACCAGCAATTTTAAATAATGAAAAATAAAATGTCGTTTAATATGACATGTGTTCTTTTAGTGAATAATATTACTAAGTTTTATACCTCTCTCAGTATAAAGAATATGATAACCAAAATAATCAGTGCCAGGACAGAAGCAGCGACTATGATCCAAATCGGTGTGATGCCTTCTACGAGGACTAATTCACTAGTAACGCTGAAAATTAAATACATAAAATGATTATAACATACTTTTGTACTGTAATATTATTGACTACCTAGAACCTATTATGTATATTATTAAATATCTGACCAGCCCCGACAGCGTACAAGTTTTTAACAAATTAAAATATAGCATAGCTGTTGCCAGCGGCTTCGCCCACGTTGTTCTAGGGTGCAAAAATACATTATAGAAACTTTCGACATCCCATTTTCACCCTATGGGAACTGATTTATGGGATAAAAAGTAGCCTGTGTTATTTCAGATTATAATCTACGTGCATACCATATTTCATCGGAATCGGTTCAGCCGTTACGATGTGATTGAGTAACAAACTAATAAATCAACTACTTGCACTTTGGTACATGGCTACTTTACTAGAACTCATTGTACTACATATTTGCGTTGTATCTTCTATTTTGTCTGTAGTTTCTATTTTTCAATAAAGTGTACAGTAAACTGACAAATGGCGTTCAGAAGAAACTCGTGAGGTTTTAGCCATGAATCTGAAGGCGGAAGATATCCATGAGGGACTTCTTCACGTAAAAAATTATTCAACTTAGTCGGTATCATTACCTACGTAGAGTTTAGAAGCCTGTTAGCACGCAAAACTTAAAAAGTTTAGTTAAAATATACATACTTTGCAGTCTTTGGGATTCCATCCAGATCAACTGTGATGTTTGAATAAACAGTTAATTTCTCCTTGCTTATTTGGCCATCTGTAACACACAAAAAACAATCATACAATTATGTAGCGCCGATGGTAATGAGAGTCGAATAAATGCTGTGGAAAGTTGTGGAGTATTTATAAACAATATGAAAGGCTTGCTTAGATTGCTTGGTCTGGGCATGGGGAAAAGATGGAGAAATATCTCGGCAAACGCATCTTGATCAAGTTGGAGCCAATATCTTCGTGAAAGTCCAGGTCAAGAGTAGGTACCCTAATCCGACAAGCATGTCTGAATAATTTGATGAGAGTTTATGTGTTAAAAGAAGGTACGTCTGTAGCAAATGGAGATCTGTGGTCTCTGCCTACCCCTACGGGATAAAGATGTTAAATAGATATAGCATTTATTTGTAATATCAAACACACACATACTTATAACCAAAAATACTCACCAACAAACAATTTCAAAATATACATAAACAGTACAAAATAGACAAAAGATATAAAATAAAAACCGGCCAAGTGCGAGTCGGACTCGCGTACGAAGGGTTCCGCCCCATTATCTATAAAAACAAGCAAAAAAAGCACGTTTGTTGTATGGGAGGCCGCCTTAAATATTTATTTTAATCTATTTTTAGTATTTGTTGTTATAGCGGCAACAGAAATACATCATTTGTGAAAATTTCAATTGACTAACTATCACTGTTCATGAGATACAGCCTGGTGACAGACGGCAGATAGACTGCGGAGTCTTAAGTAATAGGGTCCCGTTTTACCCTTTGGGTACGGAACCCTAAAAAAAACATAACTAATAAAAAATAACATAATAAAATGTGTGCTTTGCGGTGTGACATATTGGTCAAAACTTAGTGAATAAGGCGTTAGTTAGAGCATGTTTTTATGCTTATAAAATTAGGGAATCTTGTTGTCTGTGGTTGAGAGGATTCTGGGAGGTTCGCCAAATTCTAGTTGAGGTGCTCCCGAGTCCGAACCAACTCAATTTTGAGTAAATTAAAAATATGTACTAAACAATGATAATACAGTACATCAACAGCATCTGTACAATCAATGATACAGGCAGTATATCAAAGTCAGGCAGGCAACTTTGACTTACTTATCTTTTCTGGAACGACTTGCATCGTCACTTTGACTTCGATACCTTCGTCCGTGGAAAGCTTCCGTGCAACGCATGAGTATAACTCTTCAGAGTCCGTCTCATTCCACTTTTGGCACTCTTCATTTACAACCTGCAACGTTAACTTGGAAACTTATTAAAGGGCCACTAGATAGAAAACTTACAAATAATTATCAGATATTTAGAAAAAAAGAAGTAAAGAAAAAAGCTCGAGACTGAAATTGCTCTGACTCGGTTAAAAACAATTTATACGACAAGAAGTTTAAAATGACTATTCAAAATCATTCAGATGGTTATTTCTAGTCCAACAAAAAAGGTATTCTGACCGTTAAAAACTTTTTTTTTATTGGTTGCCGGCTGGTAAGTGATGGTGAGATCAAAGATGGAGCCTTGAAGAAGAACGCTTGCCTAGAAATAACCTATTCACTCTGGAACTGAAGACCCCGAGATTATACCGGTTCGGAAAAACATACGCCGGAAGTGAGTTCCACTCCTTACCTCCTACACCACTCCTAAACTAACACCATTACCACACCCAGGCCAGAAACAAATACTTATATGCAGATAATGCAAACATTTGTCCTGCCTCATGAGGGGTGGTCGATCTCTGAACCACCCCTCATGTGGCTGCTATCTCACCGCGTCACAGAGGTTGATCTTGTAACTCACATGAACAGCTCTAGAGACGAAGTCTTGTTTCTGCACCATTATGTACATTTTGACGTTCACCCAGTTCGTGGGACCACCATTACTGATCTGCAAATAAATTATCAATTAAATGAATGTAAAAGCCACCGGCAGTTATATGGAATCCGTTGTTTAACTTGTTAGGTATATTTATATACCTATATCTATCGCTATAGAAACTATATAGTGAATCGAAGAAATAATGTTCACTTGAGAGTTGAGACATAAAATTGAACCTTCATCGCTATTTTTTGTGACACTCAAGAGGACTTCAATGATTCATTTATTGATACCCCATGTATCTAAATCCATCCTGTAGTTTGGTTGCTATGCGGTTATATAAATTACATACATGTATAGCCTGCAGTCGGGGAAATACAAACAATGTAGGTACCCTTAAGAAAAATAAATGTTGAAAATAATATGGATAGGCAGAACCTACCGTATATATATGCTGGAATGACGCCGCCGCTGCTATGTCGCTTCTTGTTAAATTCACCAAGTCAGATACACCTTCGTCTGTGCGTCTGAAAAATATCGTTTCTCTGAATAGTTTAGCGAATCAGCCCATTGGTGGTCATGCGGAGATAACGTCGCAGGGTATTTCATAACTAAGTAAAGTCTATTGTGATTAATTTGTGCGTTTAAATTAAACCTAAATATGTTTGCATGAAAAATCCAGCAAATTCGATCAATAGAGACGCAGGGACATTGCACGATTCCAGGGGCCTTAGGAGTTCAGGAATGTTTACGTTACATACACGTTAGAAAAACCATGGTCTTGTTAACGTCTAAAGGAACATAACCCCCAAAATTGTTGGCGACTTCTGTGTTGGCAACATTGACATGACATCACCAAAGTTCTACAACACGAATGTACCTAGTAAGATTGGTATGCGACGGTGATCGAAACCGACAATATCGGAACGTGTACTTACCCATGAATGACCACATTGGCGGTTTCAGCGAGCAGTTGAAATACTTTACTAGTAGAGTCTGCGATTGTAAAATCGTTACAATCGTCATACAACACCATGGCTACTGTTATGCTTTTATCCTCGTTCGTCAGCTCAGCTGTGTTCACGGAGATTGTTTCTAAGTGCTATAAATAAATAAATATTATTGTTTTAAAATAATCATTTGTTAATAATTTTCGGAATAGTGAAACAAATGAGGCTCAGACACGAATTGCTAAATTTTTTGTACACTTTCCATCTCCATAAGCTGTCTTAACTCTTTCAGTTTAGCGGTTGCCCGCAATAGTCGTTATTGACATCTGTCAATTACAGTAGACGACGTTGAACTTTTACCGAGTGAATTCTTACCCATGGGCTAGTTGTGCGCAGCACCTGTCTCGACTTGCATTCCAGCAGATTGCCCTCCGTTGTAGAGATTGCTTTGCACACACCTGGCGGCAGCGATACAGTCGCTCCCGTCACGTTGACGCGGATGCACGTGCTGTATGACACATCTCCCGTATTCTGTACTTCTACGGAGACATCTATCGATGGCGATGAGCCTATTATGTACGTATCCGTAAACCTGTTAGATAAAACACCTATGAGGAATCTTCTGCAAGGCATAAAATAACACAAAGCAATGAGAGCTAATGAATGTATGAAATACTCTTTATTGCACACCAAACAAAAATACAGTAATAATGGAAATAAACATAAATAAAGGTACAATGGGCGGTCTTATCGCTAAAAGCAATCTCTTCCAGACAACCTTTAGATGGACAGGATAAACAAAATCAAAAGACGGCGGTGTAAGAGTACAGACATAAACAGAATCCACAAAATAAAAAATATCTATTGATTATACTAATAAACATAAACTTAAATACATACAAAATAATATATAAATAAACTAACTAACCCGGCTTTGTTATATATGTATATAGAAGATGTTAATATAATAACAATCTAACGTTTATTTCAGGCAACATGTAAAAATACAAAAAATATCAATACAAGGGCCCCTAACTATTAATATCTTACAAACTAACATACCTACATAACAAAATATTAAACAACACAACACTTTTAGTCATGTATATGATCTAGAATAGGGGATTCCTTGCTACCTTAACAGTACTTCTGGAATATATTATTTTTGATTGAACTTACTCTTTGGGATATTTGGTGATCATGTTTAATTTCGGTTTGCACAACTTATCACCACATTCCTGGACCCATATAGTACCACTTAGGGTGAGTTTGCTGCGTTCGTTTAATATCACTTCGGAGCTTTTGAAATCTTTACGGTCCAATGGGTTGTTTAGTAGAGAAGCTACCAAATCATAGTTGACAACATGATTGTAGTCACCGGTCTGTAAAACAGTAGGTAAATAAGAAAACTAATATACCTACTAGACGCCAACGCTCCTGGCAGACGGGGTAGAAGTATTGAAAATACTTTTTGCACTTTTAAAAATAGTACAAAGGCGAACTTAATGCTAAAGAGAATTCTCTTCCATGTAACTTTTGTGTATTGTAGATAAAGATGTGTAAGTAGTGCACGGAAAAGGAAACCAATGAAAATTTGCACAAAATAATGAAATATTCAAGCTTAAATACTATATAATACTATCAACAAATAATCCCCCTATAAACCCTGCACAAATCAACATAATTTTTAACATAACCTACGACCGAAATCTCAGATCCACTGATTCTCTCTTTCTTGCTACCCCGAAACACTTAACGTCCTTCCGAGGCAACTCTTTTGAGGTGGTAACTGTCGGTATATCGAACTCTTTGCCTACTCATTAAAAAGGCGCATAGTTAACCGGTTTCCAGACTACCGACTACAGTCTACCGTCATTTCTTGCTGAAGGCCTCCACTAGCTGGTAAAATATATGAAAACGTAGTATGTGTATTTATACGTAATAGTATTTTTATTTATTTACTACAATTTAAGTATATTTATTCTTAATAATACACCCTAAAACCATGCAAGGTTTGTCTGGGTACTCACATCCGTCGATATTAAACGTATACATTTTACACATTATAGTATGTTCAATAAGAGAAGCGTCGTAGGAATTGAGGTCGCGCGTGTGCCAATTTACTACTTTTGTTGCGTTGACAACACTGCTCTGTCATTGCTGGTACGACTAAAAGTTTCTGATACTTGGTAGACAGACATTCATAGACACCAACTGTTGTCATCAGTAGGTACTTGCTATTAAGTAGGTAGGTTGGTACGTATCTTCGCATAATGCTGATTAAAATTGGCTACCATAGCACAGCACAGGTGTTATGTGATGAGCCAAAAATAATGGACATGCATGATTCTACTGAGGTTTAAGTGCTGGCTTTAATAAAAATTATTTATATAGGATAGTGGCAAGCTATGTTGTAAGTCTAACGTGTTTATATGGAGCATGGCTTTTTTACTCTTCTAGTGCCTACTGATGAGTTGCACTGGACTGCATACCCAGACTTAAAAAAAATAAACATGGAGGCATTTTATAATTTTATTAACATTATCTTAATATACAGTAAAAATTGACAATTATAGATAATACAAGGGTATGAGCAGCCGCGTATCAGCATGTGCGATAATATATCTTATGATTAAATTATCATCTATAATAAGATAATAATTAATTCAGTACCACAATCAAAGTCTGAATCTAAGTATTCAATGCCGTTTATGTCTGAGCTAGCTTTGGAGCATCCACTCTCGGACTCATATGTTTCATCTTCGAATTCTGATTCTGTTATTTTATGATAAATTGTTGTAAATTGTCCATCAAATGGTCATGTTCCCAATATTTTTCCTCAACATGTTTCACATGTTCACATTTTTTTTTTGCCACTGAGCAGTAGTAATATTATTGAAGCATTCATTTATTATGGGTAGCAATTCCTCGGCTGATACATTAACATTCTTTGATGCAACATCTCGTTTAACTAAACTACAAATTAATTCTATTGTATTTAAATCGCAAAGTGAATCTACTAACACCTGCAATATAAAATGTTCATAATCAGTTTAATATCTAAAAACGCAAAGTATCAATATGTGTTAGTCGTACTACAAAAATAGGTTATCTTAGGCTCGAGTGATTTTTACCAAATATAGTATTTCCGTTTACGCTAATCACACATAAAACACTAAAGACGCTGTTTATTTCGTCTAAGAAATCAATATACAGTTCAAAAATACCACAAGAAAGCTTACAAGAAGCTTACATACAAGTCATTGCGGCTACTCGTTCCGTAGCTTTTTTCAGGTCGATGATAGGGCTTTTGACGCTTTTTCGCGTAGACAAAACTGTATAATATTATATATTATTTGCCTCACGGAGCTGCGTAACGTTTTTCCTCTTTTCGACATAAATAAGTAATTATCTAGCACAAAAACAAGATCAACAATAATATACGAGACAGATGACAGCTGGATTGGGTTGCCATATAAAAATTTTAATGTTAGTTCACCAAAACGCCACGACTCTTCTCTTATTGAACATACTCTACGCAAGACAGTACTAACCCACACAACCAAGACGACACAGTACTCAAACCGCTTGTGACACCTGCTATGCACATAACTGGCGGGTCATGTCTCCCGTATGCAACTCGATAGGTGGGCCAAGAAGACAAGCATATGGACTCCTAAAGACGGAAAGCGACACCGAGGAAGGCCTAAAAAGCGCTGGAGCGATGACTTGGACGTCTTCAAAAAGACTGGCGGGATGTGGCTCTGGACCCGCGATAGGTGGAGGGAGGAGGAGGCCTTTGCCCAGCAGTGGGACAGTATAGGCTAGTAAAAAAAATAGTTCGTTAAAAGAATAATAAATATTATTATATTTTATTATAATCACAACGTTGTTATTAATTTATGGTGATATTTCTTCACAAGTAATCATTGCATTCGATTCAACTTATCAGCTTTCGAGTTTTAGAGTAACATCCCTAGTGTTTAAAAAGAAAAAGGGTTAACTGACGCAACATTTTAACGACGTTCAGTTCTTTAGATCAGAAATTGTTTATTATGTTTAGAATGGTTTATTAGTGAAAGCAAATCGTAAAATTACTCGTATCGGTCATTATTACAATAAATATGTAATCGTAATTGAAAAAAGTTAAGCAATTGTGCAGTTCTAACAAAACGAATAAATATATTATTTTATGCCCGCCGTTACAAGGTTACGTTGTTGAATTTTGATGAATGTTACCTTTTAAAATTGCCTGACTTTTTTTTAGTGGTGAAATTGTACAATTATCTTGAATGTGAATCAGTTAACGATGGGCCTCTTTTACCATTGACACAACCGAGAGAACGCGTTGCCGAAGCATTGGGAATAGGGAAGAGGACAGTAACTCAAATTCTGAAAGAGAAAGACGAACCATTAGGCTCAGAAGATAATACTTTACGTACACCGAAAAAAAGAACAAGGGACAAGAAAATTGTTGGGGTTGAAAATTTTGCTGTTTCAATTCGCAACCACATTTATGGATATTACTCGAGAAAAGAATATCCTACACGGGAAAAGCTGATGAGTTCGTTAAAAGACGCAGGCTTATTTTTTGGCGGTAAATCGTCTCTATCAAAGGGATTTGAAATTGTTTGGCTTTAGATTTCAAATATCTGACAAGTGGAAAATCCTGCTAGAACGCTACGATATTATTTTGAAGAGAGTACTTAACATTCTTACGTCAAGTAAATAAAATTACAGATTGGGACGATGTCGTGTTTATTGACGAAACATGGTTGAATGCGAACCGTACGGTTTCGTGGACATAGACCGATGATACAGCGGCCTCCACCTAAGTTCCATCGGGAAAAGGAGCCCGACTTATTTTATGTCACGCGGGATCAGCTTCTCAAGATTTTATTCCAGACTGCCTCCTCGCATTCGCCTCTAAAACTACAAGTGATTACCATGAGGAAATGAACTTCGAGGTTTTTAAAGAGTGGTTTGAGAAGCTGCTGGTCAGCTTAGAAAACCCATCTAAAATTATAATGGACAATGCACCGTATCATTCTGTACAAGTTGATAAACCACCAACTCAAGCAAATAATAAGCAAGAAATTGTCTCGTCGCTGGTTAGAAATAGTGTGGATGCAAGTCCAACTTTATTAACAGTTGAGTTGTTGTAATTTATGAACTAGCCCTAGAGCATGGAAACGAAGTTATTCGATTGCATCCCTACCATTGCCAGTATAACGCCATCGAACTTATTTGGGCACAAATAAAGGGTCATGCAGCACGGAACAATACTGAACCACCCTTCAGTACTGCTAAAATGATGACTCTGCTACTAACTGCGTGTAACTAACTAGAAGTCACTACAGAAGACTGGAGAAAAGTCGTAGAGAAAACAAAGAAAATAATTTTACAAGATTTTGAACGAGATGGGAGAATAGACAATATTATTGAAAATGAATTATAAATATCTCTGAGTGCTGACAGCAGTGATGAAGATGAATACAACAGTTCTTATAGTTCAACTGAATAAATGCAATTTTTTTTGTTTAATTATGTACTTGTCTTAATTTGCGCCTTAACGAAAGAATAAATAATAATGGGACAGGGATTCGCCTGATGATTTTTTAAATATATAAATTTAAACATATCATTTTGTTCCTTTGTCTATGTATTAATCTATGTATTATTATTATTATACCAAGTAGGTTTATGTATATATTCTTACTGTAATTGGAGCTTATTGTTATTTGTGTTTATTTTGTTTTTTAAAGTACCAATAAGTTAATATTGTTTTAAGTTAGCACGTCAACCTTTTTTGTTACCTCTGAGGTTGGCAGGTAGAAAATAGTATTAGCATTAAGCATACTTTTTGTATATGTAATTTGTATTTTTGTGCAATCAAGTTTTAAATAAATAAATAATTGTAGACTGCAAAAGTGTGTTTTTGATGTTGGTGGTTAATATATAAATAAATTAATGATTTATGATATTAAATAATTTAACTTGTTATTTTCCTCGTGAGGTATTATGGTTTTGAGTAAGTAAGAATAATTTATATAGGTAATGATAATTTTATAAGTATATTTGTTTATCAGTTATTGCAATTTAATGTACCTAGTGTAATGTCGTTAAACAGTTTGGTGTTGCAGCTACATATCTATCATCTTCATTCAAAATTTTATTACACCACTGGATAACTAAACGATCAAAGAATTTGTTACGCTGTGACGCATCGTGTGTGGTGGAGAGAAATGCGCTGCCATTTTGAGGTCATTTTGCTGCGTTTCGAGGTTTCCATTTAGAATGACCCGAAGGACTTATGTTTAAACATGATTATAACGTACATAAAATAGCTTACTTTATATTTTGTATAGAAAATATTACCTGTTACGTACACGTATTCACGTACAACACACGGTCGTGTCCATGACACAGTCACACCCTATTTTTTTAGTGACCAACTATTGTTGGCTCACTGCAGGAAGAGATAGGTATTGTCTGTTATCTAGATATAATAAATTCTTGATTACATACCGTGGCACTTAGTAATAAATTTATTTTTTCACAATATTTCTTCTCCTTTTTAATAATATTGAATTTAATAATGCCATCTTTCGGATCCTTTAAACTGGCACCATCATGGTGAATCTGTATCGTCACTCGTATATCTGAAAATATTAAAAAATCTGTTTAGATTTATCTTACGCGCTCTACTGGTTGGTTGTGTTTACCGGGCCGGGCCATTGACTATGCGAGGTCATTGAACTATCGGGGTCGTAGAATGGCTAGTAGTAACTTTATAGTAATATGTGGCATCTTACAATAAGCTAGTTCTCTAACATTTCACCGAGCAGAATTTTATAGAGTTTTTAGAGATTTTGATTATAAAACAAAAAACATTTTATAAATACATTAATTTTTATTTATTTGTGCAGAAACCGTCCCTTCAATATAGTTAGTTTAAATTGCAACATCTTTATAACCTTACTAGGTATCATAAGAGCTATTATCTAGGTATCTAGGTATAGGTATAAAGGTATCTATAAGTTACGAGCATTATTTAAGCTATTTGTTTACCTTACTACGCCCTGGGGTACTAAGGTACTTCTTTAGATTACTTTTAAGAAACCTGTGATGTATGTTGCATTGCAATAAATTAATAATAAATACTGACGAAAGGTTTCTTGAAAAAGCACAGAACAAGATCGTTATAAGGTACTTGCGAGGGCTAGGACATGTGCACCGGATGGACACACCTCGGTTACCGCGGACAAATCTTACTGGAAAGCATAAAGGGTGGCATGGCGTCGATCCACATTCTACTCAGAAAACTAGTAATCATACTCATTTATTTAAACCGTAGAGATACAATAGAACCCTTAATTTCGTCAATAACATTTAAATAATTACATGGCTTTATCGTACCTAGTAGCTCATTGCACCATAATTTTGGAGGTACTAGAAACAGCCAAGCAACATAATATACAGGCTGTAGATGGGCATTGTCAAATAACTTAATAGCTGCTGTAGATGGGCATTGTCAAATAACTTATTATAATTTAGATACTAAATTGCTATGTAGGCATTTCAGTCAGTAAGTAACAATAATAAACACTGAATTGAATTAGTCAATACATATTGGCACATTATTACATCTGGCAGGGCGGCTGAAGACGACCGGCCGGCGCGGATCTGACACACATACGTGGCTGCAATGCGACTTGTAGGTGCGGTTATGCTTTGTCGGGTTTGAGTTTGTCAATGCGGCTCAACCTCTAATTAACTCACTTTACCTATTTATATGTGTTATTTACTGTTAATACTTTAGTTATTTGTTATTAGTTTTGTGTTATTTAGTTATTTACTGGTATTCGAGCAGCTGATAGTGGGTATAATGATGTACCCACTACACATTTATTCTGTTTTTTCACTGTTTAATCATACATATACCTACCGTTCGTAAATTAATATTGTTCATTTCTTCTATTAATCTGTGGATAATGTCGTGGGTCATGCATTTATTCATGTAACTATTAGTACTATGTTCTACTTCATAATGTATGACTGTTTATCTTCCCAAATAAAAAAAATATATAACAATAAAACTTTGAGGAATGTCAAAAAATAGGAACTTTAGATGACTAAATTAAATGTCAGATCGTATGTCAGCTGCTGTGCAATACAACGGCATTGTCAAGAAGTATTGTCAATTGGTAAATTGTCTTATTAATGTAAATGAATGTCAAGATAATCTATGATCTAAATTGCAATTTCACGAAACTATATTGCATGAAAAGAGATGTCAAAATAAATTATAAGTAACAGAAGATGCATGTTAAAATGTCACAACGTATCTGCTGTAAAAGGACATTGTCATCTTACCTAATGTTATTAATAATGAATAACAAAAAATAATATTTATTTATACCTAATATCACATAAATAACAAGTAATTTGAAATAAATAATACTACAACTCCTACCGAAGACCTGCTTCAGGCGGTGCAGTTACCTAGTCATCCGCGATAAAACACCAGCGCGAAATCACGAGTTAAAGTTCTGTTAGTTTTGTATTGTTGCCTGATTGTTACCTTTATTGATTGTTCATCTGGGTTATAAATGTAGGTACGAGATGTTTGTGTTTATATTTTTATAACTACTATATTAGTACTGTGCAGTAGTTTCATACCTGCTTTGATATCAGTTGGCTTATCTGGAATCTCCGCGGAAAAGCACACTTGAAGCTCCTCGACTTTATCCTTGCCATCAGTAGGCTGAAACAAATTATTTTATCTGAAAGTACATTATCTATACTATATACATATAATGTTATAAAGAGGAAATATTTGTATGTTTGTAAAAAATAAACTCGAAAACTACTGATCTGATTTCCTAAATTCTTTCACCATTAGAATGCTACTTTTTATCCAACTGTGCAGAAGGAGGGTAATGGTTTTATTGAAAAATTACGCGTACGAAGCTGAGGATTCATCAGCTAGTTGTATTTAATATACTAGTATTTTAAAGAGGTAACCTTTGTTATGTTTGTAGGTTTATATGTTTGTAGAGGGTTATCTCAGAAAATACTGAAGTGCTTCTGGAAATTATTTCACTGATAGCTAAACTACATGACGTTTGCATGTTTCCACGGGTGCTTTACGCTGTGACGTGGTTTTCTAGGCGATTTCAGCCAATCGTAAACAACTATCAACATTTATGTTGAATGCATGTATGTTTAGCATTGTCCTTGTTCCACTCAATTAGCATAACTCAGCTCTACAACTACATATGTAAATCAGTTTGTTTATATGAAGTTTCGAAGTTTCGGGGTATGGTGTAAGTATTCCAAGGATTCAGCGAGCATATTAGTATCCTGGAAAGAGCTTTTATATTTTTTTATTCGTCTTGGCGATGAAACAAACTATATGGCTTCTAATGGGAGTTTAGTGAATACTAGACAGCTAACCTCTAAAACTATAACAGATTCAATTATCACAGAATCTAATGAGACAAATAGGCCCGAAACTATCAAGTTTTTCGGTTCACCCAGTTTTCTACTATGAACTATTTGCAGATTATGCAAACATTTTTCTCGTTGCGGGAATCGAACAGCAACCTCTTCATTTCACTTGCCCCCCGCCCCGCATATGTTGTCGACTGATTATTCTGTGACTGTTCAACAGTGCAAAATACAAACGCCATTGATTATTATCATAAAATAACATCATGTAGGTATGATAGATAACTCACTGCATTTACTCGATCTTGGAGCTTCAACAGTTTAATGGTGATTGCAGCTGGGCATTTAAGCACCTGAACCTTGTTATTTTCTGGTATTCCAATGGCCAGTTCTGGAGAGACAAAACAGTTTTAAAAGTAGCATAATCTTCTTCAAAGCCAGCTGATAGATTTAGTAGTTGCTGAGATAATCAGCTGTGACAGACGGACGTACAAAGCCGCCCATAAGGGATGCGTTTTCACCATTATAGTCCAAAACCCTAAACTACAATCGCCCCAAAATCGCTAACAAATAACCTGTGTGTGTACTTTTGTACGCACGTCAGAAGTTATACTTCTTTGGCGTGAATAGATAGTATTTTCATTTGGGCACCACTTGGATAACTTCAGACCGGAAGAACTAACCTCATACTGTTACATACTTTCGTATAAAATGCTGAAAATACATCTTTCTCCTCGTGGTCAAATGGATATATCTAAATATATATAATCTGATATATATAGACCAGATAGTCTAACTGGTTGGTCAAAGAGGAATAGATTTCCATAACATCAAACTACTAAGGTGCTTTGTTTTTTTAACATTACCCAGATAGCGGTTGTCTATCTATCCCAGCAGTTTGACCACAAGAAAATTATGCCTGTTGGACAAATCAGTTAGACTAAAAGTTTGACGAAGAGAAAGAATCCAAAAGTAACGAGTCCAAATGAATCCATACTCTCAGATCTTTTACTCGTAATGCGCCAAAAGAAGTATAATTTCAACAATGAGTCTAATACTAGATAATGTTTTTAATTAAATATATACTTTGTAAAGAAACGGTCACTACAAATGAGCACTTTGCGAAATGTATTCTTTTTTCGCAAATGTTGATAATCTGTGTTTCGTATTATAATAACTTTAATAATAAGAGGTTTACAGTATAAGTTATATCACCTACTTCTTAGAGCCAGAAGACAAGATTCAACATTAAGCTTAGTTCATATTGCTGTGTCGGGTGTGTCGAGACGCGCCAGAACGGAATCGGTTACATTTATTACCTATGACTAGATTCACATTAGTAGGTTGTGTTGTGTTGTGGCGCGTTCTGTCTCGGTCAAAATCGCTCGACGCTCGGTCGCTCGGTCGCGCCAGAGAGGTGGTGGGGGATCTGTCGCGTCACAACACGCCATACCAATGTGAATCTGCCATTACAACGCATTACCGAGAGGGATGCAGTTCATTTCGTAACTATATTATAGTTATTGATTTTTATTGGCTGGTTTTATCTCATTAAAATGTTCGATGAACTTATCGAGTTAGTATGGTAGTTTTTTAAGAACGTAGTACGTACGTTGTACATTTCAGTACGTAGGAGTTTTTTAAGAAGAGTAACCAATAGCATTAATTGAATATCTTCATCAAAATCACTGTCGGTATCAGAGGATTATATTTTAAACCACGTATTCACATCACAACTTACACGATTAATGATCTGAAAATGCGCCATATTGCGCCACAACACAACACATCAGTGTGAACACTCCGCGACACAACAAAAGGCACCCCAACACACTCCGACATAGCAATATGAACCTAGCTTTATTATTACAACAACTATGTCACCTTCTTCTATTGTTTTTTTTATTTTGTACGTGTGTCGTGTCAAATAAACGTTTTCATTTTAATTTTTTTCAAGTTCTATGGACATAAACTGAGCTGTCTTTAATTATGAATAAATGAATATTATGACGCTGAGACTCTTACCCTTGCAGCCATTATTATCGTAATCGTTCAAGGCGGTCAGGCTGAAGCCAAAGGTCTTGAATCCGGGCTCTGGTGAGATCTTCTGCACGGGTTGGATATCCGCATCCTCGCTCATGATGTCGGCTCCGTGGTACAGGTACACTATGCCTTTTCCCTCGTCTTCGTAAGGAGCAGCTATCACGATCTCTGATAAAATTTTAAAATTACAAATATAATTAAAAATATTTTGGCAGTACACGATACAAAAAGGAATGACGCTTTGCTAATCTAACTAATATTAGGTGCTTTGATTGTGTGTTAAACAGTTTGTAAATAAATAAAATAAAAAAAAAAAATTAAATTAATTTTAAAATAAATTATGTAAATAAATTTTAATTTTTTCATACTATCATGATGATCGCGGTATTGTATAGGCTATGTTATAGAGTAAATTGATGTGTTACCGTCAATTTTATCGTTGTTCAGGTCTCCTACGCTGACAATGGCACTACCGAAAAACGATTGAGACATTGTGCCGTGAATCTTCCTTTTAAGTTTCTGTAATATTAAACAGTGTTAGTTCATATATTTCTTGGCCTTTGATCTGGTAAGGGAAGCTACATCAAGAGTGCTATCAAGAGTTTCAAACTTAAACATACAACATTTTCTTTGATTCAATAATGAATGACTAAATCAATTCAACGTTTATAATCATTACCTATTGACATACCTCCATGGCGCAATGGGCGAATAGCCGGCTGAGACGCAGGAGGTAGCGGGTTAGATTCCCGCCACGAAACAAATGTTTGCATGATCTACAGATATTTGATCCGGGTCTGGATGTTTTTCTATATATTATACGTATGTATTTACTAAACAAGTATATAAGTATTCTGTCAGTTATCTGGCTCCCATAATACAAGCTAAGCTTAGTTTGGAGCTAGATAGCGCTGTGTGAAATGTCCAGCAATATTTATATTTATACATAGCAATTTAGAATTTAAATTAGTTATATATTAAATTCTTTGACAATGCCCATCTACAGCAGATATTAATCTTAAGTACTTATTAGTCAATGCTTAAATGTCTAAGAAATGCTTGTCTGTTTCTAGCACCAAAATGAAGGTGCAATGAGCTACTAGGTAGATAAGGCCTATGTAATTAATTAAGTTTTATTGACGTAATCAAGTGTCCTATATTATATGTTTGAATAAATGAGTATGAGTGTACGAGTCGTCGAGAATAGTTTAAAAAATTATCGTTTCGCAAACAACGTCTACCGAATTTCCATGTAACTTTTATTATAACTTTGGAGCTCTTAAATGCGTCAAATGTTTTTTCTTATATTATCAATGTGCTAAAATTTCTAATTTAGTTTTTGAACTCTAATTTTAATAAAGTTATTTTAATTTCACAAAAAATGAAAAATTACTCAGCCGAATACTGTTCTAATCAGTTCTAAAATAAAAATGTTCTAAAGGAGCAGAACAGTAAGAAGAAGTAAGACGGTCATCGTCCTTACACGTCTTCAAATTGAAGGTGAAACATCATCACCTGACGATGTCATCTTCCTAGCGTTATTTATTTACTATTTATGTACTTATTTTATCTGTTAGTATAGTTTGCTATATGTATATACCTATATATTAGTCTATTTTATAAGTATATTAAGTATTAGGATTAAAACTTCATATTATTATTATATCTTAGAATATATTATGTGTAAATGTAATGTATCCGCTAAAGTACACCGCACTCCGTAATTTTTAAAAATTTCGCTCCATCCAAAGGTTGCCTGGAAGAGATCGCTTTTAGCGATAAGGCCGCCCATTGTATTGCCTTATTTATTTTAACCCAGTACTTATTTTTTTTATTATTTCTGTTTGTGTGGTAATTCAATAAAGAGTTATCTATCTATCTAACAGTAAAACGTAATTACCAAATTTGTTGTATTTGCAATGTAAACGTAGACAGCGCCAACGTTGTAGCCGTCGCGGGGGGCGTAGGCCGGGGCTCCGACGATCAAGTCGGTTCTTAGAGGGTCGTTGTAAAGCCTCGCAGAGCATAACACCGCGCCGAACATAGATCCCAACTGTTCGCCTACTAGTTCGCTTCCTAAAGACTTCATGTCCATTAATTTTGTCTCCTCCGCCAGAAAGACCACCTAGAAAGCAAATTTTCTTTAAAGTCAAATATTATTTAGAATAAAACCGCTACGTGAAGTTAGCTGTAAAGGTGCATTTCCACCGGCGAGGCGAGGAGAGGATTAAAATTTGTATGGCAAATCTCCTAGCGCATCTTCGGTGTTCATGAGATTTGAAATGTTGGTGTTATATCGATCCGCATTACTGCGTGCATAGAGTGTATATTAACTCTGCAACGAAAAGACGATTCTTGCGATGGCTCACTCGAGCTCGCGATGGCTTTTAACACCAATCGTGAGATTGTGGGGTACTTACATCAAGCTCGCTTCCAAGCGACATTATGAACTTGCCACACATCATCCGAATCCTTTGGTACATACCATTCCGGACTATACGATAGATCCGCCCGCGAACAAAACCCTCCGTCGTCCGAGACACGTTCTCGGAGACCCCGATGACGAAATCACCTCCGCTAATGCGGAAGAGATTTCTGAGTCATCTACATTAGACAGAGCAAACACTTCACAGATACACCGACCTCGCCAGCGAGGTCGACGAGTCCCTTCAGTCGCCACCTATACGAGGTACAAGCACGTACCCGGGCGTTTCTCTCCTATCCACACCCTGGCAACAGCCCAAACCGAGGTTCGTACCTAAGTGGTGCCCTTGCGCTAGTTGCCTCATCAAAACTTATAGAACTGAGCGCCTTCTGCGCTCGCCAAAAGTTCGGTTAAGCTGCAACAGCCTCATAGGCCAACAGCGAGATAAGTCCATTAAAAAAAAAGTGGGGTACTTACAATATTAGACTGATTCAAGATAATTAAATTTAAAATGTTGTGAATTGATTTCTTTGTTTCTAGCCCAGTTCAAGTGCGATATCGCACGAGTATCGCGAGCTCGATTGTGTCAATTTCTGGTGGAAATAGGGCGGCGAGATTCTAATTCTCGCCTCGTCTCGTCTACTCGCCTCCCCGGTGGAAAAGCACCATCAGGAGTTATAGTGCATTTGTTGATTCATTGTCAAAGGGATGTCGTTAGTCCAAAATGCTAGGTAGGATAAAAATGCAAAACCTTTCCGCGGCCATCGCTTCCGAAAGTTGTCCCGACCGCGAGGATATTACGAGATTTTGTTGCAAAAAAAAATCCAGTCGCCAAACTGTACCCTAAAAAGGTAATAAATCTGAAATTAGTGCTTCATAAACACAACAAAAACGTAACTTAGGTATATGAAAGTTACAAGTCCTGGTTTAAGATATTTATTTCTCATGAGAAAATGCTGCACTCTTATAAGAATAACGGTAATTCTTCTAAGGCTGTACTGCACCGTTGGTCATTGAACAGGTTGGAAAATTGATTGATTGGAAATACTTTATTGCACTTATAAAACTAGTATAAAGGCGAATTTTATGTTAAATAGCATTCTCTTCCAGATACCTTTGTATATTGTAGATAACGATGTGTAGGTAGTGCACAGAAACGGAAACTAATAAAAATTTGCACAGGACTTATAAAAATAGCATTTTATAGGTACATACTACATAAATAAACCTACTCACATACATTATATAATAGACATAATATATAATAATACATACATATATTATAATACATATAATATATATTATAATAGATAGAAGAAGTGTGTTCTTATAGAAAATGTTTATTTTCTTCGGTAGATAACGCTTTGAGCCGAAAAGAAACAGCCAGTGATCAAACGACATTTTCATTACTCATGCTCAGAAAGTTGATCATTATTAACTCGATAAAGATTCCATAAATGGGATTTACGGCCGTTAGTAAATTTAAAAATAGAATGAAACTCATTGCTATCATAAAACATGTGCGTCTGACATAGACAGTCCGATACAAATAACACTACCTGCCGCCACAAGCGTTGATGGCGAACTGACAGAGCGCAGCAGCTGATTCTCCCCCCCGTCTCGCCGCGCGCATACCTCAGGGAGTGCACAGCACTAATGGTCACACTATAGACCTGAATCGTGAGACCACTTGCATAATATATGCACTTGCATATTGCTGTAAAGTCTTCTTGTATGTGGATTTGTGCAACCAATAAATTCCTATCAGCTGCTAATAGACATGTGTCATCAGCAAATTGATAAATAGTACAATGTTTTATAACGGTTTTTAGGTCGTTTACATATGTTAAATAATGCAATGGTCCGATTACTGATCCCTGCGCCGTTCCTTCGGTGATGTGAACACTATCACTATACATGTCTCCCATTCGGACTTGATAACTAACTTGATTATTTGTGCTGTAAGACCATGCTTTCTGCCAAATTTCTTGATTCTAGGTCAACGGGAACTATCATATAGGTTTTCGACTCAAAATCTATAGAGTACTTCTGGTTGACCTAGAATTGTCAATTTTGGTTAAAAGCATGGTAGCATAAGTAAAGGGGAAATTCCGAAAAATAAAAACAATGTTGAAAATTAGGGTAAATTTTGGTACTTACAAGTTTTCGCGAAAATCTAAATTTGCCCATATCTTTTTATCGTGTTGACTCATGACCTTGGTTTTTATATATCTAATAGGAACTATAGATCTCGGTATCTGGTATTAATTTCAACTTGCTAGGGACGAGTGAACCGTTCCTGAGAAAATCGGTGGTGACACACGGACGGACAGACGAACAAGAGAGTCTTAAATGGGTTCCCTTTTTACCTTTTGAGGTACGGAACCTTAAAAATGAAGAGGCCATAGTCTAGTGGGGTAAAAAATAATAAATACCGGGAACGCAAATTTTCTTTTTAGCAACAAACTTTTATAAACAGATACTCGTGAGTAAGCGATCAATACACGCTCTATTAGCATCGGGTGAACATTTGTTTATATTAGATCGCTTACAGCCCTTGTGTAACAATGTACTATTAACTAGCTCATTTAACAAAGATTTAAAGAAAAACTTACCAAAGTTATATAAAATACTGCTGCTGTTTCCGGTGGTATAATATAAAGATTTCGTTTGCGATACTTTCATCACGCGTCCTTGAAATAATAAGTAAAGCCAAATTAATAACAGGAATAAAACTTACCTATGCAAGTACATGTTATGTCTAAAACTCTCACAAATATTAAGACCTACATTCTTATAAATCAAAAGACAATACGTATAGCTACCACCTTATGGCTGGTGAGAGTTGGAACATCTTGACAGAGCTAGCCGAGGTTGCAGATCGTCGTCGTTCAAGAACGTCGTTCAAAGAAGTAGAGGGGAGATTATTAACTTTGAAATTTTCAAAGATTTTACATACAAGCAAAACCCATTATGGCTTTTTATTGTGGACCCTTCGATGTTTCTAATGAAGGAACTTTAGATTTATACGTTCAGCTCTCTTTCTGAGAAGAAAAAACAACCCGTAGTCAAAACCATTAATAATTACGTTTAAATCTGACAATATCGTTGAAATCTCTCGAATTTTGTCAAATTTAAACGTCAATTTATCTATAGACAAGTTCTGTATTTGCACTAGTGTTGTAAGATACAGGATGGGGGGCTCCTATGAGGAACAAAAAGAAAGAAATAAAACATTTTATTCAAAGTTTGAATCAAAATATAGAATACTAGCTGACCAATCCGCAGCTTCGCACGCGTAGTCTATACTAATATTATAAAGAGGAAAGATTTGTATTTTTGTGTCTATGTTTGTAATAAATAAACTCAAAAACTACTGTGCTGATTTTAAAAATTCTTTCACCATTGGAAATCTACATTCACCCTGAGTGACATAAGCTATATTTATTGCTAGAAAAGATTAGGGATCCTTACTAAAACTTAAGTAACGTAACCCAAGGTATAAAAAAGTGCCCTAAAACGTCTTTCGTCGCGTGCGCTGCGGAAACTATTGATGATAGAACAAAAGTATGTTCTACAATATTACAGACGTATCAATATCTACAAAAAACTTCGTAATATTATAAAGAGGAAAGATTTGTTTGTTTGTTTGTATTGAATAGGCTATGAAACTACTGGACCGATTTAAAAAAATCTTTCACTGTTGGGAAGCTACACTATCTCCGGGTGAATCAGGCTACTTTTTACCCAACTGCGGAGAAGGAAGGTAATATTTTTATTAAAAAACTACGCGTGCGAAGCTGCGGATTGGTCAACTAGTTTTTCAATAAAAGCATTACCATAAAACATACATAATTAAAAAAATATTTTACTGTTGGGAAGCTACACTATCCCCGGGTGACATAGGCTACTTTTTACCAAACTGCGCAGAAGGAGGGTACTGTTTTTATTAAAAAACTACGCATGTGAAGCTGCGGATTGGTCAGCTAGTTTTTCAATAAAAACATTACCCTCCTTCTGCGCGGTTGGATAAGAAGTAGCCTATGTCACCCGGGGATAGTGTAGCTTCCCAACAATTAAAGAATTTTTTAAATCGGTCCACTAGTTTCGGAGCCTATTCAATACAAACAAACAAATATTTCCTCTTTATAATATTAGTATAGATAACTTAACTTACACAGTAGTTACACGCACTTACCTGATATAACTGCTGGACCGCCAATCGCTATGGAGTTTCGAGATTCAATATCTAAACTCCATCCAAAAGAGTCCATACAATGCTCTAAAAACAATAAGTTGGTATCGTTAGAAATCAATAAGTAGATTTTACAGGTTGTTTATAAATTTGGTTATGAAAAGTTTAAGACTTATACTTTGGTAGCAAGTTGCGGCAGGCAATGTGCAGTTTCAATCACCTTCAATTATTGATGCTTTTGATATACAACGCCTATGGTCAAAGTCGATTTGGAGATCTCGTTTCGCTCGACAAACAAACAGCGCTTTCTGCATTTTGTTACAATGCAAGTTTTAAATACAAAAAAAATAAATCATGCCACATTTACCATCGTCAGATTTCATTTAGGACCCATAATTTTATGTTCTTATTTTTTAAGGGTAGAATCATTCCATATTACTCTTAGAGGTTTATGCCAATAGGGGGGTATGTACCCTAATATGGATAAAATACTCGTATATGTACTCGTATTAGGGAAAATCTATTTATTAGGTATATATTAAACCTTATTTAATATATCTAGCACAATTGGCAGTGCATCCTCGTATCAAGAGGAAGGTTGCGGGTTTAAGTCCCGTCTAGGCTTGAGAGTTTTTGAGATGGTTTCAATATCTTAAGTCATCTTTACTTACCGGAAAGTTTTAAGTTGCCTTTTTTTTTTTTTTTGCTTATTGTTGGCAATCTTTTTGGGGTTCCCTTGGGATCTGGATACATGTAGCATCGACCATATGTGCCAATTGTACCACCAACAAAAACTAAAAAAAAGAAGGTTCTATTGTTATAAACGCACTCCTTATAATATACCTAAGTAAAAAGTTAATGTGTAACTTACTCATATCCTTGTCGACGAATAAAGGTGAACAACCCTGTAACATAGCAAACTGTTTATACCATTTGCATGTTTGGTGAACTTATTCTTATAAACTTAGGCTTGTTTTGCCGAAAGGTCAGGCTAAGAGAACCCTGGACCAACAAGTATGTTATGCATAAACAATGTGAGGAGGGCGTCAAACAGAAAAAATATTTAACAAACTACCTGATGCGTTGGAAAATGAGACTAATGACATAAAATTTATAAAACAACGAAAGACTTACTATTTACAAAAACCTACTATACTAATTGAAAAATATTTACATGACAAATTATATACTTTTCTCAAACATGCTTGGAAATTTGAGCGTTATTTTTACAACCTTCTTCGAAATACATCGAAATTGCTGTACTGGCCAAATACATGCGATCAGCGGCCGGCAAAAGTTATATGAAAATTCATCTGTCGTGGTTTAGCGGCCAAATAAATTACATAGTAAACTCATATCTGTCATGTAATTTAAAAATGGAACGATTTTTTACTCCGAAACATGGTAACCAAGGAGATCACGTATCAAACGGTTAATTTAAATTTTGAACTGGCTTGCAAATAGAAAGCTGTTTATTGAAAAAAAAAACAAATGAACACTTTTGCGTGGTAAAAAATTATTGTTGTCCGTTGTTAACTATTGGTTTTAAAAAGTAATTGTATTTTTTTTATTTTGTTTTATAATTTCCGCGGATTATTTGAGAAAAGTACTATACAAGCCTTGACCAAAACTAGGCATTGATGGATTTACGAGTACGTATGTGTGCCTCGCTCGGCCCACATTTACACGTTCGTCTATAAATTCCTCTTTTGCTGGTCGCTGCAGTAATGTAATTTACTCGCGCGATAACTTGGGACCTGCTAGGAATGCGACTCCCCGACCGCTTCCCCTGCACTTCCCCGATGGCGCCCGTATTGTACCGTTCGCATCACTATTTTGTACTAGGGTTTTTAGTCTCGTACTGGCCTACGTCACGTAACGACGCGCTCTGGAATTCTTTTAGTTTTCGTTTGTGTTATTGTTTTGTTGTTGTAGTTTTTGTTGTTATAGTTTGTGTCATTGTTTTGTTGTTGTAGTTTTTGTTGTTATAGTTCTTGTTAAGTGTTTTTGTTATCATTATGAAGGGTAAACCTTTGCATAGCGGAGAAAGAAACCTCGTGCTGAAAGTGTTAAAAATTTTTGAAAACGAAAAACGGAACAAACAGTTTTGTATAAACTTAAACATTGTATTTTTATTTTATTCATATAGTGTAAAAAAGATTAGATAAAAAGCAGCGTCCTCCCTGAGTAACATAATAAATTAGCTTAAAAAAAACAAAGACGAAGCCGCGGGCGGCTGCTTGTTATGTTCGCTTTTTTGCGGGCGGTACAAACACGCCAATATGACGTCACCGCGCTCAGGTCCTAACTTATCGCGCACGGGTAATACCTACTACTTACTTTGACAATTAGATTTCAATGTTTTATTTTTAAACTGAATGAAGCTAACAAGAGCAATGACGTCCTCATCTCTCCATAATATTGTTGTGCCCACAGGGTCCATAATAATCATGTTCGTAATAACCTTCCTATCACCACCTATTATTACATTGTAGAACACAATATATTTTAGAGTTTTAAGAATAGAAAAAGCCAAGGAATTTGTACTAAAATCAACAAAAGCGCAAGAAGTCAGGATTGTAGACTTTATTTTTCAGAATTTAACGTCTCTTTAAAATTATTTTCAGTTTAAATGAGACTGACCATTCTTCTTATGAGGCGGTAACTGAATGCCGTCCTCGAACAGAGTACAGAAACGTCGGCCGACCAGCAGCGAGGTGGGGAGACGACGTATCAAGCATCGCGGGCTGATACTGGATGAAGCTAGCACAGGCCCGTGGGGGAAGGCACATGCAAAGGGAGGCCTATACTATACCAAGGAGTGGGTGAAGTCGGACTGGGGATGATGATGATGACCAAACTTATATATAAGGCTTACCACAAAAAAGTTATCTCCGCCTTTAACTGTTGCTCCGTACCAATAGTTTTGATCGTTGTAAGATTTATTCCCCGTAACTGTCAATACAAATATTTTTTTAAGAAAGTCGAGATATTGACAATCTCTGTGGTGCATCGGGTGAATAGCCGGCTGAGACGCAGGAGGTAGCGAGTTCGATTCCCGCCGCGGAACAAATGTTTGCATGATCTACAGATATTTGTCCCGGTTCTGGATGTTTTTTTCTCTATATTATATGTACTCGTATGTATCTACAAAAAAATGTAAATAAGTATTCTATCAGTTATCTGGTTCCCATAGTACAAACTCTGCTTAGTTTGGGGCTAGATAGCGCTGTGTGAAATGTCCAGAATATTTATATTGATTTATTTCAAATAGGGTCTTAAATCCAGGTCAAAATCTATCTATCCATCGATTTCGATGATATCCAAATATCATCGAAATCGGTCCAGCCGTTTAGTTGTGTAAACAGACAGACAGACAGATAGAGTTATTTTGGATATGATACTCGCATTAATAAAACAGGTACTTACCTATAAAATATGTTTAGAATTTTTGTCATTCAGTTTCCAGTGGTTGTTAGAAAAAACAAATACATTTATACATACAACAAGGAATGTGGTAGTAATTTTAGAATTATGAATGATTGTAAGATTTTTAAAATCATCTCAATAATTTCAAGCCTAGACGGGACTTGAACCCGCAACCTTCCTCTTGATACGAGGATGCACTTATCCAACTGTGCTACTAGGCAATTAATGTCTAGGTCGAAATTAGTGAGATGATTCAGAATTACGACTAAAGCGCCGTTAGCTCCATCTACAGGAAAACTTATATAGTTCTTCGTACCTGCTCAATGCCAAACGTTGCAGTTCAGTACATTGACAAGAGATGTCGCGTTGCTTATTTCAAATAGTATTTTTATTTATAGTGTTATCCGAACACATACGGAAAATTCCAAGATTTTTAAAATCATCTCAATTATTTTTTTTATAATAAGTATATAAGTTTTCCTGTAGATGGAGCTAACGGCACTTTAGTCGTAATTCTGAATCATCTCACTAATTTCGACCTAGACGTTAATTGCCTGGTAGCACAGTTGGATAAGTGCATCCTCGTATTAAGAGGAAGGTTGCGGGTTCAAGTCCCGTCTAGGCTTGAAATTTTTGAGATGATTTTAAAAATCTTGGAATTTTCCGTATGTGTTCGGATAACACTATAAATAAAAATACTAACACTATAAATAAAAATACTATATGAATGATTGTATTTATAATCTCAAATTTCTAATGTCTACTATTAAATTATTTATGCAATGGTATCTAATTTATTGAGTTTAGTCAATTTCTGTAATTGTAGAATATCAATACAATAATATTACGGTACCAAATTAATGAGCGACCGCACTTGTGATCTCTCTGCATACCTACCTATATTTTAGGCACCTACTTACATCTTGTGATATCAGTTCTATCCGCCCCTGAACAGCTGTTTCCGTCATTATTGACGAGATCGCAAATGTATATTTGGCCAATTTTATCCGCAAGCGGTGCACCAACTAACAGCCTAAAAAATAAAAGGTAAATTAAAAAAAATATTTTAATCAAAAACCGGATTAGCACGTTGAAGTGGCAATGGGCAGGCCATATAGCGCGCAGAACAGATAGCCGATGGGGCCGGAAAGTTCTCGAATGGAGGCCACGGATCGGCAAGCGCAGCGTAGGACGTCCACCTACAAGATGGGCAGACGACTTGGTAAGAACCGCAGGTCGGCGTTGGATGTAGGCCGCTTCCAACCGCAGTTTCTGGAGATCAATGAGAGAGGCCTTTGTCCAGCAGTGGACGTCCTACGGCTGATATGATGATGATGATGAAACAAAACCCCTGACACATTAAAAACCCGTAAATCTGAAATAGCTAAGAACTTAAGCTTTCTAATAAAAAAACCGCATCCGGATCGGTCAATCCGTCACAGATAGACAGACATTATCATCATCATCATCCGGGGGACATCCACTGCTGAACATAGGCCTCACCCCTTAGATCGCCACAACGAGCGGTTGGTAGCCGTTTGCGCCCAACGGCTCTCCGCGATTTCTTACTAGATCGTCGGTCTACCTTGTGGGGGGCCGGCCTACGCTGCGTCTTCCAGTCCGTGGTCTTCACTCGAGAACCTTTCTTCCCCAACGGTTATCGGTTCTACGAGCGATGTGGCCTGCCCATTGCCACTTCAACTTGCCAATTTTGAGAGCTATGTCGGCAACTTTAGTTCTTCTGCGGATTTCCTCATTGCGGATTTTGTCACGCAAAGAAACCCCGAGCATAGCCCTCTCCCACAGATATGAGAAATAAGTACTTCTCTCTTACTTCTCTCATCCGTGCCCTCTCCATAGCTCGTTGAGCGACCTTGAGCTCTAGACAGACATAGAGCGTTAAATTTAAAAAAAAAACCCTCTTTTTACGTAGCGTATGGTGTGTGATGCTATTAGCCTAAAGCTGGCTGGATTAGGGGATGGAGTCCTAGAAATATTTGGATATCCTATCATTCAGAAATCCAAGACTCGACTCACGCGGAGTACGGCAACTCCACGCCGCGCGCAAGTCTCTGGCCGATACGAAATTCCAATAAATGAATTATACATTTTTTTATATGATACCCCATTTGGCCCAGTAATTCTATTTGACAGTTTTGAATTATTTTACTTGCAAAAGAGTGAGTAAATATTTTTTATAACTACTCTATTTTTTTAGCTAGGCTAGCGTTTGTTCACGATCTCGCCTGATGGTAAGCGATGATGCAGTCTACGACGGTACACGCTTGCCTAGAAGAAATCTATTCACTCGCGACTTTAAGACCCCAGGGTCACAGGAACACAGACTCAGGCAAGGCGTTCCACTCCTTGGCGGTGCGCATAATAAAGGTGAAAGAGTACCGGTTTGTGCATATGGGAGGTATGTCTACCATGTGGCGCATCGCGGAGCGTCTGGTTGTCCGATGATAGAATGGAGATGGTGGGATCAGGTTGAAAAGCTCCGCAGTACACTCTCCGAAATGTATCCGATAAAAAACCGAACCTTGCTTGCAACCTTTCGACGATGCTCGAGGCTGTGGAGCCTTATATATGCTAACTCGTCACTGCAAATGAGCTTATTGGCTCTTCTCTCAATTGAATCTAGAGCCTCTAGCTGGTATTTCGCTGATCTGTCCCAGAGGTGAGAACAGTAATCCAGATATGACCGGACTTGCGCTTGGTATAAATTGAGCACCTCTCCCGGTGTGAAGTAGTACCTCACCTTTGCAAGTATACCAAGCTTTTTAGCGGCCAGTTGGGCTTTCGACTCATTATAGAAGCCGAAATTGAGAGTTTGTTGTAATGAGATACCAAGAAGCTCGAGGTGGTCAGAAATCAGCACGGATACATTACGGAAAGTAGGAGCTAGATGAAATTGACTCAGTTTCGCGGAAAACAGACACACCTGCGTTTTATTTGCATTAAACTTAACCAAGTTACCACCCTCACCTCCCCCCACCCCCAATTTCAAGCTTCAGTAGTTGCTGAGATCAGCTGTGACAGACGGACGGACAAAGTCGCACCATAAGGGTTCCGTTTTTACACTTTTAGTCCGGAACCCTAAAAAAAACATATACCTGCCACTTACTTTAGACTGCTTGTTAACGATGAGATACTGAACCCGAAATTGGCCCCCGGAACAAGCGGCACCGATGTGGTAAAAGTCCTTCCAGATGGTACATGGTAGTACGCAGAGTGGCCAAAAGCGGCACACAATACTAAGAGAATCCAGACCTCTGCAAAAAAAATCGTCTTCATCGAATGTCCACTTCTGAAGTTCGACCTGCTGCTACTTTTTTACAAGCTTTTATTTAACTTGCAATGTATGTATGTATGTTTGTCCGGATGGAATCTTGCAACTGAATTTTAAATCAGTTATATTTAACCTATTGAGCTGAAATATGGTATACAGGCTTATTTTTGGCTTACAATCATCGAGTAACTCGATGCTTACAATGCATGCTTAGCTATGTGAAGTCATCCAAGATGGCGGACTAGTTATTTTTTCTCCACTAGCACAGATTGGGTATCAAATGAAAGGGCTTGCTAAGGAGAACACGAAAACTAATACAACTTCACATTAAATCCAAAAAATGGGGGACCATCCAAGATAGATGTATACATAGGTCATACTAAAAGTTTCCGGAATTGGCCACTTAGTTAAACAATATTTAAAAAGTTATTACTACATTTGAAAATGGAACTCTTTAGCCGTAGAACAAAATTTGTTTCATCTGATTGTCAATTGTTTACACATTGTGGCGTCATTTTAAAAATTTCGTGATTACAATAAATTTACGGATTAAACTCGGGAAAATTTTCGTTGCATAATTTTTTACGATTTTAAGTGTAATTTGACAGCTCAGCAGAGCGTCGTTCGGCTTCAATCTGCTTTTGGCGAAAGAGCACCATGCAAGACGACTATTTATAGCTGGTTTGCAGAATTCAAACGCGGTCATGTCAATCTCCATGATGAAATTCGTGAAGGTCGCCCGTGCATCGCTGTGAACAACAATTAATGCTGTGCGCCATATGATCGAAACAAACCGGCATGTGACCTACATCCGAAATGTATGAAGAATTAATGAATGAGATCCGGAAATTTTTGGACATAAGCATGAGTCAAAATACAGTCAATCCTACACAAACATTTGGGTGTGAGAAAGCTGTGCTCTCGATGGATCCCACACAATTTGACTGATGCTCAAAAAATGGACCGCATCACTTGGTGCCATGCTATGCTTGCCAGATACAACGAAGGGGCTTCCAATTTGGTGTGGGACATAGTAACAGGTGACGAAATATGAATTTATAGCTATGATCCCAAAACGAAGCAGCAATCGAGCGTATGAGTCTTTCGAGATGAACCGAAACTAACCAAAGTGGCGTGCGTGTAAAGTACCTCGAAGCGGATGATTGCTTCTTTTTTTAATAAAACTGGACACGTGGCTACTGTTGCTTAAAAAAATTGTTGTACCGTGAATAGTGACTGGTATACAATTATTTGTTTTCCGAAAATTATTGACAAAATCCGTGAAAATAACGGTAAACGCTGTATCATCTTACACCACGACAATGCAAGTTCCCACACGGCCAGACAGACAAATGAGTTTTTGAAGGCGAAAAACGTACAACTTATAAGTCATCCATCATACAGTCCTGACCTGGCACCGTGCGACTTTTTTCTGTTCCCAAAAATCAAGAACCAATTACGTGATCAACGGTTTTCATCACCAGAAGAGACTGTCGAAGAGTATGAAAAACATGTATCTGACGTCCCCACGGAGGAGTGGCCCAAATGTTTTTAAAATTGGTTTAATCCTATTAAAAAGTGCGTTGACGCAAAGGGAGAATATTTTGAAAAACAATACATTAATTTTTGACCCATAATAGTATTTTTTTATTATTGATTCCGGAAACTTTTAGTGTGCCCTTCGTACCTACTATAAATCCAATATGGCGGGACCTCGAAGAAGGCGGAGGATGTTTTCTGGTTTTCTGAAGTCACTAACAGCTGAATTTTAACAAAAGTATTCCTTGGTCGACTTCATACTTTAACCTGTGGCGAGATAGGCGTCAACAGCATTGGTTTGAAATCTATCTAGGAGATGGATATTGCTATAAAGCCCAATATGGAAGCGGCCAAAACGCCTATACTTTGTGCTTACAAATTAAATTTTTGATTGGTTTGCTTCCACGGCCGTGCGTGCGTTTGGGCTTATTTGAATCTGATTGCGGTTCTGATTATGAATTTTATAAAAGCTTCTTTTGAAAAAGTAATTTTTCAATAAAAAACTTTTTACAATTTAAGTTAACGCTATTATTTTGCAACAAACGTCAAGGTAGTTTTTTAGGTTTAATATACCCGATAGATGGCAAACTTCGGCCGAAACTTTTAAGGCTGCCAGCTTGCCATTATAAATGTGTGGGTTAGATTTTTGGGATGTCAATGTCCTATGCATAGGATGCTGGTTGACAGGTGTACCTACATTATTAAACAAAGGTTGTAAGCGATCTATTGTAAACCCGAGATATTTTGGCGTACGAACGAGCGAACGCGAGCAAGGACCCTAATCGATCGTGTTTTTAATAACCTAGTATAATCCATAACTGAAAAGTTATGGATCATGAATACGAGGTAATTCAAAGATAATTTTTAAAACAGGTTGTTGCTTTAAAGAAAGTTTGCGTTCCCGGTATCAATTGTTTTTTTGTTTCACCACTAAACTATGATCTTATTCAATTTTGAATAGAAATAAGGATTTGCCATGGAAATTGTATTTAATTACGGCATGTTATGAATGTGGCCTCTTTTATTTTTAAACAGAAATAAGGATTTTTCATGGTAATTGTATTTAATTTTAGCTTTTTAAGAATGCAATGAGCCTCATTCTATTTTCAAATTTACTTACGGCCCTAGGGCTGTAAATCGCATATACGGAGTCGATATCGTTTTTAAAATGACCAACTTTCAGAGCATGTGTGATGAAAAGTAATTTTACAAGACATCACGAAATCATCAGATATTTTCGTATGGTCCATGATAAATTGTAAGTGTAACTTGACCTACAGTTTCATTCAAATAACATGAAACGGGAGTTCAAGTAAAATGGTTATTTTTTTGGGGTAAAAATTGCAGTTATTTTGGATTTCCGACTTTTCCCTATATTTGTGTCACTAATATTACACGCATACCAAATTTCAACACTGTTGGGTTACTGGTGTACCCTGAGAATTTCGTCAAAGTTCAGATTTTATTATGTCTAGTAACTACAAGGTTATAAAACTAAAAATAAAAACAGAGTTAAAATGTTAAAACACAGACAAATACCTTTCATTAAACGTCCCTCTTGACCTGATTGACTCATTTTGTTTCTTGAACCCCAATATCTCAACAACCCCCCCACATCCTCATTTAGTTACACCACTAGGCCTAGAACAGTAACTGTAGAGAAGGATTTAGTCATGAGTCATTTTTTGGAACAAAGAAGACACTTGCCGACCGTCTCGAGCACGGCGATTGCGAGAGTGAACGGGAAGAAACGTTGTCGACACTTCCTCGACAGTAGTCTATAACGCCGAGCACGATAGCCATCATTATCTCTATCTTTGACATTTAAGGATAGACAACTTTCTTCTGAAATTGTCTAGGTCTTGCGATGCCTAGACAACACTGTCTTATCAAGTTGTCTCTTTCGCACTCTTCTCAATCGCGCGCTTGCCAACAATTTTTGGTAAGATATTTAATTAGTTATATATAGGTTGGGGAAAAAGTCTTTTCGCATTATAGTATGTATAAACTTGTAATAAAATCTCTTTGGCTATACTATTTGTATCTGGCTAGTTTTGGTATCATTCAAAGTTTAAATGTTAAAGATGATAATTACAAATTCAAATTAGGAAAATGTGTGATTTTTATTTGTTTTTCGTACTGTAAAGATGAGTGAATCTAATGAAGAAATTCGATACATTTTAAAATTTTACTACTAAAAAGGTAAAAATGCAACGCAAGCCGCGAAAAAAATTTGCGATGTTTATGGACCTAGTGCAGTGTCTGTGAGAGTAGCACAAATTTGGTTTAAGCGTTTTCAATACGGAAATTTTGATGTCAAAGATGCACGTCGCTTTGGTCGCCCTATTACGGATAAAATTGATGCCATTTTTGAAAAAGTGGAGCAGGATCGGCATATCAGTAGTTACGACGTAGCTGAAGAACTGGGAACTGACCACAAAACAGTTTTGGCGCATTTGAAAACAACTGGGTACACAAAAAAGCTCGATATTTAGGTACCCTACGAGCTCACTGAAAGAAACCTAATGAACCGTGTACTCATTTGTGATTCTTTATTACAACGTAATGAAACCGAATCATTTTTGAAAAAGCTGATAACTGGTGATGAAAAGTGCACCACGTACGACAAGAACGTGCGAAAAAGTCACAGACTGTGGCGAAACCCGGGTTAACTCGCAACAAGGTGATGCTGCGTGTGTGGTGGGATTGGACGGGCATTATCCATTATGAGCTGTTACCACCAGGCAGGACTATCGATTCTGAACTCTACTGCGAACAACTGATGAGATTAAAGCAAGAAGTTGAGGGAAAGCGGCCGGAATTAATCAACAGAAGGGGTGTGGTTTTTGATCATGATAACGCTTGACCTCACACATCTTTAGCAAAAATTAAGAGAGTTTGGCTGGGAGGTGTTAATGCATCCGTCGTATAGTCCTGATCTTGCACCTTCAGATTTCTACCTGTTTCGGTCTCTTCAGAATTCTTTAGGCAGTGTCAGGTTAACATCACGAAAGGACTGCCAAAACTAATTGTCGCGGTATTTTGATCAGAAGCCCCAAAATTTCTATAGCAATGGGATCATGTCCCTACAAGATGGCAAAAAAGTTATCGAACAAAATGGTACCTACATACTTTAGTTAAATGTAAATAAACTATATTATACTACATATACTATATAGCCCTGCAGGATTGTGCCATCACTCTACTTTAATAAATACCAAATTTCACGATGATCGAATCAACGCTTCGAAAGTTATCCTCAGGATAAATAAATATACAACGCCCATTTGTTCAAGTTGATATAAACAATTATATGAAGACAATTATATGTAAGTATTTGTCCAAAAGATGTTGTGTTGTGACTACTTGTGACTGTGACTACGTCAGTTATTTTGAGTTTTGAAAGTAAAAATAAAGGTCGCTATGAGGCGTTTGGTGCAGGCCGGACAAAATCGGTCACAAGTTATCCTCGGACAAACAAAACATACATGCATACAATGCCGATTCGTCCAAGTTGATTTGGAGATCTCCCTTCGCTCAATCAATAATAACGTTGACTTCCGTGGCGCAGTGGGCGGATACCTGGCTGAGACGAAGGCAGGTTTCTATATTTTATCTAGTTCCCATAGTACAAGCCTTGCTTAGTTCTGTCCTAGATAGCGCTGGCGCTATGTGAAATGTCTAGCAATATCTATAATTAAAAATATTATTTTTAATTACTCACTCTTCATGACAGACACGGCCAACTGCAAAAATATATTTTATGGAATGCCGTGTCGTCCCATTATAATATAATTAGGTTTAACTGGACCGTGTTATGCCAAAATGATCCAAGTGATTTAGGTGTGATTTTTTCATTATGCTACTTCTATAGGATATGAAATTACTATACCAATTGAACATTGAATTGGGTTACTAGAAGTATATCCTTTTGTGTTATTTTGAGTGCTGCTTTCAAATATATTTATTGTCTAGATAATTTCTGCAAATGCACTTTCTATGGAGTAGTTTTATGAGTAATTCTGCAGCAATGATCCAAACTATATAAGTAGTACCTTGGAGGTAAACAATAGTATCTCAACTTTTTTCGAAATCTTGTTTTTTACACCATTTTAATCGCAAAAACCAGTTCTATTTACTGGTATAAAGCATTATATCCAGCAATGCCAAATGACATAGATACCCAATTGTTTATGATATCAAGTTCACAAATATTACCATAGCATAAGACCTAAAAGTATCATAAGATTATTTACCCCTATGCTCTACGTGAACTTAATATTGTCTATTGGAGTTGATGCTCTTTACCGCCAACCAAATATGAATTTTGCGCAAAACCGGCCGGTGGCCGACCTAAGAACTAGTCAGACGGGAATAGTATCTCCAGTACGCGTTTTATAAGTTGATCTTTATTCCTTGGTATTAAGGCACTTATACAGTCAAACCTGGAGAAGCGAAAGTTCAAGGGAGCACAATCTCATTCTCGCTTATAGAGGTTTCTCACTAACCCGAGTTTCTCACTAATGCAGGTACATGGGTAGCGTTTCTCTCTTATGGTGATGCAATTTTATAATAGGTCGATTCTGGTAAATTAAACTCCCTCTGAATTTCATTTCGCGATTTTCCGGATTCAAACGTATTCACTGTTTTAAGTTTATCACTTAATGACAGTACTTTAATTATCCGTTTTGACACGATGCAAAACAGAACTTTCCTTCGCAATTGATTAACTATAAACTGAGTAAGTCCGACAAACAGGACGTTACACAGGCACACGTATCCATTCGAAAAGAATGCGATAAAATAACAACGTTATTTAGTTCCGCGAAATAGAATAGGTACAATATTGACGAGAAAACAATACAAAAACAATGGTAGGAAGTTCCACGAAAGTTAAGAATGAGTTATAAAATAGCAGATGTTAAATTTGATGTTAAGTTTTTAACCTGTAAGGACAGATCACTCGACTCTGAGGAAGATTTGCTTCCAAATAATGTCGAATTATCTTCAAGCTGGCAACCCGTAGGGACAGCTAACCTTAGCTCCGAGGAAGGTGGTTTTCTCTCAGATGAAGAATATATCCCAAACACTGATGAAAATCCTACAAATTGTGAATTAGTAGAAAGAATACAGATTCCTGAAAGCAGCTTATTTAAAGGTGTTATAGAAAATATCAAAGAAAACCGATCGATCCAATTAAACACTGCGTCATTAGATATTCAAACAGAGTCATTGTCTCCAATTTCTATCAAAAGAAAGAGTCCTAAAAAACTTGATGGAAATGGATGGAAATGTAATATCAGAAAACAAAGATTAACCACGGGAAAAAAGTACACATCTAAAAAAGGTAAAGTTATATCGGAAAAGAAACTGAAACCAGTTTGCGCTTGCCGGTTGAAATGTAGTGAACGAATAAATGAAACTGCTAGGTCTTCTATCTTTCAGAAATATTACGAAAAAGAAATGAATTAAAATTTAAAGAGACACTTCATTGTATCGAGGGTATCTCAAGTAGAAACTGCTAGATCTACGTCAAGACCCTGTCCAACCACCTAAGAGATCTTTAACATTAAATTACACATTCTTGATTGTTAAAAATCCGAAAAAGTATGCAAAACCTTTTTTCTAAATACTTTGGCTATATTAGAGACAGTGATGAGAAATGCCGTCAAAAAATCCGAATTTAGATTTATTCAAGAAGATAGACGAGGAAGGCATCTAGCAACCAATAAAACTGCAGATAGAATAAAAATACGATTCGCAAACACATTGTTAAGATACCGAAATATGAGAGCCATTACAGTAGAAACCGAACTGAAAGACTATATCTTGGGAGCCAGCTAAATATTGAAAAATTATATTCTCTGTATTAAGATTTCTGTGCTCAAGAAAATGTACCCAAAGGAGAACATTGGAAAAGTGTGGCTTTACAGAGAAATTTTTAATACAGATTATAACACAGGATTTAATTTACCAACCAATGACACTTAGTGTATGATGCCTTTTTAATCAAAATGAAAAATGCAACAGATGAAACAGAAAAGCATAACATAAAAGCTCAACACGATAAACATCTTAAAGAAGCTAGACTTCGCTACAGCCTAAAAGGTTATGACAAAATTGAAGCAATTGAAAGCCATGCTACCCAAATAATGCTAACGGTAGACCTGCAAAAATGTTAACCGACTCTCAAAGTTTCTATCACCGGAAGTTGTGGACTTTTAACTTCACGATTATGGATTCAGTCCAAAAGGAAAGCTGATGTTTTATGTGGGATGAGACTATGGCAGGTCGAGGCGGCAATGAGATGGCGTCAGGAATTACCAAGTTTTTTGAACAGCTTGATGATGATGTACTAGATAAAGTAGCAGTATGGAGCGACAACTGTGCGGGGCAGAGCAAAATGTCTGTTTAATAATGGCTTACTTGTGGATGGTATCCCAAAAACAACATTTGCAAATAATAAACCATAAGTATTACAGAACATACAAACACACATACAAACATACATGGAAGTAGACGTAATTCATTCAATAATAGAACTAAAAAAGAGAAAAATGAATGAATTTCCCATCGTTACTCCCTGGGACTGGTAACAGTTTATAACGGGATGTTCCAAAAATCACAAAATTAAGGTTATTAACATGGAAACTGACAATTAAAAAAAATAATCAGAATTTTGTGAGGGCAGCTCCTTTTTTACATAGAAATAAAATCTAACGCTGGAAAAACTGTGCCTTATTCGGCTATACTTTGGATGCAGTTTCGAAAAAATCAAATGGGTTCCGTGTTCTACAAAACATCTTTTGAACAGGAAACCTTTGAAGAAGTGACTTTTATCAGAAACAAACGAAGAGGATTTTCAGTGCCTACACCGTAACCCATTAGAAAATCTCCAAAGTCTGAAATACAACGACTTATCATACAACGAATCGTTACGGTGGATTCCATTCATGTTCCATGACTTTTACAGGAATATTCCATTTGCTGATGTCTCTGACCTATCTGAGGCTTGCGAATAATCTTTTAAGAATACTGATAATATAAATAATATATTGTTAATTTTCTAAGCATTACTCAGTATTTTAAGGGTTCCGTAACCAAAGGGTAAAACGGGACCCTATTACTAAGACTCCGCTGTCTGTCTGTCCGTCTGTCACCAGGCTGTATCTCATGAACCGTGATAGTTAGACAGTTGAAATTTTTACAGATGATGTATTGTTGCCGTTATAACAACAAATACTAAAAACAATAAAACAAATCTTTAGGGGGGTTCCCATAAAACACACGTATTTTTTTCCTCGATTTTGCTCGATATTGATAACGACAACAGGTAGACGCTTGAAATATTCATAGAATATTTGGTTATATATTCACTTTAATAAATAAATAGTGAAATTAAAATAAAATAGATATTTAAGGGGGACTCCCATACTACAAATGTGATTTTTCTTGCTTGATATTGATAACGACACCAGGTAGGTGCTTGAAATATTCACAGAATATTTAGTTATATATCCACTTTAATAAATAAATAGTTATATTAAAATAAAACAAACATTTAAGGGTGGATCCCATACAACAAACGTGTTTTTTTGCTCGTTTTTATATATAATGGTACGGAACCCTTCGTGCGCGAGTCCGACTCGCACTTGGACGATTTCTCATGTATGTCACTTCTAATATTTCACACACTATAATGATAATTGCAATGACCTGATGTTGTATACCACTAAATAAAACTATATTTTTAAGCCTTCTTGAGAGGTAAACAGTAGTAGGGCGTCATGGTAAGTAATGCTTTATTTAGTATGGTTAAGTTCATTTCACTTAAAAGGTACATAACCTCAAGTCCACAAAATCAAACTTGTCATAATAAATAACTTTATCATATTAAGGTTCTAGCCATGCTAATTATCTCTTTAAATAATAAAAAATAGTTTATTTTATCTCAGTACGGTTAAAACGAACGGCATAAATTGCATTCAAAGTTTTTTCCGCACGTTTTGTCCGCTCCTGTAAAATTTATGTTTTGGCACTTAATGTCGTTTACTTCTGAGGTACAGTATTTTTAGTTATGCTTGTGTCCGCTCTCTTCTCTTCTCTTGCATGCTACTGTTATAAAAAGTAGCAAAGTGGTTATTCTAGTTTACGAACTCTATTTACGCCGAGTTACATTCAAATCTGTTAAGCCGTTACGGCTTAACTAAGCAACAAAACGTAAACATCCTATGGAAGTAATATTGATAAAGATTAGATGTTTGTTTCGATCCGAACGTACTGGATCACTTTGTCTTTAATTATATTAAAAAAAACTAAAATTATGTAATATTTTGAACCCAATGACATAAAATGGGGTTGTTATATTTGTCAGCTATGACGTTCAGTATGTGACTGCCTCTTTCACTGCGTAATAGAGAGGCGATTCCCTAACGACGTATTGCCGCGAACCCGTCGTTCAGCGCGTGAGAAATGTTTGTATATATACAAACATTTCTGACCCACTGCAGAATCGCGGCAGACCCAATAGCATTCTGAGATGTTATTGTATTGGACTTGAAGGGCACTGAGAGACTTTTGACTTAACCCATAGGCGGCTCGTGTAATGTTTTTATATATACAAACATTTCTGACGCGCTGCAGAATCTAGGCAGACCCAATAGCATTCTGGGATGTTATTGTATTGGACTTGAAGGGCACTGAGAGACTTTTGACTTAACCCATAGGCTGCTCGTGTAATGTTTGTATATATACAAACATTTCTGACGCGCTGCAGAATCGAGGCAGACCCAATAGCATTCTGAGATGTTATTGTATTGGACTCGAAGGGCACTGAGAGACTTTTGACTTAACCCATAGGCTGCTCGTGAAATGTATGAATATATACAAACATTTCTGACGCGCTGCAGAATCGAGGCAGACCCAATAGCATTCTGAGATGTTATTGTATGGGACTTGAAGGGCACTGAGAGACTTTTGACTTAACCCATAGGCTGCTCGTGTAATGTTTGTATATATACAAACATTTCTGACGCGCTGCAGAATCGAGGCAGACCCAATAGCATTTTGAGATGTTATTGTATTGGACTTGAAGGGCACTGAGAGACTTTTGACTTAACCCATAGGCTGCTCGTGTAATGTTTGTATATATACAAACATTTCTGACGCGCTGCAGAATCGAGGCAGACCCAATAGCATTCTGAGATGTTATTGTATTGGACTTGAAGGGCACTGAGAGACTTTTGACTTAACCCATAGGCTGCTCGTGTAATGTTTGTATATATACAAACATTTCTGACGCGCTGCAGAATTGAGGCAGACCCAATAGCATTTTAAGATGTTATTGTATTGGACTTGAAGGGCACTGAGAGACTTTTGACTTAACCCATAGGCTGCTCGAATAATGTTTGTATATATACAAACATTTTTGACGCGCTGCAGAATCGAGGCAGACCCAATAGCATTCTGAGATGTTATTGTATTGGACTCGAAGGGCACTGAGAGACTTTTGACTTAACCCATAGGCTGCTCGTGTAATGTTTGTATATATACAAACATTTCTGACGCGCTGCAGAATCGAGGCAGACCCAATAGCATTCTGGGATATTATTGTATTGGACTCGAAGGGCACTGAGAGACTTTTGACTTAACCCATAGGCTGCTCATGTAATGTTTGTATATATACAAACATTTCTGACGCTCTGCAGAATCGAGGCAGACCCAATAGCATTCTGAGATTTTATTGTATTGGACTCGAAGGGCACTGAGAGACTTTTAACTTAACCCATAGGCTGCAGAATCGAGGCAGACCCAATAGCATTCTGAGATGTTATTGTATTGGACTCGAAGGGCACTGAGAGACTTTTGACTTAACCCATAGGCTGCTCGTGTAATGTTTGTATATATATACAAACATTTCTGACGCGCTGCAGAATCGAGGCAGACCCAATAGCATTCTGAGATGTTATTGTATTGGACTCGAAGGGCACTGAGAGACTTTTGACTTAACCCATAGGCTGCTCGTGTATAAGCATTGGCAATAAGATTTAAAAAGCGTGATTTCAACTGGAATTGAGCAACGTGTTTTGAATTACTTTCAATTGTAGCTCGTGATCCAAATCTCGTGAATTCCATTTGCATAAAAACTATCATCATGCCCCCTATAATTATGTAGTTAAGATAAGATAACGTTTATTTGCTAATGAAGTAAATACGTCAGTGAAGTTCGTTACTGAAAATAAATTATCTTTATCTTATCAGTAGGAATTAGTCTATCTAGGAGAGACCTACGTCCAGCAGTTGACTGTTATAGTTTGGTGATGATGATGAGATAAGCACATTTATGTTCTATCCTATTATCCTAGATTGGTATATCTACTAAGTTTTTGTATTATCTGTGGTACAGATTAGTGATAAGAAAGTAAGTATAAAATAAGTCTTGGGTGCATGAAATAAAAAGGCTTATTTTGGATCGTTTAATATACTCAACTAAACTTTGGCCAGGTTGTGATTTGGCTTATTTTGGCATAACACGGTCCATTATCCTATATTAGCCATAGAGTGGACAAAGGTAGGAAACTTTTATTATTAGCCACTGAGGAAATCTAAACACTTTATTACACATACTTATTTATAACGAACGAGGTGTTTAACCGCGACTTCGTTCGCATAATATATAACAGCGCCAATAAATAGCGATAATCGCACCCGAAAACGTCGTCTGCCCGTTCCGGGAAGCATAGTCGTAGTTAAACCGAAAAGTATTTGAAGTAAAACTTCTTTGCGCACGCGCACGCTTGACTTGGGGAGTAAGCTGGGGAATGCGTTACGAAAAGTGCGATCGGAAGTTGAGAGGGAGATATAAGTTAGTGAGAAGATAAGAGATAGAAAGAGAAAGTTCCGTCTCGTATATTTTAAAAGTTAATGTGCGAGTGCTATTTGCGACTGGAGTGCGAGTTGCGACTGTCCAGAATGAGCATAATTTGTAATTGAACAATTTTATAAATTAATATTTTGATAAAGAAGTTTTACTTCAGTCGTGTGGTCTAAAGCACACTCGTTTTTTTTATTTTACGAACTCTTTGATTAAACCTAAGTACCTACACACAGCTACACATCAAGCTATAAATTTCCAGTATAAGCTGACCTCTCATTCTACGAAAAGCCTACACAATGCGAGGTCAGCTTATACTGGAAATTTATAACTTGATGTGTAGCCGTGTGTACCTCCCACCCAATTATTTCCTCTATAAAGTTGAAACCTTTTTACTTATAACTTTGTGGCGACGACGATAGATTAATATATCTACTATTTAATAATATATGGCACATCTTAATTTTCCCCAATAAGCTGTTCATTGTCCTTTCTCATGATACACAGTATTTTCTTTGTTAAGTTTCATAAAGATCAGTCCAGCTGTTAGTCGCGAAAACGTAACAAACACAAAGTTACTTTAATATTTATATAAACATTACCTTCCTGCGCAGTCGGGTAAAAAGTAGCGTATGTCTCAATCCCGCTTATAATCTATTTACCTATATACCAAATTTCATCGAAATCAGTTCAGCCGTTTAGTCGTGAACACGTTACAAACAGACATACCGAGTTACATTCCAATTTATAATAATAGTACCTCATCATCATCATCCACAGCCTGACTTCACCCATTGTTGGGTATAGGCCTCCCCAAGTTTGGCATAATAGTACCTACTTATGGATTAATTTGGAGTATGGATGGATCATACAAAATAGTTTGACATATCCAGCCTCACGAAACAGTATGGGTGGGTAGGTATTGCCTGTAGGTGCCAACCAGTCCCGCTCCATGCTATGAGTGTTTGCAAAGCAGTGCTGGTTTTCAGTTAGATAAGTAGGTATATCTAATTTTCAATTAACATACAATCACCGTTAGGAGGGTTTACTATGCACTGTCTCAATCACTGTTGGACTACTGCATCACCTCCTGGGGAGGTGCAAGACTCATTTGCTCGAAGTGGAGAGGGAACCCTGGTGCTATACTTAAATTATGTACTGGTCTCCCCTTCCGATACCCCACAGTAAACCTATTCTTAGGGTGGGACGTAATATCAGTCCGTCAAACATTTATACTTCACACTGTTCTCAAAAACACGCTGAACTGGAGTACGTCCCCCTACATATGGATTGCAGGAGGCGGAAAGTATATAGTATCACCTCTTTCCACACCAGTCCCTCTCACCACTTCTTTTGCTACTTAGGGAACTACCTCTACGACAAGCTGAACACTGCTCTGAATATTTACCCCCAGTGTAGAGCGAGTTGCAAAAAGGCTGTCTCTGAGTACCTTATAACTCTAGACTACCAAGGGACAGAGGACCTATTAAAATCTCTAACATAATATTCACTCCTCCTTCCCCATATCTTTGTACCTGTCCATATCTTACATGTCTTGTCCTCCTGTCTCCTTAGCACAATAAATCCACCAATACCGGCCCACTAATGTTAACATCACCATTACCTCCACCTCTAACACTACCTCCACCATTAACACTACCATCAAAGAAAGAAAGAAAGAAAGAAAATATATTTATTTGAACCCATTTGACATCACACACAATAAAAAACAAGAAAAACAAAGGCAAAGTCAAGATTCACTCAGACAGACAATACTGACACCATCCATCACCATCCTTCACATCTTTGACAATACCACCAGAGGTGAAGGTGTTACCTTCACCTCGTGACCGAATCCCATTCTCCCTCGTTTCCACACATAAGAACTTGTATTCTTCTGACTCCACCGTCATATATCTAAATCATCATCTATAAGATTTTATACATAATCCTCATCCAATCATATATGTAGGTACATAATGCGCACACACACACACTCAACCCACTCTCAATCACGCGCACGTACACACATACACCCGAACACAAACACATACACACAAGCAATCCAATAAAATAGATAATTAATTAGTTAGGTTCGAAACTGTACTAGGGTTATTTTATAGTTCTAAGTAAGTTAAATAGTTAAGTGTATATTTTCATGTCTCCCACATCTTTGTTGCTTTCTTCAATAGTATTCAAACTATTATTGCAACACAATGTCCGCTTCAAAGACAAGCCTTTGTTGTTGATACTCGCAGAGCGGGGGCCTGGTGACCTGTAATACAGGTTCCATGAACCTACTTCAGGCACCAGTCTCTCACAATGTTTGTTAACACCATACAAACTTGCTATGTAAATTAGACTTAAGAAACAAATTGTGAGAAAAAATAAATGAATCTATTATTATTATTATCATCATTATTTGTTCTAACAGATCCTGCCCATCCAAAGGCTGCCTTGAAGAGATCGTTTTTAACGACAAGGCCGCCCATTGTACCTTTAATTTCATTGTGTATTCTCTTTTGTTTATTTTATTGTTAATGGTGTGCAATAAAGAAATGATCTATCTATTGTGTTCTGTGTTTGCAAGAGTAGGCAGCAAGTTTTATATCGAATTAATCATCTAAACTTAGTATATTTTCTATAAAAATGTTATTCTAACTAAAAGTTTTTATTCGAAAAGTCTTTTTTTATGTTTTGAAGAACCGTCACTTGAATATTGTCAGTATATTACCAACTTCCAGGAGGCTCAATTTTTCCATCCATAGTTCTGGATGTGCTTGTGAGAGCCTTAGTTGTCTTCATAAAGCTATGACGTTAAGTTGCATGCCTATCGATCTTTTACAGGGTACCCCAAAGGGAATACGCCCATGAACTTCATGATCTGATCCCACCATTTCCTTTCCATCAAAGAACAAACAGACGCACGGTTCAGTACCATCCGTACCTAGTTGACAAACCACCCATTTGCACACACCGCACCGTTTTGATTCTACGTTTTTAATGCATACAGCTAAGGCATTGAACATTTAACCGTTGTCTGTTTTTCCTGAAGAATACAATCCATGCCTCTTTAAGGTAAGAGTGAACAGGTGTCTTTTAGATCTATCTTCGAGCTTCAATTTAGATCACATCATCGCTTACCATCATGTGGAATTGTGGTCAAACGAAGATCTATTCGTGACAAAAAAAAAAACGGTTTTTGAGGCGCTGCTGATTGGTTGTGTAGGTTAAATTTGATTTATTTTCATAAGGATCAATATACTTCCGTATGGAGTACGGAATAATAACCAACTCTTAACCTTACAGTTTTCAATTTATTTTGATTAAATTACACTAGCGGCCCGTCCCGGCTTCGCACGGGTGGACATTTATTTTTTAAACATTTTTTATGGCTAATTATTTTAGGTTTCCGTGCCTTAAGGGTAAAACGGGACCCTATTACTGAGACTCCGCTGTCTGTCTGTCTGTCCTTCTGTCACAAGGCTGTATCTCATGAACCGTGATAATTAGACAGTTGAAATTTTCACAGATGATGTATTTCTGTTGCCGCTATAACAAAAAACACTAAAACAATAAAATATATATTTAAGGGGGGCTCTCATACTACAAACATGATTTTTTTGCTCCATTTTGCTCGATTTTGCTCGATGTTGATAACGGCAATAGGTAGACGCTTGAAGTATTAACAGAATATTTAGTTATTTATTCACTTTACAAATAAATAATTAAATTAAAATAAAACAAATATTTAAGGGGGGGCTCCCATAGAACAAACGAGATTTTTTTTGCTCGTTTTTATAGATAATGGTACGGAACCCTTCGTGTGCGAGTCCGACTCGCACTTGGCCGGATTTTACATCTTGGGTTACATTATTGAAGTTTTAGTTAGGATACCTAATTCTTTCTTTATATTATATAGCCTATGCTACTCAGGGATAACTAAACAACAGAAGTTGGTGGGCGCGGTTCCGCGCGCGCGTCGAACGAGTTCGCTTTGTTTTTGTGCTGTCCGTATCGCTCTATTTTAGTATCTACCCACAGTGAAATTTCGAAAACCCAGTTCAGTGACGCAATTTATATTTAATTGTTGATTTTTTGGAGTAAATATTATGTTTTTAGTAGATGTTATTGTGCAGTGTTCATGTTAACCTGTATTACCAGATAGGCTACCTTTTTCCCATAAATTAGTTCCCATGGAACAAAAAGGGGGTGACAAGTCAAGTTGCAACAGCGAGTTTAGCTTTATTTATTAGGCTTTATCCATTTAGGAGTGTAACGCGTACGAAGTCACGGGCAATAGCTAGTTTATAATATATTAAAACCGTTATAGTGGCTCAATAAGAGAAGTTTTTTTCTAGATTTACTCTAGACCAATATTTTTGTACCTCTATCAATATTCTTTTGCAGCTGCAATAATAGTTTTTTCAAATAACAATGTTCGTTAATCATAAGTTGGGTTTTCCTTGTCCCGTTTATTTTAATTTTTAATTTAGTCATTCCTGTTTAGTGTACGCCATTTACCTGCTAGTCATGACTGAAATAAGAACACTTATAACTTTCCGTGTTCTGTGCTAAAGTGAATTATGAATGTGGTGTTCCAGGGGAAAAATATTCGCATTATGAATGGTAAGTGCTCTTTACATAATTAATAGAAAAAAATTGATTAGCTAATGAAAGCTCTGTAGTGCCCGAGATTTAAATGGAGTTGGCTCGCCTAGTAGCTATAATATACGAGCTCGTACCTACACTAGCTGTCCCACCCGCGGCTTCGAACGCGTGGTTTATCAAAAAAGTATAACCCTTCGGACGGATTAGCACGTTGAAGTGGCAATGGGCAGACCATATAGCGCGCAGAACAGATGGCCGATGGGGCCGGAAAGTTCTCGAATGGAGGCCACGAATCGGCAAGCGCAGCGTAGGACGTCCACCTACAAGATGGGCAGACGACTTGATAAGAACCGCAGGTCGGCGTTGGATGTAGGCCGCTTCCAACTGCAGTTCCTGGATATCAATCAGGGAGGCTTTTGTCCAGCAGTGGACGTCCTACGGCTGATATGAATGAATGAATGAAATACCCGTCATCGCAGTTGGGTAAAAAGTAGCATGGCTCTCAATTTCGGTAATAATCTATCTATATACCAAAATGTATCGAAATAGTTTCAGCAAGTTAGTCGTAAAAATGTAAAAAACAGACAGAGAGACAGACAGACAGAACTACAGAGACAGAGTTACTTTCTAATCACACTACTGGTGGTAAAGCTTTTGTGAACGGGCTCGAGGAAGTGGGCACCACCGCCTTACCTTTATCTGCCGCCAAATAGCAGTACTTGTGCTGCTGTGTTCCGGTTAGATGGTAATGGTATGTTCCTGTAATTACTGGCACATAGGCATAACAGCTAAGTCCTATAGTATGACAACGTCCATGGGCTGCAGTAGCCACGTAACATCTGGTGGACTGCATGCTCGTTTGCCATATACGAGTAAGTAGTATAAAAAAACACTAATATTATAAATGCAAAAGTTTGGATGTTTGTTTGTTTGTTACTTAATCACGTCGTAACCGCTGCATCGACTTTGATGAAATTTACTATGTAAGTACTTAGATTATAATCTGGATAACCACATAGGCTACTTTTAAGCCCATAAATCATAAAAGTTGGTGGGCGCGGCTCCGCGCGCGCGTCGAACGAGTTCGCTTTGTTTTTGTGCTGTCCGTATCGCTCTATTTTAGTATCTACCCACAATGAAATTTCAATACCCAATTCAGTGACTCAATTTATATTTAATTGTTGATTTTTTGGAGTAAATATTATGTTTTTAGTAGATGTTATTGTGCAGTGTTCATGTTTTATGTTTTTAGTAGATGTTATTGTGCAGTGTTCATGTTTCATGCTTTTAGTAGATGTTATTATGTAGTGTTCATGTTTCATGTTTTTCGTAGATGTTATTGTGCAGTGTTCATGTTTCATGTTTTTAGTAGATGTTATTGTGCAGTGTTCATGTTTCATGTTTTTAGTAGATGTTATTGTGCAGTGTTCATGTTTCATGCTTTTAGTAGATGTTATTATGTAGTGTTCATGTTTCATGTTTTTCGTAGATGTTATTGTGCAGTGTTCATGTTTTATGTTTTTAGTAGATGTTATTGTGCAGTGTTCATGTTTCATGCTTTTAGTAGATGTTATTGTGCAGTGTTCATGTTTCATGTTTTTCGTAGATGTTATTGTGCAGTGTTCATGTTTTATGTTTTTAGTAGATGTTATTGTGCAGTGTTCATGTTTCATGCTTTTAGTAGATGTTATTATGTAGTGTTCATGTTTCATGTTTTTCGTAGATGTTATTGTGCAGTGTTCATGTTTTATGTTTTTAGTAGATGTTATTGTGCAGTGTTCATGTTTCATGCTTTTAGTAGATGTTATTGTGCAGTGTTCATGTTTTATGCTTTTAGTAGATGTTATTCTGTAGTGTTCATGTTTCATGTTTTTCGTAGATGTTATTGTGCAGTGTTCATGTTTTATGTTTTTAGTAGATGTTAATGTGCAGTGTTCATGTTTCATGCTTTTAGTAGATGTTATTATGTAGTGTTCATGTTTCATGTTTTTCGTAGATGTTATTGTGCAGTGTTCATGTTTTGCTAAGTTAGCTCATTGTATGTATATTATTAATTGTGTATCTACTTATGTAAATAGAGCAGAATTGCATGTTTCTCAGTAAACAATTTATTATGTAAATTTATGAGAAATAAATAATTTTATACCTTAAACCGTAAATCAGTTCCCATAGGATAAAAACGGACTGTCAAGTCATGTTGCAACAGCGAGTTTAGCTTTATTTCTAGGTTACCTACACATTTAGTACTGTAACGCGAACGAAGTCGCGGTCAACCGCTAGTTTATAATATAGTATGATGGATGGATATAAGTACCTACAACCTGTTATGTTATGTACGACATTAATTTAAAACACACGTCTGAAATCGCATTAACTGATTTAAGGGGTGGGTTTAATACCGGTAGCTTGAATATTTATCCAGTAATCGATACATTTTAACAAAAAAAAACAAACATAAATCGGCGGTGCCTTTAATAATGCCGCTTACTCAGTTTAACAGGTTTTAGAATTAAATAAAGATGAATGAATATGATTTGTTTACCTATTTTATACAGGCTATAGACAAGCCTTAACGCCCATGTTCGATCGAGTCCAAGGTACCAAACTGGTATTTGGCCGAACCATTCCAAAGGTAGCAGCAGTACTCCATAACAGACCCGACTTGTGCTTCCTACTAAGATGCTGTCCATCTCCTTCCTTCCTTGTTAAGGATTGTGTGGTTGAAGATGGAGCACGCTTGTCTAGAAACATTACTTACTTTGTATTATTTTTTACAGAAATGATGGTGGTTATTTTCCTGTTAACTGCGCTGCGCTCAGTGCACGCAATCGGACCTTTCTTCCACGAATCCTTGGTTATTGATATTAAACCTTCAGGCCTGACCGAGCCTGGGACTTCAGAGTTTGGTTTCTCAATAGGTTTCCAGGATAGCGAATCACCTAGATTAGGTAAGCCACGTTGATACAATGGACCGCCCCGGTACCACACTCGTGGTTTTTCAATAAAAACATTACCCTCCTTATGCGCAGTCAGTAAAAAAGTAACCTATGTCCCAATCCTGGTCATAATCTATTTGTGTACCTTATCAAAATCGATTCAGCCGTTTAGTTGTGAAAACGCAACAAACAGACAGAGGCAGCGTTACTTTCGAATTTATAATGACCAATATAATGACTTCCACATTATGTAGAGCTTAGAGCCCTTTCACAAGAAACTCTACTACTCATAGATGCTGTAGGCTTTGATGTAGGTGCGTAGAAGAACAAAGAAAGATGTTCAGATATAAATAAATATTTCCGCTGGCAGTTCAGCGAACTCAGATTCTGACTTTATCCCGTGTTTGTGTTTCAGTTATTGGCGCACCGAAGAAAGATTTAGTGGGCACGGTGTACAGCTGTCCTTTATCTAAGGACAAGAAAGACAGGATAGACTGTACAATGATCGATATGACGTCATTAGACCTACAAACAAAGACAAAAACATCACGAGGTAGGACTTTATTATACAATATGGACCGTTTCATATGAGCCGTGGCGGCGGTTTTCCGCAAAGGGAAGAACATGTATGACGACTCCCTGCGTCGCGCCGCGGCAAGTGTATGAATGTACTTACAAATGCATAGTCGAGTACAGAGACGGCAGCACCTTGCCCAGACCTTGTCTAGAAAGGGCGAATTCGCCGCGAATCGATACACGCGTTGGCGAGATACTTGGCGCCAATATACTGCTTCCAAATGAACGCGCGTTGGTATGCTAATTCTGGACACAACGGTCGCGCGTAATACGCGCGAGAGAATCGCGGCGAATTCGCCCTTTTCTGGACAAGCTCTAAGTAGCGGCTTCGAACGCGTTTATCTACTAAACGTGTAGCTGAAGTTTTTGACCAACTGGTAAAAAGCAGTGCCCTGTACTGTGTGTAGTGTAGCTCTCTAGATTGAAACAACGAAATCAAAGAACCCAAACTCCACCCTCTACTGTCAGCCATTAGAAATTATGAACTATTTCAATCCTCAAGCGACAGCGGTGCGACAAGCAATCGGTCACAAAACATCCTATTTACAATGGGAAAACAGTTATATCTGTAGCCTTAGCCTTTGACTCAGAATTATATCTATGTACAAATGAGACCGTTCACGCGAATGTTAAAAAAGTTCCTTATAATCTTTATCTATATAAATAAAAGTGAATTACCGAAGTGTTTGTACGCGCATAACTTCCAAACGACAGCACCAAATTGGATAAACCTTTCTCTAATGTGTTCGTTATTGTCAGGAGGTTTGTATGAAAAAAATATCAAAAAAGACAGCAAATATTTAAATTTCGATATAATTTGGTATATGGTATACAGTGTGTTTTTTTAACTGGGAACAGTAAGGCAGCACCCATAACCAGAGGAGATACTGGTGCAGTTTCTTCTAAAACATCAGCTCGTTTTCGAAGAAAAACATTTTGGCATTTTATTTTTTTTGGTCAAGTGTGAGTAGCGTCTTAAAATGAATCAAGTTGGTAATTTTTTTGATGCCAATCGACTCGGTCCTTTGTGAGGATAATTTTATTGTAGAGACTAAAAAAAATCTGAGCAGCGGAGGTTAGTCAAATTTGATAAAATGTATTCTCATACAACAGGACAAAGCAAAATTTCTCCAACAAACATTTCATTAGATTCTAATTGCACATTAAAGAAATATTATTACTGTAGCGATTAAGAAGTTTAAGAACTCCATGCTCTCATGAGCAATTCAAAACATTCGCCGTTATATAAACGACGAATGACGACCTCCGTGGTGCAGTGGGCGAATAGTCGGCTGAGACGCAGGAGGTAGGGGGTTCGATTCCCGCTGCGGAACAAATGTTTGCACGATCTACATATATTTGTTCCGGGTCTGGTTGTTTCTCTATATATTATAAGTATGTATTTACAAAAAATAAGTGTATATAAGTATTCTATCAGTTATCTGGTTTCCATAGTACAAGCTCTGGTTAGTTTGGGGCTAGATAGCGCTGTGTGAAATGTCCAGCAATATTTATTTATTATTATTTCGTATTTCATAACAATTTTGTATTTCAAACATGGTTCTTGCATCTATCGGACTTTTATATCAGTCATTGCATCATCTTATTTGTCCTATCATGGCATTGTCAAACACGCAAAAAGTAGACTTAATTGAAGCATACTTCCTCAACCGACAAAGTCCAACTAATGCGTTGAAGTGGTATCAGGAACGCTACCCAGACCGCGATGTACCGAATCGCAAGATTTTTGAAAAATAATAAAAAATATAAGGCATGAAGGTTATTTTCAGCCTAAAAGAAAAATAACAAAAAAAAAGTGTTTGATTTGTATTATATCATTTTTTACAAATCTGGTTGATGTGAACCATCTTGGGGTTTTTCGAGGCCTATCTAAAAGCTTCATTACGAGAAGCAGCGGAAAATATCGGAGTGCACTAATTAAGCATACGTAAAGTACTGAAAACCTACCATTACAATTGTTACAAAGAGGGACGGCCAGTGCAAGCACTGCTTCCAGGAGATACAGACCGAAGATTATCATTTGGTCACTGGTTCATAGCACGGTCTGTTGGAAACGCTTATTTCCCGAACACTATTATTTGGACAGACGATTTTTCAAACAACGGTATGTACAATAGAAAGAATACGCATTACTGGTCACGATCAAATCCTCTAAGAACTACACAGGCCCATAACCAAATTCGGTTTTCATTTAACTGTTGGTGTGCGGTACTACACAATAAAACCATTGCTGTTAAGATCTACCGATGGAGCATTAATTAGTGAAAAGTATCAAGATATATTGAATCTGGCTGTGGAAGAAGTGGATAATACCATTCCATTAAACGATTTGCATAATGTCATCTACCAACAGGATGGTGCACCTCCTCATAATAGTACAGCGAGTAAACGGTTTTTAGATGAGCATTTTCCTGACCGTTGGATGGGTACATTATGGTCCAATTAAATGGCCACCACGTTCATCGGCATGACGCCGATGAACTTTTTTAATGGGGCTACCTAAAAGGCCGTATTTACAAAATTCGGTACAATAAGACGTAATAAAAGACGCAGTCCACTTTCACGTTTTAAACAAGATTCATAACTCATGGTTGTCCAAGGCCACTAAAAGTGTTTTGAAACGTGTCCGTACCTGCATACAGCAACACGGGGGCCAAATCGAACATCTATTGTGATAGTTTTAGTACCATTTGGTACCAAACTACTAAGAAATCGTATGTGAAGACATTTTATTTTTGACTTACGTCCGTGGCTCAGATTTTTTTCATCCGATACAAAAGACTGCATCGATCGGCATCAAAAAACATTTTACCAACTTGATACATTTTAAGCCGCTACTCACGCTTAACAAAAATAAAATTATGCCAAAATGTTTTTCGTGGAAAACGAGCTGATGTTTTAAAAGAAACTGCACCTGTATCTCCTCTGGTTATGAGTGCTGCCGTACTGTCGCAGTTAAAAAAAAACACACTGTATATAGATTATGACCGGGAGACACAGGCTAGGTACTTTTTATCCGTCTTCGCAGAAGGAAGGTAATGTTTTTATTGACATACCACGCGTGCGAAGCCGCGGGCGGGTCAGCTAGTTTAACATAAAAAATTTCATAAATTTTGATATTAATTGGTTTTGACATAATTTTTGAAACATGACTTAATAATTTACCCTTTGACATAACTATATGACCAATAAAATCCGCATTTTTTCAAGTCTGTAAACTTATACATATTACCATTTTAATGCGTTGACTAAATTATGAATAACTGTGTAATTTGATAACTTCGATTATTATATGAGTATGGGCGCCAAAAATTGTACTTTAACAATCGTGAATTGGTAACACACGGTAACATACGTGAATAAGGTAACGCACGTGGTTTTTGTAAAGCCTAGAGTACAATGAGAGAAATTTCTTAATTCTCGATACTACCTCCATTGTTAAAATAAAACGGAAAATAAATGAAAAAGTTGTTAATCAGATTGGTTTTTTAACAGATACGTAATAAAAATGTGAGGAACTAGTTGAAAATGCAATAATCAGCCTATGTAATTACCATTGTAGGTAAACAACTATTTTTCATACTAACATTATTATGTCATATTTATTATTAAGTGCTGTAATCTCCTTTGTCATATGGCTGATTTTTTTGCATTGTCCGTTTTTACAATAGCCAAATGTCTTATAGGAACTTTTACCTTTCTGCTAGTCGTGCTTTATTAATATACATATTCACTTTCAGGCCATACTCAATAAACATTTTTACGGGCCTGGATATTTGTTACAGTGTGACCATTAGTGCTGTGCACTCCCTGAGGTATGCGCGAGACGGGGGGGGGGGGGGGACGGGGGGGGGGGGAGGGGGGGGGAGAATCGGCTGCTGCGCTCTGTCAGTACGCACATGACATAGACAGTCCGATACAAATAACACTACCTGCCGCCACGAGCGTTGACGGCGTACTGACAGAGCGCAGCAGCCGATTCTCCCCCCCGTCTCGCCGCGCGCATACCTCAGGGAGTGCACAGCACTAATGGTCACACTATAGTACCCCCGTTTTATGGTAACTTACGTGAAGTAACATACGGGAATGAAAAGCGAGACAAATTTTTGAAATTAGTTTTGGAATACTTTTATTGCATAATTTATGTAACAGAATTCAATAGAACATAGCAAAACAATACAAAAACGTAAGAGGTGAAGAACCTACGCTATATAAGTTGTTTTTGTTTCATGTGCAAGATGTCGTAGTAGGACACACGATTTTTGTACTGGAATGAAAATTAACTCTATCATAAAAATAATTATACGCTCTGAAAAGAAAACAAAAATAAACTTTAGCTACGATAATGAATGAACATAATTCTGCGCACCAGGAATATATTTAAAACTTATCACTAAATTTATAAAACTAGGAAATTTAATATTTTAAATGAGAGGGACACACGATTTTTTTTCCACAAGTACAATTTTTGGCGGCCGTACTCATATGATAATTTTTGTATAACATCATTTATTTATTTTTTTGTTGTGAAGTTTGTGAAAATAATGAATCATAACTTTATCTAATGCCCATATACAACCATGCTTTAGGCAAAATAAATAATTCCATTTCCAAGAGATTGCTTGTCGCTAATTTTACATAATTAGCCTGTAGGTAAGTACTGTGTGGGCCAACCATCCGAGGGTGGTACTTAATCTAAAACGTTTTTTTGCAGAGGATCTGAATCCAAATATCAACTTTTTTTTCGGTTCATCGATAGCGGCAACTCCTAACTACTTTTTGGTATGTAGCACTATTTCCAGTTATGACGTTAGAGATGAATGAGTGAATGATTTTTTTTTAAATACCTAACAGGCTAGATACAACAAAATGACAACAAGAAAATGTATAAGGGGCGGTTTTATTGCTAAAAATGCGACGTATTCCAGACAATATTTAGATGGAGAATTTCACGGAACGGTTTCGGAATTTTTATTTTTTTTCGAATGGACTAATCTCGCTGTTGGCCTCTGAGGCCGTTGCAGCTTAACCGAGCTTTTGGCGAGCGCAGAAGGCGCTCAGCTCTGTAATTTTTTGATGAGGTAACTAGCGCAAGGGCACCACTTAGGTACGAACCTCAGCTTGGGCTGTTGCTTGGACGGGGATAGGAGAGAAACGCCCGAGTACGTGATTGTACCTCGTATAGGCGGCGACTGAAGGGACTCGTCGACCTCGCCGGCGAGGTCGGTATATTTGTGAAGTGTTTGCTCTGTCTAATGTGGATGACTCTTCCGCATTAGCGGAAGTGATTTCGTCATCCGGGTCTCCGAGAACGTGTCTCGGACGACGGAGGGTAAAACGGTTTCGGAAGCGCGCTTGTTCGCTGTTATACCGCAGTTTTGAGCCCGCTTGGTGGAAGATGATAGCAAGTCGGGCGTTTTTCAGGGTTCCGCACCTCAAAAAGAACGTCTGTCTAGATCCTTTTTCTCAGGAACGCGTATCAAGTTTAAATTGATATCTAATACGTAGGTAGGTCTATGGTCCCTTGGATCTGTAAAAAAATCAAGCTTCTAAGTCAACGCAATCAATAATACGGTATGCTGTTTATTTTGCGCAAACTGTGAAGATAACTAGTGGTTCGCCCCGAACTTCTATTAACATAATGCTCTTTGACTATAAAAATAGTGCCATGAAATATATACCCACCTAACTTAGCCTACAGTTTTATTCAAAATACAGGTAACGGCAATTCATGTAATTGGTTACTGTTTTTTGGGGTACAAACTGCAGTTATTATGGATTTCAGACTTTTGCCTGTATTTGTGCCACTTATGCTACTCGCATATCAAATAAGAGCACTGTGGGGTCACTGGTGGAGCCTGTGAATTTTGTCAAAGTTTTGTTTTTGTTATAACTAATAACTCAAAAACTACAAAGACTTTACTAAAAATAAAAACGGAGTCTAAATGTACTAATCAAGACTTTTCATTTGACTAATTGACGTAATAGTCTCATATTAATTTTTTTTTACTCCTCTTGAACCCCAATATCTCAACAACCCCCCAATATTTTTAGCTCATTTAGTCACAACAAAATTGTACCATCACTACCTACCTATAAATTCAATTTTACGATGATCGGATCAGCGCTTCGAAAGTTATCCTCGGACAAACAAACATACATACAACGCCGATTTGCCCAAGTTGATTTAGAAATCTCATTTCGCTCGATCAATCGTACTAGATGATCCTTGTGATTTTAATTTGCATAATGACTATCGAAATTGTATTATTTATTATTATTGGGGAAGAGGTTTAAAGCTCCGCCAATATCCTCAAGGTCATTGGCGCATATACAAGCCTTAATACGAAAAGGAGCTTTGCAAAATATCAAAACAACGACGAGTGAGTTGACTGACAGCGATCGGACGGACGGCTGTTTAAAATTGTTAAAATTATTTAGATTTTCAATTTCTTTCGGGATTGTATTAAATAATATTGCACCTTCAAAGCATATTGTAGTTTATTGTCATTGTTCGTACGGACCGTATTAAACCTGCAGATTCTGCAATGAGACGGTAGAATTGCCTCTACACATGTTAGGCGAGTGTGGTCCTCTAATGCGCAAACGTAGCATTCATCTGGGCAAACAGATCCTCAGCCAGGAGGAGCTAACAGCTATCACCCCTAAAAATATCCTTCAGTGTCTAACAGCTAACGTCACCATGAACTAGAAACGGCTTATACACAAGTGGTGACCACAACAGGCCTCAATGGCCGTAGTTATACAAAAGCCGCAAATGCTAATAAAATAAACCAGCCAAGTGCGAAAGAAAAATCACGTTTGTTGTATGGCAGCCCCCCCCCGTAAATATTAACTTTATTTAAATTTAATTATTTATTTTTAAAGTAAATAAGTATTCTGTGAATATTTCAAGCGTTTTTCTGTTGCCGTTATCAATATCGAGCAAAAAAATTACGTTTGTTGTATGGGAGCCGCCCTTAAATATTTGTTTTATTTTAACTTAATTATTTATTTTTAAGATAAATATATAACTTAATATTCTGTGAATATTTCAAGCGTCTACCTGTTGCCGTTATTAATATCGAGCAAAAACGAGCAAAAAAAATCACGTTTGTTGTATGGAAGCCCCCCTTAAATATTCATTATATTCTATTTTCGTCATCGTGAAAATTTCAACTGTCTAACTATCACGCTTCATGAGATACAGCCTGGTGACAAACGGACAGACAGACAGACGGCGGAGTCTTGGTAATAGGGTCCCGTTTGACCATTTGGGTACGGAACCCTAAACAGATATATTATACGAGTGAATATTATCAGCATTACGAAGAATTTTAAAATTTTATTTCAGACATGTGCTCCATTGTTAACTAAGTACATAAAACACGTTAATGAGAATGGTGTGTTTGGTGGATGCTTTGTGTACGATAATATAACAAGTTCGTATTCCGAGTGGGCCGACTCCACCGTGAGATTTGAAAATACATTTTCCAAAAAAGAAACATCTTGGCCGAATTTTACGCAGAAAACAACTAGTAAGTAACCGTGTATTTTTAACCATCAATTCAGATTGAAGCCTCTGTGTGTTTGAAGCATCTGTGTGTTTCAGCTGACTCTATGCTTCTCTACACCTCTCCCGTAAGACTTCTTATTTCTCCAACTCCTTTTCGGTTGTGGCGGTCGGACTCTGGAATGACATGCCATTAAGGCAGCTTTTCCACCAGAGATGTGCTATGCAACTATGTGACAGTTTCCACTGATACTAAGCTATGTAGCGGAGCGAGTAAGATGAGCTATGAAGATGCGCTGCCGCAAAGTAGCTGTGCGAGGAAGATGCGCAGCTCGAGCTATGTCTACTTTCAGTGACAAACGCGGGCCTACTGAGTACTCTGCTCTTCACATAGCTACCACTCGCGACAATCCATAGCATGCATCCATAGCACGCATCCTTCCATATAAAAAACATAGCTTAGTTGAGTCCGTTTCCACCAGTGCTATGCTATGTGGACCAATGAATATTATTGGTGGATATCAAACGCAGCCATAGCAACGTAGCATATCTCTGGTGGAAAAGCAGCCTAAATATTAAAAAGGCTGAAACAAGAGTCGTTTAACGGGTTGGTGCATCAGCGCTTCCTTGAGAAGTTGAAGAAAAACTAGCCACTTATAAATTAAATTCTGTGATTTTTTTTACTTTTTTATGCTTTTACCTATGTATGGTTTCTTTTATACACGGTGTTCTTTAAATCACTGTTTTCCTAGAACAAACGTAGTTTAGACCGTGGTCAACTAACAGTTTATAACATCAAATAAAAAAAAAAACAAACCGAAATCGGTCTTTGAAAAATATAAAAAAATGCAAACTAAAAACGTCTATTTTAACGTTACGCCCTACAACATAGTCAGCGCGCTGACCAGTAGCTACTAGGTCTAAGGAGTAAGTAATACGCTACGGATAGCGTACCCATGAACTTTATGTCACGGTTAGTTTTTGAACAAAGTTAGACTTATTTGAGAAGGTCTAGATTTTTTTTATTCTCTTATTTGATGATATAAACAGTTATTAGACTATGGTCTGAGCAACGTTTGTTCTGGGAAAACAGTGATTTAAAGGACACCGTATATTTATATAAATCTATATGTTATAATTATTATGTTAGGAATATAATATGTTTATAGTTAGTCATGTAGGATCTGTTTTTATTGTTAGTGTTACAATAAAATACCTTTTTTCCTGTGTCACGCCTCATCTTTTTTTAACACGACCAGGATGACTGGTAGATAATGCTATTAGCATTAAGTCCTCCTAGTACTATTCTGTTTTGTGTGAAAGAATTTAATAATAAAGAATTGTAGATCCTAAACTGATAGATCGATTTCACTGTATTGTAATTTTTTTTAAATTTGTTTCAGCCATCCTCCTAGGAGGTAGTGTGGGGTGGAACACCCTGGTTGATGAAGATAACGGGTTATTAGTCGTGCCCAAGTCTATATATTTAGCAGACGTTATGTATGTTGATAGCAACCAACCACACGCACCTTCAAAATCTTTGATCGAATCACATTATGCACAGAAAGATACACATTTTGAATTTGTTCATAACTATGGTAAGCATTGCTAATATTTATGCCATATACTTGTACTTAAATAGTATATAAAACAACTATAAAACAAAATCGCTTCCCGCTGTCTGTCCATATGTATGCTTAGATCTTTAAAACTACGCAACGGATTTTGATGCGTTTTTTTAATAGATAGAGTGATTCAAGAGGAAGGTTTATATGTATAATACATGCATAATATAGTAAAGAAACAGTATTATTTTAGAAGTTTCTAAATACTCATAATACTATTTCAATTTACTCTCTCAATTAAATACTCTTTCAAGAGTAATCTCTAAAGAAAACATGTCTGTATTGTCTAATGACAAAAAAGCAGTGAACGTTGTATATAAAGACATTCTGTAGTATATTTAGTATAAGCATTGCGCCCGTGCGAAGCCGAGGCGGGTCACTAGTATGCTATAGTTCAAAACTATGTATCGATTACCCCTAAAATCGTATAAAATAGAAAGATTCGATTACTTTTCATTTATAAGATTTGCAGTCACTTTGTTACAGAAATTGTATTAGGGTAGTTACGAGACTTACTTTTAGTCGGATAGTTGACTGTAAAAGCATATATACGAGTATTAATGATTTAATAAAAATTTGCATTTTTTTTATATATATTGGTACTTGATAAAAATATCTTTTTGTTTCTGTTGCATATCAATGATCTGCTCATGCCCGGTATCATTGGGTACGCAGACGATAGTACAGTTGTGGAGAGGTACACTTCTAATGCTAGCTAACAGGGCTGAAATTCAGAGGCAGAGAGATGAGATGCTCATGCTGCAGCGTTTGAATTTGACACTCAAGGCCGTCTCTGACTGGGGCGATGCCAATCTCGTTAAATTCAATCCTTTAAAAACGCAAGCATGTCTCTTTTCGGCGAAAAAGAGTCAGTTTCTCCAAGTTCCCATTTTCCAAGATGTACTGGTAGACGTAAAAGGTCATCTCGAGCTTCTAGGGGTTTTGCTCACGCCTACTCTCAACTTTAGCTCACACATCGAGTCTAAGGCTAAAACAGCTGCCATTAAGCTGGGCATCCTTAACAAGGTCAGGAGATACTTCACACCAGGACAGCTTCTTAGTCTATACAAAGCACAAGTCCGGTCTAGTATGGAGTACTGCTGCCACCTTTGGGATGGTTCGGCCAAATACCAGCTCGCTACCTTAGACTCGATAGAACGTAGGGCTTTTAGGCTAATAGGTAAGCAATATATGGCGGAGGCTAAGACCCAAAGTCTCGAACACCGCCGTAAAGTTGCAAGCCTATCGATATTTTACAGAATACATTTCGGGGAATGTGCCCAGGAACTTTACGATCTGATTCCGCCATCTCCTTTCCATCAAAGGACAAGCAGGCGCACGGCTCAGTACTATCCGTACCTAGATATACCACCCATTCGCACACAACGTTTTGGTTCTACGTTCTTGATGCGTGCAGCTGAGGTATGGAACGCTTTGCTGTCGTCTGTTTTTCCTAAAGAATACAATCTGGACCTCTTTAAGGTAAGAGTGAATAGGTTTCTTCTAGATCTTCGTGCTTTATCTTAGACCACATCATCGCTTACCATCAGGTGAGATTGTGGTCAAACGAAGATCTATTTAGTTTAAAAAAAATCTTATATCACAATTATGATAATTACCTTATGACAACGCCTTAGAATATGATCATACTCAAATTGACCTATACCGCACTGAAATTAGGGGTAAACCTTTGGGCTTAGTGATATTCTAGCGATAAATAAAACAATCGATATCAATAGTGACCGTCAATTTAATATTATGCAAAAAACACCGGTAGGTATCACATACCGAATAATAAAAACACTAAAAAATAAATATAGTACCTACCTATTAATTATTTGCATTACTTTTTATTACTAATCTACCAGGCGATGCAAAAGTACCCACACATAATCAACAATATCGCAAAATACGTGTACATATCGGTATAACAAATAAAAAAGATAAATACGCGTTATATACCTGTTTCAATTAATAATATCACTATCCTAAAAAACTATTTATAATATATAACGGATATAGAGGGTGGGTTTACACTAAAAAAATAAAAATAAGCAGCGCTTTTTTTATAGAAAATCTATTTACAAGTACACAGATTGTAAGTTGTAAGTAAATGAACTACCTGTCGTTATAGAGTTCCGTTTCTTCGAAGGTCTGATAAATTGATAGTTTAGTTAAATACACAAGAAACAAAAATGGGCCACGTATTGAACCCTGTGGTCAAAAATGTCAACTATTGATCTTAAAAACCACGCACCACCTATAAAGCTGTATAGACATCATACACGGTATCCTTTAAATCACTGTTTTGCCAGAACAAACTTTGTTCAGACCATGGTATAAGGTTTATAACATGAAATTAAAAAAGAACGAAATCGGTCTTTGAAAAACATATGCGAACTTAAAAATGTCAATTTTAACGTTACGCCCTACAACATATCGCGCTCGCCGGCGCCAGCGGCGCGCCGGTAGCTACTAGGTATCTAACTTAAGTCACGTAATATTTGCTGCGTGTACCATTGACTCCGATTTTTACGTACCATTCGAAATTATATTTTTGACATGACTACAGACTTTTTAATAGACTGGACAGGACGTCTGTCATTCGCCCCTTGAATGCCGCCGGTGTGTCACCACAAAAGAAATAATAGTAGGTAATACGTTATTTCTAGCGTGCCAATGAACTTAATGTCACGGTTAGTTATTGAACAAAGTTAGACTTATTTGAGAAGGTCTAGATTTTATTTTGTTATTTGATGCTATAAATAGTTAGTAGACCTTGGTCTGAACAACGTTTGTTCTGGGAAAACAGTGATTTAAAGGACACCGTGTATATTTTTTCGTTAAATAATCTACACGATTTTTTTTTAAACGTTAAAAACATTCCCGGTAGGCATCAGAAGCCTGCCTAGATCTGTAAAAGGAAGTGTATGAATTTTTAAACGCCGATGTTTGTCTATCTTTCTCACCTACGGCGCGCAAACCTGGTCTTTGTCTGATCTGCATAAGTCCAGACTCGGGGTTTGTCAGCGAGCCATGGAGTGCAGTATTCTGGGAGTTCGCGTTAACTGTCCACTGATAGACCAAGTTCGTAACAGTATACTGCGCTCTAAAACGCAAATCGCAGATGTCGGACAGGAAGCGGGTAACTGAAGTGGGATTGGGCGGGCCACGTCTGCCGCATGTCGGATGCGTTATGGGCTAAAGCCACCACAGAGTGGACGCCTCTAAACGGGAAACGACTCGTGGCCCGCGGCAAAGATGGAGAGACGAAATTGATGCCCGTTTACAGGATTGATCCACAATATCCCAAAATAGAGAAGACTGAAGAGAAGGAAGACCTTTGCCTTGCAGTGAGATAATACAGGCGCATAATAATAATAATATGTTTGTCTGCCTGTGTATCTGTCTTTGGCATCGTAGTTCCACTCTGAATTGCATTGTTTGATTCATTCGTTTTTTTCAGGTTTCGGACTTGCTGTTGGTAATTTTAACGATAAAAATGAAAAATTATACGCTGTAAGCATGACTCTTCCAGAATGGAAAGGAAAGGTAGTAAATCAAGTTATTTATGTAGTGTGGTCTGACATTTCAACTTAATTTAAATGTTCAGCGAGCATGCATAAAATTGTAGGTAGTTAAAATATAATAACATTTAAATTTAAAATAAAAGGGCGCCTTGAAGTTCTACACATTTGTGGAACTTGAAGGCGCCCTTTTATATTAATTTCTACACATTTGTAGAACTTGAACATGTTATTATATTTTAACTACCTACAATTTTCAGCATGCTCGCTGAACATTTAACCTAAGTTTAAACCTATGGTTTCTCATGAAGTGTAAATAACTCTTAACCGTGAATAAATTCTTTAACCATTTGATTAAATGCTCTTTGACATTAGCGTGGAGCCCACCAATGTATTTTTCCACCTAGTCTAGGGGCACTCCACACTACGTTTGCCAAGTCGCGGTCTCCACTCAACTCGTTTACTTCAACCGTTGTCGGTTCTCCGGCATATATGGCCAGCCCACTGCCACTTCAGCATGCTAATCCACTGGGCTATGTCGGTTACCTTGATTCTCTGTCAGATAATCTCGTATCGGATTTGACCCTTCCGAGAAACTCCAAGCATAACACTTGCATCAATAATAAAACTATTGAATTTTATCATATTGAATTGAATTGACAGTATCTTATAAAAATCCATACGAATAGTATAAATTCGAAAGTAGCTCTGTTTTTGTCTGTTTATTACGTTTTTATGACTAGACGGCTTCACCGATTTCGATGAGATTTGGAATATAGATGGATTATGATAGTAATACATAGGCTACTTCTAGCCTACTGCGCAGAAGGAGGGTAATGTTTTATTGACATACAACGCGTGCGAAGAAGAACAAATAAAATCCGTACTTAAAGTTCCGTACAAATAGCAACGCGTTTTACACTTTTCAGCCAAGATATTAAATAACTTGCAATAACGTTTGGAGCGTCATTAACTAATCTATGAACCAAAAAGACTAAACTTAATTTCAGATACAATTTCTTCACATGACTTCTGTTTCTTCGCCCCAACTCGATTTTTCTAAAACAAAACAATGTAATGATGTTGACTCGATGTTCGGATACGCGATGGCGGCAGCTGACCTTGATCAAGACGGATTCTCAGAACTGCTTGTCGGAGCGCCCGGCCATTTGGATAGGCAAACCCAGAGAGAGCACGGAGCACTGCACATATATATTGGAGGAAATAACGTAAGAATAACCTGTGGCATGACTATATGCATCTAGTAACTTATGAAACAATTAGGTACTAAAAACAAAATTATATTTTTATGGTACCTTTTTGTGGTACTAGCTTACCCACATATTGTAGATGCGTGGAAGTCTCACACGGTGCGTTTCACCCGCTCGTTTCTTCCAGCACCTGCAAGATGTGGAATGACCTTTCTCCGGAGGTTATTCCAGTGGGCTTAAAGAGAGGTGTAAATAGGGTATTAAGTGCTAGGCAACGCGATTGCGGTACCACGAGTGCTGCAGGAGTTTATAGGCGGCGGTGACAACTTAACATCAGAAGGCCCGTCAGCTTGTGTGTCTACAAGTTTAATATAAAAAACCTACCTTAAGAAAGTTGTACCTGTTAAACCTGAAAGTATGAGATTTTTGGGCGTTGAGATTACGTCCAATTTGAACTTTGGCTCGCACATCGAATCTAGGGCCAAAGTTGCTGCTATGAAGCTGGACATTCTAGCTAAGTTCGGCGGTACTTCATACCGGGAAAACTTCTCAGCACAAAGCACAATTTCGCTTATGGCTCGACCAGGTATCAGCTTGAAGCCCTTGATTAGTTTGAACGAAGTGCTGCTAGGCTCATTGGTGATGACCTTAGTGGAAGCCAATTTACAAATCAGCATTGATAGAAATAACAAGTAACTTATTAACAAAAAATATCACCGACTTCAGATAATAGAAAAAACAAACTACTGAACCGATTTCGATGAAATTTCTATGAGACTAATTTGAAAGTATAAGTATCCCTTAAACTAAATAAAAAATTTTGAAAATCGGTCCACAATAGACGGAGAAATCGGTGAACATACATAAAAATATATACAGTCGAACATAGAACCTCCTCCTGTTTTAAAGTTGGTTATAAATGATTTTTATTTTAATGTATTCGCGTCTAAAAAATATTTCTTTCATATTTTAGTTTCTGGATGATCGAAACGAACGAATTATACTGGGAAACAAAGAAAACGGCCGATTTGGTTCAGCTATTGCCACGAATGATATTGACGGTGACAACTATCCTGGTAAGCCTCAAACGATTCCTATAATGTTTCCCCGTCACCCCCATATATTTAACATAGGGTCTCCCCCATAGATTTCCAGAGTGACCGATCTCGTGCGGTCTGCACCCAACGGCTCCCACCAACCTATATCAGGTCAAATTTCCATCTAGTGTAATCATAAGTCCGTCCTACGCTGCGCTTTCTAGTGCAAGGTCTACTCGAGAACCTATCTGCCCCAACGGCCGTGAGTTCTTTGGCCCGTGAAGCTTTGTGCCCCGCCCACTGCCACTTCAGCTTGCTAATCCTCTTGGCTATGTCAGTAACCTTTGTTTATCTAAGCCCTGTTCATATTTAATCAGACTAACGTTATGTAACTTATATTTTTTACTAGCCCATACTGTCCCACTGCTGGGCAAAGGCCTCCCCCTCTTCCTTCCACTTATCACGGTCTAGGTGGAAGACGTCCAAGTCATCGCTCCAGCGCTTTTTAGGCCTGTAACTTAATAAAAATAATTAATCTTTATTTTCAAGTAGGTATAAAATATAAACTGTAAAATTGAAGCGAGTCAAATTATGTTGCTGTTATTTGATAAAAATGTATGTGTTGTGCAACACTGGTTTTTACTGCAAACAAGTAACATTAAAAAAAATATAACCGACTTCAGATAACACTATGTATAAACTCCTCAGCCTTGAATCCAGGCGCAAATACCTTGAAGCTGTTACCTTGTATAATGTTGTGCATAATAAATGTGATTGCATTGATCTTGTCACAAGACTTTGCTACGTTGTCCCGAAAACTTGCACCCCACGAGCAACTCGCTCTCGAACTCTGTTTGCGCTTAGCTCCAGCCGCACTAACTCGGGGCTTCGTGTCCCCATTCGTCGCATGGTCTAGTCGTATAATTTATACTTTGTAGATATAGATATTTTTGCTTGTAATATCTATAAAGGAGAACGGGCATAAGTGTATGGAAGCTGGTCTACCTTGCAATAAAAATGAGTCATATGTCAATATAAAGGTAATTCTATGTATTTTCATATGTAGAAAGTCGCATTTTTCTAAGTATTGTCCGATCTGAGTTCTACTAAAAATTGAATCTGATAATATTTAGTGCCAAACATTGAATATCGTGGTAATTAAAAAAACATTTTGTGTAATGTAATGATTTTATTTAAGTTAGGTAAGTAGTAATACAAATAAAAACAACATCTTCTTAAAAAATCAAAACAATATGTTATTAAACATTATCATCATCATCATCATCGATGAGAATACTGTTAAGGAACAATGCAGGTTCATTGAACCCTTCATGACGGGCATAACCTACGTACCATATAATTGACAGTACATGGGCACAAGTACCTATAGTACGTCGCCCTGTCAAGCAGGTACAATAATATTGTGTAATATTGTTATTAATATTATTGATTAATATATAACAAAAATATTTCCTGGCTCGGACATGTCGAGACTGTATACGTCCACGTAATAGCCAAGCCTCTTCGTTGATATCATATTGTGCCAAGTCTTCTAGAGCGTTATCTCTATACGTCTCGATTATATAAAGACCATTTTGTAAGTGCTCGCTACAATATGATCGAGCGAGCTTTAACTGGTAAGTTCCCAAGGCAAAATGTATGACTTGTTCTTCACTAAGCCTTGGGAAGTTTTCTATTTCATTTGCTTCGATTCGCATGAAGTCTGCTCTCCTATAATTCAATCTCTTTGCTTCCACATAATTGTGCAATGTGTTTGGTATGTGTATTTTAGCTCTTATTGAATTCAAAAAGGCTGCTGCGTGTGAACTATCTTCGATGGGGGCGTGGAAGTGGTTTAGAATGGCTGCAGCTATTTTGAAGTCAACAAACATTTTTGGCAACGTTTTATTAAAATAGTTTTGACGCAAAAGTTTAAAATCTCGCTTAAATCTCCCATTTACTACTTCCACCATCCATCGGCACATGGTGACCAAACGAGACTTAATCAGTCTCGTTTGGTCACAGAAAATCAACTCACTACAGAACAAGCTAATGCTTGTTCTGTAGTGAGTTGATTTTCTCTTCTGTCTTTAGTTGGTGGCACATGATGTTCGTAGCCACAAGCTTCTATATCCTGCAAACTATCTCTAAATCCTCTGTCTAGCATAAACGCATCATTACGTTCGAGTAACCAATGCAGCGGCTCATCTTCGTTATTCATTATTTCACTCATGATCTGGGCATCGGTTCTGGTAGCGGCAAATGGCCCTTTGACATCTAATATATAGCCGTCCGTGAATACCATTAAAAACGGCTTCAACAAGTTTTGATATTTGTGTAAGCTGTATGACAGCCGTTGAAACAAAAAGTTGGAGCTTTTGTTAATATATATATATATGTACCGTCACATATAATTATGGCTTTGATGTTTTCATCGTTTCCAAATAAAGCCCTTGGAATTGTTAAGTTTCTTTGAAGGATATCATTTCTGGTAATGTGGTCCACACCTAGATGCAGCACAACGTAATCGTTGCTCAGACATTCTCGAACTATAGGCAAAAAACGTTCTAGTTTTCGACGAGACATATGAAATAACGTTGCCAGTCTCTCATCAGAGTCTCCAGTTCTAAGTTTTGTTAAATAGATGCCTAATGCAGTTCTAGGCTGGTTACAACGTTCACTTAGTGACGGAGTTTGTTCTAATATAGCTTCGAACTGATCGTAAGTGCGCCCAGTCCATAAGTGCATCTCTTCATTAGACAAGGTGCCTCTGTTTTCGAAGTCGATTCTGGGCTGGTTGTTAGCAGCCATTCTCATCAAGTCACAGAGCGATGTAAACTGAGCGTCATTAAAATCATGTGTCACATTACACATTTGCGGCAGGTTGCTCCATTCATTATTTTGTAAGTGTTTTGTACACACCCTAGCGCTATCAGGAATAAAAAGCTTGCTCTCACAAAATACATTAATTCTTATCGCGTTTGGTATATGATTACGGGTAATATTAGCACAGTTGTTGTAAATACAATGCACCGAAGTGTTCGGTGCCCTCGTGTATTCTTGAGAGTGCAATGTACCAGGTGCTCGCGCCGCTTGCTGTGCAGGTCTATGATCACGCTCAGTCCTCTGCCAACATCGGTGACACAAGCTTCGAGTACTGTCGAACACCACCTGAAAATAATAACAATTAATACTTAAAATAAATAAATCCTATGCCTAACTACTCAATATAATAAAAATAAAAGGTAACTAACCTCCAACACAGCATGTTGTTGTATAAACGCGGCGAATTCTGGTCGTTCCCTTTGCAGGTTATCAGCCAAGATATGCTGCTGGTACCGTCCGCGGTAAAGTCCTCGACGACACATCACACAGTTTCGAAAAACTTCCATTATCGGTAGGCAGTTCAAAAGTCAATAAGTCGAGCCAAAGTTTAGGGAGCATTAGGGAAAGAAACAGGGTCCAAAAGCAAGCCAGGGTCAGTAAAAACAGAGAAAGAAGTTCAAACACAACACTATCGTAACAAGACGTGACGTAGCCACTCACTTGATGCGATGCGACTGATTATTGTAGCCGTCCGGCGCGGCGCGTACACAACCGTTCCCCTCCCCCGCGTACGCATCCATCTCCCCACGGCCCTTACATCGCTCTTCTCCCTTCTCGCTCTTGCTACTGCATTGTATAGGAGCCTTTATGTATGGATATAGTAATCGTGAAACCGTTATTTTATGTTCTTTAAAACAAAAAATGCTGGTGTTTGCATGGCTGTAACTCAAAACGGACAGACTTTTGGGGAAAGTTCCAATAGTATATTTTGATGTACTATTGTATGCCAATTCGAAAATGTGCTGCTCATTTTTATTGGACTGTAGACCAGGATGCCCGTTCTCCTTTAAAAATCTAGTTCTTATTATCCTATTTAGTGCTGATTCTGTCCTGTATTCATCTTAATTACATACTTTAGTTGTATACTATTCACATTGTATCCCTATTTTCTAGTACCTAAGTAGATCTTTATTTTTACTTACTCATGTAAATATGTGAGACTTCGACACTTGTCGTTGTACTCTTAGACTCATTAACTCCTCCTTATTTGTAACAAGTATTTGTTTTAATATGTTGTGGGATAGCGTTGTGGGCCACAATATCAATAACTTTTACATTCCTAGAATGTACCTACACGCTTTTTATTTAAATAGTATAATGTAGTTGTTTGTTGTTCCTCAAAAAATAAAATAAAAACACTAAAAACCAAACTACTTAAGATATTTCCATGGGATCAATCTAAAAATATATCCTTTTAAATACAAAACTAATTTTCCAAATCTGTTGATATATAACGGAGTTCTGAGCTAACAAACAGAATATAACATAACAATTAGACAAATTCAAGACTTATATGGTTTTCTCATCAAACATCATCAGAAATCATTGTCAAAACTGGACCAAATGGAAATGGGACTACAAGGGAAACACCAGCTTTCAAATAAAAAAAGAATCGTTGAAATCAGTTCATCCAGTCGCAAGTTCTGAGGTAACAAACATCCAAATTGGTAGAGTAGTTTGGTTTTTACTGTTATCTGAAGTCGGTCATATTTTTGTTAAATAGTTACTTGTCTGTAAATAAAATGTTGTGTTTGCGTTAATTTGACCTACTAATAAAATAATAGTTTTATCATAATTTCGGGAAATTAATCGGGATTTCAATACGCTTACTAAAAATCGTCGAGACAAGTAGTTATACTTTCATGTTTTCCGACAAAATAATTACGTACACAAGCACGATGAGGCCAGTATTACTAAACCGTTAAGGTAGCATTCGGTTCTTAGCGACCGCGAAGCGCGACCGCGACCCGCGACCTCGTCCGGGTCGCGCGACCCACTGCTTAGTATGGATTTATATGGAACACTAAAAAAAACCGGCGACCGCGTCGAGCGACCGGTGGGCGTGGCTAGAGAGAGCCGTGGCAACCGCGACCCGGTCGCATCGGAGGCAGTGCAGTCACGCGACGCAGGCGAAAAATACATCGAAATGGCGGCATTTTCACCGAACGAGGATGATAAGTTGATAAAACTAGTAAATAAATACCCACCTTTACGAGTATATGATGTAAGGCTCGAATCTTATAAAGACAACATTGTGAGGGACAATATTTGGGAAATAATTCCGGAGGCATAGATAATAACATAATCATAATATCATCATCTTCTTCATCCTCCAATAGTTGCAGAATAAGTTTTTTCCTAGTTGCGGATAAATTTTCTGATAGCATTAGAATACAACCGTCACCCATAAAAACAAAGGGAAGAGTGGCGTGGTGATGTCGCCGTCGCGGTCGCTGACATCGGAAGGCTAGGGGTCGCCCCGCGACTGCCGTCCATGGTCGTGTCGTTCAATGGTTGTAGTCGCGCGTCGCGGTCGCTAAGAACCGAATGCTACCTTTATGGGCCACACACACGGCAACGTCGCGCAAGCCTCTGTGGGAAAAATTTGTTCAAATTTATATAGGCTTGCGCAAAGCTTTCGCAAAGTGTTATTAGAGTCTGTCAAATGAAAGTAGACCCTGTAAAATCACGGCAAATTCAAAAATATCAGCGTGGCAGCCCAAACACTCCGATTCTCATTTTTCCTAATCTGTTGAAAAAAAGTCAATAGTACCTACCTTAAACGACGACCTATTTAAAGACTATTAAGAGAGTGACTGAAACGAAAGAAGTAAGTCAGATTCATGGGAAATGGTCATCCATGGTTCCTGCCTACATCTTCGGGAAAAGGCATTGTTTGCCTATTTTTCCGGTTCAGAATGACAAAACCTATAAAATAGTTCAATATTATTAATCTGCAGTTGATAAGAGTGGGTTACAATTCGTTATTATAATAGTTATTTATAGTACGTGCAATTATTATTTTATACCACCCTAAATTTACCCAGCTGTAGAACATAGCGTCCGTAGGTGGAAGCACATTAGTATTGCCATGAAAAAAGTTACGAAAAAATGCGAGTGCCTACTTTCGTTTGACAGACTCTAACTAGCATGCACCTGCTGGTACGAGGGCTGCTATTTATGTATCCGGAATAAAATAAAATAACTATCATTGACTGTTAAATATGGTTTTATTGCTTTTCAAAATATTCGCCATGATGATCAATGCACTTTTGCATTCGGTGAAACCAGTTTTCATAGCTTTTTTTTCCAATCGGAAGACGGTATCTCCAAAACATGATTTTTGAATGCCTCAACGGCTTCTTCTCGGGTTGAAAATCGTTGACCACGTAATTTATTCTTCACGGTTGGGAATAAAAAGAAGTCGTTGGGTGCCAAATCAGGGCTATATGGCGGATGACCCGTTAATTCCACCGTTTCACCCTCCAAATATCGGGTCGTTTCACCCGAAGTGTGACAGCTTGCATTGTCGTGATGGAGAATGATTCTGCGTTGTGGATTATTCTTCCTGATTTCTGCAAAGACTTCTGGCAAACAAATGGTCGTGTACCACTCTGAATTAACAGGTTTACAATTTTCTAGGGGTACAGTAGCCACGTGTCCATCTATACCAAAAAAACAGGCGACCATTTGCTTCAAAGTGCTTTTCGCACGAGCAACTTTTGTTGGGTTCGGCTCATGTTGGAAGACCCAAACTGTTGACTGTTGCTTAGTTTCGGGGTCATATGCATAAATCCAGGATTCATCACCTGTGTAGATATTATATACAGCTTTTGATGCACCACGATTGTATTTTTTTTATCATTTTTTTGCACCAATCGACACGAGCCTGTTTTTGATCTATTGTCAAGTTGTGCGGTATCCAACGCGAACAAACTTTTTTTGCAGTCAAGTGTTCGTGTAATATCTTATGTATACTCGTCATACTAATGCCCAAGATCGCCTCTATCTCTCGATATGTCACATGACGATCTTGCATTATTAGTTTACGCACTGCGTCGATGTTTCGTGGCACAACAACTGATTTAGGCCGACCATCTTTAATTTCGTCCGTGAGCATACGACGTCCACGATTAAACTCACTAAACCAGTGATACACAGTAGTCTTCGATGGTGCTTTATCTCCAAAAGTCGAACTGAGTTGATCGATACACTGCTGTTGAGTTAGACCACGTCGAAAATCATAAAAAATCATCGCACGAAAATTTTCTCGAGATAAATCCATTGTGATAATGACACGCAATTTTTGAAATCGCGCCACACAATGAAAACAATTGACAGACGGACGAAATAACCTGCATTCTACAGCCAAAGAGTTCCATTTTCAAACGTGATAATTTCTTTTTAAATATTATTTATGCAGTGGCCAGTTCCGGATTCTTAAATAGCAGCCTATGTAATGAGCATGCTAATCTTGAGTATGCTACTATATCGCAAGCCAGTCGATTTTCTATCACGGTACCTGTGGTGCGGTGCGGGTGAAAGGGGGTGTGTTCTGTAGCGTGTCGTGTTTGCTTATTAGTAGCATGCTAGTATGCATATAAAATATAAATCACATGCTACTAGCACTAAAGCATTGCACTCACTACACTTGTAAGGTACAATAAAGAATTTTCATTCATTCATTCGCTCTTGAGCATACTTTTAAGCATGTTTTTTAGTACTACTACTTAGTAGCATCTGTACATTACATACTCTAAGTTACCTATTTGCTTACAGAAATATTTGTCAGTGCTCCGTATGAAAACTCAGGAGAAGGAACTGTTTACGTGATTTCTGGATTCGATCTCAACCAAGATGTACTCCCAAATGAGAAAGTTAATACGTTCAAGGTTTCTGAGCTAAAGCGAACGCAAGAGCTTCACGGTGACAGCCGCGCGAAACTGTTTGGTTTCAGTCTCCAGGTCGTAAAGGACATTAATAAGGATGGGTGCGATGGTTAGTCATATTTTCTGAATAAGCACGAGGGTCATGTTTTTATAGTGTATGAATGTATGTTAATTTTGCGCATCCTGTAGGCTTAACGGCTTGACGGATTATGGCAAATGAAGTATCATTAGTAAATTAGCATCATTATTAAGGAAGTATTCACATGAGAGTGAAAGTAGGATGTATGTGATAGGTATATAACCTGTTTTGTTAAGTACGACATTAGTTTAAAACACACATCCGGAATCCTATCATCTGATTTTAGAGGTGGGTTTAATACCGGTAGCTTGAATATTTATCCAGTAATCGATATATTTCCAATAACAACATTTTTACGTAAATCGGCGGCGCCTTTGCGATGATGCCGCTTAATCAGTTTAACAGATACCTCCTACTTACATGATGAATGAATATTATTTCATTACCTATTGTATTCAAGCTATTTTATTGATATTTTAGGACTTGTTATTATTTTAGGTTGTAAGAAAATTTAAGGATTCTATAAATTCTATTTAAAAAAAAACCTATTTAACAACAATAGTCCATTAATCCTACTCGTGTTTTCATTTTATGTCGTACATAACAAAACACGTAGTATATGTGTATAAATATGTATATATTTATATTAAAAATATAATGATAAATTTCAAATTAATAGAATGAAACGAAACCCTCCACTCTAGAACCTTTCTGCCCCAACGGCCGTCACTTCGAGGTATGTGCCTCGCCCACTGCCACTTTAGCTTGCTAATCCCTTTGGCTATGTCTGTACCCTTGGTTTGTCTACGGATCTCATCAAAAACACCATGCATAGCCCCCCCCCCACACCCTCATAGCACGCTGCGCGACCTTGAGCCTTCATATGAGGCCCATAGCGAAAGACCACGTTTCTGTGCCACATTCTTGCTTTTGTTATTTTCAAGGCAATAGCGCAAAAACATAATTATCCAGACTACTGGCGGGTTCTTTTATCCGTAGGTAACCAGCTACGGCTAGTTTCTCCGTGAAAATTTGCTGAAAATTTGACACTAGTTTGACAATTTTTCAAGAAGATATGAGTCGCCGTAAACCATATAAAAGATTGTGTAAACGCCAAAAGCACATTTGTTTCTATTATCTAAGCGCTATCATTATCACACACCGATCAAAGATTTTTGTCTTCAGACAGATTTTTTTTTTTATTTGATGCCACATGGAGGGAAAGTACCTTGAATATTGTAAATGGAACATTTTACTGAAAGAAATCATTATTTTAAATTAAAAATGATTAAACAGGAAGCCCGGGAGCCGGGAATTTTTCCCGTGTAGCGGGTTGGATTCCCGGTTCGACCATGTAATTATTTAAAAATCTATGAATGCAGTTTAGATTGTTTTTTTTAATAAAAATAATGTCTTCTTTCAGTAAAATGTTCCATCTACAATATTCAATGTACTTTCCTACTATGTGGCATAGCAGGGGACGCCCTGGATATATATATCATCATCATCATCATCGTCATATCAGCCGTAGGACGTCCACTGCTGGACAAAGGCCTCCCTCATTGATCTCCAGGAACTGCGGTTGGAAGCGGCCTGCATCCAACGCCGACCTGCGGTTCTTACCAAGCAAGCGTAGCAAGCGGCAAGCGCAGCGTAGGACGTCCACCCACAAGATGGGCAGACGACTTGGTAAGAACCGCAGGTCGGCGTTGGATATATATATATATATATATATATATAGTTATAATAATGTTTTTGGCAGAGTTAGCAGTTGGGTCCCCTGAAAGTAACTTGGTGCGGTTGTTTCGCTGTCTGCCGGCGGTGACCACATCCATATCCTATAAGCAGATAGGCGACAAGGTTAGTATACACAATATAATGTAGTGCGATTTAGTAAGTTACCGTGAATCACTTCATGTGAACTCAGCATTTGGTAAAAACCGACGTTCAACGTCTGTTAAAATGGACATCAAAAAATCAAAATCTTTTTATTCATTAACATCACAAGGATCACTTTGAAATGTCAATTTTACTGCTTGCTCCTTCGCGACCAAGCCAGGAAATAAAGGCAATAAAACAAGGTTGGTTGTTCTTTAAAATCATCCTTTTAGAATATGTACATACATTAAAGGAAATAAATTACGTCTAAATTGTAATGTTTTTGAACGAGTTGGAGCAATTACAATCCCAAGCTTTTCTATCATATAAAATAATCCGATATGTTATATAGACTTTTATATAAAAGAAAAAATATGTTTGTAAAACTGATAACAATTCAGTAACGGGAACGTTATGGTGACGGGAAATAAGTTCACGTGAATAAAAACGAATTCACGTCAACTTAATATGTCGTATTACAACTCAGCCACGACAGCCACTTACTGGAATCACCTAGCAGCAGCTGACGAGTAACGACCTTGGAGGACGAGTTGGCTAGGATTGGGACTATTTGGGACAGTCAGCATCAAAAGTAAATGAATTTTATGGAATTCTAACAATTTTACTAAAAAAGTTGAGACTTGTATCTTAGTTTCGTTGCTCATTATCGTAGTTATGGTAGCTACAATAAAAAACACTATTGAAAGTTCAATCATTATCTACTTGTGGATTTAATTTTATTGTACGTAAACAAAATTTTTCACTAGATTTAATAAATATTACCTTTACCTTTTTTGAGGGTTCCGTACCCAATGGGTAAAACGGGACCCTATTACTAAGACTCCACTGTCTGTCTGTCCGTCTGTCACCAGGCTGTATCTCTGTAGGTGATAGTTAGAAAGTTGAAATTTTCACAGATGATGTATTTCTGTTGCCGCTATAACAACAAATACTAAAACAGAATAAAATAAATATTTAAGGGGCTCCCATACAACAGACATGATTTTTTTGCCGTTTTTATAGATAACTCTTCGTGCGCGAGTCTGACTCGCACTTGGTCCGTTATTTTATATAGATTAAAATAGAATAGAAATTATTTATTTGACAAACACAAAGAAACATAGAACGGATCACAAACAAAATAGGTAGATATACAGGAAAATACAAAACAATGAGATTTTAATAGACCTACAGCTAGTACATATACGTACCTACCCCACCAGTAGGTAGTAAGAGGTGCACCAACTAGTCCCGCTCCGTGTCACGCGTGGCCAAACAGGATCTGCCTCAGCTTTATGCTTCTTTGCAATAAATGATGCAAATCCGCGCTGGTTTTCAGGCAGAGCCATAAGTAGGGCGACGACACAAATTTAAACAAGATAAACATAAAAACACCAATTTTATATATATATATATATAAATACTAATTTTATATATATATATATATATATTGTATATAAATACTTACATAATAAACAAAAACAATAAGATGTTATTTAGGTATATAGGTATATAGGTACATAGAAAATTCGAAACATTTTTAAAATAGTTTATTTACATTTAACTAAAGTATGTAGGTACCATTTTAGTCGATAACTTTTTGCCATCTTGTAAGTAGGGACATGATCTCATTGCTATAGAAATTTTAGGGCTTCTGATCAAAATAACTCGACAAGTAGTTTTGGCAGTCCTCTCGTGATGTTAACCTGACACTGCCTAAAGAATTCTGATGAGACCGAAACAGGTAAAAATCTGAAGGTGCAAGAACAGGACTATACGGCAGATGCATTAACACCTCCCAGCCAAACTCTCTTAATTTTCGCTGAGTGGCTAAAGATGTGTGAGGTCTAGCGTTATCATGATGAAAAACCACACCCCTTCTGTTAATTAATTCCGGCCGCTTTCTCTCAACTTCTTGCTTTAATCTCATCAGTTGTTCGCAGTAGAGTTCAGAATCGATGGTCCTGCCTGGTGGTAACAGCTCATAACAAATAATGCCCTTCCAATCCCACCACACACACAGCATCACCTTGTTGCGAGTTAACCCGGGTTTCGCCGCAGTCTGTGAAGCCTGACCGGCATTTGACCACGACCTTTTTCGCATGTTCTTGTCGTACGTGATCCACTTTTCATCACCAGTAATCAGCTTCTTCAAAAATCGTTCGGTTTAATTACGTCGTAATAAAGAATCACAAATGAGTACACGGTTCATTAGGTTTCTTTCAGTGAGCTCGTGGGGTACCCAAATATCGAGCTTTTTTGTGTACCCAGTTTTTTTCAAATGCGCCAAAACTGTTTTGTGGACGATTCCCAGTTCTTCAGCTACGTCGCAATTACTGATATGCCGATCTTGCTCCACTTTTTCAAAAATGGCATACATTTTATCCGTAATTGGGCGACCAGAGCGACGTGCATCTTTGACATCAAAATTTCCGGATTGAAAACGCCTAAACCAAATTTGTGCTACTCTCACAGACACTGCACTAGGTCCATAAACATCGTAATTTTTTTTCGCGGCTTGCGTTGCATTTTTACCTTTTTTGTAGTAAAATTTTAAAATGTATCGAATTTTTTCATTAGATTCACTCATCTTTACACTACGAAAAACAAATAAAAATCACACATTTTCCTAAGTTTAATATGAAATTATCTTCTTTAAAATTTAAATTTTGAATGATATCAAAACCAGCCAGATACAAATAGTATAGCCAAAGAGATTTTATTACAAGTTCATACATACTATAATGCGAAAAGACTTTTTCCCCAACCTTTTATAATCACTAATTATATAACATAAAAAGAGGAGAGAAGGGTTAGTTTGTGGCTGTTTGAAAATAGTATGTCCTGAAAGTGACGAGCAGTAAAAAATTAAAAAGAAATTAGAAGGCACCTTTGTTTGTAAGCGTACACGCATACAACGCAAATCCAGACCCACACAACTACCGCCGCCGAGCAAGTTACCCAACGGCTCACACATAAGGGGAGTGTGCGGCGGAACTTTTCAACCTGATCTTACCATCTCCATTCTATCAACGGACAACCAGACGCTCTGCGATGCGCCACCGCTATATGGTAGAAATACCTCCCTTTCGCACAAAGCGGTTCTCTTCGACCTTTATTATGCGCACCGCCAGAGAGAGGAACGCCTTGCCAGAGTCTGTGTTTCCTGATAGCTACAACCTGGGTATCTTTAAGTCGCGAGTGAATAGGTTTCTTCTAGGCAAGCGTATACCATCGTAGACTGCATCATTGCTTACCATCAGGCGAGACCGTGGTCAAACGCAGTCCTATAATGTTTAAAAAAAACATAATTAACGTGAAATCTGTGTAAAGTACGACTTTATGGGAGGGATAACACACCGAAGCGGCCAAGAAGAAAAATTCCGATTATACTATTAAGTTTCGGGGGTTTTCAAAACCTTATTTTGTTTATATTTTAGATTGTTAAAGAAACAGCCGAGTCATTTACAATAGAAGTGTGCGTCAACGCCGTGGTCAGTGCGAAGTGCAAAAACATCTATGGGAGTAAGTTGCATTAATACGTACCCTATAAACCTCTCTTTAAGCAAATGACACTCAAACCCAGCAGTTATGATTTACATCCCTTACGCTTTGAAAGTAAAATTACATCGAGTTGTCTCGCTCTGCGCGCTCCAGTAGGGTAACTGTTTTATACCTACCTATGAATTCATAAATGATTTCACTTCATCAAATTCTTATTATTAATTATACTTAAATTATCAATTTAATTATGTATTTTTAATCAAATTACTATAATGAGTATTGTTGGTTATAGTACCTCAATAATGTAACTGTTACTGTTATTTATATCACAGGATTATCCTAGTTTTAATACCAGTTTTTTTAATACCACTAACATAACAAACAAGCATACGGCCCACCCGATTGTAAGTGGTTATTAACTGTGTATTGATTGTTTTAGCTATTTCAGTAGAAAGTTCTACTGATGGTGAAACAAAGATATCGTCACCCACCTTTCAACATCCATTGACGTCAGGAAACAACCAGAAGTGTATTAACATAACAGTTGATCTAGTAAGTAAATCATTTATGGCCATTGCTAACTATGTTATTGATTGAGCAAAGCGAGAACTCCAAATCCTGATCCGATCATCGTGAAATTTGATACATAGGTAGGTAGTGATAGTACAATTTTGGTGTGACTAAATGAGCTAAAATGCTGGGGAGTTTATGAGATACTAAGGTTTAAGAGGGGTAAAAAATAAATAAAATGAGACTATTAGGTCAAGTGGGACGTTAAATTAAAGGTCTTCATTATTATAATTCAACCCTGGTTTTATTTTTAGTTAAATCATTTTAGTTTTTGAATTATTAGCTATAATAAGAACAAAACTTAGACATAATTTACAGGGTACACCAGTGACCCCACAATGCTGAAATTTGGTATTCGTGTAGCTTTAGTGACACAAATATAGGCAAAAGTCTAAAATCCAGAACAACAGCATTTTTTACTCCAAAAAAGGGTAACCAAATTACATGAACTCCCGTTACCTGCATTTTGAATGAAACTGTAGGTGAAGTTTTCGGTTGTTCATTTCGTGGCACTATTTTGATAATCAAAGATTACGATTAATATTGTTTTTGTTTTTATGGGAGACTCGCGAGATCTCAGTTCGGGGCGAACCACTAGTATAGACTTAACCAAAAGTAAAGTGTTTAACTGGTATTGAAAAGGAAACCTGGTGTCCCTGTGCTCCGCTGCGGCGCTGCCAAAACTGATATATAAACTGTGTCGGAAATCGCATCCTAGTGAAAAAAAAAATATATTACAATTTTGTGTATCGTTAATAGAGGGCAGTAGGTAATTATCGAACGCACCGAAGAAATATCTTCAAAACTTTATTTTTGTATTATATTGAATTTCGGATATAAAATGTAAAATATATTGAGAAAAATAAATAAATAATTCGTAACGTCGATTTTTATCGGAAACGAGGGTTCGTTCGCTCAAGCAAACAATAGAAAAGAAGTCTGAAGCCGAAGCAAACGACGTTATTCTGAATTGTCGGTGTATTTTTATCGGTCAACGGCCAATCTTGGTATTTTTGCATACAAGGACCAAGGTACGTGACACTAAAAACTAGTATGTGTACCAATAAGTTGGTAAGTCTGACATCCCTGGCTCGCGAGGCATGGTTCTATCTCAGCCTAGATCAGGGTTTCCCAACCTTTTTTGCCTGGTGCCCCCCTGGTACAAGGGGGCATGAAAATATTTTTTGCCATTGCTTCAATAAAAACACACATAATTTATTTTCACTACATTTATTTCTCACAAAAATTACATCTCATCACATTTTTGGTGTTACTTACTATATGTTCTGTATGTAACCGTGCACGCGCATACTAAGCGAGAGCACGCCTTCTTTAGTACAATGTGTGATCGAACAAATAGTGGTATAGTTGTTAGTTCACCCAATTGGAACTAGGTGACACGACTAAATCTGTGTGTTAAATCATGAACATTAATGAGTAGGTTGATTAAAATGTCTGAACACATTAGGATGTCTCTACGCCCCCACGTGGGGCGCGCCCTACCGGTTGGGAAGTCCTGGTCTAAATAGTGTCAAGTCATTCAGGAAGGGTGATACAGAAGCGGGCCTCGCGAGGCGGCTCAGTCATTCTACCTGTACGCGGATTAATCACAATTCTTTTAAAGACGTTCAATTTATTTTATTAGTACCTACGTGCATTTTAAAGTAAATATATATTATTACTTTTCCCCACAATAAATAATTTACTTGCTAGCATTTAGTGTAAAGTTGCTAATTTGCTCCGCCACGTCTATGGTTGTCTCACTTTACGGTAGTTATTCCTCTGTCCGAAAGTGAGACAACGATTGATGTAGACGGGAAATATTCCCGTAACAAATTGGCTGTTTATCTAATCACCTCATTACTTTTCAGGAAACCAATGAGGCCAAAAACTACAACTTTAGCACGAAATTAACCCTTTTGGATGGATATAAAAATGGGGATCCAGGTAACATCTATTATACTAAGAATGAATCGGTTAAGCGCTTATCGGACCACACACACCTGAACAACCGTTGTGAACATGTGTAATTATACATGTAACTTCAAGATATCAAGTTATTTAAGCAGTTGATTTTCATAATTCATTTATTTGGTTCAATGTGGTACAAAGAACTTGAGAAATATTATCGTGGCTGACATTCCCCATCTGTATATTTCAAACTTTCGCGGTCACTTTACATAATTACTGATTAAAACGGGTATTTATCGCGTATGTTCCTATTTTTATTTGTTAACCCGACGTTAAGTGAACGCCATTATAAGAGAATGATTCGTGAAGATTGAAATCAAGAAAATTCCAAATTTCAATCTGGAAGATGGCTATAGACTCTCAGCGTCCTGGAACCCGGTGATTATTAGGTGTGCGCGTTTTGATCGGTCGTCTCACTGCGTAGATACGGTTAGTGTAGTGCAGGGATGCACAGACTTATTAAGACTAGGGGCCACTCGGGCAAATTATGAACTGATGGCGGGCCGCCAGAAGTATAGGTAATTAAAGACAATAAAGAATTGATAATAATGAATTAAAATTGAAAAAGAATTTATTAATTTGAAGCATAGTGCTTACAATCTTTTTTTTATATTTGGCTCAAATTTACTTGTAGCAACACGTAAAACTGCTTCCAAACTTTCGTTTGCAAGGCGGTTTCGATTTTTTGTTTTATTATTATTTAGTATTGAAAAGGTTTGTTCACATATAAAGGTAGAACCAAATATGCTGGCACATTTCAGAGCGTTTATGCGCAACTCTTTGTACGTATTTTTATCAATGCAGCGGTAAAAGTTCAGCAAGTCTCCTTCGTTGAATTTGTTGCGTAAATCTTGGTCGTTTTGAATGTCGATAATTTCTAACTGCATTGACTCTGGCGCATTTTCAACTGAAATCGTGAAAGGATTCCTGAATATGTCCAACAGAGGTTTCACTTTTTTAAACTCCGAAAATCTGTCTTGAAAAGATTGAATCAAAATATCTAGCTTTTCTACATAATTGAAATTAATCGCAGTTTTGTTGAATTTTTCAGCCATATTTTTATAATTCGGAAAATGATTGTAATTTCCAGAATTCAATTGCGATCTGAAAAGTGTCAGCTTGCATTGAAAGGATGATACATGAGCGTAGAGCTGGGATATCAGTTGATTTTTGCCTTGAAGCCGTGTGTTCAAGACATTCAAATGATTTGTAATGTCAACTAAAAAAGCCAAATCACACAACCAATCAGGATTTTTAAGTTCCGGGACATCCCTTTGCTTTTCCGGCAGGAATATTCCAATTTCTTCTATTAAATTTAGAAATCGTTCCAGTGTCAATCCACGACTTAGCCACCTTACTTCTGTATAATACAGTAAATCTCCATATTCGCTTTCGATGTCATCAAGGAATTGTTTGAATTGCCTGTGATTGAGTTCTCGTGATTTTATGAAATTTACAGACGAAACTACCACTTTCATGACATTTTGAAATTCAATTTTTTTAGAACAGAGAGCTTCTTGGTGTATAATGCAGTGAAACTGCATGAGATCTTCAGCGTTTATGTTTTTTTCTTGTAGATGCTTTTTCAGCAAAGTAACTAGCCTAGAATTGACACCAATCATCGAAGGAGCACCGTCAGTCGCAACTCCCGTTAATTTTGATAAGTCCAAATCAGTTTTTGAACACTCATCCAAAAGTACATTGAGTATATCAACTTCTCTGGTTTGACCTTTCAATGAACACATTCCTAATAACTCTTCTAAGACTTCAAAATCTTGAGTAACACCTCGTATGAATATGAGAAGTTGAGCTGTGGAACTAATATCAGTGGATTCGTCGAGTGCTAATGACAAAAATTCAATGATCTTAGTTTTTTCATTTAATTGTTCCGCAATATTACCTGACAAAGACATAATTCGTCTTTGGATAGTCATACGATTCAGTTGAATTTTCTCAAACTTTTTTGCTGCTTCTGGACACATTTTCTTAGCGGCAATTTCTATGCATTCTTTTACAAAATCCCCATCATTGAAGGGGCGACTTCGCTTTGCTATCATCCGTGAAATTTCATAACTAGCTTCTGTAGCTGTTTCTGAATCTTGAATGGGTTTTGTAAACATATCTTGCTGACCAGTAAGCTCCCGTTTTAAAGACAACATTTTTTGCTTTCTTAATTCGCCTGTAAACTTGGTAAAAGTAGGATGCTGCGTTTCATTCGTGCCTTTTTACATTATATTCCTTTGCAATCGCAACATAATTTTTGCAAATTAAACAAACGACTTTGTTATGCGACCATACAAAAAAGTATTTCTCAGTCCAAATTTCTTGAAACTGCCGATTTTCATCTTTAACCTTACGTTTTTTACTAGGCCCTGGCTTGTCCATGTTGCGTTCTAATCCTGGCTATGATTACTACAGCACCTAAAAACAATTACAGTACCTACTTAAATTACCCATCCTTTTTTAAATTACCAAAAACAATTGATTAAATATGTAGGGAAACACTTATTAATAACAGAGTTTTACTTACGATTTCACAACACAATTAATAATTATACACGGCACTTGACGGGAAATCTACGTTGAATGTGGATCAAAATATATGACACCGGCTAGTCGAGTTAATTAAAATCTACACTAGAACTATTGACACTTCACTCAAATTAAAACCGAACTGTCGGCCGCTGCGGTTATCGTGGCTTTTATACCGCGCGTATAAAGTCGAAAACTGCATGGAGAAATCTCGAAACCGACTCTGGAAGCTTCGTGTATCTACCTACGCGAGCAATCGGGAATTCGGGACTATTGCTATCTCGCTTGCTCTAACAATATAACCCGTGGATAAGCCGCCACCGCGCTGCCGTCGTCGCCGCGCCGGCGCCGCTGGCCGCGGCGCTTCCTCAAGAAAACGAATTTAATCGAGATCGGCACGAACATTACCGACCGCTGTTACCAACGCATGCACGGCGCACCGATAAGCGCACTTAAGAGCGCGCGCGCGAGATTCAAATTACTTTTCGAACATATTTTATTTGGTTTTATTCTGGAATAGAATTCAATATTTTTCGAATGTATGAGAGTATTATTTTTGCTGTCGGCGGGCCACCAGTATTTGACCGGCGGGCCGCATGCGGCCCGCGGGCCGCATGCGGCCCGCGGGCCGTGGTCTGTGCATCCCAGGTGTAGTGTGTCGTAATATGAACGAGGATATTTCTTATTCTGAAGACCAAGTGAGGGCAGTTGCTGCAGCTGCCATCACTTCTCGACGGTAGCTCCAAATTCTCCAGTCTACCCGTGACCACGTCTGTTGTAACACAGTCAAAACGTCAGGATAATTAATAAAAAAGGAACATACGCGATAAATAGCCGTTTTAATCAGTAATTATTCCCCATCTGAATAGGTCTGCCAAAAACACTTTAAGGTTTTACGAAACATAAAGCTTCAAAGTGGCCATTTTTGTACATAATAATCGTGTTTCTCCCACTAACAGCCAAACGGCTATATTGTATAATATATTGTTTACCTAAAAATTATCCACAATATAGTAAGTTTAGCCTTCGGAAGAATTATCAAATCTGAGGAGCTACGAGAATTAGTCGAGCAACATAAATATGTCTTATAGCCCGGTCAAATAAGCCCAAAAAATACGGGTACCCTTGCATTAATTCAAAACAAGCTGATATATTACAGGCACATATAGGATACCACTCTAATAAAAACCAGAAAAGTCCCCTCATAAAAAAAAATATTTAAGGTCAAAGGTCGAAAAAATGGGTTTTTTAGAGTTTTTGGCTAAACGGTTAGTTTTAAGATAAAAATAGCTTTAACTAAAATTGTAGATCAAGTAATTATCTACTAAAATTAGTCTAATACTTTTTTCTCTAATATTTACCATGTCTGAGAAAAAGCCATTTGATAATTAGCTGAAAAATCAATTGCTGTTCTTTAGTCTCGCTAAAACTAAAAAACAGCTTGACTGATTTAAATATTTTTTTTGGTTTTATTCGCTCTAATACAGGGGTGGTTTAAAAGAAAAAAAAATGGGGAAAACACATCAAATCAGTTTAAAATATTAAAAAATTCAAAATTGATTATTTTGTATAGGAATTTCGTATAATCTTTGGATTATGAACCTGTTGTCTTTCGTATCGATGAAATTTGGTAGAAAGATAAATTATGACCGGGATTGAGGCATAGGCTACGTAGGGTAATGTTTCTATTGACTAACGACCCGTGCAAAACCGCGGACGGGTCAGCTAGTTGTTCATAATGCTCACAATGCTATAAGATACTGCTGTACTGACACCGACACTCTCAAGTACTCAATAGTTATTTTCATCCCAATTATCCGGTACATATCCAACGTCATCGTTTGGGTTCTACGAGGTAATAAAGAGTAATGTATGTACCTATCTATATGTGTATGTTATTTGTATTTATTTATTGAAGAAACAGATAAATACTGCAACTCAAACTGAAAACAGGGATATATCTAAATTTTTATTATAGTAGATGACGTGATATGTTATAGTAATATAGTGAATAAAGTAGTGGTATTATTATTGTTATTTATGCCTACAATCATCAACATTATTTTATTTTATTTTATTTTATTCTATTTTATTCTATTTTATTCTATTTTATTCTATTTTATTCTATTTTATTCTATTTTATTCTATTTTATTCTATTTTATTCTATTTTATTCTATTTTATTCTATTTTATTCTATTTTATTCTATTTTATTCTATTTTATTCTATTTTATTCTATTTTATTCTATTTTATTCTATTTTATTCTATTTTATTCTATTTTATTCTATTTTATTCTATTTTATTCTATTTTATTCTATTTTATTTTATTTTATTCTTAAAGCACACAAAACAGAATACAACCAATCAGATACAAAATACAGAGATACAAACACAGCATGATAACTCTAGCGCAGTTCCTTCTACGCATTAACTTCCTTGTTTGCCTATTTTGACGTGCAGTCGGCTTTTTTGTTGTTTTTAGGATTCCGTACCTCAAAAGGAAAAATAAACCCTTATAGAATTACTTTGTTGTCCATCTGTCTGTTTATCAAGACTCTTTATCTCAGGAACACGTAAAAATATCGAATTGAAAATAAAACCATATACTTAGGTCTTCAGTCCTTTCAGTACCAATCCGGACTTGGCCCCCGTGTGTGGAGTATTGCCTAACCTTCCCAAAGCATGGAAAATCAAACTTCAAGTTAACGTAAAAAAAAAGATACGGCCCTTTATGCCGCAAAAAACGTATATTTTGACATTCTCAAGAGAATCTAAATTTATAGGGTACTTTCCGTTGACCTAGAACTATGAAATTCGGCAAGTAGGTAATATCGTGTTATACTACAAGTACAGGGGAAAATCTGGAAACTATGCATTTGTAATCAAATCATAAAAAAATTTAGTCTTTATTTTTCGTACGTAATCAATCATTGAGGATAAGCAACAGTATGCGCGCATAATGTATGGACCACGCGGTGGGCGAGTCCAACTCCCACTTCTCCGGTTTTTTTTAATAATATTTTTTTTATTATTATTTTTTTTATTATATTCAGTTTAAGGGATTTTTTCACTTACACCTTTGATCTGACAGACAGAGATCCAGTGTTGGATATTAGTAGCAAATATAGGGGAGGGGGGGGGGGGTTGTCGAATGAGTAAAATAGCGATATGAGTATAATATAATATTTTTTTTAGCCTATGCTGTCCCACTGCTGGGTAAAGCCCTCCGCTTGATCTCTCTACTTTTCTCGATTTTGTACCAAAACCCGCCAGTCCCTATAAAAAGCGTCTAAATCATCGCGCCACCGCTTCTTAGGCCTTCCACAGTGTCGCTTTCTATCTACAGGGCACGTAGTAATTGCACAAATAATACATTATTAATGATAAATTAAGTGGTTTTTGCCAGTGGTGAATTAACATAACCGACAACCGTTGGGATAAACGAGTTCTTGAGTGGAGACCGCGTCTTGGAAAACGTAGTGTGTGGGGCGTCCCCCGGCTATGTTGAGCGATGACATAAGAAAGGTGGCGGATAGAAATTGGATGAGAAGAGCCGAAGACCGGGCTCAGTGGCGCGTATTGGGAGAGGCCTATGTCCAGCAGTGGACTAATGTGGGCTGATGATGATGATGATGAATTAACAGATTCTTTAAAAGTTACACAGATTTTACACCTTGGGCCGTGTTGAGTCCGTTCAGTGAAACAGAAAAGAGTATGGTAATACAACGGCGCTGTACCGGAGATTGCGAGCCCAAGCTGTCGTGCGCGATGCACTGGTCTGGTGGTAAATTCGTTAACACATCAATGACACAGGGCGATACTGCTTCAGTAGTGGTAAGTTCATTATACAGGTTAATAATCTATTTATATATAGAAAACCCGGCCAAGTGCGAGTCGGACTCGCGCACGAAGGGTTCCGTACCATTATCTATAAAAACGGCAAAAAAACACGGTTGTTGTATGGGTGCCCCCCTCAAATATTTATTTTATTCTGTTTTTAGTATTTGTTGTTATAGCGGCAACAGAAATACATCATCTGTGAATATTTCAACTGTCTGACTATCACGGTTGATGAGATACAGCCTGGTGACAGTCGGACAGACAGACAGTGGAGCCTCAGTAATAGGGTGCCGTTTTACCCTTTGGGTACGGAACCCTAAAAATCAATTCAAGTCAATTCAAATCAAACGGGACCCTATTACCACCTATTACTAATAATAATCCTCCTAGCCGATTTCGGCTACAGAGACCTGACTTTGTGATTATTGGCCTAGGTGTTTAGCCTGTATGTGGCTGATGTACCCTATTTTTGCGCTAAAAGTCCGGTTACAATGAACACAAGTTAAGGCGCCATTAATGTAGTTGTAATTGATATTAGCCGGCGGTCGACTTTTAAGCTGATCTCGTTTTAAGTCTAGTTCTTGCCTCCTTTCTTCTTCAAACTCGTACACTTTGTCCTGAACATGACGCCTCCATTCAGGTCGTTTTTCAGCGAGAGCCTCCCAGCGCGACGGATCGATACAACACCTCTTCATGTGCCTCTTCTGTACGTCTTTGAAACGTAGGAACTGACCTCCGCGTTTCCGCTTACCATGTTCTAGTTCACAGAAGAAAATGCGTTTCGCCCTTCGCTCATCAGACATCCGAGACAGGTGCCCGCACCAACGCAGCTGACGCCGCATCAAATATGCCTCTATGCCACAGACATTAGCCCGTCGTAGAACATCGGTATTACGGACCCGATCCGACCACTTGATGTTAAGAATGTCGCGGAGGCATTTCAGATGGAATCTGTCTAACGTGCGTATGTGTCTGCGATACAGGCACCATGTCTCTGACGAGTACAAGATGTTAGGAAGTACAATAGCCATATACACCTTAATCTTGGTACTCAATTTGATGTTATGGGAGCGCAATACCTGGACTCGTAGTTTACCAAAAGCAGCCATAGCGGAGCCAAGTCTGCTGTTGATCTCCGAGTCAAGGTCGCATTTTGTTGTTATGCTGCTTCCCAGATATCTGAATGTATCGACCTGTTTTATGGGCTTTCCATCGATTTGCAGATTCAGTGGAGCTTGGTTAACAATGTCCATGGCCATCACCTCTGTCTTTGTAATATTAATTTTGAGGCCAAATCTACAGCACGCAGCGTCAAGCCGAGTCATCAAGTCCTGGAGTCCCTCAGAAGATTCCGCAACGAAACATAGGTCATCAGCATACATCAATTCGGTAATGAGGCCACACGATACCTTTGTGTGCGCTTTTAACCTAGCCAGGCTAAAGATACTGCCATCTGTGCGAAAACGTATGCGGATCCCCTCGGTGTTGGCTTGTAAAGTCTCCCTCACGACAACGGAAAAGTACAGAGCAAAAAGAGTGGGTGCTAATACACAGCCTTGTTTTACACCACAAGTGACAGGGAATTGCTCTGTCTGCTCACCATTGACGGTTACGCAACAAGTCATGTTGTCGTGAAGAAGTCTTATCAAGCGTATAAATTTGTCGGTGCAACCAAGTTTCGAAAGCACAATCCACAAAGCTTCGCGAGGTACACTGTCAAAAGCTTTCTCCAGATCAACAAAACAGAGAAACAGAGGTTGACACTGTTCCCTGCTTTTCTCTTGCAGTTGTCTAAGAGAGAATATGGCCTCGCATGTGCCGCGATTGGGTCTAAACCCAAATTGCGTTTCAGGCAATATACTTTCAGAGAGCTCCATAAGACGATTTAAGAGTACTCTGGCAAAAGTTTTTCCTGGAGTAGACAGAAGTGATATACCCCTATAAGAGTTGCAAACAGATCGATCACCTTTATTTTTATACAAAGAGCAAATTAGTGATACGCCAAAACTAGGAGGAACGAACTCCATTTCCCACATGCGCTGGAAAAATTGCCAAATCTTGTAGTGCAACTCATCTCCGCCATATTTTAATAGTTCTCCTGGTATGTTATCGATGCCGACAGCCTTATTGTTTTTCTGCGCTTTGATGGCGATGATAACTTCCTCAAGAGAAGGAGGCTGATCCAGATCTACGGCTTGTGGTAAGGCAGGAAGTGATGCTAAATAGTTTATGTCAGCAGAACGATCCACATTGAGTAAGCTGTTATAGTGTTCTGCCCAGCGAGTAAGAACTTCTCCTTTGCTTACCAGGAGGGTACCTGAAAGTGATTTCAGTGGTACGTTTACTCGATGTGGACTTCCTACTAACTTTTTAATCTCGTTAAAGAAATCGCCGAGTCTATTCGAATCAGCAAGCCACTGAATATAGCGAACCTTGTTCAGCCACCACTCATCTTTTGCGTTTCGAGTTAGTCTCCTTATTTGGCTCGTACTCTCCTTTATTTTTTCAGAAGCAGTTGTCTGATTTCCCTTTCGAAGGAGCTGGCGGTGTTTTTCTAGGGCGACTGTCAATGTATTATCATTTTCGTCAAACCAGTCTTCACAGACACGAGGTTTTTGGCCTAAGATCTCAGTAGCCGCATTGATGGTATTTGTAGTTAACAGTTTCCAGCCCTCGCCTAACTGTTCATCTTCGGGGTGTATGCCTGCTGTAAAGGTATTGACAGCTTCCCTGTAATTTGCCAATATTTCAGCAGACTCTAGCTTTTTCAGATGAAGACAGTTAGGCTTAGCCCTGCGAGGTCTACGGCATGGGCTAAGACGCAAAAATAGTTTTGTAACAACAAGTCGGTGATCCGACCAACAGTTTGCGCCCCTCATTACTCTCGTTACTTTGACATCCGCTATATCCCGTTGACGGACTATAGCATAATCAATAAGATGCCAATGCTTGGACCTTGGGTGCATCCAGGTAGTTTTGTATTTATTTGGGAGTCTAAACATGGTATTGGTAATACCCAGATGAAATTGGGAACAGAGGCTTAGTAACAGTTGCCCATTACTGTTCATGTTACCAATGCCATGTCGCCCTATCACCCGAGGCCAAGCTTCAAAATCACGTCCGACGCGAGCATTAAAGTCGCCAAGAAGCAAAACTTTCTCACAGCGCCGGATTTTAGTCAGCACTTCTGACACTTCCTCATAAAATTTGTCCTTGACGTCATCACTTTTGTCGAGTGTTGGCGAATATACGCTGATAACATTTAAGTATTTATTGTTTCGAAGATGGAAACGTAAGGACATGACACGATCAGAGATAGCAACTGGATGTTCTTCCAACTTGGAGGCTAAAGTAGTTTTAATAGCAAAGCCTACTCCTGACCGTCTAGGCTCAGAAGCTGGTGTGCCTTTCCAGAAGAAAGTGTACCCACCACCACGTTCAACAAGCTCACCTTCGTCAGCTAGATGTGTTTCGCTGAGAGCGGCTATGTCGACGTCATAGCGTTTGAGCTCGCGAGCCACAATGGCGGTTTTACGTTCTGGGCAGAGGTTGTTGGGTCGGTCTAAAAGAGTACGTACATTCCACGCACCAAAAGTCATATTCATCTGCATGTTTTTAGATTTATTCTTATTGCAAGGAATGAGCGTTTGTTTGGGGCACCTTTTCTAGCCCCCTCCCCGGCTGAGCGAGGAAGCAGTGCCTCTCTAAATAAAGCTGCTTTGTCTCAAAGAGTGCTGCCGAACCACACTGTCACCCCGATGCAGTGCTAGAGCGACCACTCTCCTCTCCTTAGGCCACCCGTGTCCAGGTATTAGACCAAGCCCAGGACTTTTTTAAACTCGGAATGACAAAGCCAAGTCAGATGCGCAGGATATATTAAGTTGCATAAGTGTGCGCGCCGTACACAGATGCACCCTCTCCTCCTTACTCCCCTTGACCCAGTGGAACGGAGAACCGCTACGACTGGAAGGGAACAGGACGCAGTATCTGGCAACGATAAAAACTCCTATCGCTACCTTCAGGCCTTCTACAGTTGCCTGGTTGCCTCGCCACTTGAGGTGGATTGCGTTGACGCCGAAGCAACGAGCACTAGCACGGGGAGTGACCGTGCCGACTCGAGGGCCGAAACACGCCGTTGCTACAACAAAGTGTTTCGGCACTCGAGCCCCCCTCTACCAGCCTAGGTTCCTAAGGTGTGGCCGCTGCATGCTATAGCGGCGACCACTAACGACGATCGAATGCGTGCCGCGCGATCTGAGGAGCCTTTTATAGGCGATGTTGCCTCGACCACTAACGACGATCGAATCTTCGTATATTCAACGGGCAGCGTAACGACGCCCCAGAGAGGTCCGCACTGTACGACGGCTCGAGCACGACTACCTATTACTAAGACTCCGCTGTCTGTCTGTCCGTCTGTCACCAGGCTGTATCTCATGAACCGTGATAGTTAGACAGTTGAAATTTTCACAGATGATTTATTTTTGTTGCCGTTACAGCAACAATAATAAAAACAGAATAAAACAAATATTTAAGGGGGGCTCCCATACAACAAACGTGTTTTTTTTTTGCCGTTATAGATAATGGTACGGAACCCGATTTATAGATAATGGTGCGCGAGTCCGACTCGCACTTGGCTGGTTTTTTACTTCGTCACTGTTGCACTACCTTTGCTTCTGATTTTAGGGGAAAATCAGCGTTGAGTGCCATTATGCTGAGCTGAACGCCATTTTGGTACGCAGACACGAGTCGAACTGTTATATTGAATTCAATTGTATCTACTGTTCCATATAATTAATTGTTTCATGGGTCATTTTGTGTGTAACAAATAAATTACTAATCTATTCTATTCTCGCAAAAACTCGAAATAGCTCCGACCGATTTTGACGAGTTTTTGTGCGTTTTTAAGTGGGTCCCTGGATGGTTCAAATTCTCAATTGGAATCATCCAGGGGTAGGGGGTAGGTGGCGCTGTTATCGAGACCCAGAAAGTTGCGGACGAAGTCGCGGCCATACCTACAACTTGAATGAAATGATATAAAATTTATTTATTTCGACGCTTAACATTCTAGTTGGTACAACAATAGCTATTGTGCTATTGAGACAACCTCCGTAGCGCAGTGGGCGTATAGCAGGCTGAGACGCAGGAGGTAGCGGGTTCGATTCCCGCCACGGAACAAATGTTTGCATGATCTACAGATATTTTTCCCTTGTCTGGGTGTTTTTTTATATATTATAAGCAGTGATAGGAATAGGTAGAGCTTAAATACCTAAATTTCAAGGAATAGTGAAAAGAATCTGAGACTTCCTTACAACAATATATTTTCTGGTACATCTATCCCAAGTTTGGGACATGACTTAGGTACTTAGGTTAACATAGACCTACTACCTACTTATTCCGAATAAAATTAAATTTTAATGTACCTAAGTAATGTCCCAAACTTGGGGTAGATGTACCAGAAAAAATATTGTTGTAAGGAAGTCTCCGATTATTTTCACTATTCCTTGAAATTAAGGTATATAAGCCCTACCTATTCCTATCACTAATTATATATAAGTATGTATTTAAAAAAAAAGTTTATATGTTATCTATCAGTTATCTGGTTCCCATAGTACAAGCTCTGCTCAGTTTGGGGCTAGATAGCTCTGTGTGAAATGTCCAGAAATATTTATTATTACTGAAGACAGTTTTAAATGAACGAATAAATCTGAACCAATATAGACATACCAAGTAATTATCTCTGTGAGAGTGAAGTGATTTGATGACACTAAAGTACTCGCCTGTGATTATTAAAATGTGCAAGTTTGTTCACTTTTCTGTTATTTTGTTTTTCTTGTTGTTAGGTTAGCAACATTGGAGATTATAGTGTGAATACAGCAGCGCATGTGCGACTGATGGTCCAAGGAGGTCGAATCTCTGCAACCGAGTGCTTCAAGGAAAATGGCACAGACCTGATCTACTCGTGCTTTCTAGGAAGATTAAAGGCAAATGTGTGTACTCACGTTATTTATTGTTTTATGGTATATTATCCGATACAAAAAGCTGGTTATACAATAGTTCAATGAGGTCTTAAAATCTAAACTAGGTCTGTCCAGACACCAGGTCCTCGATAACGTGGGTTCTGGCCAAGAATATGTTAATTTGACGAGCTCCGTGGTGCAGTGGGCGAATAGCCGGCTGAGACGCAGGAGGTAGCGGGTTCGATTCCCGCGGCGGAACAAATGTTTGCATGATCTACACATATTTGTTCCGGGTCTGGTTATTTCTCTATATAGTGTATTTTTTAACTGGGACAGTACGGCAGCACCCATAACTAGAGGAGATACAGGTGCAGTTTCTTTTAAAACATCAGCTCGTTTTCGAAAAAAAAAAACATTTTGGCATTAAAATTTTTTGGTCCTGCGTGAGTAGCGACTTAAAATGAATCAAGTTGGTAAACATTTTTTTGATGCCGATCGATGCAGTGTTATGTAAGGATCATTTTGTTGTATGGGATGAAAAAAATCTGAGCCGCGGAAGTTAGTCAAATTTGATAAAAAGTATTCTCATACAACAGGACAAAGCAAAATTCCTCCAACAAACATTTCATTAGATTCTAATTGCACATTAAAGAAGTATTAATACTGTAGCGATTAAGAAGTTAAGGAACTCCATGCTCTCATGAGCAATTCAAAAACATTTTGTATTTCAGAACAATTTTGAATTTCGAACATAGTTCTTGCATCTGTCGGACTTTTATATCAGTCATTGCATCATCTTAATTGCCCTATCATGGCATTGTCAAATACGCAAAAAGTAGACTTAATTGAAGCATACTTCCTCAACCGAGGAAGCCTAACTAATGCGTTGAAGTGGTATCAGGAACGCTACCCAGACCGCGATGCGACAAATCAACTGGCTATGAGAGAAAGAGAGAAAGAAAATGTGTGCTCGTATCGTACCTCTCTTTTCCTTGCCCCTACAGCTCTTGATCTTGCCCCTAATATACGAAACGTAACTTTCTCTCTTTCTTTTTTTTAATTTAAATATGTAACTAAACATTCTGTGAATATTTCAAGCGTCTACCTGTTCCCGTTATCGATATCGAGCTAAAACGAGCAAATAAACCACGTTTGTTGTATGGGAGCCACCCTTAAATATTTATTTCATTCTATTTCTAGTATTTTTGGTATAGCGGCAACAAAAATACGTCATCTGTGAAAATTTCAACTGTCAAACTATCACGGTTCATGAGATACAGCCTGGTGACAGACGGACAGACAGACAGCGGAGCCTCAGTAATATGGTGCCGTTTTACCCTTAGGGTACGGAACTCTAATAAAAACCAAGAAATAATAATGTTAAAATTACGATATATCAGGGATCCATCAGTTAAGGGTCAAGGTATTGTTAATCTCAAAATGTACATAATGTTATAAATAAGCGATCCGCTAAACAGTTGGATTTTTTTGCTTTTTATACTGAGATTAGATTAGATTTTTTTTTGATTTGAGATTGTGTCCCCCGCTACTTCAAGCATGTATGGCTAGGCTTCCCAGATTATAAAATCAAAATTAACGAAGCAAATTCTCGAACTTTCTTTCGCGTGCGCGCGGACCCTGAGAACGAAACGAAAAGTAATGATCAAAATGACAAATAACATATGTAATGTTGACTGTTAATAGTTGTTATTATTTGTAAGAAAAATATTTTTATTAGAAATAAGTTTTATTTTACTCGTTACCTACATAAATTGTTGAAATTCCGGACGGTTTAGGATTTCCCCCGCATTCCGGACAAAGACCTAGGTATATACCGGACATGTCCGGAAAATTCCGGACGTATGGCAACCCCATGTACTCGTATATATATGGCTATCTTTTTGTACTAAAAGGATCATTTTGAAACGTCTACCGTGAGACAAAGAGATGCAGTGGAGGGGAGTGCAATTTTAGACTTACTCCACCTGTTTATTATCTGTGGTTAATTGTAATTTTTGTTTTTTCAGAATTCCCGCCGTTTCAACTTATCGCATGTAATGAAAGATCCTACAAACATTCTCAGTTTCAGTATTACAGCGGAATTAATCGACAAGGGTTTTCCAACTATTAGCTGCGAGCCAAAGGACATAAAAATAGATTATACTTTTGATACAGAGCTCGTTAAGTTGACCGGGTAACTTTAATTAAATATTCCTATTTACATATTTTTACAAGCTTTTTATCAACTTGCAATGTAAGTATGTATGTTTATCCGGGTGGAATATTGCAACTGAATTTTAAACCCGTTCCCCTCAACCGATTGAGCTGAAATTTAGAATACATATGTAACTTCGGTGACAATGCAATAATATGGTACCATGGACTTCATGGTGGTCTCATGATGGTGACGGATGCTAGACTACGGAACTTCCGAATGGATTATAGTAGGCTACTAGTGTTTGGGCTCATTTGAATCTGCTTGCGGTTCTAATTATGATTTTTATAAAAACTTGTTGTGAGAAAGTAATTTTTCAACAAAAAACGAGTGTGTTTTAGACCTCACGACTAAAGTAAAATTTCTTTTTCAAAATATTAATTTATAAAATTGTTCAATTACAAAATTGTCCACACGTCTATAGGTCGACCAGTATTCTGTTCATTCTGGACAGACGCAACTCGAACTCCCACATTAACGTTCAAAAATATACGAAACCTAACTCTCTCTCTTTCTATCACTAACTTATATCTCACCTCTCAACTTCCGTTCGCACTTTTCGTAACGCATTCACCAGCTTACTCCAAGCGTGCGTAAAGAAGTTTTACTTCAAAAACTTATTAAATGTAACGCCCGCTCGGCTTTGCAAACCACAAATCAAATCAAAATCTTTTTATTCATTAAAATCACAAGGATCACCTAGAAACGTCAATTGCAACCAAGCCAGGAAAGAAAGGCGAGAAACAAGGCGGGGGTCCTAGCGTTCGCACCCTCCAATTTTTACGCATGGATTACGCGCATGCCGGCGCGGCGCCGACGTATCATCGCCTATAACAAAGTATTGCTTCGTAGGTCACGCACCTTAGAGACATGCCCTACGATGCACTGGCCCTGCGTCCTCAACTTGAGGAATGCAGGTGTAAAGCCACATGTGCCTGTAATTTACTGGTGGTAGAGCTTTTGTGAACGAGCTCGAGGAAGTGGGCACCACCGCCTTACCTTTATCTGCTGCCAAATAGCAGCACTTGTGCTGCTATTTGCAACACAGCAATGCTGCTTGTAGTAGCTCTTATTAAAAGAGCCAGATAGCGTAGCGGCTGATGTAAGACCACAGAGCGAAATTCGCATCGTATCTTCTGTGAAATTGAACCGTAACACGTTGTGGAGAATCCAAACCTCATGAATTCCATCGCGAAGTCATCTAAAAGAGATCGCTCCTAGCGATAAGACCGCCGATTGTGCATCGCAAATAATTTGTTTCTTTTATTATTAAGTTGTTACTATGTGGTGTGTACTAAAGTGTTTCTGTTCTGTTTCATCTTAAAAAACCTGTTGCTAGTATTACCGATATTCATAAGTTTTTTTTTGCAGATTGCATCACGATTTAAATTTTACTGATAAGGACTTGGAAGACATCCCTGTTTTTAATGACAATCACGAGTATTATGTGAGTTTTGAAAATATTATTTATATTATGAACTAGCTGTGCCGGCAACTTCGTACGCGTGAAATTATTTTTAACATAAAAAGCTTCAAAACAAATCAAATCAATACGGTCTCAATACGGCAACCTCCATAATTAGCCACATTTAAAACTAGAGTGAAAACATTTTATCTCTCAGAAACGATGTAGAGACGATATGTATGTATGTATGTTTATGTATATATTATATATATATATATATATATATATATATATTTTATTTAATTTATTTGTTGTAGGTATATTTATATATATATTGTTAGGTTTTATTGTAAGTGTTCAGCGATTTCCTAAAATTTAGTTTTTGTTTTGTTAATGTAGGTACACCCCCCACCATTATTGTAATGTCACAAAAGTCCTATCCATCCATCCATACATATCCATTTTTTATTTTAAGTCTATTTCTTTTGAAGTATACAATAAAGTATTTTCATTCATTCATTCATTCATTCAAATCAAACATTTTACTCATAAAACTTTCGTGATTGATTTCAATCATTATTATAAATACGGGATTTATCATGTACCGTCTTATCGGAGTTTCGATCGACAATGTAACCTTCATTAGGGCGAGTCCGATCCGCTCCGAATAACGTCTCGCCTCATCAGTGCGAGGCGCCCTGATGAAGGTTCACGAATTGAACCGAAACATTGTCAGTCGAAACACCGATAAGACGGGTACGTGATAAATCCCGTATTTATAATAATGATTCAAATTAAATATTATTCATTGCATGAAATACATTAATGCTTCTTTGTATATAACGCTAGAAGTAAATAAGATTGGGGATATTAACAAAGAGCTTGTTTGCTTCACTAACACGGAAGAGAGCCACATACAGCTGGCACTTCGGTCCGCAGCGTCTTGCTTTGTACTGTGTTTCTGTTCGTTGCATAACATAATATCATGTATAATTGTGATTATGCATCTGTAATCTCAAAGATGTCCACTATCTGTGAACTTATTTCAAGAAAAGCAGGATATGCAGCACTGGTCTAAACCCCATTATTCTGAGAGAAAAAGTGTATAATCTTTGTAACCTCGCAGAATATAATATGGTTTATGTATAATATGGTGTCATATGGTCTCAATATTTTATTCATTTATAACCACTGAACTGCTATTTGAATAATTGTTTCATAAAGTTTGCTTTTTTAGAGCAACCTGTATGTTTGTGCAGATAACGATGGAATGTACGACGTACAGAACAAAACATATTTATAAAAATTTCGTACATGTAAAAATAGTTATAAATATACTAAAGAGGAATGTCGAATTTTCACTTAGGACAAACCTACTAAGGTTTTTTAAGTGTAATTTAAATTTTAAGTATATGTTTTTTAAAATTAAATAAATAAAAAAAAAGATCACAGAATAAATAATAAATAACATCTGCATTTGCAAATTAGGTTGTGGAAAAAAATGAAGAATTAATTAAATACTATATCGAATTATTGGAGGCCATGGTCCTTAAACTTGTCCTTGAAGGCAATCTCCGACTGGGGTGATGCCAATCAAGTTCAATCCGAATAAGACCCATGCGTGTTTGTTCGCCGCAAAACGAAGTCAATTTAATCTGACTCCTACTTTCCGAAATATCCTTGCCGACATCTGACCACCTCGAGCTTCTTAGCATCTCATTAAATTGTCGAAAGCCCAGTTGGCTGCTAAAAAGCTTGGTATACTCGCAAAGGTGAGGCACTACTTCACACCGGGACAGTTGCTCTACTTGTAACAAGCACAAGTCCGATCGTGTTTGGAGTACTGTTCTCGCCTCTGGAACGGATCAGCAAAGTACCAACTTGAAACTCTGGAATCAATTGAGAGAAGAGCCAAGAAGCTCATAGGCAACAATGAGCTAGTTGATGCATGACTTATCAGCCTGGAGCATCGGCGAAAGATTGCTATCCTCTCGGTTTTTATGGAGTACATGTCGGGGAGTGTACGGCGGAACTTTTCAACCTGATCCCACCATCTCCTTCTATCAACGGACAGCCAGACGCTCTGCGGTGCGCCACCGCTATATGGTAGAAATACCTTCCATACGCACAAAGCGGTTCTCTTCGACCTTTATTATGCGCACCGCGAAAGAGTGGATCTGAAAAAAAATACTGGCTTAAAGTTTCTAGCCCCCATATTTCTTAACTTAATTTTAAAACAAAATGGGTGTGCCATTATCTGTCCCTGTGTTGAAGTTGTAACTGCTTGTTAATTCATCATAACCATTTTTATAGTTGCTTATATTACTAAAATTAAATTTGTATTAATAACAGTATTTTAGGTTTATAGTATAGTAGTATTATTGGTTTATAGTATGTTTTTAATTTTATATATGTAGATGCACCGCCGTCATGTGATACATTATAATCCTGTCCATACAAAGGTTGTCTGGAAGAGATTGCTTTTAGCGATAAGACCGCCCGTGGTACTAAATCTCTTTGTAAGAATTATGTTCTGTATTTTACTTTGGTGTACAATAAAGAGTTATCTTATCTTAACTTGAAAGTCACTCAGCGAGTATTGGTCACTGAGTGATTTGACAACGAATGTGAGTATTTGTTGAGTAGTTGATATGCGTGCTACTTGTCAATGTTACAGAATAAGAGGGGTTGTAAGCCACTCTAGCATGTGCGAAGCCAGTACAGCTTTGTACAACTAGCCTCGTGTGAGGTATGAGTCTTCGAAAAAAATGTTAATAGATAACTTGTTTACTTTCAGATACAAAATAACGGGCCAGTCAAGTGGGTTGACTTAAAAGCTGTTCTACAAGTTAAAAATGAATTTTATATCCAGAAAGTTATGGTAAATATTTTGTATCTAACCTACTCTTCGGGCGTGCTAAGTTTTCGTGGTGGCTAAGGTTACTAATACTTCTGAGTTTTATACTACGAACGATATTATTTATACTACTAGCTGACCAATCCGCAGCTTCGCATGCGTAGCGTAAAAATATTACCCTCCTTCTGCGCAGTTGGGTAAAAAGTAGCCTATATTTGGGATAGTGTAGCTTCCCAACAGTGAAATATTTTTTTAAATCCGGCCAGTAGTTTCGGAGCCTATTCAATACAAACAAACAAACGAATCTTTCCTCTTTATAATATTAGGATAGATTTTTTTACTTTTTAACCGATTTCAAAAAAGGAGGTTCTCAATTGGTCAGAATCTTTTATGAAGTAAAACTTCTTTACGCACGCTTGACTTGTGGAGTGAGCTGGTGAAAGCGTTACGAAGAGTGCGAACGGAAATTGAGAGGGAGGTATATGTTAGTGAAGATAGAAAGAGAGAGAGTTACGTTTTGTATATTTATAAAAGTTTTATGTAAAAAATTGTGTCTGTCTAGAATGAACATAGACTGATCGACTTACAGGCGTAGAAAATTTTGTAATTGAATATTTTTATAAATTAATATTTTGAAAAAGAAGTTTTACTTCAGTCGTGTGGTCACACTCGTTTATTTAATGTATGCGCCTGGACCGATTCGAGATATTTTTTTTTTAAAAAGGTTAGCACCAAGCCAAGCTCTGATAATTGGATCCCAATAAAATAGAGGGAAACCCTCAAACTTTATAGGGACGCATAACTAATGTTTGTAACCTCGGATCTCTTTCATCTATCAAATGAATTGGATTTTTTTATTTGTAAGGATATGCTTTCAAATAGGTCCCATAGAAATTTCATCAAAATCAGTTCAGTGGTTAGGTTTTTTCGGTTATGTGAAGTCGGATAGATTTTTGTTAGAAAATAACAGATAATATCTGAAATTCTTCTTTACATAGTATAAAACGAAGTCGCTTCCGCTGTCTGTTCGCTTAGTTAGATCTGTTAAACTACTCAACGGATTTTAATGCAATTTTTAGCAATAGATAGAGTGATTCAAGAGAAATGTTTATATGTATAATACATACACAGTAACTGCGAAAGAGTAACGGTTTGTTTGTTAGTTTGGTTGTTACCTTTTCATAACCAAATGGCTGAACGGATCGTAATGAAATCTGGCAAGGAGATAGATTATATCCTAAGGAAGGACATAGGTAACTTTTTACCCGAGTGCGCAGAAGCAGTGTAATGTTCTTATGGTGATACCACGCATGCGAAGCCGCGGGCAGGTCTGCTAGTACTAAATAAATCAACCATTCCGAGCGCTATGCAGATAGAGCGGAGTAGGCTATATTGTTGCAAAATTGTCGATATCGTGCTAGCCATTAATTTAATTTTTGTGTTTCTGATTTGTTTTATTCAAATTCTTATAGGTATTCTCAAGCGAGGTATGCCCGCAGCAGAATATCCCTGATGATCTTCGTATTGTTCAATACCAATGTCAATTCACTTTGATGCCTGGAGCTGTTAAGACGATTAGAGTCAGTTTTGAAATCTCCATGAAAAGTATAGGTAAGGTGCATGTAAATATAATACATAATTGATCGATCGAAGCGAGATATCAACTTGGGCAAATCGGCGATGTATGTATGTATGTTTGTCCGAGGGTAACTTTCAAAGCGTTGATCCGATCATCGTGAAATTTGATCCATAGGTACTCGTAGGTAGTCTTGGCACAATTTTGGTGTCACTAAATGAGCTAAAAATCTTGGGGTGTTGTTGAGATATTGGGGTTCAAGAGGGGTAAAACAATGAAAATGAGGGAAACTGATCCAATGGAACGTCAAATGAAATGTAGTCATTAGTTAATTTAGACGCCGTTTTTATTTTTTGTAAATTCTTTGTAGTTTTTGAGTTATTAGCCATAATAAAAACTAACTTTGACAAAATTAACAGGGTACACCAGTGACCCCACAGTGCTGTAATTTAGTATGCGTGTAGTTTAAGTGACACAAATATAGGCAAAAGTCTGAACTCTAAAATAATTGCAATTTGTACCCCAAAAAATTTAAACCACATACATGAACTCCCCTTACCTGTAATTTAAATGAAACTGTAGGTCAAGTAAGTTGGTTTTATTTCGTGACACTATTTTGATAGTCAAAGATTACAAATAATATTTTTTTGTTTTAATCGGATACTCGCGAGATCTCAGTTCGGGGCGAACCACTAGTAATAATATAAGCAAACGCGTATATTAATCCACATGACAGACATCTTCGAATCTCTTACACAGTATGCAGACCCGTAAAGATATCTCACAAGGGGGTTGTCAGAGGTAGTTCCAAACATAACGTTTGATACATGCCAATATTCGCATGAAAATAAATGAAGAAAATATCGATAAATTCAGCCTATGGACATTTGTAACATCGAAGGCTCTCGAGTTACCGACCATTTAGAATATTCAAAACGCCCTTTTTGAAGAACGCGTTAAAATCATCTTAAATCTTTTTGAGTCGTCATTTTAGTTTCGACCCTGACTTGACAATAGACTGTAGCACAATTGGCAGTGCATCCTCGTATCAAGAGGAAGGTTGCGGGCTCAAATCCCGTCTAGGCTTGAACGATTTTGAGATGCTTTAAAAATCTTAGGATTTTCCGTGAGTGTTCGGATAGCACTGTAAAAATAAAATATCCATACTGTAGTCACTAGGGAAAACCTTGGCGGACCATTCTATAAGCGATGTATGTTCCTGTACGCCTCAAGTTGATGAATGCAGAGCAGTGTATCGTAGGGCACGTATCTAAGTTGCGTGACCTACGATGCAATTCTCTGTAAAGGCAATAGTTACCAAATAACATCAGGTGGACCATAAGCTCGCATCTATATCCAGACTGTTAAAGAAAAAGAAAAAAATAGGAGTTCGCGGAAGGAAATCCCTCTTTTATTACCTAAGATACCAGTATACCAAACGCCTCTGCATACAAAACGGCATAACGTTAATCTCGGAAACTAGACGTTCTAGACTAGCGGTGTCCTGAGACAAATGGTAGAGTATCAATGAGATCTACATTTCTGACGACAGCTGTCAAACTTCAAATAGCCGTATCTTGTAAACTGAACGTTATAGACTAGCGATGTCATGGAACAAATGGTAGGTATCAATGAGATCTATATTTCTGACGACAGCTGTCAAACTTCAAACAGCCGTATCTTATAAAGTAGACGTTCTAGATTAGTGGTGTCCTGGGACAAATAGTAGGTATCAATGAGATCTACATTTCTGACGACAGCTGTCAAACTTCAAATAGCCGTATCTTGTAAACTGAACGTTATAGACTAGCGATGTCCTGGAACAAATGGTAGGTATCAATGAGATCTATATTTATGACGACAGCTGTCAAACTTCAAACAGCCGTATCTTGTAAACTAGGCATTCTAGACTAGCGGTGTCCTGGGACAAATGGTAGGTATCAATGAGATCTACATTTCTACATTCAAAGTTGATTGAAGTGGATTTTGGACATTTTCTACGAACAATATAATGATCTGTAGGACCTACATAACGTTTTAGTGAAATCCAATGTATCCAAAGGTTGTCTGGTATCGCTTTTAGCGATAATACCGCAACGTGTATATCAACGTTGGTGAATTACAGACTTTAGTCGACTATTGCTTGTAAGCTAGTAGAGTTTACTCCGCTTTATTTATATTACTACTATAGTATAATGTGCTTTAATTTGGAGTACTTTTTAGGTGTTAAAAAATAGCTGTTTGGGCTGGCAGGGGTTGGCGGGAGGGAGGAAATACGACTATTACAAAAATGGCGACTTTGTAACTGTATATTTCGTAAATAGTCTTATAGTGTTGAAGACAATACAATAATTGGGTTCGATCGGATCCATCGAACCAGGAGGTCGAGAGTCTCGTAGAAGAGATAATAATGATTTTTTTTAAAGCTACTTTTAATTTCGATTCGATTGAGCGACGTGCTGGAAGACTCATTGGTGATAACTCCCTAGTGGAAGCCAATTTACAAAGTCTAGAGTACAGGTGTGTAGCCAGACTTTCAGTTTTTTACAAGATTCATTTTGTTAAATGTGCGCAAGATCTTCATGACTATCCCTCTTTCCCTCTTCCACCACCAAGCAGAGGTACCAAGAAGTACCACCTTATACCTGGTCGGCATTACCACCTTACCGTACCAAATGATTTGCTTCAACTTTTCTTGTTAGCACAAGTGAGTTATGTTTTTCCAAACCAGTATAATCTCGGAGTCTTCTAATCCAGGGTGAATAGGTTCTTTCTAGGCAAGCGTGCTCTATCTTCGATCACACCATCACTTATCACCAGGTGAGTTACTGGTACTATTAGGTATAAATAGGTATACCGGTAATATTAGGTGGTAGGCTGTATATAAACACTAGATTTTGCCTTGGAGCTTACAAGTCCATTCTCTGGAACATTCTATTGAAAAGTTAACATGTTACTTTAGCTTGCAATATTTTCTACTATTTTAAACATAGACATAGACAGACATTTAGTTGCTACCACAGCACACACAAATTCACAAAATACAATCAAAAGGTACAATCAAAGAGAATGCACAAGTAAGGGAAACCAGAAAATTACATACAACAAACATAGGAACAATAGAATGAAATAATAAATATACCATGTAGTCAGGGAAAATTTAAAAAGAGGCAAGTAGGTGTGTATGTGCTACTGCAGCAAATGGGTTTTAGTTTAGCATTATGCCTCGCTACCGATCGTAAGCTCGGCGCTGTTATTTTGCGGAAACCTTTTTAGGCAAGTCATTAGATCTCGTAAGAAAGAATAGACACTAATTGGTGTTTACATACAATTATGATAGGCTTAACTAGATATAAATATTAAATAGATAGAAGTAATAGGGGAAGTAGTAGGAATAATAATAATGATAAGAAATGTTAGAGCACCAGACAACCCATTTTCCAAGTAGGTATTTTCTAGTTATGAATAGATCGTCTCTTTTTTTACTTCACTCATTATTGATTTGTTTCTTTTCCAGAACCTGATATTAAAAATGCAAAATTGGGCACGCGTTCCCAGTTTTTATTAACACTAAAGCCTACTGCCGTAATACTTAGTGCAAAGTAAGTATTTTTACCGCTTTAAAGTGGGTATTTGTCTGCATCTGAGAGCTGAGTAATTTTATTTTGTTATCATATATGTCGTTGTTACTGTTTGTATTACAGCTGTTTTATATTTTATTTATTGTTAGTATATTTAATATCATAGAATGTTTATGTATAATATTTATGCTAATATTACCTACCCTGGTATCTATGTCTTCTGTTTTGCTTATGTAAGTATACCTACAGTTAAATAAAAAGCTTATGTTATAAAGCTACCGTCCTTTAACGTTCTCGTAAAATCCAGTCCATACAAAGGTTGTCTGGAAGAGATCGCTTTTAGCGATAAGACCGCCAATTGTACTATCGCGTGTCTAGTTTTAAGTGTTTTAATTATGATTTGTTAATTTAAGTGTGGTAATTGTGGTATACAATAAAGCGTTTTCTATCTATCTATCTATGTGTGTTATCACAAATTAATTTAAAAAAACCGCCCTACACGGTATTTTAATCCAGTCTGAAGGTTGCCTTTAAAATATAACTTTGTGTAGTGCAAAGCTTTTACTTAAAAAAAGCTTAGATAGATTATGACTGGGATTGAGACATGGGATGGGCTGGGATTTTGACGACCTCCGTGGCGCAGTGGGTGAATAACCGGCTGAGACGCAGGGGGTAGTGGGTTCGATTCCCGCCGCGGAACAAATGTTTGCATGATCTACAGATATGTATTTCGGGTCTGGTTGTTTCTCTATATATTTTATCTTATGTTATCTTGTTCCCATAGTACAAGCTCTGCTTAGATTGGGGCTAGATAACGCTGTGTCGCAGTAATATTTATTAGTATTATTAATTATTATTATGAAAATTAAAATTATTTTTAACTTATTTCACAGCTCAACTACCCAGTTTAACTACAAAAATATACTGACGGTTGGGAACAAGAAAGAGTTGGTTATTGTTATAATTGTGGTGCTCGCTGTGTTATTGCTACTATTGCTGATATTTATTTTATACAAGGTAAGTAGCGTGCGGTTTTATTTCGCGTAAACATAAAAAAAACCGGTCAAGTGCGAGTCGGACTCGCGCACCAAGAGTCCCGTACCATTATCTATAAAAACGGCAAAAAACACGTTTGTTGTATGGGAGCCCCCTTTAAATATTAGTTTTATTTTAATTTAATTATTTATTTTAAAAGTAAATGTATAAATAAATATACTGTGAATATTTCAAGCGTCTACCTGTTGCCGTTATCAATATTAAGCAAAAACGAGCAAAAAATTCACGTTTGTTGTATGAGAGCCCCCCTTAAATATTTATTTTATTCTGTTTTTAGTATTTACTGTTATAGCGGCAACAGAAATATATCATCTGTGAAAATTTTAACTGTCTTAACTATAACGGTTCATGAGATACAGCTTCGTGACAGACGGACAGATAGCGGAGCCTTAGTAATAGAACCCTAAAAATGACATAATTTTTATAACTACGAAGAATAACTACGATTTATTCTTGAAATCACCACCAGTGCGTAGAGGCCTTGTAACTGAACAACTACTACAAACATCCATACTTTAGCACCGGAGAATTTATTTACAAATAATTTAATAAGAAATTGCGTGTGTTAAAGCATGTATATTTGTAGTAATTGTCCGGTTACGATGCCTCTACGAACTGATAGGGACGTAGCAGTGGTGACAATAACTACACCAAGAAATACGAGTAATGTACACGCGCGAAAAATAGGTCATTATGGAGCCATGACTCCAAACGACTACGTCCGCGCTGTGAGTTTAATGAGCCAGGTAGCGAATGCGGCTCTCGGAAAAGCTTTAAATATGACGGTTTATGCCGTGAAAATGTGCATCCGTTTGCTGCATTACTCGTGCGCTTCTGTCTCTGTCGGAGAATCTAAATATAACCGACCAAGTGCGAGTCGGACTCGCGCACGAAGGGCTCCGTACCATTATCTATAAGAACGGCAAAAAAAACATGTCTGTTGTATGGGAGCCCCCCTCAAATATTTATTTTATTCTGTTTTTAGTATTTTTTTATTATAACGGCAACAGAAATACATCATGTGTGAAAATTTCAACTGACTAACTATCACGGTTCATGAGATACAGCCTGGTGACAGACGGACAGATAGACAGACGGATAGACAGATGGACAGACAGACAGCGGAGTCTGGAATCGGGTCACGTTTTACCCTTTGGGTACGGAACTCTAAAAATGGCACTCACGTACACATTCGTGTTTTTGGGGCCAGTTTTACGTTTTGAACGGAATGTACGAAACTTCTGTTCTATGTTTCGTTATTTTATGGATACTTTTCCGTTTCGTTGTAAAGCATATGTGACGGTAATTTTAGAGTAAGTGACAACTAGCTGAATTTATTAAAACTATTTGATCAATTAGATCTATCTTTCGACCAAATAGTTGATAAAATCTACCACAGGTTAATAAAAAAACTTACAATGACGTTAATAAATGAATTCAATCAATGTTTAGTTTTTCAGTTGATACGTATTTTTTTAACAACCTTGTTTTGATTGCAGTATGGATTTTTCAAACGAAACCAGAAACAAAAGCTAGATAACCTACGGGAGAGTGTCAGGAAGCGAAGCGTTGTAAGTTTTTAATGAGGGGTTTTCACGGACATGGTTTTATAACTGCTTGACCAGAATTGGGGTATAGGCTACTTTTTATCCGACTGCGCAGAAGGAGGGTTATACTTTTATTGTGGAGTGGGCAAAAAGCCGGCTGAGATGCAGGAGGTAGCGGGTTCGATTCCCGCTGCGGCACAAATGTTTGCATGGTATAAAGATATATGTTCCGAGTCTGGTTGTTTTTCTATGTAAGTATTTTAAGTATTAATTATTTGGTTCCCATAGTACAAGCTCTCTTCTTCGATCAAAGAAAGAGATCAGAGAAATATCGCGGCTTACTTCTGCACATTTGATTATGTCTTTTCTGCGGATTAAGGCGCTAACCGTAGCCATGACCTTGAACGAATGGGCGTAGCTATTGTTCCGGCCCCGCACCTTCCACCACATGCATCTAACCGACCAGCAAATAGGTGAGCGCGAGGCAGATGAGCGCAACCCTCCCATACGACAGTCAGCGGTACACTGCTGCCCGTTGCCCGCGCAACCATCTTCTAAGGATACACCCGTTAAGTATTCGGAAAAATTTAAAATAAATAAATGCCACGTGAAAGACTGTCGCAGCTCTGCATCATGTGTTCAACTTGAAGGTCTTTGCCCACATTTAGGTAAAAGAAATAATACAAAATTTTACGTCGTTTAGAGGTTGATTCAAATTGAAAGTCGAAAACAGCTACATTTTTTTTTTCTCATAGTAAATAAACAGGTAGAACTTTTTTATATGTTCACTTTGCAGATAAAAGGTCAGATAAGAGGAGAAAGCCTGCAAATAAGACCAATCAGCTACTATATTCGCCTTAGGCTGACTAGGCTGTTGGAAAGATAACATGGTAAAGGTTACTGGGAGCCGTTGGGTAAATGCCGCACAAGATCGGTGGTTCTTAAAATATATTACTCCCCTATACATTTTTGTGTGTACCTATGTTCAGGAGTGGATGTCCTGTGGTTTATAAAAAAGTGATGATAAAGTATTTTACAAGCGTTATTAATGGTGCAATGCCGGTTTATACAAGTGCAGTCTATTTACATTGATCTTATTGTTGTTTTAGAGATTGGCTTCCGAAAGTAGCAAGAGTCGCAAACCTTCTACAGCAGACGGTGTTCATGTAAGTTTGTATTTATTGCTATTTCAATACATATATTATTCTGGATTATTTAGTATTTCTGGATTAACGTACAAAGCTGGCCATACTCGAGGAGACGCCACTACACAAGGTTACACGCCAATACTCCAAAAGACTCCAAAACACCGTGTATGTGTGTGAAATTTCAAGTGGATTGCATGGAGTCCTAGGAATATTTGGATACCCAATCTATCGAAAATCGAAGATTCAACGCATGTGGTGTGGGGCGATCCACGCCGCGAGCGCCCATCTCTAGCTGATTCAACAATTAAATAAATCCAATAATCGCTCAGTTGGCAATGCGCAGCCGACGGAGTAGCTCGCGTAAAAGCATTTCTTATAATTCTGAACTTTTTAATAACGTCATCTAAAAAAAACTTATCTAATATTTACTACTAATATTATATAGAGGAAAGATTTGTATTTTGTGTGTGTGTGTGTATGTTTGTAATAAATAGGCTCCAAAACTACTGGACCGATAAAACATTGTTTCACTGTTGGGAAGCTACACTATCCCCGGGTGACACGGGCTACTTTTTACCCAACTGCGCAGAAGGAGGGTAATGTTTTTACGCTACGCGTGCAAAGCTGCAGATTGGTCAGCTAGTAGGTTATATATAATTTATGATACGCGTATTTGGAGTCTTTAGAGTCGAGTCAGAGGAGTCATCTTGTGTGTGCTTGATTGTTAACTCCCATTACTGCCACCAAGCAGCATTGCTGTTTCGATATGAAAAGTATGGTCCCCGGTAAAATCACAGACATATGAGGCTTCACACCTGTATGCCTCAAGTTGATGGATGCAGGACAGTGCATCGTAGGGCACATATCTAAGGTGCGTGACCAACGAGGCAACACTTTGCTATATATGATGATTACCACTTAACATCAGGTGGATCACCAGGTAGTATAAAAAAAACTCGCACTCCACCGGACTCCACGCAACGCGGAGTGGTGGAAATGGAGTCCTAGTGTATGGCCAGCTTAAGTATTGCAGTTTTGCAGGGCAATGCAGCTAGTGTCTTGGACTTCTGCCTGATAATGAATATTTTATGTGGAGAAGTTGCGCTGTCTTACCTATAGATCGCTTTTTACATACCATACTTCTCTCAAATAAATTAAGTATTTCATTTAATTTCAGTGTGAAATGGAAGTAGAAGACTGCGTGTTTCAAGATGTAGATATTAACATGGAACAGTGTACAAATGACAATATCGAGCTGATTGAGCAGACGACGACGGCCCAGGTGCATAACTAGCATATATAAGCTGTAAAACGCTTTTTCACTCAGCTCCAACACTAGCTGCGGACTCTGAATGCATTTGTATACCTAAGAGGGCTTATATTGTGTTAGAGGACAATAACTAATATTAACTATACGTAATTACGTACTATTTATTACATATTATACAACGTATAATATCGTATCGTATCAACTTATCTATTTATATTTTATAAAGTATTTAGGTATTAGTTGCACTCTCTTCATCCATATAATATTTTAGTCTTAAAAGTGCACTCCCGACCATATCTTTGACATATCGAAATCCTCTCCATCCAAAGGTTGTCTGGAAGAAATCGCTTCAAAGCGATAAGACCGCCCATTGTAATATTTGTATTGTGTCGTCTATTTTGTCTGTAATTTTTATTTTTTATGATGTAAGTACAATAAAGTGTGTTCATTCATTCATTCATTCAACGTGTTTTGTTATGTGCAACATTATATGTAAACACGGCTAGGGCTAATGGCTAGTATTGTTGATAAATAGGTTTTTTTCAAATTAATTTCCATAGAAAATTTTTAAATTTTTGTACAAACTTAATATCAAGGTCTAAAATATCAATGAAACAGCTTGTATTAAATAGGTAGACATATCATATTCATTCATCATGTAAGTAGGTACCTGTTAAACTGAATAAGCGGCATCGTCGCAAAGGCGCCACCGATTTATGTTAAAAATTGTTTGTTTGAAATGAAAAAAGTATCGATTACTGGATAAATATTCAAGGTACCAGTATTAAACCCACCTCTAAGATCAGTTAATACGATGCCGGATATTTATTTTTACTTTGTATGTGTACTCTATTTTGATTACAATCTAGCCAAGTAGGCTAATGAACAATTTTACGCTAACTTAGTTTTATGAACACATTCTTACAGTCTCTATTTAAGGGGAAGACACTTAGTTCTTGTGTTCGTAACCCTGCAGCCACATTACTCGCCTTGGTGTGAGGAAAGTGGGCACGGACGTAATGTGGCCACGTTATGTTATTTTTTTTAATCTGCTTACGTCCTACTTAACCGGCCCTCTGGAATTTTATGGGGTCAATGTTCAGCACTGGGCAACCATCGGGGCTATATGATGTGTTTGATGTTTATTGATAAGCCGTGTGATAAACAAAATAACAATACAATTGGCGGCTGAAATTTCCTTTAGGAAAGTTGTGCTAGGACTTTCATTTTTTTTCAGATATACATAAAAAAAGCCTACATGTGAATTGGCAACTTGCGCAACCTTATAGTTTTTGAGATATTAATTTTTGAAAATCCGTGATCGATTGCGAAATTCGCTCGGAAATCAGTATCCGACCTTTCAGTTTCTATCGATTATTGCGACACTAAATTGACACGACAGTGACAGATATTAAGGCTTTTTTCATAGGTTTTACATTTTTAATGGCGGAAATTTTGAATTTGGCAATGACAGTGACATAAGTTTTACATTTTTATTGGCGGGAATTTTGACATTCTTTTACAAAGTTTACATTAGATTCGTTCACTGTTGCATGGATATTTATATTAATGGTACCTTTTATTAATATTTTTTTTAGTAATAAGTTATCTTTTGAACTATTAAAAATGGTACACTGAATCGAGACGGGGCACCCCAACTTGAGTAGGTTAGGTTCAAAAAGTGTGACAGAATCGACACGGAGCACCCCGACCTCACGTGGTCTTGTGCGTGACACCCCTAGAGTGTATATGTGTGTAGTGTGTGATGTGGCTGATCACGCGGTTCTCACGGTCAAGATGGGGCATTACGGCATACACGATTCTGCCCTAGCCGTGCTCACAAACCTAATGAGATCAAGGTCTCAGGTTGTCGTAGGGGAATGTGGCATGACGAGGTCACATCCTCTCATTACGAACATGGGAGTAGCACAGGGTTCTGCGGTTTCTAACATCTTGTTCTCCTTACTACTTAATGACCTCCCGGAAGCTATATGCTCCGCGGAGGTGTTAATGTATGCCGATGATGTGGCTGCAGTTGTGTCAGCCACTACTCTGAACAGCTTAGAACAGAAGCTAAATCAAACTGCCTCTCAATTAGCGGAGTGGTTTAAAGACAATGGGTTAGTCCTAAACTTGAAGAAAACCCACTTTATCCATATCTGTCTATCAGGGCGTCCCTCCAGGGAGCTTACGGTTCTCGCGGGAAATACAAAAATAGAGCAAGTGGAGAGCACCACGTTTCTGGGTTTCGAACTCGACAGGACACTCACTTGGGAATCCCATATTGATAAGGTATGTGGAAAACTGGGTGGAGCATGCTATGCGTTAGGGCGACTGTCTAGTTTCTTGCCTGGTCACGTGGTTCGCTCCTGTTACTTTGCCACTGTCCATTCGCTCCTTCAATACGGGGTGGAACTGTGGGGGCGCGCATCTGACTGGCAGCGTGCTTTCCGCATGCAGAAGCGAGCCGTGAGAGCAATGGTCAGAATACCGCAGGATACCTCCGTGAGACCGTATTTTCAAGAACTTGAAATATTGACGCTCCCGTCTATCGTCATATTCCAGGTTGCTGTCTTTGTTCGGTCTAACCTAGAACTGTTCAGCAAGAACAGGGATAGGTATCCGTACAACACTCGGAGAGCTGACAGGCTTGCTACCGTGTCCCGTACCTTGGCCAAGTCGGATAAGCTAACGCATGTAATGGGACCGACAGTATATAACAGACTACCCTGTACTGTAACTGAGGCAACCAGTTGCTATACATTTAAACTCAAACTGAAGCGCTGGCTCCTGAGTAACACCTTCTACAGTTATGAGGAGTTTATTGACATGACGAAATAATAGATACTATAATTTTATTGGACTATTGGATATTAACTGTTTTTATATTGACTACCTTATTGATTATGTGGTATAACTATTTATATTGTATTATTAATATTTTTTTGACTTGTGTAATTCTTTATTAATATCCAAATTTGTTTGTTTTTTTATTATTATTTTAAATAACTTTTATTATTTTATATATTGGTTATAATCAATATTGTACGAACTATACTAAATGTGTACAGTGTGTACCGAATTAATTATGACGTGTAATATTCTTACCAAATAAATGATTATGATTATGATTATATAAAGAGCGCGGGAGCCAGAAGCTCGCGAGAGGTCCTGAGTCGACCTTCGCTCCGCTACTTCGCTTCACTTGGCCTCGTCTTACTTGCTTCATTCAGGGGCGACCTTAAGAGCTTCTGGCGGGAGCCCACCCAGAGTCCGGGGGGTTGGAAGAAAAAGTGGTCTATGAAACCGTGGGGAGCAACGTTTTCATAGACCACTTTTTCCTCCAAATCCCTGGACTCTGCCTTTTTTCAATATAAAATAATTGCATACTTAACCTCAAAATATATTTTTTTAATTTTTTCAAAAAATTATAGGTTTTCGTAAGTCCTCACACACTAGGGGGGGGGGGGTCCAACCCCCCCTCTCCCCTCCTTCCCCCTATCCTTCTATCAAACCGTTCCTAAAGGAAAGCCGTTCCCAATTGGCTGTGTCATTTAATTGTGAGATATACATAAAGGAAAACTTGAGTCAACAAACGAACTTCCTGTTTATTTGCGGTTACATTTACTTTGACACGGGATTCCACAGAAACGTAAGGACCTAAGCATTATTATTTGTGAATGTTCTTGAAGTGTAGGGTACAAAGTGCTTCGGAATATGTATAACATGTATGATAATGGGAGTGATGAGTGAATCTAAACAATGAATAACTTTTCATAAAAATTTAAAGTATTCACTTTGTAAAATCAATGTTTGTATCTTTGTACCTTACGTTACGTTTTCGCTACTAAATGGCTAAACTAATATTGATGAAATGTAGTTTTTAAATCAAATCAAAATCAAATCAAATCAAAAACATTTATTTGTAACAACACCAATAGTACAACAGAACAAACACACACAGGAGACAACAAAAAGAGCAAAGAAACAATAACTAAAAGATTAAAATTAAATTAAAAGTTTTATATAGATATACACGGTGTCCTTTAAATCACTGTTTTCCCAGAACAAACGTCGTTCAGACCATGGTCTACTAACTGCTTATAGCATCAAATAAGATAATAAAATTAAAAAATCTAGACCCTCTCAAATAAGTCTAACTTTGTTCAATAACTAACCGTGACATAAAGTTCAGTACGCTAGCCGTAGAGTATTACCTACTCCTTAGGTACCTAGTAGCTACCGGTAAGCGCGCTGACTATGTTGTAGGGCGTAACGTTAAAATAGACGTTTTTAATTCGCAACTTTTTATATTTTTCAAAGACAGATTTCGTTTTGTTTTTTAATTTGATGTTATAAACTGTTAGTAGACCATGGTCTGAACGACGTTTGTTCTGGGAAAACAGTGATTTAAAGGACACCGTGTATACCTGGATTGAGACATTTTATTTATTGAGAAACCACGCGTACCAAGTTGCGGGCGGAAACTTGTCGTCTATAATGTTTTCTCTCTTGGCTCATCTTCTTTATATATTATTTATCGAACTCTTTGCTTTAGACATGTTTAGTCGCTAATCACGCTTAGGGATCGTTAAGCGATCTTATTCAGCAGTGGATGACCTATGGCTGATAACGATGATGACGGAGCAAGCCGGGCTAGAAGTATCCTAAGTTATTGGCCTCCTTGACCAGTCCTAGCATCATTTGTGTGACTTCGTCTCCTTGCTCGTGAATCCTGCTCGCTGGCCAGTGGAAGTACATGCCTCGGAGCTCGTATGTGTACACTAGAGGAGTACCAAGTGCACTGCGCACCCAGTCCATGCTGCCACCTGAAGCTTTATCTGTGAGAAAAGTTTGAAGTCTCTAAGTTTATTGATTGATTGATTGAGAATTCTTTTTTGCACAAAATAGTATATTATGATACAAGTGAGCTAAGTTGCTCATTATACACGAGGCTGTGGTTTGCAGCCCGAGCCGTAGGCGAGGGCGTAAATCAGTCGAGTGTTTAGTGAGCTAGTTGCTCACGAGTTTCATACGCACTTTTTCAACAGACTTGCGAGGAAAAAACAAACATGTATTGCATAAATCGTTTAATTATTAAAACAGTTGGTGAATGTACAATTTTCAAAACGATATTGTATTGTTTTTGATGGCGATTTCACAGTTTGTCTTACATTGGTACTTGCCACTTCTTTAGTATCTTCATTTACTTCTTGTGTAAATGTCGGCGAGACAGGTAAATCATACAAATTACCGGAAGGAGAAGGCAACAAATAACTCATGCTACGAGATGTACATGGTTGTAGGTTACAGTACGTTTTGATATCAACACAATGTTTGTGCTTAACCATGCTTCTTAACATGGAATAGATGCACCACAGGGAGCTAGGTTTGTATCTATTGGCAAGTTTAGAGAAATACGCCAAATCACATTTTCAGAAAAAAACAGGGTTTTTTTGTTTTTTCATTGTATGAAACTATCGTAAGCAGCTAAGTACTTTGCTCTAGATTTTGCAGGTACGAGTATTAAGGCTTTCATTTGCATTTTGTGCTGCATTTAGTATTTCTGGCGGGGTTAAATCTATCAATTGTTAATCAAAACTTGACATTTTTACAATTATTTACCACACAGCAACAAATGCGATACAATCAAAAAAATGGGAAATGGCGCGCAAGTTTTTTTTGAACGTGCCAAATGTAAGTTATGTATAGCCAAAATTATAATTTTAGTGATAAAATGCAAATATTTTATAACAAATTATTGTGAATTATAAGTAATTTGATAATAATATATACATTTATTTATTCCAAAAAGGTAATAAGATTTTCAGCGGCATAAAACTTCATTGTTGTTACAAAAACTGTATTACCCGGTTAAATTGAAAATGCTCTGTTTACTCGCATATAATTTGTAGTTAGGTACTAACTTAACTTTGTGGGGATAATTCTATTATGCCCTAGTGTGTTATATTATTACGCACGCGTGTGTTATAGTTCGGTTTAAGGCCCTAATAACGATGTAATATGGCTCACTTTACGAGCAAGTGTGTTAAAAATGAATATATGTACATATCCGTACATAGGCGAATTTAATGATATTGATACATTATCATATACATTCTATATAAAGTAATATTATAAATGCGAAAGTAAATTTGTTTGTTTGTTAGTTGGGTTTGTTTGTTACCTTTTCACGACTAAACGGCTGAACAGATAGTAATGAAATTTGCCAAGGAGATAGATTATATCCTCGAAAAACACATAGGTTATCTTTTGTCTTAAAAATAATATTGAAGGAAGTGAAATAGGGGTTGAATGTTTCTATGGGCAATCCATAATTCCTCAAGTTAGGGATCTGAAATTTAATATTTCAGCGTTTGGTAAGAAATAATGAAATACGTGTTTCAACCTTTTTGCAAAATCATACCTAAAAGCGGTCAAAACAAGGGGTTAAAATAGTTTGTGGTACTTTTATTTTGGTTCATTTTAAGTTATTCACTTTAAACTATTAATTCAAAAGTAGATATGTCTCTGTGTTTGTTACGTTCTCTCTGTTTTCTAAACGGCCGCTGAGGGTTTAGCCAAGTTCGTTCATCGTTTGCCTAAAACAAATTGATTCGAAGCGAATGAAATTTGGCTAAGCCCTCTGGACTAATTTCTACAAAATTTGGGATATAGATATATTGTGACCGGGATTGGGACAAAGGCTACTTTTTACCCAACTGCGCGCAGGGTAATGGTATTATTGACTAACGTCAAAGCCGTGGGCGAGTCAGCTAGTGCTAGTACAAATATTGCTGGACATTTTACACATCGCTATCTAGCCCCAAACTAAGCAGAGCTTAAACTATGGAAACCAGATAACTGATAGAATACTTATATACATTTTTTTAACTTAAATAAATGCATATTATTGCAACGCCAGAGCACTCTGATGGCGAAAGTCTAAACCATGACCGTTAGAGGTAGTGTACATTTTCTCTGTTGTGGATGCGAGGTGGATGTGATCGAGTGCATTCGATTCTCAACAGATGACGTTGTTTATAAAATGTTTGCGTCAACTCGCCACTACATGTCGCTACCATAGCTACCTCTTAAGATTGGTCCGGCGTGTAACACAGGTTTCTTCAGAACATGTATTATGAAACATGAAATAAAGGTGATTCTATCTATGAAACTGACCAACTTTTCATAAAAATAAAATCTAAATTCTACATATTTTTAAGATAATCTTGAATCCTATTGTCTGTCTTCTAATCAGCTATTTTTTGGACCAACTTTACTTAACATAAATATTGATAAACGAACTTGGGTTTCTCTGTTATAACAGCTGGTAATTTTAAATTAAGTTTTCCTGAAAAAAAACTGATTTTGACAGGAAAAAAACATCGAAATTCAAAAAGTGTTTGTTGTTGTTTGTGTTTGTGAGGACATTGGCCCCCTTTCATGTTAACATAGATATCGACGGTCCCTACGTACAAAAAGTCATGCCTAAAATGGCTTTTTTTTATTACAAATATCGCTATAGATTGTCCATACGCTCATGCTAACATAGTATTTTTTTTATGTTATGTTTTTTAGTAGTTTTGTCAAACGTATAAGAGAACAAGTATATAATTACAAACTATTAGTGTCGTATATGCGGATATATATAGGTATCCGTTTGTACTGTGTTTTAAAATGCGCGCCACTTGGCGCAAACGCGGTCTTGTCAAACGTAACGCCATTTACGGGAAATTCCCTAACAAGACGTGTTGATTCGTGTTCGCGAGCTGGAATAAGTGTTAAGATACAGTTTAATGGTTTGTTTTTTAGTTAGGTGCATTAATAACACTACAATATGACTGTGAAACATGAGTAACAATAGATCAAATTTATTGGTGGATATCGCAAACTCCAGAAATAATGCACTATGCGTTTCTGAAGCACAAGATTTAATAAATTACATCGATGAAATTTAGAGGGTAAGTTGTAATTTTTAAAAGTATATTCATACAATCAAAAACATAAAACGGAGTAAATATTATATTACTTCATTTTTCTAACCCAGAAAAGTACGATATCATTGTAAAAGCGGTCGTATATATTATACTTCGTTGTAGTAAAAAAATATATTTATTTAACAATTATTTTTTTAAGTGTTTTTTAATTTCATACAGTCGATTTCAAAAAGAAAACAAAGCTTTCTATTTGTTATCGAAGTATATGACGCCATGTCTTACATGTTGCTTTATACGTGTTGTAACTATTCAGTTTTGATGATATGTTTTCATTTACATGTATGATATGGTATTGACATGCTTTAATAAACTTGTTTATTTTTATAGGGATACAAATATGTACAGAAAATGATAATTTTATGGTTCTTGAACATCGATATTTGAAAGTCGCTAGCGATAGAAAACAAGCTGCCGAATCGCACAGTGATGGAGAACTAAACGATTTGACGGATATTGAGGATCGGACTTTAGAAGTTACTAGGAGCATAAGACATGATGCTGAAATACATAGTGATGAAGGACAAAACAAGGAGAGTATGATGAAAATGGGATCGGTCTTTGGAAGCTTTAAAAGATGTAAGACAAGATACCGAAATATGTAGTGATGGTGAACTAAACAAGGATATTTTGAAGAATATTGAGAATCGGTCTTCAGAAACAACGAGGGACATAAAACATGATTCCGAAACGAACAGTGATGGAGAACAAAACATGCATAATTTAATGGATATTCAGGATTGATCTTTGGAAGTTACTAGGAAAGACAAGCTAACGAAAGACACGATGATGGCGAACATAATTCTAATCTCTTACCGCAAACTGATTTAAATTATATCATTGATTCGGTAGGAGAATTTTAAAATGAAGATATTGAACATTGTCTTGAAAACTCTTTGAATCTGCCCATTTGTGAAAATGAAACACCACAACCAATACCTACTAACTCTGTTTTATATAAAGAATCTGACTATGAAGATAATTCGACACCTGACATATTGTCACGTTCAGAGCCTTTTGATTCAACACCAATACCAAGCCCAAACATAGCGTTTGGAAATACTGATGATGATTGTAACATTTTAAGTGAAAGTTCTGTACTTTTCTCAGATACAACCAGTCAAAACCTTCTGATATCTGCACAGCGATGTTTAAACAACACTCCACGTGCTGAAATTAGTGTGCTTTATTACAAGAGAAAACTATCAGTATATAATTTCACTGTTTTTGATACGGCGGTAAATGAAGCTTCATGTTTATGTGGGATGAGACAGTCGCTAAACGCGGCGCAAGCGAAGTGGCAAGTTGTTTGTTTTCCTTCATTAGCGACAAAGCCAATTTTGGCATTAAAGATTTTCGATTCTGGTCCGATAACTGCGCAGGCCAGAATCGCAATCGGATTGTATTTTATGTACTTATATGTGAGCAAAAAGAACAAGATAGACGTGTGCCATCGCTTTTTGGAAAAGGGACATACCTAGAATGAAGCCGATAGCGTCCATGCATTAATAGAACGTACTGCAAAAAACAAACTCATTTACGTACCTACCATATGAATGGTATACACTGGTTCGCTGGGCGAAACAGAATGATTCACCATATTCCGTCATAGAAGTGGATCAAGACATGATTTTGAATTTTAAAGCTTGGCTGCATACGAAAAACTGGCTGAATGATACAAATTCGGAGAAAATTTGTTGGAATAAAATAAGAGAAGTGAAAGTTCAAAGGAGTCATCCAGACATTCAGGAAATTTAAATATGACTTTTTTGAAAAAAGCTATACAACATTAAACTGCGGCAACAATTTGAAATTGACTAGAGGAAGAAAGAAGAAATAGCAAGAACTGATACTAGAGAAGCAGTACAAAGAGCCAATTCCTATTGCTAAAGTGAAATACAAAGACTTGATAAATTTATGTGATACAATGATTATTCCAAAAAAAGTATCATGGATTCTACAAAAACCTTAAACAGAATCAAGATCAAAATGAATAGGATAACGAAAATGATATTGAAGATTATTAATATGATTACCTCTTTCGTGTTTTTAAAAAGTTTAATTTTATTTTTTTATTGATTTAAAACCTAGAACAATTAAAATGTAAATCAGTCTTAATAAAGCTGTGATGATGATAATTAAGGCACTTAGGTATATTAATTAAAAAAAGAATGTTAACCAAAGCTGTGATTTACATCGTTTAGTTCCTATTTCAATGAGAGTACGTAAAAACGTAAGAGTATTGTTTAGTTAGATCATTGTTCCTTACAATACTAACAAATTTTACATTTTTAACCTTGTTTTATTTACACAATATAAAATTTATTTGAGAACATGTATTTGTAAACACGCAAAAAGTAATCTTACCCCTATAAAATGTAACCACGTATAAACAGGCTTTCTTGGGTTGTTCAAGGTATCCCTTTGAAAATATTATCAGTATTCTATATTTTCATAAAACATTTACTTCAATAATATTCTAAATATTGTTTTGTTATTTCCTACGTATAAGCGGGTATCTTATATTTGTCTGTTATGGTATTAATTTGATGTTAATGTAGAAACGGTCATCTGTCAGTTTTATTAAGAAAATGTATAAAAATATAATATCTATAAATACTACTTTAAAATATACAAATCGAATAAAACATAACAGTAAAAATATATTTATAATTGTACATAGCATAATTTGTAGAACGATTGGAACCTTTACTACGCTCTCCTGTAAACCGCCACTTTCGACATGTCGCTTTATACGCAGGGACCGTCGATATTCTGAAGTACCCTGTACCAATGTTACTTACACAATATTTCTGCCGCGGTCGCCGGACCATCATAAGTCTCACCATTTACCTCCCGGCCGTACTTCAAAGATGTTTCACCGATTTGAACCTAAAAGAAAAAATATATAAATAAATAAATATTGCTGGACATTTCACACAGCGTTATCTAGCCCCAAACTAAGCAGAGCTTATTTCAAATAGTATTTTTATTTATAGTATTATCCGAACACATGCGATGGTAGTGCGTTCTCGTATCAAGAGAAAGGTCGCGGGTTCAAGTCCCGTCTAGGCTTGAGATTTTTGAGATGATTTTAAAAATCTTAAGCAGAGCTTGTACTATGGGAACCAGATAACTGATAGAGTCTGGCTAACGAAAGTAGATACTGGATTTTTTTGCAAAGTTTTTATATGACAACACTAAAGTGTTCGTACCATCGGATATTTACCCTACAAATTGGGATATTTTAAGCAGAAAGTACTTAGGAACAGTTAATTCCAAAAAGGCATTTTTGAAACAAACCTATTTTAAACATTTTATAAAATGAGTTTTAAAAATTCGTACGTGTGCTAAAATTGTATTCATCGAAAATAAGTATCGTATGTACGTGTTGGATCATTTCAAGGGCAACACTAAGCCTTAAGTTGGTCTAATAAACAGCTTAATTAATTAGGTACACTATTTACTAAAGAAAAACTTGGCAATTTTATTTTAAAGAAATTAATTTTCGGCTGTTTTCCGAAAGATTTGGTAAAACCAGAATCAGTGTATGGTATCCCTATCTCTGACGCAACAAGATGGCGTGTTGTTGATGTTTCGTTGTGGTTGACTTGCGTATAGTTTTGTTGTGATATATCCGTGTTAGTGCTATAAAAATGAATAAAACTATAAAGAGTGAAGTGCGAAAACTATTGTTTTGTATTATTTCGAAATATGAAGAGAAAAAGCTTGTGAAACAAGCCGTATTGCGAGAAAAACAGGATTGTTTACGTACTGTGACTGATTTTTTAGGTTAGTACGGTCAAAATGTCTTCATATTTTTTTATTTTAAATAAGTACATATTAGTTTTAGTTACTTTATATAATGTTATTGTTCTTTTACAGATAGTCTTGTGGATAATGCACGAACTGCTGAAGTAAAACAAGCAATTGAAAAGATCACAGATTTAGATCAAAAAGATATGATGAAATCGCAGAACCAGTACTTAGAAGAACTATCTTCACTCACCGGTAAGTTTTCACTCAACGTTAATCTTAGACTAGTTTTGTAATACTTGTGTATTTTCTATTATTTCTTAGTTATGAGACTCACGATAATTGACATTTTATTTTATTCTTTTTACAGATGTAAGTGTTATTACATTGAAGAGAATTAAAAAAGAAGGTGCGGTGAACGAAGGGGTCTGGAGGACTCCTGGTAAAAAACGACCTCACCCTTCAAAAGTGTCGAACTTAGATAGTTTCGATATGGATGTTATTCGTAATAAAGTAAACGAATTTTACATTGTGAGGAAACAAGTACCAACATTAAGATCTTTGTTGGTAGAGTTAAAAGAAAGTATAGAATTTGGTGGATGTCGTGAAACTCTCCGTCGCATATTATTAGCCAACGGTTATGAATTTAAGAAAAACAAAAATGAACGTTCATTATTAATTGAACGGTATGATATAGCTGCATGGAGACATCGCTTTTTTCGTACCATTGCATCGAAACGTGCAGAAGGCAAGCCAATAATCTACTTAGATGAAACTTATGTTGGCAAGGTCCATCAACAAGTGGAATAATTGAAAATATATCGTCAGGAAAACGATATATTATTGTGCATGCAGGATCAGAGAAAGGCCCTGTTCCAAACTCATTGTTAGTATTTAGCACCAAATCAAAAATGGCCGACTACCACCATGACATGAATTCCACAAACTTCAACAAATGGCTTCAAGAAAAGCTTATGCCCAATTTGAATGAACCAAGTGTAATTGTAATGGACAATGCATCATACCATTCTGTCATAATAAATAAAGCGCCCACATCTCAAAATCGAAAGTTAGAAATACAGAATTGGCTTACATTGAATGGTATTTCATTTGAAACATACAATTCAAAAGCAGAGTTGCTCTGCTTAGTAAAACAGAACACACCAGAACCTATTTATGAAACTGATGAACTTTTAAGCCAAAACGGACATGAAGTGCTAAGACTTCCTCCATATCATTGTGACCTAAATGCTATAGAACTCATATGGAGTCTAGCAAAAAGAAATGTGGGAAGAAAAAATGTAAGCCGAACTCCAAAAGAGTTCGAGGATCTCATAAAACAATCTTTTGAGTGTATTACAGCAGATGATTGGATAAAAATGACAGACCATGTCATTCATGTGGAAGACAAGTACAAAAGAAGAGACCATATAACTGAAAATAATTTACTAAGCTTCATCATCAATTTAAGAGACAGCAGCGACTCCAGTGATTCTGACGATTCACTCCATGTTGAATTTTTAGATTCAGATTTTGATTATAGTGATTAAAAAACAGTATAATAATATATGGTGTTGTTTTCTTTGATACATACTCACATAGATTTACAAATATTTAAACTCATGATAATATTGATACTCATGATAGTGTTTGATAGCCTGTTTGTTCCTTTAATACGCCACAATGGAGTGACGTATCCGTGTGATGTTTGGTATGGAGTTAATAAAGAGTTAACAAGTGATATAAGCTACTTTTAATCTCGTCATAACGTGGACAAAATTGCAAGCATCCACTAGTAAAATAAAAATAAATGTCAAAGTATCAAAGTGAGTTGTTCCAACTTTCCTTTTTACTTTAGGGCTGCCATGCTGATATTTTTTAAATTTGCCGCGCTTTTTCAGTATCAACTTTCATTAGCCAGACTCTAGAATACTTATACATTTTTTTTGTAAATACATACTTATAATACATAGAGGACCAACCAGACCCGAAACAAATATCTGTAGATCATGCAAACATTTGTTCCGCGGCGGGAATCGCACCCGCTACCTCCTGCGTCTCAGCCGGCTATTCGCCCACTGCACTACGGAGGTCGTCAACTTAAATTATCAACCGATAACGTGATAGAGAGTATAGTAGTACCCAGGGCGGGATTACAGGCACCTTTCGAATGTTAGATGTATTCGAACAACACAGGCGAGTGTCCTCGATGCAGTGATTTGTTAAAGGCGATGGTTACCACTTAAAATCAGGTGGGTCATATACTATTTCTATCTCCGGGTATACGACGGGTTTTGTTGTTTACACATTAAATAACCACACGGGTAAGGCTAATGTTGTAAAATTTGTTTTTTCAAATTAATTACCACTTATTTTAATTTTCAAACAACCATAATATCAAGTACTAAGATATCAATAAAACAGTCTGTATAAAATAGATAAACAAATAATATTCGTTCACAATGTGCACGTACCTGTTATTTCATATGACCGCGCGGTACCGCGCGGTAATGTAGACATAAACACTATTTAGTTTGATCTTGTACTGCGCGGTAAGTAGTTCCGTGCGGTACCACGCGGTCATATGAACTTAGCCTTAAACTGGCTAAGCGGCATCATGGCAAAGGCACCGCCAATTTACGTTAAAGATGCTTGTTGGAAATGTATCGATTACTGGATATACAGTGTGTTTTTTTTAACTGGGACAGTACGGCAGCACCCATAACCAGAGGAGATACAGGTGCAGTTTCTTTTAAAGCATGAGCTCGTTTTTGAAGAAAAACATTTTGGCATAAAAATTTTTTGATAAAGCGTGAGTAGCGCCATAAAATGAATCAAAATGGTAATTTTTTTTGATGCAGATCGATGCAGTCCTATGTAAAGATCGTTTCATTGTATTGTGTGAAAAAAATCTGAGCAGCGGAAGTTAGTCAAATTTGATAAAATGCATTCTTATACAACAGGACAAAGCAAAATTCTTCCAACAAACATTTTATTAGATTCTAATTGCACATTAAAGAAGTATTAATACTGTAGCGATTAAGAAGTTTAGGAACTCCATGCTCTCATGAGCAATTCAAAAACATTTCGTATTTCAGAACAATTTTGAATTTCGAACATAGTTCTTGCATCTGTCGGACTTTTATATCAGTCATTGCATCATCTTATTTGTCCTATCATGGCATTGTCATATACGCAAAAAGTAGACTTAATTGAAGCGTAATTCCTCAACCGACGAAGCCCAACTACTGCGCTGAAGTGGTATCAAGAACGCTACCCAGACCGCGATTGAGGAAGTATGCTTCAATTAAGTCTACTTTTTGCGTATTTGACAATGCCATAATAGGACAAACAAGATCATGCAATGACTGATACAAAAGTCCGACAGATGCAAGAACCATGTTCGAAATTCAAAATTGTTCTGAAATACGAAATGTTTTTTAATTGCTCATGAAGTTCCTAAACTTCTTAATCGCTACAGTATTAATACTTCTTTAATGTGCAATTAGAATCTAATAAAATGTTTGTTGGAAGAATTTTCCTTTGTCCTGTTGTATGAGAATACATTTTATCAAATTTGACTAACTTCCGCTGCTCAATTTTTTTTCATCCGATATAATAAAATGATCCTTACATAGGACTGCATCGATCGGCATCAAAAAAAAATTTACCAACTTGATTCATTTTAAGGCGCTACTCACGCTTGACCAAAAAACAATTAATGCCAAAATGTTTTTCTTCGAAAACGAGCTGATGTTTTAAAAGAAACTACACCTGTATCTCCTCTTGTTATGGGTGCTGCCGTACCGTCAAAGTTAAAAAAAAACACTATATTCAAGCTACCGGTATTAAACCCACCTCATAATTTCCATCCAATTCCGAATGTGTGTTTTAAATTAATGTCGTACATAACAAAGTAGGTTGTATAAAAAAAATCAATAAGAACATTTGAAATGGTATGTATATTCTTCAGGTAGATACCTCACTTAATACGTGTTAATCAATTTGCTTAGATTAAAATGATCGCTTGGCAGGAAAGTGGAAAGTTTGAACTGATACGTACCAGGTCATCATAGTTATCCACATGGTCGACAGAGTCTGAGTAAGGGAGCAGTAAGGCTTGTGCGTACGAGTGGAATGCGATGTAGCCTTGCAGATTCTCATTCTCTGCTATACTTGAGATATATTGTGAGAGCGACCGCGTTTCTATCTCTGAGAACGGTTCGGAGCCGGCGTAGATTTGATAATCGCACGGGTTGCTTGACGAGCTGTAATCTGAACAAAAAAGTGTTGAACAACAAATGACCAGTGGTGGAATTATCGATTTTGCTACGGATGACTTTTCGGATGCTAAGTCCTGAGCTGACAATGTCAATACTTATTTACTAGTGGTTCTCCCCGAAATGAAATTTCGCGAGTCTCCAATAAAAACAAAAATATATTATTTATAATCTTTGACTATGGTAACGGGAGTTCATGTTATTTGGTTTCTCTTTTTTGGGGTAAAAATTGCATTCTGAATTTCAGACTCTACCCTATATTTGTGTCACTAAAGCTACACGCATACCAAATTTCAGCACTGTAAAGTCACCCTGTGAAATTTTATCAAAATTCAGTTTTTATTGGCTAATAACTTGAAACTACAAGGTTTAAACTAAAAATAAAAAGGCGGTCGAAATGTACTCGCAAAGAAATTTTATTAAACATGCCATTTGACCGAATAGTTCCATTTTTTTACCCGTCTTCAACCCTAATATCTCAATACAAACAAGCATACATACATACAACGCCGATTTGTCCAAGTTAATTTGGAGATAACACTAGTGATAAACACTATACAGACGTAAAAAAACTTCTGTAAATTAGGATTGTCAATAATACCTACCTCGGATTATTAGTATGTAAATGCACCATCATGGATAATCTAAAAGAACTTACTCATCCAATTATGATCCCAGTTGCGGTTTGCGTCTGTCCCTCGGCATCCATTAGAGGACTTTGAACGGGTTTTCCTCCACATTCGATCCTTAAAATTATCGGATTAATGAATCGGATTAATGCGAGTAGCTATTTTATTAGCGCTGATCTAGATTTTGCAATCATATTCATCATCTGATCTTATTTATAGACACTGTAGTAGTGGACGTGGTAGATGAGACTATCACACTAATATTATATTAGAAATGTGAAAATTTGGATGTTTGTTTATTACTCAATCACGTCGTATTGGCTGAAACGATTTCGATAAAATTCGGTGTATTGATTGAATATAACCTGGATTCAAACATAGGTTACTTTTTGTTGACAAACAACGCGTGCGAAGCCGCTGGCCGAAGCTAGTAATAAATAAATAAATATATTCTTTATATATATATATATACATATATTGTTGTTTTTGAACTCCATATTTAAAAAAAATATTTGTTTTTATTTGTTTTATATTTTTTTTTTTCAAGTATACAGCAATAATGAAGTACAGTCATGGAACAACGGATCCCAGCAAGCTTTATTGGGTCGTTTGTTCATTTCGTGGGCGGGCGTCCGCGTCCCACATTGTGCTTTCCGGTGTGTGGTTTCCGCTCGAGAACTTTTCTACCCCAACGGATATCAGTGCTCGAGCTAATCATCCACTACTTCTATGAGAGACAACTATGGGCGCGGGCCTTGTGTCTATCATAGTTCGACCGAAACCGCTGTACCGCTCCTTAAGAAAGTGCGGCGAGGTGGGGGCCGAGGAAAAAAGAGCAAGATACATGAGATCGATATTGTTGGATAGATCTTACGATATCGTTAACGATATGTTTATATCTTCATCTTCCGTTTCGCTATCGGAACTTGAATCAGAGTCGTTCTGCAAATTTATTATTAATGGATCGGTAATAATATCAAATCTACTATCGCGATCCCGGTATTTGTATTAATTTTTTTGGACATGATCTTCACATTTCTGCCATTTTTCCGCCGTGAACTCCGAAAACAATGTAATCAATAAGTTTATCTTTTCATCTAGAGAAGAATTAATAATGAATTAACACTTTAAAAATAACGGTCTTGACATCACGAGATAGCGCTCGACCCATCTTTGGATATTTATCTCATGGACAACAGACTGATGGATCAAGCGGCCGATACTTCCCCCCGTCTCGCCGTGCGTATACCTCAGGCGCGGTACAGCGGTTTCGTTCAAACTACATATAGTGGTCATCTAATGACGTACCCGAGTAAAACTGTAGTGGTATCCATCAGGGTTGACGACGGGGAAAATGCGCCAGTCGAACTGGTCTCTCATGGCTGCTATCTCCTGATCCTCACTCGTCAGAAGCTGGTTGATGAAGTACGTCGTCGTGGCTGGAGTGATCCATTCCCGGGCGTGAATTCCTTCAAAATAATTTTCTGTGTTACTACAAAAATTATTAATACTAGGTACTTATATTGTTCTAGTTTTCCTGTTCTTATAATTTGCCTTTAATCATCCTGACGGTCGCATTACGCTTACGGTATAAAATAAACCCATCAAGTGCAAGTCGGAGTTCCGTACCATTATCTATAAAAACGGCAAAAAAATCATGATGGTGTATGGGAGCAACCTTATTTGAGGTTGGTGTCGATTAAGCTAGTTCTCTAAATTGTATGAGCGCCCATACAACTCAGAGGACTTAATTGGCGTCAACTATGTATGTATGGGGACACCCTTTAATTTTCAACTGTTTTTATTTTTTGGAATGTTTCCTTTATTTCTGCTGCTTGCTTTTGCTTTTTGCCAAACTTCGTGATTCTAGGTCAACGGGAACTACAATATAAGTTTTCAATCCTAAACTAATAGGGTAGTTCCGGTTGACCTGAAATTGTCGATTTTGGTTAAAAGCAAGGTCTTATAGCACAAGTAAAGGGAAAATTCCGAAAAATAAAGAAAAGTTGAAAATTAAGATAAATTTTGGTACTTACAAGTTTTCGCGAAAATCTAAATTTGCCCATATCTTTTTATCGTGTTGACTGAGAACCTTGATTTTTATACACCTAATAGGGACTATAAACCTCAGTATCTGGTAAAAATTTCAACTTGCTACGGTCACCCGTTCCTGAGAAAATCAGAGGTGACACACGGACAGATAGACGGACAGACGGAAAGACGGACAAGACATTGATCTTATAAGGGTTCCTTTTTTTAACTTTTGAGGTACGGAACCCTAAAATCACGTTTGTTGTATGGGAGCCCCCCTTAAATATTTGTTTTATTTTAATTGTATTATTTATTTTTAAAGTGAATATATAACTAAATAATCTGTGAATATTTCAATCGTTGCCGTAATCAATATCAAGCAAAAACGTGCAAAAAAATCACGTTTGTTGTATGGGAGCCCCCCTCAAATATTTATTTTATTCTTTTTTAAGTATTTGTTGCTATAGCAGCAACAGAACATACATCATCTCTGAAAATTTCAACTGTCTATCTATCACGGTTCATGAGATACAGCCTGGTGACAGACAGACAGACCGATAGACAGATAGACAGCGGAGTCTTAGTAATAGGGTTGTTTTACCCTTTCTGTACAAAACCCTAAAAATGGCACTCACGTGACGGATAAGAGTGTGTTCTTGTAAGGGCTCCTATTTTTACCTTTTGAGATAAGGAACCCTAAAACACTTTTACGTCATTACAGAGTTTATCGTCCGTTATATACAAACACCCGCACAATACGTCAGTGAAGTATTTGTTTAGGCTTTTTGAAGCAATGGTCATTGTACAGATCTTATTAATTTCATAAAAAAAAACATTTTTATGATCCTCAATCTTTAAAATTAATACGGAATTGATCACATACTGCTTAATCATTAATTACCCCGAGATCTTGGTCGAAACCAGTAAATACCGGTGAGAGTTATATTATAACTGTCAAAAAAGTATACAGGCCTACAGGGTACAGGAGTATACCGGAAAACTTCACGCAGTGACTCATCAATACCTTAACCTTAGCAATGAAACCTGCAAGCGCGAAAAATTCTGCTATTTCAAACATGGAATCAGGATAATTATTCAGAATAGAAGGGAATGATGGTTGGTCGGCATAATTTTATTATTATTATCAGTTCGTAGAGTCTCACTGCAGGGCAAAGGCCTCCCTTCCCTCTTGCCACGAATCCCGGTTATTGGCTAATTGGGGCCACTCTTTCTGGAATGCATCCAGTTCATCCCTCCATCTCCACCTGGGTCTACACGAGGCCGCCGCCCGTTTGGAACCCATTCTGTAGTGGCTTTCGCCCATAGTTCTTCCACTTCAATTTTGCGGATGTCAGAGCCACGTCAGCTATCTGTGTTTTGGAGAGCAGTGTTGAGTTTTTTATACGGTCTGTGAGCCTGGCTCCGAGGGTGCTGCGCTCCATAGCTCGTTGACAAACACCGAGGCGGGACTTTTGAATATTTGTTAGGGGACTAAGTTTGTGCACCGTATGTGAGAATGGGGAGAATGCACATGCCCATTAGTTTCCCTTTTAAAGATAGTGGCAGATTTGCTTTGAAAGGTCGGCATAATAGATTCATAAAAACAATCATCGAAGTAAAACGAGCAAGAGGCAGGCCACGAATACGCTACACGAGAAAATCGCGTCGTACATCCTTCACTGCTCTAATCCTCACCCGCTCCGATCGTCTGAGAATTTGATGCTGAAACCCCCAGTTCATAGTACTCGATTCTATGATGATTCCTTTACCATTCAAGCAACACGGCTTTGGAACACATTACCGGTCTCAATACGGCAAGCTCCATCTTTAGCCACATTTAAAACTAGAGTGAAATGATTTTATCTCTCAGAAACGTCGTAGTATCGCTATAGATATGTATGTATGTATGTTTATATATACGAGGGCTGCTATTTATGTATCCGGAATAAAATAAAATAACTATCATTGACTGTTAAATATGGTTTTATTGCTTTTCAAAATATTCGCCATGATGATCAATGCACTTTTGCGTTCGGTGAAACCAGTTTTCATAGCACTTTTTCCAATCGGAAGACGGTATCTCCAAAACATGATTTTTGAATGCCTCAACGGCTTCTTCTCGTGTTGAAAATCGTTGACCACGTAATTTATTCTTCACGGTTGGGAATAAAAAGAAGTCGTTGGGTGCCAAATCAGGGCTATATGGCGGATGACCCGTTAATTCCACCGTTTCACCCTCCAAATATCGGGTCGTTTCACCCGAAGTGTGACAGCTTGCATTGTCGTGATGGAGAATGATTCTGCGTTGTGGATTATTCTTCCTGATTTCTGCAAAGACTTCTGGCAAACAAATGGTCGTGTACCACTCTGAATTAACAGATTTATAATTTTCTAGGGGTACAGTAGCCACGTGTCCATCTATACCAAAAAAACAGGCGACCATTTGCTTCAAAGTGCTTTTCGCACGAGCAACTTTTGTTGGGTTCGGCTCATGTTGGAAAACCCAAACTGTTGACTGTTGCTTAGTTTCGGGGTCATATGCATAAATCCAGGATTCATCACCTGTGTAGATATTATATACAGCTTTTGATGCACCACGATTGTATTTTTTTATCATTTATTTGCACCAATCGACACGAGCCTGTTTTTGATCTATTGTCAAGTGGTGCGGTATCCAACGCGAACAAACTTTTTTTGCAGCCAAGTGTTCGTGTAATATCTTATGTATACTCGTCATACTAATGCCCAAGATCGCCTCTATCTCTCGATATGTCACATGACGATCTTGCATTATTAGTTTACGCACTGCGTCGATGTTTCGTGGCACAACAACTGATTTAGGCCGACCATCTTTAATTTCGTCCGTGAGCATACGACGTCCACGATTAAACTCACTAAACCAGTGATACACAGTAGTCTTCGATGGTGCTTTATCCCCAAAAGTCGAACTGAGTTGATCGATACACTGCTGTTGAGTTAGACCACGTCGAAAATCATAAAAAATCATCGCACGAAAATTTTCTCGAGATAAATCCATTGTGATAATGACACGCAATTTTTGAAATCGCGCCACACAATGAATACAATTGACAGACGGACGAAATAACCTGCATTCTACAGCCAAAGAGTTCCATTTTCAAACGTGATAATTTCTTTTTAAATATTATTTATGCAGTGGCCAGTTCCGGATTCTTAAATAGCAGCCTATGTATTCTTTATTTTATTTTATTCGTTGTAGGTATATTTACTCATGCACCTATATTGTTTTATGTTATTGGAAATGATCAGCGCTCTCCTAAAATTTAGTTTTTGTTTTGTTAATGTAGGTACACCCCCCTTCATTATTGTGATGTCACAAAAGTCCTCTCCAGCCAAAGGTTGTCTGGAAGAAATCGCTTCTAAGCGATAAGGCCGCCCATTGTACCTGTTGCTTTGTGAATTTTTGTTTTTATGTCTGTTTCTTTTGAAGTGTACAATAAAGTATTTTTATTCATTCATTCATTCATTGCTGTCATGTCATTTAAGGAAGTAAAAGAGATGGCATTGAAAATAGATAATCATCATCAATATATCAGCCAAAGGACGTCCACTGCAACATAGGCCGCCCCCATAGATTTCCAGAGCAACCCATCTTGTGCGGTCTGCACCCAACGGCTCCCAGCAACCTTTATCAGGTTTTCTTTCCATCTAATGAGGGGCCTTTTGACTCCGCGCTTTCCAGTGCGTGGTCTCCACTCGAGAATCTTTCCGCCCCAACGGCCACATCATAGCGGCAGCGTGCTATGAGAGGGCTATGCTTGGTGTTTCTCTACAAGATAGAATCAGAAATTAGGAAATTCCTAGACGAACCAAAGTCACCGACATAGCACAAGCTGAAGTGGCAGTGGGCAGGGCACATATCTCGAAGAACTGACGGATAGAGATAAATGGAGGTAATTACACTGATAAGATGAGAAGCTGTTATTGATGATATGCTCACCAGATTCGATGAATATAACAGGCCTGTCATGGTCCTTCTGCGAGTTGATCCTCAAACCCAATATCTTCCTGTTCTCATAGCTCTGTCCACCCTCAATCACCTCGGTCCATTCCGGGTGCTCTGCGCTGGCGTTGTGGAGGTACCCATAAATCTGGATGTAAAAAAGTTATGAACTAACCGTGACAAGAACTCAAAACCGTTTAAAAATCTTGTTTTTCACTATGCAATGTATGAATCATTAAAAGAGGGGTTTTAATGTCTTGAAGAAAACCCACAAACAGCTTTAATAATATTCAATTAGTTCATAGATAGATAGATAGATAATTTCTTTATTGCACACCATTAAAAATAAAACAAACAAAAGAGAATACAAAATTAAATCAAAGGTACAATGGGCGGCCTTATCGCTAAAAGCGATCTTCCAGGCAACCTTTGGATGGACAGGATCTGTGTGAACAAATGAGAACGGCGGCGTTAATCAAATAATAACTAACAGAATTAGTACATAAATGACTAAAATAAAATATACATATAAATAAATATAAATAATTTTATAATATTAAATAATCTACTTCAAAATACATAGGTAATTAGAAAAAACAATAAAAAATTATATACAAAATTAAAAAAAAAAAAAAAAAAGTTGCAAAGTCTTAGTGAGCGATGGACGACAGATAATGATTATTAACCATGTTTTTAAAAACAGGAAGGGATTTGGCATTATGAATTGAAACAGGTAGTGCATTTCATCATCATCATAGTCACGTATGAATGCTAGTTTTAATGCTAAAGTGGGCATCTATCAAACGTTATGTGGTGACACACATTCAAGAAACAGGAGGCGGGACGCTTCTATTCCTAAACCAAAAGTTTAATTTTGATTTTGTTATGATGAGAAGTTGCATGATATAATTAACCCTTTTCAGGTTAACGAAGGAACGAACGAACGAAGGTTCCGAAGCAACTTGTATTTAGTCAACGGATCAAGGTTTTAGAAATATTTTGTCTTACATCGTCAATGTCGAAGTATGAAGTCCACGAGAATGGTCTGCTGCCACGAAGCGAAATTATTTCCGAATCAATCAACCTAAAAACACATTAAAACTGAAATTCTAGATAGTATTGTTTAGAAATCTATAAATCTGCCAATTGTAGATGATTTATTCAATATAATTCAACAGTCAAAACTGATAATAACAAAGCTGAATTCCGAATTACAACATAATTGCTGCTAGCTTTCACGTAGTTATTTTGCGTACCAGTTCAGTTAACGCGCTGATGACAGTTGAGTGCTTGTTATGGATTCGGAACGCTCATGAACGCGCTGCAAGTCAGTGTTCCTATAATTTCATAACAACAATAAACTCAACCAACCACAGAACACTATTACTCACAAGCAACCAACCAACCAGCTGTCACGTCACTTTTGACAGGGAAGTTCACGGATATTTCAGCTTAGAGCATGGGCGTTGTTAGCGCAACAAGGCAGATGTAATGACGTAATCTATGACGATTCACGGGACATTGTCGCGCTCACCGTGACAAGCGTCGGGACGCTTGCTAGCGTGATGATATCGATTTTAGCGTGATCCGGAATGCAGCGTAAGTCAAAACCTATTTTGACATTCATTGATTTTCATAATCAGACAAAATTATTTTCGACTAAGAACGTCGCGACCGTCGATCTAAAACTTATGTATTTGGTTGGCCGTAGGTCTTAAGGGGAGGGGGGAGTGGAATCGCCCATACAATACGTACTACCAAGATCATTTCTAATTGGAGTATATTTCTACCTTAATAAGGTATTATTTTAATTTGAATAGTATTTAACTAGGTTCCCAACCATATATTAGATCAAAATACTTACCTAAAATGAAATAGAAGCGTATCGCATTCTGCATGTTTTTACGTCATAAAAGACCTGTTTTCAACCTAATTGTTTCGTATTAAAAACAACAACATCTTACGTATCCTAGTCATGGGAACATAGATTACATCGTCTAGTTACAAAATAACAACACAATGAGAAAAATACAACAAGTTTTCAGTCATCATTTTTGGTATTACGGAACACGGTCAAAATCTAATCAAACTTAGAATCGTTCTATTGCTATCACTGTCGCTCTGCGTGGCTAAACTTCGTCACTAAACAGGGATAGCGATATTCAGGCCGAAGTTTTTGACGCGGCCGAATTGAAGTTGCGCTCGGGGTTCGCCGGCTTCTTAAGATTTAGAAAAATAAATGTTTAAGGGAAGTTATCAAAATTCAAAGGGGGTTCCATCTTAAGAAAGTTTCGACCGACGTCTTTAGTCGACACTAGTTTTGACTGATTTTCGCAGTCAAAATTAAATTTTGACTGTACTATTACTTGCCATTAAAATGAAAATTAGTTAAATAAACACTTTATGTTAATAATTATAAAATAAAATCCACATATATTAGATTAAAACTAGATTACTCAATACTCAATCGTTTACTGTATCCCACAATGTAATAGGTGGTAATTGATAGGAACATGTTCATTATGTACCCTGAAATCATCATTTTAATGTTAATCACATTAACATCAAAATGTATATAGCACCTGGTGGCAAGTGCCAGAAAAACGTAGCTGCTGTTGTAATAAGCAGCTATTTTTCACTCAGCTCGAAATGAAACTAGCTACCAGCCACTTTTTAGGGTTCCGTACCAAAAGGGTAAAACGGGATCCTATTACAAAGACTCCGCTGTCTGTTTGTCTGACTATCTGTATGTCCGTCTGTCATAAGTCTGTATCTCATGAACCGTAATAGTTAGTCAATTGAAATTTTCACAGATGATGTATTTCTGTTGCCGCTATAACAACAAATACGTAAACAGAATAAAATACATATTTAAGGGGTACTATAATACAATTAACGGGATTTTTTGGCTCGCTTTCGCTCGATATTGATAACGGCAACAGGTAGACGCTTGAAATATTCACAGAATATTTAATTATATATTCACTTTAAAATAAATAATAAAAATAAAATAATACAAATATTTAACAGCTCTCATACAACAAACGTGATTTTTTTTTGCTCGTATTTATAGATAATGGTACGGAACCCTTCGTGCGCGAGTCCGACTCGCACTTGGCCGGTTTTTTGATGTTGATTTCATTACGAGCTGGGTGATGCATAGCTGCTGACCATAGCTGCTACGTTCTTCAGGCACTAGCCTGATACAGGATTTTAGATGGAGTACACTTACCTAGCACATACACCATCTCAGCATAGTCAACCTTGATCCGCAGGAAGGATATGGTCAATGTGCAGAGCTAACTATCCCGCGGGCACGATTTCCCTCCCTGTTTTAAGCACGTCATGATGCACACATTGCTCTCTTGTTGTAGAATCAGAAGGTACTTACTTAGAAAAGTCTTCTACAATCATATTATTCGTTAGGTTAGCGTTCAGAGCCAAGACAGCTAAAAGTTCTGTCAATTCTGGTGCTACCAATATCCGTGCTGACGATTCTTTCAACTCATAGAGTGGAATATCCTGAAAAAATATCGAAATGAATGTTTTTTTAGTATTAAAGGTAAAAGCTTATAAAAATTGAGAAATCTATAGGTATAGAAGAAGAAACAGAAGAATTCTACATGAAATTGCTCTGTTTCATGATATCTGCTCTGGTAAATTAGACAGTTCGTGTCTTGTATCTAATACGTTGGCCCTGCGAGCTCCAAATAAGCGCACAAGACACACACAACTTTTTCATGTGCCTTTTCATCGCACCAACTACTCGGCCAATAGCATCACTAGCAGACTTCCTCGGACTTATAATAAAATGTTCAACGACATAGATCCATTTAACACTACTAAAAACGCATTCAAAGCAAGGGTATCCCGTCAACTGTCTCAACAGACACCGCTTGACAGACCGATAAATAGCTAGGAAATAGGATGGATGAATAGATAACTCTTTATTGTTATAGATACTAAATTCCAATTACTAAACCTAGAAAACTTAACTTTTATGAACATTAACTTTAACATTTTAACATCAGTTTTTTAAAATTATTCGTATAAAAACTGCCGCCATGTAAACCTTGCGTGTAAACTCACTGTGTAAACAGTTTGTAGTCATTATTAGTTTTTATTTTTCTGAGCGGGTTCAACTGCACTTTAGTTGACTACCCTCTTTTTTGTTGCAATTTCCAAATGACCGGATAATTAACACTTTAAAACATAACATAACACTGTAAAATACATCCTACACCACACACACTAGGTACACTATACACACATAAACACACACTCACACACACTTCAAATGCGATCAGGCAAACATTGTAGCTCAAGAGGCACTTTTTTCATTAATTTATATTCTAAAAAATGTTAATATTCACTTTTTCTTGCAAACTATTTCTTGTTAGTATTTTTTCATGTAAATATTTAATTTAAATATATATATATATATATATAGGTAAGTAAGTAAGTATGTTAAAGTTAACAGGCGAGCTACTTTGCCGGGTCTTTATAAGTTGAGTATTACATAATGTAGATTCAATTTGGTTTAAGTCCAGCACTATGTTAATTCGTTTATAATATATGGTAATGTAACTGTGAATCTAAGTATAAATAAATAAATATATAAAACAAAGTCGGGTTAGTTACACCATTTATAACTCAAGAACGGCGGGACCGCTTTTGATGATTTTTGACTTGTTGGGTTTTTCTCCGCCCTGAATAGCAAAATAACTATTAAAATATCAGAACAGTTCACGAAAAAATAAATTATGAAGTTTTTTATTTTCTCATTCATAGTGATGGCCGATTGAAAATTCTACCCAGGTGACGTACATTGGCAGCCCGCGTCATATGCATGTTTAGGCGGTAGGAAGTTCGCCGGATCAACTAGTAATACAAATAAAAATATATTTATCGACACATTATAAATCAAAGGTACATTATATAGTGATGATTCAAAAGGCTTAAGGTAAAAAGGATTTGTGTGTTTTTTTCAGTTTTTTTTTCAGTTTGAGTGTTACAACTAATATCTAGACTAAGTTAATAGTATAAGGGTATTATCGCTAAAGATATGGATCTATTCCAGACAACCTTGAGCTTGGTTTAAAATGCAACGTAATATAGGTATAAGATTGGCCGAGTTCTAAATCTTTACGTTGCATATATATTTGAATTAACTAGTGGTTCGCACCGAACTGAGATCTTGCGAGTTTCGCAAAAAACAAAAAAATAACCATAACCAACTTACTTGGCTTACAGTTTCATTCAAATTACAAATAAGTAATTCACTTTTACCGGAGTTCTTGTAAATTGTTTATTAGTTTTAGGGGTAGAAATTGCAGTTAAACTGGATTTCAGACTTTTCCTTATATTTGTCTTACTAAAGCTACACGAATACCAAATTTCAGCACAGTGGGGTCACCGGTTTACCCTGTGAATTTTGTCAAAGTTCAGTTTTTATTATAGCTAATAACTCAAAAACTACAAGGATTAAAATAAAAACTGGGTCGAAATGTACTAATGAAGACATAAACGTCCCATTTGATGTAATAATCTCATTTACATTTTTTCCCTTCTTGACCCCCAATATCTCAACAATCCCCCCATATTTTTAACTCATTTAGTCACACCAGGATTGTGCTAATACTTCCTACCTATATATTAAATTTCATGATGATCGGATCAACTCTTCGAAAGATATCCTCGGACAAACATACATACATACAACGCCGATTTGCCCAAGTTGATTTGCTTCGCTTTATTAAACTGTGAGAGTGAGTAACTGTTGTAATATTACCTAATTAAGGCCAATTAGCCCACTAGGTCGTCAACATCCCTATTTCTTAGGTTATTACTTACATGTGTCTCAACCACACTCCTCAAAAACGTCTCTACATCGTCCTTCAACCCTACCACTTCATAAATCTTATAGTTCTTATACGATTTGGACTTACTAATGACCGCAGCATAAGACACTTGTAAAATGCAAAAAAGCAACAGATAATTACTGAAGGAAATCATCGTTTGTATGTTTAAAATACATTGCGCATGAACCCCACATGCTCTAGTATTTATGATTGAAGATAGCGCTATAGTAAAAAAAGTCGCTTGTTTGTCTGTTGGTATAAATGAATGAATGAATATGTATTTATTTTCAAAAAAATGGTTTTATAAAGTGCACTTAAATAACTAGTTATAATTCTAGGATACCTAGGGTGTTGTATCTTGTGGGTTTGCACTACAACCTTATTATCTATATCAAATGCTTTGGTACCTTGCTCTAACTAAGTTTAAAATAAACTTGTGTTTAGACGCAAAGGATCTCTGCTTTGGCTCGATAGACATAGGATGGGCATGCCAATGTAGGTAGGTATGACTGACTACAGATACTATGGGTATAATATAGCCAGATTGAGCCTTATACTATTATGAATATGTACATCATTATATTGCTTCTTTAGGAGCAAGGAAGAAAAAAACATCAAGAAAAACTATAGACAAAAAATAATACTTATCAACTATAACTAAAAATAATACTTATCAACTAAAACTAAAAATAATACTTATCAACTAAAACTAAAAATAATACTTATCAACTAAAACTAAAAATAATACTTATCAACTAAAACTAAAAATAATACTTATCAACTAAAACTAAAAATAATACTTATCAACTAAAACTAAAAATAATACTTATCAACTAAAACTAAAAATAATACTTATCAACTAAAACTAAAAATAATACTTAGCAACTAAAACTATAAATAATACTAATCAACTAAAACTAAAAATAATACTTATCAACTAAAACTAAAAATAATACTAATCAACTAAAACTAAAAATAATACTTATCAACTAAAACCCGTGTTTTTAATTTAACAATCAATCCATTTAATTTAATTATTATTTTATGAACTAGTGTTGGTGTGAAAGTGTAATCAAACATTCCAAAAAATAATAACACATTACAGCCATATGCCTTACATGTGTGTGCTTACATGATAAGTCTGACAGTACCCACAAGTTCTGTTAGGCAGCAGACTTACTTGCACATTCCCCCTTGTTCAACGAATAGGCAGAACTCGTTTTTTATTAGATCAGCAAATCTCATAAACAAACTGGATGACTCACCCGAAACTGACTTATTTAATTCATCTCCAAATACATTTAAAAACATAATCTCAAAGAACTGGTTTGATGTGACTTCTTAAATGTCCGTTGCTCACTTTTGTATGTCTTGTCTAAATTACATGTAATATCTTTTTTTTTACATACAAGCTCATATGCGAAAACGTCTAAATGGTGATTAGATATAAGTATAATCTAATAATTAAGCTTTTTTATCACTGTACGTTTTCCGAAGAAAATAAAATAACATAAAAATATTTAATAATATTTTACCCAAACTCTTACATTCTAAGATTTTTAAAAACATCTCAAAAAATTTCAAGCCGGACGGGATTTGAACCCGCAATCTTTCTCTTGATACGAGAATGCACTGCCAATGTTTACCTGTAGATAGAGCTAATGGCGTTTTTAGTCGTATACTGAATCATCTCACTAATTTCGACACTGACGTGACAAGAGCCTGTAGCACAATTGGCAGTGCATTCTCGTATCAAGAGGAAGGTTGTGGGTTCAAGTTAAGTCCGTCTTGAAAGTTTTTGAGGTGATTTAAAAAAGCCATATTTCGTCCTACACTAGGATTACATGTACCGAGGGTATCAGGAACAACAATGGTTTTATTAAATTGACAAATAAAGCTGAACATTTTACACAGCGCTATTTAGCCTCAAACTAAGCAGAGTACTATGGGCACCAGATAACTAATGCTAAACTCATAACTATGTTAATAGATATCCTCCGGCACAGAATCATCAACTCTGATACCAAAATAAAAACACGCTGGAGGATCTGTAAAGAAGTTACAGGAAAAGCAATTAGACATGACAGTGAAGATCTTGACATACTCTCTACCTAATGGAAAATTGAACAAAGAATCAAAAACAATGACAAAGCGTTTTAAAAATTCATATGTCAACATTGCTGAAAGGTTTAATATTTACCTCAGCAGATCAAAGATACAATTCATTATACATCTTCCGGTCTAATTTAAATGTCATTGAATATGACTAAAATGTTGAAATAAGGTCTCAAGTCTCTCAACTGACTACTGGGTAGGTATCTGAATTTTTTTGACTATAAAAATTATCTTAAATGAAATAATCTAAATTCATATATGACTCGCTTACTTCGGGAACTTTCCAGACCTATTATAATTTGCAAAGTCATTCCGATCTATAAAAAGGGGGCAGTCATGATGCTACTAATTATAGACCTATCTCACTTTTGCCAGTGTTAATCAAATTTTTTGTATGTAAAGTATTCTATATTCGATAGGAAAAGTTTTCAGATGACACTAAAATTTGTAGTGAAAAGCAATTTGGTTTTAGAAAACATTCCACAACTCGTTGCCAATATGACTAAGCACATCCTCAAGTATTTTGAAAAAAAAATGAACACTTTTTCTATCTAAGGCTTTTAAATAATAATTTTAAATTTAAAAATCATTTTATTACGTAGTCTATTAAATTTAGCACCGTTGCGTGATTAACTTTCAAGCATAGCCATGGAAAAAAATAGTATGTTTTCAGTATTAGTACGCCACGCGCATTCAGCTAGATAAATAAAGTTATGCAGACGGTTTCAAGTACGCATTGTGTACATAAGTGCGGGTACTTTTCATCAGATAAACGATTTCTATAGCTGTTTACATATATACCTAATTCAATTATAGGTAAACCAGTGGTTTGCCCCGAACTGAGATCTCGCGAGTCTCCGATTAAAATAAAAACTTAATATTTGTAATCTTAGACTATCAAAATAGTGCCACGATATAAATAACCAAATTACTTGACCTACAGTTTCATTCAAATTACAGGTAACGGGTGTTCATGAATGAATAAATGAAAACACTTTATTGTACTTACAGTTCATTCATATGAAATGTGGTTATTCTTTTTTGGAGTACGAATTGCAGTTATTCTGGATTTCAGACTTTTGCCAATATTTGTGTCAATAAAGCTACACGCACACCAAATTTCAGCACTGTGGGGTCACTGGTGTACCCTGTGAATTATATTCAGTTTTTGTTACGGCGAATAACTTAAAAACTACAAGGTTTAAACTAAAAATAAAAACGGGGTTGAAATGTACTCGCAAAGATCTTTTATTAGACGTGGCCACTTGACCTTGAACCCTAATATCTCAAGAATCTCCCCACATTTTTAACTCATTTAGTCACACAAAAATTGTGCTAACACTACCTACCTACCAAATATCACGATGATCGGATAAACGCTTCGACAGTTATCCTCGGACAAACAAACATACCTACATACATTGAACGCCGATTTGCCCAAGCAAGCGAAGCAAAGCAACTCAGTTTCGAGATTATCCAAAAAATACTTTTGTTCGTCTGTCAGTCTGTCTGTTCTCGCCTACAGGTCGCATTTTTCAACCGATTTTGACGAAAATTGGCACACAAGTTCCTTGATTTCTTTAAATTTTTTGTTGATCACGATTTTTGATTGGGGGGAAAAGGGCGGAAGTTTGCTGTAGCGTCATTTATCGACGGATTTTAATCGAATTTGAGAGGCACACTAAGGACTTCATTCTACACATGATGTTGCGAATAAAACTCCAAAAGTAGGAGTGGAGGGAGGATGTGGGAGGGAAAGTTTTCTGTAACGTTATTTATGAACGAATTTCAACTTTTGAACTTTTTTTCGGAAAATTTATACCTACGTATACCAATCAGACTACATAATCCTCTCCGCCTTCACGAGATGAACCTGAAGACACCAGATTCGACTATCTAGAACCAAGGAAAAATATTTTTCTCAAAAGTCTACATAGGGAGCCTATTGTAAAATTCATGCACCTGAAATTCGATATAAAATTGGTTTTTCTTCGTTAATTTTGTTGCGCAAATTACTTTTTGAATTTATTTGCATTATAATAAACCATACCCTACTTTCTCTCCAATATGGGGTAGGTTGGTTGCAAAACTCTGAAATGGCTTTGCTAAGCCAGGGTAAAGGGTAAAGTGTCGGTTATTGCATCGTTATAAGGGCTCGCGAGGTCTACTGTTCCCACAGAACCGCTAGTTTATAAATGTATTTATAGTGACGGTAAAATAGGATTAAACTGAAAAGACTGCCGACATTGCATGCGAATTCAGTGAGATTTCTTTTAATGTCGTTGGATGACGATAATGACCGGTTCTCTCCTGTTAAGGCATTGCATTACCTGTAGGCGTAAAGCTATAGGTACCCTGTGCTACTGTCTCAGTAATCTATTCCCATCTAATACCAAAAACTAATACCAATGGTATTTGTTTAATATCGTAATTAATATTATATTCCTAACGAATACCACTCATAACCGAATCCCAAAACAAGTTAAATGGTATGAGATACAGTCAGTAATAAAAATGCTTTTAAATGTGATTTTAATTAGTATTTATTTAATCAAAATCAATCAACAGCCAAAAATTTGATTAAAAATAAATATTTAATCAAACTTTTGGCAAGGGATTCACATGCTACTCATAAGTAAAAATGCCAGAATGAAGTGAATTTGTAAAGTTGTAGGATTTTATGATCATAATATTAAATTATTAGAAAGCAAAATACATTATTTCTATGTCCCTCCAGTATAAGCTGACCTCGCATTGTGTAGGCTTTTCGTAGAATAAGAGGTCAGCTTATACTGGAAATGTATAGCTTGATGTGTAGCCGTGTGTACCAAAAGTTATGTTTTGGTATGCGTTGGGAATAGATTTTGTACTTCATTTATATATTTAAAATTGGGTATTCGTTAGGAATAGAAAATATATTATGACAATAAATAAATACCATTGGAATTAGTTTTTGGTATTAGATGGGAATAGACAGTCACTCCATTCGAAAATTCCGCAGTGCGAGAAGAACTAATTCGAGGCGTGAGAGCGAAAACCAAATAAAATAATGATTTATATGAACACAGGTGCTATGCGTCCAGTGAATATCGATAAGTAGGTAAAGTTTCACAAGAAGTTTCACCTAGAAATAAAGAACTCGTGTAAAGTGGTAACTATGTCTAAAGTGGTAACGAAGGCCAAAATATTTTTCTATTGAGACTTAACACCTTATTTTTATTGAATGGAACTTGATTTATGGGATATAAAGTAGCCTATGTGTTAATCCAGGTTATAATCTACGTACATACCAAATTTAATAGATATCGGTCCAGTAGTCACGACGTGATTGAGTAACAAACAAACAAACATCCAAACTTTCGCATCTATAATATTAGTGTAATTGAATACTACCCGTTTTGGACATGAATTTGATATTATTTATCGAAAAAATTTAAGGGAATCATGTTTTAGCTACACATTATCTTAAACTTATATCCTCAACTTTTAAATATATTAATTACAAAGTACTTGATGCAGTATTTACTGGTGAAATATGGAGTCACATGAAGCTATCTGAGGTGACACTCTTCTACGTGTATGGGGCCCATAAGCGATGGTCACTTTGCTAAGTAAAGTTGCGTTTTATAACGCACAACGCAGCGAATCGCGAAATTCAGTGAAGCAGAATTCGATGGTTTTTGATAATTCTGATGATACTAGTAGTACGGGTTCAAATAAAGACTCGTGTCCCGGTTAAGTACATAAATACCTACAATATTTTTTAATCAAAAACTTCGCTATAGTCTAACAAAATACACAAAACGCATCGATAGCGCATTCTAGGATCGGAACGTTTTTACTAGCGCCATCTAGTTCTGTTTTCAGTAAACAAATGAGATTATTACGTAGAACAAATTCACTTATTATATTCAGATAAGTATGTAGACCAACCACACCTACGTTTGACAATTACTGAGAAATCAAACACCAATTGACATCTTTATACCTACCTATAGGTATACTTTTATAGCTTACTTGTTTGTACATCGAAGCATTTAAAGTCAAGCTCACCAAGTTCTGTTTAAAGAAAATCAGTGTCCACTAGGATGCAATTTCCCAGGGGATCCTGGCTCCAATTCATCAGAATCACCCACGGGATTGACTAACACGTGCCAAGCCTAGTATCAACAGCATGAGAGTTAAAATTGTATTTCGAAGGAAAACTTGAAATAGAATTTCTTTTGGCACACCTAACGTTCTACATAAGGATTAGGTAAGGTTGAAAAAGAAAATAATCTTCTTTTGGCATTTTTGGACGCATTGGTTAAGGTTCGGGAAGGTTGGAGTTTAGGAATGGCTTAGTTTATAAACTAGTGGTTCGCCACGAACTGAGATCTTGCGAGTCTCCGATTAATTGTAATCTTTGGCCATCAAAATAGTGCCACGAAATAAATATCCAAACACTTTACTTAGTTTCATTCAAATTATAGGTAACGGGAGTTCATGTAATCTGGTCACTCTTTTCTGGGGTACAAATTGCAATTAATCTGGATTAAAAACTTTTGACTATATTTGTGTCACTTAAACTACACGCATACAAAATTACAGCATTGTGAGGTCACTGGTGTACCCTGTGAATTTAGTCAAAGTTTAGTTTTTATTATGGCTAATAACTCCTAAACTATAAGGACTTTACTAAAAATGATAATTGGGTATCGTGCACCACACTCTTCACGCGATCTTTTCTACCCCATACTTGCAAGATGTGAATTGAGCTACCATCTGAGGGTTTCCCATTAGGCTACCCTTCAAGAGAAATGTAAAAAGGTGTCAACAGTGTAAGGAACGCATCGACAATACCCCGGGTGTTGCCGGTGTCACTTGCCTTTTTCCCCACACATACCAAACATAAAAAAATATATAGTCTACATGTACTAATGAAGACCTTTTATTTGACATCCCACTTGACCTAATAGTCTCATTTTTTTTACCCCTCTTGAACCCCAATATCTCAACAACCCCCCAACATTTTTAGCTCATTTAGTCACACCAAAATTGTGCCAACACTACCTACCTATGTATCAAATTTGACGATGATCGAATCAACACTTCGAAAGTTATCCTCGGACAAACATACATACATATAACGCCGATTTGCCTAAGTTGATTTAGAGATCTCGCTTCGCTTGATAAACTATCGCATGCGTTAAACGCTATATATGGCTGTACCTACACAAAAAACAGTACCCTTCTATCATTTAATACATATGCTACGCATATGTATTAAATGATAATAATATATAAATAAAATTTGATTTAATTTTATTTTTACTTTATTTATTAACAATTTAATTTGATTCTATTATATTGGCATAGTAACGCATCGCATCGCAACCTATTTCTGCCGGGAAACAGCTTTGCTGTGTTGCGGTTTTAACGCGCCGGCGAACCCTGAGCGCAACTTCAATTCGGCCGCGTCAAAAACTTCAGCCTGAATATCGCTATCCCTGTTTAGTGACGAAGTTTAGCCACGCAGAGCGACAGTGATAGCAATAGAATGATTCTAAATTTGATTCGATTTTGACCGAGTTCCGTAATACCAAAAATGATGACTGAAAACTTGTTATATTTTTCTCATTGTGTTGTTATTCTGTAACTAGACGATATAATCTATGTTCCCATGACTAGGATACGTAAGATGTTATTGTTTTTAATACGAAACAATTATGTTGAAAACAGTGCTTTTATGACGTAAAAACATGCAGAATGCGATACGCTTCTATTTCATTTTAGGTAAGTATTTTGATCTAATATATGGTTGGGAACCTAGATAAATACTATTCAAATTAAAATAATATCTTATTAAGGTGGAAACATGCTCCAATTAGAAACGATCTTGGTAGTACGTGTTGTATGGGCGATTGTCCCTCAAACAGGGTAAACAATAAGTTATTTTTATGCGACCTAGAGATGGAACAAAGGGTGCATTCCGAATCACGCTTAAATCGATATCATCGCGCTAACAAGCGTTCCGAGTTGCCGTGAGTGCGACAACGATATCCCGTGAATCGTCATATATCGTCGCTGTTCTAAGTGACGTTACCAACATTTTGGCGTAACTGACACTTGTAATGTTATTTTTATCTACTTTTGAAGACGAACCAATCTGTCTAATCGCCGTATCTGTATCTTCTACCTATGTCTAGATGTATGTTTGACGTATCTACATATCTTAAAATTATAAATCATTCGAAGTGTCCGAAGTACTTCGAAGTCACTTAGTTAGAACAGCGACGATATGACGTCATCACATTCGCCATTTTGAGCTAACAAAGTCCATGCTCCAAACCACCAGCAGCTGGTTGGTCACTTGTGAGTAATAGTGTTCTGTGGTTGTATGGTTTTATTGTTGTTATGAAATTAAAGGAACCCTGACTGCGAGCGCGTTCATGAGCGTTCCAAATTCTAGACAGCACTCAACTGTCATCAGCGCGATAAATCAATTGATACGCAAAATAGCTACGTGAACGCTAGCAGCGGTTATGTCGTGATTCGGAATGCACCAAATCATAACATCATATGGGCCTTATGTGACGTTATGGTGGTATTTTTCGAAAATAGAGTGTTTTATCAAGTTTATTTGCAGGTTAAACATTTAAACAATCTGAAATAAATATATGGTTTATGTCACTCTAAGATATTTCGGCCATTTGATATACAATTTCTGTATTTTTTCTGCATTAAACAAAAATATAGATCCAAATCGTAACTAAATATTAATTTTATTTATTACAAGTATGTTAGGTTTTGTAAAATAAAACATATACCATCGCTTTTATTAAAGTATTACCAAGTAGGTCACGCATCGTAGAAACACAAATGTGCTTTAATTTTACATACAACCGTACCTTTTAAACCGAAACACAGCAATGCTGATTGGCGGCAGAAATAAGAATAGTGGTAGTACTTCCCCGGGTGAGCCCACAAGGAATTCTACTACTCTTAAACTAATGATAAAATTACAATTAGTAACAGAAGGAATATATACAATTTATTTACAAGACTATAAAATACTAGCTGACAAATCCGCAGCTTCGCACGCGTAGTTTTTCAATAAAAACATTACCCTCCTGCGCAAATGGGTAAAAAGTAGCCAATGTCACTCGGGGATAGTGCAGCTTCCCAACAGTGAAAGATTTTTTTTAAATCGGTCCAGTAGTTTCGGAGCCTATTCAATACAAACAAACAAACAAATCTTTCCTCTTTATAATACACTGGCCTGCAAAAATAAGTACTACACTTTTAAAATTTAATTTTTTTCTAAACTATAGAAGTTACAGATTTAAAATAAAAAATGTTTAATAGCCATTTTTAGCTTAGTGTCATAAAACTCAATTAACATTTACAAGTATGTTCTACATGTTATTTATTTTTTAATAACTGGTATTGCCACATAAACTTATTTATCATGCCTCTTTCACCTGAAGAATGTGCTAGGATCATGATTTTTCTGGAACTAGGCGTATAATCAGTATGCGTCGTACTGCAAGAATGGTGGGTGTGACGTTACGAACGGTCCAGAAAGTAAAACGAAGGTATGAAGAGACTGGAAACCATTTGAGGAGACTTGGTAATGGCAGACCCAGGTGTACTAGTGCCCGAGAAGACCGTTATATTGTTTCCACTGTGACGAATCGCCACCTAAATCGCCACCTAAATGCAGTTGAAGTCCAGCAACAGCTTCTTCAGACCCGAAGGGACTACATTAGTGACAATACAGTGAGAAGAAGACTGGTTGAAGCAAACTTGAAACCCCGAAGACCAGTGAGTGGCCCCAAACTCGTGAGAGAGAATCGAGTAGCGAGACTGCGATACGCCCGTGAACACATACAGTGGGATCAAGAAGAATGGTCAAGAATTTTGTTTACAAATAAATCTCGGTTCACTTTACACTTCTGATGGAAGGCGAAGTGTCTACGGGCGACCTGGTGAGCGATACCCTCAAGCCTGCTTCTCAGAAAGAGTCCAGTACGGTTGAGGCAGTGAACATGTATGGGCTGGCATATCTTCACAAGGTCGCACAGAGTTAGTGACCATAGAAAATGACACTCTGATTGAGGAAAGGGATGCCCAGGAGGTTTTCAATGAGAATGCAATATGGGTGATGGATCGATACTGATGCATGATAATGCCCGGCCACACACGGCTCGGGCCGTGCAAGAGTATATTTAGGAGGTTTGTATCAGCGTGATGGCTTGGCCATCAAGAAGTCCTGATCTCAACCCGATTGAGCATGCCTGGGATGAGCTAGGGAGGCTAGTCAGATGCCGCAGACCACCACCTACCACCCTCAGGGCACCAAAACAGGCCCTAATAGAAGAATGGGAGAATATTCCCCAACATCGGCTCCGAAACCTCGTGTTCAGTATGCCAAATCGACTCGAAGCTGTAAGCAGAGCCCGAGGAGGCAATACTAGTTATTAAAAAATAAATGACATGTAGAACATACCGTGAATTTTAGTATAATTTGAAAGAAAGCTGACAAAAATTGCTATAAAACCTTTTTTATTTTAAATCTCTAACTTATATAGTTAAGAAAAAAATAGAAATTTTAAAAGTGTAGTACTTATTTTTGCAGGCCAGTGTATTAGTATAGACAGAAGAAACAGTTGAATCATATAAAGACCGTTTCAAACGATCTTTAGATAGCTCAACTGCTCCAGATCACTACCAGGCGGAGGAGTCCGCAAGACACTAGCTGCATTGCCCCGCTGAATTGCAATGCTTATGCGTTGACCCAGATAAGCGCCAGCTCTTGGATGACACGTCGCTTCCACCAACCACCCAGAAATAATTTTGAGAGCGTGATGGGTCTTGGTACCCCATGGACCCTAGTAAAACATGGTGGTACCTCTGACGTCTCACAAAATAAACAATTGTTTAACCAGAAAAAAGCGTTTCCCCAGGGTTTTTATTTCTCCGTAGGAAATACGCACTCGCTAAATTGCTGCGCGACAAAATTTTAGAACGCGCTCTTGATCGTATTATGCTTGTATACACGCTCAGCGGACAAAATGTGTCCGCTTTTATTAATATAAATAAATAATGGTGCGCATTTCACACAGTGCTATTTAGCCCCAAACTAAGCATAGATTTTAATATATGGGAAGAAGATAACTGATACATAAAATACAATATTTTCAGTAAATAAATACTTATATCAGAAATCAGGTCGTTTATTTGCCAGAATATAGGTACATTTGTTTCGATGTTACATTTGGTTGATCCTTATATATTCTACCATACAGATGGTGTGCAAATATAAATTATTACATAAATGACATTTAAATTATGTGAATATCTAACGTTACGAAAAATATTATCAATCAACACACGCTTATGAAAATAAAATTAGAAAAGTCAATGCAATACAAGACACACGCTTAAAAAAGTGAAATTAGAAAAGTCAATACAATAGAAAATAAAAACAAATGTCACAGTACCTAAGTAAGTGAATTAAAAGTCATTGGAATGGGTTAAATGTTCATTAATGTCATAAAAACAATAGTGTACCAACCATTTTGTCAACTTTTTTTTGAATACAATAAATTATAATTTCTTAAATGTATTTGGCAATTTGTTTTATGCCACTCACATAAACATTTTTTTTATAAAATGTCGAGGCTGGAGAACAAATCTATAGGAGAACAAATATCTGTAGATCATGTAAATATTTTTTTACACGGAATCGAACGTATCGAGGTAGAAGGTAATTACAATTTCTTTGTAACTTAACTCTCTGTTCGCTGAGAATGTCTGATAGGAAAATGAGGGACTGCACGTCATTGGTCATTGACAACGAACACATGCACGCTGCAGATAGCAACAAATGGCAAATTGTTTAAAGCATGGAGTTGAGGTGGTAGATCCCGGTATGGACATTATGGATCGAAATATAGAAAATATGGCAGAACTTTTGACGTGATAATTGTCTTATAAATCGATGAACGGCTGCACGCACGAAAAAGTTTCACGTTCCGCCTGAGCCGAGCGTGCAAGCGAGAGCGCGGAACAAGACTGATGGAGAGGCACGATCGACTACACATCTATCTCTCTTCTACTCGTTATCACGTAAAATTATAGTTTGTAAACCGACTTTACAGACAACAAATTTTTAATTGTTAACTTGGAGGATGATACAGTCAAGTGTCTCAGAAAGTGATTAAATTTATAGGAATACTTTCAGTTTTTTGTTTAAATATACCCTACCCTAATTAAACAAATAACATATTATTTTAATCTAGAAGGTATCGAACGAAGTAGGTAAATTAAATAGGTAATCAATAGTTTGTATTGAGCAATATTATTTATTTTGTAAAATTATATATATAAATAAATAAATATTGCTGGACATTTCACATAGCGCTATCTAGCCCTAAACTAAGTAGAGCCTATGTTATGGGTACCAGATAGCTGATAAAAAACTTATATACATTTTTTTTTGTAAATACATACTTATAATATATAGAGAAACAACCAGACCCGGAGCAAATATCTGTAGATCATGCAAACATTTGTTCCGCGGCGGGAATCGAACCCGCTACCTCCTGCATTTCAGCCGGCTATTCGCCCACTGCACCACGGAGGTCGTCAATATTGTGCACTTCTTTAATTAATCTGTGGATCATGCAATGAATCGAGGGTCATGCATTTATTTATGTTACTATTAGCATTATGTTCTATTTCTTAATGTATGACTGTTTATCTTCCCAAATAAATAAAATATAAACGCAGCCTAACATTTTTAAATAATGATCACACCCACTGACTCACTCATGGTGCTAGTGTCGTCCTTTTCACTTTTATACAATTGTGCAAGAGAGAGCGCCCTGTATTAGAGATTCTCAGCGAACAGAGTATATATGTATATCTATTATTATACAAAGTGTGTATGTGATCAATTGTTCATGTAAGATTTTTATCTCGCTTGGGTCCAATCTTGCTAATCCTCTTTGTCAATAAATCTGTTGTTAAAATCACACTCATATTATAAATGCGAAAATTTGAATGTTTGTTTATTTATTTATTTAATTGTTTATTTGTAACTCAATGACGTCGTAACGGCTTAACCGATTTTGATGAAATTTAGTACGTACGTAGATTATAATCTGGATTAATACATGGCTACTTTTTATCCCATAAATTAGGTCCCATGGGATAAAAATAGAGTGTCAAGTCAAATTGCAATAGCGAGTTCAGCTTTATTTCTAGGTTACCTACACTTTTAGTGGTGTAACACGAACGAAGTCGCGAGCAAAAGCTCGTATTATAAATGTGAAAGTTCGTTTGTTTGTTACTCAATCACGTCGTAACGGCTCAACTGATTTCGAAGAAATTTGGTCTATAAGTAGATTATAAACTGGATTACCACATAGGCTAACTTGTATCCCATAAATCTGTTCCCATGGGATAAAAACGGGGTGTCAAGTCAAGTTGCAACAGCGAGTTTAGCTTTATTTCTATGTTACCTACACATTTAGTAGTGTAACGCGTACGCAGTCGCGGGCAATTGCTAGTAAATAAATAAAAATCTAGCGTAATTATTTTAACAGAGAGCCGATATTTGACCGCAAAATGTGCATAGTCTATAGAAAAAAGCTAGACATGAAATATTGCCGAGTGTTAAAACAATTTCTCGGTTTGGTTTAATGGAATTGTGCAAGTGTTTGGATGAAGGATGATAGGGAATAAGATTTTAATGGGTATTTTCATGAGTAAGAAAAATGGTGGCTGCAGAAGGCATATTTTATTATACGATATAAAACCACAAAAGAAATACAGACAAAAAGTGTGCAGCCTATTTGTATTTGACGACCTCCGTGGCGTAGTGGGCGAATAGCCGGCTGAGACGCAGGAGGTAGCGGGTTCGATTCCCACTACGGAACAAATGTTTGTATGATCTAGAGATATTTGTTCCGCGCCTGGTTGTTTCTCTAAATATTATAAGTATGTATTTACAAAAAAAATGTACATAAGTATTATATCAGTTATCTGGTTCCCATAGTACAAGCTTTGCTTAGTTTGGGGCTAGATAGCGCTGTGTGAAATGTCCAGCTATGTTTATTATTTTATTATTTAAAGCCCGGCTTGCACAAAGATCCCTTAACGTATTTAGCGACTAAACATGTTTAAATTTGACGTATTTGTATGATTTGACAGCATTCATCGTTGCGAAAGTCACCCTAACTTATGATAGAAATACATTAATTTCTTTTAGTTGTAAATAGAGAGATGGCGTTGACGGTACAACTAAATAACCAACAAATCTATGCTTGAGTAACGACTCACGCTTAAGCATATGTATTGGATAAGGGTATTTTCTCTTTCCAATGTACCACAGAAATTTTTGTCACCAAAAATACGCACAAGTAAATAAACAGAAAAACTATACGGCAACGAGCAGGAGAAATTGTGGTACATTTTTGACTCCCTTGGGTACCTTCATTTCAATATGAAATAAGGAAAATACTGACGCTATAGGGTACTTCCGAATATGAACGTAACCTGAAAAGGGGGCATTGCCCTCTCTTATACTCGTATGTTTATTCATATTCCTTATTTGTGACACGAAATCAGATACATACAAACATCTTAAGATTAAAGTATTGTGTTGTGTCTAAATGACATGGCAAAATCTATAATTGCATTTTAAAAATGCGCACTAAATCTTAAACTTATATAGACGCTGTAATATTATGTATTATATGATAACTAATATTCTAATATTAATATTGTACTTGTATAAACTTAACGGGTATCTACCTATACCTGTAGGCCTAGCACAGTAACTGTAGAGAAGAATTTAGTCACGAGTAATTTTTCGGAACAAATAAGACATTTGTCGACCGTCTCGAGCACGGCGATTGCGAGAGTGAACGGGAAGAAACGTTGTCGACACTTCCTCGACAGTAGTCTACAACGCCGAGCACGATAGTCATCATTTTCTATAACTTTGATATTTAAAGGTAGACAACTTTCTTCTGAAATTGTCTAAGTCTTGCGATGCCTAGACAACACTGACTTCTCAAGTTGTCTCTTTTGTACTCGTTTCAATCGCGTTCTTGCCAACATATTTTGGTTAGATATATAATAAATTATATATACAACGTACGCTATAGACAGAGTATCCTTCTCTTGTGTAGGAAGAAAACTTATTGAGTCTGCTCAGGGCAAAGACAATTTCAGAAGAATCGACATATAATGGAATAGAATAACGCTTTATTGTACATCACACTCAAATTTATAATCAATATAATAAAACAAATAACAATACACGCAGAATTACAAGTGGCGGTTCGAGTCTTGTCGTTTCTTCGATGAGTAGACAAGGAAATCGCTGTGATAGCCCTGCTGTACGTCATACATACCTTATTAGGTAAAGTTAAATTAAATTTCGGAAATGAGTTACATAATATGGCTATAGTTACATAATGGCTTGACATCAGAGCTCGTCGAGATGCCCACATGCTATCCCTCCTGTTTAGTATTCTTCGCAACCCACTATCTCCCAGCTACCTCAGAGAGCGATTTACGTTTGTATCAACTGAGGACAGAGCTGTGCGATCGTCTCGTCGTTTCCAATTGATTACTCCACAGCATAACATGGCTACTTACTCTGACTCTTACACCACAACCGCTACTCGTCTCTGGAATAATATGCCACCAAATTATTTCGAGGCTACTTCAGTGGAAGCATTTAGATTGAAAATCTATAGGCACCTTCTCGGTCAAACCGACCGAAAATGGGCAACTTAATCGTTCCTTATCACTTCTTCTATTGTTATGTATGTATGTATTTTTATTAGATAATGGTATAGTTTAGTATATGATATAAAGTATTTAAGTAGTATGTACCTATGCTATTTTTATTAGTCCTGTGCAAATTTTTCTTTAGTTCCCTTTCCTGTGCACTACCTACACATCTTTATCTACAATACACAAAGGTTATCTGGAAGAGAATGCTCTTTAGCATTAAGTTCGCCTTTGTACTAGTTTTATAAGTGCAATAAAGTATTTTCAATCAATCAATAAGTATTTACCTAAAAATATTTCTTTGTTTCATTTTAATAACACATTAAATAAATGTATGCTTTTTATTACATTTTCATTTAAGTACATATTTAATTTAATTTATTTGTTAAGGATTTCCAATGAGTAATACACAGACTCACATTTAGATTAGTTACAATAGAAGCGCTCCCTGTGCTCACTCTATGAAGGCAACCACACCTAACGCAGGTAAACATAATTAATTTAATTAAAACAGTGTAAAAAATAACAATAATAATAGACATTTATAAGTTCAAGACAGTTACAGAAACTACTACGAGATAGAACATAATTTTAAAAATTTTAAAATAAATAATAGATTATAATAATTTAGTATTACAATTATAAAGCCAAGAGGCACATAACACGTGGGTGGTCGCTGATACGCGGCCAGCCTGACATCTGAAAATGCAGAGTTTGCGTCTTTATGCGTTCAATGTAGTTATGCGTATCTCAGCTGGTTGCATAACTACATACGTAGATTACAATCTGGATTAACAGTTACAGAAACTACTAAGAGATAGAACATAATTTTAAAATTTTTAATATAAATAATAGATTATAATAATTTAGTATTACAATTATAAAGCCAAGAGGCACATAACACGTGGGTGGTCGCTGATACGCGGCCAGCCTGACATCTGAAAATGCAGAGTTTGCGTCTTTATGCGTTCAATGTAGTTATGCGTATCTCAGCTGGTTGCATAACTACATACGTAGATTACAATCTGGATTAACAGTTACAGAAACTACTAAGAGATAGAACATAATTTTAAAATTTTTAATATAAATAATAGATTATAATAATTTAGTATTACAATTATAAAGCCAAGAGGCACATAACACGTGGGTGGTCGCTGATACGCGGCCAGCCTGACATCTGAAAATGCAGAGTTTGCGTCTTTATGCGTTCAATGTAGTTATGCGTATCTCAGCTGGTTGCATAACTACATACGTAGATTACAATCTGGATTAACAGTTACAGAAACTACTAAGAGATAGAACATAATTTTAAAATTTTTAATATAAATAATAGATTATAATAATTTAGTATTACAATTATAAAGCCAAGAGGCACATAACACGTGGGTGGTCGCTGATACGCGGCCAGCCTGACATCTGAAAATGCAGAGTTTGCGTCTTTATGCGTTCAATGCGTATCTCAGCTGGTTGCATAACTACATACGTAGATTACAATCTGGATTAACAGTTACAGAAACTACTAAGAGGTAGAACATAATTTTAAAAATTTTAATATAAATAATAGATTATAATAATTTTAATGTTTTTAATGTTGTGCGGATTTAACTATTAATTTATTGTCATCAAAAAATCAGTTATTGAATATTAACATTTTTGTAATAGTATATCTTTGAGTTTATTTATAAAAGTTTTGTCTTTTAATTCGGTTTTTAAACTGACAGGTATTTTATTGTATATTTGATGGGTGTGTCATGCGGACTTTTCCTGTGTAATTCAAGTTTCGGTTCTGGCAGTAGTAGGTTGTTTTGTCTTCGCGGGTTTGGTTCATGTTGGTAAAGGTACAGGTGCTTTCTCACAAACATTGCTGTTTCTAATATGTAGATGCACGGTAGTATCAGTATTTTCTGCTCTACAAAGTGAGGCCGAAAACTGTTCCGCTGGCGGATGTATGCGTTGACATTTTTTTTGCAAAACGAAAAGGTGTCCAGCATTGACACTGTTTCCCATTCAATTTATCATCGCAATAATTTCGAGACGAATACATTTTCGTATAGTTGTGAGGCCTGAGCGATTACAGTCGTAAACATTTCAATAATTTTATCCGATGACGAGCAATAAGCCCGTGGCGAATTGATATCCCATCATCAAGGGGATGGTTACGGGTTCATGTCACGTCCTACTCGTAGTTTTTGAGATGATTTAAATCTCAAAAATTAAAATGTGGTATAATTTCGATGACGTCCGTGGTGCAGGGCCGGCAAAGACGCAGGAGGTAGCGGGTTCGATTCTCGCCGCGGAACAAATGTTTGCATAATCTATAGATATTTTTTCCCGGTCTGGTTGTTTCTCTATATAAATAAATAAATATTGCTGGACATTTCACACAGCGATATCTAGTCCCTAACTAAGCAGAGTTTGTATTATGGGAACCAGATAACTGATAGAATACTTAATTTTTTTTTGTAAATACGTACTAATAACATATAAAGAAACAACCAGACCCAGAACAAAAAAGTATGTATTTACAAAAACAAGTAGGTATATAAGTATTATATCAGTTTTTTGGTTCGCTATAGAATAGCGCTGTGTGAAATGTCCAGCAATATTTATTTATTATTTATTACAAAATTATAATTTTAGTTTAAGTTCCACACATTTCGCTTAAGCTAAGCAATTTAAATTATTCTGATTAAGATTTTCCATTATCTATTATGTTAATAGCTGACTGTCTATTAGCTGAAATACATAAAGCCCATAACACTCAGGTATAAGTTGTTCTATCTCAGGAACGCAGGTTGAAAATAAGGCTTATTCCACAAATCCCCTGAGACAATCCCCTGCGCGTTCACACCGAATGCCGGCAGGGGATTTGTGGACAAAAATTCCCAAAATAATTTTTTTACTTAATATTATTCTGTTTATTTTCTTACTGAAATTCACGTTTTACAATATTTATCTAAGAAACATGCAACAAAACTAATATAAAAAAAACTAATTAATATTTTATGAATACCTCCTTCTGTTATCTTTTAAAATCAAATACAAACAACCAATTAGGTTTGTATGTTAACCACCAGAGTACATAAAATCTCTCATTTAAATACAAGAATAAAACAAATCTCACAATAATAAAAAAACCACCTATCTATTTTTTACAGTAATCCTACTAAGTACAAAATTTAATAACTATTTCTTTACTAGCCCATACTCTCCCACTGCTGGGCAAAGGCCTCCCCATTTTCCTTCCACTTATCACATATCCTTATTCCAGATCCCGCCAGTCTCTTTGGAAGACGTCCGAGTCATCGCTCCGGCGCTTTTTGGGCCTTCCTCGGCGTCGCTTTCTGTCTTTCCGTCTTTACGTCGTTTTAGGAGTACATATGCTTGTCTTCTTGGCCCACCTATAGGGTTGCATACGGGAGACATGACCCGACCAGTCCCATTTCAGCTTTGCAGCCTTGATGCCCACGTCAGCGATGCCGGTCTTCGAGCGCAGCCAGGAGTTTGGAATCCGGTCGATCCACATTACACCCAGAATGCTGCGCTCCATCGCTCTTTGGTAAACTCCTAGTTTGAACTTCTGCGACTCGGTCAGTGAACAAGACTGGGCACCGTAGGTTAGGACAGGCAGAATACACATGTAAAAATGAAAATTACTGTTATCAACGAAAAATGTTTTTATTTCGCCACTAATCGAAACAAAACACAAATCTTACTTCCTGAATTAAACAGTTAATATTAATCAGCTAATTCAAGTATTCAGATTTGTGTTTTGTTTAGATTAGTGTTGAAACAAAAATTGTAATCAATATTTATTTTCCACCCGCCATTGAGATAAAAGATATGTAGATAGATAGATAATTCTTTATTGTACACCAAATTAAAATAACTTAACCTAGAAAACTTAAAGACTAATACATGGTGGTACAATGGGCGGCCTTATCGCTCAAATCGATCTCTTCCAGGCAACCTTTAATAAAGAACTATAATAGAAGAACTATTTAATGTAGCTTTCTATAAGTGAAAGAATATTTAGAAACGGATCCGTAGTTCCGGAGATGACCCTATCTAAACTACATCCGATCAAAGAAACTCACAAACCTTAACTTTAAATTGTACCAATCTTAACATACATACATACTGTCACGCCTTTATCCTGGAGGGGTAGGCAGAGGGGTTGGAACGATCTCAACTTGTTACGATATTGTACCTATCCTTATTTATTATTATTAGTTCACCGTTATATTTAAATTAAAATAAATAAATAATTGTTTGCAATTCTACTACAAAAATATTTGACCTAGATTCGGAAGCATCCTATAGCCATTTGCCTGAACGAAAACATTTCTGCTATACCAGTTGCTATTACTTCATGCAGTACCTATAGGACATATATAATAGTAAGTGTCGACGACCATTGAGACAGAAAGATTCTTGAGACCACTCGGTGCACTGCTCCCCATAGAAAGACGGCGGCTTGCGGGTGCTCGGGCGACCTTGATCTTTTTTCAGCGCGCCGTCGGTCGTGGACGAATGCAATAAAACATTTGACCTTTATAAATGGCGTTCTCCTGAAGGCCCGAGCCGTAGGGTAGTGGTGGTAACAGGCAGGGCGGAAGTGAAAATTTCGTAACAGCCATAATTTTACCCCGAATTGCGGAAAAAACTCCAATCCTAACTCCCAATCCTAATCCAAAAGCCCTGACTAGGGGTAATCAAGCGGGATTTCTTCTCTGTACCATAGATTACGATACGGGCATAGCTCCCACACATATTTCAAATACTAGCTATTGGCAGAGCAAAGAATTAGTATATAGGTAAATAATGTATGGTTGACACGTAATATTTTTTTTCCATCATGTATTATCAACAGACAAATTATAAAGCATAATTATTTTTAAATGATGGTTGGTTTTAAGGTAGGACATTGCCCACAATGTCTAGCCCTAGCTTGCCATGTCACGGACAGTGCGCTTTGTCGCGGATATCTTCAGAAGGAAGAGACTGTGGAGCACGTGATGCTTCACTGCACTGCCACAAACGATGCCAAACTGAGAAAAGGTCTGCAAGGTGTCATCGAATCCACCAACACCGCTACTACATCAACACCCACGGGGACCTGGAAAGCTGCTGCCATCAACCCAATGTCCTACTCCATTACTTCAAGGAGTCAGAATGACTGGGGTTAGGTTAAAAGGGGGATAATGCTTATTACATCCCAATGCGAGACGTCAGTGCAGATGTTACTCCCCCCGTGCTAGAATTAGGATCAAAAGTAGCGTTAGGTTTGGTTTTTGTCTTGTTTAAGGAAATTATGCAGACGGTATATAATAATAGTGGTTTTCCCCAAACTGATATCTCCCGAGTCTATCATAACAACAAAAAAAAATATTATTCGTAATCTTTGACTATCAAAATAGTGCCAGGAAATATATAACCAAATAACTTGACCTACAGTTTCATAAAAATTACAGGTAAAAAGAGTTCATGATATTGTTTTTTTTTTGGGGTATAAATTGCAGTTATACTGGATTTAAGACTTTTGCCTATATTCGTGATACTTAAGCTACACGCATACCAAATTACAGCTCTGTGGGGTTACTGGTGTACCCTGTGAGTTTGTCAAAGTTTAGTTATTATTATGGCTAATAACCCAAAAACTATAAAAACTTTACTAAAAATAAAAACGGGATCAAAATGTACTAATAAAGAGCTTTCGTTTGACGTCTCATTTGATCTAATAGTCTCATTTATATTTTTTTACCCCCCTTGAACCCCATTAACTCAACAACCCCCCCATATTTAGCTCATTTAGTCACACCAAAATTGTGCCACTACTACCTACCTATGTATCAAATTTCACGATGATCGGATCAACGCTTCGAATGTTATCCTCGGACAAACAAACGTACATACATCTATAATATAAAAATGTATCGCAAAATGTGTTGGTAAGCGCATAACTCAACAACGCCGGGACCAATTTGGCCAATTCTTTTTTTGTTGTATTTCTTGTTGTCAGGAGAAGGTTCTTATGAAAGAAAAAAATAAGAATATTGCGCGCAAAATTAGAAAATTTAAGAATACTTAACCACCATATAAAATTATTTATAATCTAACCTTAGCGTTTTTATAATGTAATCTTATGACGTTTGTCATACAATTGACAGAATGCGTGCTGCAAATATCGTCAAAGAGGATGTAAAAAAAATGAATATCGTTTGAAACAGATGCTTCAGCAGGAGCTACCTCGAGATATATTGTCTATATATATATAAAAATTAATTGCTGTTCGTTAGTCTCGCTAAAACTCGAAAACGGGTGGAGCGATTTGGCTAATTTTGGTATTGAATTATTTGTGAAAGTCATTCATTTTCTCATACATAATGATGGCCGGGGACAACAATTGACAATTCTACCAGGGTGACTTATATTGACAGCCCGCGTTATACCTATGCATGTGAAGCCGATACGAAGTTCGGGGGGTCCACTAGTACAATTATAAATATTACAGACATTACAGCATATTAGTTTATCTTTTAGGTTGCATTTTACGATCCTGTAAACATGACTTCGCGTTTTTTTGGTCAGCAGTTACGCGGATACTGTCGTATCCGCCCCGTAAGTAATGATGTGAAGTTGTGGCGTATCCAGGCTATACAGCACTAGCTTTTATGTCACTGTCAGTGATCAGAAGAGAGAGAAAACCAGAAAACATTACGCCGCCGGCATTCGGTTGATTCCTGTAAATGTCTTGGTATTTTGTATTACATATTTTACCTTTTCGGCTCCAATATTATGTTGTAGCAATCAAGTATCCGGAGTTTTATTTAGGAGGAACTCATACCGAGGCCCTCTCCAAAATAGTGAACCCACCTGATGTTATGTGGTAACCATCATCTATACTAATATTATAAAGAGGAAAGTTTTGTTTGTTTGGTTTGAATAGGCTCCGACACTACTGGACCGATTTAAAAAAATCTTTCACTGTTGGGAAGCTACACTATCCCCGGGTGACATAGGCTACTTTTTATCAAACTGCGCAGAAGGAGATTAACGTTTTTATTAAAAAACTAAGCGTGCGAAGCTGCGGATTGGTCAGCCAGTATCTTTACTAATATTATAAAGAGGAAAGATTTGTTTGTTTGGTTTGAATAGGCTCCGAAACTACTGGACCGATTAAAGAGGAAAGATTTGTTTGTTTGTATTGAATAGGCTCCGAAACTGCTGGACAGACTAAAAAAAATATCTGTTGGGAAGCTATACTATCCGTGGGTGACATAGGCTACTTTTTACCCAACTGCGCAGAGGATAATGTTTTTATTAAAAACTAAGCGTGCGTAGCTGCGGATTGGTCAGCTAGTCTATAATAAAATATTGCCTCATAGGTAATGCACCATGGGAAAGTGCTCTAAGATGCACTGCGCTGCGTTGATCAACTTGAGTCATACAGGTGTAAAGTCTCATCTACCAGTAATTTTAGGTATGTACCGTTCTGTGGCTGAGATAATAAAGATGAAATCCCGCTTGACTAAACCCATTGTACCGAAGCTAAACCACGTTTATAGATGGCACGGTGAAAGCATACATTATCTTCTCTTTCTTTCTTTCGACGACCTCCGTGGTGCAGTGGGCGAATAGCTGGCTGAGGCGCAGGAGGTTTACTCCCGCCGCGGAACAAATGTTTGCATGATCTACTGATATTTGTTCCGGGTCTGGCTGTTTCTCTATACATTTTAAGTATGTATTTACAAAAAAAAATATAAGTATTCCATCAGTTATCTGGTTCCCATAGTACAAGCTCTGCTTAGTTTGGGACTAGATAGCCATGTGTGAAATGTCCAGCCATATTTATTTTATTTAATATTTTCTAATTATACAATTTTCGTGACAAAACTCCTCCGAAACGGCTTGACCGATACTTATGAAATTCTTGTGTATATTTGATAGAACGTTTTTGTGTATATTGTGTATATGTGTCTGAGACTAGAACGTAGACTTTTCCATACCCCTATGTGATCCACCCGAAAATCTTTATTGTTATTTTTGAATAAAAAAATATATTTTTATTTTTTTATGGCAATAAAAAATACATATCTACCATAAATTTTCACCCTTCTACCACCAACCCCTATCTCAGCAACACAAAATTTATTGGTTCTAAGGCAGTACGAAGATCGCGGGGTCAGCTAGTATTATTGATAGAGCGAAGCGAGATCTCTAAATCAACTTGGGCTAATCGGTGGTGTAAGTATGTTTGCCTGAGGATAACTTTCGAAGCGTTGATCCTATCATCGTGAAATTTAATACATAGGTAGGCAGTGATGACACAATTTTGGTGTGACTAAATGAGCTAAAAATATTGGGGGGTTGTTGAGATATTGAGGTTCAAATGGGGTAAAAAAAATGAAAATGAGGCTAACGGGTTAAATGGGACGTCAAATGAAAGATATTCATTAGTACATTTAGATTCAGTTTTTGTTTTTTGTAAATTATTTATAGTTTTTGAGTTATTAGCCATAATAAAAACTAAACTTTGTCAAAATTCACAGGGTACACCAGTGACCCTACAGTGCTGTAATTTGGTATGCGTGTAGCTTATAGGCAAAAGTATGAAATCCAGAATAGGTAACTGCAATTTGTAACCCAAAAAATTAACCATATTACATGAACTCCCGTTACCTGTTATTTGAATGAAACTGTAGGTCAAGTGGGTTGGTTAACTTTTCGTGGCACTATTTTGATAGTCAAAGATTACAAATTTTATTTTTCTGTTATAATCGGAGATTTGCGAGATCTCAGTTCGGGACAAACCACTAGTATAAAGTCATATTTTTATAAGTTACTTTTAGTTTTAGGTATAGCTTTGAAATTTAATCTGTTTTGCTTTAGAATTGTTAACCCAGGAGTTTTATTGATAGCGCTGACTTCAAAATGATTATTTTACGATATGTTAAAATTCAATGGTATTGAAGATAGTATTAAAAATCTTGTATCTACGGTAAAAATCTGTTAATTGCTTTTACGTACATAACACCATATGAATGAAAAATTATGTATAATATTGTGAACATACGATTTAAAGGCGGACTGATTCAAAGGTCTTGCTAGAAAGTTTCTTAACATCATCTTATTTTTTGTGGGATTTGATTTGAGACAATATTTAGGGTTTCGTACCCAAAGGGTAAAACGGCATTTTATTACTGACGCTCCTCTGTCTGTCTGTCTGTCTATCTGTATGTCCGTCAGTCACCAGGCTGTATCTCATGAACCGTGATAGTTTGACAGTTGAAATTTTTCTACAGATGATGTATATCTGTTGTTGCTATAACAACAAATACTAAAAACAGAATAAAATAAATATTTCAGGGGGGCTCCAATACAACAAACGTGATTTTTTGCTTGTTTTAGCTCGATATTGATAACGAAAACAGGTAGACGCTTGAAATATTCACAGAATATTTAGTTGTTTATTAACTTTATAAATAAATAATTAAATGAAAATAAAACAAATAATTAAGGGGGCTCCCATACAACAAACGGGATTTTTTTCCGATTTTATACATATTGGTACGGAACGCTTCGTGCGCGAGTCCGACTCGCACTTGGACGGTTTTATTGAATTACTTATGGATTTTATTTGAATCGTCCACTTACGTATAAATGAAGTGGTATGTCCCTGAAGAGTCCTTAAAAGTTTAACGGCATTACTTATCTGGTTAAGTGCCCACCTGCACCTACTTTTCGAATCCTGAAAGCACTTAGTGGAAACGACAAGGATTATTTAAATAGTTTTAAGTGTCTCTAAATACCTACGTATGGTTCAATCGATCGTTGTTTTTACCCGGCTACGGCAAAGCCAAAAGGAGGGGTTATGTTTTCTATGTATTGTATGTATGTAGTTTGTATTTATCTGTGTTCCCCCGTAGCGTTTAAATTACTCATCCGATATTGATGAATGAGGTGTCTATCGATTCGGTATTATAGTCCAGGTGCCTTAATAGGCTACCATCGACATAAGTGTTACGAAGTCGCGTTTCAGTTTAACATATACACGGTGTCCTTTAAATCGCTGTTTTCCCAGAACAAACGTTGTTCAGTCAGACCATGGTCTACAAAGGGTTTATAACATCAAATAAAAAAATCGGTCTTTGAATAACATAAATATCTAGTTGCGAACTTAAAACGTCTATTTTAACGTTACGCCCTACAACATACCGCCGTATCGTCACAAAAATAATAATAGTAGGTATGCTACGGCTAGCGTGTCAATGAACTTCATGTCACGCACGGCTAGTTTTTGAACAAAGTTATAATTATTTGAGAAGGTCTAGATTTTTTTTCTTCAACTCTCTTGTTTGATACTATAAACTGTTAGTAGACCATGGTCTGAACAACGTTTGTTCTGGGAAAACAGTGATTTAAAGGACACCGTGTATAGTTTGATTCAAAACCTTTTGTGAGGCTTTCTTCTTTAAAAATTCAGCTTCCGTATGTTTGTGCCAGCAAAACTCTAAAAGTAGTCAATGGATTGACTTGAAATTTTTATACATTATTGTTTCCGCTGTTTGCATGATCTATAGATATTTGTTCGTGTCTGTGTGTTTGTATATATTAGTATGTATTAAAAAGATATTAGTACATTATTAAATCAGGGGATAAAGCAGTGTCTTGCGTCACGGGCGCTATATTAAATCTCGAACGTAACGAATGATTCTAGAGTTAACTCACGAGCGGAGTAAGGTAGTTACTAGAATCCTGAGTGCAGAGAGGGATATAAGCACGCTCAAGATGCAGACAGCTTTATCCACGAAGAGAATACTCTACTTTTCATACTTTTTGCGAGACAATAAAAATCTAATCTAGGTTGGCGCATTCTGTGCAGAGGCTCGTTCGATTTACGAATAAGTTCTCATTTGTTCTCTTTGGTTCAAATTTTATTACAGATGAGGTTACAAATTCAAATCATATTATGCCCTCTAAGGCATAATGAAATTCAGTACATTTTGACTCCTGGCTATGCCCTAGGGATTTAATCACCTGCTTTCGGTGATTGCAATTATCACAAATAATTTGACATTGTCTTGCAGGTGGTGTGAAAAGTATATAAATATAAAATATAAATACTTCTGGACATTTCACAGAGCGTTATCTAGCCCCAAACTACGCAGAGCTTGTACTATTGAACCAGATAACTGATAGAATACTTATATATTTTTTTTTGTAAATACATACTTATTATATATAGAGAAACAACCAGACCGGGAACACATATCTGTAGATCATGCAAACATTTGTTCCGCGGCGGGAATTGGTACTACCTCCTGCGTCTCAGCTGGCTTTCGCCCACTGCACTACGGAGGTCGACATTAAAGTTATTTGGTTCCCAAAGTAATTACACTCCTTGCTCAGTTTGTACACATATAAGATAATACTGTACTGCTTGGGGCTAGATAGCGCTACGTAAAATGTCCAGCATTATTATTATTAATTGGACATAGTTATGCAAGCTAGAACCAACCCTCAAAAAGTCACTTTTGAGATAATTAGATTTTTGTTTCGTAATTGTGCAGAAGTAAATAGGTAAGTGATTTCGAAAAAACAGATTTACAGCCTTAAATTTAGTAATGACGACAAGATAAGAAAACAAAGTTATTTGAATTTTTCTTTGTTTTAGTATTTGTTTAATATAAAAACCTGATGGTTCCTTATTTCAAAATTACTGTTTTGTGAATTGGTTCTTTATTGCAATATGTTTAGGTTTTGCAGGTCAGCAGATTAATTAAAATAACTTTTAAATACTCATGTTTTCATTATCATATAACTATTTTACATTAGCCATACACTGTTATTTATCCTTCTTCATCCTTCATTATCTAAATGCCCATCTACTTCTACCTCAAAATCAACGTCGCCAGAAAACCCGTCTATGTCATCTTCAACAGTTACATCTCCCGTTAGTTTTTTGTAAAATTCTTGGGCGTCTTCCGGGATAAGATGCAACAAGCTTTTTAAGTCATTCAACTTTGCTTCGGGGATGGGTTTTCCATTGGCCCAAAGTGGATTCATCACTTCTATCGTCAATGGGATTGAATTTCCTCGTAAAATTTTCTTTAAATTTACTTCAATATTGTCATTATCTAAGTCCGATCTCATGAAAATCAAAAACTCTTCCTCTTTTTTCATAAATATTTCTTTCGTATTGAGCCAAGAAACTTTCGATCCATCTGTAGCTTTCTTTGTATTTGTTATTCTCTTTTCCAGGTTAGCGCTGGACAAAAAATCCTCTTTTCTCATCCTATGAACTTGCATTGGTTTATTTTTTTTTGCATGTCTACATTATTCGCATATAATCTTCTGGAGTGTATAGCCTTTGCTGCAATTTTAAAGCACATTCTATGCGGCCAAAATCAGTATCATTAGGTAAGAAACTGACTCCAGAAAGCGAAGTCTGATTGTTTGAAGCGTTGGGTGATCGCATAATAAAGCTTTAAGCATCAACGTCAGCTTTATATTTCGATTTTGGCCGCCGCAAGAGTCACTCCATAATATGAGGTTCTTCACACCGTCTTTGCCAAGTCTCTCCCTTACATGCTTAAGAAGGCATGACCCCACTTCCTGAGATCCCCTACCCGCTTCTCCTTCCACCCAAATATTGCAGTGGGCCTGGTCATTACTTCCTGCGCGGATTCCCAAATTATACACCCAGAGCTGCCTTTTATAGAATACCACATTGGTGGGTATACGCGGAAGAGGTAGAGTTTTTTGCAGGTCAAATGTGATTGTTTCTGTGAATGGATCTGTTTGAGCTAAACACATATCACTTTTTAGTTGACTTTGCAATAATATTGCTTTTTCTATATGCTGTCTGTGAGCTTCATCTACAAGAGCCTTTTCTTCTTCTGTCCCTTGTTTCTTTTTGCTTGAATAGAAGTCACATTTGTTACAAGTGTCTTTTTTCAAAGGCTTCGTTCGTAAGTTAAATTGCGTTAGAAACACGCGTTTAACTTTTGCAAAAGAGAGAACTTTCTGTCCAGCGGATTTCGCTTCGTCTCTGTATAACTCATAAATTTTAGGAAAAGTCATATCAGATCTCAAAAATTTTGCATCGTTACAATTTGCTCGCCGGTAGTGGGAGACATATGTGGGCAATTTCTTTATTACGTTTATGATAAACGCTTCGGTTTCAGCACTAGATCTATTATGTCCACCTTGTCTACCGCGCTTATCCTTTATGCAATTATCGCGTTTTTTGCACAGAGATGTATTGACCCTTTTGGAGGTTGTGTGAAGAGTGTTTAAAAACATTTTCTTACAAACAAGTACATCCTTTAGATGATATTCTCGAGTAAATGTCTTATTTTTTGAATTATTAGCGGAATTACCAGAAACGTACGAACGTTTTACTGGCATTTCCTTCACGCAAGCTGCAATGAACATATTTTGTGCTTCATAAGTGCCTAAAGCATAAAATTTTTGAAATTCTGTTAATCTATTCTCGCTTGAAATATTTTCTTGACATTTTTTTGGACAGCTGCAGTTATAGTCCAAAAATGGCTTTGGGTCAATGTTTTGTTTTTTAGCGTTAACAAACGGTAAATTTTCGTATTTCCTTTTCTTCCTTTCTTCTCGAGTGTGTCCACCATATTTTCTCTTTCGACCCTTTTGTTTCCTACCTTGCGATGATGATAGTGTAGTAGTTTCAGAAGTGGCCACTTGTGGGATTTGATTAGAAGAGGTGGAGGTGTGAAGTCCACTGGCATCATCAGGTGTTTCACACACTTCTGTTCTTGAAGAAATCAATGATTCTGACACTCCTGAACTGGTATCACTTCCACCAATATTGATATTACAATCGTAATCCGGATCCTGGACTGAGTCGTCACTATTTCTATTGAAAGATGAGGGGGTTGGCCGGTTTTCATCAATGTTGAATGTATCTTCGGGAGTTTCGCAGTCATTTTCAAAGACTTCGGTTAAAATATTGTAGATATTTTCTGTCTCCGGTGACATAGGGCGTACTGAAGAAAGCTGGGTTTCAAGGAGGGTATTTTGCTTGGGACTAGGAAATAGCGGAGAAAATTCTGGAGCTTCAATGCTCTTCTCAGCGATGGTTTCATGAGGCTGTGTGTGAGATTCAGGAGATTTCAAACATTCATCATTGCTAGGAGAGGCATTCATGCATTTGTTCTCATTCTCATACACTCGTGCGTTAAAATTGCTAAGTAGTCTAGACGTTAACGGAGAATAAGGTAGAGGCTCTATGCTTTTTACTTCAACACTTTCGTGAGAGTTAATAGCTGAATCTTCAAAGCACTCCACACCGGAAACTAAAAAAAGAAAATATTATTATAAGATAGCGTAAAAGTTAGTAGTCAGCAAGTAGCATTTAAGTTATTATAAAAAAAAATACTAAAGAACATCATGTCTGCTAAGGCATGTGCATAACGAGCAGCTAGATAAGCATTTTTTTTAAAACCAGTTCAATAGCAACGTGCAATTATCTCAAAAAATCCATCCACCCAAACAATCACATTCGACCTGCATCTTTTAAAAAATATCGTGTAGGTGAAACCCACTAATACCCACGGAATTTAAAAAAAGATTGTTATAGGTTAAAGAAAGCGTCATACTAAAGCTTAACACCTTAATAATATTTTAATTAAGGTGGATTCACTGAGTCGCGCGCGAAATACAAATATTTTTGGGTTTTTTAGCATTTACAGATAAACTGCTTATTTTAAGTTCACAAAAACTCATTTACCGGCCATGAATAGGTAGTTTTAAAGAGGTATACACACCTAGAAACCAAAATAATGGCCTGTTTATGCATAAGAGTCCACTAGCTAAAAAGTAAGGTGAAACCACTTATTTGGCTTTTAAGAAATGCTTCCTATTTATGGTCGCTAAATGAGTTTTCGTAAACTTAAAATCAGTTATTATCTATTAAATATAGTTATCTGTAAATGTCAAAAAACCCAAAAATATTTGAATTTCGCGCTCTGACCGAGACGATCAACCTTAGATAACAACAACTTAAGATTCCAACGTCAAACATCGGTCGACGTAATTGGTCGATCCAACATGTCTCCGCTCCGCTCCGCTTCTGTAGAAATGCACCCTTAACAGACATAATGATATTTTTCATAACATTGAAAAAGTTTGTATGATACGAAATAAAAGAAAAAAATTAAGGAACCCTACACCTAAAATGAGCATAGTTTGGGTTCTCGAGTAGCATACCTCTTTTCAGCTTTACTTTGGGGCTGCTCTGTGGAGAATTCTCAATTATGTCTGGAATAACAATGTAATAAATATGAACAAATTTGTGCTTAAACAACAAGACGTGTATGTGTATTTTTTGTTTCACAAACTGAGTTGGTGTTCTGTTTGTTATTTTGTTAGCATGTTTACAAAGTTATAAAAGTAGGTGTATAAATCACAGTAAAACGGTCTACGTGCCTGGGCATTAGTACATGTGCCGTTAGTTTTTAGGTATAATTTATTAATCAAAATCAAGTTCAAACACTATAGTTTGAGGTTATAAAAGCATAATGAATGAATAATGAATTACTTACCATCAGGGTTTTCATCTCCATCGTCTGAACTGTTTTGTAGGCAAGCACTTAAGAGTGCTCTTGTTCGAGTACTCAACTTATTATACATGTTTTTCTTGTTTTGAAACGAAAAAAGACACGGTTCGTAACAGAAACAAATATGTAAGAGTTGTCAGCATAGAAAAAATACTAATATGATTGCCAGCTAACTTTTTGTGTTGCTATTTTCGAAAAATTCACAATAGCGGTCGTTTTTGGCCAAAAGTTACGGTAGAATAGTATTACGTATTTCTTAAAATATTGTAATCAAAAGGGCAAAGTACCATTAGTAATAATATCATTAATATAATTAATAAACACGTCTAAATGTTTCTATTCGCCATAGGTATTTTACTTTTACAAGGGCAAAACAAACCCAAGCTTCTTAGTTCATTGCTTTGCTACTGATTTTACAAAATGTAATAAACCTTTAAGAAACTAAGTATCTTGGTTATTTTTAAGCTACTTTATTTTATTTGCAAAATAGAACCAAACACATCATGGTTCTCTATAACAAACAAAAGACAAATACAATTTGGTTTTGTATTTTTTTAACAAGAACTATGTGGCTTGGTTCTATTTTGCATAATGAAAATGCGAAGTTTTTCCAGGTACCTACTATGTGACATGGGTCCGTTTAACTTTCCTAAAGTGACTCAAACAAGGTTGGTACCTTCAACCATATGGCTTGGTTCCATATTGCGTAATGCAAATACGAAGATCTACAGGTACCATGTAAGATGGGTCCGTTTAACTTTTCTGAAGTGACTCTTTCAAGGTTGGTACCCTCAACCATATGGCTTGGTTCCATTTTGCGTAATGCAAATTCGAAGATCTACAGATACCATGTAACATGGGTCCGTTTACCTTTTCAAAAGAGACTCTATGAAAGATTGGTACCCTAGGTGGTATTTTTTTTTTCTGGATTGGTATTTTGGCCATGATCTTTTTTAAGAAGGTAAAACATACGGTTGGGTGTCTATTCAGATAGGTAACTCAATTTCACTCAAAATGTGGGTTGGTTCTAGCTTGCATAACTATGTCCAATTGTAAAAAGGGCTGTAAACACACTTCTTTCTGAAGACAGCCTCTTCATATTGCAGGGGTTAATTAGTTCGTGTCTGGCTGCCTCGATTGAAGCACCCTATATCATGGTTAAAACCCAGAGGTAGGTAGAAGGGCGAGGTAAATCAATAACGAAGGTACTTCACTATAAGAACCATACGTTTTTTCTATGAAATCTGTTTAAATTCGCAAATAATCATGTTTAATTAATTTGCCTTCTTGGCTACTTCGTTATAAAACTAGAGTTTATTGAAAAATGGGGATCAAATATAAACTTAGTGATTTAGGTAGTCATTTAAAATTTTCATATTAATTTTAACTTACATCAAAAAAGTAGGAGGTTCTCAATTCGTCGGAATCTTTTTTTTATGTATGTTCCCCGATTACTCGAAGATGCCTGGACCGATTCGAGAAATTATTTCTTTGTTTAAAAGGGTATACTTTCCAGGTGGTCCCAAGTCAGGATCTGATGATGTGATCCCAAAAAAGATCAAGGAGAGTTCCCCACCCTCAAATTTTATAGGGACGCATAATGTGTTTTATAAATTTTCTATAACAAAAACTACTCAAGTATTTGCTGCTGGTACTGATAATCTCATGTTGCTGTGCTGATGATGGAAAATATAACTCCTTAACTATTAGGAGTTAGTGGATAATTCTTTAAATGCTAGTGGTTCACCCCGAGTTCACTCGCGAGTCTCCCAAAACAAAAAAAAATATTCTTAGGGCTCATGACAGGCAACGATGGCTAAATATGATTTAAGGGGTTGTCAAATTAAACAAATACGTAAAATTTAAACATGTTTAGTCGCTAAATACGTTTAAGGATCGTTGTGCAAGCCGGCCTTAATCTTTGACTAATAAAATAGTGCCACGAAATACGGTACCAACAAACTTGACCTACAGTTTACAGGTTACAGGTAACGGGAGTTTATGTACTGTTGATGTCTTTTTTGGGGTACCAATTGCAGTTATTCTGGATTTCCGACTTTTGCCTATATTTATGTAACTAAAACTACACGCATACCAAATTTCAGCACTGTGGGGTCACTGGTGTACCCTGTGAATTTTGTCAAAGTTCAGTTTTTATTATGGCTAATAACTTAAAAACTACAAAGTTTGAACTAAAAATAAACATGTGGTCGACATGTACTCACAAAGACCTTTTATTAGACATGCCATTTGACTAGATAGTCCCATTGTGTTTTTTTACCCCTCTTGAACCCCAATATCTCAACAACCCCCCCACATTTTTAGCTCATTTAGTCACAGCAAAATTATGTAATCACTACTTCAGATAACCGCTTCGAAAGTTATCCTCGGACAAACAAATATACATACATACATACGATTTGCCTAAGTTGACTTAGAGATCTCGCTTCGCTCGATCAATTATAGGCTCGTATGGGCGACTACTTAAGTTCCTTTGAGCTATTCAGGTGAGGATGATGAAAGGTTCTCCTTGTTCTGTTAACAAAAGTCAGTTATATTTTTATTAAGACGATATACAAATTTAATTTTCGGTGACGATTGGGCGGAGCATCCGGAAATGCAAGAAAGTGACAGTGCTATTTACTTGCTTAGGTGAAGAACGAGACAAACATGTACCATAACCGCGTCGCATTGTCGCAGGAGTAAATGACGTAAGTGACAAAAGATAAAATCTCGAATTGCAAGAGAACCAACACATGAAAAAAAAATGCTTTTCATTTAATTTAGGTACCATAATTACCTACATAACTATGTAAACAAGTACTTTAAATCTTTTCTAGAGTCGGAGAATGAACGATATTAGTGTTTTAGAAGAGCCGATTTTGACAAATAATTGTATAGAGAAAAGTTTCACCAATCGCGTTTCTGACTTTCATTTATGTAGTTTAAATCCTCAAGTAAATATTGCTTAAATATGAAATCAGTACTACATTTAGTTATTGAATACGACAGTTACTTAGCGGCTCAATTTTTTTACATATCGCCTTAAAAGTTACTTGTTTACTATATCAGTTGGTCAGTTAAAACATAAGTCTATAAAATATCCAACCAACACTTCACTCTACATTATTTGTTAAAGAAGTGAGGGTTGCACAAGAGCTTCCTTTTGAAGACGATCAACTTATTACTTAAGATATTTCTCGTGACACATTTAATTTTCCATTCCAAAGGTTTTCAACTTTTCAACATTAAGTTTTCAACTTCTCAACAACTTATTGAGAAAGCCATCTTTGATCACTTCTGCTGTATCCGAGCTCACTTAATTATTTATAATTTCGTATCGAAGAAGCTGTATAAATGTAGGGGAGATTGGTCAATGGGCCCAAATCATAATGGTTCCATTGCACCTAATGGTTCCCAGCAGTTTTCATCAGGTCGTCTTTCCGTCTTGTTAGCTGTGGTTGCTTTCACAGAGTGAGCACATCGAGCGCTTTTATTGTACTTTATTTTATTGTAAGTCTGTGTATTACTCATTGAAAGACCTTAATAAATAAATTAAATTAAATCTAGTTAGAGGCTGTCATATAATGCGCTTTCCAATTCGTGGTCTTCTAGAACCTATCTGCTCCAACGGCGGTCAGTTCTTCGAGCTATATGCCCCGACACTCGATCAAAATCTGTCGCGGAGTGCTATAGTACTCTACAGAAATTGGCTGAGAAACACAGTGTAACCATCAAATGGACTAAATCTCACGGTTCCTGCCCAGATAACAACAAGGCAGACTCCCTAGTAAGAGAAGGAACCAAGCTAACACCAAACGCAAATGATATTAATCTCTACAATCCGCCAACAGCGGAAATCAAAAACAGACTGAGGATGAATACCGAAAAGGAGCACCAGAAAGACTGGGAACGTAGAGCTGACTGAAAGCAGACCAAGACAATGCTTCCGGAAAAAAACAGAAAATCAACAAACACCTTGTTAAAGATGAAACGCGAAGATCTAAGGATGATGGTTGGAATCACAGTTGGAATCATCACGGAACACTGCAAACTTAATCATCACCTCCTGAAGACCGGAGCCACGGACAGTGGACTTTGTCGCGGATACCTTCAGGAGGAAGAGACTGTGGAGCACGTGATACTTCACTGCACTGCCACAAACGACGCCAGACTGAGAACAGGTCTGCAAGGGGTCATCGAATCCTCAAATTCCACCAACACCGCTACTACATCAACATCCACGGGGATCTAGGAAAGATGCTGCCACCAACTCAAAGTCATGTTCCTTTACTTCAAGGAGTTAGGATGGCTGGGGGTAGGTTAGAAAGGGGTAATGCACAATACACCCCAATGCAGGACATCGATACTGAATTTGATGGCAATTCGAGGATAAAAATAATCAGTTTATTTAATTTCACCGAAAGCAGGTGACTGAATCCCTATGGCTGAGCCGGGAGTAAAGTTGTACTGAATTGCATTATGCTCGCGCGGGCATAATGTTATTGGAATTTGGAATCCCATCTAAATAATCAAATTTGAACCAAAAAATTTAATAAGAACCTATTCTTTAATCGAACTAACCTCTGCACAGAATGCACCAACCTAGATTTGGTTTTTATTGTCTCACAGAAAGTGTGAAAAGTAGAGTACTCTCCTCGTGGATAAAGCTGTCGAAAGAAACTTATTAGTTCATTAGGTACACGGTCAAACTTTGTAGAAACCGTCTAAAAATTGATCTAGAGCTGTGGTTTGTCAGTTTCTCATTAAATTTCAAATTAAGACGGGTTCAAAGATTACTAAAGCTACTTTCAGACATGAAACTTGCTATGAGATTGAAAACTTATTTGGCTATCATTTGCACAATGATGTTGAAATGTCTAAATAGTTCTACTGTACCTGTTTATTGGGTTTCAATTTAATAATGCTGGACAGTTCACACAGAGCTATAAAACTTCAAACTAAGCAAAGCCTTCGCGATCACTGTACATAATTATTGATTAAAACGGGTATTTATCGCGTATATACCTTTACTAGAGTCAGCCCGAGACCATGACTGTTGCAACACAGCCGAAACGTCGGGATAACAAATAAAAAAGGTACATACGCGATAAATACCCGTTTTAATCAATAATTAAGCAAAGCCTGTACTATGGAAACCAGATAACTAATATAACACTGTTTGTACACTTTTTTGATAATCATCTATCGAGAAAGTCAAAGTCAAAATCTTTTATTCATTAAAATCACAAGGATCACTTTGAAACGTCAAATTTACAGCCTGTTCCTTCGCGACCAAGCCAGGAAAGAAAGGCAAGAAACAAGGCTGGTTTTTTTTAATGATCCTTTTAGAATACATAACAATACAGGAATTATATTACGTCTAAATTGGAACATTTTGAACGAGTTCGAGCAATTTCAATCCCAAGCTTCTCTATCATCTAAATAGTCCGATATTTTACAGTAGGCTTTTTTATAAAGATGTTGTTTAATTACGTTTTTAATTTAGTTAACATTGTCCATTTTTGTGTTTACTCGTTTAAAGAGGAATGTGTTCGCTTTTATAACAAACTCCCAAGTGATGTACAAAAATTGACGATTGAAACTTCAGTGAAAATACCCACCTGAGGTTCTCCCGTTAGGCTACAGATATGGTACTCTTCAAGAAAAATGTACAGATGTTTCTAAGTTAGTTTTCGATACTGGCTGGTCTAAAAATGTATGAAAATGCATTTTTACCGATTTCAAATAAGGGGCAGGTTCTCAATTAATAGGAATCTTTTATATTTTTTTATGAATGTTCCTCGATTACTTGAAGACGCCTGGACCGATTCAAGAAATTAGTTATTTGTTTAAAAGGAGTATACTTCCCAGGTCTCATTGGCAACAAGTCAGAATCTGATGATGGGATCACAAAAAAATCGAGGGCAACCCTCAAATTTTATAAGGACGCAATTCGGTTTTATGTTTGTTATAAACTCAGAACTCCGTCATTTATCAACCGATTTGGAAAATTATTTTTTTATTTGAAAGGATATATTGGTCTCATATAAATTTCATCAAAATCAGTTGAGCCGTTTGGTTAAGTCGGTTATATTTTTGCTAAAAAGTTACTTGTATCATGGATGTTAAGTTTCCTACCATTATACAAAGCTTACCTAGTATTATCGGTAACCTCTATCACTTTTTGATATGAAAGAGTGGTCCCTACTTATAAGGAGGTACCTTAAAATTTTACATGACTAGTGGTTCGCCCCGAACTGTGATCTGGCGAGTTTCCTATAAAAACAAAAACAAAATATTATTTGAAATCTTTGACTATCAAAATAGTGCCACGAAACGCCTATCAAATACAGACCTACAGTTTGATTCAAATTACAGGTAACGGGAGTTCATATAAATTGGTTAAAGTTTTTTGGGGTCGAAATGGCAGTTATTCTGGATTTCAGACTTTTCCCTATATTTGTGTCACTAAAGCTTCACACATACCAAATTTCAGCACAGTGAGGTCACTGATACCCTGTGAATTATGTCAAAGTTCAGCTTTTATTATGGCTAATAACTTAAAAACAAGGTTTAAGCTGAAAACCAAAAAGGGGTCGAAATTTACTCACAAAGAACTTTAATTAAACGTGCAAGTTGATTGGATAGTCCCTTTTTGTTTTTTTTTACCCCTCTTAAACCCCAATATCTCAACAACCCCTCCACATTTTAAGCTCATTAAGTCAGACCAAAATTGTGCCATCACTATCTACTCGTACCTATATACCAAATTTCACGATGATCGGATAAACGCTTCGAAAGTTGTCCTCGGACAAATAAACATACATATATACAAGGCCGATTGGCCCAAGTTAAATTTAAATTTAACCTCTTAATCTTAACGAACTTGTTACAGAATTAAACATTTTTGATTTGTTATTTTTGAAATTGATTTTAAAGGGTTGGGAATGCATCGACAATATCCTGGGTGTTGCCGGTGACAATAGGCGACCGACAGTGACCGCTTACCATCAGGTGGTCCCCCATAAAAAGATATATTCATCAGGTGAGATACTGGTAAAAAAAATGACATAAAAAACCCAAACGCTAAGTCTTATTACGTAAGCCTCTTACCCGCCTATCTAATTCTAATTCTAGGGTGGGGGGTATAAAAGATTTGCACTGACGTCGCGCATTGGGGTGTATTGTGCATTACCCTCTTCTAATCTGATCCCAGCCATCCTAACTCCTTGAAGTAAGACTTGGAGTAGGACTTTGGGTTGGTGGTAGCAGCTTTCCAAGTCCCCTTGGATGTTGAAGTAGTAGCGGTGTTGGTGGAGGATGAGGATTCGATGACCCTTTGCAGACCCGTTCTTAGTCTTGCGATGTTTGTGGCAGTGCAGTGGAGTATCACCCGCCTATCGTCAGTTGAAGCCTTTAATACACAGATGAGACACGCACTGTAGGTGTAGGTCGGCCTCACCCGACGACAAGCGGGAGACAGCGACTTGCTTACGTTTATTTTTAATTCTTATAGTAACACATACATATCAAATCAATATTAATACACGAAGGTTTGAATTTGAGCTACAGGTAGTTTAAAGTTGCGCGGGATGTTCATGTTACCTTAATTCCTCTTTATTAAACTATTTATCTCTCTTGAAGTTGTCGACACGTACGTATACCTAGGACAAACAGTCCAATTAGGTAGATCCAACTTCGAGAAAAAGGTCAATCGTCGAATCCAACTCGGATGGGCAGCGTTTGGGAAACTTCGCAACGTCTTTTCGTCCAACATACCTCAGTGCCTTAAGACGAAAGTCTTCAATCAGTGTGTTACCAGTGATGACATATGGAACCGAGACGTGGTCCTTCACTATTGACCTTATGAACAAGCTCAGAGTCGCTCAACGAGCTATGGAGAGGGCTATGCTCGGAGTTTCTCTACGGGATCAAATCAGAAATGAGGAGATACGTAGGAGAACTCAAGTCACCGACATAGCCCGACGGATTAGCACGTTGAAGTGGCAATGGGCAGGCCATATAGCGCGTAGAACAGATGGCCGATGGGGCCGAAAGGTTTTCGAGTAGAGGCCACGGACCGGCAAGCGCAGCGTTTGACGTCCACCCACAAGATGGGCAGACGACTTAGTCAGAACCGCAGGTCGGCGTTGGATGCAGGCCGCTTCCAACCGCAGTTCCTGGAGATCTATGAGGGAGGCCTTTGTCCAGCAGTGGACGTCCTACGGCTGATATGATGATGATGATGAAACTATTTATGCGTAAGAAATTAAAGTATTAAGTAATAGTATATTATGATACATGTGAGCTAAGTTGCTCATTATACGCGAGGCTGTGGGTTCGAGCTATATGCCCCACCGACTGCAACTTCAGGGCGCTGACCACAATCTTTTAGAAAACCATCATATTTCAGGAGCGTTTTGTTTCAAGCTTGTAGCAACATTACTTCGATTTCAACAACAAAACTTTTAAATATTACTGTTATAATCCTCATAATGTTGTATATTTAGTGCTGTCTAGTGATTACACCCAGTTCCGTATAAAACATTGCGAAAATAAATAAGATTTATTTACTTGTTAGGATAATTTTAAGCTTTATTTGAGCTCCTATGTGAAACGTTTTGAGTGAACGATTTATGGTGACGTCACCAAAACTGATTTGCTTTTATAATAACATAGTAAGCTTACTAATTGAGGGTCATGGTACGAAATGTAAATGTAATATTATTATAATACTGCTATAAGAGATTGAGATTAGCCCCCTGCTTGCTTATACTAAAATAACTTTGCAAAAATATACTGAAACATAAAGTTTGAATTAAAACATCCTACTCTGTTAGACTAGGTAACAAATAAGTCCCATTTTACGCCTTAAAATCTTTTTCATTGAGCAAGGCACCATTCAGAGCACATGAAGCGATTTCAATTGAACCATCTTATTTATTTCCCTGGAAATACTCTCTGTATTTTATGGCAATACGGATAAAAGGTCTGCCAAGTCTGTGTCACTTCTGATCGCAAGTAATATTACTTACCGTGAGTTTTTAGCTCAATTTTGGACCTTAGCACCATATAAATAGATACAGAAGGCCAGCTCGGCCTTATCTTGATTAAAATTACCTACTACGTTTGACCGTAGCGCTAGAGCTGGCACCTACGATATTTTACATTCAAATACCAAAAAAGTATCTGAAAAAACCAAAACCCCGACTGCAAAACGAACTGAAAGGAGGTAAACAATCTTGCATATTTTGTTAAACGCAAGCGGGGATTATTAACTTTACTGTTATCACTACACAAAGATAAGATAATGGTGTAAAATGAGACTGACATTATTTATCATCATTATGGAATAAATTTTCATAAGCTTAAGTAATTTAAGGATGGACCATAGATTTTCCAGTTTCAAAATCATTATCATCATCATGATAATAAATCTATATTAAGTTATTAAAAATAGTAACTAGTGGTTCGCCCCGAACTGAGATCTCGCGAGTCTCCCATACAATCAAAAATAGTATTATTCGTAATCTTTGACTATCAAAATAGTGCCAATAAATACAGAACCAATTTACTTGACCTACAGTTTCATTCAAATTACAGGTAACGGGAGTTCATGTATATGATTCTCATTTTTGGGGTACAAAATGCAGTTAAAAAGGGTTTTAGACTTTAGTCTATATAGGTACATATTTTCGTCATTAAAGCTACACAAATACCAAATTTCAGGATTGTGGGGCCACTGGTGTACCCTGTGAATTTTGTCAAAGTTTATTTTTTATTATGGCTAAAAACTCTAAAACTATAAATAATGAGGAAAAATTAAAACGGAGTCTAACTAAATGTACTAATAAATACCTTCCATTTGAAGTCCCATTTGACCTAATAACTTCTTTTTTTTTACCCCACTTGAACCCCAATATCTCAACAACCCCCCGACATTTTTAGCTCATTTATTTACAACAAAATTGTGCCATCACTACCTACCTATGTGTTAAATTCCATGATGATCGGATCAACGCTTCGAAAGTTATCCTCGGACAGACAAACATACATACATACATACACACATACAACGCCGATTTGCCCAAGTTGATTTAGAGATCTCGCTTCGCTCGATCAAAAATAAAATCATTATTTATTTATTTTGTGACTGTTATGTATAAACTCAAGGTTTGCCAACGTGCGATAGAGCGCAGCATTCTCGGAGTCAAGCGTATTGACCGCATACGCAACACCGAGCTGCGCTCCTGAACACAAATCGCCGATATGGCTACGAAAGCCGCCAAGCTCAAGTGGGACTGGTCTGGTCATGTTTGACGTATGACGGATCATCAGTGGGTTAAGCTGACCACCCAGTGGAACCCTGATACAACCCGAAGACGTCGCGGCAGACCAAGGAAAAGATGAGGACATGGAGGTACGAGCTCACTAACTTCCGAGTAGATTGGATCATGGCGCTAGAAATAATGTGGGTAGGCATTTGCCCAGCAGTGGGACACAGAGGGATCAAATTAATAATTATAAAGTATAATCTAAGTTTCGTTTCTAAAATGATTCTTATTCTTATTATTGTATTTTGTTGTAAGAATTTTAGTTAAAGAATTTTCATTAATTTATATTACCGGTGAATTTCCAATGTAAAACTTTAATAAGAAAACACAGTTAATCAATTATTTTACCTTCCATTCTCCCCTTTCCCTCCCTTTACACCTTTAAGGGGTGTTAACTACACCTTTAAAAGAAACCCTACTTTTCATTCCAATCGTATCCTGTTGCTTCAGTATAATTATAATGAACAACCCGCGCAAAATTCCCTTCAACCAATGTTTATTATTCGTTTTTATGGTCGTTATTAATACAGAATGCAACGAGCTCTATTTCGCAGTGTCTGAATAGCCGGCTGAGACGCAGAAGGTTGCGGGTACGATTCCCGGAATGAAAACATTTGTTACGCGGAACTAATAATATCGAGCCTAGAGGATTTGCTCTAGGATAGAAGGGCATATAGCTCGAGAAACTGAGACCGTTGGAGCAGAAATGTTAAGAGATTGTTCATCGGAAATTGCTGCGTAGAATGGTTCCCCGTTAGATAAAGATAATAATGGTTGCTGGGAACCGTAGCGTGGCTGTTGGTGGATGATGATGAAGACGAATAATTGATACTTTTTACATATATCAATTCAGGTGATCTAAACAGAGCATGGTGACAAGTTGAAGCATTATCTGGGCAAAGGACGCAACCACTGTAATGACTGGAAGATAAATTAAGATGGTATAGGCTTTTTATTAGTTATTTTTTAATGATTAAAGATCAGTTTGAAACGACAATTTTACCACCTGGTCTTCACATACACTAAGGGTAGTCAGAGGCATGTCCAAACAATGATGAATCGTTTTTTTTTATACTGGATATATCTTCGTTTGTCCACAATCTCACCTGATGGTAAGCGATGTTGTGGTCTAAGATGAAGCACGCAGATCTAGAAGAAACCTATTTGCTCCTACCTTAAAAAGTCCTGGATTGTATTCTTTAGGAAAAACAGATGACGATATAGTGTTCCATACTTTAGCTGTACGCATCAAGAACGTATAACCAAAAGGGTGTGTGCGAATGGCTGGTATATCAAATACATAGATATGGATGGTACTGCTTGTCCTTTTATGGTAGGTAGATGGCGGGATCAGATCGTATAGTTTATGGGCACATTTCTTACGGGTCTGGGTGTTTCTTTAAGTATTTTATACTTAGGATTCGCAGGCTCCGCCCCCTGTTATTTTTCGGTACAAGTGGGCGTAGCTAAACAATAACGTATGTAGTGGTATGACGTTGACCACACCGGCAACGAAAACTATCCGTTCCAGGGGCTTCCGGGCGAGTTTCGCGTCAGTGTTTTGACACACAGCGTTGCAATAGGACGCACGCGCATGCTCAAAATTAGCCACAAAATAACCCGATGTATTTTGACCTCCATTTTCACTTAAACTGTAACTCGGATTAAAAAAAATAACCGAATACGAAAAAAAATTTTCAAAAAATTTTTCAATTTCCTATATATGCCTTGGTGCAGGGACTTTGAAAAATGTTGATATGTCTGTTGTTCTATTAACGTGCCATTTTTATTATTCCAAAACGTAGTACTAATATAAATAAACGTTTTATATACGGGTAAATTTTTCGCTTCTCCCTATAGTCTTTGAGTAAATAGAGTTTTTACCAGCTACCTTGTAAATCTTTCATACCATTCTAAAAAAGTAGGCATCATCTTGACGTCTGTCTAACGCAAGTGCTAGCGATTGACTGAGGGAATTTTTCTCCTTATTCAATTGGATCTTGTATAGTCAATAGCATATTTAAGTTTTAAGTTTTATCTCGGATCAGAGACCCGTATGCCATATATTTTTTAGAGAATAAATATAAATAAATATTGCTGGACATTTCACACAGCGCTATCTAGCCCCAAACTAAGCAGAGCTTTCACTATGGGAACCAGATAACTGATATAATACTTATATACTTTTGTTTTTGTTAATACATACTTATAATACATAGAAAAACATCCAGACCCGAAACAATTATCTGTAGATCATGCAAACTTTTGTTCCGCGGTGGGAATCGAACCCGCTACCTTCTGCGTCTCAGCCGGCTATTCGCCCACTGCGCCACGGAGATCGTCAAAATGCGTATATAGTCCTAGCCTAAAGCTGAGCTGCGATCTGGGGTGTAATCAGGCTAATTTCACATAGAGAGCTCATTTTACACAGGTCTGGGTTTAAATCCAGTATTTATACATATCCGGCTTTAGGAACGGCGGAACTAATCTAACTTTTGTTTGCAAAGTGGCTTCAACCGCCGAGTTTTATAGAGAATTCAATTGCGCTGTGTAAGCGGTAAGTAGTACTGGGTGGAGCAGATGGATCGGGTGGTTTTAAAATACTTGTCAAACTGTCAATTTTAAAGGTATTGGATTGAAATAAAGTGCAAAACGTGTAGTTACAATGGAAACAAAAAGTTAGTAAAGTTATTTTTTAAAAATTACATCCATCAAATGCCCTCCTTCTCGAGCGACGCATTCTTGGAGTCGGTCCTTAACGTTCCGCATTGCCCGCTCAAGCACATCACCAGGAATTGATGTGAATTGTCGGCCCAGTAACGGCAATGTTGCTTGTTGACGTAGCCGTTAATGTGAAAGTGAGCCTCGTCAGACATCATGATAATCAGGTTTTCATCTTACAATAACTCCAACATCCGTTGGCTAAACTGAAGCCTTTGAAGATGGTCTGTTGGGAGAATCTTCTGGACCACCATTATTTTATAGGGGTGGAATTTCAGTTCTTTATTAAGAATCTTTTGAAGGCTCCGACGTGACATTCTAAGAGCTTGAGCACGACGTCTCGTTGATCAACGTGGGCTCGTATTGACATCGCGTCTCACACGCTCCACGTTCTCAGGCGTTCTTATTGTTCGAGGTCTAGGCGTCCATTTTGGAGCACATGAACCAGTAGTGCGGAAATTATGCACCCAACTCAATATCGTATCTTGCTTAGGAACACTACCGCGAGGTGGGATGTTGAAACGCCGGCGAAAGGCACGCGTCACAGCAACAATTGACTCGTTATTGCGTATAAAGTCTTCCACTGCGAAAACACGATGCTCAACGGACCACGTAGCCATCGCGACTGACTGCCAGTCTGCAACTGAAACTTCCCGTCCCCCCACCACAGGACGAAGACCGCCGAACACCTGACTCCTCCCCTCCAGGCGTACAGTCTACTTCAAAATCACCCGATCCATCTGCGCCACCTTGTATAATAAAACTACACGTGCAACTTTACTCATACTCATTTATTCAAACCGTAGGGACACAATAGAACACTTGGTTATGTCAACAATATTACTTCATTAAATACATGTCTTTATATAATTAGCTCATTGCACCATAATTTTGGAGGCGCCAGAAACAGACAAGCATTTCGTACACATTACATTTATGCATCCAAATACTGATTAATAAGTATGTAGGTACTTAAAATTATAGCTGCTGTAGAGGGGCATTGTCGAAGAATTGTTTATAATACCTAATTTTAATTCTAAATTGCTGTGTATGTCAGTAAGAAACAATAATTATAAATATTAGTAATTGATTATAATTTATGGAATGTCAAGATATGTCAAATCGTAGCTGCTGTAAAAGGGCATTGTCATCTTACCTAAATAATGAATAACATAAAAAAATGTATATAGCTTATTCTAATATCAAAGAAACAACAATTCAAAATAATAGGTATGTCCAAAAGATAGGTAATTAAAGCAGGTATGTTTTTATTAGGTGCTACAGTTTTTTTCTATAGGAAGGGCGTCATCAGATGAACACACTTGCATCAGCAAACTAAGGCTAAATTTATATTTCCGCGGAGTGAAATTACGATTACAATATATATTATAAAAAAAATCCAAATAATTTAATTTTGATTGCCAAAAGTGTCAAAATAGTGGGAGACAAAATTTAGAAATTGGATTACTAGGTCAAGTGAGGTATATTCAAATTGATACCACTACTTCACTCAAACCAAACTCCTCTTTCTCCGAAGTTGGCAAAGCAAAAAATCAGAAGTTAATTCGATTGCTAGAAATAAATATGTATAGAATTGCAGGAAAAATATAATAAGATATCTCTCCAAAATATTTTAAAATCTGCCTTAAAAGTTATATTGGTTTATCGCTCACATAACTAGGTGGCGCTGCTGAATCAATATAAATCTACGTAGGTACGGAACCTTCGACGCACTAGTCTTACTCACACTTGACATATTTTGCTATAGCACTTATCTACCCATTAGGTACTTTTAGATATCGCTATTCACTTCCTGTACCCAATCTGTACTTCCTCAATCGCGGTCTGGGTAGCGTTCCTGATACCATTTCAACGCATTAGTTGGGCTTCGTCGGTTGAGGAAGTATTCTTCAATTAAGTCTATTTTTTGCGTATTTGACAATGTCATGATAAGACAAATAAGATGATACAATGACCGATATAAAAGTCCGACAGATGCAAGAACCGTGTTCTAAATTCAAAACTGTTCTGAAATACGAAATGTTTTTGAATTGCTCATGAGAGCATGGAGTTCATAAACTTCTTAATCGCTGCAGTATTAATACTTCTTTAATGTGCAACAAGAATCTAATAAAATATTAGTTGGAGGAATTTTGCTTTGTCCTGTTGTATGAGAATACATTTTATCAAATTTGACTAGCTTCCGCTGCTCAGATTTTTTCATCTTACTCTATAAAATGATTCTTACATATGACTGCATCGATCGGCATCAAAAAAAAATTACCAACTTGATTCATTTTAGGGCGCTACTCACGCTTGACCAAAAAATTTTAATGCGAAAATGTTTTTCTTCGAAAACAAGCTGATGTTTTAAAAGAAACTGCACCTGTATCTCCTCTGGTTATGGGTGCTGCCGTACTGTCCCAGTTAAAAAAACACACTGTATATAAATACTCACAATAATTTGTTAGAAAGTATTTGCATTTTATCACTAAAATTATAATTTTGAAGTAGGCGGTATGGCTTTATCTAATCAATCACCTACATTTGCAGAGTGCAAAAAAAAACTTGTGCTCCATTTCCCATTTTTTTGTTTGTATGGCTATTGTTGCTCTGTGGTAAATAATTGTAAAAAGGACAAGTTTTAGTACAGAAGATTAACAATTGATAGATTTAACCCCGCCAGAAATACTAAATGCAGCACAAAACGCAAATAAAAGCCTAATACCTGCAAAATCTAGAGAAAAGTACTTAGCTGCTTACGCTAGTTTCTTAGAATGGAACAGAAACAAAAAAAAACCAGACATTTTCTGAAAATGTGTTTTGGCGTATTTCTCTAAACTCGCCAATGTGAAATAAATCCAGCTGGATTTGCATGTGCAAATTCAGCTGGATTTATTTCATGTTAAGAAGCATGGTTAAGCTCAAACATTGTGTTGATATCAAAACGTACTGTAACCCACAACCATGTTCATCTCGTAGCATAAGTTATTTGGTGCCTTCTCATTCCAGTAATTTGTATGATTTACCTTTGTCGCCGATATTTACACAAGAAGTAAATAAATAATAATAATAAATAAATAAATATATAAATATTTCTGGACATTTAACACAGCGCTATCTGGCCCCAAATGAAGATACTAAAGAAGTAGCAAGTACCAATGTAACACAAACTGTGAAATTGTCATCAAAAACAATCCAATATCGTTTTGAAAATTGTACATTCACCAATTGTTTTTATAAATTAACGATTTATGCAATACATGTTTGTTTTTTATTCGCCAGTGTGTTGATAAAGTCCGTATGAAACTCATGAGCAACTTGCTCACTAGACACTCGGCTGATTTACGCCCTCGTCTACGGCTCGGGCTGCAAACCACAGCCTCGTGTATAATAAGCAACTTAGCTGACTTCTATCATAATATACTATTATTGGTATAAATTGCAGTTATTCAGAATTTCAGACTTTTCCCGACATTTGTGTCACTAAAGCTACACGAATAACAAATTTCAGCATTGTGGAGTCACTGGTGTACCCTGTGAATTTTATCAAAGTTCATTTTTTATTATGACTAAAAACTTAAAAACTACTAAGTGTAAACTAAAAATAAAAACGAGCTCAAAATGTACTTAAAACACCTTTTATTAAATGTGCCATTCAGGGGGTCACAATTAACAAAAAACAAAACTAAATATTAGGAGAGCGCTTCACATACAAAATTACAAAAAAATTAGAATTACGAAAATTTGGGTACAAAGACAACATAAATTTTCACAATAAATTTAGCCATCAGCAAAATTAAAAACACTTGAAATGAGGTCAAAATAGAAGTAAATTGTTATCATAAAGTGCCCTCTGAGCAAAAGTTAAATAAAAAAATATTTTCCGCTATGAATAAATTTATGTTAATTTATGTAACAAGGCACGGTTCGGATGATTATTATTCCGGGGTTTATCCCACGCTGATTTGATAACGGCTCGCCCTTCGAGGGATCTGTGTGGGTATCGGGCCACAGAACCGGCAGTAGGCTGTCCAAAACAGAAAATTAAAAAAATATTGTTAGACAAGAGCTATTTTTTTTACTACTTATGTGGCAAACGAGCATGCAGTCCACCAGATCTTAAGTGGCTAGTGCAGCCCATGGATATCCACATAGAATTCAAAACAAGCTATTATGTTGTCTTGATCTCTATGTGGATACGTTGTTATATTATAGGACTTAGCTGATATGCCTATGTGCCAGTAATTACAGGAACATACCATTGCCATCTAACCGGAACACAGCAGCACAAGTACTTTATATTTGGCGGCAGATAAAGGTAAGGCGGTGGTGCCCACTTCCTCGAGCCCCTTCACAAAAGCTCTACCACCAGTAGTTATTGTTACGCCGAGGCTGTTACAGAATAAGTAATAGTCGGTTTTTCTCGAATGCCTACTGTGTCACAGAATAGGTAATACCGTTGCATAGATTAAGAAATAGTAGACGATCGAAATACCTATACTTTTCTAGATACTAGTGGATGGTTCTGGAAATAATGCTCGGTATAAATAGTGCGTAGAGACGTCCGCAGAGTCAGTCTTGATTTGGCGATACGTGTGAACATTTCGGTGACTTTTAGTGGTTTATTGTGTAACAGTGATGTGATTTAGTGTGTTGTGAATCTTTGTGATTAAGATCGTGTATTTTGCATTTCAGTGTTGAATAAAAGTGTTATTTTGGTAAGATTGATTTTCATTATTTTATCCCGAACCCTCAGCTCGTAACACTATTACAATATTGAGGAATTTTTAAGTGATTCATTTTAATAGTTCTATTAATTAGTTGCTCTAGAATCCTTCGTTACGTTCGGGATTCAATATAGCGCCCGTGACGCAAGACACTGCTTTATCCCCTCGTTTAATAATGTACTATTATAATGCTTAGATAAATAATATGTTATGTAATTCAAAATTTAATGCAAGGCCGGTAGATGGCAAGTGATAATGTGGTCGAAGATAGTACTAGATATTTCTGCCGCCAAACAGCATTGCTGTGTTTGTTGTTCCGTTTGAAGGGTACCTATGGATGCCGGTAAAATTCCAGACACCTGTATGTCTCAAGTTGATGAAGGAAAGGTGAGGCAATGCTTTGTATAATATGTGGTGGTTACCACTTAACATCGGGTGGGCCACTTGCTTGTTCCATCTCCATGTTCATTTTTCGTATTTTCAATTTTACTAAAGCAATGCTTATATTAAGTAGATTAAAAAAACGCTTTATTATATACCACGCTTAAATTAACAAATAGACATAGACATAGACATAGACAGATATTTATTTGCTACCATAACACACACAAATTCACACAATACAATCAAAAGGTATAACATCAAAGAGAAAGCACAAGAGAACACAGAAAATACAACAAACATAGAAACAATAGAATGATATAATAAATTTACAATATAGTCAGGGAAAAATTAAAAAGAGGCAAGTAGGTGTGTATGTGCTCCTGCAGCAAATGAGTTCCAGCTCAGCATTATGCCTTGCCACCGATCGACAGCTCGGCGCTGTTATTCTGCAGAAACCAAATCATGTTTAAAACATATAAAAATAGATACGCAATAGTATAATTGGCGGTCTTATCGCTAAATCTCTTCAAGAAAAACCTATAAAAAGTAACGTTATTTGGTTTTCCATCTCAATAAAAATATTTTTACTAGGTGTTTTGTTATGAACCTACGACAGAAAACACGGGTAGGGCTAATGGCTAGTATTGTTGTCAAATAGGGTTTTTCAAAGTCATTACCATAGAAAATTTTAAATAATCAAGTCATATGGCCTGTATGTATACAATAGGTAAACACATCATATTAATTCATCACGTAAGTAGGTACCTGGCTAAGCGGCATCGTCGCAAAAAAAATGGTTTTTTTGTAAATGTATCGATCACTGGATAAATATTCCAGCTACCGTTATTAAACCCACATCTAAAATCAGTTAATACGATTCCGGATATGTGATAGTCCAGCAGCCACCTCCTGTTTTTAAAGTGGGTAATAACAGGCTGAATTATCGTGAGCCAGTTCGTTTCGATATATGTTAAAAAAACAGTCTTGAGTGTCACATTCGTCGCTGTTTTAGTAGCGTACAATACAATGATGTAGTACTGTATAAATATGAATACATACCATACCATACCTACAGCAACTAACAGTTTTGATGTATACCCAGATGAAAACTTTCTCTTGACTAGAGCTTGCTTTTACGATTGTTGTTTTAGTGATGGCTGTGCTTTAATATTAGTTTATAGAGCGAGCACGCGTTAACCAACCCGACTATATCAAGTACCAATAAAAACTAATGTAGAGGTTAACAAGTTAATTTTACAGAAACTAAAAAACCTATGATGCTACAAAAGTGCTGATATTCTTCGAATCAGCTGACCTGATATTAATCACACATAGCTAAGGGCACTTACACATAAACACGTCGTAGCACGACGCGACATCGTTTCACGACGCGACATCGCCGTCGTATCGTGGAAATCTAAGTCATGATGCACACGATACACGGTACGCCGTCGTAGAAACTCACGGTGCACTCCTTCGCCATTGCCGCATTCATTTGTTTAAGAATATTCAAAGATGACAGACGTCATTGGGTTGATCATTTAATAACACTAGTCGAGGAGCGTCCCGTACTATGGGACAAAACATCAGAAGAATTCAAAGATAGAAATAAGAAAACACCAGCATCGACGACGAAAATCCGTGCATCGTGGTAAGTTGTCGTAGATTTCCATGATACGCCGTCGCATCGTGAAAACGACGCGACATTGTATCGTGTTTATGTGTAAGAGCCCTAAGAACGAGAACAGTTAAACTAGAGTTTTATTTAAAAAAAAACAGTCCGTAACTTTTACAAGAAACTCTTCTGCGATTGTAGAATTGTCTACAGTGCTGCAGTGTTCTCTCGGTCCACATGTGGTTGTATAATTCATGTTGCGGTTTACGCAACATATATTACTGGGACTAGTTTAGAACTGTTAATGTTCTAGAGTTTAGAATTATCCGCTTTTTAAACGTTTGATGCCTGTGCTAACCTGTGTGCAACAGCTATACTATTTCCATTTCTTTATTTTCTCGATGACAGCTCCTGTGAAAACTTGAACGAGCGTTTTTTTACATTATGTATGCATTCATTTATAAACATATGATGCTTATGCACGTACAAGGTTATACCAGAGTCGGAGAAACTGATAGGGATGGAACTATCGATAAACGTAACACGATAACAGACCCGATATTTTTTTACAAAATGTAAGAAACTAAACTACTGCCGGATATTTTTGTACAAATTTATTAACTAATATTATATTTCATTACAAGATGTTACCCGTATTAATTCTTGATTGATATTGCCAACTTCTTTAAAATTTTCGAAGCTGTTGTAAAATAAGTAGGTATAGGTGACAATGAAACGAAATAATTATAACGACAGGTAATCTTTATTTATTTATTTAAATCAAAATCTGATGAATCGTCACTGTCGCGATCGATATCATTACTTATTTGGTCACAACACTTCAACTATCAAATTAGAACTGTCATCGAGAAAATAAAGAAATGGAAATACTTTAATAACACATAAAATCGGCTAGGAGTGTTGTCATGCGATACAGGGACCTTAGTGTAAAGTCTAACTTTTTATTAGCTGCAGTAAAATGACGTTTTGTGGGTTGCCGGTTTTTGAAGAAAAATAAATAGGGATGTAGCTAAATGAGTGAATCATAAATGAATAATCAGTTTGGTTTTTTTTTTTGAGATTTAATATTAAGTTGTAATGTATTTTTTTAACCTATTATTATTACTATACTAGAGGATTGATCTTTTTTAGTGGAAGTATAGGGAGGTACATTCAAAATGAAACAAAAACGTCATAATAATGTTATTTAATTAATTTTTGTGAACTGAATCACACCCCTATTGAGCTGGCAACATTATTTTACGAAATGACATTTAGAAACGTCATTTTACTGCAGCTAATAAAAAGTTAGACTATAGGGTAAGAGCTAATTATGTGACTGTTGAAGTGTTAAGTATCATAATACACTAAAGAGCGCTTACAACCGGTAAAATAAGAATGCAGTAATTTCATTTATTCAGAACAATTAATAATTGTATTTGAAATCACATAATGGTCACATAAAAATCACATTTTCGTCAATGTATATTCCTAAATATTTAATATTCGTTATTTGCTCAAGTGAGGAACATGTGCAGAAATTATTGGAATAGGGATTTATAAGACAATTGTGGATTTTGAATGAACTATGGGGAGCTGTTCTTTTAGTTATGTTGAGGGGTATACTACAAGTTTCGTTTTCTCAGTGTTTGTTTATTACCTTTTCACGAAGAAAGAGCTGAACAGATCTTAATGAAATTTGCCAAGAAGATAGATAATATACTGGGGAAGGACAAAGGCTCTTTTGTTTCAAAAATAATCTTGAAGGGGGTGAAATAGGGGTTGAAAGTTCATTTAACCGTCATTCATTGGTGTGAAGTTATTTACATGAAGTGTCATTGATTTTGACATTTCATTCTGCATTTGATTTCTTTGATAATTTATATGGCAGAACAAAGTTTGCCAAGTCAGCTAGTACTTTATAATATTATTAAAAAAGTGTGTTTTTTCGTAAATTTCGCGGGCGACTACACAATGCAGCGCAAGTGCGTCACACTTCGCAGAATTTACATGTCAGCAAATAGTTTAAAGTATTATATATGTATGTTAGTAACTAAGGTATATATTTATATGGGCCGTAGAATTAAATTTTAGCCCCTTGTATTTTTCTATGGTTGCCAGAAATAAAGATTTATATTCTTATTATATGTGATAAAAACATAAATCGAACAAGTTAACTTATATTTATATTTATTTGGCCTTTGCCCAGCAGTGGGACACAGTGGGCTGATAATAACTAGTGGTTCGCCCCAAATTGAGATCTCACGAGTCTCCGATTAAACAAAAAAATATTATTTGTAATCTTTGACTAACAAAATAGTGCCACGAAATAAATAACCAAGGGTAACGGTAACGGGAGTTCATGTAATGTGGTATTCTTTTTTGGGGTACAAATTGCAGTTATTCTGGGTTTCAGACTTTTGCCTATATCTGTGTCACTTAAGCTACACGCATACCAAATTACAGCACTGGGGGATCACTGGTGTACCCTGTGAATTTTGTCAAAGTTCAGTTTTTGTTATGGCTAATAAATCAAAAAATTAAAGAGATTTTACGAAAAATAAATACGAAGTCTAACTGTACTAATAAAGACCTTTCATTTGACGTCCCACTTGATCTAATAGTCTCATTTTAATTTTTTTACCTCTCTTGAACCCCAATATCTCAACAACCCCCCAACATTTTAAGTTCATTTAGTCATATCAAAATTGTGCTATCACACCTTCCCATGTATCAAATTTGTCGATGATCGGGTCAACCCTACGAAAGTTATCCTCGGACAAACAAACATACATACAACGCCGATTTGCCCAAGTTGATTTAGAGATCTCGCTTCGCTTGATCAATAATTTATTTATTTGGAAAACGAACAGCTAATTATACATAACTAGCTGACCCGCCGAACTTTATCTTGACATGCATATGACGCGGGATGCCAGTGTGACGTACATTGGCAGCCCGCGCCGGTAGAATATAGATACGAGTATCAAACGTCGAGATCCGTAGACGAACGAAGGTTCATAATTGGGATTCGAGTTATGGAGCTCAAATGGTCTTGGGCTAGACGTGGTGATGACAGATGGAGGAGGACAGTGACTGAATGGTGGCCGAGAAGCGGGTTTCGAAGGGTAGAATGTCCGTCAGTGAGATGGGTGGACGACATCGTAAAGGTCGCAAGCCGTCAGTGGGTGAGACTAGCGCAGGATCATGGTGGATGGCACAAACTTGGGGAGGCATATACCCAACAATGGGTGAAGTCAGGCTGTGGATGATGATGATGATGATATAAATATGAGACACAATAAATAAAAGAAAGCCAATAATAGGGTTTTAGGGCTAAATTTCTATAACTTTAATAAACTATAATCCAACATGGTACTGTCTGCATCTTATACCTCTTGCTGTACGAAGCAGTCTTGCAAGCTGCCAAACCCGTCAATTCCTGTGCCAACAGCCATCACTTCACGACAGTAATCGACTGTGGCAATGCCTCACTCCACGACATCGGCTCACTCGACCCTGAATATCACTGCCCGTCCGCATCGCATACTATACAGGATAAATGGGGGGAAAATAGATAGATATACATAAACAACAAAATAATTAACATTACATCATTTTAATAAATGTATACAATTTGGCAGTCTTATCGCCAAGTAGCGATCTCTACCATTTTTGAATGGAAGTGAGTTTTACCTACGGTATCAAATTTTCAATGGTGTACCTACCTCATACTTACTCACATACATACTTTTATATAATATAAACTGAAAAAATAATATACCTGTGATAGGTATATTATATATCAATATTCATTAAAACATATTCATGAAATATATATGTATATATTTTGGACATTTCACACAGCGCTATCTAGCAACTAAGCAGCTAAGCAGCAAACTAAGCAGAGCTTGTACTATGGGAACCAGATAACTGATAGAATACTTATATTTTTTTTTGTAAATACATACTTTATACATACAATATATAGAAAAACACCCAGACACGGAAGAAATATATGTAGATCATGCAAAAATTTGTTCTGAGGCGGGAATCGAACCCGCTACCTCCTGCGTCTCAGCCGGCTATACGTCTACTGCGCCACGGAGGTCGTCATAATATAAAATATGTATTTATATTATTAATATACTGTAAGAGATAGGACAAACACGTTTAAACCATGATGTCGATTTTAGTTTTAGGTTGTTCGATCATCACGAAAAAAAACCTGAGCTCGAAATTGCACCTTTCTTAAAACTTAAAATTTCCCGCCACAGACTTATCTTAATTACACACTCTGTATATAATTCTGGGTGATTCTGAATAAGAAAAGATAAGATAATATCTTTAATACACACCAACATTTATGTTAATCCAAATTAGCAAAATGTATGTTATTCCAAAAATATCATGCTGTTCTCCTCTTTGTCAAATACAGTTTTCTTGTCTAAAAGAGGGTAATTCAATGAACACTTTTTTAATAGCTGCTGTTTTCAGTGCAGTGAATCATTTGTATTCGTTTGTTGGAATTGGATTAATATTGGACTTTCGGAAAAGTTATTCTATTTCATGATGCAGTATTTTTCGAGTAAACATACATTTTCAAATCACAGTTGAATATTTATTTACATTGCGGTCATTTTTGCTTCAGTTTACATTCAATTCTCTTTAAAAGCTATATTATGGTGGTTTTAAGGGTTTCGTAGCGATGTATGTCTGTCTGTCTATTTGTCTGTCCGACCAGTTATGGCTTTTTATTCGTTTGACAATTATTTTTGTATATGTATTTATTTCTACGACCAAAAGTTACATACTACCAGTAGCACATAAAACTCTGTAAAATCCTAGAGGTTAGACTCGGTGTTTAAAGACACTCGAGCTAAGCATACTTAGTTATACCGTGTGATTAGTGAAGTGTTAATTTTGTAAAGTTTCGATTAGACGTTCTTCCGTAATTTGTTTGCGTACCATTTGAACTGACATTACCCACTACACGCCCACCAGTAAATAGACTATCATGGCTGATGGAGACGGTGCTGGTGTGCCTTCAGCCCAGCCACCTCCGACAAATATACTCGTATTAATTTATGTTTTCTATTCATGTGTGTTTTATTATTTTTATATTATATTTATGTAGGCAAACAAGTAGTTAGTACTGTATTGTTTGTTAGTACTTAGTTAAGCACGCCAACTAGAGTTTTTTTACCTGTCACGGTTGACTGGTAGAAAATGCTTTTAGCATTAACTCCTCCATTTGTACATTTTTCTTTTTGTGCAATAAATAATTCAACAAACAAACAAACACAACTGCTTGGCTCACCTCGTAGTGCTATAGGAAATTTTTCTTTCCCGTGACACTATCATTTTCGATAGCTGCTCGAGTCCATGCATAAAAGTTACCCGTGAACTCGGTAATTTCCCGTGACACTACTGTGATTCATGGCATGATGATATGTTTTAGTGGTGACGCCTAATAAGTTATTTTTTATTTAAGCCTTTTTCTTTCCCAAAATTATATTAACTATTATTTACATTATTATAATTTTACATTCCTTAATTTCCAAGGACATTTATTTATTATTATTATTTTTATAGACATTTATTATATTTATACATGTGATACACATTATTTTTTTTTGTTTTTGTGTTTGTATATATAATTTATTATTTATTATAGGGATACCCATCTTTGAGTAAAGGCTCTCCAACCCTTTCCATTCGCATCTTTCTTGCGCTAAACGTGTCCACGTAGCGCCGGCTACTCCCATAATGTCATCGCGCCATCGTCTTCTTGGTCTTCCTCGGGGGCGAGTTGTAGTCCTGGGGTACCAATAGAGGATCTTTTCGCTCCATCTTCCATCCATAGCCCGCGCTACGTGCCCGGCCCATCGCCATTTTAGTTTACATGCCATTTCTGCGGCGTCAATTACTTTAGTTTTGATTCGTATGTCTCTGTTTGTATTTCTGTCGCTATATCTTAATCTCAACATGCTCCTCTCTGTCGCCCTTTGAAAAACCTGGATCTTATGGATCACATTTTTAGTCAGTGCCCAGCTTTGACATCCGTAGAGTAGAGTAGGAAGGATTATAGTGACCATTGCCTTCTTCTTCAGTTTTAAAAGTATTTTTGATTTAAATACTTCCTTGAGTGACCAGTATTTGTTCCATGCTTTTTTTATACGGCGCTCTACTTCACGGGTTGTGGGCTCTTCGAACGAAATGTTTAGTCCCAAATAGAAGTACTCTTCAATATACTCAATATTTTTAGACTGGACTACAATAGGCTCCTTCTTTCCATTGGTCATCACAAACGTTTTACTAGAATTCATTTGCAGTCCACATCTTCGGCTCTCCTTATCCAGCGTGTTGAGCATGTACTCGAGATCTATATGATTGTCTGTTAACAGAACAATATCATCGGCAAATCGTAGGTTATTTAGGTATTCACCGTTTATGTTTATACCAATTTCCGACCAATTCAGCTTTCTAAATATGTGTTCCAGTAGGGCCCTAAACAGGTTTGGTGATATTGGGTCCCCTTGTCTCACTCCTCTCCTAATCGGAAATGGTTCTCCTCTTCGCTCTAATTTAACAATAGCCTTGCTGTTTTTGTATAATTGTCTTAGCATTGCAATATAGCCTTCTTTGATACCTTGTTCATTCAGAGCTGTCCATAGAGGTTCATACAAAATGGAATCGAAAGCCTTAGAGTAGTCCACAAAACCGATGTAGAGCTTCTTCCCATACTCTGTATATTTTTCAATGACTTGTGTAAGTGTGAAAATATGATCAACTGTTGAAAATTTTGGTCTGAAGCCGGCTTGTTCTATTGGTTGATTTTCTTCTAGTATTTTGGTGATCCTTTTCAGAAGTACGGTTGTAAAAATTTTGTATGTAGTCTGTTGTAGGCTAATGGGTCTGTAGTTACCAATTTCTGTTAGGTCTCCTTTCTTATACAGCAGAGTAATATTAGACGTGTCCCATTGGTGTTAATTTCTTATACAAAATCTCATTGAAAAGACCAGTGAGTATTGGTGTAAGGGGCTCATTGATGGCTTGCTGTACTTCATTTGTTACTCTATCTTCTCCTGGGCTTTTTCCGAACCTAAGGTGAAGAATGCCTAATAAGTTATGAAATAAATATTTAAAAAAAATCGTAATGTTTACTGGTAATTTACCTGCCAACCCCTTCTACCGCTATTCTTGTATACCTAAAAAGCATCTTCAATAAAAGCACATAATACTGTAGTTGTAAAAAGAATTATAAAAGACAAGAGCCTGTAGCACAATTGGCAGTGCATCCTCGTATCAAGAGGATGGTTGTGGGTTTAAGCCCCGTCTGGCTTGAAAGTTTTTGGATTGGTTTTAAAACTCTTGAGAATTTTCGGTAAGGGTTCGGATAACACTATAAATATGAAATACTATTAAGAATTAACAAATTATGACTACGAGTTACGAGAATTAGTCGACCAACTTATGCCTGTTGTTGATTAATGGCGGGTTCCTATATCCATCGGTAACCAGCTACGACTCGTTTCTCCTTGAAAACCTGTCAAAAGTTTGACACTAGTTTGACACTTTTTCAAGGAGATACGAGGCGTAGTCGGTTACCAACGGATATAGGAACCCGCCATAAGATGACAGTTTAGAGAAGTTTCATTCTAAATAACCAAAATATCTGTAAAATTTACTTTGTATTTTAAAATGAATATGATATATCCGTACTAACTACGGAATCCTTTATTGTACGTGGTCCGACACGTGCTTAACAAATTCATTTTACTCTGGAGAGCTGATGTTTGCGAGATGTTTCTTAGCTAAGCTTAGTGTAGATTACTATCTTTTTCATATGCCCGGTATTTAATGAATTTGTTAAATATAATTTGTTATTGTGAATTTTGCCACATGGATTTGAAACAGTCACGGCGATTAACATTTTTAGTATGCAAATACAGACAAATTGCATCGTATTTCATGTAATAAACATCATCAATAACTTCGCATTTTGGAAATTTTATATAGACAAGGTTTTTGTTTATGCCAATCGTCGGTCGTAAATGCCGATAAAGGCCAGTTCAGTTATAGCAGATTAGGTGAGTGTGGGTGCGTAACTTTGTGAATATTCGGATTTGGTTTTTGTTCGGATTGAAAAAACAGACATAAAATTTGCAATAAAGAGCCAGAGAAATCTATGGGAGAGTAAATCTCATAGCTCATTTGACGAACGATGATAATTAAAAAATTTGAATACATCGTAGTAAAATCAGAAGGAGATGCATCCACATGTTTCCGAAGCGACCAATAATTGAAAATTCATTTCTAAAGTTCTCTTTGTAAATTCATTATATAGGTACTAACTATTAGTATCTATTGGTGTTAGTGAATAGTTGCAAATCAGAGCAACACCTAATTGCTCTGAGTTCCACGATATAGACGGCAATAAATGGATGAACAGTTGCAGCTTGTAATTATTACATAATAAGCCCATCTGCAAGCACATCTAAGGGGTTTCTAAGCATCATCTAATCTTTTCACGGCTGTGTAGCCTGCAGTAGGGAATGTTATGGCAATATTGCCATTTTGTCCGCTCATATTGCCATAATAATTACCAATAAAGTCGAGTCCAATCGTGGTCAATATTGATCGTTGATAACAATTAATTACCAGCAATAATTGAGTATGCATGGCACAAATGATTGAGCATAATTACGAGAATATTACAGGACAAAGACTGGGTATTGCCGGCTACACATGTTACTCGCTGATAACCAATCTAATACACAAGAAGAGTAAGACTCTTATCACACTGGCGATTCGCGAATGTGATTCCAGCATGGCAATTTGTGAACGTGCTCGCCGCGACTGCATAGCGGCCTCGACGAAGTGCACGCCAAGCTCGCGTTGTGCACGCGGCGATACTAAAATAGGTATTTCTGGTGTTACAATTTAAACTAACTAATTATAGAGAAAGGACGGTTTCTACACAAAAAAATTTTATCAAAATCTCGAGAAAATAGAAAAAATGCTGCTCGACAAAATGTTAGAGATTATTAAAAAGTTACTACGAGCCGTTCAACGACCCTGCTAGTTTATTGACCTTGCCTAGTCCGTTGATTGGTAGGGTCATTGACCGGTTCGGGTCGTTACCCGAACCGGTCAATGCGCGTGAGCGCGTATGGTACGTACGGCAGGGCGGTAAGTACCTACATGTAAAGAACAAAAACTCTAAAATAAAATTATATGGATTAAAAAAATAAATTATTTATTTATTATTTATGGTCTCAAAAATATACTACGTTACTATTTGTAGTTTAAATTGCAACACCTTATATTGAACGTTACTATATGACTGAAGTGTGGCGGAGCACGCGTGTGCTACTGAACGAACACGGCGAGCATGTTCGCGAAATGCCAGTATGATAAAGCCCTAATTCGAGACTCGATAAACTACTTCACCGCTTAGTTCATCCAGTCCACAGCTTCCTCAAAATAATCTAGGGATAAATATTAAAATAATCATGTTTAAGTCGGTCGCGGTCGCCATTATTTGGATTGCTCGGTGTTATTAAGGGATGGAAAGTTTCACAAGTAGCATGTGAAAAATCATATGATTTTAAAAATCATATGTCACTGCTATTTTGTTACTTGCTTAAATTATTCAAATAAAATAACTTTATGTTTTCATCGTATATCTATCGGCCGCAGTCATTTGGATCTGCTACAAATCACAATCATTCGTATTTCTTCGGAATTAATCGGGCGTTTTCTTTGCCCGTGATTTTTAACATGTGAAATAGCACTAGCAAGATTAGCAAACGTGACATTACGGCATCATAATGAAAAAAAACCGGCCAAGTGCGAGTCGGACTAGCGCACGAAGGGTTCCGTACCATTATCTATAAAAACGGCAAAAAAATCACGTTTGTTATATGGGAGCCCTCTTTAAATATTTGTTTTATTTTAATTTATTATTTTTTTTTTAAGTAAATATATAACAAAATATTCTGTGAATATTTCAAGCGTCTGCCTGTTGCCGTTATCAATATCGAACTAAAACGAGCAAAAAAATCACGTTTGTTGTATGGGAGCCACCCTTATATGTTTATTTTATTCTGTTTTTAGTATTTGTTGCTAGAGCGGCAACAGAAATATATCATCTGTGAAAATTTAAACTGTCTAACTATCACGGTTCATGAGATACAGCCTGGTGATAGACGGACAGACAGACAGACAGCGGAGGCTTAGTAATAGGGTGCTGTTTTACCCATTGGGTACGGAACCTTAAAAATCATTGTCTGTGATTTTTCTCATGTGATAAAAATAATAGAGTAATCATATGAAAATTATATAAAAATAGCAATCATTTCCAGCCCAGCGTTTATTGTTATTGTGTGCTGGTCAACAAAATTGTAAATGTAACATAATAAACGTAGTTTTGTTGGGTTATTGCGTTTATTGACGACAGTGTTGCCATATATACAGATTTATCTGTATATATAGCTATACAGTATTAGGACTTCGGATACAGATGAAAGATTTGGCACTTGTTTTATACAGATTTTGTGAACGCAGTATTTTTATTACCAATCTTGTAATGAGAATAAAATATTCTACCATAAACATATTAAAGCCTAAACTGGCAGTACTACCATAAACTTGGGGGTTTCCCCGAATGACTTTGATTGAAGTTTGGAATGAAACAGCATGGTATTGTCGCTCCGTTTTGTTATCCGTTTCATTCATTTATTTCGGAGTCGGTAGTCGTTACTTTCAGTTAAAAAATACGCGTGCTAGTGATAATTTATGCAAGAAAAAGCGACAATAATAATTACGGCAGCTAAAAAGCATCGAAAAACACAGCGCTTCAATCAGGCTTGGATGGAAGAAAACTAAATGTATGCAAATGTATGCAAATGATGACCATTCCCTCAATATGCACTCTTTTATACCTGCGATAAATCCCGCCGCCGGCCTTACCTGGATCGAGCGACATAAGGGGGTCTATTGTTTTGTTGCTAATGAGTTGTTTTTAAAGATAAATGTCAACCCTTTATCAGTTCTGCGAATGCCTAGATTATGCACTTTAATTTAATTTGATTTTAATTTGCTGTAAGCTCCAAATAAAAAAAAAAATTAACTTTTAAGTAAAAATGTGCGGATGTGCGATTTTATTGCTCTCAAGTGTACTTTAAAGCTTGGCTAAATGCTCAAAGGCAAGTCACAGATTTTATTCAAAAGGGGAATATCTCTGATGATAACAAGAAAGGTGAGGTTCTATTAGCGTGTTTTGTTGCCGAACACAATCTGTCCTTCAATGTCATTTGTAAATAGTAAAATTAATGGCAAAATGAACAAAGATAATTATGTATAAGTAGGTATGTATGTTAATAATAATACAGAATGTAATGTAACTTCATTTTGTTTCAAAGTAAAGTAACTCCTATCCTTCCCACTATCATACAAAATATTAAACAGCTATTAGCCAAAGACCCATACAGATTTTATATAGATTTAAAACATCATATTACCAGATTTAGCACCTAGGCATGTGGCAACACTGGTTGACGATTTGTTTAGTTGAGACCCAAATAAAATTTGATTTGTTTATGCAATTATACTTATAAATAAATAGTTTCCGCCGGCGGCTTCGCACGCGTAGTTTGTCAATAAAAAGTTGGTAGGTCTCAATCTAGTTGATAATATATACCTACCTACCTAATTTTTATCGAAATTGATATAGCCGTTACGACGTGAAGAAACTGGTAGAGGGACAGAGACAAAGTTACTTTCAAATTTTTATATAGCGCTATTGCTCCTTGCCATTTCGTGTGTTGCATCTTAACTGAGCCTTTTGATAATAATGGTTTGTTAGTGCATTCGGTGGGATTTCTACCTGACGTATTCCACGAAGAGCAACGATTTTAGAGCTCCTATTTTAAGAGCACTAATTGTTTTCCATAAAGAGCAACGATTTACTTAGAATATTTTCGTGATTGATTTCAATCATTATTATAAATACGGGATTTATCACGTACACCGATGAAACACCGATAAGACGGTACGTGATAAATCCTGTATTTATTATAATGAGCAACGATTTATATTTTGGCTTGTTGCTCTTTGTAGAATACTGTAAATAAATAAATAAGGAGCATTTATTTGATTAATACTAAAATTTATACAGCTAAATAGTAGTGCCTGCGACAGAATTTTAGATAGAGTTAGGCCGGTGCCAGCCTAATACACAATGCACGCACGTAGCAACTGCGTGACGTGAGCGTGCATGCTGCGGTTGTAATGTCTGCCATTCTAAGGAATATACAAGTAGGTAATTACAAAACTATAAAATACAGAAGAAACTGCTGATTCATCTAAGTACTCTTGCAAACGATCTATAGATCGCTCAACTGCTCCAGATCACTACCAGGTGGAACTGGACCTGTCCCCAAGACACTGGCTGCATTACCCCGCTGAATTGCAATGCTTATTGAGTTGACCTAAATAAGCGACAGCTCTCAGTTCACACGTCGTTTCGACCTGACACCCAGATATAATATTGAAAACGCGATGTGCCCCGGTACCCCATGGACCCAGGGTCTCGACCCTGAATGGCTCAAATACGTAAGCCCTGTCGAGATTTCCTTAATTCCGCCACACCCGCCCTAACTGCTGTACTAGACAGATGAGACTTCGCAAGGGTATCGACGCACGTGGCATCCTACACTAAAAGCCTAACCTTCTCCCATGGTACAAGAGGCATACCGTCAGACCGCTTACCATCGTCACGTATTAGACCGTTCGGTTGAGAAGACAGAAGAATACAGATCCTACTGATTAAAAGAAAAAGGACTACCTCCGTGGGGCAATGAGCGAATAGCCAGCTGAGACGCAGGAGGTAGCGGGTGCGATTCCCGCCGCGGAACAAATGTTTGCATGGTCTACAGATATATGTTCCGGGTCTGTATGTTTTTTTATGTATTTACAAAATAAAGGTATATATGTATGTATATTATCAGTTATTTGGTTCCCATAATATAAGCTCTGCTTAGTTTGGGGCTAGATAGCGCTGTGCGACATGTCCAGCAATATTTATATAATTATTCGGAAAAAAAAGATTAGAATATTATGACTGACAAAGTTTGACGATGCACTCGCAGATGACCTAAATACTTAGTTAGGTAATATATTATTCTTATTTTAATTGCTTATTTGTACTGTGTTTTTTTATGTGTTAATTTAAAATAATGTATTATTTTACTAGCTGATCTCTTTTAATGATAGCATTTAGAAATTGTAATGTACTTATTTTAACTTTTCCAAAAGCACCTACAGTTGTATCGAAGTGGAATAATTGAATCTGAAACTGAAGGAAGATATCAGACCGCTGCATGCACGCTCACGTCGCGCACACGCCACGCAAACGTATTCAGTTTTACAAACCTTTACCTAGCATAACATGCGCTCAACTTAGTCAGCTCAGAGCTAAAATGTGGCTAATAGTATGGATACGCATACCTGTGGTATGATTGTAATACATTTTTTTGGATTTGGGGTATCGAAAATTCTGATTAGTAGGCAGGTTCAAACATTGCTGAGACCGGCTAACGTTTACGCGGACGATATACCAGGAATGATCAAGTCTACCTTCGTTTCCTGAAGAGCGGGGGGCGTTAGATGACGGGGATGTGTGGCATCATGTTAACTCCGTGCGGGGCGCAATGGGCGAATAGCCGGCTGTGACTAGGTTTGAAAGGTTTGGTTGGCGGTGAAATGAAAAGCATATGAGGCTTTAAACCTGTATGCCTCAAGTGGATGGACACAGGGCAGTGTATCGTAGGACACTTTTCTAAGGTGCGTGGCCTACGAGGCAATACTTTGGTATAGGCGATGGTTACTACCTAACATCAGGTTGAGCAAATGAATGTTCCAGGTCGTATTAAAAAAACTATCAAATACAAATATTTGCATAATCTACAGATGTTTGTTCTGGGTAATTCATTAATTTCATTTCATTTAATGTCGTACATAACAAATTACGTAGTGTACACACGGCTACACATCAAGCTATAAACATCCAGTAAAAGCTGACCTCTCATTCCACGAAAAGCCTACACAATGCGAGGTCAGCTTATACTGCAAATGTATAGCTTGAGGTGTAGCCGTGTTTACATAATGAAATTTAGTCGTTTTGTCACTTACTCAATCCGAAATTTACACATATTGACATTCAATCATATCAGATAGACGATTACTTTATGAAATTTAGTCATTTTGTCACTTACTCAATATAAAGTTTACACATATTGACATTCAATCATATCACATAGACGTTTACTTTATGAAATTTAGTCATTTTGTCACTTACTCAATATGAAATTTATACATATTGACATTCAAACATATCACATAGACGATTACTTTATGAAATTTAGTCATTTTGTCACTTACTCAATACGAAATTTCCACATATTGACATTCAATCATATAACATAGACGATTACTTTATGAAATTTAGTCATTTTGTCACTTACTCAATACGAAATTTACACATATTGACATTCAATCATATAACATAGACGATTACTTTATGAAATTTAGTCATTTTGTCACTTACACATTCAGACTACTATCCATTGTACATTTAGACACTCATACCTCTAAACCCTTTGAACGTTTTAACATGTTGACCTTCCACCACCTTTTTGCTTAAGTTGTGACTTACGAGTGAATTCTCTGTTGTAGATTAGATTAGATAATTCCTTTATTGCACACCATTAAATATAAACATATAACAGAAAAAACTTTTAAATCTTTTACAACGGGTGACCTTATCGCTAAAAGCGATCTCTTCTAGGCAACCTTTGGATGGACATGATCTATGTGAATTAATAAGGACGGTGGCGTAAATCAGATATAATAGAACAAATATATATTACAATTTATAAAAAAATATAGATAATATAAAATAAAATGCATAATTATAAAATAAACATAAAACTATAATATTAATATAAATATAAGATATATTGTCATACCCACGTATATAAATTATAAAATGTTGTATACGATGGTTACCACGCCATAAACTTGCCCATGGAGACGTAGTACTCGTATCAAAAAAATATTTAAAAATACCCAGTCACTAAACGGTGATAGCACATTCGCTTTTAGTTGGTGACCACTAGATAGGAAACTAGAACTAATCCCCATGCTGCATGCCGGTCACATCGTAACATGGTTTCATTAGCTGCGGAGTTCACCTCCGCTGAAACTTCGTTTGGATGCTCGCCAGTGGAGTTACTACTAGTTTTCGAAGTTCTGTTTTGCGAGTGCATTCAAACAAATTACTTTTTAACTAAGTAATAATGAAACTCGAAAAAAAATCGAAATGGAACTCTAAAATTAAAAGTGGTTAAAGTATTGTTTATTTTATTTTTAAGAGCTTTCCAACATTACCACATATATTGGGATGCAAGTAAAACAATTTTTTTTAATCTCTGTAGGTACTTCGATAGAAAGCATCGCTTAAAAAACCCAACGCAAAAATAATCATTCAAATAGGTTCATAAACAAAGAAGGTCTCGTGGTAAAAAAATCAGACTAATTGGGAACGTCCTTTATTTGAAGCAGAAAACAAGCAATAAAGTCGACTTTCGACGTTGAGATCTAATGATGAATAAAAATATAACGTTTATTTCAGGCAATTTGCACATACAACATATAATAACAAGGCCCATATATAAATAACGCCGTCCAAGTTTTAGAGATGGGTTTAAAATTCTTATAAGTATTGTATCAGCAACCTGGTTTCAATAATACAAGCTTGACTCAGTTTGTTTATAACTGAAAAGGCCTGCGTTATGAGTATACAAATAATCCTCATCATCCACAGCTACACTCCTAGTTACAGGCTCTTTACAATAGTAGGGGCAAAAGATCATGCTGGTTAATTGTGGTCGACAAAGTTGGCGCAAGGGCTTACCTTCCACTGCAGACTAGTTCGAGGCAAAGAATCGGTAATACTGCACTCTGGCCGACTTTAGTACGAGTAAGTTTGTTATACGATCGATTTTAGCGTGGAAAGGTGAGCAATAGTTTTCTTTTTGTAGCTTTCATAACCTGCATGTTATTGGGCTTAATAAAACTTTTAAGTATCTACATCTATACTAATAATAAAAAGAGGAAAGATTTGTTTGTTTGTATTGAATATGCTCCGAAACTGCTTGACCGATTTAAAAAATTCTTTCACTGTTGGGAAGCTACACTATCTCCGGGTGACATAGTCTACTTTTTAAAACTGCGCAGAAGGAGGGTAATGTTTTTATTGAAAAACTACGCGTGCGAAGTTGCGGTTGTCAGCTAGTTTATACTAATATTATAAAGAGGAAAAATTTGTATTTAAGTGTGTATGTTTGTAATGAATAAACTCAAAAACTACTGGTCCGATTTCAAAAATTCTTTCACCATTGAAAAGCTACATTCACCCTGAGTAGCACAGGCTACTTTTTACCCAATTGCGCACAAGAAGGGTAATGTTTTTATTGAAAAACTACGTGTGCGAAGCTGCGGTTGTCAGCTATCACAATCATCATCAGCCGTAAGACGCCCACTGCTCGACAAAGGCCTCCCTCATTGATCTCCAGGAATTGCAGTTGGAAGCGGCCTGCATCCAACGCCGACCTGCGGTTCTTACCAAGTCGTCTGCTCATCTTGTAGGTGGACGTCCTACGCTGCGCTTGCCGGTCCGTGGCCTCCATTCGAGAACTTTCCGGCCCATCGGCCATCTGTTCTGCGCGCTATATGGCCTGCCCATTGCCACTTCAACGTGACTTGAGTTCTTCTACGTATCTCCTCATTTCTGATTCGATCCCGTAGAGAAACCTCGAGCAAATCCCTCTCTATAGCTCGTTGAGGACTCTGAGCTTATTCATAAGGCCAATAGTGAAGGACCACGTCTCGGTTCCATATGTCATCACTGGTAACACACACTGATTGAAGACTTTCGTCTTAAGGCACTGAGGTATGTTGGACGAAAAGACGTTGCGAAGTTTCCCAAACGCTGACCATCCGAGTTGGATTCGACGATTGACCTCTTTCTCGAAGTTGGACCTACCTAATTGGGCTGTTTGTCCTAGGTATACATACGCGTCGACAATTTCAAGAGCCGAGTTCTCAACCATAACTAGGGCAGGCATGACATGGACATTCGACATAATTTTCGTCTTGTCCATTTTCATTTTAAGCCCTACCCGTTGGAAGACTCGATTGAGGCCTTCGAGCATCTTGCTGAGCTCTTCTATCGACTTTGTCATGACCACAATGTCGTCGGCAAACCGAAGGTGAGTGATGTATTCGCCGTTAATATTGATGCCCAGTCCTTTCCATTCCAGAAGCTTGAAGGCATCTTCCAAAGCGGTCGTAAACAGTTTAGGAGAAATGAAATCTCCCTGCCTTACGCCTCTTTTTAAGGGAATCGCCTTCGAGCTTTGTTCTTGTACTCGGACTGACATAGTGGCGTTTTTATACAAACACTTCAACTCTTCGATGTACCGATAGCCAATACGGCATCGTTGGAGAGACTCAAGCACTGCCCATGTTTCGATCAAATCGAAGGCTTTCTCATAGTCCACAAACGCGAGACATAGCGGCAAGTTATACTCTTCGGTCTTCTGTATGACTTGCCGCAGCGTATGTATGTGGTCTATGGTACTGTAGCCTTTACGGAACCCGGCTTGTTCGGGAGGCTGGAAGTCATCAAACCTGCGTTCGAGACGGTTCGCGATGACCCTCGAAAACAGCTTATAAACATGGCTCAAAAGCGAGATGGGTCTATAATTCTTAAGCAAGGTGTTGTCACCTTTCTTGAAGAACAGAACCACCACGCCCTCGTTCCATGCTTTTGGCGTCGTACCTTCAAGCTAGGCGGAATTAAAGAGCTTCTGAAGGACTTTATGTACCGGTGATCCACCCGCTTTCAGAAGCTCTGAAGTGAGTCCGTCCTCACCCGGCGCCTTGTCGTTCTTAAGCTGCTTCAAGGCCATCCTGATCTCATACAGGCTGATGTCCGGAATATCTTCGGTATAATGTCGGGTCAGTTTGGCTCTTGGGTCGTTGGCCACACTGCAAACAGGTTTAGTGACCGAATCGTAGAGCCATAGAACCTTTCGACTTCCCTTAACACTTCCGTTTTACTTGACGTTATGCTGCCATCTTCCCTCTTCAGCTTCGTCATGCGGCTCTGCCCAATAGAATTATCTCTCGCGAACACTTTGGAGCCTTTATTCCGCTCTATCGTATCTTTAATACGAGATGTATTAAAGGTACGAATATCGTGCCGCAAGGATTTTCAAATCTTTCTATTGAGCTGCCTATGAGACTGCAGTCGCAAAAAACGTCATTCAGCCATGAGGTTAAGGCTGTTATCAGAGAGTTTCTGAGGTCTATTGGTACGGGGGGCCTTAAAGAACTGGGACCCCACTGTATGGACGGTTTCTACGAACCTGGTATTGATCTCGTCTACTGATGCATCTACTTCTAGACAGTTAAAGCGATTTGCAAGTTCGAGTTGAAAGCTCTCGAGGTTTTGGATAAGTGCGCGAGTGGGTCGGAGCGTAGACTTCATCAAACGGGACCTTTCAAGTGTAACGTTCATATTCAATGTGGCTCTAACAATTCGGTGATTACTGCCGGTTTTCACCCTGTGAATCACAGAGACATCATTGAATATTCGTTTCTTGTTGGTCAAGATGAAATCAATCTCATTTCTCGTGGAACCGTTGGGACTCATCCAGGTCCATTTCCCCTGAGGCGGCTTCTGGAAAAAAGAATTTATCATAAAGAGTCCTTCTTTCTCCAGAAAATCGGCCAGCCTCTGTCCCCTGGGGTTCCGTTGCCCATATCCAAATTGCCCCACTCTTAACTCATCATCGCTTCTCATGCCTAGCTTTGCATTTAAGTCTTCCATAACAACAATAAAGTGAGTTATGTTCGTATGTATGGCTCTGCTGATGTCCTCATACATACGACCTCCGTGGCGCAGTGGGCGAATAGCCGGCTGAGACACAGGAGGTAGCGGGTTCGATTCCCGCTGCGGAACAAATGTTTGCATGATCTACAGATATTTGTTCCGGGTCTGGTTGTTTCTCTATGTATTATAAGTATGTATTTACAAAAAAAAAGAATATAAGTATTCTATCAGTTATCTGGTTCCCATAGTACAAGCTATTCTTAGTTTGGGGCTAGATAGCGCTGTCTGAAATATCCAGGAATATTTATTTATTATTTTATTATAAACTCTACTTCTTTACCTGGGTGTGAAGAGGTCGGCGCATAAATCTGAACGACTTTCAGCGAATATCGCTTAGATATTCTGAGTGTCAGGTACGCGACCCTGCTCGACACACTGTCGATGGTGATAATGTTGTTGATGAGTGACTTGTGAACGAGAAACCCAACACCACCTTGGGACTGTTGGTCGCCCTTCCGGTAGTATTATAGGAGGTTACCAGACTTGAGGGATATCGTATCCTCGCCCTCTCTACGGACTTCTGATAACCCCAAAATGTCCCAGTGTAATCTACAAATTTCTTCTTCCAGCTCAACAATCTTTTCGTCTATCCTCAAAGTGCGGATGTTGTGTGTTACCAGGGCCAGTGGTCGTCGTAGGGTTTGGTAGCCGATCGTCTCCCGGGGATTCTTAGCACCCCTGGCCCCGCCGTTACCGTGACTGCTACCGTAGACAGGATTAGCGGGGCCGCCGGGGACTCGGGGCCTGGTTGTGATATCATAAGGGGGTTGTTGCCATACAATTGTTGCCACGCTTGGCAGGCGGGTTGATGAGCGCAGTATAAGGTGTTGAAAACACGAAAAGATGCTGCTGCCCATCTTTCGGAGGTATCCCTTAGCAGATTCCTACTGCATCCACGGGCAAGAGCGGAGGGGCAACATTCTACTGCCGGCGCCCCACGGCAGCTAGTATAGTATTAAATGAAATCGCTTCCGCTGTCTGTTCGCGTAAATATTTAAAACTACTCAACGGATTTTAATGCAGTTTTCAGCAATAGATAGAGTGATTCAAGAGAAAGGTCTATATGAATAATAAATAAGTTCTCACGGGAATGGGAAATTTCAAGCGCGCGAAGCTGCGGGCGAGTCAGCTAGTATTAGTATATTTTGCTGTTAGGACCGAGATATTTTCTATTAACAGGGTTGAAAAGTAGCTTACAAATTAAACACGGATATGATTAGCATTCAGCTGGGCTAGCGTGCGCGACGTGAGATACGTCATGTATGACACGAAAAACGTTGATGTAGACAAATTTTTCGTTGACTTTAACATACACGCCACGATAGAGAAGTTTGTCGCCATTCGCTACCATCCTTACAAGCTTTTTAATAACTTGCAATGTATGTATGTTTGTCCGGGTAGAATCTTGCAACTGAATTTTAAACACGTTCCCCTCAACCGATTGAGCTAAAATTTGGAACACATATGTAACTTCGGTAACAATGCAATAATATGGTACCATGGTGGTGGTCTCACGATGGAGACGGATGCTAGACAACGGAACTTCTGAATGGATTATAGATGGCTACTAGTGTTTGGTCTCATTTAAATTTGCTTGCGGTTCCGGTTATGAATTTTATAAAAGCTTGTTTGCAGAAAGAATTTTTCAACAAAAAACTTATTTTTCCTACAACTACACTCTACGTCATATCTCGTCCTCAAAAAGTACGACGCCGAAATACTCGCGCTGCAGTGTCTAAATTATGGTGCCCATATTAGCATAGGAAGAGATAAATCTTTATTTTGCACGAGAAAACGTCGAAAAAAATCGGCCGCTGCAGGTAACCTTATTAATTAGGGAATGTTAAACAAATCAGTGACGCAATGCAAATGTGGTGCCCAGCTTTAAACAATGATATGTCCTTACATGCCCTTCCTGTCCTACCACCTGCACGATGGGGGTATTAATGATTGCTTCGATGCCGCCATGAACGTGGCGATGTACTGGTCAAAATGGTTATAGTCTTCAGACATCGACACGAAAGAAAAAGACGAGAAAACGAGTCGAGAAAACGTTGTCTTTAAAATCAGCATTTACGTAGGCATTTTCAATATGAGAAGTATTTCCAAGAGTAGGTATTTAGTTTAATAGCCCAAACTAATGTAGATACGCAAAATTGTTTTCCTAACCCTAAAGTTGGGGCAGTCCAAACACACAACTCTGCATAAACACAATTACAAATACCAATACACTAGAATAATTACTAGTGTAATTACTAGGGATAAGAAAGGGACGAAGTGAATATGCCCGACTAAGAAAAGTATTGTGGTAAAGATATTTTATTCTCAAAGAACGTGGTTCACTTACAGAGAACATCTAATTACATTATTGTACTGGATTATGTCCTGTGATATAACAGTTACCACTGCTTAACTTAATATATATTACAATACCTAATATTCTTTAGTATATAGTTTCTCAATCTTTTTAAGGGTTCCGTACCACAAATGGTAAAAAAAGGAACCCTTATAAGATCACTCTCTTGCCCGTCTGTCCATCTGTCCGTCTGTCTGTCCGTGTGTCACCACCGATTTTCTCAGGAACGGGTGGACCTAGCAAATTGAAATTTATACCAGATACTAAGGTCTATATTCCCTATTAAGTGTATAAAAATCAAGGTCCTGAGTTAACAGGATAAAAAGATATGGTCAAATTTAGATTTTCGCGAAAACTTGTACGTACCAAAATTTACTTGAATTTACTTTAAAATTTACCAAAATTTTTCAACTTTTTGTATTTTTCGGAATTTTCTCTTTTCCTTGCTTTTAGCCAAAATTGACAATTCTAGGTCAACCGGAAGTACCCTATAGGTTTTGGGTCAAAACCCTGTATGGTAGTTTCCGTTGACCTAGAATCACGAAATTTGCCAAAAAGCAAGGTCTTACAGCACAAATAAAGGAAAAATTTACAAAAATAAATAAGATTTAAATTAAAGGGTGTCCCCCCCACACATAGTTGACGCCTTAAGGTACTACTTTTTTATTCTAATTACAGCGATATAGATAAGGTTGTAAGAACGGGTTTACTTATTTTGAAGAGGCATTAAATGGACAATGAAGGAGCATCAGACTATCGCATTGTTTACAGTTATTTTGCAAAAGTTTATCTATTAATTTAACACAATTTGAGCCTCTACGGATCCCTACATGTTAATCACGCCAGGGTGAGAATGGGTGTACGAATTCAATTAGGCGACATACTGGCCTCGTGTTGGGACCACGTAATAGCAAGAGCTCGTCCTGTCTGGAATTAATCATGGCACGGTCCCCTGAACTTGAAAAGCAGAATTTCTAATAAATAACAATGTTTTAGTGAATTAATCGAGGTATTGTGGACAAGTAGGCATTAGCAAGTTGACGATGTGAAAATTTTGTTTTGTGTTTATTTTCTTTAATTTTGAGCACTGGCGAGTTGTTAGTCATTATATAAACACAGATCTAATAAATAAACAGAAACACTGTTTGGAAACAACTCTGTGAAGCCCGTTATTTAGCTATGTGACAATACAAAGTTAAGACGATATGTATTAAAAATTTGAGCCGCTAAGTAACTGTCGTATTCAATAATGAAAAATGATATTGATTTCATATTTAAGCAATATTTACTTGAGGATTTAAGCTACATAAATGAAAGTCAGAAACGCAATTCGTGAAAATTTTCTCGATACAATTATTTGTCAAAATCGGCTCTGCTAAAACACTAAGATCGTTCATTCTCCGACTCTAGAAAATATTTAAAGTATTTTCTTACATAGTTATGTAAGTATTTATAATACCTAAATTAATGGAAAAACTTTTTTTTTATTTGTTGGATCTCATTCAATTCGAGATTTTATCTTTTGTCGCTTACGTCATTTACTCCTGCGACAATGCGGCGATGATACATGTTTGTCTCGTTCTTCACCTAGGCAAGTAAATAGCGCTGTCACTTTTTTGCATTTTTAATGCTCCGCCCAATCGTCACCGGAATTAAATTTGTACATCGTCTTAACGCTCTCTAACACTAAAGACGCTCCTAGATAGCCCCTGCCGCCCTGCTTCCTAGATTGCCCCTGCGGCACGCGTGTAAGTAGCCGGCATAAAGATACTACAATGCGTTAGTGTGGGTGTATTGTTGCTAGAGTAAGAAAAACATCCCTAAGTTTCTTTATTGAATGGGTCAGAGTAGGTATATTTTTTTATTAGATAAATTTTCTATCATTGTATTGAACACTATTTGTACTAAAACGGGACATTTACCATGATTTGTGAGTTTTTGAGAGTCCCGATATTTCGAGGCAGTTGCATGCGCCATGATCACGGTTAAACTGAAGTCTTTGCGAGTGGGTAGTTATTGGCACATATAACGATCTACCCCCTTTCTTAGTCTCTTGCTAGGAATGAATTCACTAATACTATTGCTACCACCGGTTCCATTCTCGATCATAACTCGATTCCGACAAACAACTCAAACGGTAAATGACACTTCACTTCTACGGTTCTTACACATTTTAAACACAGGATTCCAGGCTCCAGATAGTTGAAACCATTTCACGATTGAAATTCATGTGTTTGGTAATCTCAATTGCTTCTTGAACCAGTCTTGGCATGAAATGTCGCTCAGTTGAGATTACTTGTGGGTTGTGTAGCGGTCCAGTGGTTTGAGCCTGAGTCCAGCAGATGTTCCGCTATGGCAGACTTTTGTCGGTCAAGATTCTTCACCGCCCTGATATGTTCCTTCATCTGACAAGCTATTATGCGTTTGGTTGGACCAATATTATGAACTCCCTCAGCTACAGTCTTTTTTATACACGAAATTTGATACTTAGGTGATAGGTGATATAACAATTTTGATGATGTGACTAAATGAGCTACAACTGTTGAGGGGTTGTTATGATATTGGGGTTCAAGAGGGATAAAAAAAAATAACATGGGACTATTAGGTCAAGTAGGACGTCAAATGAAAAGTCTTCATTAATACATTTAGACTCCGTTTTTTTTAGTAAATTCCTTATAGTTTTTGAGTTATTGGCCATAATAAATACTGAAATTTGACAAAATTCACAGGGTACCTACACCAGTGACCTCACAGTGTTGAAATTTGATATGCGTGTAGCTTAAGTGACACAAATATAGGCAGAAGTTTGAAATCCAGAATAACTGCAATTTGTACCCCAAAAATATAACCACATACATGAACTCCCGTTACCTGTAATTTAAATGAAACTGTAGGTCAAGTGAATTGGTTATTTTTTTTTTAATTTATTTATCACTTAAAATTTTTACATACATTAATGTTTAAAAAAAAATAGCACTTAAAAACCACTAAGGTTTGTAGAGTAATGCTATCTTAATTAGAGTCTACATCATAAAGGAACTGAAGCTCGGAAGCGCTCAGTCTATAATACACTTAATATTATATACATGATTAGAACCAGGTAAATACATAAATACATTATACTTGGTACAGCTCTAAATTAGATAAAAAATATGATTGAAGTTTAAATTTTATGTTTTTTAACGTAATTGTATCAGTTAGGTCAGTTGGTAGTTCATTAATTTCGTGACACTATTTTATTGGTCAAAGATTAAGGTCGGCTTGCACAACGACCTCTAAACGTATTAAGCGACTAAACATGTTTACATTTTACGTATTTGTTTGATTTGATAACTCCTTAAATCATATTATTATTAAGCGCGAATCGCCTTAAGAATATTTTCTTTTACGTTTTGGGAGACTCACGAGATCTCAGTTCTTAGCGCATCACTAACATTATGAAGAAATTGGTGAATAGAATGATACGTGAGTATATCAAAATTCTGGTTTTATTTATAGATCTGTGTGTATAACGCGTTTGGTGAATAGGTAAACACGCGCGTTACACCACACTTCAGCCAGAATTATATGATATTGTACATACATAAGTACGTAGTACATATACAGTGTGTCCTTTAAATCACTGTTTTCCCAAAACAAACGCTGCTCAGACCATGCTCTAATAACTGTTTATAGCATCAAATAAGAGAATAAAGAAAAAAATGTAAACCTTTTCAAATAAGTCTAACTTTGTTCAAAAACTAACCGTGACATAAAGTTCATGGGTACGCTAGCCGTAGCGTATTACCTACTCCTTAGGTACCTAGTAGCTACCGGTCTCAGCGCGCTGACTATGTTGTAGGGCGTAACGTTAAAATAGACGTTTTAAGTTCGCAACTTTTTATATTTTTCAAAGACCGATTTTGTTTTGTTTTTTATATTGATGTTATAAACTGTTAATAGACCATAGTCTGAACAACATTTCTTTTGGGAAAACAGTGATTTAAAGGACACCGTGTATATCGATGATTGAACTAATATAACGTGGCGTGCATGTTCACAGATCGCCTCGCTGGATACACACTCGCGACTTGCCTGTGTAACGATCATAAATTCAAAGACTAAACAAATTACTTTTACAATAGGTACAGAGTAGCTTTTGTTAAGAGCTTATTCATAGCGAAATGATGTGCTTATTGATTGGGATTTTTATTGAAATGTAAATGAAAAAAAATGAAAAATATTTATTTGCTGTATAACACATATTAAAGTAATAAATTAGACAAATAACTCACTTGGATATATCCGTGTGTTAGACAGAGTAGGTAGGTATCAATTTAAACTAAGAATATTTAGTTATCTCCACACTAGGTTGGACCACGCCTGTGTTGACCACGTGAAGATATAGTTACGATAAACCAATTTTAAACTTTATTTTCTATTTTCAATCGTCTGGTCTGATGAGTAGGTTATTAAAATACTATTATAGATTAAATTAATATAATTTTATTAGGTACTAGGTATTAGGTACTAGGTATTAGGTACTAGGTATTAGGTACTAGGTATTAGGTACTAGGTATTAGGTACTAGGTATTAGGTACTAGGTATTAGGTATTAGGTACTAGGTATAAGGTACTAGGTATTAGGTACTAGGTATTAGGTATTAGGTACTAGGTATTAGGTACTAGGTATTAGGTACTAGGTATTAGGTACTAGGTATTAGGTACTAGGTATTAGGTACTAGGTATTAGGTACTAGGTATTAGGTACTAGGTATTAGGTACTAGGTATTAGGTACTAGGTACTAGGTATTAGGTACTAGGTATTAGGTACTAGGTATTACTTATTTATTACTATTAAAGGCGACATCGGGGTCGGCCGAGAAAGCGTTGGCGGGACGATTTCGACACCTTCCGAACAGGATGGTGGGAGATAGCGACAGATAAGGATGCTTGCAGGGAGTTGGGGGAGACCTTTGCCCAGCAGTGGGACGAGATAGGTTATGAAAAAAAAATTAGGTACTAAGCCCTGCGTGCAAAACGATCCCCAAACGCATCTAGCGACTAAACACGATTAAATTTGAGGTATTGTGTATGATTTGACAACTCTCCAAATCATATCTAGCCACCAAATACATCTAGACATCGCTGCGCAAGTCGCCCCAAGTGTTAAAGTGTAGACAATAGTAATAAAACCATTTGTGTTTGAACTAAAGTACGGGAAAGAAGTTCCTCGGTTTCTAGATATGATAATGATAACAATCACCTTCTTACCGTGTATTTCAGTACAATTGGTTGTTTGGCAACGGTGCTGAAGATGTGAATTTTAATATTTTGACCAAAACGTTGAGCAAAACTAGTCGCAGTTGAAGGGACGGGGAGTCTTGGGAGTCTGCGCTTCAGCGCATGTTTGAATTTATACGTGGGCAGCACTTGCATTTGAATCACGCAAGATTTCAGTTAGGGCGAGTGTAGAGTAGAAGTGAATGTCTATAATACATATTTATGTATGTACCGGCTTTTATCACGGTGTATAGGCATCGTTTGCGTCGTCAATTTATTGCATCATCATCATCATATCAGCCGTAGGACGTCCACTGTTGGACAAAAGCCTCCCTCATTGATATCCAGGAATTGCGGTTGGAAGCGGGCTGCATCCAATGCCGACCTGCGGTTCTTACCAAGTCGTCTGCCCATCTTGTAGGTGGACGTCCTACGCTGCGCTTGCCGGTCCGTGGCCTCCACTCGAGAACCTTCCGGCCCCATCGGCCATCTGTTCTGCGCGCTATATGGCCTGCCCATTGCCACTTCAACGTGCTAATCCGTCGGGCTATATCGGTGACTTGAGTTCTCCTACGTATCGTACGTATATTTATTAACTAGTATTATATCTAAATTAACCCCCCCCCCCTCTCCCTCCCCACATAAACACGCAGCGCTTGCAAATATTTGCATAACGCCAGGTTTTCTTGATCGAGTGAAGCGAGATCTCTAAATGTATGTATGTTTGTCCGAGGATAACTTTCGTAGCGTTGATCTGATCATCGTGAAATTTGATACATAGGTAGGTAGTGATGGCACAATTTTGGTGTGACTAAATGAGCTAAAAATGTTGGGAAGTTGTTGAGATATTGGGGTTCAAGAGAGGTAAAAAATTAAAATGAGACTATTAGGTCAAATGGGACGTGAAATGAAATGTCTTCATTAGTACATTTCAAGCTCGTTTTTATTTTTTGTTTAATCCTTGTAGTTTTTGAGTTATTAGGCATAATAAAAACAAAATTTTGACAAAATTTACAGGGTACACCAGTAACTCCACAATGCTGACATATGGTATTCGTGTAGCTTTAGTGACACAAATATAGGCATAAGTCCCCCGGCAAACATGAACCCCCGTTACCACTAATTTGAATGAAACTGTAGGTTAAGTTAGTTGGTTTCCATATCGTGGCACTAATTTATTAGTCAAAGATTAAGGCCGGTATGCACAAAGATCACTAAACGTATTTAGCGACTAAACATGAGTAAATTTAGCGTATTTGTATTATATGACAACTTCTTAAATCATATTAAGCCCCTAAATACGTTTAGGCATTGTTTGTGCAAGTCACCCTAAGAATCTATATCTATACCTACTAATACTAATCTATACTTCATATTATAATGAGAAAATATTTGTTTGTTTGTATTGAATAGGCTCCGAAACTACTGGACTGATGTAATAAATTCTTTCACTGTTGGGAAGGTAAACTATCCCCAGGTGACATAGGCTACATTTTACCCAACTGCGCAGAAGAAGGGTAATGTTTTTATTGAAAAACTACGAGTGTGAAGCTGCGGATTGCTCATCTAGTAATAATATTATAAAGAGGAAAGATTTGTTTGTTTGTTTGTATTGAATAGGCTCCGAAACTACTGGACCGATTGAAAAAATTCTTTCACTGTTGGGAAGCTACACTATCCCCGGGTGACATAGGTTACTTTTTACCACGCGTGCGAAACTGCGGATTGGTCAGCTAGTAATACATATTTTGTTTTTTGGGAGATTCGTGAGATCTCAGTTCGGGGTGAACCACCAGAGTAACTAGTACCCAAAAGGTACACCAAAGCAAACGTAACAAATATAAATCACTCGCATCGATTTGGCATATATTTCCCCGTTGAATATCAGTTGAAAATCGAATCGCGATACTATAAATCAGCATGTATAATGTGTGTTTGCGTACCATGGGTCGACACGTTAATGATCACCGGAGGCGAATCCGTCCCCGGAGAATTTATGATGACGCGACGCATTTATCGATAAAAATCCGGCCAAGTGCGAGTTGGACCACGCTTATTGAAGGGTTCCTAAGTTGAGTTGAACATTCGCAGTACTGAACGAATTAAATTTATAAGTATTGCTCAAAGTCACTTTAAAAAACAAAGTTATTTCTAGACTCGCTTTGAATCGATTCGATTCCTACATAGGTTTGTTGTCGATATATCGCGTGATATTTCCATAGCATGTGTCAAATCCCATACATTTTCGGACTCATCGACTAGCGTCATCGATAACTGAATGTAACTTGGCTAAGCCCTGTGTAGTCGCTAAATTTATCTAAAAAATAGCCCCGAAATACTTCAAAAACAACATATCGAACCATTTTTGTTTGTGGTTTTTTAAAGTTTTACGATTTAAATTTTTATGGACTTTAATTTTCCGGCCCTTAGTTGAAAATTATGAGATATTAAAAGCCATGTTATGGGGATGCTCCTAAAATTATATGATTTGTTTTAAAACTTGCCGAGTCAATCACTCATCCATGTCTCTCACAACTAGAGAACCAGACGCTCTGCGGTGCGCCACCGCAATATGGTAGAAATACCACCCATTCGTGCAAAGCGGTTCTTTTCGACCTTTATTATGCGCACCGCCAAAGAATGAAATACCTTGCCAGAGTCTGTGTTTCCTGATAGCTACAACCTGGGTATCTTTAAGTCGCGAGACTCCTGTTCTGCGTCTTACATGATTTCCAATTCTACTTTCAGTTGGTTTCGGATCCATTATTCCTTAAATAATAAACGGACCTGAATTACTCCTGACGACCTCTGTGGCGCAGTGGGCGAATAGCCGGCTGAGACGTAGGAGGTAGTGGTTTCGATTCCCGCCGCGGAACAAATGTTTACATGATCTACAGATATTTGTTCCGTGTCTAGTTGTTTTTCTATATGTTTTATGTATGTATTTACAAAAAAAAGTATATTAATATTCTATCAGTTATCTGGTTCACAGAGTACAAGCTCTGCTTAGTTTGGGGCTAGATAGTGCTGTGTCAAATGTCCAGCCTTATTTATTTATTATGGTTTCTTATTTATTAAATATATCTTCAGCATTGGTTTGTATTCAGAGTACTAATAAATTGGTTAATAAACAAGGCCGTTCTAATTGAATAAAAAAAAATTAATTAAATTTAAGTTAATAAACAAGGCCGTTCTAATTGAATAAAAAAAATTTAATTAAATAGTTGCGCGTGAGTAGGTCGTAGTACAAAATATATAGGAACAGAAGATAAGTTCAGTACATCAAGGGAAAACACACTTACGCATACATAGACGGGCGCGTGCGAGGATTTCGGATCAAGTCGAATCAAATTCTATCAATTTGTTCGAGCTTCGACCGACTTAATTCTAGATCCTCGTACGCGCGCGTCTATTTGCGTGTAGCTGTTTTCGCTCGTTGTATTTAAGTTCTGTTCCTATTATTTATTTATTTTTATACTACCTTCATTTTAATCGTCACCTATAACAAAGTATTGCCATGTAGGTCACGCACCTTAAATACGTGTCTTACGATGAACTGCTCTGCGTCCATCAACTTTAGGCATACAGGTGTAAAGCCTCATGTGACTGTAATTTCACTGGCAACCGTACCATCCAAACCGAAACACAGCAATGCTGCTTGGCGGCAGAAATAGTGGAAAACAATCTAGTAGTACCTACTTGGCGTTAGTATTTCCCCGGACGAGCCCTTCACTCTTTCTCTGTTCTGTGTAACTAGAGTAGAGAATAGTTATTTAAAATAACTATTATGTAGTAAGAGCCCGAATCGCCCGGCTACTTTGAAGTGCATTCCTTCTTCGGTACCTAGAGACTAGTTGTTGTGTCTACCTATATAACAAAGCGAAATCGACAAACACGTTCACAGGACTAGTAACAGATGTTTGTCAACGCAGGATGCCGTCGAAAGGACTATTTTACTCCGTACATTTCTAGGATATCTTGCTTCTCCTCAAAGGTCCAATTCGGTGATATTAGACAACAATTTCACTTACCATCGGGTGAGGAATATAGAATGTGACTTATTGCATGCTTATTATACTAAAATGAAATACAACTTCCATGACAAATCCTTATTTCTATTAAATAAAAGAGGCCATAGTAGTGATTTTTCTTTTTAGCAACAAACCGTTACAAAAACTTTTTTAAGTAAAACTTCTTTATACACGCTTGACTTGGGGTGTAAGCTGGTGAATGCGTGACGAGAGCGTTACGAAAAGTTACGTTACGAGGTTGATATAAGTTAGTGAAGATAGAAAGAGAGAAAATTACGTTTCGTATATTACTGTAGGGACAAGAGAGAGAGGTGCGAGCACACATTTTCTTTCTCTCTTTCTCTTATAGCCAGTTACGTTTCGCTACACAGTGCGGGCCTATTGTCTGTATCACACTGTAGGAGCAAGAGAGCAGAGCGCGCGCGCACTTTCTGTCTCTCTTCCTTTTATAGCCTGTGCATGAAATATTTATATATATATATCTAAGTCAGTAGTCCGTTTAGGAGTTTGCTAGCGTTACACTAACGGTGATTTCTTGATTAATTTTCGTAATTTTATTTCGTTCTTAAAAAAATTTATAACTTGGGGCGTAAGGGGGCCCAACCAACATCTCGAGGGCCCCAAGTCAACCTCACCTGCAAGCGGTGCGCCCTGCTGACCAACGAACGAGGCTTTGACGAACCACCCGCCAACCCGCAACTGGACTAGCGTGGCTGGTCATGGTCCAACCCCCCCCCCCCCTCCCCCCCAAACAAACATTGATAGTTATACACAACCAATGCCCCAAGTGCCCGGCGATCCCAGCAGTTGTGCTAGCGTTGACGGGTGCCTTGCCAGCTCTAGAGTGCAAAGCTGAAATGGGACTGGGCGGGTCATGTCTCCCGTATGCAACCCGATAGGTGGGCCAAGAAAACAAGCATATGGACTCCTAAAGACGGAAAGCGACGCCGAGGAAGGCCTAAAACGCGCTGGATCGATGACTAGGACGTCTTCCAAAGAGACTGGCGGGATATGGCTCTAGACCGCGATAAATGGAAGGAAGGGGGAGGCCTTTGCCCAGCAGTGGGACAGTATAGGCTAGTAAAAAAAAATTTATAAATAAGTTTTACTTCAGTCGTGTTTTTTTTAATTTCCTCACATTCATGATGAATAGTTGTGTTATACAAGGGGCGCCGTAAACGATCAATTGCACCCAAAATATATCGGGTAATAAGTGGAGAATGTACTACTCGTATTTACACTCACGGTACTAACAGGAATCCTACGGGCACTAGCCTTCTAAACCCACGTACTTACCAGCTTCGGAGGGCACAGCAGTTTTGTAATTTCAAGCTAGACTGGGCAAATGCAGGCCAATTTCGCAACTTCATTTGCTGGTAGTAAGGGTGAGTAGTTAGCTCTCTTTTAATTGCAATCAATGCTACAAGTATCTGTACCCTAACGTACCCAACGTTTTGTGTCGTATGTTAAAATCATGACACGCGTTTTGTGGTATTGTTTGTATTGTGAAAAACATTTATTTGACACGTCATGACATACACAAAAAACAAAGTAACAGATGGTGGGATACCTTGACTTCTGGCTAATTAAAAATAAATAAATAAAATGCATGTATTTACACACACACACACACCTAATAAGCTAACAGAAATAGGTAGATACAATATTACTGAAGTTTTTATGGTTCCGTATCTGAAAAGGAAAAAAGAAACCCATTTAAGATAGAATAGAATATTAATTTAATTTTCCCTCACAAGGTAATATTACATAAATATTTTTTTAACGTTACACCAAAATACTATAACTTAACCTAGAAAAGTTAAAAACTAATATGTGGTGATACAATAGGCGGCCTTATCGCTTAAAGTGATCTCTTCCAGACAACCTTAGGCTGGAGTGCATTGAAAAAACGTGAGAGGAGGCGGTGTTCCAATAAATACCTAGACCTAAAATATACTTACATCATCAAATCTAAAATAAATATAATAGGTCTTTACCTATGTCTTACTGGTCATTTCAAATAGAAAAAAAGTCAGGAATCGCTTTGTATTCTGAATTCAAATTAATTTTGTTTTAAAAACATGACATTCTTTTTATAAACTCAGTCTTTTGTTTATTGATTAGCGTTGTATTTTTATTACATTTGAACATTTTTCGTCATAATGAAAACAAAAAAAATTCGTGTAATTATGGAATATGAGTTCCGTCGTGGCACCAACACGACACAAACGGCACGTAACATCAAAAACGTTTACGGAGATAACTATACAAACGAACGCATAACCCGTTATTGGTTTTCCCGGTTCCGTTCTGGAAATTTTGACTTGAAAAATGAAGCTCGTGGTCGTCCGGAGACTTTGGTCAACAATGATGAATTAAAGACGATTGTGGAAGCTGACGAAACCCAATCTACAGCTGAGCTAGCAGCAGCTTTTGATGTTAGCATCAAAACAATTTTGATCCATTTGCGACAAATAGGCAAGGTAAAAAAACTTGATAGATGGGTACCCCACGAACTTAACGATCGCCAGCGCAACGTACGCGTCGAGACCTGCCTCGCGCTGCTCAATAAACGCAGAAATGAAGGAATTTGAACCGAATTATTACGTGCGATGAAAAATGGATTCTGTTCGATAATCGAAAGCGCTCAGCAAGTTGGTAAGATCCTGTTCCAGCACCAAAGCAATGCCCTAAACCAAAAATGACCCCTTAAAAGATGATGGTCACTGTTTACAAAAGCTTTTTACAAAACGGCATAAGCATTACTGCAGATGTGTACTGTGAAGAACTGGAGACAATGATGGAGAAGCTTGCACACTGGCAACCAGCTTTGGTCAATCGGTCGTCTCCACTGCTTCTTCACGACAACGCGCGAGCCCATACTGCACAACAGACAGTCTCCAAGCTGCAAGAGCTGGGGTTGGAAGCTCTCGTTCATCCACCATACTCACCAGATACTGCATCTAACGACCATTACTTTTTCCAAAATTTTGACAACTTTTTAGTGGGTAAAAAAATTCAATTCCCGAGAGGCAGTACAAAATGCCTTTGAAGAGTTTGTTGTCTTCCGTCCAGCTGATTTTTACAAGAAGGACATCAATAAACTGCCAATGCGCTGGCAAAGATGCGACGATTGCATGGGTGATTACTTTGACAGAAATAAAAAAGTTTAAAAAAATAAGTACATTCACTTATTCCATACAAAACGGCAATTTCATAGGTAAAGACCTAATATATACTTATACAAGTCACAACGTTGTCCGTCGTTCTGTATGTCTGTCCATCCGTAAAGACACTTTCTCAGGAACGCGTAAAGGTATCAAGTTGATTAATATTAAATACATAAGCCTACGGTTTCTTAGAGCTGTGGAAAAATCAAGCTTTTAATACAAAGCAATAAAAAAATACGTACATTTTTACCGCAAATTTTGCTCGCAAATAAATCAAAACCTATAATAGGGTACTTCCCGTTGACTTAGATTTATGAAATTTCACCAAAAAGCAAAGTCTCACAGCACTGTAAAGGAAAAAAATCCGAAAAACATTAATTTGTAGTTAAATCATATCAATAAAAAAATTATAAGTGCAGTGTACAACTGAATAATACTATTTTGATTGTAACTTTATAATAGGCTAACTATTATAGGCTGTTTTTCTTTTGTTTTTGTTCCTCACGTCTTTTCTTTACAATGTTCAAACGTAGTTATTATTAGCCTTGCGTTTAGTTCTAAGCTATTTAACCAAACAATTTGTATCGCCGTTGGTTTCTCTAAATAAATAAATAAATAAAAACTAGATCTCGTGTGTTTTTTTTTGTGGAAGAAGCAATTAAATAGGATATCGATGTGAAAGAAGCAACCAATGAGGATATCGAAGAAAAATGCAATCAAAGAGGATATCGAAGATGACAAAGCACCTGGACCTGAACCCCCTCGATCCCCCCTGGAGCTGGACTCCCTGGACCTGGGCCCCCTGGACCTGGACCTGGACACCCTGGACCTGGACTCCCTGGACTTGTACCCCCTGGACCTGGACCCCTTGGATCTGGACCTCTTGGACCTAGACCCCCTAAGCCTGGACCCCCTGGTCCTGGACCCCCTGGACCTGGACCCCTGTACCAATCTTCTCTAGACCTGAACCATCTAGACCTGGACCACCTGGAATTCTGGACCCCCTGGACTGGGACCCCTGGACTTGAAACTCCTGGACCTGGACTCCCTGGATCTAGCCTTCTGGACCTGGTTCCCCTGGACCAGGACCCCCTGGACCTGGACCCCCCGGATCCAGCTCCCTGAACTTGGACCCCCTGGACCTGGAACCTCTGAACCTGGACCCCTTGGACCTAGACCCCTGGACCTGGCCTTTTAAACCTGGACCCCCTGAACCTAGACCTCCCTGGATCTGGAACCCCTGGATATGGACCCCCTGGACCTGGACCCCCTGAACCTACAGCCCCTGGACCTGGATCTGGACACCCTGGACCTAGACTCCTTGAACCTGGGCCTGGCCCCATGGATTTAGACCCCTGGACCTGGACTCCCTGGATATTCCAGCGCAGGTTCAAACGTTCTGCACACGCTGAGTTGAGACCTTTTTTTTGCAACCAATTTGTGTACTTACCTAGCTTTAAGTTTTTATGTTGTTTTTTTAGACATACTGTTTTATTTTTTGTTGTTATTTTTGTATATTGTGTGTTGCAACCTGGACCCCCTGGACCTGGACCCCCTGGACCTGGACCGCCTGGACTTAGACCCCCTGGCCCTGGACCCCCTGGATCTTGACCCCCTGGACCCTCTGGATTTGGACCCCCTGGACCTTGATCCTAAGGACCTGGCCTTCTGGACCTGGACCCCCTGGACTTGGACTCCCTGGACTTTGACCCTCTGGACCTAGACCCCCTGGACCTGGACCCCCTGGACCTGGACTCCTTGAACCTGGACCTGGACCCCTGGACCTGGACTCTTTGGATCTAGACCCATGGACCTACCCCCTGAATATGAACCTGGAGGTTAGGTTAGGTTATTTTTTTTTTTTTTTTTGCTGCTCTCCACAGACTCTGTGGTCCGTGCTGTTTTTTATTTTGTTATTTTTATTTATTAAGTTTATTACTACTTATATTGACAAAAGCTTACTCAGTAAGGAAAAAGACTTATATTATTGACTCTATATAAATTTTAAGATTTTAATTTTACATATATATTTCTAAGGAAAAATTTACTTATTCTATTGGTTCTATATAATTTTTTTTTTGTATATAGGCTTTTGTTTCTTTACATTGTGTTCTGTTCTTTGTTTACTTTACATTATGGGAATTTACTTACTTAAAACTATTTTTACTCACAATTGAAATTATTGATTTACATTATGGGATTTAATTACTTACAATTAATATGTATATTATTGATAACATTGACATTAACATTACTATGGACTATTATTACAACTTTAGTTTACAAATTGGCACACCTCATCTCCTGAGCCAACTTGTCGACGACCGCTGCGTTTCGGTGCTTTATAGACATTTTAAGATTATACTCTAAGATCTTCTTAGTGGACGTGGCCATAGCTCTCTTGATGAAGTACCCTGTTGCGTCGTTGTCATCATCGGTGTAGTAGGTACAGCTGGTGGTGTGCCGTGACACTGCTACTACCGCATGGGGAACGCTCTGATGTAATTCAATTGTTCTGCCCTTAGTTTGAACAATGATTACTGTTTCGAACGTTAACCCCTGCGCTTCATGGATGTGAGCGTTCGCAAACCTGTGCCTTCACCACAGCCCTGTCCAATAAGGCTTTCCTTTTCGCCCTGAGTATGGACTAGGAAAAGCGTATTGGGGAGCGTAAACGGTATTTGGGCACCAGTGTAGGTTTTCACCTTCAACGAGTGAGCTTTTAGGGTTGAGGAGTAAATCCCGTAGTAAACCTCACGTAGGGCGTAGGCGACGTCAAAGGGGTTCCGGTGTGTGTAGAGCAACTCCTGGCTGATGTTTGCTACTAGGTTTGGGCGGCAGTACCTCAGTTTGAAGAGATTTTCTCTGTCGATATAAGGTAGTTGGTTGACATCTCCGATGAGGACCATTTCTTTGGCATCACACAGCTTGGCAGCCTTGACTATGGCTCCGAAGTGGTTCATGAGAGCCTCGTCAACCATGAGACGGTTGAATTTGTCGGACTCTCTGAAGCCATTCATCAAGACTGAAGCCATGGTGCGTACCCTGGTCTTGACAAGGCCACCAACACGAGGCGCTAGCTTCTCCCTTAGGTCGCTAGCTGCATTTGATGTTGTGGTGATGATGGCGTCCTTGTCAGCATCGAAGTGCCTTACCACCCAGGTTGTCTTTCTACACCCCCGAACTCCATTGACCCACTCAATTGTTGGTAGTGCCCAGTCCTTCAAGCCGGATGCAGTGTCCTGATTACCCGATATGGTTTTCGCCATATCGAGAATCCTGCCATCCAGTAGGATCCTTGTGCACTTTGCGACAACAACTAAGGGGTCTCCTTGTGGGGTATTGAACTTAGGTGCTCCGCTCTCGGTTCCCTCAATGCACATCTCCACGAAACCACTGGTCGCGTTGTAAGCCGCCATATAACTACCTGACATTTTTCCCTTTATGACTTGGGAATTGCCGTTGTTGTATATGGCAGCCTCTGCCTCCTCAAGTTTCTCCTCTAGCAGTTTCGCATTGCCCTGCTCAAAGTGTTGCAAGATGGTTTTGCACACTCCGAGGTTGACATCTGCGGTTGCTTTGGTGATAGCTAGAAACTCGAGGAAGGCGTTGTATGCGTGATCCTGCGGTGACGTTGCATTTACTAGACGAGGTGGAACGTGTGGCCTGCCCCATGTCGGCTCTAGTTATTTTCGCCTGCGTTGGTGCCGGTTTTGTTGGGATTTTGGACTTAGGTATTACTGTCGTTAGTGGAGCTTTGTGTCTCGCCTTTTTTGCTGGAGCTTCTTCGAGTGCCTCTTTGTCTTCCGATCTCGTCGTTGGAAAAGGATTTCCTGACAGCCCTTGCAGCATCGAGCTGAAGGTGTCTAGAAATCCCTTGAGATGGCCTCCGACTTTGGCTCTCTTCTTTTGCTCCTGCACACTGTTTTGATGTAGTGCAGTTTTTTCGGCGGCTGCTTTCTGTTGGACACGCTCGGTTAGGTTAGGTTAGGTTAGGTTAGGTTAGGTTAGGTTAGAAGGAGAAGGAGAAGGAGAGGGAGAGGGAGAGGGAGAGGGAGAGGGAGAGGGAGAGGGAGAGGGAGAGGGAGAGGAATAGGAAGAGGAAGAGGAAGAGGAAGAGGAAGAGGAAGAGGAAGAGGAAGAGGAAGAGGAAGAGGAAGAGGAAGAGGAAGAGGAAGAGGAAGAGGAAGAGGAAGAGGAAGAGGAAATGGAAAAGGAAGAGGAAGAGGAAGAGGAAGAGGAAGAGGAAGAGGAAGAGGAAGAGGAAGAGGAAGAGGAAGAGGAAGAGGAAGAGGAAGAGGAAGAGGAAGAGGAAGAGGAAGAAGTATCTTCCCCCTTATCATATTCCTCTTTTCTCATATCATATTTTGGTTCTTTTTGGTTTTAATTTCATTATTGGTTGATCGGTTGGTCGATCGGTTAGTCGATCGGTTGGCCAATCGGTTGGTAGATCGGTTGGTCGATCGGTTGGTCAATCCGTTGGTCGATCAGTTGGTCGATCGGTTTTTCGATCGGTTGGTCGATTAGTTGGTCGATCGGTTGGCCGATCGGTTAGTAGATCGGTTAGCCGATCGGTTGGTAGATCAGTTTGTCGATCGGTTGGCCGATCGGTTGGTAGATCGGTTGGTCGATCGGTTGATCAATCAGTTGGTGGATCAGTTGGTCAATCGGTTGGTTGATCGGTTTTTCGATCGGTTGGTCGATCGGTTGGTCGATCGGTTTTTCGATCGGTTGGTCGATCGGTTTGTCGATCGGTTGGTCGATCGGTTGTTCGATCGGTTGGTCAATCAGTCGGTCGATCAGTTGGTCGATCGGTTGGTAGATGGGAAAAAACAGTTTTTACCTAGACCTGGACTTGGACCCCCTGGACCTTAACCAGCTGGATCTGGACCTACTGGACTTGAACTCCCTGTTATCTGGACTCCTGGGCTTGGACGCCCATGGACCTGGCCTTCTGGACCAGGACCCCCTGGACCTGGACCTCCTGGATTTTAATCCCCTGGACCTGAAACTCCTGGATCTGGACCCCTTGGACCTGGACCACCTGCACCTGGACCCCCTGGATTTGGACTCCATATACCTGGACTCCATATTCTGGACCTGGACCTTCTGGACCTGGACCCTCTGGACCTTGACCCTCTGGATCTGGACTTCCTGGACCTAGACCCCCCCGGACCTGGACCCCATGAACTTTGAACTTTTGAACCTGGACCTTGTCCAGGGGGTCCAGGTCCAGGGGATCGAAGTCCAGGAGGTCAAAGTTCATGGGGTCTACGTCCAGGGGTCCAGATTCAGGGAGTCCAGATCCAGAACCAAGGGGTCTAGGTCCAGAGGGTCTAAATCCAGGGGGTCAAGGTCCATTGGGTCCAGGTCCAGGCGGTCCAGGTCCAGAAGGCCAGGTCCAGGGTGTCCAGGTCTAGCGTGTCTAGGTACGGAGGGTCCATGTCAAGGTCCAGGGAGTCCATGTCCAGGGGGTTTAGGTCCAGAGGTCAAGGTCTAGGGGGTCTAGGTCCAGGGGATCCAGGTCCAGGGGGTCCAGGTCCAGAAGGCCAGGTCCATGAGGTCCAGGTCCAGGGGGTTCAGGTCTAGGAGGTCCAGCTCTAGGGAATCCAGGTCTAGAAGGCCAGGTCCAGGGAGTCCAGGTCCAAGGGGTCAAAGTCCAGGGGTCCAGGTCCAGAAGGTCCTGGTCCAGGGGGTCCAGGTCTTGGGGGCCCAGGTCCAGGGTGTCCAGGTCCAGGGGGTCCTGGTTCTGAAGGCCAGGTTTATGGGGTCCAGGTCCAGGGGGTCCAGGTCTAGGAGGTCCAGGTCCAGGAGGTCCAGGTCCTGGGGGTCCAGGTCAAGAAGGCAAGGTCTAGGGATCTAAGTCCAGGGGGTCCAGGTCCAGGGGGTCTAGGTCCAGGAGGTCCAGGTCCAGGGGTCGAGATCCAGGAAGTCCAGATCCAGGGGGACGAGGTCAATGGGATTCATATCCTCTGACCCCTGAACTGGACTCCCTGGACCTGGCATTCGACCCCCTGGACCTGGACCAGCTGGATCTCGACCTACTGGACCTGAACCTCCTGGACGTGGACCCCCTGGACCTGGCCTTCTGGACCTGGACCCCCAGAACCTAGACCCCCTGAACCTGTACCCCTTGGACTTGGTTTCCTTTGACCTGGACTCCTAGATCTGGACCCCCTGGACCTGGACTTCCTGAAACTGGAACCCCTGGACCAGGACCTCATGGTTTTGGACCCTCTGGAGCTGGACCCCCTGGATCTGGACCCTTTGGACCTGGTCTTCCAGAACCTGGACCTGGACCTCCTGGACCTAAACCATCTGGATCTAGACCTGGATCCCCGGACCTGGACCTTCTGGACCTGGACCACCTTGACTTGGCCTTCTAGACCTGGAACCCTTGGACCTGGACCGCCTGGACCTTGACCTCCTGGACCTGGACCCTCTGGACCTAGACCTCAGTGATCTTGGCTTCTGGACCTGGAATCCCTGGACCTGGAATCCCACTGAATTTTGTTCCCTTGGACTTGGACCTTCTGGATCTGGGCTTCCTCGACCTGGACCCCTTGGATCTGCACCTCCTGGACTTTGACCCCTTGGACCTGGCCTTCTAGATCTGGACCCCCTGGACCTGGACCTTCTAGACCTGGACCCCCTGGACCTGGACCCTACGAACTTGGCCTTCTGAACCTGGACCCCCTGGACCTGGACACCCTGGACTTGAACACCCTAGACCTGGACCCTCTGGACCTGGCTCCCTGGTTCTGGATTTACTGGACCTAGACCCCCTGAACCTTGACCTCTGGATCTGGCCTTCTGAACCTGGACCTTCTGGACCTGGAACCCCTGGACCTAGCCTTTTGAACCTAGACTTCCTGGACCTGGACCCCCTGGATCTGGACCTCCTAGACCTGGACCCCCTGGACCTGGACCTCTGGACTTGGACCCCTGGATCTGGACCCCCTGGACCTGGACTTCCTGAAACTGGACCCATAGACCTGGACCTCCTGGATCTTTACCACTTGGATTTGGTCTTCCTGAACTTGGATCTGGACCCCCTGGACCTGGACCTACTGGTTTTGGACCCCCTGGACCTGGACCCACTGGATCTGGACCCTTTGGACCTGGTCTCTCTGAACCTGGTCCTGCACCCCCTGGACTTGGACCCTCTGGATCTAGACCTGGACCTTTGGACCTAGACCTCCTGGACCTGGACCACCTGGACCTGGCCTTCTGGAACTCGACCCCCTGGACCTGGACCCCAATGACCTTGCCTTCTAGACCTGGAGCACATTTTGGACCTGCACTCTCTTGACTTTGACCTCCTGGACCTGGACTCCCTGGATCTGGACCCCCTGGACCTAGACCCCTTGGACCTGGACTCCCTGGACCTGGACCCCCTGGATTTGGATCATCTGGACCTGGACTCCCTGGACTTAAACTTGGACCCCATGGACCTGGATCAGCTGGATCTGGACTTCATGGGCCAGGACCTCTTGGACCTGGCCTTATGGACCTGGACCCCCTGGACCTGGAACCCCTGGACCTGGAAAACGGACAAGATCTTAATGGAAGGAGCAAGCAAAGGAGATATCCAAGTGGAAGCAGAAATTGAAGAGGGTATCGAAATGGAAAAAGTAAACAAAGAGGCCATCGAAGTGGAAGATGCAATCAAAGACGATATCGAAGTGGAAGAAGCAATCGAAGAGGATATCTAGGTCGATGATAACAATTAAAAAGCGATTCCACTAAAAATTTGTGCTACCATTTTGTAAAAGTTTACTACGTCCATTTGCTTTGGTTTAGAAGATACGAGCGATTAAAGGTTTTTAAGAATAATCTCTATTGTACACCAAAGTAAAATACAGAACATAATTCTTACAAATAGATTTAGTACAATGGGCGGTCTTATCGCTAAATACATAATCATAATCATTTATTGCTAGAATATAGGTTATACAGAGAGATATCAAATTTAATTTAAGTTAGTTTTACTATACTCTACCCCACTGAGGTGCGTGCTATAAGCTTTTAAAGCTTTCATATTTTTCCACTTATAAAGATACTAGCTGACCCGCCCGCGGCTTCGGATAAGTTTTTTCGTAAAACATTACCCTCCTGCGCAGTCAGGTAATCGATCTTTTTAAGATATACAATTCTGTAGTACATTAATTTGATCTATCTCGTAAGGTTTAGCCAGCGTTTGCGGTTTAAGTACAAGCAGGTAGTCATATCAGTATTGATATGACTACTATACGACTTTCACATAATACCATTTTTTACAATAAAAATACTTACAGTAAAAAGAATAACCTACCCTAAAACGCAGTTAGATCGATTTTTCTCTAGATTCTGATCAAACTTTTTCAGTTTTTACGTTATACGTCTTCTTCTTCTTCGGGTCAACGATCCTGTTCTCAATCACAATAAGGATAAAAAAACCGGCCAAGTGCGAGTCGGACTCGCGCATGAAGGGTTCCGTACTATTATCTATAAAAACGGAAAAAAAATTACGTTTGATGTATGAGAGCCCCCCTTAAATATTTGTTTTATTTTATTTTATTATTTATTTTTGATGTGAATATATAACTAAATATTCAGTGAATATTTCAAGCGTCTACCTGTTGTCGTTATCAATTACGAGTTAAAACGAGCAAAAAAATCACGTTTGTAGTATGAGAGTCCCCCTTAAATATTATTTTATTCTATTTTTAGTATTTGTTGTTCTAGCGGCAACAGAAATATATCATCTGTAAAAATTTCAACTGTCTAACTATCACGGTTCATGAGATACATCCTGGTGACAGACGGACAGACAGACTGCGGAGCCTTAGTAATAGGGTGCCGTTTTACCCTTTGGGTACGGAACTCTAGAAACTAGCCACTTCTATTGCGTTGTCAAGTTTAAGTCGTCCTTTGTGCAGGTGGTAGAGCACAGAGGACAGATAAGCACGTGGGCCATGCTTTGAATGGGTTAATCAAAAATACTTTGCAATAAAGTTAGCAAAATTATGTTCTTCTTTCTATATTTATTCGTAATTATAAATTTGTTAGTAACTCTGTCTGTCTCTTTCTAATTTTTCACGACTAAACGGCAGGACCGATTTCGATGAAATTTGGTATACATATAGATTATTACCGGGATTGAGATATAGGCAAATTTACCCAACTGCGCAAAAGGAGGGCATTGTTTTTATTGATAAACCACGCGTGATAAGCCGCGAGAGCAAGCGTACATATACAGATACAAAATGTTTTATTTCCATAACTTGCGTTTACAACATCTTAACTAGTAGTTGAAACCTCTTTTTAAGTAAATAATACCTATATTAGATTTCGCTCTTCCGTAATATAAAAAAATAGGCGTAACTTATAAAATAAGAAATACATTTAAGGTTTACAAAATCAACTATTCTAATAAGTAATTAATTTCAGATCGACTACTAACATTTTATATATATTTATTTTATCTTATTTAGGTAATAATAGTGTACACTAAAACAGTATGTGGGAGTGGGTGTGTGTGTACGTCTGTGAGTGTGATACGTGTGTGTATGTATGTACGTTAGTGTGATGGTGTTTGTATTTAGGCGTAAAAAAATGTTGGTACAGTACAGGTGCATCTATGTGACGGTGATGGTAGCTATTAGTAGCCCGGCTACTAAATAACAATGTTATCTTTTGTTGTAATGTATTTTGTTTTAGTGTTGTTTGTTATTGTTATTAGTGGTTGGCATAATAAATTATATTTTCTTTCTTTCTTTCTTTAAAATAATAATAATACTTTTACGGAACCCTTGGTACGCGAGCCAGATTCGCACTATTTTGTTTTTTATGTACACTGTGTTTTTTTAATTGTTTTTATTCACACATAAATATTTTTATAAACGTTTTTGAAGAGGCTTCCATACTAAAGTCCCGCCAGAGTTAGCAATTATATGCTTTTATTATATAAAAATAATGTATGTTGTGATTCAAGGGTAGTATCGCCAAATGTTACATATATCCTGAAAATTATCTGTTAGTTACAGAATAGTAGGTACATAAGTTAAGTTTAGTATAACGATTTCACACAGACGCACGCGAACGTGGATCTCAGATCTAGTCGGTCGAATGCTAGTCACGAGAGCCGCGATTTGGCTAGACGTACTCGTAAATAATGTTTTGTGTGACATAATTTGTTAGCTGGTTGTGAATTTACTAGTGAGCATTTGTATACTGATTAATTAAAAAAAAGTGGCACTCTGGGAGTGCCCACAGAAGTGAAAACTTGAACAATTACGTGTGTATTTTTTGAATCGCCAGTAACGGTGTCGGTAACGGTAACAGTGTCGCGAGTTCAATGGTTTTTTCCCATCTCAAAAATACCCAACGCGTCTAAAAAGTTTTCATTAAAAAAAAATTGGATGTTGCAAAATGATCATGATGGTTGGTCGCATAAACATGAAAATTTACTAAGTAGTCTTATGCCACTGCATAATTTAAAAAAAATTTTTGGATGATCACATTTATGCGACATCCATTCGCATAAACATGAAATTTTACGAAGAAAATTATCATAAGCCCCCCCACAAACTAAAAAAAAAACAAATTATTTACCAAGGTGTCGGTAATAGTGTCGCGAATTCAATGGTTATTTCCCATCTCAAAACATGCTCAACGCGCCTAATGAAGTTTGTAAAAACATATATTTAACTAAATATTAAAATGATTAAAAAGATAAAAGATAAATTTAGGTACACGACAATCATGTTCTTATCAAAATTGTTGTGTATTTGTTAAATTTAGTGCGACAAGGTATGTTCAATAATTCAAAATGTTCTCCTCCGTAGTATTTGCATAATAAACAACCACAAGAAAAAATATCTTAAAATAATCCTTTGAATAATGACTAAATCCTTTGCTTACAAATAATTTAATCTCAAACAGTTTAATCGCTAATCACACAATTAACAGGCGTTTTTGTTCTGACATTAAACGCGCTTCAACCGATTACACGTTGTCAGAATACGGTGAGATAAAAAGGCTTCCTATACACATCAGGCAATAGCAAAAGCAGGATGGCATTTTACACGATACGAGTGCTATATTTTGTAGTATAGTTTGTGTTGATGTTATTGCTCTTTTAAAATTAATTTCGTCTAGGGTACCACTGAGGTATGTAAATTAGTTTAATTTAATTTAATCTTTGTTTTTTATGTAAATTTCTTTCACACTTTTATTTATGTATTGTATATTGATTGTTTTTATTTGCTGTCTTATTTTGTTAAACATGTCCGCAAATAGTAAAGTGGCCTTAACGGAAGACCAGCGCTGGTTGTTGCAACCAGTACATGCTGAGTTAAGGACCATTTCGCAACTATACTTTGTGCATAAGTACATTTAGATTTGTTTTGTGTTATTTGCTTTTTTCACTTCACTTGTTTATTAAATTGTTTTTCTGTGTTTAATCTGTATGTTGCAAATAAATAATATTCTATTCTATTCTACACGTTGCGTGTCTATATCTGGACGGAACCTGAACCCGCAACCTTCCTCTTGATACGAGAATGCACTACCAATTGTGCTACAGGCCCTTGTCACGTCAGGGTCGAAATTAGCGAGGCGATTCAGTTTACGATTCAAAGCGCCATCTATATGAAACCTTTTACAGTTTATTCACCTGCTCAATGTCAAGTTCAGTACATTGACAAGAGATGTCACAATTATTATTGCTAATAGTAGGTGTTTATAGTGTTATTCGCATACGGGAAATCTTAAGATTTTTAAAACCATCTCAATCCATTTTCATTTACAATCTCCATTTTGAGATGGTAAAAAAATATTTTTTTTTATTAACCCATACTAACCCACTGCTGGGCAAAGGCCTCCCCTTCTTTCTTCCACTTATCACGGTCTAGAGCCATATCCCACCAGTCTCTTTGGAAGACGTCCAAGTCATCGCTCCAGCGCTTTTTAGGCCTTCCTCGGCGTCGCTTTTCGTCCATATGCTTGTCTTCTTGGCCCACCTATCGGGTTGCATACGGGAGACATGACACGCCCAGTCCCATTTCAGCTTTGCAGTATTGATGCCCACGTCAGCGATGCTGGTCTTCGAGCGCAGCCAAGAGTTTGGAATCCGGTCGATCCGCTTTACACCCAAAATGCTGCGCTCCATCGCTCTTTGGCAAACTCCTAGTTTGAACTTCTGAGACTCGCTTTTTCTCGAATTGGACCAGTGATCTCTCTCTAATATTTAATATTATTATTATTATTAAGAGCCTGTAGTGTCCCACCGCAGGGCAAAGGCCTCCCTTCCTTCTCTCCAGTCTTTTCTATTTTGGGCTATTGTGGACCAATCCTGTAAATGGGCATCAATTTCGTCCCTCCATCTTCGCCGCGGTCTGCCACGAGGTCGTTTCCCGTTTAGAGGCGTCCACTTTGTGGTGACTTTAGCCCATAACACATCCGACATGCGGCAGACGTGGCCCGCCGAATTCCACTTCAGTTTACCCGCTTGTTGCCCGACATCCGCGATTTGCGTTTTAGAGGGCAGTATACTGTTACGTATGTGGTCTGTCAGTCTGACTCCCAGAATACTGTGAATACTTCCAAGGACGACAAGACCTCTCTAATATTTAAAAATATTAGAACTATAAAAATAAAATTACCCAATCTCAATAAAAATTACAAAAGAAACAGTTAAATCATGTAAGGATCGTTGCAAACAATCTATAGATAGCTCAACTTCTCTCAATCCTTATGCGGAGGTATCCCCGAGATACTGCATTGGATTGCAGTCGAGCTATCTATAGATTTTTTTAAATAGTTAACCTTGCAGCCACATTATCGGACTATGGCGATTATTCGTGCTGTTTCTCTCTCTGATAGACGATGCATATATCGCGAATCTTCGCCAAATCCCGGTAATGTCGCTGGCGCTTTGTTCAGGTCAGGTCGTCCCTTTCATAAAAGAAATCCTTTAGTTCAACTTTAATTTATTACAGCATAGTTGAATTATATGGAATAGATCAAGTTTTTGAGTGGGGGAAGCTGGTTGTGTTTATGAAACTAACCTTACAAAGCTGCTAGCTAATTTACCAACAGATCGCAGTAGAATCAAATCCATTGATGGAATTCATTGGAGCAATATAAGGAATCAAATCTATTGATAGATTACAGTGGAATAAAATACGTTGATGGATTACAGTAAAAAAAACTGGAATCAAATCCATCAATGGATTTGTTCACTGGATTAGATTGGAATAGGGCATCTACTCGTATAGTGCGTATATCACGTGTATAAGGGAATTCCTGACCAAAGCGTTAAGCGAGCGGTAGCGACCGTCTTACGTAATACGGCCAATAACGCTGCCCTGCTAATTGTACTTGCAGTAATTATCATTTTTGGGATTTTCTTATTTACATAAAAACAGTAAAGTTTATGATTTTTTTTTATTATAAACAGTTTTTTATTTAACGAAAAACGACTTGCATAAAAGTTTTGCTTTCACAAGATCTGCAGCATTCCGCATATGCTAGAAGGTTGTGCTGTACTTGCTACGTTTACTGTGTTTTTCTTATATTTTATGTACACTTCAAAGGTTAAACATAGACTTTATGTTTAGGCATAAAAAATATGTTCCCCGCGTTTATCTCCAAACCACCATTTTGCAAGTACTGCGTTTGCAATAAGGAGGGCAGCACTATAGACCAATGTCATGGAAGTGGATAGCGGGCCTTATTCTCAGCTTGTTTCGGAACTTTCAAGAACACCTGACTGTATTTTAAGTGGTCCAAAGTTTGAGACCTGTGTAATTTGTAAAATGAATGTTGAAGTATGCAAATTACTTATCTGTTAAGCTGAATATAATAATGTTGTTAACGTGCTCTTGAGCAGTTACCCAAATTTCAAGTATCTAAGTGTATTAATAATCACAAGCTTACTATATTTAATATCATTAAATTACGACGAGACAGAGGCACTTTTAGAAATTTTTAAGTAAGTATTACTAAAATATTAATAGAGTCGAAAGGCTAATCTCACACCTTCCTACCATCACCGTCACATAGATGCACCTGTACTGTACCAACATTTTTTTTACGCCTAAATACAAACACTATCACACTCACGTACATACATACACACACGTATCACACTCACGCACGTACACACACACCCACTCACATATACTTTTTTAGTGTACACTATTATTACCTAAATAAGATAAAATAAATATATATAAAATGTTAGTAGTCGATCTGAAATTAATTACTTATTAGAATAGTTGATTTTGTAAACCTTAAATGTTTTTCTTATTTTATAAGTTACGCCTATTTTTTTATATTATGGAAGAGCGAAATCTAATATAGGTATTATTTACTTAAAAAGAGGTTTCAACTACTAGTTAAGATGTTGTAAACGCAAGTTATGGAAATAAAACATTTTGTATCTGTATATGTACGCTTGCTCTCGCGGCTTATCACGTGTGGTTTATCAATAAAAACAATGCCCTCCTTTTGCGCAGTTGGGTAAATTTGCCTATGTCTCAATCCCGGTCATAATCTATCTGTATACAAAATTTCATCGAAATCGGTTCTGCCGTTTAGTCGTGAAAAATTAGAAAGAGACAGACAGAGTTACTAACAAATTTATAATTACTAATAAATATAGAAAGAAGAACATAATTTTGCTAACTTTATTGCAAAGTATTTTTGAATAACCCATTCAAAGCATGGCCCACGTGCTTATCTGTCCTCTGTGCTCTACCACCTGCACAAAGGACGACTTAAACTTGACAACGCAATAGAAGTGGCTAGTTTCTAGAGTTCCGTACCCAAAGGGTAAAACGGCACCCTATTACTAAGGCTCCGCTGTCTGTCTGTCCGTCTGTCACCAGGATGTATCTCATAAACCGTGAAAGTTAGACAGTTGAAATTTTTACAGATGATATATTTCTGTTGCCACTATAACAACAAATACTAAAAATAGAATAAAATAATATTTAAGGGGGACTCTCATGCTACAAACGTGATTTTTTTGCTCGTTTTAGCTCGTAATTGATAACGACAACAGGTAGACGCTTGAAATATTCACAGAATATTTAGTTATATTTTCACTTTAAAAATAAATAATAAAATAAAATAAAACAAATATTTAAGGGGGGCTCTCATACATTAAACGTAATTTTTTTGCCGTTTTTATAGATAATAGTACGGAACCCTTCGTGCGCGAGTCCGACTCGCACTTGGCCTTTTTTTTATCCTTATTGTGATTGAGAAGTGGATCGTTGACTCGAAGAAGAAGAAGACGTATAACGTAAAAACTGAAAAAGTTTGATCAGAATCTAGAGAAAAATCGAACTAACTGCGTTTTAGGGTAGGTTATTCTTTTTACTGTAAGTATTTTTATTGTAAAAAATGGTATTATGTGAAAGTCAAATAGTAGTCATATCAATACTGATATGACTACCTGCTTGAACTTAAATCCCAAACGCTGGCTAAACCTTACGAGATAGATCAAATTAATGTACTACAGAATTGTATATCTTAAAAAGATCGATTACCTGACTGCGCAGGAGGGTAATGTTTTACGAAAAAACTTATCCAAAGCCGCGGGCGGGTCAGCTAGTATCTTTATAAGTGGACAAATATGAAAGCTTTACAAGCTTATTGCACGCCCCTCAGTGGGGTAGAGTTTAGTAAAAATAACTTAAATTAAATTTGATATCTCTCTGTATAACCTATATTCTAGCAATAAATGATTATGATTATGTATTTAAAAAATAAACTCGAAATTTGCAGCACCCTAATGTAGTGAATTGGTTTCATGTACGTACCTGTAGAAATAATCAATCAAAAATCAAATCAAAAATGTTCTATTTGCTTTATACCAATTTTTACAATTCTGGTTGAAGCCCTGGCTCCAGAACTAGTGTGAGCTGTATGTCAGAAGTCAGTTTTTTCCCACATTAAATGACAAAAGATAATACATAAGTGGTACAATAGTTACAATGATTTTTTTTATTTATTTAAAGATACACCAACAATACACATATTTGATCACTTTATAGCTGGTTACCAGATTTATGACGATAGTCACGTATTGGTGCACGTATCAGAAATGTGTATACACCTGTTGGTGTATACAACATTCGCCAACGACGGTGAAAATATAATTGATTTTTTACATATACATAACTGAACTAATAAACTAATACTAACTAATAAGTGTTCCGTTTAATGTATAGTGATAATGATAGTTAAATAAGATAAGATAAGATAACTCTTTATTGTACACCAAAGTAAAATACAGAACATAATTCTTACAAATAGATTTAGTACAATGGGCGGTCTTATCGCTAAAAGCGATCTCTTCCAGACAAACTTTGTATGGACAGGATCAAAATGTAGCACATAACGGCGGTGCATCTATATAAATTTAAAAACATATCTACATACTATAAACTTAAATTACCAGTAATAACACAAATTTAATTTAAATAAGCAACTCTAAATGTGGTTATGATGAATTAACAAGAAAATAAATAGCAATTAAATAGTCAATATATTAATTGTATATAATACCTGTACTAACATTGTTTTACTGTACCTAATAGCATGGAAGCAATAAATGAACATAGAATATAGAGTGAACAAAATCACTTTAAGAATTGAAAACCGCCCCGTAATTTGGGTGCTACGAGTTAATAAAGGCAATTAAGGCTTACATTAAATAAAACGCACGAAAAACATGTGAGACAAAAACACATCCTAGTAAAATTTCAATCAGTTTTCATTTTTTTCCGTCACACGAATCCTCTCGAAACACTTACTAGCTCAGTACAGGTAGTAACTAATCCTTACCTACCGAAGAATGAAATATCTGCATGCCTTTGGACGGAACAATGCAACCGGGTCTCGCTCTGCTCGCTCACTACGTGATCCGGATTATTCTGGATCAAACCGGTAAATTGCGTTAAATCCTCACTGTTAGACGCCGATAACGGACGCTTGAGTTTCCCTGCAATTGTTTATATTCATACTGTTAGGCTGCTTTGAGATGACACAAAATGCGAGCTGTCGGAGCTGTCGCAAATTTCAGTGGATATAGGACAAAGAAACTGATTTATTAATGTGAAACATCTATTGGCGTGCCTTTTGGGTAGGAGTATGCGTCCAGTAGAATTAAAGTAAGATTTATTGATCAAGCAAAACGAGAGCTCCAAATCAAATTGGACATATCGGCGTTGCATGTTGGTCAGTATGTATGTACTTATGTATGGATATTTGTTTATCAGAAGATAACTTTCAAAGCGTTGGTCCGCTCATGATAAAATTTATAGTTTTAAAGGTACCTATATAGTTATTAGTTAATGATGGCACAATCCTCATGTGACTAAATGAGCTAAAAAAGTGTGGGGGGGGGGGAGTTGTTGGGATATTGGGGTTCAAGAGGAGTAAAAAAATCAACATGAGACAATCAAGTCAAATATATATAGCGATTTCAATGATGGCGACCCTAGCTAAACACTAACCTAAAATTAATAACGTGACGATAAACAAAATCTTTACATAGTAATAGATTGGGGAAAAAGTCTTTTAGCATTATAGTTTGTATGAACTTGTAATAAAATCTCTTTGGCTATACTATTTGTATCTGGCTGGTTTTGGTATCATTCAAAGTTTATATTTTAAAGAAGATAATTCCAAATTCAAATTAGGAAACGTCTGTACTGTAAAGATGAGTGAATCTAATGAAGAAATTCGATACATTTTAAAATTTTACTATAAAAAAAAGAAAAAATGCAACGCAAGCCACGAAAAAAATTTGCGATATTTATGGACCTAGTGCAGTGTCTGTGAGAGTAACACAAATTTCGTTTAAGCGTTTTCAATCCGGAAATTTTGATGTCAAATATGCACCTCGCTCTGGTCGCCCTATTACGGATAAAATTGATGCCATTTTTGAAAAAGTGGAGCAAGATCGGCATATCAGTAGTTACAACGTAGCTGAAGAACTGGGAATGGACCACATAATAGTTTTGACGCATTTGAAAAAACTGGGTACACAAAAAAGCTCGATATTTGGGTACCCCACGACCTCACTGAAAGAAACCTAATGAACCGTGTACTCATTTGTGATTCTTTATTACGACGTAATGAAACCGAACCATTTTTGAGGAAGCTGATAATTGGTGATGAAAAGTGAATCACGTACGACAAGAACGTGTGAAAAAGGTCGTGGTCAAAGGCCGGTCAGGCTTCACAGACTGTGGCGAAACCCGGGTTAACTCGCAACAAGGTGATGCTGTGTGGGTGGTGGGATTGGAAGGGCATTATGAGCTGTTACCACCAGGCAGGACCATCGATTCTGAACTCTACTGCGAACAACTGATGAGATTAAAGCAAGAAATTGAGAGAAAACGGCCGGAATTAATCAACAGAAGAGGTGTGGTTTTTCATCATGATAACGCTAGACCTCACACATCTTTAGCCACTCAGCAAAAATTAAGAGAGTTTGGGTGGGAGGTGTTAATGCATCCGCCGTATAGTCCTGACCTTGCAATTCAGATTTCTACCTGTTTTGGTCTCTTCAGAATTCTTTAGGCAGTGTCAGGTTAACATCACGAGAGGACTGCCAAACCTACTTGTCGCGGTATTTTGATCAAAAGCCCCAAAATTTCTATAGCAATGGGATCATGTCCCTACCTACAAGATGGAAAAAAGTTATCGAACAAAATGATACCTACATACTTTAGTTGAATGTAAATAAAATAGATTAAAAAATGTTTTGATTTTTCTTAAAAAATGCGAAGAAACTTTTTCCCCAACCTAATATATAATTAAGTCACTTTCGCTGTCTGTTACCTTAGATCTTTTAAACTACTCAACGGATTTTAACGCAGATTTCATCAGTAGGTAAAGTGATTCAAGAGGAAGGTTTATACGTTTATTACATACATAGAAACTGCGATAGTTCCTGTTTCTTTGTTAGTTTGTTTTTGTTACCTTTTCATAACTAAACGGCTGAACGGATCTTAATGACATTTGGCAAGGAGATAGATTATATCTTGGGGAAGAACATATACTAATTTTCACCCGAGTGCGCAAAAGAAGGGTAATGTTTTTATTGAAATACCACGCATGCGAAGACGCGGGCGGGTCATCTGGTTAACTATAAACTAGGGCGTTCTTAATATTTTTATAAAACTAATTAATAAACAAACAAAGTTAACTGAAGTTAGTGACTAGTCAACTAGTCAAAGGGACGTTTAATGAAAGAGTTTTATTAGTACATTTCGACCCTGTTTTTATTTTAAGCCCTGTAATTGACTTAAATCACAGGATACACCAGAAACCCCACAATGCTTAAATTTGGTAGCTATAGTGACACGCATATAGAGATAAGTCTGAAATCCAGAACGCGTTTTGTACTCCAAAAAATTATACCCAAATAACATGAACTCCCGTTACTTGTAATTTGAATGAAACTGTAGATCAAGTAGTAGTCTATCCTTTCTCGGATACTCCACACTGTAAACTGTAGTAAAGTTTACATGGCACAATTATAAACAGTCACAGATTACTGCGAGTCTGAGATTTACGAGATTACCGATACTAAAAATTAGTGCTCGACCGAAATAGGTTTTTCAGCCGAAACCGAAGCCGAAACCGAACCTTCAGTCTTGCTCTCAGTTTCGGTCAAAACCGAAACCAACACCGAAACTTACTTAAACATATTGTAAATTTCTATTGTATGCTGAAATCTAGTAAATTTTTCACACATTTATTTGCAGATACAATGTATATTATACATGCAGACAGTTAAATAGTGTTAAATAAATAAAAGACAATCATTTAATAACGTAACAAATATATAATTTATTCATTTTTAACATGAAAATATAAACTAAATAAATATCTTAGAACTTACTCTTGGAAATAAACTTTTCAACAAACAACATTCAGTTAGATATAGACATAATACTACGTAAATAATTACAGACTCTGAATTGAATATTTTAATGAATGTGTTCACAATATTAATATGAATAATCTAATATTTATTTTTTGGGATTTCTATTTACAGCGGCGGGCGAGCACGAGTTAGCCGCAAAGTTCGCCGAACGACGCACGATTATTCACGAAAGTATTCAACTTTCCGCGCGGCCGAAAGTCTCGGCCATTTTTTGGCAGAAAACTAGGGCCGTAACTAGATTTCTTGGCTGAAACTGGCCGAAACCGAAGCAGAACTTTCGGTCGGTCACTACTAAAAATCTTGTAAATCTTGTTAGGTCTAACTAGTTGGTTGCAAACCGTAAAAGATCGGTTGCTCTGGAAATCTTTGCGGCAGGCAGTTCAGCAGAGGAGGTCCTATTACGATGCTTCATCATCATCATCCACAGCCTGACTTCACCCATTGTTGGCCTCCCCCAGTTTGTGCCATCCACCACGATCCTGCGCTAGTCTCACCCACTGACGGCCCACGACCTTTACGATGTCGTCCTCCCATCTCGCTGCTGGTCGTCCTACCCTTCTATACCCACTCTTCGCCCACTATTCAGTTACTGTCCTGCTCCATCTGTCATCACCACGTCTAGCCAAGTGTCCCGCCCAAGACCATTTGAGCTCCATAACTCGAATCCCAACGTCATGAACCTTCGTTCGTCTACGGATCTCGACGTTTGGAACTCGATCTAACAGTCTGATGCCGAGCATGGTACGCTCCATGGCTCTTTGTGCAACTCTTAACCTGTACACAGCCATTCGTGAGCGTCCATGTCTTGGCACCACGCTCGGCACCGTAGGTCATGGTGGGCAAAACACATTGGTTATACAGATTTATTTTTTATTTATAAGTATTAACGTCAAATAAACGCAGCTGCATTATATTTTGATATAACAAGCCCGGGTTTTCTTACAAAATCGTTGGTAAGTAAGAACTCAGAGAAATTTTATTTAAATTTATTGGAATGAAAACTTTGCTATTCGAGCTATTAAAATACCTGTGGAAAGTTTCTCTTGGAAATTGCTCGTAATGAGTTGGCTTTAAGTATGGTTTCATTTGCTACTTACAGCAATTGAAAACATACTTCAAGCCAACTTTTAATTAACTTTATCAGATAAAACATGTAATATATATTTTTTCTCCTTTAATAACGTATAACAACCACAGTAAAAGCATTATATAAAACCGACCAAGTGCGAGTCGGACTCGCGCACGAAGGGTCCTGTACCATGATCTATAAAAAAGGCAAAACATCACGTTTGCTATATAGAAGCCCCCCATCCCGTAAATATTAATTTTATTTTAATTAATTAATTTATTTTTTATAAATTTAACTCAATATTCTGTGAATATTTCAAGCGTTTACCTGTTGCTGTTAACAATATCGAGCAAAACCGACAAAAAAATCACGTTTGTTGTATAAGAGTCCCCCTTAAATATTTATTTTATTCTGTTTTTAGTATTTGTTGTTATATCGGTAACAAAAATACATCGTCTGTGAATATTTCAACTGTCTAACTGCCACGGTTCATGAGATACAGCCTGGTGACATACAGACAGACAGCGGAGTCTTAGTTATAGGGTCCCGTTTCTCCCTTTGGGTACGAAACCCTAAAAATGTTTTAATTTTTTTTAATTTCGCTAAATATGTATAATATGAGTATGTACGAGCAAGTATACATATTGGTATTTACATACCAATGTACCTAAACGCAAATTTCTAAGCACAACATTTTGTTAAACATCCCCTATTAATTAACTTAACTCAATATAATTAACCCAAATTGTATACATAAACTAAACCTTTGTGACAAGGGGCTGCGTGTATATTGTGTATGACCATTGACCAGTTTCAAAGGAAACTACTCATTAGCACTGTAAGGGCGTTTGTGCACTACAAGTAATTTTACTGTCCGGCAGTCCGACTTTTTACGGTCCAGTATGGCATGAAAAAAACGGATGATTAGCCTGTCCATTACAAGTAATTTTACTGTCCGGCAGTCCAACTTTTGGAGTAAAACTTTTTTATGCACGCTTGACTTGGGGAGTAAACTGGTGAATGCGTTACGAAAATTGCGAACGGAAGTTGAGAGGGAGATATAATTTAGTGAAGATAGAATGAGAAGAGGTTACGTTTCCTATTTTATTAAACGTTAATGTGCGAGTGGGAGTTGCGTCTGTCCAGAATGAACATAGACTGATCGACCTACAGACGTGTGGACGATTTTGTAATTTAACAATTTTATAAATTAAAATATTGAAAAAGAAGAAGCACACTCGTTTTTTTATGCACTTTCCGTCTTTACTAGCAAGTGCGGCGCAGTTTAAATTAGGGTAGCTCTCTTTGAAACTACGCGTAAATACGCTAGGAATAATGAGTTTCTTGGAACGTCGGCAGTTGCTAACTTTACTAGTGGTTCGCCCTGAACCGATATCTCGCGAGTCTCCGATTAAAAAACCGGTAGAAGACAAAAAGATTTTTGGGTTCATCCCATTTTATGTAAAAGGTACCTGTCAGGGTAATTTTACATAAACCACAATTAATTGAAGCAGGACGAAAGATTATTTTGCGGTCCGAAATAGGGAAAAGTAAAATGTTGGACGGTAAAATTACGTGTAGTGCACAAGCTAGTATAAAAATGTATGGCGTGCCATATCGGACCGTAAAAAATCGGACTGCCGGACAGTAAAATTCTTTGTAGTGCACAAACGCCTTAACAAAGCAATTAATGGAGATCCGGATACAAATAAAGGTAATGTTTTATCGCTTTTAGTGATAAGGTCATCCATTGGACCTATGATTATAAATTACTGGCATTTGCTCGCGACTTCGTACGCGTAACACTACTAAATGTGTAGGTAACCTAGAAATATAGCTAAACTCGTTGCAATTTGACTTGACACCCCATTTTTATCCCATGGAAACTGATTTATGAGATAAAAGGTAGCCTATGTGGTAATCCAGGTTATAATTTACGTACATACCAAATTTCATCGAAATCGGTTCATTCGTTACGAAGTGATTGCGTAACAAACAAATAAATAAACAAACATCCAAACTATATTTTAATTGATATTTATAATACTAGCTGTTGCCCGCGACTTTGTACAAGTAATACTACTAAATGTGTAGGTAACCTAGAAATAAAGCTAAACTCGCAGTTGCAACTTGATTTGACATACCATTTTAATCCCACGAGAACTATCAGAGATAAAAGGTAGCCTATGTGGTAATCAAGGTTATATTCTACGTACCTACTCGTATATACTAAATTTCATCCAAATCGGTTCATGCGTTACGACGTGATTGAGTAACAAACAAACATCCAAACTTTCACATTTACAATATTAGTGTGATTTTATGTTGTGTTACAGCCATTTTGATAAATTTATGTGTTAAAGATAGTGGCGAACGTCTAAGAACGAGGGACTCGGTAACATTCACCCTTGCCATAATACTGCAAAACGTTTTTTGAGACTAATATTTAAGCCCAGCTAGCATATAGATCCCTAAACCATTTAAATTTGTCGTACTTGTACAATTTAACAACTCTGAATTATATTTAATTAAAAACGTTTAGGCATAGTTGCGCAAGTCGCGTTTCATCTCAGAAAATATCATTTCTATTCGCTCTTAGACTCACTGGCTTGGTGGATGACGGTTTGTTAATATTAACGACATGGCCGCGCCACTACCAAAACATCCTTAAACTTGTCCGTCAAACCTTTAACATGAAGCCTTTAATTGTTTCCAAAAGACCCTTTCTTCTTTCATTGATACCAGGGTAGTAATTGTGTATTTACTGTCCCTTTTGGGCTAAGGCCGACTAAGCTAATTGAACAGACTCAGTGAAGAGAAAGATATTGATCTCTTTATGATTTCAACGACGAAATTTGCAGAAAAGGTAGTACAGTACCTGACTAGAAGTAGATGGTTAATTTGTAATATTGATTTTCTAAATTTTTACGGTTATTTTTTTTGTTTTATTTGTTTATTCAGACACCATAAGTCTAACACATTCACTTACATAATTAAATTAAATTAAATCAAATAGGCAGCAACATAATCAAAATTCATATACTAATAATAGTTCAAATAAATATATATATAAAAATCGCATAATTATCCTTCATCATCACCATCATTTCAGCCGTAGGACGTCCACTGCTAGACAAAGGCCTCCCTCATTGATCTCCAGGAACTGCGGTTGGAAGCGGCCTGCATCCAACGCCGAACTGCGGAGATACGAAGGAGAACTCAAGTCATCGACATAGCCCGACGGATTAACACGTTGAAGTGGCAATGGGCAGGCCATGTAGCGCGCAGAACAGATGGCCGATGGGGCCGCTAAGTTCTCGAATGGAGGCCACGGACTGGCAAGCGCAGCGTAGGACGTCCACCTACTAGATGGGCAGACGATTTGGTAATTATCCTTACAAACTAATTAATATAAAATGTTTGTTTAGCAAATGTTTTGATCAGGGCTGACACCCAGAAACCTTGCAGTGCACTGTCCTATCTGCCTGCAAGAGCCCCGAGAATCCTATTGGGGCTACCCAGAATTCTGCAATGAATTGATGTGATTTCCTGCCGCATTATTAAAACATAATAAATAAATATAAAATGTGGCCGTCTCGGGACGTCCGGCATTCACATCTGGCTTAATTGTACATCTTAATTGATGGCTATTGAAATAATTTATAATTAACAAAAACCATTATTATAAATACGGAATTTATCACGTACCGTTTTATCGGTGTTTCGACCGATAATGAGTGCGATCCGCTCCGAATAACGTCTCGCCTCGCACTGAAAAGTAAAGAAAACCATTCATAATCATTAAGAACAAAGTTCAATTAACAACGATAAGGATTAAACCAACAGTATAGATATAAAACACCATAAAATCCAACAACCAGAATGGTAATGGACTGGACATTTAGTAAGAAATAAGAAGTGACAAAATGGTGCCCTAAATATAAAAAGGTAGACAGTATCGTCGGGAAGATGATATTAAAAGAGTGGCGGGAACGACTTGGGCGAAAAATGCAACAGATATATCTTTATGGAGACCACTCGGGTATGCTGAAAAGCAAGACAACGAAAAAGCAGGGGACCGATATAAAAATTATTGCTTTATATATACCCAAATAAAATTTTGTAGTGATATGTAGAAATAAGATGTAATGTGTATTTTTAAGATTGTTAAAAATGCGTGAGTATCGTGGGACACTCGGTTGGAAAGAAGTTCCTTATCGCACCTACGACGGCACATACAATAGCATACGCGCTACGGATAACAGTCTCAGTACACTTAAAGGTTCGTGACGGAAACTCGTGACAGAAAACTCATACACATTTTTTCGCTCATCCACCAAGTTCGTACCGAGTGATAAAGAACTTCGTTCCAAAAATAAAACAAAACAGCTGACGCGTGTATTACTCGTGCGCGATAACTTGGGACCTGCTAGGAATGCGACTCCCCGACCGCTTCCCCTGCACTTCCCCGATGGCGCCCGTATTGTACCGTTCGCATCACTATTTTTTAATAAGTGCCTACTGGGGCCTTGCGGGCGGCTGCTTGTTATGTTCGCTTTTTTGCGGGCGGTACAAACACGCCAATATGACGTCACCGCGCTCAGGTCCCAACTTATCGCGCACGGGTAATACAAACTATACCTGCGCAGCTGTTGCAAAATTACTGGCAGCCTTGAACCAATAAGCACGCACCTATGACTGGGCACAGCCAATAGTATAGTAGTATAGCGGTATAGAGTATGCTATACATTGGCATGCTATTGGCTGTACCCAGTCATAGGTGCGCGCTTTTTGGTTCAAGGCAGCTAGTAAGTACGCAACGGCTGCGCAGGTATAGTTTGTACATGGCATACACGTCGTTTAACACTTTTGGTCTCTTATGTACACTTTTTATTGGGACTTATTTATTTATTTAATACTTTCACACAAAATAGAATAGTGCTAGGAGGACTTAATGCTAATATCATTATCTACCTGTCATCCTGGTCGTGCTAAAAGAAGGTAAGGCTTGATAGGAAAAATGGTATATCAAAGCTACAATAATAAAAATACAGACATACAGAAACTATAAATACAGGCCCTAAATAACTAAACTTCGTTCTAATAAAGTCGATTATATATTATTATATATTATATACTAATCGCAATATCTCATCATACGCAATATAATACCAACGACCAAACTATTTATTTTAAAACCCATCTAGTATCTAGATATTTACAGCAGATTAAGTAACCAGAAGAACTTTTACAAAGTACTACAAACTATTTTTACAAATGCGTCTTATAAAATATTATTAAGGTGAAAAGTCAATTGCTTCTTTAATCCATTGTAAACCATAATAGGCAGAAAATTAGCTTCAAATTATCACCATTAAAAAGTAATCATAATTACTGCTTGAACACGTAGAAATCTACAGAGTAAGGATATTGTATACAGCGCGAAATGGCGGATACGACGATTCATGAGTTTTTGAGTTACCCAATATTTCGGCGCAGTTGCATGCGCGATGTTTACCTGTGCTGTGCTGAAATATTCGGGCCGTTTTAAGTATATATAACAAAATGTTTGTTTTTGTAAACGTATGTCATTCATACAATTATTGTAATGCATACAGTTAAGGAATGAAACAATCTATCTTTGTATTGTAGTAACTAGTGGCTCGCCCCGAACTGAGATCTCACGAGTCTCCCATAAAAACAAAAAAAAAAATTGTTATCTTTGACTATCAAAATAGCGCCACGAAATGATTAACCAACTAACTTGACCTACAGTTTCATTCAACTTACACCTGTATTAACAGGAGTTCATGTAAATTGGTTATTGTTTTTTGGAGTAGAAATTGCAGTTATTTTGGATACCAGACTTTTCCCTATGTTTGTATCACTAAAGCTACACGCATACCAAATTTCAGCAATGTGGGGTCACTGATGTACCCTGTGAATTTTTATATAAATTGGTTTTTATTATGGTTAATTACTTAAAAACTATAAGGTTTAAACTAAAAATGAAAATGGGGTCGAAATTTACTCACAAAGACCTTTTATTAGACGTGCCACTTGATCGTACAGTCTCATTTTGGTGTTTTTTACCCCTCTTGAACTCCAATATTTCAACCCCTATCCCCTATTTAGTCACTATTATGTCCAGTAAAACACCATATTTTACCAAAAACACGTAAAAATCAGACTGAATTATATACAACTACCCTCTACTAATCTACTTAGTCAAACTTATTATTTGACAAGAAGGTTTGACAAGTGCCCACGTTTAGATACAACAATCACCAAAATTGTGCAGTTACTACCTACCTATATACCAAATTTTAAGATGATAAGATAAACGCTTCAAAAGTTATCCTCGGACAAACAAACATACATTAACTACTCAAAACAAAATAGGGCCCACTTGAAATATTTCGATATTTTGCCCGACACGTTTTTTTTTTGCGAGATATTGGCATACTGATGTATGGAAATGTTAAGTAGGCATATTTATTGATCATAAAGTAACACTTAAACGCCAAGTTTAGAGTAGTTCTTAAGTGGGTAGACAAGAAACAAAACCTTACGATATACCGCAGAATCTGTGAGTGCCATTACATTGTTGCTCAGTGGGGGTTGTTGTAAGAAGAAAGAAGAAGTTATCGTAACCTTACCTTTAATTATCGATTACATTACTGTTTGCATAAACAATGCCTGGTTCTCAACATCACATGGACACGGAATCCGCGACTAGAGCCATTGTTTTGCTTCAGCAGGGAAATTCGCAAAGATCGGTAGCTTCAAGCTTAGGTGTGTCAAGAAGAGCTATTCGAAATGTGTGGGAACGCTTTCAAGAGACAGGTAGTGTGAGTAGGAGGCGCAGTTCAGATAGAACCCGAGCGACAATTTCCCAAGAAGACCGATACATCCGACTCTCTGCACGTCGCGAGCGAACTGTAACTGCACGCATATTGAGAAACCGCTTACGTGACGCCACTGGAACGCGAGTGAGTGACGAAACTGCTCGCAACAGACTTCATGAAGACCAACAACGCTCCAGAATGCCAGTTGTACGGCTCAGATTGACCAGAGCCCATCGTGCAGCGCGATTAAGGTTTGCACGTGATCACCTCGAATGGACAGTGCTTTTTACAGATGAATCTAAAGTAAAGTTTTTAATGATGACAGACGCGTACGAGTTTGGCGACGACCTGTAGAACGTTTTACAGAACCATGTATTCGTGAAACTGATCGCTTTGGTGGACCCAGTATTATGGTATGGGGTGGGATTAGCATAATGGGCAAAACCGAGCTAGTGATTTTGGATGAGGGCAATGTAACGGCCGCCAGCTATGTTCAGCATGTCATCCGACCTCATGTGAACCCATATTCACAGCGAGTAGGTCCTAACTTTATTCTGATGCAAGACAACGCTCGCCCTCATACTGCCAGAGTGACCCAAAGTGCAATCTCCGAAGCTGGTATCGCAGTTCTACCCTGGCCTACCATGAGTCCGGACCTGAATCCGATCGAGCATATCTGGGACCAGTTGAAAAGAAGCCTTAAAGACAACCACACTGAAATTCATAGCCGACAGGAGTTGATAACTGCTTTAAAAGTGTGTAGGGAGCAAATTCCAGATGAAAACGTTATCCACTTTATAGAGAGTGTTCCGAACCGACGCAGAGAGTGTGTGCGCAATAGGGGAGGACCTACGCGTTACTAAACATAAGGCATTAAAGCAACCCTCAGAACATGTTTAAAAAAAAATGTGCTCGTGTCTTCAACGTGTTGTTTTGGAAAACCGTGTAATTTTAAGTTAATGTGTAAAATGTGCATTTCTTGACGATGTTTTGGCAAAAATAAAGCATTGTAATGTTTTTTAATGATTCTGAATGTGTTAACCTATTTCTAAAATTAAACTAGAAATAAATTGTACGTATTTTTTTTTATTTTAATTTAAATCATATTTTATTGGGTGGGCCCTATTTTGTTTTGAGTAGTTTATATACAATGCCGATTTAACCAAATTGATTAAGAGAACTCTTATAAATATAATTTAGCTACAAAAAAAAATATATAAGCTTTGTAAGCTCTATAGATAAGCTTAAACATATTTGTTTTGCGTCTGTTCAGACGGGCCACATCTCAGACAAACAAACATACATACATACAATGCCGATTTGCCCAAGTTGATTAGAAGATCTCGCTTTGCTCGATCAATAACAAAGTGCTCTATAATTAGATGTTACTAAAAAATTACTACCGAACAATAAGTAGGTAAATTCTAGAGAATTGAATACGCCATACTCAAGTATAAAGTGCTTTTACCTAGTTTTTAAGACCTTACTGTACACTTGTTGATCCCAATATATTAGGTTGGGGAAAAAGTTTCTTCGCATTTTTTAAGAAAATTCATAACATTTTTGAATATAGTTTATTTACATTTAATTAAAGTATGTAGGTACCATTTTGTTTGATAACTTTTTGCCATCTTGTACGTAGGGACATGATCCCATTGCTATAGAAATTTTGGGGCTTCTGATCAAAACACCGCGACAAGTAGTTTTGGCAGTCCTCTCGTGATGTTAACCTGACACTGCTTAAAGAATTCTGAAGATACCGAAACAGGTGGAAATCTGAAGGTGCAAGGTTAGGACTATACGGCGGATTCATTAACACCTCCCAGCCAAACTCTCTTCATTTTTGCTGAGTGGCTAAAGATGTGTGAGGTCTAGCGTTATCATGATGAAAAACCACACCCCTTCTGTTGATTAATTCCGGCCGCTTTCTCTCAACTTCTTGCTTTAATCTCATCAGTTGTTCGCAGTAGAGTTCAGAATCGATGGTCCTGCCTGGTGGTAACAGCTCATAATAAATAATGCCCTTCCAATCCCACCACACACACAGCATCACCTTGTTGCGAGTTAACCCGGGTTTCGCCACAGTCTGTGAAGCCTGACCGGCCTTTGACCACGACCTTTTTTACACGTTCTTGTCGTATGTGATCCATTTTTCATCACCAGTTATCAGCTTCTTCAAAAATGGTTCGGTTTCATTACGTCGTAATAATGAATCACAAATGAGTACACGGTTCATTAGGTTTCTTTCAGTGAGCTCGTGGGGTACACAAATATCGAGCTTTTTTGTGTGACCAGTTTTTTTCAAATACGCCAAAACTGTTTTGTGGTCAATTTCCAGTTCTTCAGCTACTTCGTAACTACTGATATGCCGATCTGGTTCCACTTTTTCAAAAATGGCATCAATTTTATCCGTAATAGGGCGACCAGAGCGACGTGCATCTTAGACATCTAAATTTCCGGATTGAAAACGCTTAAACCAAATTTTTGCCACTCTCACAGACACTGCACTAAGTCCATAAACCTCGCAAATTTTTTTCGCGGCTTCCGTTGCATTTTTACTTTTTTTGTAGTAAAATTTTAAAATGTATCGAATTTCTTCATTAGATTCACTCATCTTTACAGTACGAAAAACAAATAAAAATCACACATTTTCCTAATTTGAATTTAGAATTATTTTCTTTAAAATTTTAACTTTGAATGATACCAAAACCAGCCAGATACAAATAGTATAGCCAAAGAGATTTTATTACAAGTTCATACATACTATAATGCGAAAAGACTTTTTCCCTAACCTATTATATATTTTGTAGTATTGACCAAGAGAGCGAAGCGAGCGAAACATCTCAGTTTCGAGATGGGCCACAAAATGCTTTTGTCTGACTGTCTGTCTGTTCTCGCCTACAGGTCGCACTTTCCAACCGATTTTGACGAAAATTAGCAAACAAGTTCCTGAATTTGTTTTAAGATTTTAGACAATCGCGATTTTTGGTTGGGGTAAAATAGGGGGAAAAGGGGGGAAGTTTGCTGTAGCGTTATTTATCGACGGATTTCAATCAAATTTGAAAGGTACACTAAAGACTTCATTCTACACAAGATGTTGCAAAAAAATTTCCAAAAAGTTTTAGTAGTGGGAAGAAAAGGGGCGGGGGAAGTTTGCTGTTACGTTATGGACGAATTTCAATTTATAATTTTTTTTTTGGAAAATGTATACCTAGCTTTACCGATCAGACTACGCAGTCCTCTCTGCCTTCCCGAGACGAACTCGTAAACACTAGATTAAACCTCCTAGGACCAAGTGAACGCGAGTAATCGCTATAACATATACCAATATTTTGCTCAAAAGTCTACATAGGTAAGCCTATTGGAAAATTCAAACACCTGAAATCCGATTTCAAGTTGGACTTTTTCGTTAGTTTTGTTGCACAAATTACTTTTTGAAGTTGGGACGCGAGGTCTACTGTTCTCACAGAACCACTAGTGTATCTTGTATCAATAGCCAAACGACATATTACTCCTCGTAGCAAATGCTACGGCGTAGCACGTAGCCTCGTAGCACGTCTACGAAAAAGAGATTAGAAACCTTTTATTACTAGTATCAACCACAAAAAACTAAAAGAGCGAATCCAGAGTGTCATCACAAAACGTGACCGATTTAAAAAGTATCTCACGTAGCTTCCACCCGGTGCCGTCAGAGCGCTTTTAACTTTGTCGTTTTAAGTACTCAGTTTTCATTCTTAGGAGATCGAGGGAGCTTCTTTAATTTCGATTAAAATAACTTCTTGTTGTTTAATGAAAGCTAAGGTTATAACGCGACCCGACAATGCAACTATAGGAGTAGACATTACAAAATAAACTAAGATATTCCAATTTCACAACCGAAAGTCGTGGACGATCTAATTTGTATGTAAGATATTACAAACATCTTACGCATTAACAAACCTAATAGTATATTATGTTACAAGTGAGTTAAGTTGCTCATTATACACGAGGCTGTGGGTTGCAGACCGAGCCGTAGGCGAGGGCGTAAATCAGCCGGGTGTCTAGTGAGCAAGTTGCTCACGAGTTTCATACGCACTTTTTCAACACATTTGTGAGGAAAAAACAAATCGTCAGTACTAAATCTTGACATTTTTACAATTATTTACCACACAACAACAAATGCGATACAAACAAAAAAATGGGAAATGGCGCACAAGTAAGGTGATTGATTACATAATATGTAATCATATGGCTATATTAAAGCCATACAGGCTACTTCAAAATTATTATGTTAGTGATAAAATACAAATATTTTATAACAAATATTGTGAAATATAACTAATTTGATAATAATAAATGTATTGTCTTAATATACAATACATTTATTTATTCCAAAAATGTAATAGGATTTTCTGCGGCATAAAACCTCTTTGTTGTTACAAAAACAGTATTAGCCGGTTAAATTGAAAATGCTCTGTTTACTCGCATATAATGTGCAGTTAGGTACCAACTTAACTTTGTACGGATAATTGTATTATGCACTAGTGTGTAATATTATTACGCACGCGTGTGTTCTAGGCCCTAAGAACGATGTACGAGCACTTTACTTACTTTACTTGCTCACTTTACGAGCACGTGTCTTGAAAAATACATATATTACGTGTCACTTCAGCTTGCTAATTCTCTAAGTAATTCGGGATTTTTCTTTTCGAATTGTTCAGATTCAGGGAACTACGAGACGTCTTCTAGTTAAAATACCTATGTCTTAAACGAAAGCCTTTGATTATAATGTGTTACCAGTGATGAAATATTTATATTGGTATACATACCTAGTTTTCTATTGTGTTTCTAGCAATAAATAGATGTATACACGCCATTATACGGTGAAATATCCTAAGTGTTCAATTATATATGTTTTCAGTGTGTTTATTTTTATACTGTATCTACTTGCTATTATGTGTGGACCATGTAATCAACACCTGAAGAGTTATAGACTAATAACACTTAATTTAACTAGTGGTTCGACCCGAACTGAGATCTCGTGAGTCTACCATAAAAACAAAAGAATATTATTCGTAATCTTAGACTATTAAACAGTAGCACGAAATAATAACCCGTTGAATAGACCTACAGCTTCATTCAAATTACAGGTAACGGGAGTTCATGTAATGTGGTAATGTTTTTTGGGGTACAAATTGCAGTTATTCTTGATTTCAGACTTTTGCCTATATATGTGATACATAAGCTACACGCATACCAAATAAGAGCATTGTGGGGTTACTGGTGTACCCTGTGAATTTTGTCAAAATTTAGTTTTAATATGACTAATAACTCAAAAACTACAGACTCTTTATTAAAAATAAAAAAGGGTCGAAATTTACTAATAAAGACCTTTTACTTGACGTCTCACTTGACCTAATAGTCTCATTTTAATTTTTTTTACCCCTCTTGAACCCCAATATCTTAACCACCCCTCAACATTTTAGCTCACGTTAAAATTGTGCCATCACTACCTACCTATGTATCAAATTTCACTATGATCGTTTCAATGTTCGATAGTTATCCTCGGACAAACAAAGATACAGACATACATACAATGCCGATTTGCCCAAGATTATTTAGAGATCTTGCTTCGCTCGATCAATAACAATCATTTGATAATGTGTTTTTGGCTATGGCAATAAAGATTTTCATTTCATTTTATATGGCATAGAAACGTGGTCCCTCACTATGGACCTCATGAGAAGGCTCAAGGTCACTCAGCATACTACTAGGGGCTATGCTTGGTATTTTTATATGATATCGAATCCCCTGACTCAATTGACGACCTTCGTGGCGCAGTGGGCGAATAGTCGGCTGAGACGCAGGAGGTAGCGGGTTCGATTCCAGCCGCGAAACAAATGTTTGCACGATCTACAGATATTTGTTTTGGGTCTGGTTGTTTTTCTATATATTAAGTATGTATTTACCTAGTCAGGTCATAAATTCTGTCACATGTTTAATAGAAAATAATTGAAACAAGTTTATTCATTATGTAACCATTTATATACCAAAATGAACTTAACAAAACATAGATTCTTATGACACTAAAGTTTATTCAAAATGACCTCTGAGTGATTTTGAATACAGGCCTTCAATCTGCGCGGCAAGTCGTCTATCGCAGCACGAACGAGGTCCATGTCAATATCGGCGGCTGCCTTAATCAAGGATGTCTTGAGTGACTCCAAATTGGGATGAGGCCTTTTCCTCCAAGTGTTGCCATATCTTGTAATCTAACGGATTCAAATCTGGACTGGAGGAGGGCCAGTCTTCGTGCCGGATGAAGTCGATTTCACGCGCGGCCAGCCAGTCTTGAGTGCTCTTCGCTCTATGAGCTGGCGCCGAATCTTGTTGGAATACCCAGTGCTTGTTATTGAACATGGTATGAGAAACAGGTTCCACAAGGTTCATCAGGACTGTATTTTGATACACAACTGCATCCGTTTTTACACCTTGCTCACAAAAAAGTACCTCTGTTAAGCCCCAATAAGAAACTCCCAACCATACCATAAGCGAGGATGGAAAATGACCTCGTTGGACACGCGGAATACGGTTGCTCGCTTCTTCACTACTGTGTGCGTACACCTTATCATTTTGTTTGTTGTAGCTCTCTTCTACGGTAAAATTTTTTTCATCCGAAAAAAGAATTTCCCGATATTTTTTTCCTGCGTACCGCTTCAACAAAGCGCGGCATCTCTTCAGTCTCAGGTCCATTAGACGAGCATTCAAACGATGTCCTGTTTTTCTTCGATATGCCCGAAGCCCTAAGTCTTCATTTAACACCCTTTTCACCGTGGTTCTGCTTAACCCCATCTGAAGGGCCAACAGTTTCTGCTTACGTTTGGGATTTCTTTGAATTCGCGCCTTCACAGCTTTTATCACTGCTGGAGTCCTAACAGACCGAGGGCGACTACTTCTTCACCTGTCACTAGAGTCTTCATTGTATCGTTTAATGGTGCGATAAACGAATCTTTTGGTTATATTCAAATTTTTCAGTATGTCATAAATTTGTATTGGCGCGTAACCACAACGATGCAACGCAATAACTGCAACACGGTCTTCTTTAAGCGTCCACTCCATATTTAAAAATGAGTAAAATTCTAAAAAGTATACATTTTTATTTTTATGAACAATTCGAAATTCGAATTCTATAAACATTTTTGTGGCCAGCATTCTAAAAGAAAAGTTTTTACTGTGTGACAATACTTATGACCTGACTAGGTACAAAAAAAAAGTATTTAAGTATTCTATCAGTTATCTGATTCCCATAGTACAAGCTTTGCTTAGTTTGGGGCTAGATAACGTTGTGTGAAATGTCCAGCATTAAAAAAAAATTATAAGATTGACAAAAATATAGATAATTTCTGGATTACGGACGGAGCCGTAATGGTTAACTACTCGTATTTACAAATTCATCCTGTCCCTCAGAATTTGTCGACTGCCAAACCCTGTATCGTACCCACGTGTAATCGATTTTAAACTAACTTTCTTTAGGTTCTCGGTTGTAGACTGTGTGATTTTATTACTGTAATAGCTTTTGAGAGTTAAATGTAATTAGCATGGTAATCTCGCTATGGTAAAGCCTTGGTTGATGAAAAAGCGATCAGCGAAACATTACAGTAGGTATTTACGGTATCGAATTACAGGGTGCTTTGGAATGCTCATGTTAACGCGAACGGTATCATTGCTTCGACAACGAGACCTATATAATAAATATCGAAAGCAGGATAGGAGCCACTGCTGCGGCTTTTGGCAAACTAGCACCAAAAATATTCTGTTCGCATTTTTTTTTACACAATTTATATGGCAAACGAGCATGCAGTCCACCAGATGTTAAGTAGCTACTGCAGCTCATGGATATCCACATAGAATTCAACACAAGGTTATTATGTTGTCTTGATCTCTATGTGGATACGTTGTCATACTATAGGACTTAGCTGTTATGCCAGTAGTGTTATGTGCCAGTAATTACAGGAACATACCATTACCATCTACCGGAACACAGCAGCACAAGTACTGCTATTTGGCGGCAGATAAAGGTAAGGCGGTGGTGCCCACTTCCTCGAGCTCGTTAACAAAAGCTCTACCACCAGTGAAATCGCATGATTTAAAATTTTCTACTAAAGTTAGTGTCAGTAGTACTACCTAACCTCCTGTACTCTTCTGAGGCGTGGGTTCTATACCGGAAGCACAATCGCATCTCGATAGATTTCACCTCAAATGAGGTGACATTCGTGACATCATGAATATCAAATGGCCAGACCGTACCAGGAACACGAATGCACTGAGACGCGCAAATATCGGAGGTATTGAGGTGTATCTGCTGAGGCGACAGCTTTGCTGGTGTGGGCACGTGTCACGCATGTCGGAGAGCAGAGTGGGGAAGCGCATTTTCTTTTCAAAACTTTAGTACGGTAAGCGTAAAAGCGGTGGCAAGTACTTGAGATATAAGGATGTTCTGAAAAGACACATGAAGCGATGCGGAATTGAGCCCTCTCATTGGGAAGAGAATGCAGTACTGCGTAATTAGGTAAGACGGCGAATCCACCTACTGGTAAACGAGTATGAAGAGGAGCGTCGTCTCGATCTCGATAAAAAGCGGGCCCGACCAACAGCAGCTCTCTCATATAACTACGTCGGCAGGGTTTTGACATGCCAAAAATGCGGTCGAACCTTTACAAACAAAATCGGTTAATAAGCCACGAAAGGGCGCATCGAAGGGCGGACCAGTGAGGTCCTCATTGAAAATTATATTGTTGTCCCCTTTATCATAGTTAAATATGCCTGTCCAGGATGAATGCAGTCGCCGTGGCAAAAATCGGCAAGGATATCATCATAATAAACAAATAATGCTGGACATTTTTACAAAGCACTATCCAGTCCCAAACTAAGCAAAGCATGCGCTATGGGGAATAAGATAACTGATTAAATTTATAGTCCCTAGTAATATTACTAGTGGTTCGCCCCGAACTGAGATCTTGCGAGTCTCCCATAAAAATAAAAAAAAAAATATTATTCCTAATCTTCATCTATCAAAACAGTGCCACGAAATAAATAACCAACTAACTTGACCTACAATTTCATTCATAATTGTATACATATTTTTGGGGTATAAATTGCAGTTATTCGGGATTTCAGACTTTTGCCTATAAGTGTGATACTTAAACTACAGGCATACCAAATTTCAGCACTGTGGGGTAACTGGTGTACTCTGGGAATTGTGTCCTGTGAAGGTTAGTTTTTATTATGGCTAATAACTCAAGAACTACAAAATTTTACTAAAAATAAAAACGAGGTCATAATGTACTAATGAATACCTTTAATTTGAAGTCTCACTTGACCTAATAGTCTCATTTTCATTTTTTTTACCGCTCTTGAACCCCAATATCTAAACGACCCCCAACATTTTTAACTCATTCAGTCACACCAAAATTGTGCCATCACTATTTTACCTATGTATAAAATTATACGATAATCGGATCAACGTTTCGAAAGTTATCTTCGGACAAACAAACATACATACATACAATGCCGATTTGCTCATGTTGATTTAGAGATGTGGCTTCGCTCGATCTGTAAACTAGCTGTTGCTCGCGACTTCGTACGCGTTACAATACTAAATGTGTACTTATTCTTCACAACACATTAATTTAATTTAATATAAACTTTGGCACCCCATTTTTATCCCATGGGTACTGATTTATGGGGAAAAAGTAGCATATGTATTAATCCAGGTTATTATCTACATACATACCAAATTTCATCTAAATCGATTCAATCAGTACGACGTGATTGAATAACAAACAAACATCCAAATTTTCAAACTGCTTTCCAGAAAAATTAAAACCTTTCTGTATTTCTGTCTATTCCGGATTGCTGGATTTATCAAAAAAGACGAACAACAAAGAGGCGTACCTATAGGTCCTACTGTTTGGTTAATTCTGGCGAACACGATACAACCACTGGACTCAGCAACATGTTCCAAATCTTTGCTTAGTTAGGAGCTAGATATCGCTGTGCGAAATGTCCAGCATTATTAAATTAATACATGTTTCGAAGGTAAGACGACCTGATAAAGTTTGCTTGGAGCTGTTGGGTCGAGGGAGCTGAAATCAATGGGGGAGAAGTATTGTTACGCCTAAGGCTGTTACAGAATAAGTAATGGTCGGCTTCTTGTAGGTATACCTACTGTGTCACAGAAATGGTAGTACTTGGTGTGGAATATACGTTTTTACCTACAGCTGCAAAGAATAAGAAAACGCTATCATGTTGAAATACCTACCCGTTTCTAGTCGCCAGTGGAACCATCAAGAACGTTCGAGAGACTGTGCGCGGTAGGTATAAATAGTGCGTAGAGGCCCGAGGCAGTCAGTCTGGTTTTGGGGATAAGTGCGAATATTTCGGTGAGTTGTAGTGGTTTATTGTGAAACCGTGTTGTGAATTAGTGTGTTGTGATTACTTGTGATTAAGTTCGTGTATTTATCGATTTAGTGTAGAATAAAAGTATTATTTTGGTTAGATTGATTTTCATTATTTTATCTTGAACCCTCAGCTCGTAACAGTATGTTCAGCTGTGGATGTCTTTAGCAGATATGATGATGATGACGCCATGTTTCGAAGTACCCAGTATTAGGGTGGTGGTCTGACGGTCGCTGCTGCTTTAGAAACCGGCGCGACGAGTGCTAATGTTCTTTGTCTGGGAATTTAGTTAATCCTGTATACAAAACCGCTCAGTTAGAAGAGCTTACACACAACAGAATCACAGCGGCGACGACGCGACGTGGACAAACGATGAGACGTTCTAGTTCATAGTGAATAAATGATTGTCTTCATAGCCTTACAGGCACATGAGTCTTACATCTATATACCTCATGTTTTTGGATGCAGGACAGTGCATCGTAGGGCACGTTTCTAAGGTGCGTGACCTATGAGGCAATACTTTGTTATAGGCGATTGTTACCACTTAACATCAGCTGGGCTATATACTTGCTCCATCAAAAGGTAACATAAAAAAACCGGCTAATTGCGAGTCAGACTCGCGCACGAAGGGTTCTGTACTATTATCTATAAAAACGGCAAAAAAATCAAGTTTATTGTTTGTTAAATATTGGTTTTATTTTAATTAAATTATTTATTTTTTAGTTAATATGTGAATATATAACTAACTATTCTGTGAATATTTTTAGCATCTACCTGTTGCTGTTATCAATATTGAGCGGAAACGAGCAAAAAAATCACTTTTGTTGTATGGGAGCCCCCATTAAATATGTATTTTATTCTGTTTTTAGTATTTGTTGTTATAAAGGCAACAGAAGTTCATCATCTGTGAAAATTTCAACTGTCTAACTATCACGGTTCATGAGATACAGCGTGGTGATAGACGGACAGACAGACAGACAGCGGAGCCTCAGTAATAGGGTCCCGTTTTACCCTTTGGGTACGGAACGCTAAAAATGTTACGTTTTAAAACGAACCTGCTATATGGAGCCCTAATAATAAACACATGCACTAAACGTCAATGTCGAACGGATGCACGATTGAGTGAAGAACTGCGCAATGTTGGTAGTAATCTGATGGCCCATAAGGTCCAGTCCTGACACGTAAAGCTGATAAAGTATGTATGCTAAAAGGTACCATTTTCACTGATTAACCTACATCTGAATTAAAATACATAACATTGTAATCCAGGGCCCAGGATTAAGGGCACACGTTCATTTTAAATTTAGAAAAGAGTACCATAACATTAATTTTCATACTCAAATAAAATAAAGAGTTCTAGATTACATTTGAACGAATAAATAAATATTGCTGGTACCTTTCACACAGCGCTCTCTAGCCCCAAACTAAGCATAGCTTGTACTATGGGAACCAGATAACTGGTAGAATACTTATATACATTTTTTTTGTAAATACATGCTTATAATAAAAATAAGAAGAGAATAAAGAATAAAGTTTATTTCACCAAAAAGAAAATGCAACTTACATACTAAATTTAAAACTAAAAACAAACATAATGGTAATAATAGTACATCATAGTAATAAAAAAACAGATAGATCATAATTAAATGTATTACCCGTGCGCGATAAGTTGGGACCTGAGCGCAGTGACGTCATATTGGCGTGTTGGTACCGCCCGCAAAAAAGCGAACATAACAAGCAGCCGCCCGCGGCTTCGTCTTTGTTTTTTTTTAACCTAATTTATTATGTTACTCAGGGAGGACGCTGCTTTTTATCTAATCTTTTTTACACTATTTGAATAAAATAAAAATACAATGTTTAAGTTTATACATTTATTTTATCTATTATTTACATTATCTCATCTTCGTCACTACTTAGTGAATTTATGCCTTCTAGAGGTTGTTCTTCGTCCTCAGCCTCACTATAATCACTTGACGAAGAGGTATCCGATAAATTTACAATTAATTGCGATTCATTCGTCTCTTATCATCGTCATCGTCCCAATACTTTTGTCGAGGCCTCTCCACATGGTTGACTTCACAACAAAACAATAACACAAACGAAAACTAAAAGAATTCCAGAGCGTGTCGTTACGTGACGTAGGCCAGTACGAGACTAAAAACCCTAGTAAAAAATAGTGATGCGAACGGTACAATACGGGCGCCATCGGGGAAGTGCAGGGGAAGCGGTCGGGGAGTCGCATTCCTAGCAGGTCCCAAGTTATCGCGCACGCGTAATAGGTCATAATGTAAACAGAACCACAGACCAGTATAAGGAAGTATATTAGGTCCATTTATTTTTCTAACGTACATTAATGACCTTCCTAACATAACTAAGCATGAGTGCACTTTATATGCTGATGATACTACAAATGCCGTTTAAACAAAACAACCATGATTTAAAAAATCTAATTACTATAACAATGAATAAAATTGGCAATTGGCTAAACAACAATAATCTTAAAATAAATCTTAAAAAAACTCAATTAATACAATATCAAACATATTATTATAATTCAAAGCACTTGACATTAAATATTAATTTTAAAAATGAATTAATAGAAGAAGTAAGTACAACAAAATTCTTAGGATTAATAGTTGTCAAGAACTGCAACTGGAAGGCTCACATTGACTCTGTATGTAATAAATTGGATCGGTTTGTATTTGCAATCAGAATACTACGATTGAATGTATCAAAACAAGCTGCGCTAAGTGCCTATCATGGCTATGTTTCCTCCATTCTCTCTTATGATCTTATTCTTAGGAGAAACTCGACAGGCATTAATAAAGCTTTTTTAGCACAAAAAAAATGTGTTCGCGCATTATGTGGAGCCTGGTTTACTGAAAGCTGTCGTCCTATTTTTAAGGAACATAAAATCATGCCTATTGCCTGTATGTATATAAATGGTATATGTAACTTAGTTAAAGAAAATTCAGAACGACTTCTAAAACACTCAGACAAAATGCAAAAGCATACAAGGCATCATAATAGACTTTATCTACCACATTGTAAACTTGATATTTATAAAAAGAATGTATATGTAATGGCTGTAAAAATATTTAATAATTTACCAAAGAACATTCAAGAGCTGCCACTTTTTAAATTTAGGCACAAATTAAAATTATGGCTTTTAGATCAGACCTTTTATACATTAGAGGAATACTTTAATAAATAATGACATGATTAATTTGACAGAGAATAATTATAATTGAATACAAAATGTTCTACGGGATCGAATCAGAAATGAGGAGATACGTAGGAGAACTCAAGTCACCGACATAGCCCGACGGATTAGCACGTTGAAGTGGCAATGGGCAGGCCATATAGCGCGCAGAACAGATGGCCGATGGGGCCGAAAGGTTCTCGAGTGGAGGCCACGGACCGGCAAGCGCAGCGTAGGACGTCCACCCACAAGATGGGCAGACGACTTGGTAAGAACCGCAGGTCGGCGTTGGATGCAGGCCGCTTCCAACCGCAGTTCCTGGAGATCAATGAGGGAGGCCTTTGTCCAGCAGTGGACGTCCTACGGCTGATATGATGATGATGATGATGACAAAATGTTTGACATAAATAGTGTAACTAACAATATATTTATAAGAATACAAATATGAAAGCTTTACAAGCTTATTGCACGCCCCTAAGTGGGGTAGAGTATAGTGAAACTATTTTATATTCAATGTTACATCTTTCTGTATAACCTATATTCTGGCAATAAATGATTATGATTATGATTAAGCAAAAAAAATATAAGAAAAAAAAGTTTACATATACTGGTATGTGGTAGGACATAATGTAGGTAGGTACGTGGATAGAACTTTCCTATGTCGAGAGAAGCTCCATCCTTATTATAACAGAAAAACACCCAGACCCGGAACTAATATCTGTGGATCATGCAAACATTGTTCCGCGGCGGGAATCGAACCCGCTCCTGCGTCTCAGCCGGATATTCGCCCACTGCGCCACGGAGGTCGTCAAATGAATGAATGTAGTCTTGTTTAAGAATAACAATGTTAATTGTGTAAAATTATATGTTCAAATAAATTAAATAATACTTAGTATGTTAACTATACATGATTGGGAATTTTACACGTATCCCACCCTTACTGTTTTTATACGCTCTTTCTTTAAGGATTAAGTTTGTGCATTTGGACACTAAACACAGATATATCTTTGAGTCTTACTGGAAAATGCAATGTGTATAGAGCAACACTTGACGTGATGCACTCGCACGAGCGTTGCCATCGCGGCAAAACGAGCGCTCACGACGAAGGAATAAAATAATGAAAGCACTTTATTGTTCACCATACAAACAAAATATAAAACACAAAACAACTTTTTTGAAGTAAAACTTCTTTACGCACGCTTGACTTGGGGAGTAAGCTGGTGAATGCGTTACGAAAAGTGCGAACGGAAGTTGAGAGGGAGATATAAGATAGTGAAGATAGAAAGAGAGAGAGAGAGAGTTACGTTTCGTATATTTTTAAACGATAGGATGCGAGTGCAAGTTGCGTCTGTCTAGAATGAACATAGACTGATCGACCTTCAGACGTGTGGACAATTTTGTAGTTGAACAATTTTATAAATTACTAGCTGACCAATCCGCAGCTTTGCACGCGTAGTTTTTCAATAAAAACATTACCCTCCTTCTGCGAAAATGGGTAAAAAGTAACCTATGCCACCCGGGGATAGTGTAGCTTCCCAACGGTGAAAGATTTTTTTAAATCGCTCTAGTAGTTTTGGAGCCTATTCAATGCAAACAAACATAAAAACAAATCTTTCCTCTTTATAATATTATTTTTGTAGATATCGATGTATTCTTTAATATTGTAGAACATACTTTTGTTCTATCATCAATATTTTCCGCAGCGCATGCGACGAAAGACAACCAATCCAGACAACCTTTGGATGTCGAGGATTTTGTTATAACTAAGATAATAATAATAATAATCGTTATTTCAGGCAATAACAGAACAGTAAAATATATTAAAACTTAATTCTACGACCTATTTTGGAACAGCGGCGCGTGTAGCGGAGCGTTCAATGTGCACGGAACTACTTTAGTTTTCGCTAGAACGCGCGCGCGAGCGGGGCGTCCAAGTGTGTTGACCAATCGGATGCCGCAGTTCAAGGACAAGTGTCATCAAATATTTTTCAGATCTCAAAAATGTGTTTTCAAATCAAATTGTATTTATTGCTTAATATGGGTAATACCAAGGTATAAGTACAGTTTTTGTGTGTAGGTACAGCTATATTCAGCGTTTAACGCATGCAATGTTAAAGCTTTACACATTCATTTTATTATAAAATTTTTGCATCTATTCAAAATGTCAGGATTATTTATCTATATTTAATACAATTATTTTTTGAAGCTTATAAAATTTAAAACAATAGAAAGTATTAATAAAACTTAACATAAAAAATAAAATTATAATTGGTCAATCAAAATTGTAATTAGCTAGGTGATCATTAACACTATAGTATTCATTTTCTTTTAATAGTTTTTTTTCAATTTAAACTTAAATATATTCAAAACCCGGAGCATCAAGCACACTCTTTGAAAGATGATTGTACAAACGCACAGCCATGCAGATTATACTTTGTATAAAGCTGTCTTGTTTCGGGGAAAACAAATTTTATTAGTGTGTTTTCTTTTAATAATACGTCAATATCTTCCCATTCCATATTACAAGCTACAACGCTTTAACTTGCAATGTATGTATGTTTGTCCGGGTGGAATCTTGCAACTGAATTTTAAATCAGTTATATTTAGCCGATTGAGCTGAAATTTGGTATACACGCTTATTTTGGAGAACAATGCATGCTTAACTATGTGACATCATTCTAATTCCAATATGGCGGATCATCCAAGATGGCAGACTAGTTATTTTTTCAGCATCACCACAGTATGGGTATCAAATGAAAGGGCTTGCTAAAGAGAACACGAAAACTAATACAACGTCACATTAAATCCAAAATATGGAAGACCATCCAAGATGGCGGAGGATGTTTCCTGGTTTTCTGAAGTCATTAATAGTTGAATTTTGACAAAAGTATGCCTTGGTCGACTTCATACTTTGACTTGTGTAATTTGGCGAGACAGGCGTCAACAGCATTGGTTTGCAATCTATCTAGGAGATGGATATTGCTATAAATCCCAATATGGAAGCGGCCAAAACGCCTATAGTACTTTGTGCTTACAAATTAAATTTTTGATATGTTTACTTCCACGGCGTGCCGTGCGTGCGTTTGGACTTATTTGAATTTGCTTGCGGTTCTGATAATGAATTTTATAAAAAACTTGTTTTGTAAAAGTAATTTTTCAACAAAAAAACTTATGTAATTTATGAACACACCACTTCTTTTACTGGCAAATATTGACGCACTGAACAAAATATCACTTGTACACGCTCGTTAAAACGCCGAACACTGATCACGCAGCTTAACTAAACGCTCAAAACACTGCTATGAATACACCAAGAGAGAACTCCATAGGTTCAGTAGTTGAGCGTGCACGCTTTAAACAACGCCCCGCTGCACGCGCCGCTCTGTTCCGAATTGGCGGCCTAAGTGACTAACATACATGTTATAAACCTTAATATAGGAAATGGTCGGCCCTTGCACATTAATGTCTAAACTATAAACAGCGCAAATTAACTAACTCGCAACGAATGAATTTTAGTCGCACTAAATCGTTTTTCATGCCAAGCGATTTTGCTCGCGGCGATTGCATCCGCAGTGTTCGCTTCATGTAACCAAAGCTTTATGGAAGGAACGAGTATCTGAACGAGCGAACGCATTAACTAATTAATTTATATAATCCATTTACTATGGATTATCGTGTTCCAGGGCCGCCGGTAGGATTTCCCGTCACGCTAGCCTTAATTATATCATCCGCCGGGCTTTTTGCAGCGTCAACGTTCCAGCCGTTCTCGAACCGAACGGTCTGATACGTGACGATGGTAAGAGGTAACGATATGACTCTTATACCTTGGGCGAAGGGTAGGCCTTTAGTGTGGGGCGCCACGTGCGTCGATACCCTTGCGCCATCTCATCTGTCAGGTACAGCAGTTGGGACCGGTGCGGCGGCAAATTCAGCCGAAGATCTCAAGCGGCGCATATATTGAAGTCTCGACAGAGCTTACATATTTGAGCCATTTGGTGTAACGGGGCTCATTGCGTTTTCCAAATTCTTTCTGGGCGTCTGGTCGAAGCGTCGTGTGATCAGAGATTTGGCGCGAGCATTGCAATTCAGCGGGGCAATGCAGCCAGTGTCTTGGAGACACTTCCGCCTGGTAGTGATCCTGAGCAGTTGAGCTATTTAGAATAAAGTTAGCTTGCAACGGTCATTGGATGTTCTTTCATCTTCTGTATTTTATTGTAAATAATTGTATAACGTATTAAAAAATTTACTTAATTAGTTTTGTCGACATTTGAAACTATAAACATTATTACAGTCATAATAACTAGATATTTACCTGTTTATTGACAATTGCAATTGTAATCACAGGCCATTAAAACTTATGATTTTTTCTGATTTTCTTGGCTAAAATGTAGAGTTTTCAATAAAAACAGAGTGAATTTGTAAACCGACGACAAATTTTGATACATTACGCTTAATCCAGCAGGCTTATTCTAAACAAGTAGATAGCTTACTGTTATTATTAGTTGCTTAGACAATTAGCTGTGACGGACAAAGTCGCTCCTTTTACCATTATGATCCGAATTACATTAAACTCGTAGTGCTCACTGAAACCCTAGAATCCCTAAAACTAAGACCATCTAAGCGCAAAATCTAGCCTAACTTCTCCGGAGGTTTTAAAATGTAAGTGTACAAAGGTTGCCTGGGATCGCTCTCAGCAATAAGGCCGCCCATTGTATTGCCTTTAAAGTTTTATTTTAGTGTTATATTGTTTCTGTGTGGTAATTACTATGAAGAGTTATCTTATCTTATACTTACAATATATCTGACGCAAAATTTGTTGACACACGAGTAAAAACATCAGGCCTGATGATAATGATAATGGCGCCACAATCTCGATTGTTAAATCTTTGAGGTATACCGAACATTTCCTAACTAAGCAAACGAGAGACTTTCTGTCGCTTTGTCCCAGGCAAGTAGTTTGTGTTTTCTATGTGTTTTCTGTTTGAAGTGGTACCAGCTTTGTGTTTCTGCAGGCAATTAAATTAATGCAGGCACAGATGCCGACCTTGACTTCTACTTCAACATCAACTCAGTAGGCGTTGATGTTGCTAACTTGGACGCCAAAACCCGACACTTCCAATTCCAGAATTGACGCTTGTCAATTCCGACGCTGACGCTTACTTCGACGTCGACAGTTCAACTCCGACGCCTACTGTGTCGCTAACGCGTTCTCTGTCAGCGGTTGGCCCTACCCGCATTTACCAACCATCGGTGGGGCAGGCGCAAATAAAACATAATCTGTAACCATGGCCGTTCTGCTCTGCGTTTGGTATATAGAACTCCTAAGTATCGCTTGATTTTTGTCTCGTATACGATTTCTAGCCCGCTTCCGAGAAATTTGTCAAAACCAGCCTTAATTGCCTGAAAAGTAGCTCGTTTGTTTTGTACCTTAGCGCTTTGGTTTCCCTCAAAGCGGTGACCGTTATGACGTTGCCAAAATAGTGGCATACGATTTTTTCACACCACCTGTTCGATAATGTCAAATTATATGTAAATCTCACCGAAAGCAGGTGATTAAATCCCTACGGCTGAGCCGAGAGTAAAGTTGTACTAAATTTGATTGTGCCCGCTGGGATATTTGCGCTGATTTTAATTTGGTACCTCATGTGTATTAAAATTAGATTCAAAGAGACCCACACAATAAGAACATATTTTGTAAATCGAACTAACCTCAGCACAGAATGCGCCAACCTAGATTTGGTTTTTATTGTCTCGCAGAAAGTGTGAAAAGTAGAGTATTCTCCTCGTGGATAAAGCTGTCTGCATCTTGGGCGTGCTTATATCCATCTCTGAACTCAGGATTCTAGTAATTCCCTCGCTCCACTCGTGAGTTAACTCTAGAATCCTTCGTTACGTTCGGGATTCAATATAGCGCCCGTGACGCAAGACACTGCTTTGTCCCCTCGTTTAATAATCTATTATTATATTTCAGGTTGTAAATTGAGTTCAAAAAAATTGTCTACAACCCGACTTTGCCTACTGCTGACGATATGATGATCTCTATAGCAAAGCTACTCTGGGTAGCTTCTCTGGATGAAAAGCAAGAGAGCGATAGATTTATCACGTCTCAGACTTAACGTGACAGCAAATAGTTTTAAGTATTATAATACTAGTTTTTGCCTGCAGCTTCGCTTACGGAGCTAGTAAAAAAATAGCTTTTGTTTTAATCCGGGTCATAATCTAGCTACCTAAAAAATTTCATTGCAATTTCAAAGCCATTACGACGTGATTGAGTAACAAACAAACATCCAAACTTTCGCATTTATAATATTAGTGTGATGCATGTTAGTCACTAAGGTGATGTAAGGTAGGGCCGTAGAATTAAGTTGTAACACCTTGTACTTTAGTACTATTGTTGCCTGAAATAAAGATTTATTATTTATCGTTACACCAAATCAAGAATATATATACAAACGATTGTGATTCGATTTCCGCCCCTGAAAAAATATTCGCATGCAAATATTCGGTATCCTTATTATGTAAGTCAGCCAAGGGGTAAGCCAAACGACAGGCGGGCGACAGTGACTGGCTTAAGTTATAAGGGTACCGGTCTGGCTGAATTTGATTGTTTAGTTTGTTAATTTATTTTTGTTTTATATCAACGAATTTCCTTTTTTGTGTTATTTACTCATTTTGTCTTAAATAAATCTTATTCTATTCTATAAGACCCACGACATAAAAAATCCAAGAGGATAGAGCCTAACATCTTAGGAGAATAGAAGTCACAGCGACTCCGCTGGCTCGGCCATATACTGAGAATGGGGGAATATCGAAGCGTCAAGCGAGCATAGTTCCAAGTATCGCTGGAGCAATATGATGGAAGCTGATCTATGCGACCTTGGGGCCGACGACTGCCAAGAGATGGCAATGGACAGATTGATGAAATTGGCGAGTTCTCGTACCGGAGGCCAAGACTCACTTTGCGTCCCTGCGCCAATGGCGTAAGTATATAAGAGTTTTTATTACTAGTGGTTCGCCTCGAACTCAGATCTCACGAATCTCCCATAAAAACAGAAATATTATTATTCATAATCTGTGACTATCAAAATAGTGCCATGAAATATATATCCAACATAATTGACCTACAGTTTTATTCAAATAACAGGTAACGGGAGTTCATGTACAATGGTTATCATGTTTTGGGGTGCAGAATGCAGTTATTCTGGAATTCAGACTTTGGCTTATATTTGTGTCACTAAAGCTACACGAATACCGAATTTCAGTATTGTGGGGTCACTGGTGTACCCTTAGAATTTTGTCAAAGTTTAGTTTTTATTATGGCTAATAACTCAAAAACTATAAAGAAGTTACAAAAAATATAAACGGAGTCTAAATATACTAATAAATATCTTTCATTTGACGTCCTATTTGACCTAATAGTCTCATTTTTTATTTTTTTTATCCCTCTTGTGCCCCAATATCTCAACAACCCCCCAACTGTTTTAGCTTATTTAGTCACAATAAAATTGTGCCATTACTACCTACTTATTTATTAAATTTCTCGATGATCGAATCAACGCTTCGAAAGTTATCCTCGGACAAACAAACATACATACATACAACGCCGATTTGTCCAAGTTGATTTGGAGATCTCGCTTTGCTCGATCAATAACGGTCTCAGGTTGTTAAGAATCCTTACAGCAAACTCGTCAGCAAAGACTCCGCATGAATCCACCCACACACTCAACATTAGTCAACGTAATTACGGCCTCGTATCCAAACAGAGCCAACTTGATATATTACGGACATTCAAATCTGCAATTTTATTTACAGAAAATGTTTAAATTCGTAACGATTTATTTTTTATTTTTATTGCTAATATTATAAACTCGAAAGTATGGTGGTGTATTAATAGAACTTGATTACGCGATCATCGCCAGTTCGCGCGAACTTTGTTCGTACAAACTCGCGATCAAAATACTGATGTCGGATCGATGTCATAAGACCTTGTCCAGAAGGGGCAAATTCGCCGATATTGACACGCGCGTTGGCGAGATAATTGGCGCCAATACATTGCACCCACAAGCATCGCGAGAATTTAAAATACGCGCGTAAATTGCGCGCACTTTGCCAGACTCTCGACTCACGCGTTATCCGCGCGTGTTGCGCGCGAGTCGAGATACTAGAGACGCCTTGTTGTATCCAGATCACAGACCACTTAGATGTACTACGTACAGATGGTCATGTGACGTACATTGGAGTTGGAGCGTAAAGGAGTGAATGGACCGATGCCACAATAGATTTTGACAAGTGTTTTTTTTTCCTTTTCAGTCACTCTTTTATGGCAACTGCCAGCATGCGCATTCTACCAGCGAACGAGGTTTTATTATACATACATACCTACATCCATATTATGTTGCACTACCAATATTACTTAACATCAAAGAAAGAACAAAACAAGCAAAGCAGTCAAACTATTGTATTCAATCATAACATAAAAATTGCATTGGTACATTTTTTATTAATAGAGTAGATACATAATCTTCTATTACTTAGATATAGAAAATAAGTCCACTGACACTCACTCATCACGATATCTTCGAAACTACAAAGAGTACGAGTTTGAAATTTGGCACTTAATTATGTTTGTTATAATATGTAGGCGCTATCCTTTTGGTCTTGAATTCAACATTCCTTTGACTTTGACGTTTTATTCTTCTAAACTTCTAGTTTAGAAGCTTGCATTTCAAAGTCAAAGATTTTAAATCTCTGATCAACCTCTTTTTTCTGTTTCTTGGAGTTGAACAGTCTGAAAATAAAGAGATTTACAATTTTCTTTACGCTACACTTTGTACCCAGAATCTTTATATTGACACTAAAACTAAGAATTTTGCACTAAATTTTGTCCACGAACATATTCTCTTTTAATTAAGTACCAGTTTTATCCTGCCTATTGAAGCTCATAAAATAACTCGTATCACCTTGTATATTTTGGGTCTCAGTTCCATGTTCCAGCTGGTCAGATATGGTGCTCTCTGTTAAATTTATGGTGTCCATGACTACATCTATAAGAAAAATTATAACGTTTGTAAATAATGGGAATAATATTGAATTTCTCAAGATATACATTTGTCAGAATTGACTGAAACAAATCTCAATTGAAAACGCTAACAGGGAACTTCTCCAAGAGGCACACTGAACTGAGTGACAAACTTAATGTGTGGAACAACAGGTAGGAACAATAACTTCAAGATGCCATGATTCACCAAACAAACATAACTATGTTTTACCTGATTCAATGCAAATAGAAGCTTCGTGAGCTGAACTGTTGATCAGTGATGACTCAATTTGAGTGCTGTTTGATGCACAATAAGTGTGATCACGGTGAGGCTGCCTGTGGTCTGTGTGAATTTGCGGAACTGAAAATTATAATGAATTTGATTATTTCATGCTGCGCCGCCCAATAACATTAACTTCAGAGGCCATGATTCACCAAACAAACTGTACATATGTTTTACCTGTTTCAATGCAAATGGAAGCTTCATAAGCTGAACTGGTTATTGAACTGTGAAATTACTGAATATTGTAGCAGAAATTAATAAACATTAACAAATTAATCAACACGAACAAACTTCTGTTTGTTGTAATGGCAGCTATTTCAATAGACAACAAATAGGTCTATGTTAAAAAATTACAAAACGTCTCCGGATCCGGCGAATGGATTGAATGAATGGATGGAAAAATATCGCACAGGTCACAGGTTAGGACATTTAGCGTTTACTTGTCATCCGGACTATTGCATCGGTCTTTCATTCATTTCTTACGGACGTCGATCTTGTAGGGGACATTACCAGGTATGATCCAGATTACGTGCAAACTTCAGAGCGAGAGAACGTATCAAGAGAAATGGAGCGTTAAAACTTTGATACTGAATTGTTTAATGCTCGCGCGTTGGTACGCTCCTTCTGGACGGTCTTTCTATCATTTCTTATGGACGTCGATCTTATAGGGGATATTACCAGGTATGATCCAGATTACGTGCAAACTTCAGAGCGAGAGAACGTATCAAGAGAAATGGAGCGTTAAAATTTTGATACTGAATTGTTTAATGCTCGCGCGTTGGTACGCTCCTTCTGGACGCAACGGTCGCGCGCTGACAGTCGCGCGATTACATCGCTTTATAGGTAAAATGACAAGAACGTGCGATGATAGTAGCAGTAGTTACTATCCTCAGCCACGGTGACCACGGAAGACCAGCGTTTTGGCAGAACGAATCTGCCATAGCACATCAGCTGGCTGCTGAATGGCCACCACTCAGCGCTGAGTGGTAGCCATTTTTATCCCTATGTATCTTTTAGTCTACGCCTAATTTTAATTTTTCATTCCATTTCTGTGTGCAATGGTGACAAAATAAACGTTTTTTGGGGTTCCGTACCCAAAGGGTCAAACGGGACCCTATTACTAAGACTCCGCTGTCTGTCTGTCCGTCTGTCACCAGGCTGTATCTGATGAACCGTGATAGTTAGAGAGTTAAAATTTTTAAAGATGATGTATGTATATTGCCGCTATAACAACAAAACAGAATAAAATAAATATTTATGGGGGGCTCCCATACAACAAACGTGATTTTTTTGCTCGTTTTTGCTTGATATTGATAACGGCAACCGTTAGACGCTTGAAACATTCACAGAACTTTTTGAGTTATATTATGCACTTTAAAAATAAATAATTAAGTTAAAATAAAATTATTATTTAAGAGCGGCCCCCATACAATAAACGTGATTTTTTCCATTTTTTTCTCGGTCTTAATAACGATGGGGCTCCCATACAACAGACTAACATTTTTTGTCGTTTTTAGGGTTCCGTAGCCAAATGGCAAAAAACGGAACCCTTATGGATTCGTCATGACTGTCATGACATGATTCGTCTGTCCGTCCGTATGTCACAGCCACTTTTTTCCGAACTATAAGAAATATACTGTTGAAACTTGGTAAGTAGATGTATTCTGTGAACCGCATTAAGATTTTCACACAAAAATAGAAAAAAAAAAAAATTTTGGGGGTTCCCCATACTCAGAGACTTCTATATTCTATATTTATGTTACTTGCTGCTTACCCTTCATGGGCGAGTCCGAGTCGTATTTAGATAGATTATGCCCTTATATTGACAAACTACGCGCGTGAAACCGCTATCGAAAGCTAGTATTTCAATATGTTTAGTATCATTCTTATTACGACAATGGAACAGTTTATCATCCTTGTTTGTACTCGTAATGTAGCTGATATTCTTAGCACATAAAAACGGAGGTGTTTTCTTTTGGTCTTTCTATCTGTGAAATGTATAACGGTGATGTCGCAGGCAGAAGCCAGTAAGTCTATAATATTTTGTATTTATGTTCGCATGAGTGTCAATGGTGCGTGAATATCCAATAAATCGGTCGCTTTCAAATGTCACGACAAACCAGTGACACGAAAGCTCCTTTGAATCGTTTGCTGTCATCGAGAAGGGCTGTTTGTGCAATCTACACGGTGACCTTTAAATCGCTGTTTTCCTAGAACAAACGTTGTTGAGACCATTGTCTACAAAGTGTTTATAACCTCAAATTAAAACCAAAAATTAAATCGGTCTTTGAAAAACATAAAAAGTTGCGAACTTAAAACGTCTATTTTAACGTTACGCCTAGGGAATGCAATCGCGACTCGAGATTGCAAATTCGAGATCCCGCGGGATTAGAAATATCAATCCCGCGGGATCCCGGAATTTTCGGGATCCCGTCTAGTTTAAAAAAAATGTTAAATTCGGATGACTAAAAAAGCTAATAACTGCTTGTTTGTGATAGCGAGGTTAATTAAAATAACATATTACTCGAAAGAAAATAAAAATCTTTATCTTACCAACTAAATAATTATCGTCACCTGTCGCTAATATTCGGAAATAGTCGGAATAGTTTTCTAACGCTGTTTGGCGTTCCTGCCGCTCGCGGCCGTCAGTCAGCGCGCCGCTTGCGCTCCGAGTGGACGTGTGTAGCGTCGCTGATCACTGCCGCCCAATCCCGTCAATCTCGAACGGGATCTCGTCATATGATGCGTCGGGATTCATCCCGAAAAATTACACGAGATCGGGATCCCGCGGGATCGGGATTGCATTCCCTAGTTACGCCCTACAACATGCCGCCGTATCGCCACAAAAATAATAATAGTAGGTACGCTAGGGCTAGCGTGCCAATGAACTTCATGTCACGCCAAGTTTTTGAACAAAGTTAAACTTATTTGAGAAGGTCTAGATTGTTTTTTTTTAATTCTCTTGTTTGATGTTATAAACCGTTAGTAGACCATTGTCTGAACAACGTTTGCTCTGGGAAAACAGTGATTTAAAGGACACCGTGTATATCAAGTGTAACCAACTAACACGAACTCCGTTACTTGTAATTAGTATGACACTGGTCGAGTTGCTTATACATTTCGTGGCACTAAATTAATGACAAACAAATATTATTTTTTTTGTTTTTATAGGAGATTCGAGAGATATCTGTTCGGGGAGAATCACTAGTTTTATAAATTCGAAAGTAAGTTTGTCTGAGTGTCTGTTTATTACGTTTTCACGGCCTTGCGGCGGAGACTATTTTGATGATATTTCAGTGTTCAGTATTTTATTGCGTTCATACAAAGTGGATAAAAATGTTACATGTCAGATCTTATTGACTAGTCGAGAGTCCAGCACTTTTATTTTTATTGGCTAGTGAAATCATTATTGTAGAAAATTATTTACTTTATTTCATCATCATCATCCACAGCCAGACTTCACCCACTGCTGGGTATAGGCCTCCCCAAGTTTGTGCCATCCGCCACGATCCTGCGCTAGTCTCACCCATTGACGGCTCACGACTCTAACGATGTCGTTCACCCATCTCGCTGCCGGACGTCCAACCCTTCTACAGCCATTCCTTGGCCACCATTCAGTTGCTATCCTGCTCCACCTGTCATCACCACGTCTTGCCAAGTGTCCCGCCCAAGACCATTTGAGCTCCATAACTCGATTTCCAACATCATGAACCTTCGTTCTTCTACGGATCTCGACGTTTGGAACTCGATCTAAGAGTTTGATGTCGAGCATGGTACGCTCCATGGTTCTCAGTGCAACTCTTAACCTGTACACAGCCTCCTGCGTGAGCGTCCATGTCTCGGCACCGTAAGTCATGGTGGGCAGAACACATTACATAAATAAGCGGGTCTTCAGATTAAATTAAATTAAAATAAATTAAATTAAATTAAATTAATTTATTATTGAATTATTTAAAGGGTGTCTGGAAGAGATTGCTTTTAGTGATAAGATCGCCCATTGTACCTTTATTTATTGTTTATTTCCATTATTACTGTATTTCTGTTTGGTGTGCAATAAAGAGTATTTCATACATTTACGTGTCTTATCGTTAAAAAATTCGTCTAGTATGTAGTAACTCTTTTTCCACTAGTATACGTTTTATTCTATGATCAAAGATGATGTCGTTATCATATGCTGTAATTTGTTCTGGTATTTTGTTATATATTTTTACCGCCATTACATTCGGACCCGACCTGTAGTTGTGTGATTTGTGAATTTGGTAGACTATGACTATGAAATGGATTGAGACATAGGCTTGCTTGTATTAAGGGCTCCTGAGAATTAATCTCTCATAAGTTTAATCCGTCAAGGATTCCGTCAATTCCTTTTCGTATGATTGTTATGCTTGACCAATGAAATAAATATATTGTAATTTCCTTATCAATAAATCTATGAAAATCTGATACAAGTTCGAAAGAATATTAATTTGCCAAAGAAAAATAGCAATAGTTATAACTTTAGGACGAAATACAGAATGACCCGTTTATCCATCTAGAGGGCATCCCAAGTATGCATTTAAACGCAACATTATGTTCGGCGAAAATCAGTAGTTTTGGTTGTCTATGCTTTCCTCACACCTCATCAATAGTTTATAAGAGGATATGCGGTCTATTTGGTTATTTGGTCCACACAAACGTGCTCCCCTGTTTCCTATCTGGATAGTGATAATAGAGCAAATATTTTTATACCATACAATCTATATGTACCGCTGTCATACGCCTATGTATTATTTTTCTCCATAAATTAATCATTATATGAACTAGTAACGATCTACATTCACAAAATTACTGTTTTACTAACCTTATCAGACGTCCAGCAAACACATTTGGCGAATATAATAAATAAGAGTAAAACTTAGATGAATAGCCAAAGTTTTTCTTATTATTATTCTTGGAAAAAATATTAAAATCGGTTTCGTTTTGGAGGAGAAAACAGAGGAAAACGAAGTAGTGATTTCGTCTATTTTAAATAGGTATAATCAGTCCGAGCTGCAGTTATCTCTCGATAGAGTGATTCTAGTCTCTGTCGATTCAGAAATCAATAAATTTGCGCGACAGCAACAGGTCTGTTAAAAACCTATTTGACCTTGCTGCCCGCGATTCCTCATAAGATTATCTACAAGAAGAATAATATTTTTAGTCATCGGGATTTTTTGTAAATTCTTCATTATCATCCGAAAATTAAAACTAGTACACTATATTCTAAAACCATATTACGCTTTGGGAATAATCTCAAAAATAGCTTATTACTAGCTAGCTACCTAACTTTAGTATTTACACATCAAATTTGGTTCAATTAGTGCAATCACTTTAAATCTAGTAAGGTTACATGTTAAAGCAGAATTTTAAGAAATAATAATATAACTTCCAGTGACGAATAAGCGGCAGCTGTGCGACAAGCAATCACTTGCAAAACGTCAAATTGCACACAAAGGGACGGCATCATATAAAACTATTTTCCGATAATAAATTTGAAGTTCTGCGATGGATGGGTGTCGCACTGCTGTCGCTAATTTACATAACTAGGTGGCCGATAACTGCTCTTCGTGGTTATCGCGTCGCAATCGTGTCGTTTATTATAAAAAGCAAAGAAACAGATTTATGGTGTTTATTTGTTATTGTTTAAATGGATTATTGCGTGTTTTTTATTTGGGATGACGAACGATGTAGTGGACCTAATGGTTCACTACATCGTTCGTCATCAACTTTACCTAATGGTAAAGTTATTAGAAAGAGGAGATACAGATTTGTAAGAACTACCTACTTTTGTTTTTACCCGATTTGACTTGACTTTGACTGGGCAGTAGGGTAATGTTTTAAGAAGCCGGCGAACCCCGAGCGCAACTTCAATTCGGCCGCGTCAAAAACTTCGGCCTAAATATCGCTATCTCTGTTTAGTGACGAAGTTAAGCCACGCAGAGCGACAGTGATAGCAATAGAACGATTCTAAATTTGATTAGATTATGACCGTGTTCCGTAATACCAAAAATGATGACTGAAAACTTGTTGTATTTTTCTCATTGTGTTGTTATTCTGTAACTAGACGATATAATCTATGTTCCCATGACTAGGATACGTAAGATGTTGTTGTTTTTAATATGAAACAATTAGGTTGAAAACAGGTCTTTTATGACGTAAAAACATGCAGAATGCGATACGCTTCTATTTCATTTTATGTAAGTAGTTTGATCTAATATATGGTTGGGAACCTAGATAAATACTATTCAAATTAAAATAATACCTAAGGTAGAAATATGCTCCAATTAGAAATAGTAGTACGTGTTGTATGGGCGATTCCCCTCCGGTGTCCCCTTAAGAAGATTTGATTTTTTTCTATTTTTATATCAGACATATTACATGTGGGATCCAATCTGAGATTCCGGGTATGAGCTTCCGGCTTTTGAAGTCTATTGTTTTGGCGGCTTCTGAAATATTCAGAACCAAACTCGTAAACAGTTTCTACCAGAATGTTGATCGTGTTTTATTCTTTCAAAACTTCGACATGTTCATAAATTAGTTAAAATCAAAAACATATAAAATCAATAAATAACTATCATAAGCCTGTTAAACCTACCAGCACTGTAAGCAAATACATCGTATTTTTTAAAATTTCGCAATCACTGTATAAGTTACTGATTAAAACGGTCATTTATTGCGTATGTACCTTTTTTAGAATTCCATACGCAAAGGGTCAAACGGGACTTACCTTACAGGTCTTTTCGTCCAAAATACTTCAGTGTCTGAAGACGAAAGTCCTGCTTTATGGTACAGAAACGTGGTCTCTCACTATGGACATTATAACGCTTAAGGTCGCTCAGCGTGCTATGCTTTACGACAGTGTTTCGTAAACTTTTTGTGTTCAAGGTACACCAACAAAATCGGGCAATTTTAAAGGTAATTTCAAAAAATCAAATTTTAATCATATAATTATCGTTTATTCTTAAGTTTTCATCAATTCAGAAACTTACACTTAATTTTAAAGCATATATAAGTTGAATTTAATGCGAAAGATGAGCTTTGTCAAAGCTATTGAGCGAAGGGGATCCAAATTTTGAATAATCGTCGACTGAGCTACATTTCCGGCTAGGCGGCACCAGTTTCACCGCTCGGGTACGGAGAGCCGTAAGCGCGGGTACGGAGAGACGTAAGCGCGGGGACGACGAGCCGTAAGCGCACCGCACCGCAGTTGTGAGCTTGTCTCGAGGCGAGGTGAATTAGTGTGCGTTGCAGTAGGGAGTTTCATACAAATAATACTGAACGGCTCGAGCTGATACGGTGACCATCCCTTTCCGAGTTGAAATGTGTGCTATGACCTTTATCCTTGAGTAAAATAAGCTACTTTTCACTTAACTGCGCAGAAAGAACGAAAAACTACGCGTGTGAAGCTACGGATTGGTCAGCTAGTACGAGTATTATAAAGGCAAACAAATATCTGTAGATCATGCAAACATTTGTTCCGCGGTGGGATTCGAACCCGCTACGTATCCTTGCACCGCTTAGCTTCCTCACACATCCCTGGTGGAATCGCACCTAATAAAATTATTCCTATGAAGGTTTTATGCACCGTAAAACCAAAAACACAACAGTAGCTACTCTCTCTATGGGAAGCGAGCTTGGGATAGAAGAAAGACGTGATAAATCTAAATAATAATATGAGATGATGCAATCCATCTCAGCTTAACTGCGGCTATGACACAGTACCATACATATCATCACATTAATAATATAAAAGGGAAATGGATGTTTGTTAGCTTTTCACGCTGCAGTAAGGAATGTATTAGTATAACATTTTTATGACTAATACCCAGGTATTTCATATTACGTGTTTACGTGTTTTGTTATGTACCTACGACATTAAATAAAAACACGAGTAGGGCGAATGGCTAGTCTTGTTGTAAAATAGGTTTTTTTTTCAAATTAATTTCTATAGAAAAAAAAAAAAATTTAAAATGCCCATAACAAGTCCTAAAATATCAATGAAATAGCCTGTATAAAATAGGTAAACAAATTATGTTCATTCATCTTGTAAGTCGGTACCGGAATTTATATTAAGTTGGTTTTTGTAAAGACGCAGTAATGAGAAATAAGCACAACAAGAAAATGCAGGGACTGATAAAAAAAGCCGGCAAACATATGACCCACGGCGAGATAGGACGGGCAGCGGCGCGCGGAGAAGCGGGGGTGAAATTCGAGTTTGGGCTGAGGTAAAGTCAACTCTTAAACTGACTAAGCGGAATCGTCGGAAAGGCACCGCCGAAATTGTGAATTGCAAATGTAGCGATTACTGGATAAGCATTCAAGCAACTGGTATTAAACCTATCTCTAAAATCAGTTAATACAATTCCGGATGTGTGTTTTAAATGAATGTCGTACATAACAAAACAGGCTGTATATTAAATATTTTTTTTAACGATCGTGTCTTTAAAAGTGAAATGTCTTTAAAAAGGCTTTCACTATAAAGTTGGCGATAAAACGCTTTTGTAGTCGCCATAATTTTTTGAATAAATCTCGTGACTCAAGGATTTCATCGCCCAGTGTTGTGAATTTTCTGTAATTTTCCTTAACGCCGTTTAATACAAGAGTTTAATACGATATACAAATCAAATCAATAATTTATTGGCATCAAATAAGTTTCGAAATAAAGTTTTTAAAATTACACATTTCCAACTTATTTCTACCACAGAAGCATGCCAATTATTAAAAAAATATCGACCATGTGCGAGTCGGCCTCGCGCACGAAGGGTTCCGTACCATTATCTATAAAAACGGCAAAAAAACACGTTTGTTGTATGGGAGCCCCCCTTAAATATTTGATATCATCATATCAGCCTACATCCACCCACTGCTGGGTGTAGACTTCCCCTTTATCACGCCATTCTCTCCGGTCCTGTGCCAAGTGCATCCATTGCTTTCCCGCAACTCTCGCGATGTCGTCCGACCAACTTTTATATATTTTATCCTTTTTTTAGTATTTGTTGTTATAGCGATAACATAAATACATCATCTGTGAAAATTTCAACCTTCTGTCACTGTTCATGAGATGAGCAGCCTGATGACAGACGGACATACCTTTTTACCCTTTGGGTACGTAACCCTAAAAACAATTACAAATTATTAAATAAGAACAATATTATAAAGCTTCAAAGAGGCTATTTTCGTAATAATCTTGTGTCTTACCAAAGTAACTCTCCCAGCCAAACCGCTATTCTTGTATACCTACCTAAAAAGTATACATGTTTATAGCACATCATATGTAGTCATATGAATATGGCTGCACTTATACTATGTAACACTAAACACATTGTACCTCCCACTCATAGTACGCAATAAATATATTTGCATTTATATTTGAAGAATTATCAAAGCTGAGTATTCTATCAGATAACGAGCAGTAGTCGACCAACCTAAGTCTGTAATTGTGTTTGCAAACAGTTCATATATTTTATAATGTTCATAAAACATTACCAAAATATAGATTGAATAAATATTTAATACACAAAATAAAATAATCTGTGCATAGGCAAACTTAATGCTAGATAGCATTCTCTTCCAGCTAGCTTTTGTGTAACGCGGACACACAGTCCGCAGTCAAAATCGACTGCAAAATTAACTTTGTACCTACGAGTACGTTAAAATGATTAAAATACCACCGTACTGTCTACGGAAGTCTTCACTGTGCCCACATAATCAATTATTAATTGTAGGGTTTTATGTTATAGAATTAAATAGATAACAAGTCGCCAACGCTCCTGGTCATATAACGAAGGACAAGAGACGACGATATTGCTAAATCGCTCGCAATTGCAGCCCTTCCGGGAGCCGTTAGTGATGCGCCGAGTACATATCGACAACACTAATTACCAGTAATTATATTGAAAAGGAAACAAACATGTTTATTGGTTGGCCCTATCTGCCACGAGTCTTCACGTATTATATTCTATTCTACCACTTGAGAAAAGCCAGAGGAAGCGCATAGCTTGTCCCGGAAACATCTGTATTCACATTCTCACGCACGCGTAATTCATCATAATGTAACCGCGTCGGCTCGGGAATATTGCCAATTTCCTGAATATGTGAGCAACCAGCTTAATGTTTAACTACGGCGCTTTGTATCATGTGAGTGGGGGCTTAGTTCGACTAATCTTCGAGTATTTTGCAATTGTATAATACTTTTAGTAATCATTAACGCAATAAAGGAACTATTTTTTAACCGTTTTTTTTATCGGAGAGTGTGCTGCAGAGCTTTTAAACCTGATCCCACCAACCCCATTCTATCATCGAACAACCAGACGCTACGCGATGCGCCACCGCTACGTGGTAGACATATTTCCCATACGCACAAAGCGGTACACTTCCACCTTTATTATGCACACCGCCAAGGAGTGGAACACCTTGCCTGATTACTACAACCTTGGGGTCTTCAAGTTCCGAGTGAATAGGTTTCTTCTAGGCAATTGTGTACCATCGTATACTGCAGTATCGCTTACAATCAGGCGAGATCATGGTCAAACGCTGGCCTATAATTTATATAAGAAAATATATTTTTATACAAACACTCTCTGTCCTCAAAACGGTGAAGTAAAAAATTATGAGAAAACTGGCAAGTCATGAAGAACAAACAATTATTGATGCATCATTGGGTTAGTATTATCTTTAGCGGAGATGAGCTTGCAACCGTCACGTAGATATTCACGCAAAAACCTCTATTCAAAATGTAGTCTTGTATAAAACGTAATGTTTGGACTTGCTTCTGACTACCCCTTCACAACTCTGAGTACTGGCTAAGAGATCCGAATATCATACATAACGATTCACCAAAAGTGACTTCAGTACAGACCCCTAATTTTAAATAGTTAATTTAGACAATATTTAGAACTTACTACACTCATGCCATGGTCGGCATATCTCTACTAGACCAAATCCGCAGTACGGAAATCCGTAGACCGACATAGGTAGTAGATATTAGAGACCGTATTGCCAGACTAAAGTGGCGTTGGTCAGGACACTTGGCAAGACTTGGTGATGGCAGATGGTGTAAGGCCCTGACGCGAATGGTGCACACGATAGAGCAAAACAGGCCACGGTATACCATCAGCCCGGTGGATGGACGATATAGAGGCCGCAGAGGGTAGGACCTGGATGTGAATCGCACAGGATCTGTTGGAGTGGCGTTTGAGTGAGGAGGCTTGTACCCAGCAGTTGGCTATCTGTTAAGCTGCCATTGATAACGTTGACTGCACTCGAGAACACCAGAGTTGTTCCACAAAATCTCAATGCAACTAAAGTAAGTACAATAAGTGAGCGAGTCAGTGTTTGGACAACAATTGAACCGTACGATTCCGGCGCCATGTTTGCTCTCAGCTCGTCGAGTTGCATCGAAAAGCCTAGTGTCTATAAAAGCGGAGATAAATCAAAATTTAGTGCTGTTGGACGTCATGAAACATACTTTTAACACGTTATCTGTACTCATAACATCGTGTAGAGAAAATAATTGAAAATGGTTTATTGCATACCACAGCAAGCAAATAAACAGAACAATGTAAATCTATGTGATACAATGGCTGGTCTTATCGCTGTTTAGCGATCTCTACCAGACAACCTTGAACGGAATGGACTATGTAAATATTACCTGGGGTGTTGGTGTACCTATAACATACACCCCACAACTTAAAATGGAATTAGCGCACTAGACAGTATTAAAGTATTCGACAGATAATTTATTTAGTAGCCGCAGTCTTTTGTTTGTGTACGGTCTGCCGTTCTGATACGTGATCATACGGTTAAATGTGTGCTAAAATTAAACATGGATAAGTAATGACCTACGATTTATTTTAGGAATTTGATGGGTAGATATCATTCATGATGAGACTGATCCATAATTTATAATGAGACTGATTCCTAATTTATGCGAACTTTATTTTTACATTTCAACTACACCTCAAACGAATGTGTCAATAAATGAAAATACAGGTAGGGCTTATTAATCGAGTCTCGCAGTTTTTTCCGAGATTAGCAGAATAAAGACTATATTTTATATGACTTAATTACAAATGATGTTCTCAGATTTTTCCCTGTACTTGTAGTATAAGAGGATATTACTTGCCAAATTTCGTAGTTCTGGGCCAATGGAAAGTACCCTAAAATTTATATTCCCTATACCTAGTATCTTTTTTTCACGTTAACTTAGAAGTTTTATTTTTTCACAGCTTCAAGGAACTTGAAGTATATCGTTTTAATTTCAACTCGATACGCGTTCTTGAGATAAAGGGTCTTGACAGACAGACAGGCAGACAACAAAGTGATCCTATAAGGGTTCCGTTTTTTCTTTTGAGGTACGGAACCCTAAAAAAGAGCTTCACTCAGTAGTATGTTAACTTTGGCGAAAAAAATATTGTAAAAAAACAAATTCCCATGATTTCAACTACATTGAATGAATGAATGAAAATTCTTTAATATACCTTACAAGCTAGACACAAGAGATACAAAAATAACAAGAAAACAAATAAATATAAGCATAATGGGTGGTCTTATCGCTTAACAAAGCGATCTCTTCCAGACAACCTTTGGATGGAGAGGATCATTGCTTAATGGAAGATTGGCCGACGTGTAACAAGAATAAACTTAATAATAGAAAAAGAAAAATTACTTAACCTTATATAGTTATATATATACATACATATTAGGTACATAAATAATTTTAAATAAATATTTAGATATATTATTCTTGCATTACCTTGACGTTAGCGGAATATAAAGCTATCAACACATATCGAAATAGATAGCATAAAACATAGAAAAAGCCATAAATATAATATTTTATGAACTGCCAGGTAACTCGGAGAATCCATTGGATGAGTGCCAAAATGGAGTAGGAAATTGCTATAGTTATCTATATGGTCCATCTTCAGAAGTAGGTGTTCGATTCCTTGACAGGCGCCCGATAACCTTAAATACATACTCATAGTTAGGCTTTTCCCCTTTCTTCAAACTTTTTAGGGTAACGTACCTAAAGGGTAAAACTTGACCCTATTACTTAAGACTCCGCTGTCTGTCTGTCCGTCTGTCACCGGGCTGTATCTCATGAACCGTGATAGTTAGACAGTTGAAATTTTCACAGATGATGTATTTCTGTTGCCGCTTTAACAACAAATACTAAAAACAGAATAAAATAAATATTTAAGGAGGGCTCCGATACAACAAACGTGAATTTTTTGCTCGTTTTTGCTCGATATTGATAACGGCAACAGGTAGACGCTTGAAATATTCACAGAATATTGAGTTAGATTATTCACTTTAAAAATTAATAATTATATTAAAACAAAATTAATACTTAAGTGGTGCTCCCATACAACAGACGTGTGCGCGAGTCCGAATCGCACTTGGTCAGTTTTTTGAATTGCCTCCCACTAAGGAAGCAATTTTATCAACGTGTTCACGTCAAAACATCCGCGAATCAGTCCATCCGTTTAGGTTTACGTAGCTACTTCCACAGCATTATGTCATACGGCATACTGCTGGTGGGGAAGTGCTGCAGATATAAACACGGTTTTTGTGCTGCAGAAGAGGGCTGTTCGTGCAATTTATAATATGGGCCCCAGAGAATCTATGCACAATAAGTTTAAAGAAATAAATATTATGACATTCCCTTGTCAATACATCTATGAAAATCTGATGTATTTTCACAAGAATATTAATTTGTTTAAGAAAAATAGCAATAATCATAATTTTAATACTAGAAATAAAGATAAACTCGCTGTTGCCACTTGTAGACTCCATAAAATCAGTAAATCGTTTAAAGGGCAAGTTGTTCGCTTTTATAACAAACTCCCAAGTGATGTACAAAAATTGACAATTAACAAATTTAAAAACGCAATTAAACAAAATCTTTCTTAAAAAGCCTACTATAAAATATCGGATTATTTAGATGATAGAGAAGCTTGGGATTGAAATTGCTCCAACTCGTTCAAAATGTTACAATTTAGACGTAATTTATTACCTGTATTGTTATGTATTCTAAAAGGATCAGTAAAAAAAAACAACCAGCCTTGTTTTCTTGCCTTTCTTTCCTGGCTTGGTCGCGAAGGAACAGGCAGTAAAATTGACGTTTCAAAGTGATCCTTGTGATTTTAATGAATACAAGATTTTGACTTTGGGACTCGTACGATACCACAGACAATAGACATAGGTGTCAAACTAGTAGACATAGGTGTCAAACTTATAACAACCCTTTTTTGCAACAAAGATTAAATAAAAAAAAAATAAGGAGTAACTTCATCTCGGCTTCATGTGTAACAATTAAAAAAAAAAGTCTATAAGCTTTCACCTACATAACGCCAAATTTTGTAGTTGCGACGTGCAATTTTAGCAAACCCAAAATGTCTCATTTATTATTAGCGAGTTTATATTGGTCAGGCTAAGTGGCTTGTGTTAGGTTGTGAAATACTACAGAAAAGGTTGCAGCATCATAATGTAACTTTGTTACTGTACTATCTACAGGACTGTTTGGTAGTGCGATGTAGGGATTTTCAAGCTGGTCAGGGCACTAACCATTTTAAACCATTTATATCCCGGTAGCGGGTTCGATTCCCGCCCCGGGACAAAGGTTTGCATTATCTACAGATATTTGTTCCGTGACTGGTTGTTTTAATATTTCTTATAAGTATGTATTTACAAAAACTATATATATGTATATAAGTGTTCTATCAGTTATCTGGTTCCCATAGTTATAGTACAAGCTCTGTTTAGTTTGGGGCTAGATAGCGCTGTGTTAAATGTCCAGCAATATTTATATCATTATGACATAATGACATAGATTTTCAGTTAAAGGCTTAACGGCCATAAACTTAAGAAGCCGGCGAACCCCGAGCGCAACTTCAATTCGGCCGCGTCAAAAACTTCGGCCTGAATATCCCTGTTTAGTGACGAAGTTTAGCCACGCAGAGCGACAGTGATAGCAATTGAACGATTCTAAATTTGATTTGATTTTGATCGTGTTCCGTAATACCAAAAATGATAACTGAAAACTTGTTGTATTTTTCTCATTGTGTTGTTATTCTGTAACTAGACGATATAATCTATGTTCTCATGACTAGAATACGTAATAATATGTTGTTGTCTTTAATACGAAACAATTAGGTTGAAAACAGGTCTTTTATCACGTAAAACATGCAGAATGCAATACGCTTCTATTTCATTTTAGGTAAGTATTTTGATCTAATATATGGTTTGGAACCTAGATAAATACTATTAAAATTAAAATAATACTTTATTTAGGTAGAAATATGCTCCAATTAGAAATGATCTTGGTAGTACGTGTTGTATGGGCGATTCCCCTCCGGTCTCCCCTCAATTAGTTTTAAAAATCACGTTTTCTTTTCTATCCTCTTTACTATGATAGATAGATAGATATAGAAATTAATTTCGATATAAGTAACTAGTGGTTCGCCCCGAACTGAGATATCGCTAGTCTCCCAAAACACAAAAAATATTATTTGTAATCTTTGACTATCAAAGTAGTGTCACGAAATATAAAACCAATTAATTTGACCTACAGTTTCATTTAAATTACAGGTAACGGGAGTTCATGTAATTTGGTTATCCTTTTTTGGGGTACAATACAAATTGCAGTTATTCTAGATTTCAGATTTTTTCCTATATTTGTGTCACTTAAGCTACACGCATACTAAATTACAGCAGTGTGGGGTCACTGGTGTACCCTGTGAATGTTGTCAAAGTTTAGTTTTTGTTATGGCTAATAACTGAAAAACTATAAAGAGTTTACGAAAAATAAAAACGGAGTCTAAATGTTCTAATGAATACCTTTCATTTGACGTCCGATTTGACTAGTTAGCCTCATTTTCATTTTTTTTACCACTCTTGAACCCCATTATCTCAACAACCCCCTAACATTTTTAGCTCATTTAGTCACATCAAAATTGTGCCATCATTACCTACTTATGTATTAAATTTTACGATGATCGAATCAACGCTTCGAAAGTTATTCTCGGACAAACATACTCGTACATACATACATACCTACATACAACGCCGATTTGCCCAAGTTGATTTAGAGATCTCGCTTCACTCGATCAAAAATAAATTTCAAAAAATTACGTACCTTGTCACTTTGAGCCCTGTGCCGAAAAAGGGAAATCGAGCTGGTTTTAAGCCATGAAGCCTGGTGCATTGAAGCCACGGACGTTAACCTTTGTTAAAAAAATCTAGTATAAGTCGCATGCCTGAACTAAGTGTACCTACGACGTAGTGTATCTATGCAAAATGAACAAAATAGCCAGGTCCTTGCAGAGAGTGGAAAAAGTTAAAAAAAACTCGCTATGATTGGTTTACGATATTATTATGATAGCTGGAGTTCACGACTGTTCATGATAAGACCATTATTTTATATGTGTAATGTGAAATTAGCTTAAGATTGCCTGTTGCTACTTATTGATATAATCCGTCGTAAAAAAACTTTTTATAATAATTTTGCCATATTATCATGCCATTGTGAGTAATATAATTATAATTAATATATAATTTAAAATTATCACATTGGTGACCCTGATTAGCTCTGAAAGTCTTTACACCGTTCCACCAAACAACCTGTATAGTTATGTGGGTGTAGGATAGGGTCTACTAACCAGCACCGGATCTAGAATTTTTCCAAACCAGGGCAGAAACTCGATGTGGCACCCCCTCTCCTCCAGTGTTTGAGAAGAGGGGCAAGGATGGGTGTTTAAGTTTGAAGTGTTCCAAATCAAATGAACATCCAGGTGAACTATGTAGGTGGACGTCAGGAAGTGAAATAATCTATAGTACGACGTGCGCTGGATGCCATGCACTTTTTGAATCAAGTTTTTTATTCAAACATTTTTGTTGAAGAATTTGTTGCCCCCTGAAATTGCCGTCCGGGGCAGGTGCCCTGGTTTGCTTCCTCCTAGATCCAGGGCTGTTGCTAACTATAAAGTGGTCCATACGTTACAGAGCCTGCCTTCAGCATAATTCTTCTTTAATTAGCCACAACCAAATTACCGAAGTTTCCGTAAATGAGCCTTAAAACAATAGAACACGTAATTTTCTTGGCATGGGTGTTGAGCCGGCCTTAAGTATCTTAAACTTGGTCCATCAATCATGATCAAGGACCCCAAAGTTGGCATTGTGGGGTATTGTGGGACTCAGACGCGGTAACCAGACCCGATTATCCCGTTTATTATTGTTTGGACTCTTTTGTTAAGTTCCCGGGAGATTTTATCGAGATCTTTTCAATGGGACAAGTATAAAGGCTGTAGATATTGCGGTACATTGGAAATGTTTGTCTAGTTTTCATTTGTCTGCTATGGGATTTAGCTTCAGGGTTGTATTATCTTGAAATGAAAGTTTAGTAATGGTATGATGACATGGCAAGATAATTCGACATCTTTGCAGCTAAAAGTACTAGCTGCTAAGTAAACGAAATAGTTCAAATAACTCGTTTGGTTTTAATTGAATACATCTTATTATTAATGTATTATTTAAATCCTTTAACAACTTCGCGACATTGACACGCATCAATTACGCTACACCATCTACAATTCACTCGTAAAGCCGCATCTATTATCCTTAATGGAAATTTGAGGGAGTGCCGCTAAAACAAAATTATCTGAACTGCAAATTCTACAAAACAAAATTATAAAATTGCTATTTAACTATCCATATCTAACATCAACTAATAAAATCTACCAAGAAACTAAAATTATAAATTTAAAACAATTATTTACTTATTTACATTACACAATTATTTACATGCATTCTCGTCAATAAATTGATCCACACTAATCTAACTTTCACTAAAGCAAAGGAATTGACAAAGCGAAGTACGCGTCGCGCTAGCTTTCTTGTCTTACCTAAATGTCGTACGAACTATGGCAAAAAAACACAATAGTTTTTTTTTTTTTTTTTTTTTTTTTTCGAATGGACTAATCTCGCTGTTGGCCTCTGAGGCCGTGACAGCTTAACCGAACTTTTGGCGAGCGCAGATGGCGCTCAGCCCTGTAAGTTTTTTAGGCAACTAGCGCAAGGGCACCACTTAGGTACGAACCTCGGCTTGGGCTGTTGCCGGGATGGGGATAGGAGAGAAACGCCCGGGTACATGTCTGTACCTCGTATAAGCGGCGACTGAAGGGACTCGTCGACCTCGCCGGCGAACACAATAGTTCACGAAGGCGCACAGTTTTATAGTAAATTACCCTCTGATATAAAAAAAAATGTAAGCTCATTTAACGCATTAAAAACTAAACTTGCTCAACATATTACAACTAATGTTTACTAAATAAAGTAATTATATAACTAACGAACGATCTACCCGAATGCGTTAATTGAGTACCTACCTACGTAACTCGAACGAATTACATTAACATTTATATGTGTACTGATTCTCATGTAAGTGTTATTTGTTATCTTTTAGAAAATAAATGATTATCAAACCTTATTATTAACAGACAACGATTGCATTAATGATAAAAAATAAACTAAAACTAATAAGTAATAATTAGAACCCAATGACGTAAAATAGGGCAGTGATATTTATCAGCTAAGACGTTCAGTATAAGCATCTTACTCTGCTTAATAGAGATGCGATTCCTTTACGATTCCCGCGAACCAGTCGGTCAGCGCATTCACAAACATTTCTGACGCACTGCTTAATCGAGGCAGACCCTATAGCATTCTGAAATGTTATTGTATTGGACTCGAAAGCCGCTGAGAGACATTTATTTGTACTTAACCCCTGCTCATGTAAAATCATTGGCAACGGTTATCAACTCTCTCGGGCCCGAATTAAAAGTCGTAAAAGCTTTTTACGTACACAGCGGCCAGAAACCACCCAGCCACCACAAAGCTTAACCTATGGAAGGAAAAATTCCCACCGCCACACGACTTTATCGCGCCACAGAAACATCTTCCCTCAGGACACGACCTTCCGTGGCTAGTTTGGAAGTCCATGAACCGATTCCGAACCCAAGTCAGCCGTTGCAGGAACAATCTGTGTAGATGGGGAATGTGGGACCCTATACCTATATATTAACTGGCTGGGACTGCGGAGAATCCATTCAAAGCATGGCCCACATGCTTATCTTACTTTCCGAAATGTATCCGTGCCGATATCTGACCACCTCGAGCTTCTTGGTATTCACAACTACAACTCTCAATTTCGACTCTTACATTGAGTCGAAAGCTCAGTTGGCTGCTAAAAAGCTTGGTATACTCGCAAAGGTGAGGCACTACTTCACACCGGGACAGTTGCTCAACTTGTACCAAGTACAAGTCCGGTCGTATTTGGAGTACTGTTCTCACCTCTGGGACGGATCAGCGAAGTACCAACTTGAAGCTCTGGAATCAATTGAGAGAAGAGCCAAGAAGCTCATAGGCAACGATGAGCTAGTTGATGCAAAGCTCCTCAGCCTGGAGCATCGACGAAAGGTAGCTAGCCTCTCGGATTTTCTTCGAGTATATTTCGGGGAGTGTGTGGTGGAACTTTTCAACCTAATCCCACCATCTCCATTCTATCAACGGACAACCAGACGCTCTGCGGCGCGCCACCGCTATATGGTAGAAATACCTCCCATTCGCACAAAGCGGTTCTCTTTGATCTTTATTATGCGCGCCGCCAAAGAGTGGAACGCCTTGCCAGAGTCTGTGTTTCCTGATAGCTACAACCTGGGTATCTTTAAGTCGCGAGTGAATAGGTTTCTTCTAGGCAAGCGTGTACTATCGTAGACTGCATCATCGCTTACCATCAGACGAGATCGTGGTCAATCGCAAGCCTATAATATAAATATTAAAAAAAAAATCTGTCCTTTGTGTCCTACCACCTGCACAAAGGACGACTTAAACCTAGCCACTGACAACGCAATACAAGTGGCAAATTTTTATTCATCCTTATTGTGATAGAGAAGTGTATCGTTGACTCGAAGAAGAAGATTGGCAATAAGCTGTAATGGTACCATGCAAAGCAGCAAAAATTGAGTTTGGTTACTCATAGCATGGAGTGGGACTAGTCGGCACCTACTTTCCTTTGTTATTCTCATGTCCTCTGATTGACATAAGAGTGTTTTGGCTTCAAATCTCAAAGACTCAAATCAACCATATCCAAAAAATACTCTGTGTCTTCGAACAAACGTTTTTTAATCCATTCCATTTAGCAATTTACGACGTGTTTAGCGGTTTTATGGACAAAAATTCCTAAATGTTTACTTAAAGTTACAAGGAGTAATTGGGCATACTATACGCGACCAACCTTTGTAATAGATTTCCCTTTGTTGTGGAATTCTCCTTTGTTTAAATTCTTTTACAATTGAGGTTCATTTATATAGCCCAACTGACCACAACATGGATATCTTTTCTAAATATGAGCACAATATAGGACTCAAGTTATATAATTTTTTTATTAATCTTTGTTTTAAATATGTATAAAATTCTCGTGTCACAGAGTTTGTAACAAAACTCCTCCGAAACGGCTTGGTCGATTCTTATGAAATTTTTTGTGTATATTTGGTAGGTCCGAGAATAGGTAGTTAAGTATTTTCCCATTCCTACCCCCACCCCCCATTTTTAATCGCGATTTTAGTATTTTTGTATGAACAATATCCACAGGTATAATTTAACCATCGTTCAGTGACGTGAAGTTATTTACATAAAGTGTCGCGTCACTTTGACATTTCATTCTGCATTTAAAGTAAAGTAAAATACATTTTCTCACACATACATGGAAAGATTGTCATTATTTTCGAAAAAAGAATACGCGAAGTATCGAATTTACGGACAAAAAAAACCAATCAATTGCAAATCCGTTCTTGAATTTGAACCATTACAACGCTCCAGCAATGTTGTATGAAACGGCGTGCTGGGGTTATTAAATACTCTTTTCATTGGATCTCTTTTATCATTATTGGCATACATAATAAGTCTCTTTGCTTAGTACAAACTGCGTTCACATGGCTGTATAGCCATAAATGCGTTTGCCTTTCGGCACAGATGATGAATAAAAAATTGGCGGTAAAGCTGAAAATTCGTCTTCATTTGTTATTTACATACTTAATAAATATAAATTTAATAATTAAAATAAGTTCCAATGGTTCAGAGAGTGAAATGGAGATTGATTTAAGATCAGAAGCTAAATTGGCAAATGGAAAACCTGCTTCCAGCGAAGGCAAAAGAAAAATACATGAAAGTATATAAACATTTTATGAGCTGGAAAAATGAGAAAAAAGTAAACATTTTTTCCGAAACAATATTTTGGGCATATATTAATGAGATTGATAAAACTAAAAAGCCACCTACATTATGAGCAATTTATTCCATGCTAAAAATTAAATGTACAGTTCATGTTGAAAACGGCATTAACTAGAAAAGTTATGTAAATTTAACTACTTTTCTTAAACGACAATCGATCAGATTCAAAAGCAAAAAATCGAAAGCAACATCCATCCACCTCAAAACTGCTTATTCAACCATCTACCACTACATCCAATGCCCACGCAAACCTCGTCAAACTTCAACAAACAAACATAAATGTACCGGGGAAATCAATAACCTTTTCTTTTAGTAATTAATGTAAATGAAATATGACTAATGTAACTTAATATTAATTAAATTAAATGTTTAATTTAAAAAGTATGTTTTATTTCCCTGCATTCTTTTGAGAAAAGCACTATATATGCCTCGGCAGAAATGGCAATGGCCTGTCTCGTATTAGTAAAGTCCTCGCCTGAGGCTCGGCCTTCAAACTCATACTCGACCTGCGATTGCCCATTTCACGGCCTTTGCAATAATGTACTATTTTATACTCGCAAAGGTGAGGCACTACTTCACACCGGGACAGTTGCTCAACTTGTACCAAGCACAAGTCCGATCGTGTTTGGAGTACTGTTCTAACCTCTGGGACGGATCAGCGAAGTACCAACTTGAAGCTCTGGAATTAATTGAGAAAAGAGCCAAGATGCTCATAGGCAACGATGAGCTAGTTGATGCAAGGCTCCTCAACCTGGTGCATCGACGAAAGGTTGCTAGCCTCTCGGTTTTTTATCGCGTACATTTCGGGGAGTGTGCGGCGTAATTTTTCAACCTGATCCCACCATCTCCATTCTATCAACGCTCTGCGGTGCGCCACCGCTATTATATGGTAGAAATACCTCCCATTCGCACAAAGCGGTTCTCTTCGACCTTTATTATGCGCACCGCCAAAGAGTGGAACGCTTTGCAAGAGTCTGTGTTTCCAGATAGCTACAGCCGGGGTATCTTTAAGTCGCGATTGAATAGGTTTCTTCTAGGCAAGCGTGTACCATCGTAGACTGCATCATCGCTTACCATCAGGCGAGATCGTGGTCAAACGCAAGCCTATAAAGTATAAAAAAAAATATATTTAGGACAACAGTACAGCAAAGGCAAAACTTAGGGTAATAAAATAAAACATACATTGAAAAAAGACATTAAAAACACACTGATTATGACAATGGTAGGTACCTATCTATAAAACACAGAAAGAAAGATATAAAAACATCAGATTAGGAACGATTATTATAGGCAGGTACCTAACAAAAGCTTTATAAATACGTGGGCGCTAAAAGGTGTATTTGATTTATTTAATTTATATGGCAGAACAACGTTTGCGGGGTCAGCTAGTATAGTATAAAAGTTTCTTAGTACCTATTAAGTTTTACATGTCGGCAGTTGTATCTATTTGTACAGATTTCACAAAGGCTCTCTTCCAACCTCTTCCTCTTGATGTTGCCAGTCTTGGCCATGACCTTCCTGCTGTTAATTTATTTAATAATCAGCATCATGTAACTTTCGAAATTTATAAGCTTCGATCAGCAACATCGGAAATATAAAAGAGTCGTTCTACGCTCCACTTTTCATTGCGTGATCATCGATAACTTGCCTTGACTGTCGTTTAATGCTGCCGCTCATTTGTGTATTTCATTTTAACTTCAATTAACTTGTCACTTTTCATTAACTTAACATAAAGGCAAAACACCCAAGCCCTAGCAAAGCTAAAGTCTAGTCCATTGATTCCAAAAGTTTTCCAGGTGGACCCCCAGGGGTCCACTGGAGACTTGACGGGGTCTACATTGGCTTGACAAAAAAATGAGGGTTCACAACTCGTAAGTGGGGGTCCACGAAAATTTATCTGGTTGCGGTAGTGAAGAACTAAATTGTTGGCTTGACTTCAACCTATCAATGTAGGTAGGTAATATTTAAAGAAGCTCATCGACTGTTACTTTTAAAAACTTGCGTATTTCATATTCAGTACAACGTGCCGAGACTTGCAAAGCGAAAACTGTTAATTCGTGTTTGGAACTCAGCCGCAATTTTCATTCGCAGCTGATTTAATTTTCACATTTTTTGTCGACTGGGAATATGGCAGAAATGTAGCTGCAGGGGTCCACCGGAATGAAACCAGCAAAATTTTTAAAGTGGTCTATGAGACATAAAAGTTTGGGAATTGATGGTCTAGTCATTGGAGCGGAAAATGGCTGCAGTGTCTTTTTTCCAATTATGTAGATACTACTTTCAAGTATATAAAATAGTATCTTATAGTGTAACGAGCGGAGTCAGCGCTAGCAGGTGTGCCAATATCTATAAAGAGAAAACAAACTTCTATTTCGATCCCTGTAAAAGAAAATTGGTTCAAACGAGATCGCTTGTTTAAAAATATGATCAGCTATTTTATATAAAATAAATAAAATCTCATTAGAAAGATCAGTCTTTTTGATTCTCTTTTTTCGTAATGACATCCACAAAGATTCTTATTTATAAATATAAATGAATACATCTATTTGAATCGATATAACAAAAATAAAATTTATAGACGCTGAAATTGAAGACAGCTGCTCAGTCTCTACAAAGCACAAGTCCGCTCATGTATGGAGTACTGCTGACATCTCTGGGATGGCTCGGCCAAGTACTAGCTTGAAGCCCTTGATTCGATTGAGCTACGTGCTGCTAGACTCATTGGTGATGACTCACTAGTGAAAGCCAATTTACAAAGTCTGGAGCACAGACGCCGAGTAGCCAGACTTTCAGCTTTTTACAAGATACATTTTGGTGAATGTGCGCAAGATCTTCATGACCTTATCCCTCCTTCTCCCTTCCACCACCGGACAAGCAAACGAACCGAGAAGTACCACCTATACCTGGTCGGCATACCACCTTGCCGTACCAAACGATTTGCTTCTACTTTTCTTGTTAGCACAAGTAAGGAGTGGACCTCACTTCCGGCGTATGTTTTTCCAAACCAGTATAGTATTTTTCAAACTTTCGCGATCACTGTACATATTTATTGATTAAAACGGGTATTTATCGCGTATGTACCTTTTTTATTTGTTATCCCGACGTTTCGGCTGTGTTGCAACAGTCATGGTCTCGGGCTGACTGGAGTACTTGGAGCTACCGTCGGGAAGTGCGGGTAGCTGCAGCATCTACCCTCACTTGGTCTTCAGAATTAGAAATGTCCTTGTTCATATTACGACACACTACACTAACCATATCTACGCACTGAGATGACCGATCACGACGCGCACACCTAGCAATCACCGGGTTCCAAGACGCTGAGAGTCTATAGCCATCTTCCCGATTCCAAATTTCCAAATTTCAATCGGGAAGATGGCTATAGACTCTCAGCGTCTTGGAACCCGGTGATTGCTAGATGTGCGCGTCGTAATCGGTCGACTCAGTGCGTAGATACGGTTAGTGTAGTGTGTCGTAATATGAACGAGGACATTTCTAATTCTGAAGACCAAGTGAGGGTAGATGCTGCAGCTACCCGCACTTCCCGACGGTAGCTCCAAGTACTCCAGTCAGCCCGAGACCATGACTGTTGCAACACAGCCGAAACGTCGGGATAACAAATAAAAAAGGTACATACGCGATAAATACCCGTTTTAATCAATAATTAAAAACCAGTATAATCTTGGAGACTTCAAGTCCAGAGTGAATAGGTTCTTTCAAGGCAAGCGTGCTCCATCATCAATCACACCTTCACTTACCATCAGGTGAGGTAGTGGTCAAGCGCTTAGCTATCATCAATAAAAAAAAATACAATAACGACTTTGACTTCTGGCTCAAATAAGCAGGTAGGTAACTAAGTAGATAGGTCGTCAGTACACAAAATGCCAATAATTGATTATTTTACCGTTTTACATAGTATATATTTTATGAAAGGTAGTAATTTTAGCTAAGTAAGACGTCAAGCGAATATGCTCAAGTGGAGACGGGCAGCATACTGGCCAGACGTAGTGAAGACAGGTGTACCTCTAGACGTTAAACCCAGTAAAGGCTGAGAACTTTAGAATGGAAAAGAGGACATCTTTTGGCGGTATGAGTCGATGATATTATAAAGACCTGGCTTGGCTTGATGAGATTTTATAGTGATAAGCACACTTTGAGTAGTAGAGTTCCTTATGAAAGGGCTCACCCAGGAAAGTACTAACGTCATACCTATTTTTACCACCAAGCAGAATTGCTGTGTTTCGGTATAATGGGTATGGTTGGCTCAAGTTGATGGACGCAGGGCAGTGCATCGTAGGAGACGTTTTTAAGGTGCGTGACATACTAAGCAATACTTTGTTACAGGCGTTGGTTACCACTGAACATCAGGTATGCCGTATGCCTGTTCCATCTCTAGGTAGTATAAATAAAAAAAAGTACAGGACCAGTATAAATGGCACAAAGAAAAAGAAAACTACTATAACCAACAGTAGGTGTACGCCCGCTGGAAATTATGATGATGTTGGTAATGTTGCTTGGGGTGTTCTGACAGTAGATGGAGCTATAGTATGACCGAGAGGAGATTCGTAGATTGGAGGTCAAAAATCAGGCAGACTTGTGACAGTACGGTCCGATGATATAAAGGCATTAGATGGACAGCAATGAACACGGAAATCATGAAATCACTATTGGAAGCGATTAGGAAAATCATACTGGATGAGAAAAGTTCTAAAAAATAAGACAGCAGCCTTTGCACACTATAATTGTGAGTCTGCAGTATATGTGGCGAAATATATAGCAACGTAGCCGAATAACCGATTGTATGATTACTTATCTAATAAATCCAGTTACATTTTAATCATGGTGCTTCAGCGTGATTGTAGTTTAATTACAAAATTTCATAATCCTAATAACAGAAATCACAATTTGCAATATCCAATCATTGCGATTCAAAAATATTGCATCTATAATCCTTTGAGATATAAACGGAGTATTTGTGAGCGGTTGATATTATTTTGGAAAACAGCCCTGCCCACACTGATATTATTTTGACTCTACTCTAACGTCACGATAAACGATACGATAATTTAAATTCAGCAAAAAAATAAATGTCAATTCAACGAGCATGGCAAACGCACAACAAATGCTGAATTGGTCGCCTTTTTGTGACGTTCATCGATTAGGTATAATTGTGAGACACATATTTATTAGGTATAGTTTTTTTGTATGTTTAAATATGTTTTTATTTGTGTGCTGTGTGTATTTTGTTCCGACACAAATAATTGTGCCCCGCCTACTGCTGCTTCAATTTGCTAATCCTGTGGGCCTTCGATTGATATAGGTCTTCTAAATAAAATGTAATCTTGTTATCTCAAACAAAGTGAATTATGAGAGTAATACCTATCCTCTTAGGCAATTTATATCTTGTAATCCAGACACCTCAATATAAGCTAGGATAAATCAATACCTAGCAAATTGGATTAGTCTGTGAAGCTTAAATACACTTAAAGTTGTAGGTCAGTTTGATTGAGTCTAGAAAGAGGTATTTGAAACCTGTAAAACTGGGTTTTCCTATAAAATCGTCCAATTTCACTATCATCGTAAGCGATGATAGTGTCCATAAGTGTGTCTCAAAAAATAAAAAAATACCGCCGCAAACCGGTTTTTGGACACAAAAAATAACAATTATTTGAGCTAACACTCTGACCATTAATTCTATTTAAGAACCGTGCCATCCGGCAACATGTCGGACATGATACACAGAAAATCCATCAGATTCGGTCCAGTCTTCCATTAGCAATGTCCTTTAAACTCGTAAACATGCCCCGCAGCTTCCAAGAAGAGCTCTGAACTGGAACCAAGTACTTGGAGACACTTCCGTCAGAGAGAGCTATATCACTTAAGTTATCTTTGCATGGTATTTACGTTAACTTGGTTGGGAAAGGGATGGAAGATTCTTACGAAAACCAACTACTTTACTTAAAAGTTTAATCAATTTAATTTAAGAAAATCTATATCTATACTAATATTATAAAGAGGAAAGATTTGTATTTTTGTATTTTTGTGTGTATGTTTGTAATGAATAAACTCAAAAACTACTGAACCGATTGAAAAAATTCTTTCATTGTTGATAAGCTACACTATCTCCGAGTGACATAGGCTACTTTTTACCCAACTGCGCAGAAGGAGGGTAATGTTTTTATGGAAAAACTACGCGTGCGAAGCTGCGGATTGGTCAGCTAGTGTCATATATTTTGAGAGGCTTTACCGACGTTGTCCTAAAGATTTATGATATAAGCACAAACTTGAGTTCGGGTTATGCATTTAAAACATTGACAAACTTTCACAAAACACAGTAAACTGGTTCTTCAAATAGAAACATCGAATTTGGAAAAGTTGTTTAAAACTGGGTTACTAAGTCAATAGCTTGTACTTTATATGGCCTTTGCTAAGAGTATCCTAGTGTGATATCAGGACTATATATTTGACTCATCATCATTATCGATATAATAAGCGAGTATGTCATGTTCCCCGTTGTAATACCACTTTTGCTAGACGACATACATACTTCCTAGGAGCCTATCTTTACAATAAAATTAATATTAAATTACAGTACTACTCAATGCCTAGCTATAAATGCAAATTTAGTTGGTTGCTAGGTTTGAACTACCTTGAAACTGAGTCTGTTAATCATACTATCATAAGTTATGTATGAAAAGTCAATACTCAACAAACTCACCCATTTATATGTACACACAAACTGACACCCTCACACACACTCACACCGCACACCCACTTTCACACAATCACACCACACACTCTTTCACACACAAACACTCACCACACATCCTCGCATGCACATGGACAAACACTTACACACACACACTCGCTCGCACTCAAATCACGCAACGAACACACTCCCGCACTTACACATACATTCACTGAACATTCCATTATGACCATAGTCCGGAGGATATGCCATCATACAGGTCCATCCTAGTTTAGGTACCTATGTTTGCCATCCTGAATTGTATTATACCTAGTAAACCATTGTAATTTTTGTTTGTGAAATACTGAAGTTTGTTGCTGAATAAATAAATTATTATTATTAATATATCAGCCTTATTGGCCGCAGATTAACATATAAGATATAGATTTCCAGAGCAATTAGATTTTTTTATACTGCGCTTTCCAGTGTGTGGCCTCACGTTGAGAACGTTTCCGTCCCAACGACTATCAGTTCTTCGAGCTACTCGTATGTGCCTCGCCCACAGCTTCTGCACTTCTGCAGTTATCCTCTGGGCCATGTCCGTGACTTGTGTTTGTCTACGGATCTTTTCGTTTCTATGCCGATTACGTATGTGTATGTAGCATGTATGGTAATTTAATTCTTGTCCTAAAATTTGAAGCCAATTTTGAATATCGAGCAAGAGATTTAGTTACCTAACTGAAAATAGGATCAAAATTGCGTCGAGAATCGTAATAATATTGAAGCTCATACAATACACAAAGTAAATATACGCACAGAAGGATGAATGAAAGTCATGTATTATGTTATAACAGAGGATTCTCTACATGCAAAGTCAAAGTTTAAATTCCTTTATTTAATTTACACATATTTCTCTCGCAATCAATCACTTGGTAAACTCAGTTAACAAGGGGTTGTTTAACTATTGAATTTATATTAATCCTCTGTGATGGATAATCACGAGAGTAATTTTATAAGGGTTTTTGTTCCTTTTCAAAAAAAAATCAAAATCAGAATGTTTTTTTTTTAATTAATTAAAATTACAAGGATTAATTTGAAACGTCAACTGCCTGTTCCTTCGCGAATAAGCCAGGAAATAAGACAAGAAACAAGGCTGGTTGTTATTTTTATTGATCCTTTTAGAATACTTAACAATAAAGGAATTAACTAAGTCTAAATTGTAACATTTTTGAACGAGTTGGAGCAGTTTTAATCCCAAGTTTCATTATTTAAATAATCATATATGTTATAGTAGGCTTTTTTATAAAGATGTCGTTTAATCAGGTTTTAAAATTTTATAATTGTTAATTTTTGTACAACGCTTGGGTGTCTGTTATTATTGCTGTTGTTATTACTGTTGTTATTGGGCGTACACCTTGCCTTTTAAACGATTTACTAATTTTATGGAGTCTACACGTGGTTTATCTTTATTTCTAATCTTACAGTTAAGGTTATCACTATTTTTCTTAAAAAAATAATATGTTTGTGAACATACATCAGATTTTCATAGATGTATTGACAAGGAAGTGTCATAAAATTTATTTCTTTAAAATTATGGCGTAATGATTCTCTGGGGCCCATATTATAAATTGCACGAACAGCCCTCTTCTGCAGCACAAAATAGGTGTTTATATCTGCATCACTATGCCCCCCTCCCCCCCCCCCCCCCCCCGCAGTATACCGTATGCTAGACTAGACTAGCTATGTCTACGTCTGTAAAAAGACGGATCTTTTTGACTGCGTATGCCGCAGAACTAAGTCTCTTCGACAACTTATCATAGCGAGGGCCCTATTAAAGCTTATTAGCTAGATGTATACCTAAGAATACCGTAGTTTCCACAAGAGCCAACTTTTCGTCTTTGATTTTTATACCTGCTTTAACTTGTGTTATATTAGGTAGTATAGGTATAAATCTAATACACTTTATTTTTGTTTTTAGGACAAAACGGGTCTTTTCGCGCACAGATTTATATTAAAAATTATAATTTTGACTAACCTTGACGTTTCGGCCAAGTAACATCGGCCGTGGTCACGAGAGATACACTTTGTTTTATTTTCATTTAGAAGAAATGAATGTAGACACATTGAACCATTTTACAACCCTAGATATTGCATTGTTTTCATCGTCAAAATAGGTTTGTTGTCGCTTTAATTTAAATAAAAGTGACGTGTAATCTGCAATCAATACAACCCCATGATCATCGCTTACACGATGAGAAAGATAACATTTATATTAAACGTACAATGGGTGGCCTTATGCCTTAGGCCAGCCAATCCGCATAATGATGGCATGAAGCGAAAAGATACTACTTTTAATTCCACGTGTCTCGTTATTTGTTTTAACATTATTAATTTTAAGAGTAGTGTAGACCTATCTATCTAAGGAACATTAGCACTGGTCAATCAATGATACTTGATTGTGGCAGCTGACGCACGACTACAAGGCAGCCAACTTCTGCAACCAGATGGACAAAATATGTGTCTGTTTACCTTAGTTTACTGCCTTAGTTTACTGCGCAAGTATCGAAGCTTAACTTTACATTATCTGAACTGGATGTATTTACTGTGTGATAAAGTAGTACATTTCTAGTGCAATTTATGTTTTTCTGCTATTCAGGAGAGCTTGTGGAAAAGTGTTCTAAAACTCCAGTTTCCTCAATGGCAGTGACACTCTTACCGTGCCGTGTATAGCATTGAGCTCTATTTTTGATCCCTCACGCAAAAACTGGGATGTTAAAAAAAAAAGGAAGAACACACAACCCCTAAGAGGGGCGTTACAGTTTATAAGAAAAACCGTTATGTTTTCCCCAGTTTAGCCGCAATTGTTTTTTTTCTAAACATGAAATTATTTTGTCAATATTATTCTATTATGCAGACGAAGTAGCTGGCGTTCGTCTAGTTTATTATAACTGTATACGTACCAAATAAAACACTTTGTTACAATAGTATTAGGTACAACAAGTACAACTAGCGTGGGCTCGGCGGTGGACCAGCATCCATTGCCCGACAATTTTTCAAATCATTTAAATTTCTAATCTAATCTGCTTGTGTTCATCTGCTTCCTTGAAGCTTTAACTACTCGCCATAACTACATGACTACTTGTGAGATTTTGACAAATGAGGTATCAAATGATGCATCTCGATGGTCATACTATAACGACCACCGTTTCTTAAAACCAAGCATTACGGCATACAGTATTTATCTTGAGTTTTCTTGCAGTATTTTGTAAAGATGCTACACTCATCAATTTCTTTTAGACGTTCGCGAACCATTGTGATTTATCTCGATGATTGATTCTAATTGAACCTTTACAATACTGGGGCACGAGATCTAGTCAAAATCCTTGTTTTATTGAATAAAATATATACTATTGTGGCCTTTATAGATCCATCAATTTAATATGATTTATACAGCAGCGCCTTGGGGCTAGTGGCATTGGCTGGGTGGGTTACAACCACTGTCTTGCTTGGGACAGATGCTTTCAACAGATCGATCTGTTGTATTCACACATATTCACTTATTAAAGAGAAACGGGTAGTACACACGGCTACACATCAAGCTATACATTTTCAGTATAAACTGACCTCGCATTGTGTAGGCTTTTTGTAGAATAAGAGGTCAGCTTATACTGGAAATTTATAGCTTAATTTGTAGCCGTGTGTACCTTTATTATGTCAAAATATTAAAATGCACATAGTTTATGTAATGAATAAAAATAAATCGCGACTGTCTTAATTTTATGCACTGAATGATGCCAGTAATTCACAAATCAATCCCCAGAATCCCCTTCGATCCCCAGTACCACCAGATCCATTACACCCTACTCCACACTAGACAAAATTTGATGAATTACAGTGGAACAAAATGTAAAATCAAATCCATCGATGGGTTTGTACACTGAATTAGAATATAATAGATCCTGTAGGGTAAACCGCTAAACGGATGGATAGCTTTTGAAAAATGAGGTGTAATTAGATTTGTTTGAACCACGATAATGTCAGGCTACGTGAAGTTTCAAGAAATCTAATACGGCGGCAGCAAGAACATTGGCGAATAGCAGCCGCCATATTAGAATTCTAGAAACTTCATGTTTGCCTATGACATTTGGGTCCAAGCTGCTGCCGCCGCCGCTTGTTTAACTGTAAGGTAATTATAAAAGTTAACTGGATACAGCCATTTACATATTAGCCGATTCAAATCATCTAATAAGTGATCAAAACCTTGATTCAAACAAAACGAGCGTTATGATTCTGCAAAGAAACGGTACACTGAAAAAAATCAAACTAGTTAATTAAGAAAACGCACAATAACAGTTAAATGACTTTTGAGCGATACAGAACAACAATGAAAGAATTATAATTCAGTTCACAAAATACGGCCGGCTGTTACACCAAAATATAACGGCACGGTTCACACGCGGCGAGTCGTGAAATGGCCAGACATTATTGATGGAAAGCTAATTCCGCACGCAGCTGGTTAGAATAGTTTGGGGGTTAATTTGCCGTGTTTGATTGTGTTTCTGAAGCGGATCTGTTTGGACATGAGTTGGTGAAGATTGTGTAAGCAGGCCGTAATCGGTCAAACGTGTTTGATTGTATTGTTTACCCTATATCTATATGTTGAATTTCGTGCTGATTTCCAGTAAATTAGTGACATCAATCAGTGCTAAATTGCGACAGTCGCGATTTATTTTTATTCACTAAATAAACTATGTGCATTATAAATACTTTGTCATAATAAAGGTGCTGCACGTTTCTCTTTAAAAAGGGGCAAACTTTTAAATGTATCGTTATCGGTTACCGACATCTATAGGAACCGGCCATAAAACACCGCTCGCTCAATGTCTTGGTTAACGGAAGGTGCTAGTCACTGACAAAATATCCGAGTTTCCGTTATGAACGGAATAGTAACGATGCTCGAACGATCACATTTATATTGACGTGATAACGTCTTATAAATCGATGAACGCCGGCTGCACGCACGAAAAAGCATGACTCATTGTCACGTTCCGACTGAGCCGAGCGTGCAAGCGAGAGCGCGGAACAAGCGATGGAGAGGCACAATCGGCCTAAGCGTTCGGTTTGTGACGCATGTATGTATCTCTCTCGTTGTCACGTAAAGTTATTGTCCGTAAACCGACTTTACAGACAACCAATTTTTTATAGGTAAAATCGCTGGTTTTTTTAATCGAAACGCAAAAGGGGCGTGACCAAAAACATACCAAAATTCTGACGGGCCGCTTTTGACTAATTATATAAGCCGATCAAACCACGTTGTGATCGCGGTAATTGTTTTTTTTTGGGGTTTGAACAATTGAAGATTATACAGGAGGTACCTAGAAACAATAATATCACGCGAAGGACGTAACCGCTGTAATGTTAGCTCAGTTCAGGCATTACTAATGATCTTGTCAGGTTAGGTATATATTTTTTTATATACCGTCTTTTATATCGTATTTTGTAATGTGGCTGGACCCCACAAAACATTAAACGGTGTCATCGCCGCGCACAACGGACGCTACCACGACGAGACAAGCTTGATTCCTAATTGAGTGACTGGCCATTGACAGCTGTGGCTCTCGATAAAAACGAAAAAAAGGAAGGGAAGCTTTTGATCAGCAGTGGGACCAGAAAGGCTCTTAATACGATAGGTATATTACATAACCGTGTAACCGAAGCCATCTTAATCAAGTGGAAGTTTCGCGGGCGTATTAACGAACAATGAAACTGAAACGTGTCGCATTGTGAATGGCACGGCTTGTGACCGAGTACCTCTTACCGGCGATAATTGGAACGAACTACCCCATTGTCTCTGGGGGAAGTCATTAAGCACCCCACGGGCATGCTTCCTGGGGTCCAAAGGGGCTTGTTCCGAGCTACACAACGCATAACGTCGATGTGTCATGACATAGTCTTCTTCTTCTTAGCGTGTCAAGAGTTCTACGTTTTCATTTATACTATGTTAGACAAGTGTTTGGCCACCACAATAGCATTAGGTGAGGCGGTTATTAGGTCCTCCATCGTGCAGGTGTTCGGACACAAAGGGCACATTAGCAAGTGCTGCATTGACTGCGCGGGATCACCACAGTCGCACTGCGTTAAGTTAGGGTCCCTGAATCCCCATTTGCACATATTAAGTCTGCAGCGGCCAACCTGGGTACGGAGCCTGTTTAAGGACTTCCAGACAGGCCACGACAGATCGTGCCCAGGTGGTAACTGTTCCTGTGGGGTGATAAAATCAGGCGGTGGGGAGTTACTTTTTATCCACAGTGTGCGTCTAGCAGCAGCCGGGTCATCGCTCGTGGCCCTTGTGAAGCGTTGAAAGCTCTTACGACTTTTAAGGCGGCCTTGTGGGATGTGATGGTCATATAAGGGGTGTCGACAATCATGCTCTTGTTTATGTTTTTCAATATATGACCTAGTAAAGGCGGTATATGACTGCATATATATGTTGCCTTCTTATTTCTTGTTCTTAGCAACTTGCAGCTCTAAGGGTGTAGGCTTCCTTCATAATATACCATTTCTGTCAGTCTTGAGCGGTCTCTATCCATTTTACTTCAGTTGATCTTTTTATGACCTCGTACCAATGCATTTGCGGCCTACCCTGTGAGTGCTTTTCATCCCATGGTCTCCATTCGGCTAACGTTTTACACCTCGAGTCTTGTTTTCTGGCTATATTTTGGACAAACAATCACAAATAACTTACGTATTTGAGCCATTTGCGGTCGAGACCCTAGGTCCATGGTGTACCGAGGCTCATTGCGTTTTCAAAATTATTTCTGGACGTTTGGTAAAAGCGAAGTATGAGAGTTGGCGCTTATCTGGGTCAACGCATAAGCATTGCAATTCAGCGGGGCAATACAGCCAGTGTCTTGAAAACATTTCCGCCTGGTAGGGATCTGAAGCAGTTGAGCTATCTGTAGTTCGTTTGCAACGGTCTTTAGATGATTCAACTGTTTATTCTATAAATAATTGTATTTGCTTTCTGTTATTAAAAGCTCATATTTATAAATTAATATTTTATCTATGCTCACGCGTATAACGTTTAAGCGAGTAGCACAACGGGCCATCGAGCGAGCCATGCTTGACATCAAAGATCAAGACCAAATTCGTAAAGGGTCTCAGCTGACGCAGTACGAAAGTCCAAGACGTTGGAATCAGAATGAGCTCAAAAGGAGTTGGGGGGAAGGAAACCTAGCTAGAAGTGATGATAGGAGGTGGAGCAAAAACTTGATAAAGAAAGAGCTGGCCATAGACACCCAGTCCGTCAGCTCGTTGAGTAGACGATATTATAAAAGCCGCGACGAAAAGACGCATCACCGGGATCAGAGAAGCTCAAGATCGATGGCAGAAACAGAAGCGAAAGAAGGGCTGTACTCAAAAGTATACTGGCTGCCTATGGGCTGTTGATGTTCAAGTGTCAAATGTTTGGAAATTTTGAAAGAAGTTACAGTAAATACCAAATTTCTCAAAATAGCTTCAAATGTCATGTCAATATAAAATGTGTTTTCATAGTGTTTATTTCCAGCAAAACAATTCCTTTTTATCACAATACCGTAATTATTTTGCTATGGTAGGCATAATGCCAGAAGGGATGCTCGTCCGAACGAACGCGGTCACTCGTGAAAGCGGGGAGTTTTATTATGTCAATGTTGTCCGGGCCTGAAAACTCGGACAAGGGAAAATCCTCAATTAAGAGTCAGGACACAGATTAAGCGATTGGCATTGGACTGGTTTATGAAAGGGCTAAAAATAAATCTACCCTTTAAGCGCATCACACACAATAAAGAAGCTATAAGACAAAATATCGCTCGCCATACAATCCAATGGAACATTACACATGGCAAAGATAGTATTAGGTCGGGGAAAAAGTTTCTTTGCATTTTTTAAGAAAATTCACAACATTTTTTAATATAGTTTATTTACATTTAACTAAAGTATGTAGATACCATTTTGTTTGATAACTTTTTGTTATCTTGTAGGTAGGGACATGATCCCATTGCTATAGAAATTTTGGGACTAATGATCAAAATACCGCGACAAGTAGTTTTGGCAGTCCTCTCGTGATGTTAACCTGACACTGCCTAAAGAATTCTGAAGAGACCGAAACAGGTAGAAATCTGAAGGTGCAAGGTCAGGACTATACGGTGGATGCATTAACATCTCCCAGCCAAACTCTCTTAATTTTTGCTGAGTGGCTAAATATGCGTGAGGTCTAGCGTTTTCATGATGAAAAACCACACCCATTCTGTTGATTAATTCCGGCCGCTTTCTCTCAACTTCTTGCTTTAATCTAATCAGTTGTTCGCAGTAGAGTTTAGAATCGATGGTCCTGCCTGGTGGTAACAGCTCATAATGAATAATGCCATTCCAATCGCACCACACACACAGCATCACCTTGTTGCGAGTTAACCCGGGTTTCGCCACAGTCTGTGAAGCCTGATCGGCCTTTGACCACGACCTTTTTCGCACGTTCTTGTCGTACGTGATCCATTTTACATGAGCAGTTATCAGCTTTTTCAAAAATGGTTCGGTTTCATTACGTCGTAATAAAGAATCACAAATGAGTACACGGTTCATTAGGTTTCTTTCAGTGAGCTCGTGGGGTACCCAAATATCGAGCTTTTTTGTGTACCCAGTTTTTTTTCAAATGCGCTAAAACTGTTTTGTGGTCAATTCCCAGTTCATCAGCTACGTCGTAACTACTGATATGCCGATCTGGCTCCACTTTTTCAAAAATGGCATCAATTTTATCCGTAATAGGGCGACCAGAGCGACGTGCATCTTTGACATCAAAATTTCCGGATTGAAAACGCTTATACCAAATTTGTGCTACTCTCACAGACTCTGCACTAAATCCATAAACATCGCAAAAATTTTTTCGTGGCTTGCGTTGCATTTTTACCTTTTTTGTAGTAAAATTTTAAAATCTATCGAATTTCTTCATTAGATTCACTCATCTTTACATTACGAAAAACAAATAAACATCACACAGTTTCCTAATTTGAATTTGGAATTATCTTCTTTAAAATTTAAACTTTGAATATTACCAAAACCAGCCCGATACAAATAGTATAGCCAAAGAGATTTTATTACAAGTTCATACATACTATAATGCGAAAAGACTTTTTCCTCAACCTATTATATATTTGCATCTTACATTGGAATGTATGACCCATATTTATATTAATCACACCATCACTTACCATCATGTGAGTTGGTGGTCAAGCGCTTGACTAAAATAAATTTAAAAAAATAGAATCTTCATCGTTTGCAGTGTTACCAGCCCTACGGATTTAACAGTAGATTTGCTGTTTTCACATGGATGCCCCTGTTTTCTGTTTTATTCCTAATTTTTACTGTTTTTCTATTAGCGTTCGGCACCACTTAATATATATTAAATCCGAAATAACCGATTGCTACTCATTTTATGTCACAGAAAGGAACATGAAGAAATTAAACAAAAATACGTATGATTTGAAAAAAAGAAAATGAGTCTGAAAATACTGAAGATGAGGCAATTGAGGATAAAAGTAGCAACTCATTTTACCTTGATTTTTGTTTTATTAATATGTTATGATCAATATTATTATATAACAATGTATGTGAGTTCTGGTAGCTAATAAAATTAGGTGATTGTTTTAATTATATGAGGAAAGTATGAAATCTGCCTTTTTTACTGTACCTACTGTTTCCTCCTGTTTTTAGTGTTTCGTAGCCAAATGGCAAAAAACGGAACCCTTATGGATTCGTCATGTCTGTGTGTCTGTCTGTCCGTCCGTATGTCACAGACACTTTTTTCCGAAACTATAATAACTATACTGTTGAAACTTGGTAAGTAGATGTATTCTGTGAACCGCATTAAGATTTTTACACAAAAATAAAAAAAAACACTATAAATTTTGGGGGTCCCCCATACTTAGAACTGAAACTAAAAAAAAAACCATACACTGTCTTATTTGACGCCAAAATAAGGATTTTGGTCTCCTACGGGCGGTGGGGTTTCATATGCCTCGTGCCGCCACAATCTCTGGTTCAGGACAAGGTTTAAAACAACCCGTAACGCAGCAATGGAAAGTACAGATAAATCTGTGCCGCTGGGAACGTGTTAATACGTAGAACGGTTTTCCATTGAAATATTCATAAACACGTGATAAAGTAAGTAAGCTGTAGCGCCGAAGTAAACGATACTTCGGCGGACGGCGGCGTCATCTCGTTCTCAGCGACGTCCCGGTGACGGCGGCGGTGGACAAACGACCTTATACTATTGAATTGGTATTCTAAGTTATGGAAGCACACTCTGCATACAGAATAGCTGACTCGTGCAAGTCTTACGATGCTTGTTACTACAGTGTCGCCACGCCAGCCTTCCAGAAGCCTTATTACGACAGCCAATTGCTGTTGTTGTTGCATACACAGCCGATCATCGTGAAATGTGATATCTATGTAGTGATGGCACAATTTTTGTGTGACTAAATGACCTAAAAATGTTGGGTGGTTGTTGAGATATTGGGGTTTAGGTAAAAAATATGAAAATCAAACTATTAGGTCAAGTGGGATGTCAAATGAAAGGTCTTCATTAGAACATTTAGGCTCCGTTTTTATTTTTAGTAATATCCTTATAATTTGAGTTATTAGCCCTTAAAAACTGAACTTTGACAAAATTCACAGGGTACACGAGTGACCCCACAGTGCTGTAATTTGGTATGCGTGTAGCTTAAGTGACACAAATATAGGCAAAAATCTGAAATAATATTGTAGTTGAAGTTCACCACCATGGTAAGCTATATAGAAAGTTTGGTCGTCCCATCAAACGATTACGAATTACGGGCAATCATTTCGATGCGTATTTGGTGCATGATTCGGATACTTCTATTAAAAGTGTTCCGGTAGCAAAAAATAACCAAACGCCGTGCCTAAGTACCTACTTTACCAACCTGCTTACAAACAAGAGATTATAGTTTACCATATAACGACCTCCGTGGTGCAGTGGGCGAATAGCCGGCTGAGACGCAGGAGGTAGCGGGTTCGATTCCCGCCGCGGAACAAATGTTTGCACAATCTACAGATATTTGTTCCGGGTCTGGTTATTTCTCTATATATTATAAGTATGTATTTACAAAAAAAAAAGTATATAAGTATTCTATCAGTTATCTGGTTCCCATAATACAAGCTCTGCTTAGTTTGGGGCTAGATAGCGCTGTGTGAAATGTCCAGAAATATTTATTTATTTATTTATTTATATATAGTGTCCATTCATTTTAGTTTTGAAGGGCTCTCAGTTTCCATAGAGACTGTTCCCAAGATACCTTCTACTTCGTTTGCTTGTTCGGAAGAAACTGTACGAGTAGAATCTCCAACATTTACTCTTTCGCTCGGAAAAAAATGTGAAGTGTCATCTACATTTATCAATCAAAGATCTGAAGGAATCTTATGGCTGTCAGAAGATTTTGTTGAAGTATCGCCGACATTTTCCACAAAGACTGTTCTCAAGATACCTTCTTCTTTGTTTCTTTGTTCGGAAAAAAACTGTACTTGTAGAATCTCCGGCATTTACTCCGTCCTGAGCGAACTCGGGAGAAACTATGGAGTATTCACATTTACCACTCAAAGATCTGAACGAATATTACAGTCATCTTCTGGTAAGTCCTAGGAATTAATGGGTGTGTCACAAAAAGTTTGCAAAAAGCGTCGAAAAAGGTTTACTGACCGACCTAGAATGAAGCAAATTAAGAAAAGCTCACAAAACAATTCCGCAGCCCGATGGAAGGCAGTCGTTAATTATATTTTAAAAAATCCTGAAGCACACAGAGAGGCATTTTGCAAATATCAGCGTGTGTATATTGATGTCCACAGGAGGTTAGTTAGTAATTACGTACCAGCGTGCAAATATTGAGCAGCATAGAGTGACGCAGTTTCAATATGAGCAAAATAATCATGGGCAGCGCCAAGAAAGGCGAGACTGACAGTGGAATACAAAAACTCAGTCAGGTATGGCGTATGATCCTGAAATTCTACACAAGTCTGACAGCACCATATCCTTAGGACCTATGAACAACAAATGGTGTAACGCACTAAAATGAAAGGAGGAACGAACAGAAATGTGCTGTAATTCAGGAAAAGTTCAGTTGCAACCGTTTCAACCTCTTCCAGAACCCCTTTACAGTTTGGTTATGGATTTACACCCTAAGCATTATGTAGATGATAGAATGAGATGTGGAAGTACAATGGTGTTTTTCAAATGGTAGGCACCACACAATGGTAGGAAATTTGGTGGCACACAATCTGTACACACTGGTGTTTTGCCACGTTTAGGGTTCAGGGTCAGGTATATCATCTTATTGGAAGCATGCTGCCTACGGCTCAAGAGGTGCCAAAATTTCTTCAAATTTATTTTGTAGGTGAAGATAATAGAGAGGTTAATTTAAGGTTTTCTAACTATCCAGATATACGAGGGCTGCTATTTATGTATCCGGAATAAAATAAAATAACTATCATTGACTGTTAAATATGGTTTTATTGCTTTTCAAAATATTCGCCATGATGATCAATGCACTTTTGCATTCGGTGAAACCAGTTTTCATAGCACTTTTTCCAATCGGAAGACGGTATCTCCAAAACGTAATTTTTGAATGCCTCAACGGCTTCTTCTCGGGTTGGAAATCGTTGACCACGTAATTTATTCTTCACGGTTGGGAATAAAAAGAAGTCGTTGGGTGCCAAATCAGGGCTATATGGCGGATGATTCGTTAATTCCACCGTTTCACCCTCCAAATATCGGGTCGTTTCACCCGAAGCTTGCATTGTCGTGATGGAGAATGATTCTGCGTTGTGGATTATTCTTCCTGATTTCTGCAAAGACTTCTGGCAAACAAATGGTCGTGTACCACTTTGAATTAACAGATTCACAATTTTCTAGGGGTACAGTAGCCACGTATCCATCTATACCAAAAAAACAGGCGACCATTTGCTTCAAAGTGCTTTTCGCACGAGCAACTTTTGTTGGGTTCGGCTCATGTTGGAAGACCAAAACTGTTGACTGTTGCTTAGTTTCGGGGTCATATGCATAAATCCAGGATTCATCACCTGTGTAGATATTATATACAGCTTTTGATGCTCCACGATTGTATTTTTTTATCATTTTTTTGCACCAATCGACACGAGCCTGTTTTTGATCTATTGTCAAGTTGTGCGGTATCCAACGCGAACAAACTTTTTTTGCAGCCAAGTGTTCGTATAATATCTTATGTATACTCGTCATACTAATGCCCAAGATCGCCTCTATTTCTCGATATGTCACATGACGATCTTGCATTATTAGTTTACGCACTGCGTCGATGTTTCGTGGCACAACAACTGATTTAGGCCGACCATCTTTAATTTCGTCCGTGAGCATACGACGTCCACGATTTAACTCATTAAACCAGTGATACACAGTAGCCTTTGATGGTGCTTTATCCCCAAAAGTCGAACTGAGTTGATCGATACACTGCTGTTGAGTTAGACCACGTCGAAAATCATAAAAAATCATCGCACGAAAATTTTCTCGAGATAAATCCATTGTGATAATGACACGCAATTTTTGAAATCGCGCCACACAATGAAAACAATTGACAGACGGACGAAATAACCTGCATTCTACAGCCAAAGAGTTCCATTTTCAAACGTGATAATTTCTTTTTAAATATTATTTATGCAGTGGCCAGTTCCGGATTCTTAAATAGCAGCCTATGTACAACCCGGTCCAGTGAAACAGCTTCAGACAATGTTACATATAGTCAACCCTTACGTTACATATTTTAAAACAGCCTTAGATGTACCTCTAACCTGAAAATAATTCCAGGTAGTGGTTCATGCTAAAAAAAAGAGTCATCTGGAGAACACAGTAGTCGCTTTAACGCCCCAGCTTTAAATGAGATAGCTTTAGTAATGGCAGGGGTATAATTTGAATATTGGGATATAATTTTAGAAAGTCAAAATCAAACTCTGCGACGAATTTATGAGATTCATAGATCGTACGACGCCCTCCAATATCCTTTGCTATTTTGTCGTGGTGACGATGATTATTCCATTTATTTGCCATAACATGATCCGGTAACAAAGAGGCCCTTAACAAAGACTGTTTCTGCAGAAAGGTTTTATACTTATCGCATTAAGATAAGAGATGGGGAAGCTAATCATCTAATCTATTTTAGGTCCCTTTTAAGTCAATTTTTAGTAGATGAATACGCCAAAATAGAAACAGAAAGACTCAATTTTATACGAAGTAATCAGTGAAAGCTGCGTGCGGATTCATCATATTCTTTTGTCAATAAACATTTTTATCTTATCTTTTATCTGAGGGATGCCATGGGTCGGCAAGACTCTGAAGCTAATAATCTCGGTGTTGTTGCCGTCATCTTTTACTGGTGGGCCAAGGTATATGAATAAGCGTACCCAAGATGCCATGCCATACGTGCATCACTACGGCAAGCCAGACCTATTTATCACTTTCACGTGTAATCCTCTATGGGAAAATATTACAAAAAATTTACTCCACGGCCAGAAGTCTCACTAACGCCACGACCTAATTGCGAAGGTATTTCGTCTTAAAGTAAAGAAGTTGATGCATCTTTTGAGGAAGCGAAAAGTATTTGGTGAATTACGATGCTCCATGTATTCGGTGGAATGGCAAAAACGAGGGCTTCCTCATATTCACGTACTTTTATGACTTATACTTCGTATATCACCAGATGTTATTGATAAAGTAATAAGTGCCGAAATTCCTGATCCTGAACGTGAATCCAAAATTTACGAAATAATAAAAACTAACATGATACATGGTCCATGTGGCATTGTTAATAAAAAATCTCTTTGCATGGACGGCAATAAGTGTATTAAAAAGTTTCCCAAGCCTCTGCTCATTGAAACACAAACCGGAGAAGACGGTTAGCCACAGTATAGGAGGCGTTCTCCGGATGATGGTGGCTTCATAGTAAATAAAAAAGTCATGGATTTGGATAATCGCTGGTTAGTTCCCTATAACCCTGTGCTTTTAAGAACTTTTAATGCTCTCATAAATGTTTATTACTGTAGCTCTGTCATATCAATAATATATGTATGCAAGTACTCGTATATTATGAAAGCGTTGGACCAGGCTACTTTTGCTCTTGAAAATAAAAAAGATGAGGTGAATATGTACGAAAATGAGAGGTATATAAGGAGTTCAGAAGCTGTGTGGCAAATTTTAGGCTTCCTGATTCATGAGTGCGTCCCCGCTGTTTATCATTTAGCAGTTCATTTAGAAAACGGACAAAGAGTCTAATGGTGTTTTAATCAAGAATATATTGTCGTGAGAGTAAGCAGCCTTCTCGCATTTTTTAAATTGTGTGAAATAGATAACTTTGTAAAATCTTAGCAATTCATTTAGTGGGGAAAAAATGGTCTACAGGTCAATAGATACGGCAATTGATGACGATGACGCCGTCAACTATCCAATAGAGTTTTTAAACGCACTGAAACCGGGCTTAGCGGGCTTACCATACCATAGACTTATCCTAAAAATAGGCACGCCAATTATGCTACTGCGGAATCAAAGGTCCCCGAAGCTATGTAACGGTACTAGACTTCAAATTATAAACCTGCACCAAAATTTAGTAGAAGCTGTAATCTTGACCAAGTGTGCTCAAAGAGAGAGTGCTTATACCCATCATTCCATTCATTTCTACCGACCTCCCTTTCCAATTTAAAAGATTACAATTTCCCCTCCAAGTCTGCTTCGCTATGACAACTATTAAAGCACAAGGGCAAACTTTAAAACACGCTGGAGTAGACTTGAGGGAAGACTGTTTCTCCCACGGCCAGTTTTACGTGGATTGCTCGCGAGTAAGTTCACCCAATAACTTGGTTAGTTTAGCGCTAGAGTCCCTAAGTCTAGAACACAGACGCCGAGTAGCCAGACATTTAGTTTTTTACAAGATACATTTTGGTGAATGTGCGCAAGATCTTCATGACCTTATCCCTCCTTCCCCCTTCCACCACCGGACAAGCAGACGTACCGAGAAGTACCGCCCATATCTGGTCGGCATACCACCTTGTCATACCAAACGATTTGCTTCAACTTTTCTTGTTAGCACAAGTAAGGAGTGGAACTCACTTCCGGCGTATGTTTTTCCAAACCAGTATAATCTTCAAGTCCATAGTGAATAGGTTTTTTCTAGGCAAGCGTGCTCCATCTTCGATCACACCTTCACTTACAGGTGAGGTAGTGGTCAAGCGCTTGGCTATCTATATCTATACTAATATTATAAAGAGGAAAGATTTGTATGTCTGTATTTTTGTGTGTATGTTTGTAATGAATAAACTCAAAAACTACTGTGCCGATTTCAAAAATTATTTCACCATTGGAAAGCTACATTTACCCTGAGTGACATAAGCTACTTTTTACCTAACTGCACAGAAGGAGGGTAATGTTTTTATTGAAAAAAAAGCGCCTCCTGTAGAACAAGTAAGAAACGTCGTTTACAAGGAAGTATTATAAAATTTCTGCAAAATAGAGAGGCTGATCGCATGGCCTCGCACGAGGCCAGTCTTGGCTAGCTGCCAGCGATAACCCCTGTCACACTTTCTCTGTCTTAAAGCCACCGTTAAGGGTTAGTTTATCATACGAGGCCAGTCTTAGTATTTTTCAAATATTCGCGATCACTGTACGTAATTACATTTAGGGGTTACCGTACGAGGTCAGTATTAGCTAGCCACCAGCGATAACTATTGTCTTATTTTCCATGTCTTAAAACCACCGTCATAATCAGAAATCAATTCAGCCGTTACGACGTGATTGAGTAACAAACAAACAAACATCCAAAATTTCACATTTATAAGATCATTATTGTGATTATTGTATTAAAAAAAATGTGATATGTTGTGGCAAATTAGTACACATTTAGTAGTGTAACGTGTCGCGTCGCGGGCGACAGCTAATAATATAATATAAATAGTATAATAATATAACAGTAGTATAACATAATTTAAAAAAATACAACGTAACTATAATATTTAGATGGATAGATGAATACATTTAAAGATGGATAAACGTATGGATTGATAGATTCTAATATGAATACATGGATGTATGTTTCTTTTTGGTGATTGTCGTCGTTATTTAATTTTAGATCTATAAATTGTAAATCCGTTTTTTGGCTGTAGGATAGACACATAAGCATTATAAACTTTTATTTTTAGGAGCTGTGGATTTTGTTGATAAATAAAAAAAATAATAAAATAAATCTTTATTTCGCACAACAATAAAAAAAGTACAAGATGTTAAAACTTAATTCTACGGCCCATATAAATATATGCCTTAGTGACTAAGATACATATTATAATGCCTAGAACTATTTGCTGACACGTTTTCTGCGACGTGTGAAGCACTTACGCTGTGTTGTGTAGTCGCCCGCCAAAACTCTTCCTTTATAAAGGTTGAGAGATCTGGAGTTGGAAAATGCAAAAAAATAGAGCAATAGAGTGTGTAGAGACGCACAACGTCGCCATATCCATGAATCCGTTTCCGATGAAGATCCAGCTAAAGTCTGGAAGTTTCTGAGATCGTTAGGAGTTGGTAAATCTCGCCAGGATTCAATTCCTAGCGATTTAAACATTGACTCCCTTAATCAACATTTTTCTTCATCTTCTTACATTGCTGATGCTGATAAAATCAGTTCAATTAATTTTCTCTCTTCGTTACCTACTCCTGATCATCCTCCTTTTCTATTTAGCCAAATCACCGTTGCTGACGTTAAGAAAAGTATTTTGTCAATTACATCCAATGCTGTTGGGCTTGACGGTATCAGCCGCAATATGCTTATTCCTATCCTTGATATCATTCTACCTACCCTCTGCCATCTCTTGAACCACTCCCTAATGACCGGTACCTTCCCTTCCATTTGGAAGGAAGCCCAAATAATTCCTCTTCCTAAGAAACCTAATCCCAAATCCTTTTCTGAATATCGCCCGATTGCTATCCTTCCTTTTCCCTCCAAAGTTCTCGAACGCTTGGTCCATAATCAATTAAACTCTTTTTTTTCCTCCTATAGTCTCCTTAATCCTCTGCAGTCTGGCTTTCGTAAAGGCCACAGTACTGTCACTGCTCTAGTCAAAATCACGGACGATATACGAGTGGGCATGGAAAATGGGCAACTTACCGTGCTGACTTTACTTGATTTCAGGAATGCGTTCAACACCGTAGATTTTGATATTCTCCTGGCAATACTTAGCTCCTTTAACGTATCTCCAGCGGTGATTGGTTGGTTTTTCAATTACTTGCACGGGCGCCGTCAGCGTGTTCGACTCGAGGAGTCTCTCTCTTCGTGGTGTAATACGTCTGCTGGTGTACCTCAAGGTGGCGTTTTATCTCCTCTTCTTTTTGTAATCTTCATAAACTCTATTTCTCTTAATCTTTCTTCGTCTTTTCACCTCTACGCAGACGATCTTCAGATTTATAATCAAGCTACGCTCAGTAATATTGCTGATGCTGTTGACGTTACCAATTGCGATTTACGCCGTATTGCAGAGTGGAGCAAGCTCCACGGTTTGAAAGTTAATCCTACCAAAACGCAAACCATTATTGTAGGTAGTTCAAGAACGCTTAGCAAAATTGATTGGTCCACTGTCCCACAAGTTGTCTTTGACGGAATAGCAATCCCATACAGCGAAACCGTTAAGAATTTAGGTATCATCATTGACCGCAACTTTTCATGGAAGGCTCAGCTTGAACTAACCAGCCGGAAGTTGTTTGCGTCAGCTGGTTCACTAAGGAGACTACGAAACTTTTTGCCTACGTCCACCAAGACTGCGCTTGCACAATCGCTTTTACATCCCGTACTAGACTATGCTGATGCTTGTTATCTGGACCTCACTGAGGAACAGCTTAACAAGCTCGAGCGTTTACAAAATTTTTGTATTAGATTTATATTTGGCCTCCGTAAATATGATCATGTGTCTCCCTTCCGTTCAAAGCTTAAATGGCTTCCGATTTGTCTTCGTCGGAATACGCATATCCTTTCTCTTCTCTATTCTATTCTTTTCAATCCCTTCTCTCCTCACTATCTGAAAGATAGATTTGAATTTCTCCATTCTTCAAATAACTATACTCTTAGGTCATCAGAAAACTTGATACTTAGAACTCCTTCGCACAGCACTTCCTTTTACAGCGCTTCTTTTACTGTCCAGGCTGTTCAGCTGTGGAATGCTCTGCCCGAAGAAGTAAGACGGTCATCGTCCTTACACGTCTTCAAATTGAAGGTGAAACATCATTACCTGACGATGTCATCTTCCTAGCGTTATTTATTTACTATTTATGTACTTATTTTATCTGTTAGTATAGTTTGCTATATGTATATACCTATATATTAGTCTATTTTATAAGTATATTAAGTATTAGGATTAAAACTTCATATTATTATTATATCTTAGAATATATTATGTGTAAATGTAATGTATCCGCTAAAGTACACCGCACTCCGTAATTTTTAAAAATTTCGCTCCATCCAAAGGTTGCTTGGAAGAGATCGCTTTTAGCGATAAGGCCGCCCATTGTATTGCCTTATTTATTTTAACCCAGTACTTGTTTTTTTTTATTATTTCTGTTTGTGTGGTAATTCAATAAAGAGTTATCTATCTATCTATCTATGCAACACAAAATATTGCTAAATATAATTGTTATTGATAAATTAAGGTTGATGGGAGTCGTTTAGTGCAGCCGCACAAGACCGGTCGCTCGAGAATCTATTGGGAGCCCTATGTTTAGTAATGAAAACCCAGTGCTATGATGAAGACTAGTGTTCTGAAAGAGTATAGAATGAGGTCTTTAGAAAACATACGCATTATGTAAGATGTCTTAAGCAAATAACATTTTAAATATAGTCTATTCACTACGGGAACGCGTAGTAGAGTTCCCTGTGAAAGGGCTTGCCCGGGAAAGTTTACCACCATACCTATTTCTGCCGCCAAGCAGCATTGCTTTGTTTCGGTAAGAACGGTATGGTTTCCGTTGTAGTTACAGGCTTTACACCTGTATGCCTCAAGTTGATGGATGACGCGTGGCCTACGAGTACTTTGTTATTGAGCGATACCACTTAACATTAGGCACCTGCCTGTTGTTGGTAACATTATTTTGTGTAGTTTGTTTTGTTTGTAAATTAAAAGTTAGGTTTTGGTGTTAAACAAAAGGTAAAACTAGAACTGTAACAGATCATATTAATTACTTGTAAGCTTTGACTTGTCTAAGTGTATGTTACCATGTGTAACGATGAATAAATGGTATCAATATATGAATGAATAGGTTCCAACTCCAAATAGTATTTTCAATCTGAACTTTCAATAAATAGTATAATGCTATATTTTTTTAACCACAAAACGACGCAAATAATCGCATTGAGGTGAGCCGCTGATGGCGATTTTATAGCATGAAATATTAAAAAAACAAAATGAAAGAGGATTTCTACCCGCAATGATATGCGGATATAAATCCTTTTGCATTTTGGCTGAGTGCTTTATATACAGTGTGTTTTTTTAACTGAAACATTATGGGGAAATCCGTAACCATAGCAGATACAGAGAAAGCGTTTGGGGTACTATTTGGTCTATTTTGATATAAATAATTTTGGTATACTTTGGGAGGCGATCACGCTAATTTTGAACGTGTATACGTTGGAACGTAACGTTTTTGGTTTGGGTTACTTGTTGGTTCGACTGATGAATGAATGAATTAAGTCTTCTAAAGCCAATTCATTCACGTCCTAATGATAAGCGCGATACGAAATGTGCATTATCGTTTTTGTTTTTGTTTTACTGTCAACTCTGAACAGATAAGTCGCATAGCGGTATACGAGTGGCTTAAAATAACGTCTTCAGACACATGATGGGTCCGAAGCGCTGTTGTAGCGTACGCAGAGGCTGGGGTTGACTCTTTCAATGCGATCCAAAGAAAGACAATCGTCTCCTTCATGTCCAGAGTCGACATGTGTAGAAACACAATCATCAAGAGTCTGGCGGACAGACTGATGCTGACGGTAGCGTATCGACGTTGGGTAGAAATAGCCACCTAACTTATGTAAGACTGAATGTAATTTAAAATTTTTAATATTTGTTTTTTTAAATACTTTTTATTGTATTTTATTTATTGTGTAATTGTTTATTTTTTTTTCATTTTTTTTTATTCTTTATTGTACACAAATAGATTTACAGATAAAAATAGCTTACAAAATGGACATGTACAAAGGCGAGCTTAACCCTAATAAGAGTTTTCTTCCAGCAAACCTTTGAAGATAGAGATATTTGATTATAGAGGTGGGTACGTGCACAGAGAATGACATTGGAGTAGAATACTAATATATAGCATATACTATAATAAATACAACACTTAACCATATTAAAAAATAATAATAATACCTATATACTATACCTACATTAGAGATAAACATAATATATTATACAAAATATAAATAATATACCTACTTATACATAATAAATAACCTAAAAGCTTACAAGGACAGGTAATGCTCTTTGACTCTAAGCTTAAAAGTGCTTAGTGATGGACTTGCGCGGATAGAGTGTGGTAGAGAATTCCACAGGTTGACTCCATGGACAGTGAAGGAACCGCCATAGCGACTGGAGGAATGAGGAGGGGTTTTGAGAAGGAGGGACTTAGATGACCTACAAGTCATCTCCGGTAGGACAAGAAAATCGAAGCGCTCACGGAGGTAAGAAGGAGCTAAAGGATTGAAAAGAGTGTTGAAGAGAAAAGTTACAACATGAAGATCACGTCGACGACGAATGGGAAGCCATTTTAGCTGGGATCTAAACATGGAGACGTGATCAAACTTGCGCAACCCGAATATGAATCGGATACACAAATTCTGAAGACGTTCCAGTTTATTTAGAAGTTCCTCGGTGGCGTCAAGAAAACAGACATCGGCATAGTCTAAAAGGGGTAACATGAGTGTTTGAGCAAGAGTAATTTTAGTTTCAAAGGGTAAAAACTTTTGGAGACGCTTAAGAGATTGAAAAGAGTAGTTAACCCTTTTACTAATCTCATTAACATGCCGCACCCAAGACAGATGATTGTCAAAATAGACGCCAAGGTTCTTGGCATTGGCCGAGTAGCTAATCGGTGCTCCAGCGTATAAAACTGGAGGAGGATTACACTTACCGACAAGATTTAACATATAAGGGCTCCCAAAAAGTACAACCTGAGACTTCGATGGGTTGACCAGGAGACCAAAAGCCTTTGCCCACGAGTAGATATGGTTGAGATCAGAGTTGATTTGGTCAATACCCATTGAAACCTCGTCCAATTTGAACTGGTGATATATTTGTAGGTCGTCAGCATAAAGATGGTAGTGCGAAGTAAGAACGTGGGTTATGGCGTTAATAAACACCGAAAAAAGGAGAGGAGACAGAATACCACCTTGAGGTACGCCAGCGGTGATGTCACACCAGTCAGAACAAGACTCGTCCGAACGTACACACTGCGTGCGATCCGAAAGATAGGAGGCAAACCAAGAAGTTACTGAGAGAGAAATATTGAAGGAGGACAGGATGGATAGGAGAATGTCGTGATCAACCGAATTAAAAGCACTGCTAAAGTCTAACAATACGAGGACTGTAAGGTATTGGTTATCCATGCCCCAGCGAATGTCATCGGACACTTTAGTTAGAGCACTAACCGTGCTGTGACCTGGACGGAACCCGGATTGGTAAGGACTCAGCAGGCAATTAAGGGCAAGGAAGTGGGAAAGTTGCTTATGCACAACGTGTTCTAAAATTTTAGATAGAATTGGTAAAATGGAGATGGGTCTAAACTGAGATACCAGGGTGGGATTAGATGTCTTTGGTAGAGGGATAACAAAAGCCTTTTTCCAGACCGCAGGATATGAGCTCGTTTCGAGAGAATAATTAATAATGTGAGTGATTATAGGAACAAGCTCAGAGGAAAGGAGTTGAATCATAAGGATGTGAATGCCATCTGTACCGACGGCCTTAGTGGAAATAGAACGAAGGAACTTCAAAACTTCAGTCTCAGTAACATCCACAAAGATAAAAGGAGAACACTGAGGTCTAGTAAGGTTAGATAAATGATCAAGAGTGGAACGTTTTATGACATCGTCCACGCAGAGAGGCGATTTAGAAAAATGAGTATTAATAGTGTTAAGGTCAAAAGAGATAGATGAATCATTTGATCCTTTACCAATTCCAAGTGAATTTAAAAATTTCCACATTTTAGCGGTGGTACAATTTTGGATGGAGCTATGTATGTGGTGTCTCTTTGCATTTCTACACATCTTGCTGCACCGATTCCGAAGCTTTTTGTAGACTGCCAAGTTCTCTTCGGAAGGTATCTTCTTGTAGATCCTCTTTGCCTTATCTCGCTTAGACATCATCCTTTTAATAGGTTTTGTCAGCCAAGGCGCTGGAGGATGTTTCACTTTGACGCGTTTCAACGGAGCGTGAGCATCATAGAGTTTAGTGACAATTGAGTTTAAGACAGATACTTTATCATCCACACTTGCCGCATTGACTACTGGAGACCAATCGATGTTATTGGCATCCACCTTTAAACGCTCCATGTTAATATCCTTAAAACTACGAAGGAGAAGATTTTTGGGCTTACGCCTGGGACAGCGAATTTTATAAGATACGAACAAAAGATCGTGGTAGGAGAAAGAGGCTGACAACTGGCTTTCTAATATTAGTTTAGTGTAGATTTTAAAATATGGATCATTGTGTCTGCATTAAAGAAGAATTTATTTATTTTGGTATTATTGTTCAAAATTAGCGCAATTGCCCCCCTGTAAGATCACTGGGTTCCCTAGGAGTGGGTGCCATAATGAAACAGATGCTGCAAATTAATAAGAAGTCATTCATCACCATCATCCACAATCTATAAGTATCCACAGCTGGGTGTAGGCCTCCTTTTCAAAACGCCACCCTTCCCGGTCCTGTGGAACGCACATCCAGAAGTTGCCCGCGACTTTCGTCGCGACCCACTGTGCCGACGGACGTCCTGGACTTCTTAGGTCTATTCTTGGCCACCATTCGGTCAAATATTTACTCCACAGAACTAATTAGTTGAGGCAAATAAAATCTTTATTATTTGGATTATGACCCTAATTTTATAACGTTTTCGTGTAAATCGCGTCTTTTTCTTGTATTATTTTACTGTATAGGAACATTCGGTCTAAAATAAATATTTTTTCATAAAATGCGTGCTATAAAAAGGGCTATGGTCGGAGTTTAGACTACGCGATCGAATCAGGAATGAGAAGATTCCTAGAAAAAATACGGAGGATAAATAATGAACACTAAGAAGCAGATAATGAGTCAAACAAAGGAAATATGTATAATTGTATACCTTGACTTTAAAAATAAGAAGATATTTAGACGACCATAAGGACAACGGTAAGGCGTTCCACAATCGCACAGCTTTTACTGTGAAAGAGTCGCCAATGACATAAGACCGCCCATTGTACTATTTTCATTGTGTTTTCAATTTTGTTTGTATATTTGTGTTTATCTATCTATATAAATAAAACAAAGTCGGGTTAGTTACACCAATTATAACTCAAGAACGGCCGGAGCGATTTTGATGATCTAGTAAAATAACTATTAAAATATCGGAAAAATCACTCTAAAAGAAATTAAGAAGAAAATTAATTTTCTCATACCCACATAGATGCAGCTAATTTGCAGCCCGCGTCATATGTCGTGGCGGTACGAAGTTCGGCGGGTCAGCTAGTTAGATGTAGTGTTTTCATTCAAGCATTTATTCATAATCTATCAGATTTATTTAACAACACCGTCCGTTGGCGGTATTACACGGTTCAGCCAAATTGATTCACTTTGGTTGAAAGGTGCGGAAATGAAATAAAAAATGATACTCAATCATCATCATCATCCGAAAGACGTCCACTGCTGAACATAGGCCTCCTCCTTAGATCGCCACAACGAGCGGTTGGTAGCCGTTTGCGCCCAACGGCTCCCCGCGATTATTACTAGATCGTCGGTCCACCTTGTGGGGGGCCGGCCTACGCTGCGTCTTACAGTCCGTGGTCTCCACTCGAGAACCTTTCTTCCCCAACGGTTATCGGTTCTAAGAGCGATGTGACCTGCCCATTGCCACTTCAACTTGCTAATTTAGAGAGCTATGTCGGCAACTTTAGTTCTTCTGCGGATTTCCTCATTGCGGATTTTGTCACGCAAAGAAACCCCGAGCATAGCCCTCTCCATAGCTCGTTGAGCGACCTTGAGCTTGGTCATGAGGCCAATGATACTCAATGACATTGAATAATTCACTTTTATGTTTACACGTCGATCAATTTGATTGCTTCATCCAAATTCAATCCAACTCGTGCGCTATAACTCGGGACCTGCTAGGAATGCGACTCCCCGACCGCTTCCCTTGCACTTCCCCGATGGCGCCCGTATTGTACCGTTTGCATCACTATTTTTTACTAGGGTTTTTAGTCTCGTACTGGCCTACGTCACGTAACGACGCGCTCTGGAACTCTTTTAGTTTTCGTTTGTATTATTGTTTTATTGTCTGGAAAAAAGAAGTCAACCATGTGGACAGGCTTCGACAAAAGTATTGGGACGATGACCTCTTACAAGAGACGAATAAATCGCAATTAATTGTAAATTTATCGGATACCTCTTCGTCAAGTGATTATAGTGAGACTGAGGACGAAGAACAACCTCTAGAAGGCATACATCCACTAAGTAGTGACGAAGATGAGATTATGTAAATAATAGATCAAATAAATGTATAAACTTAAACATTGTATTATTATTTTATTCAAATAGTGTAAAAAAGATTAGATAAAAAGCAGCGTCCTCCCTGAGTTACATAATAAATTAGGTTAAAAAAAACAAAGACGAAACCGCGGGCGGCTGCTTGTTATTTTTTTTTTTATTTATTTCCGTAATCCAACAGCGTAATACAAAATACAGTACACATTTTTTATGTCTTATAGTAAGGCCAAAAATAGGATTACTTAATTTAACACATTTTAAATAACAATAAACAACAGTGCCAAGTTGAAAGATCCCTAAAAACAACAATAACCAATGATGAATTATATTCTTAACTAATATTCTTAATTTATGTTCGCTTTTTTGCGGGCGGTATAAACACGCCAATATGACGTCACCGCGCTCAGGTCCCAACTTATCGCGCACGGGTAAGTGAACCGTGCAATATCGCCATTACGTTCGCACTAATTTCTATGTTGTTGATATTAACACGAATAATACCGAGTCTTAAAGACTTTTAGGTTCAATTTACATTGCCGCGGTATGGAAGCGAATTTTTGTATCGGAATTGTACATAGCATAATGAACTTTATGTTAATTGTATAACGTATAAATAAATTAGATACGAGCCAGGTTACATATTCAGGAGAATTCTAACGCATTATTTGGAATGAAATGCGGCCATATTCAGCGTTTTACGCAATGTCGAATTTTTACAAGCTTTTTAGGGTTCCGAACCCAAAGGTAAGACTGCACCCTTTTACTAAGGCTCCGCTGTCTGTCCGTCTGTCTGTCCAGATGTCACCAGGCTGTATCTCATGAACCGTGGTAGTTAGACAATTGAAATTTTCACAGATGATGTATTTCTATTGCCGCTATCAATAAATACTAAAAATAGAATAAAATGAATATTTAAGGGGGGGTCCCATACAAGAAACGTAATTTTTTTGCTCGTTTTAGCTCGATATTGATAACGGCAACAGGTAGACGCTTGAAATATTCACAGAATATTTGGATACATATATTCACTTTAAAAATAAATAAAAAAAATTTAGTAAAAAACATGTAAGGGGGGCTCCCATACAACGTTACACGTTAACCAGCTGTGATTGTGGGCACCCCTCCAGACCATGCCTCACTTGCTTACTGTCCTCTGTGCCCTACGACCTGCAACAAGGAGATTAGCTTGCCTAACAATTATCTCATTAATTTATATAAATATTTAATTATTATATTCATTATTTGATTTTAATTTATTAAATTAGTCGTTCAGATCAATGCAATATGGGCAGAAGTAAGTTTTAATTAAATTTGACATTTATAGTACCTTGTTTAAAATAATTGGATTATTTGGACGACCTCCGTGGCGCAGTGGGCAAACAGCCGGCTGAGACGCAGGAGGTAGTGGGTTCGATTCCCACCGCGGAACAAATGTTTGCATGAACTACAGATATTTCTTCAGTGTCTGTTTGTTTTTCTATATATTAGGTTCGGGAAAAAGTTTTTTCGCATTTTTTAAGAAAATTCAAAACATTTTTTAATATAGTTTATTTACATTTAACTAAAGTATGTAAGTACCAATTTGTTCGATAACTTTTTGCCATCTTGTAGGTAGGGACATGATCCCATTGATATAGAAATTTTGGGGCTTCTGATCAAAATACCGCGACAAGTAGTTTTGGCAGTCCTCTCGTGATGTTAACCTGACACTGCCTAAAGAATTCTGATGAGACCGAAACAGGTGGAAATCTGAAGGTGCAGGGTTAGGACTATACGGCGGATGCATTAACACCTCCCAGACAAACTCTCTTAATTTTAGCTGAAAGGCTAAAGATGTGTGAGGTCTAGCGTTATCATGATGAAAAACCACACCCCTTCTGTTGATTAATTCCGGCCGCTTTCTCTCAAATTCTTGCTTTAATCTTGTCAGTTATTCGCAGTAGAGTTCAGAACCGATGGTCCTGCCTGATGGTAGGTCATAATGAATAATGCCCTTCCAATCCCACCACACACACAGCATCACCTTGTTGCGAGTTAACCCGGGTTTCGCCACAGTCTGTGAAGCCTGACCGGCCTTTGACCACGACCTTTTTCACACGTTCTTGTCGTACGTGATCCACTTTTCATCACCATTTATCAGCTTCTTCAAAAATGGTTCGGTTTCATTACGTCGCAATAAAGAATAAAAAATGAGTACACGGTTCATTAGGTTTCTTTCAGTGAGCTCGTGGGGTACCCAAATATCGTGCTTTTTTGTGTACCCAGTTTTTTTCAAATGCGCCAAAACTGTTTTGTGGTCAATTCCCAGTTTTTCAGCTACGTCGTAACTTTTGATATGCCGGTTTTGCTCCACTTTTTCAAAAATGGCATCAAGTTTATCCGAAATAGAGCGACCAGAGCAACGTGCATCTTTGACATCAAAATTTCCGGATTCAAAACGCTTAAACCAAATTTGTACTACTCTCACAGACACTGCACTAGGTCCATAAACATTGCAAATTTTAATCGCGGCTTGCGTTGCATATTTACCTTTTTTGTAGTAAAATTTTAAAATGTATCGAATTTCTTCATTAGATTCACTCATCTTTACAGTACGAAAAACAAATAAAAATCACACATTTTCTTAATTTTAATTTGGAATTATCTTTTTTAAAATTTAAACTTTGCATGATACGAAAACCAGCCAGATACAAATAGTATAGCCAATGAGATTTTATTACAAGTTCATACATACTATAATGCGAAAAGACTTTTTCCCCAACCTATTATTATAAGTATGTATTTACAAAAACAAAGTACATAAGTATTCAATCAGTTATCTGGTTCCCATAGTACAAGCTCTGCTTAGTTTGGGAATAAATAGAGCTGAGTGAAATATTTATTTATTTAAATTGTGTTGTATAAATAATAAGATTTTAAGATACATTTTTAATTTATTAATTTATAAATTGTTATTGAGTACCTCAACGGAAGTCGTGGCTGTCGTTAATAAGACTCGTTTTAATGAAACTTGGAATAACATTTAGAATTTGGAACGTTTTTTCTTCCTTGTGGATTTGACAGCAACGGCCGGTAGACATTATCGAGCTGCGAAGCGTATCGGTCACCAGAAAGTGGAATGATTGAAGTATATTGGTCATAAAGGAGTGTACTAATGAAGAATGAAGACTTGTAAACATCGAGGTGTTTTTCTACTAAACTCGCTTTCCAGTTACTATTTGAATTGTGATAACAAAACAGATTTCTTTTTAATTCATTCAGCTCTCTCAACCGCAAAAATACGTTTATTCAAGCTCCGTTCTTTTAACTCATCATACTGCAACATAGATATAGATGCAACGTATCTTAATATGCAACGTAGTGGCGCAATGCAACCCTATGCAGGCACCGTATGCACCTGTTTTAGCAAAAAGTATCGCGAAAAATAGAGCGAGATTTCCGCAAACACAATTTTAATGCAAATACGAGAGTGCGAGCCAAACGAGCAGGGACAGATTTAGGGTTGGTACGGGTTTACCGATATCAGGGGGACAGTCGCACTCATTTTGAAAGAGTCTATCGCTGCAACTCACGTTGGTTTGACCTATGTCACGCGTGTCAGCGCAATACGAAATGTGCTTAACGTACCTAACAAAGTCAAAGTCAAAATCTTTTATTCATTAAAATCACAAGGATCACTTTGAATGCCTGTTCCTTCGCGACCAGGAAAGAAATGCAAGAAACAAGGCTGGTTCTTTTTTTAATGATCCTTTTACAATACATAACAATACAGGAAATAAATTACAACAAAATTGTAACATTTTAAACGAGTTGGAGCAATTTCAATCCCAAGCTTCTCTATCATCTAAATAATCCGATATTTTATAGTAGGCTTTTTTATAAAGATTTTGTTTAATTGCGTTTTTAATTTGTCAATTGTCAATTTTTGTTCATCTCTTGGGAGTTTGCTGTAACGTTTTTGTTTTACTTTGGTATTACCGTTCAAAATTAGACCAATTGTCCCCAGTAGATATACAAATTCTTGTAAAAAATGCAATGAGGGCTTGCCAGTTTCGATTTTTTTTTTAAATATTATACTTGTAGACACACAAGCTGACGGGCCTCCTGTTGTTAAGTGGTCACCGCCGCCTATAAACTCCTGCAGCACTCGAGGTACCGCAGTCGCGTTGCCTAGCACTTAATACCCTATTTACACCTCTCTTGAAGGCGCTTAATTTGAAGCCCACCGGAAAAACCTCCGGAGAAAGGTCATTCCACATATTGCAGGTGCGTGGAAGAAACGACCGGGTAAAACGCACCGTGTGAGACTTCCATGCATCTACAATATGTGGGTGAGCTCGTTGCCGGTTGCGGGAGGTTCGACTGTAGAAGTGGGAAGCAGGAATCAAATTGAACAGCTGTTCACAACATTCGCCGTTATATATTATATAGAAAACGCTGAGCGCTCCGATGTCACGGCGCAGACTCAGCGGCTCTAGATCCTTAGATACTACGATTAAAAAAAAATATACGATTTAAAAAAAAAACTAGTTCTAACTAGCGTAATAGATGGCGCTGTCCGGAGATGCCCCGCAAAAAATATGGTTATGTGCCAAAGTCTCAAAGATAGAATATCAAAATTTGTCTAAAACAATCTCTATTCGTCAGATAAACAAACAAATTATTTTTTTATTTCAAGTTCCTCGGAAAATAATGTGGCCACGGTAATTGACATTGACAATTAACTTTCATTTGTTAATCAGAGCATGACAGAGCAACGCCATCTGTTAGCAGTTGTAAAAACAAGGCCGTGAAAACCACTTTTTTATTTATATAGGACCTGGAGGATGGAATAAGCTATAGTCCCACCTGATGTTAAGTGGTAACCATCGCCTGTAACAAAGAATTGCCTCGTATGTCATGCACTTTGGAAACTTGCCCTACGGCGCACTGCTCTGCGTCCATCAACTTGAGGCATACAGATGTAAAGTAGGGTTGCCATAAATCCCCAAGGCCCCGTCGGGACATTTACAATTAGGAGTCCTTTTTTTTGTATACAGCGTGTAACAGAAATCATGGAAAAAAATTCTAGGTATTATCATGTCGTACACATCTGTGTTTCTAGCTAGATGTAAGGAACCTACATACCTGAAAAAATACCCAAGATATATGATAGATTGTAGATGATACAATAGAAAATCTGATCCAAATAGCACAAATAAGAAGAAAAAAAATATTTAAAATTTGCATTAAAATAAAAAATTCGTCTGTTGGCTGCTTGCGCGTCCTGCGCGGAGCGCTCGATTATGTATGTCGGGACATTTTAGAGCTTGTCGGGACAGCACTGTTAATAACGGTTACATGTCCCGACGTATCGGGACGAATGGCAACCCTAATGTAAAGCCTCATGTCATTGCCTCATGCCCATTTCACCTCTCATAATAGTGAGACGTCTAAGCCAAAGTTAATTCTCTAAACCTCTCTTAAAGTGGTCCAGGTGAACCCCTGGGGGCCCATGGGAGACTCGACGGGGTCTACGTTGGCTTAACAAGAAAAGGGGATTCGTAAGCGGTGTCCACGAAAATTTATCTGGTTTCGATAGTGAAGAACTAAAATGTTGGCTTGATTTCACCTATCAATGTAGGCAAATAATATTCTAAGAAGCTCAGCGACTGTTACTTGTAAAAACTTGCATATTCCATATTCAGTACAACGTGCCGACACTTGCAAAGCGAAAACTGTTAATTCGTGGTTGGAACTCAGCCGCAACGTAAATTTCCATAGATAGATCTTCACATCTTCAGATGTTATATTTTTTATTGACTGGGAATATGGTAGAAATGTAGCTGTCCACCAGAACCAGCAAAGTTTTGAAAGTGCTCTATGAGAAAAAAAGTTTGAGAACCTCTGCTCTAAACGAATGACATAATTAAAAAATGCAGTTACAGTGAAACGTCTGAGACAAAGTCAGGTAATAAGCCGAAGCTATGAGAATGCAGCGTTGCAGTTCTATGCATTTAATGTTGTTTTTACCTACTAGAGCATAGATATATATTATTAGTGTTTACAAACTTTCGCGATAACTATACATAATTACTGATTAAACGGGTTTTTATCGGGTATGTACCTATTTTATTTGTTATCCCGACGTTTCGACTGTGTTGCAAATTACGTGTTCGTTGGTGAGTCTGCCCGCCCCCTTATTACCTGAGCCAAATTGCTGTCGCGTCGCTATCCTAGTTAGGCCATCCCTTTCACACGTGAGGTACGTACTGTACGTGTGAAAGGGATGGCCTGACTAGCGATAGCGACGCGACAGCAATTTGGCTTAGGTAATAAGGGGCCGGTCTGCCCAGGGGTTAATAAATAAAAAAGGTACATACGCGAAAAATACCCGATTAAATCAGTAATTATATCTATTATTATACCTGGATACGTCTCTGCACAGGTATAAATGTAGAGCGCTTAGTATAAGCTCTAGAAACTCTACCAACTTAGCTTTGGAGAGCATTGTTTTGTAAATGGAACAGTAAGACTCCAAAATCTGTGGTAAAAGCGTAGACTTAATGAAACTCTTACGACTTATCCTAGACTGAAGGTACCATAGCCTACGGTAAGTCTGCATAGGGATAGAAGTAGTAGTCGAATATTCCAATTATTAACACTATAACTAGTGGTTCGCTCCGAACTGAAATCTCGCAAGTCTCCGATTAAAACATAAATATATTATTTGTAATCTTTGACTATCAAAATAGTGCCATGAAATAACAAACAAAATAACTTGACCTACAGTTTCATTCAAATTACAGGTAACGGAAGTTCACGTAATTGGTTACACTGATTTGGGGTAGAAATTGCAGTTATTCTTGATTTCAGATTTCATATTCTTTTCCCTATATTTGTATCACTATAACTACACGCATACCAAATTTCAGCACTGAACTCACCGGGTCACTAGTGTACCCTGTGAATTTTGTCAAAATTTAGTTTTTATAATGGCTTTTGGTTTTTAATTAAAAACTACAAGGTTACTGATAAAAAACTTTCATTCCCCCACGTCCCACTTGACCTAATCGCCTCATTTTAATTTTTTTTACCCCTCTTGAACCCCAATATCTCAACAATCCCCCAACATTTTTAGTTAATTTAGTCATACCAAAATTTTGCCATCACTACCTACCCATGTATTAAGTTCCACGATGATCGGATCAACGCTTCGAAAGTTATCCTCAGACAAACAAATATACATACAACGCCGATTTGCCTAAGTTGATTTAGAGATCTCGCTTCTCTCGATCAATAATACCTACAATAACATAATTAACAACGTACGAAACAAAGTGACACAAACATAGGAAAAAATCTGAAATCCTACTAATATTATAAACGCGAAAGTTTGTATGGATGGATGTATGGATGTTTGTTACTCTTTCACGCCGGAACGGCTGAATGGATTGCCATGAAATTTGGTATGTACGTAGATCATAACCTGGATTAACACATAGGCTACTTTATATTGGAAAATCACATGTGCGAAGCCGCTGGCGGACGCTTGTTTAGAATAACTGCAATTTCTACCACTAAAAAGCGTAACCAATTAACATGAACTCCCCGTTACTTGTAATTTGAATGAAATGGTTAAGTTATTTGGTTGTTTATTTAGTAGCAGAATTTTATTAGTTAAATATTAAGGCCGGCTTGCACAACGATACCTTAACGAATTTAGCGACGAAACATGTTTAAATTTGATGTATTTGTATGAATTGACAACTGGCTACTAAATGCGTTTAGGCATTGTTGCGCAAGTCGCACTAACAAATATTTTTTTTTTGTTTTTGGGAGATTTGCGAGATCTCAGTTCGAGAACCACTAGTTGTAGATATGTATATAATATGGTTTGCTTTTCATTTAACAATAGTTGTGTTTATCTTATGAAGGCTAGCCTTAAACAGGATGTACGTGAGGTAATGTAAACTGGACTCAGCGGAAGACCAGCGCATGCCGTAGCATCATGCTGAGCTGAGCATCATGTTTGTTAGCCTAGATTAGATTTTATTGTTGTTGTGTTTTTTCGTTATTACTGTGTGTTTTTTGAGTAAAACGTTTTCTTTCTTTTTTTCTTTCTAGTTAATTTAAAATTAAAACACATATTATATACTCGGTTGCGTAACAAATAAACTATACAATAGTACCTTCTACTCATCGCTCGGTTTCACTCGCTCGTACGCAAAAAAATCGCGGGTGCAATTGATCACTTACGCTCACTGTATTATAAATATTAATATACTATTTGATAACACAGAGTTAGAGTGGGTATACAATATATCATTATAGTTAAACTCTACTTGTGCTGTGGTAGATTACATTGTAGATAATTCTACGTACAATGTTGCACCTTGCTTCCAAAATTGTAGGAAAACAATGAGGTTTCCCGTCGCTTTAATTTACCTGAAACGGGCCTAAACAAACAACCAAAATTAAGTGTTAATTATAACGTTTATAATATTCGCTTCCTTACATATATAAACATGCAGTCGTTAGAAAAGTTGCTTCTAAAATATATTTTACGAAAGTAGGTCATTGTCATCTCTGAAATGAACTACAACATATTTTAAACTACCTGGAGATGTCCCATCTGATGTTAAATAGTAAATTTATGTTGACAGCAATTCTTATAAAATGGGATAAAACACTAATATTATAAACTAGTTGTTGCCAGCGGCTTCGCCCGCGTCGTTCTGGGGTGAAAAATACATATATAAACTTTGATATCTAAGTTTTATCCCGTGGGAATAGCTTTATGGGATAAATGGGACCACATTTTATCGAAATCGGTTCAGTCGTTACGGCGTGATTGAGTAACAAACAAACAAACATCCAAACTTTCGCATTTATAATATTAGTGTGATGTGAAAGTTTGGATGTTTGTTTGTTACTCAATCACGTCGTAACGACTGAACGACGTGAACGATGTCGATGAAATTTGGTATATACTCGTACGTAGATTATAACCTGGATTACCACATAAGCTACACATTTAGGAGTGTAACGCGTACGAAGTCGCGGGCAACGGCTAGTTTACCATAATTTGTGAGTTTTTCTAGAGAAAGAGGGTATAGATAGATCAATATAATATTTGCCAATAACCACCCACTCACAAGAACTTAAGTTTACTCGTGATCATGGCGCATGCAACGTGTCGAAATATCGGTAGCCTCATAACGAAAGAAAGGAAGAAAACATTTGATTCAAGGCCACACAATAAAAGAAAGAAAACAAACCTGCCAATTGCGAGTCCTTGGCGGCAAAAAAATCATGTATGTTGTATGGGAGCCCCACATAAATATTTATTTTATTCAATAGCACAATTTTATTTATTTATCTTATTAGAGGTTGGTGACCATTAAGCTAGTCCTCTAAATTGTATGAGCGCCCATACAACTCAGAGGACTATATTAATTGGCGTCAACTATATATGTATGGGAACACCCTTTAATTTTTAAATTGTTTTATTTTTCCTTTATTTGTGCTGACCTTGCTTTTTACCAAATTTTGTGATTCTAGGTCAACGGGAACATATATATATATGTATATATATATATATATATATATATAGGTTATATAGGTCCATATCATAATATCATATATAGGTTTTCGACCCAAAACCTATAAGATACTTCCGGTTGACCTAGAATGGGCAATTTGGGGTTACAAGCAAGATTTTACAGCACAAGTAAAGGGAAAATTACGAAAAATAAAAAAATTTGAAAATTAAGGTAAATTTTGGATTTTACAAATTGTCACGAAAATCTAAATTTGCCCATATTTTTTTATCGTGTTAACTCAGAACCTTGATTTTTATACATTTGATAGAGACTATAATAGACCTCACTACGTGCTCTGAAAACAGTTAATGTCTTCAGGAAAGCGCTCAGAATACATTTGTTTAACGAGCAATCATGCCAATGTAAATAATATACTCGCACAAACACCTTTTTCTTTCTACTCACCTTCTGTGTATGCACGACGAGCCCGGAAGAACTCCCACCTGGCTTTGACTCACCTATCAACAATCCTCCATAATTCAATGTCACACAATTTTCAGCAGCCTCAACACAAATATATTAATCATTCTGAACACTTATTTCATGTTTAAAACGCTTTTTTCGTATATATTATCGTGGTATATAGTTTATGCTGTGTATGTTTATGTTGTTATATTATTTTTAAATCCGAACATGTTTTATCTTATTAGTTATTAGGCACCGTCATAGATAACTTCGTTTAATTTATAATAGTGACTGGCAATATTTATTTAGTATTAAATAGGTACTCGTTTATCAGTGTTCGTGTCCTCACTTAGGCCCTGTCAGAAAACCAGCGCTGCATCGTACCCAACAACGTTAGTAGCAGCCCATTCTGAGACAGGGACCATTTTCTCCCCACGCAACACCACCATTGTCTGTGTTATTTTATTATTGCACACTGTCTGTGGGAGCAAATAAATGTGTTTTCTTTCTTTCTTTCTTCTTTCTTTCAGTATCTGGTATAAATTTCAACTTGCTAGGTTCACCCGTTTCTGATAAAATCGGTGGTGACACACGGACAGACGGACAAGAGAGTGATTTTATAAGGGTTCCTTGTTTTACCTTTTGAGGTACGAAACCCTAAAAACAACATCTCACTTAAACACTAACAAACCACGATATACCTACTTATTTACTAAAAATTATGAGATTTTACGTGTTCAGTAGTCTATTACGTGAGGCAATTGCTGTAGCGTCTGTCACTGGTTAGGCTGATCTTACACACGTACGATACGCTTTGTATAGATGTGATAAGAACGACTACCGACGCGACAGCAATTGACTAACGTAATAAGTAAATTAACGTAAAGTATAAAGTTTTTAATACTCACAGAAAATATACACTTGCAATCAACTCGAGCTAGTACCTATATATTTATGAATAATTTATGAATAAGAATAATTTATTAAACAGAACATACATAAACAGTTGTATTTAAATTTTACAATTTATATTTGAAATTTCTGTATTTATCAGATTATTTACATGTATGATGTGACAAGCTCGATAAGACCATGCCCTACGAACTAGTTTGAGACTGTATCTCGTCGGGCAGTGCACCTCTCGCTCGAACACCCACTAAGGAGAAGAGTACCAAATATAGGTTTTACACCTATGATGTAGACAATATAAGGGTACCAGAAACTCAACAACTCACAAGTTTAGAGATCTAGAGATGGGCCGACTATGGCTTTGGCCGTCTAGTTGGTTGAAAAATGGCCGACTAGTTGGCCAAACTGATTATTGCTTTCGGTGGGGTTTGGGTGACATCGGCAATGTCCCTGGCTGTTAATTGACAGCTGAGTTGCTTGCACCCGCCACGCCGTGCGGTACCCTTAATTTTTTTTACCTAGTGTTGTTTATATACGGGCCGGCTTCACTGGGTGTATTTTTTAAAAAAATATAGGTAAAAATGTATATAAAGCTCACAAATTCATTTTATTCTCTCTATTTTATGCATAGAAGCGGCACCCACCACCGCACCGCCTGACTACATAGCACTACACGAAAATCTCCCTCCTGGACATGATCTTACGTGGCCGGCCTAGAAGTCTATTCACCGACTCCGGACTCAGGTCCAACCCCTCCTCATTCCTCCAGTCGCTATGGCGGTTCCTTCACTGTCCATGGAGTCAACCTGTGGAATTCTCTACCACACTCTATCCGCGCAAGTCCATCACTAAGCACTTTTAAGCTTAGAGTCAAAGAGCATTACCTGTCCTTGTAAGCTTTTAGGTTCTTTATTATGTATAAGTAGGTATATTATTTATATTTTGTATAATATATTATGTTTAACTCTAATGTAGGTATAGTATATAGGTATTATCATTATTTTTTAATATGGTTAAGTGTTGTATTTATTATAGTATATACTATATATTAGTATTCTACTCCAATGTCATTCTCTGTGCACGTACCCACCACTATAATCAAATATCTCTATCTTCAAAGGTTTGCTGGAAGAAAACTCTTATTAGGGTTAAGCTCGCCTTTGTACATGTCCATTTTGTAAGCTATTTTTATCTGTAAATCTATTTGTGTACAATAAAGAATAAAGAATAAACAGTCAGGTTGGGCGGTGTAGGAGAAACCACTGTAGGTGATGAATGCAAGACCCTTCGCTGACCAGCTGTAATTGGCTGGAGTTTGCTGGATTGTCGGGGCTTTTTGTCGACTAGTCGCTTCGCTTACTACATATATAAGTTGCCTGGATATACGGCTTTCCCGACTATTCAGTAACTAGTCGGTACATCTCTATATATATCCCGTTTGTAGTAGAAATAGTCTTCATAACAATAAGTTTAAAAATAACTTTTGAAACTATCATGGTTATGAACACTATTTATACTAAAAACGGGATATTTACCATGACTTGTGAGTATTTGAGTATCCACAAAATTGAGTACTCACAAATCATGGTAAATATCCCGTTAGTATAAATAAGTTTAAAAATGTATTACATTAATTATTCTACTTCATTTCACTCAAGTATTACTAATTTAATTAGATAACTATGACGGAATATCTGAAATTCTGTGAGCGTTTAATTTTAATTTTTTAACGTACAGTGGAACTCGAACTGAGATCTCGAGAGTCTACCATAAAAACAAAAAAAAAATATTATTCGTAATCTTTGACTATCAAAATAGTGCCACGAAATAAATAACCAACAATTTGACCTACAGTTTCATACAAATTACAGATAATGGGAGTTCATGTTATTGTGTTTTTTGGGGTACAAATTGCAGTTATTCTGGATTTCAGACTTTTGCCTATATTTGTGACACTTAAGCTACATGCATACCAAATTTCAGCACTGTGGAGTCACTGGTGTACCCTGTGATTTTTGTCAAAGTTTGGTTTTTATTATGGCTAATAACTCAAAAACTCAAAAACTACATAAACTTTACTAAAATTAAAAACGGGCCGGAAATGTACTAATGGAGACCTTTCATTTGACGTCTCATTTGACTAAATAGTCTCATTTTTTTACCACTCTTGAGCCCAAATAGCTAAACAACCCCCCAACATTTTTAGCTCATTTAGTTACACAAAAATTGTGCCATCACTACCTACCATGTATAAAATTTTACGATGATCGGATCAACGCTTCGAAAGTTATCCTCGGACAAACATACATACATAAATACAACGCCGATTTGCCCAAGTTGATTTAGAGATCTCACTTCGCTCGATCAATAATTTAAAATTAACACGGGAATATCCTGCTATTTCTGAGAGTTCCTGTTTTGGGGTTAATGACTAAAATGGTAAAAATCAATATGATTGATACAAATATTTTACGGAGATATATTTCTATCAATCATACTAAGAAAGATTACTTGAAAAATAAAACAAATCTATTAAAGTTTTTGAGAAATCATCCCCGAAAGCCTAAATTTCAGAACCCTTGGCGCGCGAGTCTCACTCGCACTTGTTTTCTATTTAAATCATAGCAGAAATGTAATTTTGCAACTATCGTGGTTATAAACCATATTATTTAACAGTTTTTGAGTGTCCTGATATATAAAGGCACAGTTGCATGCACCATGATCACGGGTAAACTGAAATCTTTGCGAGTGAGCGGTTTAGCTTATAATATAATATTGATCTACCCAGTTTTTCAATTCCATGGACAGTAATGATACTGTATCCAAAAGCTGCCTTAAAATCGCATTCAGCGTTAAGGCCCATCATTGTACTATTCTAAGCATCATCATCATCATCATCATCAGCCCACATTAGTCCACTGCTGGACATAGGCCTCTCCCAATCCGCGCCACTGAGCCCGGTCTTCGGCTCTTCTCATCCAATTTCTATTCTACTAGTCTAAGCATCATCATCATCATCAGCCCACATTAGTCTACTGCTGGACATAGGCCTCTCCCAATCCGCGCCACTGAGCCCGGTCTTCGGCTCTTCTCATCCAATTTCTATTCTACTAGTCTAAGCATCATCATCATCATCAGCCCACATTAGTCTACTGCTGGACATAGGCCTCTCCCAATACGCGCCGCTGAGCCCGGTCTTCGGCTCTTCTCATCCAATTTCTATTCTACTAGTCTAAGCATCATCATCATCATCAGCCCACATTAGTCTACTGCTGGACATAGGCCTCTCCCAATCCGCGCCACTGAGCCCGGTCTTCGGCTCTTCTCATCCAATTTCTATTCTACTAGTCTAAGCATCATCATCATCATCAGCCCACATTAGTCTACTGCTGGACATAGGCCTCTCCCAATCCGCGCCACTGAGCCCGGTCTTCGGCTCTTCTCATCCAATTTCTATTCTACTAGTCTAAGCATCATCCTCATCATCAGCCCACATTAGTCTACTGCTGGACATAGGCCTCTCCCAATACGCGCCGCTGAGCCTGGTCTTCGGCTCTTCTCATCCAATTTCTATTCTACTAGTCTAAGCATCATCATCATCATCAGCCCACATTAGTCTACTGCTGGACATAGGCCTCTCCCAATCCGCGCCACTGAGCCCGGTCTTCGGCTCTTCTCATTCAATTTCTATTCTACTAGTCTAAGCATCATCATCATCATCAGCCCACATTAGTCTACTGCTGGACATAGGCCTCTCCCAATACGCGCCGCTGAGCCCGGTCTTCGGCTCTTCTCATCCAATTTCTATTCTACTAGTCTAAGCATCATCATCATCATCAGCCCACATTAGTCTACTGCTGGACATAGGCCTCTCCCAATACGCGCCGCTGAGCCCGGTCTTCGGCTCTTCTCATCCAATTTCTATTCTACTAGTCTAAGCATCATCATCATCATCAGCCCACATTAGTCTACTGCTGGACATAGGCCTCTCCCAATCCGCGCCACTGAGCCCGGTCTTCGGCTCTTCTCATCCAATTTCTATTCTACTAGTCTAAGCATCATCATCATCATCAGCCCACATTAGTCTACTGCTGGACATAGGCCTCTCCCAATCCGCGCCACTGAGCCCGGTCTTCGGCTCTTCTCATCCAATTTCTATTCTACTAGTCTAAGCATCATCATCATCATCAGCCCACATTAGTCTACTGCTGGACATAGGCCTCTCCCAATCCGCGCCACTGAGCCCGGTCTTCGGCTCTTCTCATCCAATTTCTATTCTACTATTCTAAGCTACTATTCTAAGCATACTCTTGTACAATAAAGCGTTAATCTATCCTTTAATACGGGAGTTATCACGTTCCGATTAATCGTCACGACATTGTAAATAAGATAAGAAGACCTCTATTGATCAAATATCCTCATAATCACCTGATGCGATCCATCACGGCGTCCAATCACCCCGTCAGGCTGATTCGTGTCGCGACAGTGACTGATTCGCAGTTTTCGGTAGTCTTTGCTGGTTTCATTCCATTTCAGATTAAATCGAGGCTAGGGGATGGCTTGTGGAATAAAGTAGATTTTTATTTCTATAGGGGTTTAAAGGGATTAAGTTCCACGATAATGCCCACTTTAAATTATACGAGAGTTTTAGGAGAAAAGATTAGTACCACTCGTTTTCTGGTATTTTAGTACGTAACTTAAATTGAATGATGGGTGACGCCACTCGAGCGAGCTATCGAGTAAAAAGTTATATTCTGTAGGTACATACAAGACTGCACAAGCTAGTGGTATATGAATAAATATGCCTCTTTAAAATTAGAATAACTAGTGGTTCGCCCGAACTGTGATCTTGCGAGTCTCACATAAAAACAAAAAAATATATTACTTACTTAGTAGATAACTTGCTAAGTAGATAAAAAGTTTATTTAGAAAAATAATTAGTAAATGTACAGTTAGTAACATTATAATTAACTGATTTTGATGGCATAGCGGTCTCATCGGATAGATTATTTACTGAAATACTTTCATGTTCTATTGTTATTTGAGATGGTTCAGTATTTGTGTAGGTAGGTGAAATACAATCATTGGATGTACTTGGTGTTTCGCCAGTAGGACACGTCTTTGAATCAAGTCTAATTCTTTTTGTGATTTTAGCACAAACTTCCTTCTTGTTTAGTATGGAATCTTCTACGTATGATTCTGCTACATTGCTAGATCGCCACCCACCATGACGCTTCAAAGTCATTATATCAGCTCCTGAATTAGCCAGCAATGTAGCTGAAGTTCTTCTGAAAATATGTCCAGTGTAGCTCTCAGCATCTGCTAAACCTAAAAACTTAGCGATTTCTTTAAAGATAAAGATAATTTATTTTCGGTAACAAAATTCACAAGACTAGGGTAGGTACTAGGGTTTGATTTAGAATTTTAGTTAAATATTAAAACCTAGTTGCAAAAGAAACATAGGCACCCAAACTAGGAAGACCTGTGATATGGCATGCCTATGCCTCCCGCCGGAGTTACACTTGTACTGGAAAAGATTTACTCTTTTACTTAGAAAACTTTCGTGATTGATTTCAATCATTATTATAAATACAGAATTTATCACGTACCGTCTTATCGGTGTTTCGACCGACAATGTTTCGGTTCAATTCGTGAACCTTCATCAGGGTGAGTGCGATCCGCTCCGAATAACGTGCGAGGCGAGACGTTATTCGGAGCGGATTGCACTCACCCTGATGAAGGTTCACGAATTGAACCGAAACATTGTCGGTCGAAACACCGATAAGACGGTACGTGATAAATTCTGTATTTATAATAAAGATTTACTCTTGTTTTGCACTTACAAACTTGTACAAAAAAAATATACAATAAGTTATAATTTATAATTAGTAATAATTATAATATATTTATATTTATAAACGAGTAAATATAATATATAGTTATATTTTAACATAGGATGAATAATTATGTTTGTGCGTAGGTGTGTGAAGCTTTACGTTAAAACAACGAGCAAGTTTTCGGTTTCCACGTAGTTTTGTTCGAGTAGCCAAATTTTCAGGGTAAATTTACACTTATGGGTTTTCATCGGGTAATAATGTAAAATCTTATTCAATTTGTTGTAAATATAAGCTTTCAGAAAGTAAAAGTGTCGTCTTGCAAAAAATGTGTTACATCTTATCTTTTTTTCTTCAGGCATAGAACTAAATTTGTTTATACCCACAGGCTGACATGTACATTTACTATTTTGGTAATTTAGAAAAAACCGTAATTTTTTGCTTTTGGTGAACGCAAACTTCATACTTCTTAACAATTTCATAGAATGGACCGTGTATTGTGAATGACCTCGGTATTTTATTTTTGGTGGTAGGTATCTTCACTAAAAGCATCCGGCCATGGTTCTCTACGCCTTTTACAGTTATATTTGTTATTTATTGTATCCTACAAGCACCAGTTACACCAAATATTAAAGCAACCTTAGTAGCCAGATATTGGTTATCTGGAGCATCTGTTATAAATTTTCAATATTGTCAGACGATAAAACCTTTGGTTTCTTGCTTCTAAATCCATCGGATAGTGTATTTAGTTAAGCTGACAATTAGTGTATGTTTTTAAGTCCACTCCATTCTTTGCTCGGACTGTACTTTTTAACATTGATTATATACACCATAAAGAGCTAGATTTGTACTTAGAAGATAATTATTTAAAGTACGCCACGTTTTCATTGGAGTTTTCAGGTAGTAAACTTTCCATAACTTTAAGGGCTTCACATATTATATCGGGCGGTGTACAACATAAATCATTTTCTTCATAATTATTGCAAACATTTTAATTAATAAATAACTGTTATTTCAACAGTGAAAACGAGTAGTGAATTTTTTTTCCGTAGACTAAAAAAAAAAATTGTTTGTAGTCTTTGACTATCAAAGTAATGCCACGAAATAAGAAACCAAATATCTACAGTTTCATTTAAATTACAGGTAACGGGAGTTAATGTAAATTGGATTGTGTTTTTGGAGTAGAAATTTCAGTTATTCTGGATTTCTGACTTTTCCATATATTTTTTTTTATATTACTTAGATGGCAAACGAGCATGCAGTCCACCAGACGTTAAGTGGCTACTGCAGCCCATGGATATTTACATAGAGTTCAAAACAAGCTATTATGTTGTCTTGATCTCTAGGTGGATACGTTGCCATACTATAGGACTTAGCTGCCAATAATTACAGCCTATGTGCCACTAATTACAGGAACATACCGTTACCATTTAACCGGAACACAGCAGCACAAGTACTGCTATTTGGCGGCAGATAAAGGTAAAGCGGTGGTGCCCACTTCCTCGAGCTCGTTCACAAAAGCTCTACCACCAGTATAAGAGCTCTACCGCCAGTACGAATTTTATAAAAGCTTTTTTATAAAAAGTAGTTTTCATATATTTATGTCACTAAAGCTGTAGCATTACGCTGTAGCGTACGAATACCAAATTTCAGCACTATGGAGTCACTGGTGTACCCTGTGAATTTTGTGAAAGTTCAGTTTTTATTATGGCTAATAACTGATTAATTACAAGAATTAAACTAAAATTTTCTACGAACTCAAAATTTCTTTTGACGTGCCACTTGACCCGATATGGTTTTTTTACCTCTCTTGAACCCCAATATCTCTACAACGTTGGGGCCTCTTCGCTGAATCAATTATGCGTAATCTTTTGTTACATTAGCCCGGCTTGCATAACGATCACTAAACGTATTAGCGACTAAACATGTTTAAAGACATATGACGTATGATTTGACTACTCTAAAACATATTTAGGTTCTAAATACCATGAGGCATCGTTGCGCAAGTCGCCCTTTAGTCTCGTTTGGTCCTCGATTATGGAACATCGGCTGTAATACGAGTTTATCAGACCTAGTCCTCTATATTTCAACCATCTATGTTTCTTGTGTATGTCATGTCGCGACAAATACCTAAATGTTTTCATTTCATTTCTTTTCCTCGATAATTTTGGAACTGTTGAGCTTGCGACATTATCGCTCTTAGTACTTCATAATAATAGTTTTACGCTGTGAATAGCGGTTATTTTACTATTGAGCGATTTTGACAAAGAAGGTGCTTAGGGGTTCATTGGTGTATCACATGAAACCAAATTTATCAATCGTTCAACTCATTGGTCAATAAAAATATTTATGTCGATTTGTTCAACACATCTGCAAGAAAGCTTAAACGCTCGCTAAGCGATGATTTCTTCTTACATTAAGCATTACTTTTATTTCATGTCGCTTTATGTTTTATGTATTCTGACGTCTACATTCACTGTGTTTGTATTCTATTTATGTATTTACATATCTGCGGAAACTTTTTAATTGGCCATCAGCACACATGCGCCGGTATATACCGGCATGTAATATGTAAATAACTATTTTTAAGACCTAGCTGTAAGTTTTCTTAAAATTTTGAAAATAAAATATAATATATATTAATAAAATCAAATGTGGGTAGTTAAGTCGGCTTTTGTAATTTTATAAGTGTATAATGATTTTTGCTCAAGGCATTACTATAAATGATGGTAACCACATACCATCAAGTGGGCCATTAGCCTGTTACAACTCCAAGTTATATCTTATCTACAGGCTGTTATTAGCCGTCTCCTAAAATGTATGGAGTTTTACCAGGTAGTGGTTATAAAAGTTTTTTTAAACAGTTAAAATCTGATTTAGTCCATACATTATTTCATTTTGAACACAAACGCATGCAAACACATATCCAATAATCATCAAACAATTCCAATATTCATTTAATCATTGGGCTGTTTTGGTTATATCGCACTGTACTTATATCGGGGTAGAAAAACGCGGTAGATTCAGAAAACACTTAATTTAATCGAGGAACCAAATATCTTATAAGTGTATCTTCAAAACGCTTCGACGCGTTCTAATTTTTCTAGTGCTGCCATCTAGTTCTGTTTAGCTAAACTACTTATTGATTAAATACAATAAATGATTTTAGCATGAAAATCCTTATGATAATAATGCTGAAATCTTAACACACACAATTCGAAATTTCGTTTGGTGTATATATTTGCTGATTGTTATTCCAATGTAAAAAATCTAACTGAAGCTCCTTTCCACTACTTATTGTAAAATAAATCCCTGATATTATTTGAAGGATTGATATACTAAGTAATACAATTTTAGAATTGAATGAATTAATTCCATTGTGACCTTTAATTAGAACAAAAAAACGTCCCGACTCCGAGTAATCTAAATAATGGACTAAGTTTATACACAAGGAAAAATGCGTTCGTTTTACCAGATACGGATTTGCTTGATTCGAGCTTGTTACCTTTTTATAACATTGATTAGTTTTCCACGTTGGAATACTGATCTCATTAATCAGTGTCTTGAGCACGAGCAATGTGGTTCGATAGTCAACATTATCATCATCAAATCGGCTGCAAATCCACTGATCATAAGCCTTGTATATTTCCAGAACTCGTAAATCATAATTATAGTAAATCATAAACCTTTATTGTTTGTGGATCGAAATCATGGAAGCTAGCTAAAGTGCAGCAAAATCAAAATCTTTTATTCATTAAAATCACAAGGATCACTTTGAAACGCCAATTTTACTGCCTGTTCTTACGCGACCAAGCCAGTAAAGAAAGGCAAGAAAACAAGGCTGGTTGTTTTTTTTAATGATCCTTTTAGAATACATTACAATACAGGTAATAAATTACGTCTAAATTGTAACATTTTGAACGAGTTGGAGCAATTTCAATCCCAAGCTTCTCTATCATCTAAATAATCCGATATTTTATAGTAGGCTTTTTAATAAAGATTTTGTTTAATTGCGTTCTTAAATTTGTTAATTGTCAATTTTTGTACATCACTTGGGAGTTTATTATAAAAGCGAACACCTAGCCCTTTAAGTGATTTACTAACTTTATGGAGTCTACAAGGGGCAAACGCGAGTTTTATCTTTATTTCTAGTATTAAAATTATGATTATCGCTATTTTTCTTAAGCAAATTAATATTTTTGTGAACATGTATTACATCCTACAGCCTATGCCCAAAAAAGGTAGTCGTGCTGACCCTGTAAATTATAGGCCCATCTCGGTCACGTCCATAATCTGTAAGACGGAATGTAAGATGGAATGTGTTCTGAACAACAGGCTCCTGGATGATAATAACCTTATAATTACTTGGCTAATAACCTCCTCAGTGATCGCCAATACGTATTCCGCCCAAACTGATCAACTGGGGATCGTCTAGCGTATGCCACACATTTATGGAGCGAGGCCATTGAGAAATACGGAGAAGCGCTTACTGTTTCTCTCGATATATCAAAGGCCTATGACAGGGTCTGGCATTGTTGTCTTATAGCTTCTGTCTTTCGATCTACCCACTGGTCTTTGTGTTTGCACCACGGGCTTTTTGAGAGACTGATCGATACGAGTCCTTGGCTGCTCGTTCGATCAATTGGCGATTAACGCCGGGGTCCCTCAAGGGTCGGTACTCTCTGCAACTCTCTTCCTGCTGCATATCAATGATCTGCTAAAGCCCGAAACCTTTGGGTATGCAGATGACAGCACAGTTGTGGAGAGTTACGCATCTACTGCTCGAGCCAGTGGGACGCAGATTCAGTCACCCAGGGAGGCCATGGATGAACGCTTAAACTTATCCTTGAAGGCGATCTCCGACTGGGGCAATGCCCATTTGGTTAAGTTTATTGCAAATACAACCCGGGCATATCTGTTTTACACGAAATGGAGCCCATTTTATCTGGCTCCTACTTTCCGTTATCTACCCGTGCCGATTTCTGACCACATCAAACTTCTTGGTATCTCACTCACAATTTCGGCTTGGTTGACTTACAAAGGTGAGGCAATACTTCACACCGGGACAGTTGCTCAACTTATACAAAGCACAAGTCCGATCATGTCTGGAGTAGGTACTGTTCTCACCTCTGGGATGGATCAGTGAAATACCAGCTAGAGGCTCTAGATTCAATTGAGAGAAGAGCCAAGAAGCTCATTTTCAATGACGAGTTAGCAGACGCAAGGCTCCACAGCTTCAAGCAACGTCGAAAGGTTGAAGCCTTTCGGTTTTTTATCGGATGCATTTCGGGGAGTGCGCTGCGGAGCTTTTCAAGCTGATTCCACCATCCCTATTCTATCATCGGACAACCAGATGCTCCGCGATGCGCCACCGCTACATGGTAGACATACCTCCCATACGTACAAAGCGTTACTGTTCCACCTTTATTATAAGCACCGCCAAGGAGTGAAACGCCTTGCCTGAGTCTGTGTTTCCTGAAAACTATAACCCAGGGGTCTTCAAGTCGCGATTGAATAGGTTTTTTCTAGGCAAGCGTGTACTATCGTAGACTGCATCATCGCTTACCATCAGGCGAGATTGTGGTCAAACGCTCGCCTTTAATTTATAAAAAATAATATTAATAATCTACGAACAATAACATGACACATACAGAAGCTTTGAGGTTTTCTTTAGTAGTATTAACTAGCTGACCAATCCGCAGCATCGCACGCGTAGTGTTTCAATAAAAGTATTACCCTCCTTCTGCGCAGTTGGGTAAAACTAGCCTATGCCACCCGGGGATAGGGTAGCTTCCCAACGGTGAACGAATTTTTTAAATCGGTCCAGTAGTTTCGGAGCCTATTCAATGCAAACAAACAAACAAACAAATATTTCCTCTTTAGAATATTATTTTTGTAGATATTGATATGTTCTTTAATATTGTAAAACATACCTTTGGTCTATCATCAATAGTTTCCGCAGCGCATGCGACGAAAGACGTTTTAGAGCACTTTTTTACACCTTGGGTTACGTTACTTAAGTTTTAGTAAAGATCCCTAATTTTATCTAGCAATAAATATAATCTATGTCACTCAAGGTGAATGTAGCTTTATAATGGTGAAAGAATTTTTGAAATCGGCAAAGTAGTTTTTGAGTTTATTCATTACAAACATACACACAACAATACAAATCTTTCCTCTTTATAATATTAGTATAGATATAGATTAAGAAGCTACTAAGTGTGTATTTAGTTCTTAAAAAGGACCGTGAAGTAATTTACCAGGCCGTGGTGAAGATGGAGACGCAAAATAGATATTTTTCTGAAGGACTAGTCCACGGTGACTCAAAACAGAGAAGATTGAAGAGGATTAGAGATTTTTGCAGTGGATAAAGTAAAGTTAGTCTTTGTCTATCTGTAAGTCAATCAGTGGTGATTTAATTTTCATCTTCATCATCATATCAGCCATAGGACGTCCACTGCTGAACATAGGCCTCTCCCATAGATTTCCAGAGCGACCGATCTTGTGCCGCCTGCACCCAATGTCTCCCAGTAACCTTTATCAGGTCATCTTTCCATTCTATGTGGGGGGAGGGGTGTTTCTCGCTTTCTTTTCTGCCCTAACGGCCGTCAGTTCTACGAGCTACGTGTTCGCTGTTCAGCTTCCTAATCCTCTGAGCTACGTCAGTGACCGTATTTGGTCTATGAATATCCTCATTTCTGGATCGATCTCATATAGAAACACCAAGCAAGCGACCTTGAGACTCAAAGTGGTATACTACGTTTCTGTGCCATATCTCATTACTGAATAGAGTCATCAGACTCTGAGGTATTTTGGACGAGAAGACGTCACGTACTTTCCCGTACGCTGCCCAGCCGAGTTGGATTCGTCGACTGACCTAGTTTTCAAAGTTGGACCTATCTTACTGGACTGTTCGTTCTAGGTAGATGTACTTGCCAACAACTTCGAGGTTAGAGTTCTCAACTTGTACCGGGCGCCACATGGACATTCGACATACCAAAGCAAACCTGGGCGCCGACCACAATCTTTTAGAAAACAATCATGTTTTAGGATCGTTTTGTTTTAAGCTTGTATTCAAGTTGCTAGCAACATTACTTCGATTTGAACCACAAAACTTTACTGTTATATTTAAACATTACTGTTATATTCCTAATAATGTTGTATATTTAGTGCTTTCTAGTGACTACGCCACATTCAGTATAAAACATTGCGAAAACACGATTTACTTACTTTTTAGGATAATTTTTCGCTTTATTTGAGCTCTAATGTGACGTTTTGAGCGAACGATTTATGGTGACGTCACCAAAACTGCTTCGCATTTACAATAATAAAGTAAGCTTACTAATTGAGGGTCATGGTACGAAATGTCTATGTAATATTGTTTTAATATTCCTATACGAGATTGAGGTTGGCCTCCTTAAACTAAAAATAACGCACAAAAATAATAAAATTTTGAATAATTCATAACGTGCAATCAGTGTGCCTACCTATTTAGATAGGAAAACATGGTCTGCCTTCCTGTTGCTATACCCTGCCAGGGTTCATATCATCAGCCTAATTATCAGAATTCGTATGTTCAAATGTATGGGCAAATTTTACATAAGCAACAAAAAACGGATTTTCTCACGAGATGTGTAAGAGATTTTTATTGAGTCATTCTTACTTTAACGTATAAAAATACACTCATTTTAGACCTAAAGTAAGAGTAACTCAATATAAATCTCAAACTTGGTGTGAAAATCTGTTGTTTTTATCTCGCCTGATGGTAAGCGATGATAGAGTCTACGATGGTACACGCTTGCCTAGAAGAAACCTATTCACTCGTGACTTGAAGACCCTAGGTTGTAGTTATCAGGAAACACAGACTCAGGCAGAGCGTCTGGTTGTCCGATGATAGAATGGGGATGATGGGATTAGGTTGAAAAGCTTCGCAACACACTCCCCGAAATGTTTTTTTATTTTATGTTGCTCCTGTATAATTTGCCCATAAGGCTTACGAGTTCTGATATTAGGGCCGACGATATGTGAAACTGGCGACCTACTACATCTAACAACTTTGTCCCTTTGAGAGCAATAAATGTATTGAGTATATGATTTTCGTCTTGTCTGTGTTCATCTTAAGGTCCATCTGTTAGGAAACTCTATCGAGATCATCGAACATGTTACCTGTCTTCAAGATTTTGCCATTTGATTTGACTTTGTCAAAATGCCTTTATGACACTAAATTATTTTAAGGGATGTTTAAACAAATGATGTTATTTGCCTAAGTAATTCACTATACTAATGAAAGCGAGTGCTAGAATTGTCCTAAATAGGACATTGTTTTGCATCGTTAATTTCCGCAGCTTTGCATATTTCCCAAGAGAAACACAAGTAAAAGACTAATGGAGATACGCAAATATCTTGTTGTTAATAATCAACTGACGGTAAAACAAGCCAGGCTAACATGAACACCTACAAGACATTCTCTCTACGGAACAAGTTACTTTATAACAAAAATATAACCGACCTTACCAAACTGCTGAACCGATTTTGATAAAACTTCTATGGGACCAATTTGAAAGTATATCCTTTCAATTAGAAAAAGAACTTTCCAGATCGGTTTATAAATGACGCTGTTCTGAGGTAACACACATTTTAATAACTCAAAGGAGCATAAGTAGCGGTCTATACGAACATATAATATTTAAAGAATTATCCACTAACTCCTAATAGTAAAGGAGTTATTTCCATAATCAGCTCAGCAACATGAACTGATCAGTACCAGATGCGAATACTTGAATAGTTCATTATTAAAAATACGGTATTTATCGCGTACCGTCATATCGATGTTTCGACCGACAATGTTTCGGTTCTATTCGTGAACCTTCATATACCGTAAGCCAACACACACTGACCGGTATCTTAGAGCTGACTCACACCACCATCCAGCTCACTTAGCCTCGGTACCGCGTACTCTGATTAATAGAGCACTAAGGCTATGTGACTCTCAGTACGTGAACCGCGAGCTCTCACACATAAAAGGAGTGCTAGAACAAAACGGCTACGGATGGAGACAGAGCTGTCGAATTGCGGACACATCCACAAGATCACGCATATCAACGGTAAATAGAGCATAGCGTATTTAACTTTTGTCGAAGGAATAACGGTTCGGAAACTTGTTACGCCATAAGTACAGCATCAAGACGATATTCCGTCCTCAAACACAATTAAGGCAGCCGCTGCGTTCGTCGAAGGACAGAGACCCTCTGGGCGTCCCCGGCGTACATATCATACCGTATGACTGCGGTAAATGCTACATTGGTAAAACAAAGCAAAACGTATATACCAGGTTGACTGAACACATACGTGCAATGAAGAATGTCAACTCCAACAGTTCTGCAGTGGCGGAACATGCCCTGGATTCTGGTTCGACGCACTACATACGTATTGACAAAGCCCGGGTCTTAGCGAGAGAGAAGTTTTTTGTTCCTCGCAAGATCCGACAGGCGATAGAAATAACTCGTGTGCCGAACTCTAACAGAGATAGAGCATGGGTTCTATCGCGAGCCTGGAGGCCATATCTTCATGATGCAAGTGACAGAAGAGTGAGTAAACCTGGTAGAGACATAGTTAGTGTTGTGTGTTTGCTTGTACCAAGAGTTACCGAAGAGATCAGCAGTGATGATAATGATGATGACACAGCTTGTCAACACGCTGGGCCGTCGTTGACCCAATCCCCACCACCCCGCCCGTCTACTCGCGCGCAGAAAGCAGCGGCGCGCAGTGCTAGGCGAGATGTTATTCGGATCGGGTCGCACTCACCCTGATGAAGGTTCACAAATTGAACCGAAACATTATCGGTCGAAACACCGATATGACGGTACGTGATAATTACCGTATTTATAATAATGATTGAAATTAATCACGAAAGTTAGTAAAACGAAGAAAGTAAAACTTGAATAGTTTATACAAAACTAGCGAAGCCACTACCCACAGCTTCGCACGCGTAGTTTTTTTAATAAGAACATTATACTCCTTCTGCGCAGTTTTGTAAAAAGTAGCCTATATCTCAATCCCGGTCATAACTTACCTACAAGTATATACCAAATTTAATCGAAATATATTATAGCCTTTGCAAGTTCTAAAGCTGTAAGTTCATATTTTATTCTTCAGAAAATTTGGCATCCTGGTAGAAACTAGCCATTGAACATAGGGCTCCTCCATGATTGTTTTAGTAGGTACATAATAATAATTCGTATGTGAGAACTAGCGAAGTCAGACTTTAAGCTTCAATATATTATCCTAAGTTATAAGAAGAAATGATATTATAAGTTGTTATAAAATATTTTATGTTGTTTAAATTTCAGGACTGAATTGAATTTGGCACCCATTTAAATCTCACTTCTTTTATCGTTGAACTCAACAACCAAGGCATATATCTTAATATTGAACTTGGCTCTCATTTCAAATTTATGTTTTTGATGGGATACAAAACTAGTTTATCTGGAGTAGTTTCTAGGTATGAACTATCAAGGCAAAATAAGGGGGACGAGAACTTTTTAAATTTTACTTGTTTGCGTTATTATTATAAATACGGGATTTATCACGTACCGTCTTATCGGTGTTTCGACCGACAATGTTTCGGTTCAATTCGTGAACCTTCATCAGGGTGAGTGCGATCCGCTCCGAATAACGTCTCGCCTCGCACTGGTAATCTGATAAGACGGTATGTGATAAATCCCGTATTTATAATAATGATTGAAATCAATCACGAAAGTTTTCTAAGTAAAATTTCTTGGTTTCGTTTGTTATTGTTGGCAATGATAAAGAACAGTAAGGTCAAGATTCCACTAAGACCAGATACTAACATGCATGATAATGATGCCAAAAAACCAGCCAAGTGCAAGTCGGACTCACAAACGAAGGGTTCCATACCATTATCTATAAAAATGAACAAAAAAAAATCACATTTGTTGCATGGGAGTGCCCCTTAAATATTTATTTAATGTTAATTTAATTATTTATTTTTAAAGTGAATATATAACTAAATATTCTGTGAATATTTCAAGCGTCTACCTGTTGCCGTTATCAATATCGAGCAAAAACGAGCAAAAAAAATCACCTATGTTGTTTGGGAGCCTCCTTAAATATTTATTTTATTCTGTTTTTAGTATTTGTTGTTATAGAGAGAGAGAGAGAGAGAGATAATTTCTTTATTGTTACACCAAATAAAAATAACTTAACCTAGAAAACTTAAAGACTAATACATGCTGGTACAATGGGCGGCCTATCGCTCAAAGCGATCTCATCCAGGCAACCTTTGGATGGACTGGATTGAAAAGACGTGTGAGGAGGCGGTGTTACAATAAATACCTATTAATGTAGGATAAAAATAAATAAATACCTAAACCTAATATATACCTACATATACTTACATAAATACATATAATATATATACATGTACTTATACAATATATATACATACTTATACTCATACGCTATATCTTGGGGATGGGTTCTAGGCAATCGTGTAGAGAAAAGTTTAAGGAACTGGACATCATGACAATGATTGGAGAATTTATTTTCCAAAACGTACTCTATGTCAGAGAAAATTTACATCATATGAAAAGAGCTACAGATGTCCACAATATTAATACTAGGTATAAAAATCGCCTAATTATACCAACAACCAGATTATCAAAAATTTCCAAAAGCTATTATTGCACAGCGATAAAATTGTATAATAGAATACCCAAAAATGTTGAAAGTCTTGCCGACAATGACTTCAAATTGTTTATCAAAGGACATTTAATTAACAAAAGTTTTTATCGTTTGGACGAAGCTTTTGCAGATAAAAACCTTTTTGCATTATAGTACATATTCATACATTGTAATTAGTTTTTTATTTAGTTTTGAATTTTATTATACAATTGACAATGCTTTTGCAGATACTTCTAATTTTATTTATTATTATTATTTTAATGATTTCTTTTGTTTAAGTAGGTGTTTATTTTATATTGTAAAATTTGTTAGTCGCTATTGACATTATAATTAAGTTACTACCAATGTGACATTGTAAATTATGCTAACTATTTTTAATTTAATTATTTATATTGTACCTACTGACATATCTAAGAACAATTAATTTGTCGAAAGATGAAATAAATGAAATGAGAAGTAGACCTCGAGTCCCAAGTCCAAATAGTAATTTGTGCAACAAAATTGAAGTCAAATTTTGAATCGTCTTTCAGGTGTTTAAATTTTCCAATAGGCTTACCTATGTTGACTTTTGAGCAAAATGTAGGTATAAGTTTTAGTGATTACTCGCGTTCCCTTGTTCGAGGTTAATCTGGTGTCTACGGGTTTGTCTCGTGAAGGCGGAGAAGACTGCGTAATCTGATTGGTAAATGTATAAAATTAAAAAAAAAATCCATTCATATATAACCTTACAGCAGACTTCCCCTCCTTTTACCCCTTCCACTGCCCCTTTTGGAATTTTTTTCGCAACATCTTGTGTAGAATGAAGTCCTTAGTGTGCCTCTCAAATTTGATTTAAATGCGTCGATAAATCACGCTACAGAAAACTTCCGCCCTTTTCCCCCCTATTTTTCCCCCCAATCAAAAATCACGGTCGACTAAAAAATTAAATAAACCAAGGAACTTGTGTGCCAATTTTCGTCAAAATCGGTTGAAAAATGCGAGAACAGACAGACAGACTGACAGACAGACAGACAAAGGCATTTTTTGGCCAATCTCGAAACTGAGACGCTTGGCTCGCTTCGCTCGCTCGTATAAAAAGTCCAAACGTAACATAATTTTATTATCACAAATATTTTGGTTATTTATAATTCCCAGAACTTCAGCTGAATTCCGTTCTACTTTCGTAGAATTTATTGCGTATTTGGATTGAGATTATTCGTCCTAAACGTTTCAAAGTTATATCTGTAGAATTTATTCCACTTATAAATCACGTAGATACGGTAGAATGGGATGGCTTAATTTTTTTTGTCAGCATTGAAAACTTTTTGTGTTAGCAAATTTAGGTCGGGCTTTTCCCGTTAGATGATAAAATGGTATTTATTGCACTGAAAACGAAAACTGCGATCATATTTTCATTTGGAATGTTTGGTGTTTAAATTAACAATACAAAAATTATTTAAACGAGTAAAAAATGTCCTTGTAAAAGAGCTCGTCTGGGGAAGTATTACCACCATACCTAATTCTGGCACCAAGCAGCATTGCCGTGTTTGAGTTTGAAGGGTATGGTTGCCAGTGAAATTACAGGCACATGAGGCTTTACACCTGTATGCCTTAAGATTATGGACGCAGGACAATGCATCGTTCGGCAATTTTCTAAGGTACGTGACCTACGAGGCAATGCTTTGTTAAAAGCGTTACCACTTAACATCAAGTGGGCCATATGCTTATTCCATCTTCAGGACGTATATATAAAAATCACTTTCATTGAATTCAATACAGGTTTATTATGAAAGATATAGTTCCTACTTTCGTATGGTTATGATTAAAAAGCTACCAGTTTTTTTTTTGTAGGAAATACCAAATATTACAGAAAAAAATGTTTTTTTTTATTAATTAATCGAGCGAAGCGTGATCTCCAAAGCAACTTGGACAAATCGGCGTTGTATGTAAGTATGTACATACGTATGTATGTTTGTTTGTCCGAGGATTACTTTCGAAGCGTTGATCCGATTATCGTGAAATTGCATGTCACAATTTTGGTGTGACTAAATCAGCTAAAAATGTTGAGGGGTTGTTGAGATATTGGGGTTCAAGACGGGTAAACAAAAGGAAAGTGAGGCGCTATTACGCTAAATAGGAGGTCAAATGAAAGATCTTTGTTAATAAATTTTAACCCTGTTTTTATTTTTAGTTTAATCCTTGTAGTTTTTGAGTTATTCGCCATAATAAAAACAAAACTTTGACAAAATTCACAGTGACCCCACAATGCTGAAATTTTGTATTCGTGTAGCTTTAGTTACATAAATATAGACAAAAATATAAAGTATAGAATAACTGCATTTTGTACCCCAAAAAAGAATATCCAATATACATGAATTCTCGTTACCTGTAATTTGAATGAAACTGTGGGTTAAGTAATGTGGTTATTTATTTTGATAGTCAAAGATAACGAATAATAATATTTTTGTTTTTAGGGCAGACTCGTGAGATCTCAGTTTTGGGCGAACCACTAGTCTAAATTATTTAATTTCACCTATTGGTATTTGGTATTTATTTTATGGACGTAACGTTTTTGTCATAACTCATAAGTGATAGAACTAAAGCTTAACGAAATTGTTTCAATAAATATTTTTAACATTTGAATTACGATTTTTTTTTAATTTTCATCTAGAGTAGATAGTTAGATAGATAGATAACTCTTTATTGAATTACCACACAAACAGAAATAATAAAAAAAATAAGTACTGGGTTAAAATAAATAAGGCAATACAATGGGCGGCCTTATCGCTAAAAGCGATCTCTTCCAGGCAACCTTTGGATGGAGCGAAATTTTTAAAAATTACGGAGTGCAGTGTACTTTAGCGGATACATTACATTTACACATAATATATTCTAAGATATAAAATTAATATGAAGTTTTAATCCTAATACTTAATATACTTATAAAATAGACTAATATATAGGTATATACATATAGCAAACTATACTAACAGATAAAATAAGTACATAAATAGTAAATAAATAACGCTAGGAAGATCACATCGTCAGGTAATGATATTTCACCTTCAATTTGAAGACGTGTAAGGACGATGACCGTCTTACTTCTTCGGGCAGAGCATTCCACAGCTGAACAGCCTGGACAGTAAAAGAAGCGCTGTAAAAGGAAGTGCTGTGCGAAGGAGTTCTGAGTATCAAGTTTTCTGATGACCTAAGAGTATAGTTATTTGAAGAATGGAGAAATTCAAATCTATCTTTCAGATAGTGAGGAGAGAAGGGATTGAAAAGAATAGAATAGAGAAGAAAAAGGATATGCGTATTCCGACGAAGACGAATCGGAAGCCATTTAAGCTTTGAACGGAAGGGAGACACATGATCATATTTACGGAGGCCAAATATAAATCTAATACAAAAATTTTGTAAACGCTCGAGCTTGTTAAGCTGTTCCTCAGTGAGGTCCAGATAACAAGCATCGGCATAGTCTAGTACGGGATGTAAAAGCGATTGTGCATGCGCAGTCTTGGTGGACGTAGGCAAAAAGTTTCGTAGTCTCCTTAGTGAACCAGCTGACGCAAACAACTTCCGGCTGGTTAGTTCAAGCTGAGCCTTCCATGAAAAGTTGCGGTCAATGATGATACCTAAATTCTTAACGGTTTCGCTGTATGGGATTGCTATTCCGTCAAAGACAACTTGTGGGACAGTGGACCAATCAATTTTGCTAAGCGTTCTTGAACTACCTACAATAATGGTTTGCGTTTTGGTAGGATTAACTTTCAAACCGTGGAGCTTGCTCCACTCTGCAATACGGCGTAAATCGCAATTGGTAACGTCAACAGCATCAGCAATATTATTGAGCGTAGCTTGATTATTAATCTGAAGATTGTCTGCGTAGAGGTGAAAAGACGAACAAAGATTAAGAGAAATAGAGTTTATGAAGATTGCAAAAAGAAGAGGAGATAAAACGCCACCTTGAGGTACACCAGCAGACGTATTACACCACGAAGAGAGAGACTCTTCGAGTCGAACACGCTGACGGCGCCCGTGCAAGTAATTGAAAACCCAACCAATCACCGCTGGAGATACGTTAAAGGAGCTAAGTATTGTCAGGAGAATATCAAAATCTACGGTGTTGAACGCATTACTGAAATCAAGTAAAGTCAGCACGGTAAGTTGCCCATTTTCCATGCCCACTCGTATATCGTCCGTGATTTTGACTAGAGCAGTGACAGTACTGTGGCCTTTACGAAAGCCAGACTGCAGAGAATTAAGGAGACTATAGGAGGAAAAAAAAGAGTTTAATTGATTATGGACCAAGCGTTCGAGAACTTTAGAGTGTTTATTTAAAAGTCTGGATAATGATTTTTTTATAAAGTTTTTTTTTTTGTGAGTTTACCACTAACATAACTAGATGGTGCTGCTAAATTTGCTTTTTAGGCACGGAACTCTTACCGCACGAGTCTCACACACATTTGGCCTGTTTTGAGTCAGGGTGGTTCAATGCAAATTGTACAATTTACATGTAGCCACCCTATGATGACTGTCTACAAACAAAAAAAAATCAAACGGTCCTGCCATTACGGAGCAACCTGTAAATATTAATAAACCTAGATTTTTAAAACCATATCAGAAATTTTCAAGCCTTAATGGGACTTGAACCTCCGACCTTACTCTTGATACGATAATGCACTGCCAATTGTGATACCGGGCTCTTGTCACGTCTGGTCGAAATTAGATGATTCTGATTAAGACTATCGCGCCGTTAGCCCGATCTACAGGAAAACTTACACAGTTTTTGACCTGCTCAATACCAAACGTTTCAGTTTAGTACATTGACAAGAGCCCGGTAGCACAATTGGCAGTGCATCCTCGTATAAAGAGGAAGGTTGCGGGTTCAATTCCCGTCTAGACTTGAAACTTTTTAAAATTGTTTTTAAAAATCTTGGAATATTTAATTAAGTGTTAGGATAACACTATAAAAATACTAATAATAAACCAGACTAAAGCCTTTGACCAAAATTAATAATCTCTTTTAGCCAATAACAATCACAATGAGCATAAATGTTTGGGCAAAATGTAAAAATTAGGTCACACACAGCTATTCAGCGAAGCAAGGGTACTCGGTATCTTGTTCCAGCTCGCTGGGCTTCGCTTGAGGCGCGGATATGTGGCTAACGGATGGGGTGTAGGTGTGGACACATAGATAACGTCCATTTTGTTCATTCAAACAAATCTAAGACCTTAGTATTGGTTGGACAATGAAGAGGACAGACTGTGAATATTATAGGATCATTAAAAAAACCAACCAGCCTTGTTTCTTGCTTTTCTTTCCTGGCTTGGTCGCGGAGGAACAGGCAGCAAAATTGACGTTTCAAAGTGATCCTTGTGATTTTAATGAATAAAAGATTTTGACTTTGACTTTCGTTTTGAATGGAAGCGTTGGCCCTTACAAACGTGCCCTTACTAGTGATGGAACATTTCAGAAGTAGCATAAGAAAAATCATATAAAAATAATAATCATACGTCACACCTGCTACTTTTTACCTGCAACGGCAGATCTTTCGTTTTTCATCACAAATCATCGGTCGTATTCGTTCGGATCCGATAAATCGCGTAGCAAGTGCTAAATAGCAAGTGTGTCATTATGCTCTGATGTGATGCAGAAGCTCACGCAGAGGACAAAGTCGCAATTAGTAATTAAGTACTAACTCCCATAGATTTAAACTTTTAAGTGATAAAAAGATTCCATTGTTATCTTATTGAATAAATGAATAATTATAAGTTATTATGCTATTAATATTCATTACCTGTGAAATTTCACAAGTGAAATAGTAGTGAAAAAATGTATTATATCAAATGAAAATGAATGAAAGGGGCATTAATTTATATTAATGGCCCGCACAAGTTCGCGCATGGGACAACTCAAGTCAGGCCATTTTAATAGGTAACATTTGTCAATTCATCAAAATTCAACAATATAACCTGGTAACGGCGGGCATAAAATAATATATTTTTTTGTTTTGTTAGAACTGCACAAATGCATAACTTTTTTCAATTACGATTACATATTTATATTGTAATAATCGCCGATACGAGTACGAGTTCGGTACGAGTTGTACCGAACTGACAGACGTCAACAGACATCAAATGTTACCTATTAAAATGCCCTGACTTTAAGTTACTAATTTTATTATTACAATTGCTTTTCACAAGCTTTATAGATGTTAAAATCTAGCACTTCTCCGTAAATGAGGAGGACCTTGCTAAATAACTTTTCAAAAAATTTAATATATGAATCAATCAAGCGACGACCGCCGTGTCGCAGTGGGCGATTAGCCGGCTGAGACGCAGGAGGTAGCTGGTTCGATTCCCGCCGCGGAACAAATTTTTTCATGATCTACAGATATTTTTTTCGGGTCTGGATGTTATTCTATATATTATAAGTATGTATTTACAAAAAAAAGTATATAAGTATTCTATCAGATAACTGGTGCCCATAGCTCTGCTTAGTTTGCGGCTAGATAGCGTTGTGTCAAATGTCCAGCAATATTTACTTATTTATTTTATTTTATTAAATCCAATGAACGTTCCCTGCAAAGAATCGAAATAGCGGCTAAGTGCGAGTTGGACTCGCCCATGAAGGGTTCCGTAGCAGTAAGTAACTTGAATGAAAGTTCTTGTAGTTCGTTGTAACTTTTTTATATTTGAGTTGATGAATGAAAGGTAAATTGTGGTTTACGATTAATGACGTATTAAAAAAAACTACTTACTAGATCTCGTTCAAACCAATTTTGGGTGGCAGTTTTCATAGTAAATGGACATCATATTTTTTTTAGTTTTATCATTTTCTTGTTTTAGTAGTTACTTTGGACACACACTTTTTACTACTTATGAAGTGTCTCTCGCGCAAACTGTTCGGTTTAGAAAAATGATATTAGAAACCTCAATATCATTTTTGAAGACCTATACATAGATTTGTCCCACGTAAGGGTTTGATGAAAAAAATTTTAGTTGCAGTCCTAAGTATGGGGAACCCCCACAAATTATTGTTTTTTTTCTATTTTTGTGTGAAAATCTTAATGCGGTTCACAGAATATATCCACTTACCAAGTTTCAACAGTATAGTTCTTATAGTTTTGGAATAAGTGGTTGTGACATACGGACGGACAGACAGACATGACGAATCCATAAGACTTCCATTTTTTGCCATTTGGCTATGGAACCCTAAAAACAACAAATACCTACCCTGTTAAAAATGAAACGCGAGGATCTAATGTGGGAATCATCACAGGACTGCGAACTCAACCATCACCTCTTGAAGACCGGAGTCACAGACAGTGGGCTTTGTTGTGAATATCTTGAGGAAGAGACGCTGGAGTACGTGATGCTTCACTGCACGGTCACAAGCGATGTCAGACTGAAGACGGGTCTGCAGGAGCTCATCGAATCCTCATCCGCTAACACCACAACAATATTCACGGGGATTGTAGAAAGCTGCATCCATCAACCCAAAGTCCTGTTCCGATACTTCAAGGAGCTAGGATGGCTGGGGACAGATTAGGAGGGGGGTAATGCACAATACACCCCAATGCGCGACGTCGGTGCAGATCTTTTTTCTCCCACCCTAGTATTGGAATCTAATGGATGTTGAACCATACCCGTGATTTAAATTAATGTCGTACGGTATAGACACGTGAAGAGATCATTTTATACCCCTTGTTAGGGTTCCGCACCCGAAGGGTAAAACGGCACCCTATTTATTTATATTTATTTATTTGAAAAACCAACAGCTAATTATACATAATATGAAACACAGTAGATAAAAGAATGCCATTATGTTGTTTAGTCGTGAAAATCTAATAATAAAGAATATGTGAATAATAATAAGTTACATAGAAGCTACTTAATACTACATAAATATATTTAAAGGCTATTACTAAGGCTCCGCTGTCTGTCTGTCCGTCTGTCACCAGGCTGTATCTCATGAACCGTGATAGTTTCACAGTTGAAATTTTCACAGATGATGTATTTCTGTTGTCGCTATAACATACTAAAACAGAATAAAATAATTATTTACGGGGGGCTCCCATACAACAAAAGTAATTTTTTTTGCTTGTTTTTGCTTGGAATTGTTAACGGCAACAGGTAAACGCTTAAATATTACTTTTAAAATAAATAATTAAATTAAAACAAATATTCAAGGGGGGCTCCCATACAACAAACGAGATTTTTTGGCGTTTGTACGGAACCCTTCGTGCGCGAGTCCGACTCGCACTTGGCCGGTTTTTTTAAGTTTATTGCGCGCACGGACTCTGAGGAGTGTGAGATTAGTATAGTTACAGTTTATGGAATAAGATATATATGAAAAAGGGCGAATGCTAAAAATAAGCAATGCATTAAAATTTCCGCAACTATAGTGTGACCATTAGTGCTGTGCACTCCCTGAGGTATGCGCGGCGAGGTGGGAGGCAAAGAAAAAACTGCATGAGTTCACATGAGATCAATACATGTCGGACATATCTTAACGATATCAGTTTGCATTTCTAAGGCAAGACTTGTGGCGGGACGATGGTCGGAGGCTATCTATCTGTAATATATTATACTTACTTAGTTGATTAAAATGTAACTTAAATATACTCATATTTTATTAAAAATATGCAGGTGATAAATAAGAACTAAACTTATAATTCAAAGGACTTGTTTTATTGAACATTTTTTATATTTACAAACAATTATATATTCTAACGAAAGTTATTCTGACATAGATTTTGTTTCAACTTCATCTTCCATTTCATATCACGAGATAACGCACGACCCATCTTTGAATATTTATCTCATGTGCGTCTGACATAGGGACTGTCTATACAAATAACACTACCTGCCGTCACGAGCGTTGACGGCGAACTGACAGAGCGCAGCAGCCGATTCTCCCCCCCGTCTCGCCGCGCGCATACCTCAGGGAGTGCACAGCACTAATGGTCACACTATAGTTGCGGAAATTTTAATGCATTGCTTATTTTTAGCATTCGCCCTTTTTCATATATATCTTATTCCATAAACTGTAACTATACTAATCTCACACTCCTCAGAGTCCGGTCACACTATAGTACAGTTACTATAGTTTGACCGAAACCACTGTACCGCTCTTGAGGTATGCGCGCGGCGAGACGGGGGGGGGGGGGGGGGGGAGTGTTGGCCTCTCAGATCCGTCAGTCTGCCGTCAACGCTCACGGTAGGTAGCTTTTGTACCGGACGGTCTATGTCAGACGCACACAAGATAAATATCCAAAGATGGGTCGAGCGCTATCTCGTGATGTCAAGACCGTCATTTTTAAAGTGGCCGAATATTTTAAGAAACGGAAAGCAGACAGAGAAAGCTATAAAGAAAATCAGAATATCTATAGATAATTTAGTTATAGATAATATAAAATATCGATCTCATGTGTACTCTTGCTCTTTTTTCCTCGGCCCCCACCTCGCCGCACTCTCCTAAGGAGAGGTATAGCGCTTTTGGTCAAACTATAGTCCGGCTTGCACAACCATCCCTAAACGTAATGAAGTTAACTTTTTTTTTTTCTAATGGACTGATCTCGCTGTTGGCCTCTGAGGCCGTTGCAGCTTAACTGAGCTTTTGGCGAGTGCAGAAGGCGCTCAGCCCTATAATTTTATTTTTTTGATGAGGCAACTAGCGCAAGGGCACCACTTAGGTACGAACCTCGGCTTGGGCTGTTGCCGGGACGGGGATAAGAGAGAAACGCCCGGGTACGTGCTTGTACCTCGTGTAGGCGGCGACTGATTTTTTATTGTGAATGGACGTGTTTCTGGCATGGATCGTCGTAAGAAACTTATTGCTTATTTGTTATTAAGAAGACATTACTCTGTTTTAAATGTACGACACAGAAGATACTGGATACATCCATTTAATAAGGCTATGAATCCCGATAGCGAGTTCTTTTCTCGAAAATACAAAGCATTACTTGTATTGACGCTATCATTAGAAGTCTGGCAGAAAGGCTTATACATTCTAAGATGTATAGACGTTGGGTGGGCATTGCCACCTAAACTACTTAAGGTGATTTATTGTGAATTATGTGTATTGTATTGTATAGGTATTGTATTGTGTCTAGTAAATGTGTATGGACCTCATGAGTCTGAAATAAAGATTATTATTATTATTAAAAATAGACGAAAATTTTTCGCCTACTTAAGAAGGAGTCTATCATCATTTGAAGAGCTACTAAGCGGGTTATCAAAATATATACAGAAAAATAATATGAAAGGAAGTAAACCTGTTACTGCTTTGGAAATGCTGGGCTTGACTATAAGGTAAAGTAAAACAGATACTTTTTATATGTATTGCACTGGGAATCGAAAGAGTGATAGAAACCAACTGAATCATTGTCAACAAGTATAACGTCATAATGCTGGAATTTGAGCCGCGTTGCGGCGCCGCGCCGCTAAAATCGGCAATGGCGCCACTGCCGATTTCAGCGGCGCGGTGCCGCAACGCGGTTGTGTTTCGGCCCTAATGGCGGGCTCCTATATCCGTCGGTAACCGACTACGACTCATATCTACTTGAAAAAGTGTCAAACTAGTGTCTAACTTTTGACAGGTTTTCAAGGAGAAACGAGTCGTAGCTGGTTACCGACGGATATAGGAACCCGCCATAAATCAACTTGGGCAAATCGGCATTGTATCTATGTATGTTTGTTTATCCGAGGATAACTTTCGAAGCGTTAATCCAATAATCGTGAAATTTGATACATAGGTAGGTAGTGATAGCACAATTATGGTGTGAATAAATAAGCTAAAAATGGGGGGGGGGGGGGGGGAGGGTTGCGGATATTGGAGTTCAAGAGGGGTAACAAAAAATGAAAATGAGACTCTTAAGTCAATGGGGACGTCAAATGAAAGGTATTCTTTAATACATATAGACTCTGTTTTTATTTTTTGTAAACTCTTTATAGTTTTAGAGTTATTAGCCTTAATAAATACTGGACGTTGACAAAATTCACAGGGTACACCAGTGACCCCACAGTGCTGTAATTTGGTATGCGTCTAGCTTAATTGACACAAATATAGGCAAAAATCTGAAATCCAGAGTAACTGCAATTTGTACCCCAAAAAAGAAGAACCACATAACATAAACTCCCGTTACCTGAAATTTGAATGAAACTGTAGGTCAAGTAATTTGAATTTATACTATTTTATCATTCAAGGATTAAGGCCGGCTTGCACAACAATCCCTAAACGTATTTTGCGAGTAAACCTGTTTAATTTTTACGCATTTGTTTGATTTAACAACTCCTTAAATCATATTTAGCCACTAAATACGTTTAAACACGTAAAACGTGTTGCGCGAGTCTCCCTAAGAATATTTATTTTGTTTTGGGATACTCGCGAGATCTTAGTTCGGGGCGAACCACTAGTTAATGAAGTATCTTAATTTTTTGGTACAACAATCAATAATACCAGTTACCGTTTTCAAAGTTATGGAGATTCAGCAGTAACTATAAACGGTTATTCTTTTGGAAGCCAATTGAAAACCCTTATTCCAATTTAAACTGAAATAAAAAGAAAATTAACGTGCAAAAACTGTTCGCAAAGAGTTCAACCGGCAAGGAAAAAGTTTAAGTCTAATTCATACAAAGAGAAAGTTTGAAATCATTGAGGTAAAATTGTGCGAGATTCAAATAGGTCTTGCTAAAACTTCAGAAAGCATTTTCTTTGTTCGTTTATGAATAACATCCACGGGGAAAACTTATAGGCATTTTGTGAAAACAAATTTCTGATTTGGAATTATAATCATCCCATGCTAAGGCTGCATAGCTGTAAATAATATTATTTAATACTAGCTGACCTGCCCCGGCTTCGCACAGATTGTTATAAAAATAAACTAGTGGTTCGGCCCGAACTGAGATCTCGCGAGTCTCCGATCAAAAAAATATTATTTGTAATCTTTGACTATCAAAATAGTGTAACGAAATAATGAACCAAATAACTTTACCTACAGTTTCATTCAAATTAGAGGGTACGAGATGTAATGTGATTACGCTTTTTGGGGTACAAGTTGCAGTTATTCTGGATTTCAGACTTTTGCCTATATTTGTGTCACTAAAGCTACACGCATAGGTACCAAATTTCATCAATGTGAGGTCACTGGTGTACCCTATGAATTTTGTCAAAGTTCAGTTTTTGTTATGAAAACGGAATCGAAATGTACTAATGAAGACCTTTGATTTGACGTCTCATTTTCATTTTTTTTACCCCTCTTGAACCCAATATCTCAACAACCCCCCCCTGTATTTTTAGCTCATTTAGTCACACCAAAATTGTGCCAACACCATTTAGCTAATAAATTTCACGATGATCGGATGAACGCTTCGAAAGATATCCTCGGACAAACAAACCAACATACATACAACGCCGATTTGGCCAAGTTGCTATAAGCATAATATATAGCATATAAGCTATATATATGCTATATATAATAAGCTATATGCTATATATATATGCTTATATATATATATATATGCTTATATGCTATATATAGCATATAAGCTGAATTTGATCGAGCGAAGCGAGATCAAATTCAGCTTATAGCACTCGAGGATAAAGTAGCTTTCTGTCAGGGAAAGTGATTTCAAAATTGTTTCAGTAGTTGTCACAATAAAATGTTGTGGCTGGTATCATATTAATTTTTATAACATTTTTTTTAATCATGTGATAATTTTGATAATTTGATATGATAATTTGTTAATATCTTTTTTTATTTATTTTAAACAAACTTGGTTAGTTCGTAGTTAGTCGTTTGTAGTCAACAAAAAAAAAACACTGATAAGACGGTACGTGATAAATCCCGTATTTATAATAATGATTGAAATTAATCACGAAAGTTTTCTAAGTAAAAAAGTTTCTGAAAATTCATATTTAGGCTTTTGATAAGAAATAAAGTAATACGTGTTTAATTTTTTTTTTCAAAATCATCCCTAAAGGGGCTAGGGGATAAAGTAAAGGGCTAAAATTATGAGATATTCTTTAGATGCACTTCCTATGTACCGTTGGTATATAGATAGATTGTGACCGGGATTGGGACATAGGCTACTTTTGACCCAACTGCGCAGAAGGAGGGTAATGCTTTTTTGACAAACCATGCGTGCGAAGCCGCGGGCGGGTCAGCTAGTAATATTACATTACTAGCTGACCCGCCCGCGGCCCTCGACAACGCGAGTCTTTATTCGGAGCGGATCGCACTCACCTTGATGAAGGTTCACGAATTGAACCGAAACATTGTCGGTCGATACACCGATAAGACGGTACGCGATTAATATCGTATTTATAATAATGATTGAAATCAATTACGAAAGTTTACCAGGTAAAATATTTAGGTATTAGTTGCACTCTCTTCATCCATATCTTTAAAACTAAATTCTCGCCATCCAAAGGTTGTCTGGAAGAAATCGCTTCAAAGCGATAAGACTGCCCATTGCATTGTTTCTTCTTTTTTGTCTCAAATTTTTATTTTTTATGGTGTACAATAAAGTGTTTTCATTCATTCATTCATTCAAAGAAATCTGTAGATTTTACGCTAGCACATTTTAATAATATGTATGACCAGAGAGGAAGCCAATGCCTAGCCGTGGGCGTATACTGGTTTAAATGATGATGTTGATAATTATATTTTTTTCCAAGAGAATACGGATGGCATAGCCGCTATTCAAACCTACAACCAGATGAGAAATCAGAGTAGATTAGAGTCACTAGGCAAACAAAGGTTAAGGGAGCATTCGGTTTTTAGCGACTGCGACGCGTGACCGTGACCCGCGACTTTATCAGGGTCGCGCGACCCGTTGCTTAATATGTATTTATATGGAACACTAAACAAACCCGGCAACCGCGTCGCGCGACCGGTGGGCGTGGCTAGAGAGCGGCGTGGCGACCGCGACCGTCGCATCGGAAACAGTGCAGTCACACGACGCAGGCGAGAAACACATCAAAATGGCGTCGTTTGCACCGAACGAGGATGATAATTTGATAGAATTAGTAAATAAAAACCCACATTTACATTATGATGTAAGGCTCTCATCTTATTAAGACAACATTGTGAGGGACAATATTATAATATATAAAGATAATAACATAATCGTAATATCATCATCTTCTTCATCCTCCAATAGCTGCAGAATAAGTTTTTTTCCTAGCTGCGGATGAATTGTCCGACATATTGTACATCAATAGAACACAACCGTCACCCATAAAAACAGCGGGAAGAGTGGCGATGTCGCCGTCGCGATCGCTGACATCGGCAGGCTAGGGGTCGCCCCGCGACAGGCGTCCATGGTCGCGTCGTTCAATGGTTGCAGTCGCGCGTCGCAGTCGCTAAGAACCGAATGCTACCTTTAGGGTTAATTACCGCAACAGTAATGCAGTTTATGCACCAATACAATGGATCATTGCTTAAATCGTTTATCGCGTGGAGCAGATCTCATTAAATCAGACGTATGACCCATAGCCGAGGATTCATAGTAGCGTGGCCGGTATTTATATCGACTCGATAGTGAAATATGTCTGGATAGATTCGATAATTTTGACAACAGCTTTACATAAAAATAAAATAAATAACATTCAAAACATTAAATTTTTGCAAGTATCTAGCTTGTCTAGCTTGTATATTATAAAGCTGCATACACACTGCGCATTCACGCAGTGCGTCTACAGTGTACGCGAAGTCTAGCTATGTTGAACGCGCTTACAGATGGATACGCTTAACATGCTTACTCAATAATGTGGACGCGTTGCTGCAGGTATGAACTGGGCGTTCCAGCTTATGTATTTTCATTGATTTATTCACATACGCACATCATCATAATTAGCCACGTCCACTGCTGAGATCTTATCTCAACAATGGACGTCCTGTGGCTGATAGATTACCCATAGATTTTCAGGGCATGAACCAAACGGAAGTAATAATACATAATTCGCCACCGAAACACCAGCTCTTGGCCTAATATAACAAAGACGCAAGTTAAATTTTCAAGACACTGACGTAACTTAAAGCACTCCGTCACAAAAACGAGACAAAATCAACCAAATAAAACTTATTTATAAACCAAACAACGTCAAAAGTCAATTAGGAAGCGCCGAATTCGATTTCGAACTTGATGTTGTTTCCCTAACTGAATTTCAATCTGTCGGGAAAGTTCTTTTTCAACGAGACAAAAAGAGTTTGGAGCTGCTTTTTTTAGGAAAGTGAAGTTTGTACATAGCTAGCTGTACTTATATCTATCAAATTAACTGCAGAATTAACTTTGTATATTAAAATCTAAAGGAAACCTAATAGGTCCTATTTGAGGTCTATCATTTTACATGGAGTGTACTAAATCATTATTGATCGAGGGAAGCGAGATCTCTAAATCAACTTGGGCAAATCGCCGTTGTATGTTTGTTTGTCCGAAGATAGCTTTCTAAGCGTTGATCCGATCATCGTGAAATTTGATACATAGGCACAATTTTGGTGTGACTAAATCAGCTAATAATCTGGGGGGGTTGTTGAGATATTGGGGATAAATGGGGGTTAAAAAAATGAAGTACGAGTTTTTGAGTAGCCATAATAAAAACTAAATTTTGACAAATTTCACAGGGTACATCAGTGACCCCACAGTGCTGTAATTTGGTATGGTATGCGTGTAACTAGTAAGTATCACAAATATAGTCAAAAGTCTGAAATCCAGAATAATTGCAATTTGTACCCTAAATAACTTTACCAATTACATGAACTCCCGTTACATGTAGTTTGAATGAAACTGTAGGTCAAGTTAATTAGTTGTATATTTTGAGGCACTTTTGTGGTAGTCAAAGGTTTCAACTAATATTTTTTTTGTTGTTATGGTAGACTCGCGAGATCTCAGTTCGGGGCAAACCACTAGTTTTATACAATTTTATTTGGTACTAGCTGACAAATCCGCAGCTTGCACGCGTAGTTTTTCAATAAAAACATTACCCTCCTTCTGCGCAGTTGGGTCAAAAGTAGCCTATGTCACCCATGGATAGTGTAGCTTTCCAACAATGAAAGAATTTTTTAAATCGGTCCCGTAGTTTCGGAGCCTATTCAATACAAACAAACAAATCTTTCCTCGTTTTAATATTAGTATAGATAGATTCACTCTCGCTCCTCGACTTAGTCTTCTCGCACTGCGCGTATTTTAACCTTGAGTGAGAGGGACAGTAAGATTATGCTATCTTTAAACATGGACAAAGTGTCTTCCACCTTTTTGCTACATGGAGATGGAACACGCTTATGGTCCACCTAATGTAAAGTGGTAACCATCGCCTATAATAGAGAACTGCCTCGTAGGTCACGAAATATGCCCTACGTTGCACTAAACTGCGTCTACCAGCTTAAGGCATACATGTGTAACGCCTCACGTGCATGTTATTTTTACCAGCAACCATACCCTTTACCGAAACAGAGCAATGCTGCTTGGGGTTAGAAATAGGTAGGGTGATAGTACTTCCCGGGGCAAGCCCATTCACAAGGAACTCTACTACTCGTAAAACTAAAACTCTACCCCTTAACTGGAGATAGTAAACTATAATAAAAACTAGGTCAAAATCAAATTACTCATTAATTTATATATGTAATTTATTTATAAATTAATTAATAAATTGGCTGTAATGATATTTTTATAGTATGATGTACTAGGAATAAAACAAATATAGTAATCATCTACATGCTATTTCTAGTATACTATACATACATGTATACAATATCCACGCACTGAAACGCGCAGCGTAAGATAGCCCCTTACTAGAGGGAAAGACGACCTGGAAGACTTTGAGTTCAGATCGCACAAGATCCGTCTCTCTAGACAGCTAAAGCCCAGTGGACGTCATATAGCTAACTAAAATGATGATGTACCTATAAGTTATGGATCAAGTGATTATTGAGGGCATTTTTCATAATGCCCGGGTATTATGAATATTGACAAGCTATAGCGGGCCAAGTGATTAATTATCATCTAAACTTCATTATTTATCTTATTTATCACATTGTCTGGTCATTATGAATATTGATACGTGATCGTTAGGCAATCTATACTTCTATATTCTATACTAATACTAACATTATAAAGAGGAAAGATTTTTATTATTGTGCGTATGTTTGTAATGAATAAACTTAAACACTACTAGTCCGATTTAAACAATTTTTTAATCATTGGAAACCTACATTTACCTTGAGTGACATAAGCTACATTTATTGCTAGAAAACATTAGGGATTCTTACTAAAACTTCAGTAACGTAACCCAAGGTGTAAAAAAAGTGCCCTAAAACGTCTTTCGTCGCATGCGCTGCGGAAACTATTGATGATAGAACAAAAGTATGTCCTACAATATTAAAGAACTTATCAATATATATTAAAATAATATTATAAAGTGGAAAGATTTGTTTGTTTGTTTGTTTGCATTGAATAGGCTCCAAAACTACAGAACCGATTTAAAAAATTCTTTCACCCTTGGGAAGCTACACTATCCCCGGGTGACATAGGCTACTTTTTACCCAACTGCGTTGAAGGAGGGTAATGTTTTTATTGAAAAACTACGCGTGCGAAGCTGCGGATTGGTCAGCTAGTTTTATAATAAAGATACATTGGACGGGGTGCGAGGAGTGAAACAAACGCGTGACACGCATTGGTCAACCAGAGTACGCGATGGCAGCGTGCAGACGTCTTTAAACTAACAATAAAATAATAATAACATAACCTAACCAGGAACTAAAATTGTTTAAACTTTATTTTATTTTGAGTTTTATAATCATAGGTATATGCGTCTTAGAAAACAAAATAATTTTATGCTATTTGTTTTTTTAATTTAGGTTTAATGTCAAAGATAAAAATAATAGTAGTGAAACATGTTTTTTTATTACTCTGCTCAATGGTGATAGACATTATGTATAATGCCTGGGCAATTTAATTATTTGAATAGTTATTTTCAAATTGCTATCTCATATTTATCACATACCCATTTATCACATGGTCCATAACATTTTTTTTATTTTTTTATATACTTAGAACAAGATTAGCCAATAATAGTAATTACAAATGTAAAATTTGAATTAACGGAATTATTTTCACAAATGTCAAAACAATATAATTTAACATGTTCACCTTCTCCTTACAGACACTTCACATTAAGTATACCGTAACCCCCCCCCCCCCCCTTTCCCCCCATGTACACCACGTATGCACTTCTAAATTACCCCACAACTACATACATAATCATATCTCCACATCTACCTATAAGATTAATACCTACTCCACATTATATAGAAATATGTATATACAACTTAATATTTAATAATTTAAACAACCAAATGAAATTAAAGCTGGTTATTATAATTTTATTTTATTATGTAAAAATTCTGAAGAGCACTAACCCCCACAGCATAGAGTTTTCCTAGGGTGGAGGTTAGGGAACTATATAAAGTGAGACTATAACTATCTATTTACCTATTCCTAGTTTACATTAGTTTTATTTTTTCTTTTAGCATGCTTGTAACGTGACAATTCTCTATGTCGCGTTAAAAACTTCATTTCACCAGACACTCGCACAATTATTTTATACGATACCAATTTTACACTCATATGCCACGACAGCTAGCGGTATGGCGGCGCACTCACTGACCGAACACTCGATTTTCAAACATCGATATACAAGCCTCTTTCAACGCAGTTCGCCAAGCCTACCGCAGATGGCGTTGCATACTCGTTGTAGATATTAACACGTATCTTCATAATGGATAATCTCAATTTATATGTTACATGCTTAGTTTAGTTATCGTATATTTATTGTTGTATCATGTACTGAATAAAGATTTATGATATAATAAGATAAAAAAAAATAATACAAAACAATTAATAATTATAAAAACATTAACACACTCTTATTTTATTGTATTTATATATTTGGGAAGATAAACAATCATACATTTTAAAGTAGAACATCGTGCTAATAGTTACTTATATAAATGCATGACCCACGTCATCATTCACAGATTAATCGAAGAAGTGAACAATATTATTAATTTTACAAACAGTAGGTATATGATTAAGAATAAACGGGTAGTGGGTACCTACATTATACCCACTATCTGCTGCTCGATTGCCAGTAAATATCAGAGGTTGAGCCACATAGACAAACTCAAACCTGTCAAAGAAAAACCGTACAAGTCGCACCGCAGCCACGTATGATTGTCAGATCCGCGCCTGCCGGTCGTCTCCAGCCGGCCTGCCAGATGTGTGATTGAGCTCTTCTTACAAAACCTCAAGCGCCAACATCATCATCTTCCATCTGTCCGCAAACACATCACATTCAGAGTTTCCGTCCAGGAGGGTATATCAGTCGCCCATCCCCCGAACCCTTTCTGCGCTCAAATTGAGCGCACGCGACATCTATAATATAAAAATGAATCGCAAAATGTGTTGGTAAGCGCATAACTCAACAACGCCTAGACCAATTTGGCCAATTCTTTTTTTTGTTGTATTTCTTATTGTCAGTAGAAGGTTCTTATGAAAGAAAAAATTAAGAAAATTGCACGCAAAATTAGAAAATTTAAGAATATTTAACCACCATATAAAATTATTTATAATCTAACCATAGCGCTTTTATAATGTAACCTTATGACGTTTGACATAAAATTGTCAGAATGCGTGCTGCAAATATCGTCAAAGGGGATGTAAAAAAAGTGAATATCGTTTGAAACAGATGCTTCGGTAGGAGTTATCCCGAGATATATTATATATATATAGGTATATAAAAATTAATTGCTGTTCGTTAGTCTCGCTAAAACTCGAGAACGGGTGGAGCGATTTGGCTAATTTTGGTATTGAATTATTTGTGAAAGTCATTCATTTTCTCATACATAATGATGGCCGGGGACAATAATTGACAATTCTACCAGGGTGACTTATATTGACAGCCCGCGTTATACCTATGCATGTCAAGCCGATACGAAGTTCGGCGGGACCACTAGTATACAATAAATATGTGTAAAACGTTATTACACGAACCCGAGAAAAGTATTAGTTATTCATTATATTCTAGTTGCCACAAATATTCAGCTTATTAGCTTTGTGACCCGCTGTTTATGCTTCGGTGAATATAGGTAACCTGGTAACACACGTTGCTACAGAATATACATATACCTGGGGAGCTACGAAACCCGGAAATATTTAAGACTCTATTTCGTAAATGAACAGGGGCCCAATTCGACTAAACCGCTCGACTAAATTCGCTTCACTATGACAATGGTATCGTCGCAAAATGGCCACTATACATATAAGGTTCAGGATAAAATAAATAAAGTGAATCTAACCAAAATAACACTTTTATTCAACACTAAAATGATAAACGATACACGATTACAAGTAATCACAACACACTAATTCACAACACTATCTTACAATAAACCACTAAAAGTCACCGAAATGTTCGCACGTATCACCAAATCAAGACTGACTCTCTCGAGCGTCTCTACGCACTATTTATACCGCCCGTTATTTCCAGAACCTTCTCGATGTTTCTACGAGTTACTAGAAAAGTGTAGGTATTTCGACCAACGACTATTTCTGTATTCTGTGCCACTGTAGGTAAAAACGTAGCAAGTAGGTATATTCCACACCAAGTATTATATATTCTGTGAGACAGTAGGTATAACTCCGAGTAACCGACTATTACATATTCTGTAACAGCCTCGGGGTAACAATATGACAACACCATTGTCAATTTGGCAGTTTATTACAGGAACAATTGTAATTAATTATTGGTCTAACTCCATAATGTTTTTTTATAAATTAGCAGAATTGGGTCCCAGGATTGTTGTAGGCAAGTGTTTTCTATCGTGAATTACATCATTGCTAACCATTAGGCGAGATTGAAGTCAAATGCGAGTGAATAAAAAATGGTAATGTAAATAACTACTGGTTTGCTCCGAACTGAAATCTTGCGAGTCTACAATTAAAACAAAAATATATTATTTATAATCTTTGACTATCAAAATAGTGCCACGAAACGAATAACCATCTACTTTTTTGGGGCACAAAAGGCAGTTATTCTGAATTACAAAATATTGCATATATTTGTGTCACATAAGCTATATGCATACCAAATAACAGCACTGCGGGGTCACTGGCGTACCCTGTGAATTTTGTCAAAGTTTAGTTTTTATCATGGCGAATAACTCGAAAAGTATAAAGAATTTACTAATTATAAAAACTGAGTCTAAATTTACTAATAAATACCTTTCATTTGACATCATACTTGACCTGATAGCCTCATTTTAATTTTTTTTACCCCTTTTGAACCCCAATATCTCAACAACCCCCCAACATTTATAGCTCATTTAGTCACACCAAAATTGTGCCAGCAATACCTACCTACGTATTAAATTTCCCGATGATCGGATCAACGTTACGAAAGTTATCCTCGGACAAATATACATACATACATACAACGCCGATTTGGCCAAGTTGATTTAGAAATCTCGATCGATCAATGAAGAACAATGTTAAAAGTTTTGCACCCAACGCTGATTTTCATCAGGATCAGTGGCAACGCATTATGATCAAAACAAATAAATGAATGTATGAAACGTGTATACATACAGTTTTAATAAATACGAGTAATACATTTTGATGGAACCTGAGGTAGAATAAGCTTGTAGAGCGCTTTTGACTACTATTTACCAAGCTGGTATCAACACAGATTACGTCGTAGTATGCCGACTCATATAGTCTGGGGCGGGACCCTTGGTTAGACGTGGTGATGACAGATAGAGCAGGACTGTGACTGAATGGTGGCCGAGGAGCGGGTATAGAAGAGTAGGACGTCCGGCAGCGAAATGGGTGGACGACATCGTAAAGGTCGCGGGCCGTCACTGGGTGAGACTAGCGCAGGACCGATTAGGATCGTGGCACAAACTTGGGGAGGCCTATATCCCACAATGGGTGAAGTTTAAAAACATAAAATATTCGTACAACAAAAGTGTTTATAGTGGCCTACATTGAAATGGAAAGTAGCTAAACAGATTCAATTAATAAATTGTTGTTTCGGTCATTTCGAAAATCGAAATAAAAACACGGACTGTGTTTCCAATACCTATAAAATGATAGAAAAAAAATAGTTAATAACCTAAAAAATTATACTGAAACAATAAAAATGGTTCGCTTTCATGGGTAACATTTTCGAAGCAACCTGTACACGTAGTTAATATAACCGCAGAATAATATCAGAACGCTTTGTATTCACAGGGCATAATGCTGAGCAGTTTATACCCTAAGCATGACTTCTGTGGAAAAAAAAGTAAAGCCATAGTCTAGTTGAACGTGCCTATCGTAGGTTAAAATATCATATTATTTTTTTACGGACAGAGGCTAACTTATTTAAAGAATTTTTGTTTAGATGTTTTTTTAATATTGCTCTTAGAAGGTCGGTCGCTCTGGAAATCTTTATAAATATATCGTTAGAATCTTTCGGAAACTTATATTCAGCAGTGAATCTCTTAAAGCTGCTTCTTCTTCTTCTTTCGTGTCAATGGCTGTTTGACTTTTAAAATTGCTTAGTCCAATAGAGAGCAACTTCCACATCACTCTCTGTTGCCTGGTACAAGTCATTCCGTGTGCAGGTGGTTGGGCATAGAGGACATGAGAGCAGGTGGGCCATTGTTTGTATGGTGGCCCCGCAGTGGCACTGGCTCCGGAACGGGTCGATGTAGCCCCACTTGCCTAGATCGTCTCGGTAGCGGCCAACTTGAGTGCGCAACCGGTTTAGGGACTTCCAAATTAGCCACTAAAGGCTCCTATAATGATGACTTACTTTCAAAATCATTTTATTTGTATTCCAACTATATTCCGCCCATACCATATATACCAGTAGCGTAACTACCGGAGGGCTAGACGGGGCCGTGCCCCGGGGCCCTCAAGCTCAGGGGGCCCCTCGAACTCTGACTTACAAACTATAAATTGAACAACTGAAAATTTCTCCCACATTTGGAATACAAACGTATAGACGGTCAAGCAAGTGGTGTTATTTGTTTAAAAATCTTCACTTAATTAGAATTCCGTACCCAAAGAGTGCTCAATGGGGTCCTAATAACGTGCCTCCGCTGACTGTCACAGGTCTATATTTTTGAAAAGTAACAGGTAGATATTTTCTTTTACTTTCATAAAGTAGTTTTGTGTATGCATAATGTTAATTATTTTCACACCACCTGCTCGATAATCTCAAATTGTATATCATATATATAAACCTAACCAAAAGCAGGCGATTAAAGCCCTACGGCTGAGCCGGGGGTAAAGTTGTACTGAATTTCATTACACCCGCTCGGACCTCGCTCCGTTCGTGAGTTAAATCTAGAATCCTTCGTTACACTCGGGATTCAATATAGCGCCCGTGACGTAAAACACTGCTTTATCCCCTCGTTTAATAATCTACTATAATGTACTCTTGTGTACGTACCTACCTAATAAACATCCCTATAATTATCCCAATACACATTATTTTATTATAAAAAAATCCTCGCACTGCGCGTATTTTCACACGGAGTGAAATAAACAGATGAGCAAAGTAGTATGTGCTCATAAGAAAAATTCAAAGAACTTTTTCTTATTTTCCTACTGAATGCTAAACTGATTATTTTTTCTCCGCCTCTAACTAAGTTTTTATACGTTATTTCATATGGTTTTAGGTTGTATGGCGTGAGGCTTTTAGCCACCTGCGGTATGAGCTTTGCCGAAAAAGTTGTGATTATATAATCCTACCATGTTAAGTCTGCATAATGGTTGATGAATGCTTGAATAAATTATTGAAAATTCTTTATTAAAAAATGTATTTCAATTATGTTTTATTTGCTACAGGGTTAAACACATAGACATTGGAATTCGGTCGACAGTACAATTCTATCGTAACATCACTTCTTTTAATCGTCCAGATTAATAAAGTGATGCCACTATATAATTTTACTCTATGCACGCAATCATACTAATATAAAAAATGTGAAAGTTTGGATGTTTGTTTATTTATGAATGAATGAATGAATGAATTACTCTTTATTGCACACCAAATAAAAATACAGTAATGGAAATAAACAATAAATAAAGGTACAATGGGCGGTCTTATCGCTAAAAGCGATCTCTTCCAGACAACCTATGGATGGACAGGATAAACAAAATCAAAAGACGGCGGTGTAAGAGTACCTACAGACATAAACAGAACCCACAAAATAAAATATACCTATTAATTATACTAATAAACATAAACTTAAATACATACAAATAATATAAGAATAAATAAACTACACTACATAAAGAGGATAAATAACATAAACACTAACTAGCAGTTACGAGACAACGAAAGGAAATGGTTGTATACCTTGACTTTGAAAATAGGAAGAGATTGGGACGACCTTACATACAAAGGTAAGGCGTTCCACAGTCGCACAGCATGTACTGTAAAGGAGTCACCATAAAATTGTGAACTATGGATGGGAGTTCGAATCTGTAGAGCTTCGGAAGAACGAAGGGTTTGAGAGTGTCCCTGATACAGAAACTCGAAACGCTCCTTTAGATAAGAAGGTGAAGTGGGATTATAGAGAATGTTATAAAGAAGTGATACAATATGTGCATTCCGGCGAAGACGTATAAGGAGCCACTTGAGTTTTGCGCGGAATTCTGAGACATGGTCATACTTCATCATCATCATCATATCAGCCGTACGACGTCCACTGCTGGACAAAGGCCTCCTTCATTGATCTCCAGGAACTGCGGTTGGAAGCGGCCTGCATCCAACGCCGACCTGCGGTTCTTACCAAGTCGTCTGCCCATCTTGTGGGTGGACGTCCTACGCTGCGGTTGCCGGTCCGTGGCCTCCACTCGAGAACCTTTCGGCCCCATCGGCCATCTGTTCTGCGCGCTATATTGCCTACCCATTGCCACTTCAACGTGCTAATCCGTTGGGCTATGTCGGTGATTTGAGTTCTCCTACGTATCTCCTCATTTCTGATTAGATCCCGTAGAGAAACCCCGAGCATAGCCCTCTCCATAGCTCGTTGAGCGACTCTGAGCTTATTCATAAGGCCAATAGTGAAGGACCACGTCTCGGTTCCATATGTCATCACTGGTAACACACACTGATTGAAGACTTTCGTCTTAAGGCACTGAGGTATGTTGGACGAAAAGACGTTGCGAAGTTTCCCAAACGCTGCCCACCCGAGTTGGATTCGACGATTGACCTCTTTCTCGAAGTTGGACCTACCTAATTAGACTGTTTGTCCTAGGTATACATACACGTCGACAACTTCAAGAGCCGAGTTCTCAACCATAACTGGGGCAGGGACGACATGGACATTCGACATGATTTTCGTCTTGTCCATGTTCATTTTAAGTCCTACCCGTTGGGAGACTCGATTGAGGCCTTCGAGCATCGTGCTGAGCTCTTCCATCGACTTTGCCATGACCACAATATCGTCGGCAAACCGAAGGTGAGTGATGTATTCGCCGTTAATATTGATGCCCAGTCCTTTCCATTCCAGAAGCTTGAAGGCATCTTCCAATGCGGTCGTAAACAGTTTCGGAGAGATTACATCTCCCTGTCTTACGCCTCTTTTTAAGGGAATCGCCTTCGAGCTCTGTTCGTGTACTCGGACTGACATAGTGGCGTTTTTATACAAACACTTCAACACTTCGATGTACCGATAGTCTATACGGCATCGTTGGAGAGACTCAAGCACTGCCCATGTTTCGATCGAATCGAAGGCTTTCTCATAGTCCACAAACGCGAGACATAGCGGCAAGTTATACTCTTCGGTCTTCTGTATGACTTGCCGCAGCGTATGTATGTGGTCTATGGTACTGTAGCCTTTACGGAACCCGGCTTGTTCGGGAGGCTGGAAGTCATCAAACCTGCGTTCAAGACGGTTCGCGATGACCCTCGAAAACAGCTTATAAACATGGCTCAAAAGCGAGATGGGTCTGTAATTCTTAAACAAGGTGTTATCACCTTTCTTGAAGAACAGAACCACCACGCCCCCGTTCCATGCTTTTGGCGTCGTACCTTCAAGCAAGGCGGAATTAAAGAGCTTCTGAAGGACTTTAAGTACCGGTGATCCACCCGCTTTCAGAAGCTCTGAAGTGATTCCGTCCTCGCCCGGCGCCTTGTCGTTCTTAAGCTGCTTCAAGGCCATCCTGATCTCATACAGGCTGATGTCCGGAATATCTTCGGTATAATGTCGGGTCAGTTTGGCTCTTGGGTCGTTGGCCGCACTGCAAACAGGTTTAGTGACCGAATCGTAGAGCCGTCCATAGAACCTTTCGACTTCCCTTAACACTTCCGCTTTACTTGACGTTATGCTGCCATCTTCCCTCTTCAGCTTCGTCATGCGGCTCTGCCCAATAGAATTATCTCTCGTGAACACTTTGGAGCCTTTATTCCGCTCTATCGTATCTTTAATACGAGATGTATTAAAGGTACGAATATCGTGCCGCAAGGATTTCCAAATCTTTCTATTGAGCTGCCTATGTGACTGAGCATCATCGGGAGACTGCAGTCGCAAAGAACGTCGTTCAGCTATGAGGTTAAGGGTGTCATCAGAGAGTTACTGAGGTCTATTGGTACGGGGGGTCTTAAAGAACTGGGACCCCACCGTATGGACGGTTTCTACGAACCTGTTATTGATCTCGTCCACTGATGCATCTACTTCTAGACAGTCAAAGCGATTTGCAAGTTCGAGTTGAAAGCTCTCGAGGTTTTGGATATGAGCGCGAGTGGGTCGGAGCGTAGATTTCATCAAACGAGACTTTTCAAGTTTAACGTTCATATTCAATGTGGCTCTTACAATTCGGTGATCACTGCCGGTTTTCACCCTGTGAATCACAGAGACATCATTGAATATCCGTTTCTTGTTGGTCAAGATGAAATCAATCTCATTTCTCGTGGAACCGTTGGGACTCATCCAGGTCCATTTCCTGTGAGGCGGCTTCTGGAAAAAAGAATTCATCATAAAGAGTCCTTCTTTCTCCAGAAAATCGGCCAGCCTGGTCATACTTGCGCAAGCCGAATATGAACCGAAAACTTATTAATATTTATTTGTTTGTTTGTTACTCAATCATGCCGTAACGGCTGAACCGATTACGATGAAATTTGGTATATACGTAGATTAACCTGTATTACTACATAGGTTACCTTTTATCTCTTAAATCAGTTCCTATAGGATAAATATTGGGTGTCAAGTCAAGTTGCAAAAGCAAGTTTAGCTTTATTTCTGGGTTACCTACACATTTAGTTTGCTTTTAGTATAACGCGTACGAAGTCGCGGGCAACAGCTATTATTTAATATTTTTGTATTGAATTTATTGTAATTTGGGTAGTTTTTTTATTATCTATAGAACATTAATTTTATTTTTATTGTATAGTTTTTTCTATAAATCTATGACTGGAGTAACTATTGTTTAAAAATACTAATATTAAAATTAATTAAAAATAATCAATTAAATAAATACATCTAGTCAAAATAAAGCTTGACGTCACTCAGTAGTTCTCAGTAGTGCATCTTGAAAAACCTGCAGCAGGTAAGTTTTTTTGTGACGCTAAAGGTCCTTAACACCAGAAATTATTTTAAACATTGAATGAATGAATGAATGTAAATACTTTATTGTACACTTCAAAAGAAACAGGCTTGAAAATAAAAATTCACAAAGCAACATTAATTAAATCTACCAGTCATATACGGACTTAGCTTTGCCGGACTATTTACATCGACTTTGTAGAAAACGTAAGAGACACGATTTTAAATAAATTGAGCTTATCCTATTGATGAGTTGTTTTTTTTATTTATATTGTTAGCCAAATCCTGCAGCGATACGGAATAGATGCCATCACTTCTATAAAAACAGGCACGCTCCACGGGCGGTCGCATTTACCGCCCGAACACAGAAAAACCCTCCGTCGTCCGAGACACGTTCTCGGAGACCCGGATGACGAAATCACTTCCGCTAATGCGGGTGAGTCATCCACATTAGACAGAGCAAATACTCCACAAATACACCGACCTTTAGTCGCCGCCTACACCAGGTACAAGCACGTACCCGGGCGTTTCTCTCCTATCCCCGTCCCGGCAACAGCCCAAGCCGAGATTCGTACCAAAGTGGTGCCCTTGCGCTAGTTGCCTCATCAAAAATAAAATTATAGAGCTGAGCGCCTTCTGCGCTCGCCAAAAGCTCGGTTAAGCTGCAACGGCCTCAGAGGCCAACAGCGAGATAAGTCCATTCGAAAAAAAAATAAAAAAAGGGCGGTCGCATTTGCTCGCTGGCTCTCGATGGAAAAACACCGTGGACTCGTTACGTATTGTGTATATCGGGTTACGTGAGCCATTTGCTATTTTTCTGTTAATTCGTGTTCTAAGTGTTCAGTGCTATTTTTTTGTACATTTGTGTTGAAGTTGGTTTGTTCCATTTTTGATATTTTTCTGTTTGATTGTGTAAAATTTGTAATTCAAATAAATTTAAGGTTATTAATTACCTTTTTTATCTTTAATCTACTCCTGATCCTTACAATATATTAATTTTATCGTTTCTATTAATTATGCAACGTTTTAACCTGATTTTAAATCCTGTGGTGTTTTTTTTCTATTCTTTATTTAGCTGTCGTTCTTATTCTAGTTATATTTTACTTCGTGAGCTTTTCTGCTATCTTCTTGATATCTTACAGCAGTATATGTGATAAGTATTGTGGTTATTTACATTTCTAAATTTCTTTTAACTATTACAATGCCCAATTTTTATTATTTACATTACATTACAAATCAATTATTACATTACATTATTATTTACATTACATTATTATTTACATTACATTATTATTTACATTATATTATTATTTACATTACATTTACTTAGAAAACTTTCGTGATTGATTTCAATCATTATTATAAATACGGGATTTATCACGTACCGTCTTATCGGTGTTTCGACCGACAATGTATTATTATCAATGTATATTAATGTAAATCCCGTATTTATATTAATGATTAAAATCAATCACGAAAGTTTTCTAAGTAAAATTGCAAACCTCCACGGGGAGGTATGGCTGAAAAGTGTAAGACGATTCGCGTTTCTCAGAATAAAACGTAAAAAACTCGAGTGCGGTCTTAACTATGTGAAACAGTGCAGTGAAAAGAAAGTTGTGCCAAAATTCATGCGTGTTAAGCCTATTAAGTGCATTCGGGGCTACGAAAAGTTCTTTGAAAATGTAAATAATAAATTGTGTGTGTGGGTAGTTCGAGATTATTATCGACACCTAGCAATTGTGTCGCAGGAACTTTTCCATCTTCACTTGCAGTTATCTCGTACTTTGGGACCGGATTTGTGGAATACACTCGATGCTATGACATTCAGCAGATCAGAACTCGTGAGTAATAAAACATCCAGAACTCACGAATCAAAATTAAAGCGCCTTACTGGTAATGCTGAGCAGTCACCCATGGGTTGTCTAAGTGCGAACGATAGAACAGTGGTTAATTTGTCTTCTCAACGATCACTGAAGATATGAAATTAGTGCTATCGAAGGGTTTGAACTTCGCACCTACACCACTAAAAGTACCCATAGAAGCCATTATTACCAGCATTGAGAACGTGATTGTGCAGAATAAGATCCCTTCACATGACGCTGAGTGTTTACGACAAGACGTTGCATCAATGGCGCGTAAGTCTATTCTGCCTAAAGCTAATATTAGTAAGTCAGAAATGAACGCCTTGAAGAACTTACGTAATAACACAAGCCTTCTAGTATTACCAGCGGACTAAGGCAATGCGACAGTAGTTGTGGACACAGCTGCGTATGAAAAGAAACTAGATGCGCTCCTTAGTGATGATTTGACGTATAAACTGGTCAACTACAATCCCACATCTACAGTAACTACGAAGTTAAGAGAGTTGTTACTTAAGTTGCCCGACGAACTCTATGGACGTTTAAGACCCATCAACCCAACTCCACCTAAAATCTATGGCCTGCCCAAGATCCACAAGCCCAATTGGCCACTTCGCCTTATCGTCAGTCAGATAGACTCACCTACATACAAAACAGCACGTTACATGGCGGATTTACTACTTCCTTTCACAGAAAAGTCCTTTAGCTACGTGAAAGACTCAACGCACTTTACTCAACTCTTGAAAAGAATAGTAGTACATGAAGATGAGTATATGGTAAGTTTCGATGTAGCGTCACTGTTAACCAATGTACCGATAACGGACACAATAACCATTATACAAGAGCTGTTACAAGGTTCATCAACACCTATCGGATGCATGAAGGTAATTGAGTATCTATTAACAAGTGGTTACTTTGTATGGCGGGGTGATTATCACATACAATTGGAGGGTGTAGCAATGGGATCACCAATAGCTCCAGTAGTGGCCAATATATTTATGGAGTGGTTTGATAGGACGGTACTGGATAGCGTATCCTGTAGACCGAGATACTGGTGGCGGTATGTAGATGATGTGTTCACAATAGTACGAAGAGATAGCATAGAAACCTTACTTAGCTATCTAAATTGTAAACATCCTAAGATATCCTTCACGATAGAGCTGGAAAAAGATGAATGCCTACCGTACCTGGACGTGTTGGTTATACAAGAACAGACAAGACGACTTACACATACAGTATACCGTAAGTCAACACACACAGACCGGTATCTTAGTTCTGACTCGCACCACCATCCAGTATACCGTAAGTCAACACACACAGACCGGTATCTTAGTTCTGACTCGCACCACCATCCAGCTCACTTAGCCTTGGTACCGCGTACTCTGATTAATAGAGCACTAAGGCTATGTGCCTCTCAATACGTGAACCACGAGCTCTCACACATAAAAGGAGTGCTAGAACAAAACGGCTACGGATGGAGACAGAGCTGTCGAATTGCGGACACATCCACAAGATCACGCATAACAACGGTGAAAGGATTAACGGATAAGATCGGAAACTTGTTACGCCATAAGTACAGCATCAAGACGATATTCCGTCCTCAAACACAATTAAGACAGCTGCTGCGTTCGCCGAAGGACAGAGACCCTCTGGGCGTCCCTGGCGTATATATGATACCGTGTGACTGCGGTAAATGCTACATTGGTGAAACAAAGCGTAACGTATCTACTAGGTTGACTGAACACATACTTGCAATGAAGAATGTTGACTCAAACAGTTCTGCAGTGGCGGAACATTCCCTAGATTCTGATTCGACGCACTACATACGTTTCGACAAGGCCCGGGTTTTAGCGAGAGAGAAGTTCTTCGTTCCTCGCAAGATCCGAGAGGCGATTGAAATAAGTCGTGTGCCGAACTTTAACAGGGATAGAGGATGGGTTCTACCGCCAGCCTGGAGGCCATGTCTTCATGATGCAAGTGACAGAAGAGTGAGTGAACCCGGTAGAGACATAGTTAGTGTTGTGTGTTTGCCTGTGCCAAGAACTACAGAGGAGAGCAGCAGTGATGATAATGATGATGACACAGCGGGTCAACGCACTGTGCTTTCGTTGACCCAATCCCCACCACCCCGCCCGTCCACTCGCGCGCAGAGAGCAGCGGCGCGCAGTGCGAGGCGAGACGTTATTCGGAGCGGATCGCACTCACCCTGATGAAGGTTCACGAATTGAACCGAAACATTGTCGGTCGAAACACCGATAAGACGGTACGTGATAAATCCCGTATTTATAATAATGATTAACTTAATAGCTTATAGAGATTGTTTACATGTCAATTTTTGTTTTATTATTTAAATCGTATTACACATAATTAACATTTTCGATTTTTGGTCATTTTCTATTTATTGCATCAAGTGACAGTTAGCAAACGGTGCTACCGTTTGAATTTCCGGCGGATCTCACTACGCGTTCCGCGTACTTTAGGAATTCCACACGATAGTCACTGTCCCCGACAAACTCGCTATAAACCCCACATGCCACATCCCTACGGAACCTATCGCTGAGTTGTTGGCGCCATGCGCCATACCTAGGACAGAGATCAAGAAGGTGGGGCACAGTCTCCAATGTAGCTGAGTCACAGGCGCAGTGTGGTGATTGGGCCAGTTTGAAGCGGTGCAAGTATTCTCTAAATCTCCCATGTCCGGTGAACAGCTGCGCCATACTGATGAGTTGTTTCGAACAACTTTGTCTACAAAATACCATACTTAGCGTTATGCAGATTCAGCGTGGTCAGACTATTTTCAACGACCCTGTGGAAAACGTCGTAAGAGACACGCGATGTTAATAAAATAAAGCATACTCTACTAAGAGTACACAACGGAGGTTTTTGCTTATTTCAACCTCACAGCTGTAAGGATTTGATTATGTAAGAGTGGTAGTAACAAAGTTAGCTAAGGTGTGCTTTTCACCAGAGCTGTTAATGGATGGTGAACGAGGAGCGCTAGTTTAAACAGCCTTTTTTCTTACCTGATTCTTTCTTGGCTTGCTCACGCAGGAACAGGCGGTGAAATTGTTCGCTCAAAATGATCACACTAATATTATAAATTTGAAAGTTTAGATGTTTGTTTGTTACTCAATCACGTCGTAACGACTGTATCGATTTCGATGAAATTTGGTATGTACGTAGATTACAACCTGGATTAATACATAGGCTACTTTTGTTGAAAAACAACGCGTGCCAAGCCGCTGGCGGAAACTAGTTATGAATACATTAATAATGAATCTGAATTAGTATCTGAATTTGAATAAAAACTTGGTGAGCTTGGGAATCAAGTTATGGGACTCAAATGGTCTCGGGCGGGACACTTGGCAAGACGTGGTGATGACAGGTGGAGCAGGGTAGTAACTGAATGGTGGCCGAGGAATGGCTGTAGAAGTGTAGGACGTCCGGCAGCGAGATGGGTGGACGACATCGTTAAAAGTCGCAGCCCGTCAATGGGTGAGACTAGCGGAGGATCGTGGTGAATGGCATAAATTTGGGGAGGGCTATACCCAGCAGTGCGTGAAGTCGGGCTGTGGATGATGACGATGAAGCTAGGAAAGGGTAAAGGGTGGAAGAATTTGGTGACGCCACAGCCATTACACTACTACAAATTAAGGTAGACGCCTCAGGAAATGTCATCTAGCATCTAAAATAACTTTTCCCTGACTACATTGCCGATTTATTATTCCATTCTATTGCATTTTTCAAACTAACGCGATCACTGTAAATAATTATTGATTAAATGATTGATTCTATTTCATTCTATTGTTTCTATGTTTGTTGTATGTAATTTTCTGTTTTCTCTTATTTTTACCTTATTATCTTTTGATTGTATCGTGTGAATTTATGTGTGCCATGGTAGCAAATAAATGTCTGTTTATAAAATGTCTATGTCTTAACGCGCAGGCGAACCCTGAGCACAACTTCAATTCGGCCGCGTCAAAAACTTCGGCCTGAATATCGCTATCCTTGTTTAGTGACGAAGTTTAGCCACGCATAGCGATAGTGATAGCAATAGAACGATGCTAAATTTGATTAGATTTTGACCGTGTTCCGTAATACCAAAAATGATGACTGAAAACTTGTTGTATTTTTCTCATTGTGTTGTTATTCTGTAACTAGACGATATAATCTATGTTTCCATGACTAGGATACCTAAGATGTTGTTGTTTTTAATACGACACAATTAGGTTGAAAACAAGTCTTTTATGACGTAAAAACATGGAGAATGCGATACGCTTCTATTTTATTTTAGGTAAGTATTTTGATCTAATATATAGTTGGGAACCTAGATAAATACTATTCAACTTAAAATAATACCTTATTAAGGTAGAAATATGCTCCAATTAGAAATGATCTTGGTAGTATGTGTTGTATGGGCGATTGTCGCTCTGGTGTCCCCTTAATACATAATATATCAGAATCGATATACTTCCAAATACTGGAACCGTACGTCCTACCTCCTTTGAAGCTCGCTGATAACTGACGAGCCGTCACTAGGAATGGAGCATTTCACAAGTAGCATGTGGAAAATCATATTAAAATAAATAATGATACATCGCACCTGCTAATTTCCTTCACGTAACCTGCTAAAAATTATTGCGATGGAATCAGTCTTCGTAACAGTTGAAATGATTGAAATAAATCACGAAAGTTTTCTAAAATAACATGTGATGTTTGAGTTGAGAGTGCGACGTGACGTGCACTGCGCAGTGTCTGTCTATACGTACCCGAAAAAAGCTTCTAAATACAGCTCTAAAATGTCACTTGGTTTCTCCGTCACCCCTACATGTCTTCAAGCGCTAGCAAAATGAACCCTCAAATTTCGCGAAGTGGGTACTAAAGGACCTCGTTAATTTAAGGAATCCTTTGAATATTTACCTCCTGCGTTTACCGCGTTGAGATAATATTGGTGGTGGCATTTACAAAATGTAAGGAGAAAAGCCACGATATTTTCTTTTTCATGCATCTGCATGTTATTTTTGAAAGGAAATTGGCGTACGGAGTGGATACAGAAAAAATACCTTGATACAATATTATTAGGTTGGGAAAAAAGTTTCATCGCATTTTTTAAGAAAATTCAAAACATTTTTTAATATAGTTTATTTACATTTAACTAAAGTATGTAAGTACCATTTTGTTTGATAACTTTTTGCCATCTTGTAGGTAGGGACATGATTCCGTTGCAATAGAAATTTTGGGGCTTCTGATCAAAATACAGCGACAAGTAGTTTTGGCCGTCTTCTCGTGATGTTAACCTGACACTATCTAAAGAATTCTGAAGAGACCGAAACAGGTGGAAATCTGAAGGTGCAAGGTCAGAACTATACGGCAGATGCATTAACATCTCCCAGCCAAACTCTCTTAATTTTTGCTAAGTGGCTAAAGATGTGTGAGGTCTAGCGTTATCATGATGAAAAACCACACCCCTTCTGTTGATTAATTCCAACCGCTTTCTCTTAACTTCTTGCTTTAATCTCATCAGTTGTTCGCAGTAGAGTTCAGAATCGATGGTCCTGCCTGGTGGTAATAGCTCATAATGAATAATGCCCTTCCAATCCCACTACACACACAGCATCACCTTGTTGCGAGTTAACCCGGGTTTCGCCACAGTCTGTGAAGCCTGACCGGCCTTTGAAAACGACTTTTTTCGCACGTTCTTATCGTACGTGATCCACTTTTTATCACCAGTTATCAGCTTCTTCAAAAATTGTTCGGTTTCATTACGTCATAATAAAGAATCACAAATGAGTACACGGTTCATTAGGTTTCTTTCAGAGAGCTCGTGGGGTACCCAAATATCGAGCTTTTTTGTGTACCCAGTTTTTTTCAAATGCGCCAAAACTGTTTTGTGGTCAATTCCCAGTTTTTCAGCTACGTCATAACTACTGACATGCCGATCTTGCTGCACTTTTTCAAAAATGGCATTAATTTTATCCGTAATAGGGCGACCAGAGCGACGTGCATCTTTAACATCAAAATTTTCTGATTGAAAACGCTTAAACCATATTTGTGCTACTCTCACAGACACCGCACTAGGTTCATAAATATCGCAAATTTTTTTCGCGGCTTTCTTTGCATTTTTACCTTTTTTGTAGTAAAATTTTAAAATGTATCGAATTTCATCATTAGATTCACTCATCTTTACAGTACGAAAAAAAAATAAAAATCACACATTTTCCTAATTTGAATTTAGAATTCTCTTCTTTAAAACTTAAACTTTGAATGATACCAAAACCAACCAAATACAAATAGTATAACCAAAAAGATTTTATTACAAGTTCATACATACTATAATGCAAAAAGACTTTTTCCCCAACCTATTATTAACAAGACATAATAAAAGGAAACCCGACTACGTATTACCTGTAGTGCCGATTCGATTGACACCTCATCAGACGAGTAGTTTAGTATAGAGTAGACGAGTCAGCTTGTTTAATATAAATATGTACGTAAAATTATAATTGTGTGCCTCTGCGCATGGATGAATGTGAAATTTAGCATAAAGTTTATATGGAGAAGAAAAGATGAATGCTAAAATTAAGATATATTTAAAAAATACCGGACAAGTCCTAGTCTGACTCACGCATCAAGGGTGTCGTAATTTTTTTTTCAACACACTTGCTTGTAAAGTGCGCCATAGTACATCGTTATTAGGGCCTTAAACCGAACTATAACACACGCGTGCGTAATAGAATTATCCCTACAAAGTTAAGTTAGTACCTAACTGCAAATTATATGCGAGTAAACAGAGTATTTTCAATTTAACCGGGTAATACAGTTTTTGTACCAATTAACCTTTTTGGATTTTTTCCTTTAATTGTCCTGTGAGGCCTTGCTTCTTTCCAATTTCATGATTCTAGGCCAAAAGTACCTTATAGGTTTGGTTTATTTGCAAGCAAAATATATGGCCTAAATAGCCGTAATTATGATTGCGTTGACTTAAAATTCAAAATTATTTATTTGGAACATAAAGAAAGTACAATAGACAAATGAAAACGTTGACAACTGCAAAAATTAAAAAACTGAGTAGCAGTGTCAGCGCCCTCTTCCAAAACCAAACCGAACAACGTTCCAGCTTACAACAAGTCGATACAAATCAAATAAAAAAAACAGATGTACAAGTAAATGTTTATTCTAAATAATGGTTATGATTTTAAGTTGAATACTACGTCTGTGTGAGTATGTGTGTGGTGTGTTTGTGTGGTGTGTTAAAAGCTTGATTTTTTACAGCTCCTATGTACCATAGACTTATTTAATATTAAATAGTTTAAATTTTCGAACAAGAAGCTAAGAAACGCTTTCCTGGAGTTTATTATAAAATCGTACATAATTCCTCATTTACTTACTTTATCTAACCGAAACTTGGGAATATGCAGTATTTTTTTATTTCTACTATGTTGTACAAGACTGAAAAGAATACAATAATCATTTGTTTGTTACACACAAAATGACACATGAAACAATTTAAAGGAACAGTAGATACAATTGAATCCAATAAAACAAGTTCGACTCATGTGTCTGCGTACCAAAATGGCGTTCAGCTCAGCATAATGTTAGATGTTAAGCATCCAACGCTGATTTTCAGCTGAAACCAGAAGCAAAGGTAGTGCAGCAGCGACGTATTTAATAAAAATGACAAATAAATAAAGAAGTGAGTTAATAAAAGGTGTATACAGTTTTATTTAAATAAAAATAATAAAACTTATAAACATACTTTTCTTAAATAATATTATACAGTCGTGAGCAAAAAAATCGACTCAGGCGACAAACCTGCAGTCGCAAGTCACTAGCAAAAAAAAACTGAAAGCGAAAATATTTTTTTCTTAGTAAACTCCTAAGCTATATATAGCTGATATATAGCTGATAGTATATTAATAATATAAATAAAATATGTATAATATATTTATATAAATATATTCTTACATAATGTACTTACTTACAAATATTAAGGTTATGAAGGTAAATGGTAAATAAATATGGGTAACTATTTAAAATATATTGATTCAGATAAACTTATATACGAAGAGTTATTGGATGACTAGATCAAAGAGAGGTCGACATTTATGTTACCATGTTGAATTGGGCTTCCATTAGAAATATTTTTTTCTGTTTCATCTAAAAGCCAGTAACAATAACATATTTGTCATATCAACAGAGTGTGAAGACCATTTAAATTAAAAAAAAAAACTGAAATAAGATGTACGCAAAAAAATATACACATTATTATATGCATAACAAAAACTCCGGCCAACAATTATAATTTAAAACACTAGTCCACTTTTAACAGTTGATTTTTACAACAGCTTTTTTCAATTTTATTGTTACATACTTCGTAATATTGTATACTGGCATTGTTTTCCTAAAAAAGATGCAATCGAAATCGACAAACGCTACGTTTTATCTGCAGTTATACCGGCGCGAACTCAAATACCGCCCACTAGTGATTTTTAACCTATATAAAATAGTGATTCGCCCCGAACTGAAATCTCGCGAGTCTCCGAAAAATATTAATTGTATTCAAAATACCATCAAAATACTGCCACGAAACAAATAACCAAATCATTGGACTGACAGTTTCATTCAAATTACAGGTAACGGGAGTTCATGTGATATGGTTAATCTTTTTTGGGGTAAAAATTGCAGTTATTCTGGATTTCACACTTTTGCCTATATTTGTGTCACTTAAGCTACAAGCATACCAAATTACAGCACTGTGGGGTCACTGGCGTACCCTGTGAATTTTGTCAAAGTTCAGTTTTTACTATGGCTAATATCTCAAAAACTATAAAAAATTTAATTCAAATAAAAACCGAGTTTAAATGTACTAATCAAGACCTTTTATTCGGCGTCCCATCTGACCTAATATCATTTCAATGGTTTTACCCCTCTTGAACCCCGATATCTCAACCCCTACATTTTTACAAACAAACAAAGATCCAAAGTTTCGCATCACATGACACTAATATTATAAATGCGAAAGTTTGGACGTTTGTTTGTTTGTTTGTTACTCAATCACGCCGAAACGGCTGAACCTAATTCGATGAAATTTGGTATATACGTAGATTATAACCTGGATCACCACATAGGCTACGATTTATCTCACAAATCAGTTCCCATGAGATAAAAATGGGGTATCAAGTCAAGTTACAACAGCGAGTTTAGCTTTATTTCTTGGTTACCTACATATTTAGTAGTGTAACGCGCAGTCGCGGGCAACAGCTAGCAATCTGTAAATTAAATATTACCGATACTATAATTGAAGATTAGCGCACAGCAGGCTAATAGCCGACTGAGTTTGGGTGTTCGAAAGTTTGCTACGCTCGCTTACAGCACGCGCGGTTGACTACAACACATTTGACTGTGGGTGTACAGTATTTGGGTACCGACGGGCACTTCCATTTTCGATTGCCATTTATCTAAACGGCAGAAGTAGCGGTAGACACACTGCCACCGTGAAATTGAGTTCATTTCAAACAAAATAAATGGGCTTTTAGTCCATGCGTGCAATTTAACACGAGAGGCGTTCATCAACGATTGCACATAACAGTCTCCTCTGAGACCTTGGACACTGAGCATATTTACGAGTATGTTCAGTGTCGCTGATTCTTTACGTGATCCATAATATTTTAGGCAACAAAAACAAAGTTTTAACAATGAATTCACCCGTTGAAATAGTCTTCTTTCTTTATTCTTTACTACTAGTTGACCATTTCGCAGCTTCGCACGCGTAGTTTTTCAATAAAAACATTACCCTCCTTCTGCGCAGTTGGATAAAAAGTAGCTTATATCACCCGGGGATAGTGTAACTTCCCAACAGTGAAATTTTTTTTTAAATCGGTTCAGTCGTTTCGGAGCCTATTCAATAGAAACAAATCAACAAACAAATATTTCGTCTTTATAATATTAAGTATAGATTGCACACAAGAAAATACATGTAAAAATACAGAAATAGAGGTCATGCACAAAGGCGAGCTTAACTCTAAGAAGAGTTTTTTTCCAGTAAACCTTTGAGGCTAGAGAAATAGATGATTTTAAATTAAATTAAAATTAAATTTGAGTGTACAAAAACATAAATAAATATAGGTATATACACAAAACTAATATGAACATAAAGGTTGTCTGGAAGAGATCGCTTTTAGCGATAAGACCGCCCATTGTACCTTTATTTATTGTTTATTTCCATTATTGTATTTTTATTTGGTGTGCAATAAAGAGTAATTCATTCATTCATTCATTTCATTCATTCATTCATAAAGTATGATATAATAGTATTATTATAATAAATAAACTATATGGAATAATAATACATATATACCTATAATAATATAAAATTACAGAGAATGATTTTCTCTTTAACTTTCCGTTTGAAAATGTTGAGTGATGGGCTAGCACGAACTTCAAGAGGAAGGGCATTCCAAATTTTTGACACCATGAACATGACCGGAAAAATGTGTGTTGTGGTGTTTTGAGGAGAAGAGAGTTGGAGGACCGGCATGGCATACTGCGAGGAACAAAAAATTCAAAACACTCACGGAGGTAGGGAAGATAGAGCGGACAATATAATACTTTAAAGAGGAGTGATAACACGTAAAGATCACGGCGAAGACGAATAGGGGCCTTTTTCTTAGCGTGGTCGCCTTCTTCACTTGGCTACATTTATGGTGTCAGGAGAAGCCATTTTTAAGTCTTCCATTGTGCAGGTGTAAATACCTACCTAATAAACTACATACATAAAAAAATGTGGCACGCCTAGCAGATGTGAAACTTGAAATTGCTCCAACTCGGTCAAACTCAATCAAATGTTACAATTTAGACGTAATTTATTTCTGTTATTGTTATTACAAGCTTTTATTTAACTTGCAATGGTGTTTGTCCGGGTGGAATCTCGCAACTGAATTTTAAATCAGTTATCTATATCTTCTATATATCTTTAACCGATTGAGCTGAAATTTAGTATACACGCTTATTTTGGGCGACAAATGCATGCTTAGCTATATGACGTCATTCTAATTCCAATATGGCTGATCATCCAAGATGGCGGACTAGTTATTTTTTCTGCACTACCACAGTATGGGTATCAAATGAAAGGTCTTGCTTAGGAGAACACGAAAACTAATACAACGTCACATTATTACAAGCTTTTTAGCTTGCAATGTTTGTTTGTTAGTTTGTTAGTCCACTTCCTCTTATCTTACGGAGTTGAAATTTGATAAGTTGGTTCAGTTCCGGTGATAATGCAGTTTTATTGTATGCATGACCTGATTCTACAGCCTGGATTGGCGTCAGACAAAGGAATGCCTTTACGGTCAACATCAAAGACACGAAATTTTGTATACGCATTTAATTATGATAGTTAAAAGTTCCACCATGATATGGCTGCTACACTCAGGGTTGGCTTCCAAGGAGGAATTCCTCAACGGTCAACAGCACAGACACGAAATTTTGTTTATGCATTTAAATTAGAAAAAAACTTTGGTGACAATTCAATAATATGGCAGGGATGGAGGTGAGCGATGGAGACGGCTACTAGATAACGACATTTCTGAATGTATTGTAGTGGGCTACTAGTGTACGGGCTCATTTGAATCTGCTTGCGGTTCTGATTACGAATTTTATAAAAGCTTGTTTCGAAAAGGTCATGTTTCAACAAAAATCTTATGTAGGTATTGTCAAAAGAAAAGGCAGCCCTGTTTCTTACCGTTTTTTACGTTACGTTACTTACGTTTCAATGTGATCCCTATGATTTTAATAAATATACATATGTATTTAGATTTAGAGTAAAAAATACTAATGAAGTAACAACGTTCCAGCATATTTAATGGAATTTCATTTTAAACTCATACATATTGATAACCGGCGCACGCATGAATTCTCTTATACATATTTTCCATAAAGAAAATGGCCTTGCCTTATCACATATGACATATCACCACTGAGACTCTTAGCTGTATAAGGGATGCCCTACGCTATAGACGTGGCAAAGTGCTACTCTAAAATAGTGCTTACAAGTGACACGATAGCTTTTTAAATACTAGTTCTATCACTTATGCCTTGTTATACTTCGGCCGTTCAGAGAATGCGTTCCTGACACCTATCAGTTAGTCATATAAAGCGCTGACATAACCTTGTAATAGCGCAGTTTAGATTTAGAAAAATATTGTTTACCAAGTTATTTGACACTCAGTTTGGCACAAAATTATAACATTAATTGATTATTGATATAATGATGTTGTTTTAATGCTCATCAATTGTTAAAACGGTAAACAACCAGCAATAATATTTTTATCGTAACTGCAACGCCATTACAAAGTTACGTCGTCAGTTCAATCGCGACGTGTCAGGAACGCATTCTCTGAACGGCCGTAGTATAGCTGAAAGGTCTTATTACTCAGAGGTACACACGGCTACACATCAAGATATACTCTTCCAGTATAAGCTGACATCTCATTCTACGAAAAGCCAACACAATGCGAGGTCAGCTTATACTGGAATTGTATAGCTTGATGTGTAGCCGTGTGTACCTTATATCTTATTTTAATAAAAACCCGTGTGAAACCAAAGTGTTAGTTCTATTAAGTAAGTCAATTGTTGTTGCTTTGCTGTTGAGAGAGCCCACTTGTTAAAATCATTGAAAATATTCTAAGGATTTAGTGAACCTTCTAAAAGAATTGTGAAAGTTGGAATCAGATTTTCTGGAAGTCTAGTAAGCGAGATATAGACCAAAAAGCTGGGCTCTCAATTCTCACATAGAGGACTGAGAGGCCCACCTGTAACTGAAAAACTATGCACATTACAGAAAAAGTATTTACGCCAAAATCTAAGTAAATCCCAAACAAAATTTGTGAAATTTAGTTATTATAGCAAAACGCTTTCCTATTTGGTATATCTTAATTCAAAATGGGCTCTCAATCCTCACAAATACAAAAGATAATTTGCCGAATACTATGAAAAATACGACAAACCAACACTTTTCTGTATATGCCAAAATTGTGAAATAATGTAAAAAAACGTGGCACCAAACGATTGCATCAAATCATCGTAGAATTGCATTTATAACGTTGATAATGTTTGGGCTCACAATCCTCCATTTATAGGTATTTGTGTAATTTCTTTATTACAGTTAAAGTATGAACAATAGAACAAATCTAAAGTATTGTGTTTGTGTAAAAAAACGAGTGTGCTTTAGACCACACGACTGAAGTAAAACTTATTTTTCGAAATATTAATTCAAAAAATTGTTCAATTACAAAAATGTCCACACGTCTGTAGGTAGATCGGTCTATGTTCATTCTGGACAGACGCAAATCGCACTCGCACATTTACGTTTAAAAATATACGAAACGTAGCTCTCTCTCTTTCTATCTACACTAACTTATTCTACTCTCCCTCTCAACTTTCGTTCGCACGTTTAGAAACGCATTCACCAGCTAACTCCCCAAGTCAAGCGTGCCTAAAGAAGTTTACTTCAAAAATTGTGAAACATTTTGGTACCAAGAGGAAATAAAGACCCATTATTATTAATGAACACACACACGTGTGTAAGGGACAGCCTGACCAGCGACATCAACAGCAATGTCCTTACGTAATAAGGCTACGGATCAGCTACTGAAAAATATACCAACAATTTTATGTTGCTAGACTTCACGCTAAATGAGCGTAGACCGCAGGAAATAGGGTTTGAAGCTTATTTCCGACTTGGTTTTTGCGGTAATGTAGGGGCACTGGTTCGTTGGCTACGGATGAAAATAGAAAACCTAAAGCTAGGGAAAACATTTATGCTTTGTCTTTTCTGCCTACTTTTTGTTTAAGATCTTCCACACATTTCGTAAGTTGATATGATGATGATTCAACTTTTAATAACATAAATTGGCGACTTCCGTGGCGTAGCCCCATTGGTAAAGAGCAAGCTGAGATGCAAGAGGTTGCGGGTTCGATTCCCGTCACGAAACAAATATTTGTATTATGTACAGATATTTGTTCCGGGTCTGGGTCTCTTTCTATTTATGTTATCCGGTTCCCATAATACAAGCTTGGCTTAGTTTGGGACTAGATAGCGCGCTTCGTAAAATATCGAGCATTATTTATGATTGGGTTACGTAGAATAGAATAGAAGAATTCTTTATTGTACACCAAGAATACTTAAAAAACGAATTTATGCTAAATATAGTATAATGGGCGACCTTAGCGCTGAAAGCGATTTCTTCCAGGCAACCTTTGGATGGAAAGTAATGTGGACAGCTGTGCACAGAGTATATCTGCAAATGAAAGAAATAAAAAAATGTATCTAATAAAACACTGTACTTATAATCCTAATACATAAATAAATACCTAAAGATAGACTAATATATACACAACTAATAACCTAAAATTACAGTAATATAATAAATATGAAGGGTGTTTGTTACTCAATCACGTTGTAACGGCCGAAGCAATTTCGATGAAATATGGTAAATACATAGATTATAGCCTAGATCACCTCATAGGTTTCCTTTTATCCCATAAATCAGGTTTCATGGGATAAAAATGGGGTGTCAAGTCAAATTGCAACCATGAGTTTAGCTTTATTTCTAGTTTACCTACACATTTAGTAGTGTAACGCGTACAAAGTCACGGGCAACAGCTAGTCTATAATAAATATGTGAGGAGAAAACTTTGTACCCCTTATAAGCTTATTGTGTGTAGGAAAAAGTCAGAGATTTGGCATAGTTTAAGTTTATATGGAAAAATAGCTGAAATTAAATTATAAATAGGAGTTATTGTTGAATTTCGACCACAGCGCACTGGAAAGTTAGTTTCTAACTAGTCCGAAAACCAGTGTTGGTCTGCGCTTAGGCGTGGACACACAAAGCTGAGACTGCGTCCTTTGTGGCTCTCCAAGCAGCACATAACTTTTGGCGCCCACACTTCACATGTATCAGGTTGTTGGTAGGTAATAGGTGCTTATTTTCGTGTAGGCTTTTCGTAGAATGGGAGGTCAGCTTATACTGGAAATGTATAGCTTGATGTGTAGCCGTGTGTACCTACCTTCTCACCTTTTATGTGACTCCCTGTTAGGGGTGATCATTAATTTACGTGAGGCGTTTTTGACGACTTTTTGACACGCCCCCCCCCTCCCCCCTGGTGAGATGTCTCGAGATTTGGTTCGCCCCCCCTCCCCCTACCCGTATCTCAAGTGAGATTGTTCAAAATTAGTTTTCATTGAAATTATTAAAAAACATAATTGGCTGCATTATTATTAGATAATAGATTAATTAGAGATATAAGATTGCTTCTTTCGTAATGTAGAATAAAAAAAATAATACGTGATATTAGCCGATACCCCCCCCCCCCCCCCCCCCCCCCCCCCCCCCCCCCCCCCCCCCCACACGAAATTAATGGACGCCACTTACTAGTTTATTTTTTATCTGCGTCGTTGTTTTTTTCCTACATAGTGTATATTTTTCTATTGTAAACTTTATTTTTGTCTGTGCTGTTGTATTGTTGTATTTACGTATCTACTTTTATCTTACTTAATAAGGATACATAGAATTAGGCGAGTTTTTATTTGACCTAATACTTTCATAATGCTCATGCCTTCCTGAACTATCAAAGGCGTAACGAAATAATAATGGACCTCATCAATAAACTGGGGACGCATCCATTATTAGGGATTTTTATTCACCACCCCTCCCTTTAGGAAATGAAAGGATATCCCTTAGTGGTCCCGAAGGAATGTCAGTGGGTATATTTACTATCATTAAGGAGAATCAACCTGAAAGGTGAGCTTTAAATAAATAAATAAATAATTTCACACAACGCTATCTAGCCCGAAACTAAGCAGAACTTGAACACATATATATTGTATACATACATATATTGTAAATACATCATCATCATGATCATACACAGCCTGACTTCACCCATTGTTGGGTATATGCCTCCCCAAGTTTGTGCCATCCAGCACGATCCTGCGCTAGTCTCACCCAAAGACGGGCCGCGACCTACGATATGCGACTTACGATGTCGTCCACCCATCTCGCTGTCGGACGTCCTACCCTTCTATACCCTCTCCTCGGCCCCCATTCAGTCGCTGCCCTGTTCCATCGCTGTCCTGTAAATAAATACTTATACTTTTTAAAAAACACATCTAAAAACATCTTTAGAATATTACTTCTGTTTTCCTACTTAAAGTTATTCAAGGCGCTATAGAAGGTCCTATTAAATAAACTAGAGTTAATTGCATCTCGCTCTTCTAGTCGAAGAATCGGATAACATTCTTTCTCCACACTTGTCGCACTAACTACGGGCAAAACTCGCTGTTAAGGTGGCGGTTCGCGTCCCGACAAAGACAGGAGACCGAAACAGGAGACTGAGACGGGAGATTGCGACAATATTATGGCTCATAACTCAAAAACTATAATTTGACCAGTTAGCCTCATTTTCATTTTTTTTACCCCACTTTTACCCCAATATCTCAACAGGCCCCCAACATTTTTAGCTCATTTACTCACACCAAAATTGTGCCATCACCTATGTATTAACTTTAACGATGATCGGATCAACTTTTCGAAAGTTATCCTCGGACAAACATACATAGGTACATCGCCGATTTGCCCAAGTTGGTTTGGATATCTCACTTCGCTCGATCAATAATATTATGTATATTATACCAGCTCACCCGCCCGTGGCTTCACACGCGTGGTTTGTTCATAAAAAATTACCCTTCTGCGCAGTCGTGTAAAAAGTTACACGGCCATAATCTATCTGTGTCAATATAACAATTACGTCGAAGGTCTTCTCCTTGTGTTTAGAGATGTTCGTAGGTAATTCTTCCTTGTAGTACGATTTTCACCGCTGAACATTTAAAACGTTTGCTATTCATACTCATCATCAACATCATATCAGCCGTAAGACGTCCACTGCTGGACAAAGGCCTCCCTCATTGATCTCCAGGAACTGCGCTTGGAAGCGGCCTGCATCCAACGCCGACCTGCGGTTCTTACCAAATCGTCTGCCCATCTTGTAGGTGGATGTCTTACACTGCGCTTGCCGGTCCGTGGCCTCCATTCGAGAACTTTCCGGCCCCATCGGCCATCTGTTCTGCGCGCTATATGGCCTGCCCATTGCCACTTCAACGTGCTAATCCGTCGGGCTATGTCGGTGACTTGAGTTCTCCTACATATCTCCTCATTTCTGATTCGATCCCGTAGAGAAACCCCGAGAATAGCCCACTGTTCATACTTAGGTTCATACTTATATTAGAAAATAACTCTGTCTGTCTGTTTGTTACTTTTTCACGTATAAACGGCTGCACCGATTTCGATGAAATTTAGTACATAGATATATTATAACCGTGATTAGGACATAGGCTACTTTTTATCCGACTTCGCAGGATGACAATGTTTTTATAGACAAGCCACGCGTGCAAAGCCGCGGGCGGCAGCTATAGGTACATATATAATAACACTATTCTCGGTAACAAAAGTATCACAAAGAAACGCTAGTCCTTGATCGTACAAAGGCGCGTTCATTGAAAGTGAAACCTTTTCTCGATTGAGGCCTTCAATAAAATACACAGATGTGAATATTTCACAGCCCTTAAAGTGGGTTAACTTACAAAAAGAAAGCCAAACCAGTAAAACGCAAGTACTTAAAGGGTTACTGTATGTTATTTTAAGTCATAGGCGATGAGATATGGTAAGATAATTGCTATAAGCAGTTGGTCGTGGGTATAATCAAATCAAATCCAATCAAAACATTTAATTGTGACAACACCAATAATCGAACGAAACAAGCACACACAGATAAATAAAAAAATCAACGAACACGATCTTACAATACATAGCTTAGCATTCATCTATGATTATACATAATATAATTTGTTTATATTCAAACATTACCTCAGTGGTGCAGTGAGGTAGCGGGTTCGATTCCCGTCGCGTAACAAATGTTTACATGATCTACAGATACTTGTTCCGGGTCTGGTTGTTTTTCTATATATTATAAGTATGTTTTTACAAAAATGTATATAAGTATGCTATCAGTTATCTGGTTCCCATAATACAGCTCTGCTTAGTTTTTGGCTAGATAGCACTGTGTGAAATATCCAGCAATATTTATTTATTTCGAAACACATTACAATACGTGCATAATGATTAAAGTCAGGACATGAAAGACGCTGTCTTTCTACGCTGACGCGCGTTTTCGCGTTTAACGCAAGCTTCGGCAAACATTTATTTTATTTTATTTATTTGGGAAGATAGTCGTATATTAAGATATTAAACATAATGCTAATAGTTACTTATATAAATGCATGACCCACGACATTATCCACGGATTAATTGAAGAAGTGAACAATATTAACTAATTTACAAACAAAACATCATTCAAAAGTAATAAACAGAATATGTAGGTACTTACATTTAGTTGTCTAAGTGGTTATTACAGGCTACCCTTATAAGCGATGGGTGCGAATTATCTTTAATAGGTTAATAATTAATCGTCTCCCCAGGTATAGTGCGCCCTTAAGCTTTGCAAGCATCGCTTGTTTTCTAGCGGACAATACCCCTTTTAATTTTTCAACACCTAACAGCACGCAATATAAAACGAACTAATAATTGACCTCCGTGGCGCAGTGGGTGAACAGTCGGCTGAGACGCCGGAGGTAGTGGGTTCGATTCCCGCCGCGGAACAAATGTTTGCATGATCAATAGATATTTGTTCCGGGTCTGGTAGTTTTTCTATATATTATAAGTATGTATTTACAAAAAAAAGTATATAAGTATTCTATCAGTTATCTGGTTCCCATAGTATAAGCTCTGCTTAGTTTGGGGCTAGATAGCACTGTGTGAAATGTCCAGCAATATTTATTTACTTAATTTGCTACTTTGTAGGCATCGCAAAGGATCGCAACCGTCGTCACAACGTCTAAAAACGTACTCGCTTGCTGCTAGCTCTGGCTGCGTTGTCAGCTCGCTTTCGCTAATGGCGGCTTCCTAAATCCGTCGGCTACGATGTTTCTCCTTGAAAACGTGTCAGTAGTTTGACAGTAGTTTGACACTTTTTTAAGGATATACGAGTCGTAGTCGGTTACCGACGGATATAGGAACCCGCCATAAGTGTAACTGGCTAATACCAGTACATTGAAAAATGAGATACCTATAAAAATATAGTTAATGTAACGTTTTTTTACACGACCTAAAGAATGAACAAGCATATGGCCCACTTGATATTAAGTGCTAACCATCGCCTATAACATAGTATTATCTCGTAGATCACGCACCTTAAAAACGTGCCCCGCATCCATCAACTTGAGGCATACAGGTTTAAAGCCTGCCATGCATTTAAGCCACACGCTTCACGCGATCTTTTCTACCCCATACTTGCAAGATGTGGAATGAGCTAATAATAATAATAGCTAATAATCTGAGGTTTTCCAATTAGGCTACGACATGGCACGCTTCAAGAGAAATGTAAAGAGATTTCTACAGTGTAGGGAACGCATCGACAATACCCCGGGTGTTGCCAGTGTTAATAGGCGACGGTAACCGCTTACCATCAGGTGGGCCGTAAGCCTGGTTCCCCACAAATAACATTAAAAAAAGCCTCAACCGGCAAATGTACGCTTCAAATCGAAACATAGCAGTGCTGCTTGGCGGCAAAAATAGTGGTGCTACTACTTCCCCGAGGGAGCTATTTCACAAGAAACTCTACTCCTGACCTTGTTTGAAATCTCTCAAAGTTTATTTTCGTTACTTAAAAAAGTCACAACGACCCATCACTAACCCTAAAACATTTAACTTTTTAGTATAGTCTGTCCAGTTTACAGACGGGGCAGCACTGTCCCGTCTATATACAGGTTGTTCGGTAATATAATGACGATATTCAAGTGACGGTTTCTCAAAATATAAAAAGATTTTAAATTTTAAAGAAAATAGACTAAGTTTAGATGATTAATTCGATATAAAACTTACTGCCTACTCTTGCAATCGACATCCGAAACTAAAGGCCGATTTGATATCTCTATCGAAAATGGCTGCACGTTTCGGGTTAGAAAAGGGCAACAAGAGATATTTCGAGACGTCACCAATACAGTATCTGTGGTTAGATGGCAAGCATTATGCAATAGCATAACATTAGTTTAATAAAGTGTTTGTTTTTACATGCCAAAATAAATTTCACATTTCTATGTAAACATTTCTCAAATTTATTAATTATGCTCATCAAAATAACCCCTTTCATTATTGCGCGTATATATTAAACACCCTATATTCTATTATCAAACACCCTATATAATGACACTCATGAACTTGGACCACATCCCGATCCAGTGATATCAAATCGGAGGTCTGTGTTTTATGACTCCCCGACGGCAATAAAAGTCATCTTCTGCAGTGCTCTTTGCCCTGATTTGAAAAAGTTCACTTCGATGTTTTGTCGCGTTCAATACCCGATTTCACGATTTGGAGCTTTGTAATAAGTTTTAAATTGGCTGGATATTTTTCAATTTGGTGTTTCAGTATACATCAGCAGGATTAAAATAAAATACATTACTAGTGGTTCGCCACGAACTGAGATCTCAAGAGTCTCCCATATAAATAAAATTAATATTATTCGTAATCTTTGACTAACAAAATAGTGCCCCAAAATAAACATCAAATTTACTTGACCTACAGTTTCATTCATATTACAGGTAACGAGAGTTACTGGTGTACCCTGTGAACTTTGTTTTTTATTATGGTAAATTACTTAAAAACTAAAAGGTTTAAACTAAAAATAAAAACGGGGTCGAAATGTACTTACAAAGACCTTTTATTTGAAGTGCCATTTGACGGGATATTCCCGTTAAGTTTTTTTTACCCTTCTCGACCATATATAAAATATATACCAAATTTCACGATGAACGGATTAACGCTTCGAAAGTTATTTTCGGACAAACAAACATACATACATACAACGCCGATTTGCCCAAGTTGATTTTAATTCATTTGAATTTTGATCAATATAAATCTCGTGTCACGGTGTTTGTGGTCGCACTCCTCCGATACGGGTAGACCGATTTTAGTATTTATTTATTGGTATATATTTTGTAGTTAATAGGTCGTAAAGTATTTTTCACCACCTCCCATTTTTTAATCGCGATTTTAGCAATATCCAAATAATTTAACCGTCGTTCACATGTGAAGTCATTTACATGTGTCACGTCACTTTATCAAGAGTGTTTTATATAGTTTTTATCTCAAAGTTCCTACGGGAACGGGAAATTTTAAGCGTTCAAAGCCGCGAGGGGGTCAGCTAGTTCGTAGATAAAATAAGACAAAACACCAGAAGTAAAAAAAATCAAATAATGTAAATACTTATATAACAGGTACATCCCACGCAACTTTCAACTACCTTCTTTTTATTTTTTGGTTACATTGTTTTATTTGCAAGTTAAACTATCATTATAACTGTATTAAAACTTTTGATAAACTTACAGAAATATCACAAAGTAACAGCAACTCTTATATGAAACTATAAAACCTATGAATGAAGTTTTGCAAATATTTGCAACTGCAGAATTTTGCCGCTTTGCGTCAGCGCGTCATAACGCCGCATATTTACAATTTGTTCTGTACAAGTGTAGGACAAACAAAACCTAGCAATATAAAGCTCTCAGTTGGGTCAACTCGCACAGCACAAAAGCCACTCCAAATAAAACAAATCTGTGACAATATCTACAACATACAGCCCGCGGGGTCCGATACCTCATGACAACGCGGTATCGTACTATGAACTGGGATTTAGAAATAGGCTCAACAATTCCAAATTTAAAAATAGGCAAATAGAACAATGATTCAGTACTGGTTGGTATTGAGTTTAAATAAAAAGTATTTATTTGACGAGTTGACTGTTTCTACACAATGCGAAAACCGTGTACGTCTCTGTTGGCAGGTTCGGACTAGCTCTAGCGGCATCCTATGCGTGTTTGCAAGTAGGTTTGATTGCCAGTAGGTATATTAATCATTGCTGCATGGTACATAATACTGGCAAACGAAAATACTCAGATTAGTTTTAGTCTTTTAAATATACCCCCTAACATTAGTTTAAACTAGTGGTTCGCCCCGAACTGAGATCTCGCGATTAAAACAAAAAAATATTAGTTGTAATCTTTGACTAACAAAATTGTGCCATGAAATAATTAACCAACTGACTTGACCTACGAGTACAGTTACATTCATGACCTATAGTTTCATTCAAATTACAGGTAACGGGAGTTCATATAAAGTGGATACACGTTTTTGGGGTACAAATTGCAGTTATTCTGAATTTTATACTTTTGCCTATATTTGTATCACTTAAACTACACGCATACCAAATTACAGCACTGTGAGGTCACTGGTGTGCCCAAAATCTATAAAAACTTTACTAAAAATAAAAACGGAGTCTAAATGTACTTATGAATACATTTCATTTGACGTCCCACTTGACCTAACCGTCTCATTTTATTTTTTTTACCCCTCTTGAACCCCAATATCTCAACAACACTCCAAAACGTTTAGCTGATTTAGTCACACAAAAATTGTGCCATCACTACCTACCTATGTCTTAAATTTCACGATGATCGGATCAACGCTTCGAAAGTTATCTTCGGACAAACAAACTTCTCAGATCTCGCTATGCTCGATCAAAAATGAATTTTATTATAATAACACAACTGTACCTATAAATAAATATTTATTTCTGAACATTTCACACAGAGGTCCCAAACTAAGCAGAGCTAATAATAAGTTGATCGAAATAAATGATTAATTACCTAATTAGTTAATCGTGATTACTAACAGCAAAACAAAGGTATATGCAATGTTACAGATATACTTACGTATAGCTATAGAAGTTCGATTATAGAAATGACTAAAGTAAGTCCTTGGTATATTTTAAGCTACGTGAAGGCCGACATGAATTAACGAACACTAAGCTCATAATAACACACCTAAAATACCTTTAAGCTATCACTATAGACACATACTTAAACAACATTTTTTGGGTTCCGTACCCAAAGAGTCAAACGCGACCCTATTACTAAGACTCCGCTGTCTGTCTGTCCGTCTGTCACCAGGCTGTATCTCATGAACCGTGATAGTTAGACAGTTGAAATTTTCACACATGATGTATTTCTGTTGCCGCTATAACAACAAATACTAAAAACAGAATAAAATAAATAGTTAAGGAGGGCGTTCATACAACAAACGTAATTTGCTCGTTTTTGCTCGATATTGATAACGACAACAGGTAGACGCATGAAATATTCACAGAGTATTTAGTTAAATATTCACTTTAAAAATAAATAATTAAATTAAAATAAAACAATTACTTAAGGGGGACTCCTATACAACAAACGTGCTTTTTTGCCGTTTTTATAGATAATGATACGGAACCTTCGTGCGCGAGTCTGACTCGCACTTGGCCGGTTTTTTTATAAGGTATAGCACAGACCAATATAATTTAAATAGACTGACAGTCTCAAACAAGATAATGTAACTCGATATTTGATTACCTGCTAGGACGCGAGATGTCGCTAAAAGTTACAAATCGTTAAATATATGCCAACTTTTAGCTCATAATGGTACGAAGAAAAATAGATGGCGCTATTTCCAATTACACGTGCGCGATAATATTATTGCGACGTGGTGACCTCTACGTTGTGCGAGGTTGCCGCTCTTCAATTTCGTTAAAACTTTAGTGTCTAGCAATTTTTAGAGATTTGCGCACATTTTCTCAGAATTGCCAGAACATGAAATTTTCGTCAAAATAGGGATTTTTTTAGGAAAGGAAAGGATAGATACCTTTTATTCAGTACATACGTCTATGATCGTACCATTATCACTTAAATGCGGAAACACCTACATATTTGTAAAATAAGAATACATATTTATAGTGATGTACAGATAAGTACTACTTTTTAAAAGAAAATAAAATTAATTTGTAAGTACCCGGCAAATGCATACCTACTACATGATAATACGTTCTATTAATTTGAACTGGAAACATAACTACTAAAATAATGAACACAATACGTTCACAATATGTACATACATTATGTACAACAAAATATCGACTTAATAGTCGCGACTTTTGAGAAGTGAGGTTTGGCAACACAGCATGGAACAAAATTAGGTACAAAAAGCGTGACTTTGCTAGCTTCCCGGCTGTCAATGTCAGTCAGTTCACGGTTCTCTTTCGTTCCCTTTGTTTCGGACTTTGTGTTAATTATACGCCATCTAGGTAAAAACGATGTGCTACCTTCCCACGCCATCTGTGATTAAGCATATGAAAGTGGTAAATCATCAATATAAAATAAAATCGTTCAATTTTATTTTATGGACAAAATTACTTAATCTAAAAAATATTGAAATATTTTGGTGTGTTTTAGTGGAAGATTATTTTTATTTGTTGATTGCAATGGCCGCTATGAAAGTTTCCAGGCTATGAGACAGCGCCATCTACAAATAATACGGGATTTTGAGCTTTTTGCGGGCTACGATTTCTTAAATGGACATTGACAGTCTATTGATATTACTAGTCTCTGGGTATAGTGATGGCAGAAAAATACCCAGATATATCTAGATCATGCAAACATTAACGCTAAGACTATGACTTAACCTTAATGGTATTTCACTCGTAACTTTGAGACTTACAATGCAATAGTATTTTTCAAAATTTCGCGATCACTGTACATAATTATTGATTAAAACGGGTATCTATCGCGTAAGTACCTTTTTTATTTGTTGAGACCATGACTGTACATACGTGAAAAAGGTACATACGCGATAAATACCCGTTTTAATCAATAATTACTTACAATGCATGTGAAAAGACTCATGTGCTTGTAGTTTCACTGGCACCCAGACCATTCAAACCAGAATACAGCAATTCGAGCATTGGCGGCAGAAATATGTATAAATGTAGTACTACTATCTTCACAAGGAGCTTTACTATAGTCTGACAAATAATTTAATTCATATATTAAACAAATGATTTAACTCATTGGTCAATAAAAATATTGATTTATTTAACACATCTGCAAGAAAGCTTAAACGCTCGCTAAGCGATGATTTCTTCTTACATTAAGCATTACTTTTATTTCATGTCGCTTTATGTTTTATATATTCTGACGTCTACATTCACTGTTTTTGTATTCTATTTATGTATTTACATATCTGCGGAAACTTTTTAATTGGTCATCAGCACACATGCGCCGGTATATACCGCCATGTATTATGTAATTAACTATTGTTAAGACCTAAGCTGTAAGTTTTCCAAAAACTTTGAAAATAAAATAAAATATTTGACGTTTAGCAGGATTTTGAAAAGAAAAATAAGTATTGTGACAAAACGAACAGTTGCTTTGGCGACCCATTGGTTTATTGAGTTGGTAAGAGGAATTTGACATGATTTAAAGCACATTTTAGTGTAATTATGCTGAAATGAACCGCTTCTTCGTTAATATCTGTGCAATACCGACACTAGTGGTTGGGGTGTGGTAATATTATTACGTATTTTGACATTTCATACATGTCAAAAATATGAATGTATGGTACATGTAGACTTCCACAAGCATATATAAAGTAAATAAGTACCTATATTCACACCACTCAAGTTGAAAATGCGAGGGATATGGCTATGAATGTCATAAATTACAAACGCCACTAACCGTAATAACGAATACAATTTTTTTCCTTTTGTACAGAGCGCGTGTGCGTGTACTCGATCGGTTCGACGCAGTTTTGCATATTTAAAAGCGATTATATGGAAATTTTAAAGTGAAAATTGCGACCTCTACCATATATCCCTTTGAGCGGTTAAAATAAATGGTTAAACTGCAGTAGAATCAAGACGTATGAAATGGTTATGGATAGTAACATTGGTATTTGTTGTGAACCCACAGTTGTAGTGGAAAGAATTTTGATCCTGATGGGGCTTGTGATTGCTAGGCGGTGTAGATCTTGGACAAATTTTATCGCTGTTCCTTCAGGGTCTGAAAAGAATGAGCATTTTAAAATTGTAATATTATATAAAACAATGCAGCCGGAACGATATGGAATTGAAACTTTACAATGTAGATGTATCTATCGCGATACTATTTTACCAGTTTCTCTGGCTTAAAGTGTACTTACCTGAAGACAATGAGTTGACCAACCGGGACAAAGTGATATTCAGATCTTGGCTGCTATTGTGCAGTTTCTGACAGGATATCAGCACATATAAAGTCACGCCTGTGTGGTATACGATGGTGTACAAAACGCTTTCGATGTCAAATACTGTTTTAGTCTAAAAAACAAATTGATTTTAAGTTCCTATTAACTTTATTTAAATTATCTTCTTATTCATATCAATATACTTCATAATACTCGTATATACTTGTATAATCTTGGGAAATTTGTCATACATAGTCTTTTATAAAATTTGGCTTGAAATTACATAAACTTACATGCTTTATTGCCACGAAAATGGTATGATATATTAAACAAATGAAGTTCATAGTTGTAATAGTCAGAGAAAATACAATCTGCAACAATTTTTTTTTTATTAGAAACACATTCGATACCATTATACCGCATTATTCCAATTTTTCTTGTTGAATACTAGTATACCGTAAGCGTAAAGTATTAAAAGTTATGGTCCTAAAATGCTGCCTTGAGGAACTCTAAACATTCAAAAACTAAAACTTGTAATTTTATTACGAAACATGGTATGCATCATTAAGAAACTAGGGTACATTTAATGAAATGGACAATGTATATACTTCAGTGTATAATAGCTTACTTCTACTATCAATCGGAGTCTTATTGATGAAGTCAAATGGCTCACTAGAATCGCAATTTGATATAACAGTAAACACACTCACCTGAATTGAATAACAACAAGTCAGTTGCTTGCTGCACTCAACTAAGCATCTGTAAATACCAGCCAATTTTTTCATCTGTTCCATATTCACTCCAATATAGCAACGTTTCATATTCTTGTTTGTTTTTTTTGTTATTCCATCTAAATACTTTTGTACTTTGATCACTTCCTGCTTCAAACAACATAGCTGCTTGTTTAAGATAATCACGTATGAACAAAATATAAGATGGTTATATATGTATCTGGCCTCTATCAATAGCGCAAATCCAAGTAATGTCACAAAACGTAGAGCAATCCAATGCTCATTTGGTTTAGTTTGCGATAAAATGTTCTGAAGTTGTAAAGCAATCGAAGTTACTTTTGACAATGCGATTATGATCACACTTCCTATCATGAAATAATTCAATCTCTTCAAACACTTCATGTAGCTGACATTGTTCATCCAGCAAACATGGACTTTATTTATTATACAGTAAAATTGTTTGTACGATCCACTGTTGACGATTGCTTGAAATATTGTTATGGTATCGCTAATGTACCCTGAAGACTGTATTATGAGGACCAAAATCAGTAATTCATTGTCACGGTTTAAGGTTTCAAACGCCAACACCTGGTTACTGGCAAACACAGACAAATATACCATAGGCTCTATGATCACTCTCAAAATTATTAGTCGTTTTATGTTCTTGCTACATAGTGAGTAGTTTCTGTATACACATAGAAAGTTGTATATTATCAAAGTCACGTCTATTGCTCGTATTTTGACCATTTTAAGCTATCTCAGCGTTATTTTTTTCCAAGACTTTATTTTTTTCTTTCTATATAATATTAATATTTTGAAGTTACCGACCGAGGGATAGACAGTAATGAAATTAAAAGGAAAGTCACGCAAAGAATTCATTATGAATGATAATTATGTTAAGTGATGTAATGACATTAAGCTTTCAATTAAATTTACTACTTGCCTATTTACTAAATAATTTAAGTTTCATTTAATTCTGAAACCTATTTGCTACCACAAAAACAGAAACAAAATAAGGACTAAAGTTAACTAAGAGTACTGGATACTGAATCATTACCGTTATGTCAATATTCTCTTTAGTCTAGATGAATTGAGCAAAGTTTAATTATAGATTTACCTGTATAAGAAATAAAATAAAACGTAAATCTAAGCGTTTAGTTCGAAGGCCAACAAAATTACGCAATTGCTCAGATATGCGAAGCTTAGAACAATTCGTCTTCCTTCCCTCGGCCGCGGATAACTTGAGTCTGATTAATTTGTTAAAATGTTTGCTGGCCGCTTTTACACTCGACTATTCGGAGAAACAGTCATAGAGGGATACTGAACACTATCAATACTGAATCGTGATATTATTATCACGGCAGTAGTTAATGGCAGGGTTTCATACCATCCATTTTATTAATATCAGCACTGCGTTGAATTCGTGGAGGATAACTGTGTCAGATATGGATAACAGGATAAGCGTTTGAGCTAAAATTAAAAAAAAAATACGAAATGCTTGGTAAAAACTTAAATTTCAAAACGAATCCAGTATATCCATTTAAATTTAGCAAGAAATAATCATAGGCGATGACTTTGATGTTACCAAAAATTAGAGAAAGGACATAGGGTAGTTTTTTTTGGGAAAATTAAGACTTTTGCCCTAAAATATTAACATCAATCTTCCATTAAGCAATGATCCTCTCCATCCAAAGGTTGTCTGGAAGAGATAGCTTTGTTAAGCGATAAGACCGCCCATTATGCTTACTTTTATTTGTTTTTTTTTTATCTGTTGTGTCTAGCTTGTAAGGTATAATAACGAATTTTCATTCACTCATTCATCAATCAAACGCCACAGCTTGGACTGCTCCATAATAAATAATAAATAAATAAATATTGCTGGAAATTTCACACAGCGCTTTCTAGCCCCAAACTAAGCATAGCTTGTACTATGGGAACCAGATAACTGATATAATACTTATGTACACTTTTTTTTTGTAAATACATACTTATAATATATAGAAAAACATCCAAACCGTAGATAAATAAATAATAGTTTAACCACACACAAGTTGATTTTAAAATCATCCGGAATTATTGCAATATTATCGCGATACTGTCACTACCATCAATATTTCTTTGATATTGGATAGTGATCTCGAATATCCTGTGATAATATTGATAGTGATGTAATATCCGCCATAGAAATCGAACATTAAACGAATGAATGAAATAACTTTGTAACACAATAAACGAAGTAACGATATTTACAATTTAACACTAAGAAGCGATTTCTTCCAGGCCAATCTTTGTATGGAGAGGATTTTTGTTTAAAACTAAAATTTAAGAAGAGAGTTATCTTTATAAAACACACTTAATAATTAGGTCGCAGCGCGAACTAATAGCACCGATGTAAAGGTTTCTTTGGAAAAGTTGTTTTGTGCCTAAACTTAGAGAAAAATGTATAAATCTTTTTATGTTTTTTGTACAAAAAAGTGCTGAAGGATAAACATTTTGCGAATGTTTTTACGCAATTTAATTGTAACAAAAGCCTTGGCTTGGTCTCGCTTTATTCTTTTAGAAAAAAATACGAGTTTTTATTCAAATCCTTTGTTTAATTAAAAGCGTTAACGGTACGAAACAGCCTCTGACACTCCATATAAATATTATTACTATTACTTTAAGCCCATATATAAACTGATTACATTCCTTTTACTAACACGCGCAGATGCCTCTCCGGGCGTGGTTTGAATGTGCTGGAATTTACTGTAGGGCTGAGATATGCCATTTGAGCGGATAGGGAAAAGAACAAAAAACTCTTTCAGTAATACTACACACAGCTACACATCAAGCTATAGATTTACAGTATAAGCTGAACTCTCATTCTGCGAAAAGCCTACACAATGCGAGGTCAGCTTATACTGGACATGTATAGCTTGATGTGTAGCCGTGTGTACATTATTGCAAAGGCAGTGAAATAGGCAATTGCAGGTCGAGTATGAAGTCGAGTAATACGAGACAGGCAATTGCCATTTCCGCCGAGGCATATATAGTGCTTTTCTCAAAAGAATGCAGAGACATAAAACATACTTTTATATTATACATTTAATTTAATTAATATTAAAAGTTACATTGTGTTATATTGGGGCAATTACTAAAAGAAAAGTTTATTGATTTCCCCGGTACATTTATGTATCTTCATATTCTGATCTTAAATCTGGTGGAGTACAATCAATCTCCATTTCACTCTCTGAACCATTGGAATTCATTTTTAATATTAAATTTATCAAAATCAAATCAAAAATCTTTATTTGTGAACAACACCAATAGTACAACAGAACAAACACACACAGGAAACATAACAAAAAGAACAAAGAAACAATAACTAAAAGATTGAAATTAAATAAAAATGCAAAATATTGCAGTGTGTGTGTCTCATTGTACTCATTGCATGTGTCACAAAAAGGCTTTAACTCAGCATGTGCTGGGTTGCACTGGCTACCCAGCGCTGGTCTTCCGTTAGAGCCTCTTTGAGTAGACCACGGATATCCGCCCACTAACTAAGCAGTGTACAACTAAATACAATTAAATACACTATATATATATATATATATATATATATATATATATATATATATATATATATATATATATATATAATAAATAATATAATAAAATAAAATAATAATAACCTATTTACTGTGAAGCCGGAGAGAGTCAACAAGTACTAAAATAGAACACACGACAAGCTAGCCCCACAACAACGCACTAGCTGGCCACCCACTCATACGAACCTACTCCTAGCATTTACCAATAATGTGTAGACACTTTTAAATGAAGGACACCTCATTTTTAAGGTGTTCGCTCTCCTTTTGCCGTTTACTGAGGAACATTTTAATTCTTTTCCTAAACCCATATAAAGTTTGTTCTTCACGAATAGGCGGAGGCATGTTATTCCTACACTTAGTTGCAGCATACCGGAAGCTGCCTCTAAACTCTGCCGTACGATGCTGCTGCACGGACAACTGTTTAGAACACACGCGCAAAAAGCAGGTTCTAAAGTTGGAAACCCACGTGAGCTTCCCATAAAGATAAAAAGGCGCTTCACGCTCCATTACACCGAAAAGAAGACAAGCCAGATGTAATTTTTGCTGGGATTTCATCCTTAGGATGGAATGCTTACTAAGATAAGTCGGGACATGACTTCTTGGCGGTATACAAAAGCAAAACCGGGCACATGCATTTTGTTTTCTTTGGATCAGTCGTTGAGATTTAGCGAGCAGTCGAGGTCCAACCACTGTGCCTAAATAATTAAAATTGGAAAGTACTAAAGACTCGACTAGCTAAATGCACAACTCTTCGCTCAGATATTGCCTGACTTTGTATAAAAATTTAAATTTGTAAAAACAAGTTCTAACTGATTTAGTGAAATGTTTTTCGAACCTTAAGGAGTCATCCATTTATATTTATTAAGTATGTAAATAACAAATCAAAACAAATTTTCAGCTTTGCCGTCAATTTTTTATTTATCATTTGTGCCGAAAAGCAAACGCTTATATGGCTATACAGCCACGTGAACGCAAGTTGTAATAAGCAAAGAGACTTACTTTGGTATGCCAAAAATGATAAAAAAGATCCAATCAAAGAGTATTAATAACCCCAGCACGCTGTTTCATACAACATTGCTGGAGCGTTGTAATTTTCCAAATTCAAAAACGCTCATGCAATGGAGTTCATTTTCTTTGTTCGTAAGTTTGATAATTCGCGTGTTCTTTTTTCAAAAACAATGACAATATTTCCATGAATATTTGAGAAAAATACAATTATAAATAACTACAACAAACAGGTCAAGTTACAGCATATACTTTATAAACCCCACGCCAAGAAAGTAAACTGCCTGCTCTTGCAAAAACTTTATCTGTTTTCCCCGAGTTTCTGCGGGTCGTATTGCAGGGAACTTACAAATGATGCGTTATACCACTATATTCACGTGAAAACATCAAAGTTACGCAAATAACGACTTATAAATCTTCAAATGCCTATTTCACTTCGCTATTCGTTTGGTTCCTTCATTTTTGGTATTAAAATAGTATTATTATATTATATTGATGACCTCCGTGGCACAGTGGGCGAATAGCTGGCTGAGACGCAGCAGGTAGCGGGTTTAATTCCCGCCGCATAACAAATTTTTGCATGATCTACAGATATTTGTTCCGGGTCTGGTTGTTTTTCTATATATTGGGCCTTTATTAACAGAAGGTATCACACTAACATGGCTGAACCGATTTCAATGAAATTTGGTATATGCGTAGATAATAACCTGGATTATCACACCTTTTATCCCATAAATCAGTTCCCATTGGATAAAAATGGGGTGTCATATCAAGTTGCAACAGCGAGTTTAGGTTTTTTTATTTCTAGGTTACCTGCACAAATATTAGTGTAACGCGTACGACGTCGCGGGCAATAGTTACTATACAATATTTATTTACATGACTTAAATAACAGAACAGAAACAGTTGATTCATCTAAAGACCATTGCAAACGATCTATAGATATCTCAACTGCTCCAGATTACTACCAGGCGGAAGTATCCCCAAGACACTGGCTGCATTGCTCCGCTGAATTGAAATGCTTTTGTATGTTATTAAAAACAAAGCATATAAGTATTCTATCAGTTATCTGGTCCCCATAGTATAAGCTCCGCTTATTTTGGGGCTAGATAGTGCTGCGACTCGAAAACTATATCAATGTCAAATGGAATGAATACACAATTAATTATTAATCACAGCAAATGGTTTATATTGATTCTCCGATGGTTTATGTGTTAGACTGCCATCATATGTCTCGCGCGGTCGACTAGGACGACAATTTCCACTGATTTTGATATATTGATCTGAGCATGGTCGATTAACGAAGGTCGCCAGAAATCTGAGAGCCTAGCTGTAATACTAACGTTGTATGTATGTGTATAATGGTAAAGTTGACAGCATTATTCATGTCAGATATTGACAATTTTATGTGCTCTTAGAAACTTGTAGGAGTTTGTGTAAGTGCCATAAGTCAAATAGAGACCATTTACGAGCAAGTACACTGACCCATATAATTTGTGCCATCTTGCGTTTTACGCCAGCCATTACAATCATCAGTTACTCAGTTCGCGTTCGGTCATCAATCAAACCACGCGTCTCGATATCATATCATTGATCGAGCGAAGCGAGATCTCCAAATCAAATAGGCAAATCGACGGTTTATCTGAGGATAACTTTCGAAACGTTTATTCGATCATCGTGAAATTTGGTATATAGCTAGGTAGTGATAGCAAATTTTGGTGTGATTAAATGAGCAAAAAATGAGGGGGCATGGTTGAGATATTGGGGTTCAGGACAGGTAAAAAAACCAGAATGGGACTATTTGGTCATTTGGCACGTCTTATATAAGGTATTTGTCAGTGTATTTTGAACCCGTTGTTATTTTTAGTTTAAACCTGGTAGTTTTTAAGTTTATTAATTATAAAAACGTAAAGTTTTTATTATATAATAAAAACTGAACTTTGACAAAATTCACAGGGTACACCAGTGTCCCTACAGTGATGTAATTTAATATGCGTGAAGCTTTAGTAACACGAATATAGGCAAAAATTTAAAATCTAGAATAACTGCAACTTCTACCCCAAAAAAGAAGTACCACTATACAAAACATCCTGTTTGCTGTAATTTAAATAAAACTGTAGGTCAAGTATTTTGGTTACATATTTCGTGGCACTGTGTAATAATATTGTCAAAGAATATAAATCACATTTTTTTATTTTTTTGGAGGCTCGCGAGATATCAGTTCGGGGCAAAACACTAGTTAGATAATAATAATCATCAATTTTTACGTTTACATAAAATATATTTCGAAACAATTTTAACACAATTTTAATAACGAGTATTTAGGTATACAATTACGACAAATTGTGGACAGTATGGAGTTCTTCAAAAAGGGTGTTATTTTTAGAGGGTTAGCAAAGTGCGAGTGTTTCCTTCGGTGTTTCAAACATCCATAGGCTATTTTTTTACATGCGTAAATCCGTCATGGATACCTTCCGCCTTGGGGTGGTGGTGGCGGAAGGTTATGTCTAGGTTATGTAACTGTTACTGACTAAAACCTCATAGGGTTCCTTTTTAACACCTTTGGTCGAGGATGTGGGTACGTTTTGCTTTATTACATGGCTTCAACGGTGTTGGCTCCTTGCGAGTCCCATCAGGTTCCAATTTCGTTGCCTTACCTCTGGTGTGAGAAGTGCGAGGAACCTCCACGCACGCCACCTCTAGGCTTTGTGTTAGCGGGTAACGGACACTCCGTCGCCCAAGCCTTTATTATGGGGGAAGGATATCGTGAAGGTTTCTCCTCCTACCCCTGACTCTCTTTCTACGAATGGGATTGGTACTTCGGATTTCTCTATCCCTCTCCGCAGTCTCCTTGGCGAGTAAAACTACCTCGCAAAAAGCCACTATGGCTTTTCTCACTCTCGACCATAGCCTTGATTAAAGCTAGGAGTGAAAGGTATGTCCCTGTCACATTGACGAGTTGCTTAAGCGAGGTTTCCCAAGCTGGGCATACCTTCAACGTATGCTGCACCGTATCAACAATGTTGTCACAATGGTGTCATCGCAGGTCAGCTCCCTTCCAATTTGACACAAGTACTTTGAAAAACAGCCGTGTCCCGATAGCACCTGCGTCAAACAAAAGGTTGTCGCTCGGTGCTCCCTCGATAGCCACTCGTTCAGTACCGGCAGAATAGCCTCTATTGTGTTTTGGCCAGCACTTGGACGAGTTAACCTCTCCCTTTACCTTTCTACGAGCTCTTGATGTAGTTCGCGCCTACATTCCTCTATTTCACCTAAAGCTGGACGGTGACCCCTACCAAGTTCATCCTCGCACCAATAATACATTACCGCAAGGGTATCAGCATCCAAATCCAACTTGCTAACACGCATGCCGCCTCGAACAAGATTGTGCAGTCCCCTGATCACCCTGAAGGCCATCGCCCGTTGCGGTCTTCGCAACAGGGCAATGTTCTGCCTATTCAGGGCGTTTGCCCACACTGGAGCTCCATATAAAGCTATAGAGCGTACCACTTCTATGTAAAGGCGACGACACCCTACATTTGCTCCCTTTAGGTTGGGCAGCAGCCCTCCGAGAGCAGCTGCCGTGCCCATTAACTTCTGCATCAGCTGCTTAAAGTGGGCGCAGAAGTTCCACCGGCTGTCGAGGACAAGTCCCAGGTATTTCATCGTCGACTTGACAGCAATGTTGACTCCGCCCACTTCAATATGAGATCCCGCTGTTGGTGCCCTTCGTGGCCTGTGAAAGCAAAGTGCTTCGGACTAGTTCAAGGCTACTTGGAGACCCAACCTTTGAATTTTGTTGACCATCTGTGCCACTCCTACGTTGGCAAGAGCCGATGCTTCCGCAAAGGTTTTGCCCAGCGTGTCTTCAGCGTAACAAGTTATCTTAACTCCTGGGAGAGTTGATTCTCTAAGTACCCAGTCGTAGCCGATGTTCCATAGGAGCGATTCAAGAACCGATCTCTGTAGAACATTGCACGACAATTTTTGCTGATGCAGACCATCTTGCCCTACGTAGGAGACGTACCTCTCCGTCAGATAGTCCCCAAGTATTCGACGAAGGTAGTGGGGCATCTGGTGGTAAAACAGCGCCTCTCTTATGCAACTCCAGGGCATGATGTTAACATCCATAGGCTACGGTAATCGCGTACCAACAGAAAGGCTGTACGCCATCTGAGTATACTAAAAATGAACATACGCAATTTTCTACACTATTACGTTATTAATCGGTCAGGCACCACAACTATACAAAATTATATTGCCGTGATCCTTAATGAGTTCATGGAAAATTCAGCCTCGCCCTAAGTGTATTAATCTTCTGTCAATTGTGTAAGAATGTTGGAAGTCATAACCAACTTATAATATCGTAGCACTAGCTACGCCGTAGCATAGTAGAGCTTGCTACGCCGTAGCATAGTAGAGCTTGCTACGTCGTAGCATTGTTGCAAGTTCTACGGCGTTTAAGTATTTTAATACCAAATTTCACGATGGTCGGATATACGCTTCGAAAATTATCCTCGGAGAAATAAACATACATACAACGCCGATTTGCTTAAGCTGATTTGGAGATCTCGCGTCACTCGATCAATAATATGAGAAACAACCAGACCTGAAACAAATATATGTAGACACATCTGTAGACGCTTACCTTTTACAAATCAGGATTTTAAATTAGCACTTATTTTCAGGTCTAGGAATTGTTTGTCGTTGGAAACAACGACAAACAATTACGTTCCTTATAACGGAGAAAGCTGAAACTTGCATTGAGAACCAAAACATAATTCGTATTTTGATTGATATTCAAATATTTAATTACTAGACTTATAATTATGGTGGTCTTGCGCCGATATGTATGATTATTTAATGTATAATATTTCAAATACAATTGGTTAATTGTTTTATGTATTAATAAATGAAAATGAACTTTTACACGTAGTTTTCTATGTAAATACGGGGTTGGGTTTAGATTGATTAAGACCGACAATACTCTCATTCCATTTCCGAGCAATTCCAACATTCTTAGGGAAATCAAGTGGTCGGAAGCTGTGACCCTGAATCGATTCTGAATCGGGGACACACTTTGTAAATGAGCTTCTAACAGCGTTCTTATCTTATTATGGTGAAAATGAAATTTAAAAATAACGTAGATACCAAGGCGCTGAGTGATTATATTTCCCATTTAAATTTCATCGATATTGGTTCAGCCGTTTAGTTTTGTATGACAAACCACGCGTGCAAAGACAAATTAATAAAAAGTAGCCTATGGCTCTAAACAGGTCATAATCTATTTATAATCCAAAATTTCATCGAAATCGGTTCAGTCGTTTAATCGTGAGAGCGTTACAAACTAACAGAGAAATAGAGTTACTGCCGAATTTATTATAGTGTATATTTGCACCCTGGATGGAGAATATGAGCCACTATAATACTCAGTGTTCTTTAAATCACTGTTTTCCCAGAACAAACTTTGCTCGGAACATAGTCTACTAACTGTTTATAGCATCAAATAAGAGAATAAAAAAAACTAGACCTTCTCAAATAAATCTTACTTTGTTCAAAAACTAACCGTGACATAACGTTCTTGGGCACGCTATCCGTAACGTATTACCTACTCCTTAGTTAGATAACTAGTAGATACTGGTGAATGCACTGATTATGTTGTAGGGCGTAACGTTAAAATAGACGTTTTAAGTTCGCAACTTTTTATATTTTCCAAAAACCGATTTATTTTTTTGTTATTTGATGTTATAAACTATTAGCAAAACTGGTCTGAACAACTTTTGTTCTGGGAAAACAGTGATTTAAAAGACACCGTGTATATAAAAATCTCGTGTCACGGTTTTATTGGTCGCACTCCTCTGAGACGGGTGGACCGATTTTAAATTTTATTTATTTTTGTATGGTAGGTCGTGAACTATTTTTCAACCCTCATTTTTTAATCGCGATTTTTGTATGAACGAAATCTATTTAATTTAACCGTCGTTTGTAGACGTGAAGTCATTTACATTAAGTGTCGCGTCACTTTGACTAGAGATTTTTATATAGTTTTCATCCTGAAGTTCCCACGGTAACGGGAAATTTCAAGCGTCCGAAACCGCGGGCGGGTCAGCTAGTTATTTAGTAAGATCTCTGTACCGAAAGTAAATTGACGCAATTAAATTAATTATCATTATCGTAATTTTCAACATTGGGCATTTCTCAAGGCAATAATGAGGAAAATACTTGAGCATTTCTCAAGTAGTTTGAACATTTATAGAAACTCAAGTAGGCTTCTAAACCTAGGGTCAGGCCAGTGATATTAACATTCAGAACTGAGTTGGTCCAGATACGTGCTTAGAATTGTGAAATCAATCGCGGATTGTATCCGACCCTTATCAACTTGATAAAGAAATACGAAGAATTAGCATTCAATTTTATTATATTAAGAATTAATAGAAATAAGAATTAGAAAGATACTCGTAAGATTTATTTAACATTTTTAATAAAATAGTCGGTACCGCTATATAATGAAGTTTACAACTAAAACCTAGTGTTCACTATGCGACAAATGTGCCGGGACACGTGTCGCAGGACATGTCGTGGGATGCGGGCCCCTAGTGAATATGATGCTTAATTTTACTTAGAAAACTTTCGTGATTGATTTCAATCATTATTATACCTATAAATACGGGATTTATCACGTACCGTCTTATCGGTGTTTAGACTGACAATGTTTCCGTTCAATTTGTGAACCTTCATCAGGGTGAATGCGATCCGCTCCGAATAACGTCTCTCCTCGCACTGCGCGCCGCTGCCCTCTGCGCGCGAGTAAACGGGCAAAGTGGTCGGGATTGCATCAACGATGGCCAGCATGTTGACCGGCTGTGTCATCATCATTATCATCACTGCTGCTCTCTTCGGTAGTTCTTGGTACAGGCAAACACACAACACTAACTATGTCTCTACCAGATTCACTTACTCTTCTGTCGCTTGCATCATGAAGACATGGCCTCCAGGCGGGCGGTAAAACCCATCTTTTATCTCAATTTTCGGTCAAAACAACGATAAGACAGTACGTGATAAATCCCGTATTTAAAATGACGAGGCTTCATATCGCACATACCCAATAATATGAAAACTAGTATGCAGCTATCAAGTATTGCACAGTTCTGTGGTTGTTTTATATGTATATCAATCTTGTTCAAGACTGAGTATGTCTTGTTGGGAAGAATAAGTAAAATATGATACTTAACATTTTATAAACCTGTACATCACACTAATATTATAAATGTGAAAGTTTGGATGTTTGTTAATTTATTTGTTTGTATTACTCGTGCGCGATAACTTGGGACCTGCTAGGAATGCGACTCCCCGACCGCTTCCCCTGCATTTCCCCAATCGCGTCCGTATTGTACCGTTCGCATCACTATTTTTTACTAGGGTTTTTAGTCTCGTACTGGCCTACGTCACGTAACGACGCGCTCTGTAATTTTTTTAGTTTTCGTTTGTGCTATTGTTTTGTTGTTGTAGTTTTACCAGCATAAGTGAGAGTGACTGGAAAAAAGAAGTCAACCATGTGGACAGGCTTCGACAAAAGTATTGGGACGACGACCTCTTATAAAAGACGAATGAATCGCAATTAATTATAAATTTATCGGATACCTCTTCATCAAGTGATTATAGTGAGACTGAGGACGAAGAACAACCTCTAGAAGGCATAAATCCACTAAGTAGTGACGAAGATGAGATAATGTAAATAATAGATAAAATAAATGTATAAACTTAAACATTGTATTTTTATTTTATTCAAATAGTGTAAAAAAGATTAGATAAAAAGCAGCGTCCTCCCTGAGTAACATAATATTTTAGGTTAAAAAAACAAAGACGAAGCCGCGTGCGGCTGCTTGTTATGTTCGCTTTTTTGCGGGTGGTACAAACACGCCAATATGACGTCACCGTGCTCAGGTCCCAACTTATCGCGCACGGGTAATATGTTACTCAATCATACCGTAACGGCTGAACTGATTTCAGTAAAATTTGGTATATACGTAGATAATAACCTGGATCTAGTTGCACAGTGAGTTTAGCTTTATTTCTAAGTTACCTACATATTAAGTAGTGTAACGCGTACGAAGTCACGGGCAACAGCTAGTATATTATTTAACATAGAAATGGCATAATACCAAGTAATAAACATAGTAATAAACAGACTAACTTAGTCGAGTGTTCATTTCAAGCATACTGCTTTATCGGCATCCTCTCGTTTAAGGCAAAGAGCTTCCTAGTCAACTTCTTGTTCAGGTATAATGCTTCATTGGCATATCGCATTTCACACGCTTATTCGATACTAAAAGAATCTTATGATACCTACTTCCTGACTTATACTAGACTCTTCAAGCCCATACGTAATGTGGATCAATATATATAACAAACTACTCGACGCGTTCAAAGAAGAGACTAAAAAAATTCTAAAATACTTACTAACTACTAAAACATACTATACAATTGACGAATATTTAAGTAACAAATTTAGATACTTATAATGCGCGCAGCCAAAGATGAGACCTGTCATACCTGTCACCCACCTTAACTTGGGACTACAGCGGCGTGTGCGCGGGCTGCGGGGAACGACACACGACTGAATACGCATGCGTGACGCCATACCTCGCTGTCCCTCCCCTCTTGCCTCGCCAAAACCGCCAAGTACTATCTACCGCCCAGGTATGACGACGTGACCCGACAAGTCTCATCTTTGGCTGCGCGCATCGGATTCCAACTTTGACATCGGATTTGAATGTTTTCTTTTTAATATGAATATAAACTAGTGGCTGACCCTGAACTGAGATCTCGCGAGTCTCCCATAAAAACATTAAAATATTATTTGTACCTACGAGTATGAGTACCTACGTAATCATTGACTATCAAAATAGTTTCACGAAATTAATAACCTCTCAACTTGATCATGTGTTCATATTAATTGGATCCTTTTTTTGGGGTAGAAATTGCAGTAATTCTGGATTTGAGACTTTTCCCTATATTTGTGTCACTAAAGCTACACGCATACCAAATTTCAGTACTGTGGGGTAACTGGTGTAACCTGTGAATTTTGTGAAAGTTCAATTGCTATTATGGTAATAGTAATAACATAAAAATTACAAGGTATAAACTAAACATAAAAACGAGATCGAAATGTACTCACAAAGGCTTTTTTATTAGACGTGTCTGTTGACTCGATAGTCGCATTTTGTTTTTTTTTGCCCCCCTTGAACCCCAATATCTCAACAACCCCCCCATATTTTAGCTCATTTAGTCACACCAAAATGGTCCTTACTACCTATCTATAAACCAAATTTCACGATGATCGGATAAACGCTTCGAAAGTTATCATCGGACAAACAAACATACATACTTACAAAACCGATTTGCCCAAGTTGATTTAGAGATCTTGCTTCGCTCGATCAACTAGCAAGAACGATGACGTCTTCCTCTCTTCAAAATATTGTTAAGCCCAACAGGTTCCACAGTGAACATGTACCTATTATTACATTGTGGAATACAATAAACAATTGAGTAAAGTAGCATTTAACGCGCCGGCGAACACTGAGCGCAACTTCAATTCGGCCACGTCAAAAACTTCGGCCTGAATATTGCTATCCCTGTTTAGTGACGAAGTTTAGCCACGCAGAGCGACAGTGATAGCAATAGAACGATTCTAAATTTGATTAGATTTTGACCGTGTTCCGTAATACCAAAAATGATGACTGAAAACTTGTTGTATTTTTCTCATTGTGTTGTTATTCTGTAACTAGACGATATAATCTATGTTCCCATGACTAGGATACGTAAGATGTTGTGGTTTTTAATACGAAACAATTAGGTTGAAAACAGGTATTTAATGACGTAAAAACATGCAGAGTTCGATACGCTTCTATTTCATTTTAGGTAAGTATTTTGATCTAATATATAGTTGGGAACCTAGATAAATACTATTAAAATAATACCTTATTAAGGTAGAAATATGCTCCAATTAGAAATGATCTTGGTAGTACGTGTTGTATGGGCGATTGTTCCTCCGGTGTCCCCTTAATGCAAAAAGATCATAAAGGACAGATGCAACAAAAACAATTGCGTCGAAAAGTCAAGTTTATAAAGTCCAAATTCAGTTTAGCAGGAACGTTGCAACATGTCTAAAACCTTGCTATGTCCATTCATTGAAGTCACGTCATGTCCAGAGTGCCGGACGCTTCGGACAAGCGCCGTCCCACATACCTTTGTCATTTAGCGACGGACAGCGCAGTGATGCATTAGCGCGACGCACGTGTGATCCCAGCTTTACAACTACTCACACAGCCTATAAAATACTACTGGAAGTGGTAAATCCATATTATTTTTATAGGCTGTGTCGAAGTTTATAGTACATACTAACTTACCCGCCCGTGGCTTCGCATGCTTGAAATTTCCCGTTCCCGTAGGAACTTCGGGATAAAAACTATATACACATAAAACACTCTTGTCAACGTAACGCGACACTTCATGTAAATTATTTCAGATCAATGGACGACGGTTAAATTATATGTATATTGTTCAAACGAAAATACTACAATCGCGATTAAAAAATAGGGGGTGGGGGTAGGAGAATGAAAAATGCGTTATGACTAAATATACAAAAAAAACATTAACATTGGTCGACCCATTTTGGAGGAGTGCGACCACAAATACCGTCACACGGAATTCTAAGCCCGGCTTGCACGATCCTCAAACATATTTAGCGACTAAACATGTTTTAATTTAGCGTATATGTATGATTTGATAACTCTCTAAAGGCGGGTTCCTATATCCGTCGGTAACCGACTACGCTTCGTATCTCCTTGAAAAAGTGTCAAACTAGTGTCAAACTTTTGACAGGTTTTCAAGGAGAAACGAGTCGTAGCTGGATAAAGGAACCCGCCATAAATCATATTTAGCCATCGTTTAAGCATCGTCTCCCCTAGTGTACAATTATAATTATTTATACCCTAGTACACACGGCTACACATCAAGCTAACTTCTCCAGTATAAGCTGATCTCGCATTGTGTAGGCTTTTCGTAGAATGAGAGGTCAGCTTATACTGGAAAACTATAGCTTGATGTGTAGCCGTGTGTACCATTAATACAATCTAGCTAATGAATAATTTCATTTTGACCTAGTTTTTTGTATAAATTATAATTTAGGAACGTGTTCAATAGCACTTTTCTTACCGTCTCTAGTTAAGGGGAAGACATATTTATATAGATAAATAAATAAATATTAATAGACAATTCACACAGCGCTATCTATCCCCAAACTAAGCAGAGCTTGTACACACGGCTACACATCAAGCTATACTTTCCAGTATAAGCTGACCTCTCATTCTACGAAAAGCCTACACAATACTATGAGAACCAGATAACTGATAGAATTCTTCTATACGTTTTTTTTTTCATAAATTCATACTTATAATATATAGAAAAACATCCAGAGCTGGAACAAATATCTGTTGATTATGCAAACATTTGTTCCGTGGCAGGAGTCGAACCCGCTACCTCCTGCGTTTCAGCCGGCTATTCGCCCACTGCGCCACGGAGGTCGTCAAATGAACAGATTACATTTGTAACCAACTGGATAGGCTGTTACCATCAGTTGAAAATACCTCTTGACACCAAAGCGCTTAATTTAGAAACAATCATGCCGGCGGGTTACACTCCGGTCGCACGGTTACCTCACTAACTGCCGGCCTTACTAACTGCGAACGCAGCAGACGCCGTCGAATTTGAAAAGACCGTCACGAAATACCTATTACCACTTATCAAATCTGTAAGCTGTAATTGGCTTGGTTATGAAACTAATAGCCGGTGCGCTCACCCACGTCCTCACAATTTGTCGTCCAGAATAGCTGGTGTGGTGCCCTAACCTTTAAACTTTTCAAAACATGTGGTTACGATTTAGTACGTGCCGTGTTATTCTGAAAAAAGTGCGTTGAAAATGATTATAAATGTTTTTGTGAGCGAATATCTTTCTTATAGAATAACAAGCCTTGGACTGCAGCTTTGCACGTCTAGTTTCTCAATAAAAATAGCTGGTATCAATCCATACTAATACAGGTTTCTTCTAGGCAAGCGTGATCCATCGTAGACTGCATCATCGCTTAGCATCAGTCGAGATCGTAGTCAAACGCAAGCCTCTAATGTATAAAAATAATGTTGTTGTATGGTAGCCACATTTAAATATTTATTTTATTCAATAGCACAATTTTCGATGGTCGATGGGGCCGGAAGGTTCTAGAGTGGAGGCCACGGACCGGCAAGCGCAGCGTAGGACGTCCACTTACAAGATGGGCAGACGACTTGGTAAGAATCGCAGGTCGGCGTTGGATGCAGGCCGCTTCCAACCGCAGTTCCTGGAGATCAATGAGGGAGGCCTTTGTCCAGCAGTGAACGTCCTACGGCTGATATGATGATGATGAATAGCACAATTTTATTTATTTACCTTATTTGAGGTTAGTGCTGATTAAGCTAGTCCTCTAAATTTTATAAGCGCCCATACAAATCAAAGGACCATTTAATTGGCGTCAACTATGTATGTATTTTTCTTTTATTTGTGCTGTAAGACCTTGCTTTTTGGCAAATTTCGTGATTCTAGGTCAACGGGAACTACCATATAGGTTTTTGACCCAAAACCTATAGGGTACTTCCGGTTGACCTAGAATTGTCAATTTTCGTTAAAAGCAAGGTCTTATAGCACAAGTAATGGGAAAATTCCGAAAAATAAAATACGTTTAAAATGAAGGAAAATTTTGGTACATAAAAGTTTTTTCAAAAATCTAAATTTACCCATATCTTTTTATCGTATTTACTCAGGACCTTAATTTGTATACACCCAATAGGGACTATAGATCTCAGTATCTGTTATAAATTTCAACTTGCTAGGTCAACCCATTTCTGAGAAAATTGGTGGTGACACACGGATAGACGGACATACGGACAAGAGATCTTATACGTGTTCCTTTTTTACCTTTTGAGGTACGGAACTCTAAAAAAACAACGGATACCAGGAACGCAAATTTTCTTTTTAGCAACAAACTGTTATAAAAATACTGTTATTAATTTCTTCGCATTCGTGATAAAAAGTTTTGTGTTATACTCGGATGTAAGCAAACGATAACACCCTACATAGGTTACGTTTTACCCAACTGCGCAGAAGGTGGGCAATGTTTTTGAAGTAAAACTTCTTTATGCACGCTTGACTTGGGGAGTCAACTGATAAATGCGTTATGAAAAGTGCGAACGGAAGTTGAGAGGGAGATATAAGCTAGTGAAGATAGAAAGAGAGAGAGTAACGATTTGTATATTTTTCAACGTAAATGTGCGGGTGCGAGTTGTGTCTGTCCAGAATGAAGTTAGACTGATCAACCTACAAACGCGTGGACAATTTTGATTAATATTTTGAAAAAGAAGTTTTACTTCAGTCGTGTGCTCTAGAGCACACTCGTTTTTTATTGACAAACAACGCGTCCGGAGCCGCTGGCCGCAGCTAGTTTCTAATATAAGAGTATTCACAGTATTTGTGGTAGTAAACTTTTGACTTTGACCTCCGAAAGTGAGGTTAGCCGCAATTGTTTTTGTTGAGTGTTCGACAATTTATAGGGCCACAAATATCTTCGCAATAAGCGCTGTGGCAACACATGTTGGTGCTTAGGTTTTGTATTTATTCTGAATCTAAACTTCGTCCTAAATCTATATGCCTTGGTTTTTTATTCGACTAGTGACCGCGGACATTACTTTAAGGGTTCTAAACCTAAATAGTAAAAACAGAACCTTAGTGTCCGTTCACACAGACCGGCTCAGAGAGGATAGTAATTTTTTATCGCGTTTAAAAAAGAGTTTTGAGCCATTGAAATAAGGTTGATATCTTTTAAACTGAGCGCGTTAGGTCATCTCCATTTAAAAAAGAAGTGGAATTAAAAAACCGGTCATGTGCGAGTCGGACTCGCACACGAAGGGTTCCGTACCATTACCTATAAAAACAGCAAAAACCATGTCTGTTGTATGGGACATGGATGTCATGTAACTTACGGTACGTAGACGACACCACCTTGTTTGCAACTAGTATTCGCCACATGGAAGACTTTCTTCGTAAGACGGAAACTATCAGCATCGAGTTTGGACTCGAGATAAATAGAAGCAAAACCAAGATGATGATTGTGGATCACGTCAATGACAACTCGTCGGAAGTCACAGAAATTGCGAACTGTGATGTTGACAAATCATACGTTTAACTTGGAGCATTGATTACAAACAATGGAGGATGCGTTGACGAAATCGAGAGGCGTATGGCGATTTCTAGATCAGCAATGGACAAACTGAAGAAGATATGGAGAAACCGGAGCATTACGAATGCCACCAAGACTCGTCTTGTAAAAGCACTAGTGTTTCCTATATTCCTGTACGCTTCAGAGACATGAACTCTCCGGGAAAGTGAGAAAATGAAGGTAGACGCTCTCGAGATGTGGTGCTGGAGAAGAAAGCTTTAGGTATCATGGACAAAATTCCGTACCAATCAGTCCATACTTCAAGAACTCGGCATCAAGCAGCGTCTCTATTCCACAGTACAATCTCGCATCCACACCTTCTTTGGACACGTATCGCGGCGCGGGGAGCTCTTCATTGAACGCTTGGTGGTGCAGGGGAAGGTTGAAGGCAAAAGAGCGCGTGGCAGATTGCCTATGAGATGGACTGATCAAATAAAGGCTGCCATAGATGTTCCGTTGAATGATATGTGTGCCAGAAGAGCAGCGATGCGAGAAGAGTGGCGAAGGGTAGTTAAGCGCGCAACAACCCTGACATGACGACCACGACCACTCTGCCAAGAGTGCTTTGACTAAGAAGAATTGTATGGGAGCCCCCCTTAAATATTAATTTTTAATTTATTTTTAGAGGATGATATTTTGTGAATATTTGAAGCGTCTAACTATTGCCGTTATCAATATCGAGCAAAATGTGCCAAAACAATCACGTTTGTTGTATGGGAGCCCTCCTTAAATATGTGTTTAATTTAAATTTATTTATTTATTTTTAAAGTGAATATATAACTAAATATTCGGTGAATAGTTCAAGCGTCTACCTGTTGCCGTTATCAATATCGAGACGGACAGACAGACAGCGAAGTCTTAGTAATAGGGTCCCGTTTTACCCTTTGGGTACGGAACCCTAAAAATGAAACAGGCCATAGTTTAGTAGTAAAATAAAATCAATGGATACCGGTTAAGCGAATATTCTTTTTAGCAACATACTGTTAACGAATAGAATAGAATATAATAGAATCATTTAGAATTCAATCATTTATTTGGTACACACAAAATCACACAATTATAAGGAACAGTAGATACAGTTGAATATATTAAGACAGAGTTCGACTCATGTCTCTGCGTACCAAAATAGCAGTTCAGCTTATTAATAGATGTTAAGCACCCAACGGTGGTTTTTAGCTGAAACCAGAAGCAAATGTAGTTCAGCAGCGACGAAGTAAAATAAAAAAAATAAAGAAGTGAGTACATAAATAAAAAGTGTGTTATAAAAATACTTTTTAAAGTGAAAACTTCTTTAGGCACGTTAGACATTTTTAAATAGAGAAAAAACCATTGAACTCCTGACACTGTTACAGTTACCGACACCTCTGTATATAAGTATCTAGTAACTGTTCAAGTTTTCACTTCTGTTGGCACTCCCGGAGTGCCAATTTTTTTTTAATTTCCACGAGTGTTCTTTCGGTTTTTTCGGTGACAGATCTAAAACATGAACTGTGAGGCTACCGTTCATCGAGATTCTGTCTGTCAGGATTGCGTAGTACAACCATACAAATTCGAAACAAAAGTGCGTGCAGCCTAAGACTTCCAAAGTAGACTAACAATCATGGCAAAAACTTTGCTTTAAGAACTCTCTGTACAATAACGATGAATCCCTTCACCGTTTAATTACTGTCGCATTTCTCGGCGCCGCTTTATTACGATAACTGCTGATCAGAAATGAAGGCTTAAGCTTGATTGATGCCGTGTTTAGAAGTCTGGTCCTTTGTATTAGCAGTTACACGACGTCCATTGTGCCGGAAACTCAATTATTTCTCACACAATACCACTCAAATTATTGCTTGTTAGCTTTGTTCGTGAGATGTCATAGATATTGCTCTCATTAGATTTGAATCAATTTGTTTGTTGGAATGATTGATTTATTTGTTCTTGTGTTGTTAACTTCTACGCAAAATGAGGAGTGTTAAGAGTTTGACACCTATGTCTGTGTCAGTCTGTCTGTAGCATTGTCGTTCCCAAACGGATGGTCCGGTTAGTACGCGCGTTTTATTAAAATAAATATTGACTCAAAAACACTGTAACACACGTCCTATGAAGTCTCTGACATCTGAGCTAGGTACAAAAACCTGTGTTACAGAAGTCAGTGGTCTCTCCCTTATGTATCATAATTATTTAACAGAATGATGTTATGATTATTCTATCAGTGAGTGTGTGTGTGTGTGTTTGCGAAGGTGTGGGTGTGTGTGCACGTGTTTGTGAGTGTGTGCGTGAGAGTAAGTGTTTAGTATTTAAGTTAATAAAGATACTTTCATTTTAAACCAACTTCAAAAGGAGATTCTAAATTAGACTGTATTTTTATTTAATATTGTTACCTCAGAACTTTTGACTGGGTCAAACCGATTTTGATGATTCTTTTTTTATTTGAAAACTGGTGCTTCTCGTGTGCTAGCATTTCCATTTGGTCTGGTTCTGATCATGGCATCCATGAGAAAACTATATAAGTCTTATACTTCTTCAATTTGTATGTTATTATTATTTTTGTTGGCTCAGAACTCCGTTATACATCAACCGATTTAGAAAATTTGTTTATTTATTTGAAAGGATATACTTTTAAATTGAGCACATGGAAATTTTATTAAAATTGGTAGAGTAGTTTGGTTTTTACTGTTATCTGAAATTGGTTATATTTTTGTTAAAAAGTTACTTGTAATGTTTCCAGTAGTACGAGTAGTTCCGTTTCAATGTAATCCAAATTGTACAACCAGTTTTTCATTTTTGATTTAGCTCTCTGATTTCTGCTTCTCATCGGAAAATTTACAAGACGATCATAAAACCTGTCGTAGTGTATGGTTCTGAGTGTTGAGCCTCGAAAGGAACGGATGAAAGAAGAGTGCACGCGGCGGAAATGCAAATGTTGAGATGGATGTGTGGGGTAGCGACAATGGATATGATAAGGAATGAGTTTATTAGAGGGAGTTTAAAAGTAGCGCCAGTGATAGAAAAACTGATTAGTAAGAGGCTAGCATGGTATGGGAAGAAAACCATTTGACTAAAATAGCCGGCTGAGACGCAGGAGGTAGCGGGTTCGATTCCCACCGCGGAATAAATGTTTGCATGACCTACAGATATTTGTTCCGTGTCTGGTTATTTCTCTATATATTATAAGTGTGTATTTAAAAAAAAAAGTATATAAGTATTGTATCAGTTATCCGGTTCCCATAGTACAAGCTCTGCTTAGTTTGGGGCTAGATAGCGCTGTGTGAAATGTCCAGAATTATTTATTTATATGAGTATGGATGGGTATAGAAGGAGAGGAAGGCCGAAGAAGAGATGGATGGACTGTGTGAAGAATGATATAGGTAGAAAGGAAGAGACAACGGAGATGACGGCTGATAGAGAGATATGGAGGGGCAATACATACTGTGCCGACCCGTGTGATGTTGAAAAAGGGCAGGAAGAAGATTTCGCTTCCTGATTTCATTTTTTTTTTATAGCAAGCTAGTTAAATTCGAAAAGTTCTAAGATATACGTGATGAAGATCACGTCAGCCGATCCGAAGATTACTTAATAGTAGTTTTCCTTTTTGGTGAAAGGATGTCAGTTGTAAAATGGAAATTTATTACGAGTTAATTGTGACGGGGTTTTTAAAATTTTAATTTTATACTGGTTTGGTTTGTGATATTAGTGTGTGAGTAAGTGAACATGTTAACCGTCAGTCTCTTACACGAAACAAAAAAGGATGGCAATAATCGCCTCCAATGTTACTTAACTCTTTACTCCAATGTTAGGTAATACTGCGTGTCACCGCATCTACGATATTATTTTACCATGTTTTTTTTTTAATTTTCAATCTAGCCTAATTTCAAGTCCTGAAATATCAATGAAATAGCCTGTTTTAAAAAAGGTAAACAAATCATATTCATCCATCATGTAAGTAGGTACCTGTTAAACTGACTAAGTGGCATCAGCGCAAAGGCGCCGCCGATTTGCGTTAAAATTGTTAATTGGAAATTTATCGATTACTGGATAAATATTCAAGCTACCGGTTTTAAACCAATCTCTAAAATCAGTTAATACGATTCTGCATATGTGTTTTAAATTAATGTCGTTAATGCGGTGACAGTCTGTATATTATTTAATAAAAAAACATTGTTTTTATTTTATTACGAAGAAAAAAAATATTTTAAGGTGTATATTGACATTTGTCAGCACATTATTTCATAAACTAATTCGCATTTTGAACGAAAGATACTAAATTGTATTTGCACGACAAAATCTATGAAAATGAGGTGAAGTGTGTTCCATTTAAATGTAAATACCAGTCACCCAACTATGTACGGTAGAGCCGTTTATACCATTGGTGTTGCGATTCACTAAGACGCGACCATTGACCATTTGACACGAGTTTATTCGGCAACATCGACTGGCTAGTATAAGAAAAATTCAATAATAATTTACAGAAATGTGGTTTAAATAACGGCTGTATGAGAGTCTATATTAGAAACCTCTAAAGCGGCTATGATCGCCTATGAGATGGACGGATCAAATAAAGGCTGCCATAGATGTTCCTTTGAACAAATGTGCCAGCAGAGCAGCGGTGCGAGAAGCGCACCACAACCCTGACATGACGACTATGACCACTCTGCCAAGAGTGCAACGACTAAGAAGAAGAAATCGACTAAAAATTGAAAATAAAGATTATTCAATAGCCCAGGTTCCTTAAATAATGTAAAAGCAGAGCGGACTGTTAACATACAAATGTTTATTGGTTAATTATATTATATTGTTTCACAAAAACTGACGACGCAAGATAAACCGTGATTGAGAGTGAAGGGACGAAACGAACGGCCGAATGTTGCCGCTCACTCAGCTCTGCGGCTGTGGCGGCGACGCGGTGGGGGACGCTTGCGGGCTCCATTCATTCCATTGCGCAGTAGGCCGTTGACTTGACAAGATAAATCAAGATTCTTTAAACCTTCTCAATTATTTTTAAGACTAGACGGGACTTGAATCCGCAACCTTTCTCTTAATACGAGGAAGTACTACCAATTGTGCTACAGACTCTTGTCACGTCAGAGTTGAAATTAGTGAGAAGATTCAGATTACGACTAAAGCGCCGTTAGCTCCATCTACACGACAGTTTTTGACCTGTTCAATGCCAAACGTTGCAGCTTAGTACATTGACAAGAGATGTCGCGTTGCTTATTTCAAATAGTATTTTATTTTTATAGTGTTATCCAAACACTTACGGAAAATTCATCTCAAAAATTTTCAAGTCTAGACGGGACTTGAACTCGCAACTTTCCTCTTGATACGAGGTTAGCAAACGAAAGTACGAGGTAAGAAAGTTTACTCATACGAAATGAGACAAGAGTAGTAGAGTTCCTTGTGAAAGGGCTCGTACGGGGAAGTTCCCTACTTTTTCTGCCACTAAGCAGCATGGCTGTGTTTCGGTTTAAAGGGTACCTATGGTAGCCGGTGAAATTACAGACACATGAGGCATTACACCTGTATACCTCAAGTTGACGCAGGGCAGTGCATCGTAGGGCACATTTCTAAAGTCCGTGACCTACGAGGTATTCTCTGTTATAGGTTATACCACTTAATATCAGTTGGGCCATTAGCTTGTTCCGTCCCCATAAAAATTACTGTTTGTTGGGTACTTTCAAATATTTTGATAAAAAGAAAATATTGACATTGTAATTAATATTGATATTGATATTACGTACTTCTATGCAAAATTAAATAGGTACATTCTTGTCCAAATTCTAATAAAATTTCACGAATAAATAAATAATGACGGACATTTCACACAGCGCTATCTAGCCCTAACCCAAACTAAGCAAAGCTTGTACTATAAAACCAGTCTACTGATAGAATACTTAAATACTTTTTTCATACCACTTGCTCAAAAAAGTGACATTCTATGCCACAAAAAGCGAACATAACAATATTCATTTTTAATCTGTTAAAAACAGGGAAAGAAAATTGTACTGAATTTCATTCATCCTCTAGGGGGAGAATGTGATTTAAATATGGAATACTTACCGAAATTTATACTGAACTACATCTGTGTTTACACCATTGAGTTTGTATATAAAGCATTATACACCTTTTTGAAAAAGGAATACGCATTTATTATGCAGTTATGATTATTAAATAAAATTACGAAAACCGACGAGACCGTATGAGCTTGATGCCTTTGTTTTTCCGACAAAAAAATATTAGTCTAGGAATTTGCCGCGTTTTTGTTTTCTTCAAATACATAAACGTTAAGTTTATTTTAATTTATTTTTATAAATAAGTTAATGTTATTATATTATGTCATATTATTATTGTGTTAATTTTTTCGCTAATGATACGAAAATTAGAGTATTTTCCTCGGTGATAAAGCTGTCTTAGTCTTGGGTGAACTTAAATCCCTCGCTACACTCAGGACTCGTCTTAAATCCCTCGCTTCGCTCGTGATTTAAGTTTTTAACACCCTCGCTACGCTCGGGAGTAAACCTCGAGTCCTTCGTTACGCTCGCGATTTAAATCGTCACCCGCGACAGAAGACACTGCTTTATCCCCTTGGTTAATAATCTACTATTTTTTGTAAATACATACTTATAATAAATAGAGAAACAACCAGACCCGAAACAAATATCTGTAGATTGTGCACACATTTGTTCCGCGGCAGGATTCGAACCCGCTACCTCCTGCGTCTCAGCCAGCTTTTCGGCCACTACGCCACAAAGGTCGTCAATAAATATTTTTTTTAAATATTAGTGCTTCGATGCGGATTCATCTCGATTATGGTACAGTGTGGAAACTGGATACACAGACCATTTGGTTGTAGCCTCTAAATTACTGAAAAAGGCGATATTCAAATGCTATGAAAGTTAGTTGAACAGTGTTAGGGAAATCTCACTCCAGAGAATCTGTCTTGATATAATCTTGTGCTGTGATTCACTAAAGTAGACTTATATCCCACAGATCTGTACTTAATAGATAACGCGAGTTCACGTACTTTGCATGTCCTTAGTTTACTTTACGCTAGATAAATAATTCTGATTTTGGTCGGTTCCACAGTAGCACGTCAGCAGCAAGCAGCAGCGTCAGCGCATTGCTCTCGGGACGTCATAGGTATAAAAATTTGGCACGCTTGGTTTTTATACAAATGGACGCACTTGCGTTATCTATTTAATATAAATAAATAAATAAACATATAATATAAAATATTTTGTGGGATACAACTCGGCCCCCATATTACCTAAGCCAAATTGCTCTCGCGTCGCTATCACTAGTAAGGCCATCCCTTTCACACGTACAGTACGTACCTCACGTGTGAAAGGGATGGCCTTACTAACGATAGCGACGCGACAGCAATTTGGTTTAGGTAACAAGAGGGCGGGACGTCATAGATACAAACATTTGGCACGCTTGGTTTTCAAATGGACGCACTTGCGTTATCTATATATATTATATACATATATCATAATTTTATATATTATATTAAGGTATGTAATTTAATAATTTATTTATGACTATTTATATTTTATTTAGTTATAAGTTGCACTCCCTTCATTCATAACTTAAGTGCACCCCCGACCATCTTTGACATTACTATATCCTCTCCATCCAAAGGTTGTCTGGAAGAAATCGCTTCAAAGCGATAAGACCGCCCATTGTACTATTTTGCTTTGTGTCTTCTATTTAGTCTGTAATTTCTATTTTTAAATGTGTACAATAAAGTGTTTTCATTCGTTCATTCATCTATTTAAAATATATCTGTGGGATACAAGACGTCTACTTTAGTGAATCACAGCACAATATATTTCAAAACAGATTCTCTGGAGAGAAATTTCCTTAACGTTGTTCAACTCTCATAGCATTTGAATATCGCGTCTTTCTGTATTTTAGGGGTTGTAACCAAAGGGTACGTAGGAAACCCTTGCGGAAACTTGACACGACTATAGTTATATTCAAATTGAGCATCAAAATATCAGGTTTTCGGATCAACTTTATTGTTAAGATTGTACATGCGCAGCGGGCTGTCCGCAAGCGGTTTGTATGTGAAGGAATGTACTGTACGGCTGAACTAAGCCAATCTATTAGGACAAGGCTATACATAGCGTCGGCCTAATTATTAGAATTCATAAGTCCATATGGGTACGTTTTACAGGAGCAACAAAAAACTGATTTTTTTACAAAATTTGAGAGATTTTTGATCGAGCGAAGCGAGATCTCCAAATCAACATGGGCATATCGCCGCTGTATGTATGTATGTATGTATGCATATTTGTTTGTTTGAGGATAACTTTCGAAGCGTTTATCCGATCATCGTGAAATTTGGTATAAAGGTGATGGCAAATTTTAGTGTGATTAAATGAAATAAAAATGTTTGGGAAGTGTTAAGATATTGGGGTTCAAGAGGGGTAAAGAAATCAAAATGGGACTATCCGGTCAAATGTCACGTTTAATTAAAGGTTTTTGTGAGTACATTTTGACCCCGTTTTTATTTATAGTTTAAAACATGTAGTTTTAAAGTTATTATGTATAATAATTTTGAACTTTGACAAAATTCACAGGGTAGGTACACCAGTGACCCGACAGTGCTGAAATTTGGTATGCGTGTAGCTTTAGTATACGAACAAATAAACATAGGAAAAAGTCTGAAATCTAGAATAACTGCCAACTGTACCCCAAAAAAATAACCAAATCACATGAACTCCCGTTACCCATCATTTGAATGAAACTGTAGGTGAAGTTAGTTGGTTATTTGGTTGTTTTGATATTCAAAGATTATGATTAATATTTTTTTTTTGTTTTTATGGGAGACTCGCGAGATCTCAGTTCGTGGCGAACCATACTAGTTATTGAGTCACTTTAAGTATAAAAAATAACCTCATTTTATGACTAAAGTAAGAGTAACTCAATAAAAATCTCTCAAACTTTGTGAGAAAATCAGTTTTTTATGCTCCTGTAAAATTTGCCCATATGGAAATATTCTGATAACTAGGCCGACGATAGGTAACTCAGGTGAAAGTTATACGTAGTCATTATTTTGTCTTCTCTTACCATAGAAAAACGTCACAAAACCGTTTAGGAATACTCTAAAAGGGCTTTTTGGTTAACCCTTGTTATCAAAACCACTATGTTTATAAAAACGGTTTACGAATAAAAAACTAATAGGAAGGTATTGCTGTTTATTAAATTATATTGCAAACTGCGAAGCAGCTATGCACCCAGCACATCTACACAGTGTGGCAGATTATACAGAAGTCTGAGGATAATTGTTTTAACAATAAAAAACCGGTCAAGTGCGTGTCAAGTTCCGTACCATTATCTATATAAACGAGCAAAAAATCACGTTTCTTGTATGGGAGCCCCCCCTTCCGTAAAAATTAATTTTAGTTAATTTAATTTTTTACTTTTAAAGTTAATATATAACTAAATACTCTGTGATTATTTCAAGCGTCTACCTGTTGCCGTTACCAATATCGAGCAAAAAATCACGTTTGTTGTATGGGAGCCCCCCTTAAATATTTTTTTTCTGTTTTTAGTATTTTTTGTTATAGCGGCAACAGAAATACATCATCTGTGAAAATATCAACTGTCTAACGCTTCATGAGATACAGCCTGGTGACTGACAGACAGAGGGACAGACAGACAGCAGTCTTAGTAATAAGGTCCCGTTTTAACCTTTAGGTACGGAACCCTAATAAAAAATACTAAAGAAATTGTGAAATATCTATAGAACAGGTATTTCATTAGTTTTGTAGTAATTTCTTTTCAGGTTCGACTGTGAGTATCTAAACCATTGTTGTATGGTACATGCGCAGTACCTACACTAGATACTCACATATCTACCGCATATTTGTTTTTTGAATATCACTTTATGTCACACTTTTTTTTTGCGATGAGATTCCTTCATTCACCTCAGTGCCAGTGCTTCATCAAACCGCCCATCGGATGAGCGGTTCGATGCTGCACTAGCACCTGACAAGGTCACGGGCTCCCGATTGGATTCAACCGCGCAACCGCGGCCCTGTCGGTTAATGTCCGCCTTAAGCGGACCCCTCCGTCCCCCTCCTGGGAGAGAGAGGAATGTCCTGGAATATGGAGGACATTCCCCAGCGTAGGAGGCATGTGCGATGCTGGAGCATCGGAGCTCTCCGCACCCGAACCCTGCTGGCCTCTATCGAGCTGAAGAAGGCGAAGAAACTGTCTTCGCCTCCTTCCGGTCCTTCGTTTGCGGAGCGGCTCAGTGGGAGGATCATCTTCTCTGATACGCTCTGCAGCCTCCTTCTGAGACATACCTTCGTCACAGAAGGCGATTACGGCATCCCAGGCTATTTTATGTTACACTTGTACTAACCTCCTCCTACATACCTCAGCCTAACTAACCTCAGCCTGGAGCATCGACGAAAGGTTGCCAGCCTCTAGGTTTTTTATCGAGTACATTTCGGGGAGTGTGCGGCGGAACTTTTCAACCTGATCCCACCATCTCCATTCTATCAACGGACAACCAGACGCTCTGCGATGCGCCCCCGCTATATGGTGGAAATACCTCCCTTTCGCACAAAGCGGTTCTTTCAAACTTCATTATGCGCACCGCCAGAGAGTGGAATGCCTTTGCCAGAGTCTGTGTTTTCTGATAGTTACAACCTGGGTATCTTTAAATCGCGAGTGAATAGGTTTCTTCTAGGCAAGCGTGTACCGTCGTAGACTGCATCATCGCTTACCATCAGGCGAGATTGTGGTCATACGCAAGTTTATATCTATAAAAAAATCATTTGACATGTTTAATTAAGTTTTTACTAACAAATATGGATCTTTGACATCTGAAAATAAATAAATTAATATGAATTTCTTTAGTATTTATTACTCAAAGTAAGGTAGAGGGTCAGGTAAGGCTTTTTTGTGATTCCGCTAAGAATTCGCCTTTCCGTTACACTATTTAGATTGGGATCTTTGTTATTCGCGAGTGGATCACGCAAAAGGTATCCTTTTGGCTGTGAAAGGTATAAGATAATAATATTATTGCTGGCGTGTATTTATTTTCGGTTTGACCTAAAAGCTTTGTTTGGTAAATATTTGTTGCGGGTGTTGTTGTAGTACTCGTAGCTTCTGTTATTGACGGCTCAGGAATCATTGTACAGGTAAGTAAATACAAACCTGCGGTAAATGAGTAAGGCTGTTGTATTTTAAACCGACTTCAACAAAGGACGATTTTCTTAATTCGCCGGAATATTTTTATACCTATTTTTTTTACACCATTTTTTTTAGAACGGGAGAACCTCAGGTGTGGTTCTGTATAAATTTGGTCAAGATCCCATGACGGGATCCATAAGAAAACGCTTAAATTTGCAATGGCATCTGCATGACATATCGTCGATGTTCTAACTAAGTGACGTAACCGACATTTTGGCATAATTGACATTTGTAATGTTACTTATAACTACTTTTGAAGACAAACCGATCTGTCTAATCGGCGTATCTTCTACCTACGTCTAGATGTATGTTTGACGTATCTACATATCTTAAAATTATAAATCACTAGCTGTTGCTAGCGGCTTCGCACGCGTGGTTTGCCAATAAAAAGTAGTATATGTGTTAATCCAGGTTATGTTCTATGTACATACCAAATTTCATCGCAATTGGTTTAGCCGTTCCAGCGTGAAAAAGTAACATACATCCATACATACAAACTTTCACGTTTATACTATTAGTAGGAATTCATCAAAATCGGTTCAGCCGTTTCAGCGTGAAAGAGTAACAAACATCCATACATTTATACATACAAACTTTCGCGTTTATAATATTGGTAGGATTCAAAGTGTCCTAAGTACACTTACGACTTTTAGTAATATTTTCTAACATGTCGGTTACGTCACTTAGAACAGCGACGATATGGGCGAATAATTCTTAATCACATAATATTCCGATTTCAATGCTTCTTTTTTTGTAAAAAAGTTGGTACCTCAGGGGTGGTCCTATATAAATTTGATCAAGATCTGACGATAGAACCCTTGAGAGAACCATCAAACTTTTCAATTTGCGAAGACCACTACCCCTATATGTAATGGGCGAATACTTTACAATTATCGTTTGTTTTATTAATCGATTTCAATGACTATCTGATGTCATTTATATTTTGTTAATTAAATGAAATGGAAAACATTTATTTGGCACGATATAAAAAAGAAAACACAACGGGGGAATACCTTGACTTCTGGCTAGTTACGTAAATTGATACAGAAAATAATATAAAATGGCAAAATAGTATTTTTATTTATAGTGTTATCCGAACACATGCGGAAAATTCCAAGATTTTTTAAAATCATCTCAAAAAAAATTCTCAAAAAAAAAAAATTAGTGATGATTTTAAAAAATCTTAAAAAAAAATTAGAGATGATTTTAAAAAAATCTTAAAATGGCAAAAGTCGAAAAATACAAAAATATGACTGTAATTTATATAGGCAAAAGGAACATCCCACGCAACTTCCAACTAACTTTATCTAATAAGCGACTTTTAGGAGCTACACTGAGTGCGGTTTGAGGCGGTGCGGAGAGGACAGAGATCGCCCCGCACCGCGACCGGTACGCATTGCTTACGCGGCGCGGCGGTGGGCAAGGGACAAAGTCCGTAGAATATATAACACATTAAAGTAACAATTACAAATATAAATTAAGCCTATGTCAGATTAAAAATACACAAAATAAAAATCTATGTACATACGTATAACAAAGTCAACCCGACTTTGTTTTTTCTATATTATTAGTTACACCATTTATAACTCAAGAACGGCTGGACCGATTTTGATGATCTTTGATTGGTTGGATTTGTCTTTGCCCTGATTTACAGAATAACTATTAAAATATCAGAAAAATTCACACAAAAAAGTTATGAAGTAAATTCATTTTCTCATATATGCAGTTAATGATGGCCGATTGATAATTCTACTGGTGACGGTCATTGGCAGCCCACGTCGCATGACAAGGCGGTACGAAGTTCGGCGTGTCAGCTAGACTAGTAATAATAGGTAATAGTAATAATAGGTAGCTATGAAATTGCCATTCCTCATTACTGGTCATTACAAATAAAAAAAAAGTTAGGAATGGCTTTGTGTTCCAAATTCAAATTAATTTTGTTTTAAAGACATGACATTCTTTTTACAAACTCAGTCTTTTGTTTATTGATTAGCGTTGTATTTTAATTACATTTGAAAATTTTTCGTCATAATGAATACTTTAAAATTATATTTTTTATAAAATAATTTGTGTAATTATAGAATATGAGTTCCATAGTGGCGCCAACGCAACACAAACGGCACGTAACATCAAAAACGTTTACGGAGAGAACTGTACAAACGAACGTATAACCCGTTATTGGTTTTCCCGGTTCCGTTCTGGAAATTTTGACTTGAAAAATTAAGCTAGTGGTCGTCCGGAGACTTGATGAACAATGATGAATTAAAGGCAATTGTGGAAGAACACGAAACTCAATCTAGCTAGCAGCAGCTTTTGATGTTAGCATCAAAATAATTTTGATCCATTTGCGACAAATAGGCAAGGTAAAAAAACTTGATAGATGGGTACCCCACGAACTTAAAGATCGCCAGCCCAACGTACGCGTCGAGACCTGTCTCGCGCTGCTCAATAAACACAGAAATGAAGGCATTTTAAACCGAATTGTTACGTGCGATGAAAAATGGATTCTGTTCGACAATCGAAAGCGCTTAGCAAGTTGGTTAGATCCTGGTTCAGCACCAAAGCAATACCTTAAACAAAAATGCCCCCTAAAAAGGTGATGGTCACTGTTTGGTGGTCTAGTGCGGGTGTGATTCACTACAGCTTTTTACAAAACGGCATGAGCATTACTACAGATGTGTACTGTGAAGAACTGGAGACAATGATGGAGAAGCTTGCACATCGGCAACCAGCTTTGGTCAATCGGTCGTCCCCACTGCTCCTTCACGACAACGCGTGACCCCATACTGCACAAAAGACAGTCTCCAAGCAGCAAGAGCTGGGGTTGGAAGCTCTCCCTCATCCGCCATACTCACCAGACCTTGCACCTACCGACTATTACTTTTTCCAAAATTTAGACAACTTTTTAGTAGGTTAAAAATTCAATTCCCGAGAGGCAGTACAAAATGCCTTTGATGAGTTTGTTGCCTCCCGTCCAGCTGATTTTTACAAGTACTGCATCAATAAACTGCTAATGCGTTGGCAAAGATGCGTCGATTGCATAGGTGATTACTTTGAATAACAGAAATAAAAAAGTTGAAAAAAATAAGTACTTACACTTATTCCATACAAAACGGCATTTTATAGGTAAATACTTAATATAATAAAATTTCAAATTCTAATGTAAAATGTCATAGATAGAAATGAATGGAAAATTATAACATAAATTTAAAATAAAATTAATATTCATTTATATATAAAAACTAATAGCATGTTCTTCATAATATCCTACGTGTTTCGAACGTGTGAAAATCCCTACCTATCCTTTAAAATACAAAGAATAAAACACAAAAATTTAGATTGTATTATTTAATGGTAAACATTATCACTGGTTTCAAATCATACGGAGTGCCTAAAACATTTTGCGGTTATTTCAAGTGTACTTAACTCGCAAACTTAAAACATTTGAGGTTGTTTTTGCCCAAGCATTAGTCCTCAACTTCTAAGATTTTCGAATGCGAAAGACATAATTTCAGGCAAAGTCTGGAACAAACTAAGCTTTATTTATAATGAGATTTTGCTAGAAGTGCGCTGATTAACAAATTTTTTTTAAAGTATGCCGGTGAAGAAAATTTTTCAATTACAAGTTAATTTTAACAAAATTTATATCTCCGACCCCCCGTTTTATACAATTTATTTGGCAAATGATCATGCAGTCCACCAGGTGTTAAGAGGCTACTGCAGCCCATTTATATCCACATAGAATTCAAAACAAGGTATTATGTTGTCTTGATCTCTATGTGGATACGTTGCCATACTATTATAGGACTTAGCTGTTATGCCTACCCCCCTTTTTTGCGTTGGAGTTAAAAACATACACACCTAAGAACTACCTCAAATAAACTAGCTTTCTATCTATACAGGCTGTTTGGTAATATACTGACGATATTCAAGTGATGGTTTCTCAAAACATAAAAAAAACTACTAGTTATATATACAAATTTTAAAGAAAACCGACTAAGTTTAGGTGTTTAATTCGATATAAAACTTACTGCCTACTCTTGCAATCGACATCCAAAATTAAAGGGCTAATCCACAAAAGCGTACATTACTACCGTAGATCTAGGCAGGTATGTATTTTTATATCTGTTTCAGATGGCTGCGGGTTTCGGGTTAGAAAGGGACAACAAAAGGTATCTCGAGACGTCACCAATACAGTATCTGTGGTTAGATGGCAAGCATTATGCAATAGCACAACATAAGTTTAATAAAGTGTTTTTACATGCCAAAATAAATTTACCATTTCTATGGTAAACATTTCACAAATTTATTTATTATGCTTATCAAAATAACCCCTTTCATTTTTGTGCTTTCATTTCAGTAAAACATTCCATTCGTATAAGGTAAGTTCTAGGAAAGGCGCAGCCTTAACAACACCTGTAACCTATTCTTACTAAAATCTATACTAATATTATCAAGTAGAAAGATTTGTTTGTTTGTATTGAATAGGCTCAGAAATTACTGGACCGATTTATGAAATTATTTCACTGTTGGGAAGCTACACTATCCCCGAGTGACATAGGCTACGTTTTACCCAACTGCTCAGAAGAAAGGTGATGTTTTTATTGAAAAACTACGCGTGCGAAGCTGCGTAAAGTCATTGGTCAGCTGGTGTAAAATAAAATGCTAAATTTATTATTTTCATCTATGAAATGTTATTAATTTTCATGGTCGGAATCATCTTAATGTACTAGTTCCGGGACATTATGTATATTCAGGGTTGGCGCAACATTGACGTCCAAAACAAAAATTTAGGTCTCTCGTATCGTGGGATATCCGAATCACCCCAATATTCCACCATCTGTTTTTATTTTTGTTTTAAAGTTAAAAATTTAGGTTTCACAGAACGTAAATTTTCACTTTAGACCAACCATTTTCATAATTTTCATCATATTTACGAAGCTGATTAATTTATGCATAAAAGTACAACTTAGGAAAGTGCAGTTGCATAACAAAAATCTCTAAGTCTTCAATATTTTTTTATTTATTTTAATTTCCTTAGGTCGAGTTTTTTTAAAATTCAGAATAAAAAATCTTAATTCGAAAACTATGAAAAATCGCGGAATACACATGGGTGTCATTCGGATACCCCACGATACGAGGGACCTAATTATTTTTTTTGGATGTCCATGTTCCGGCCCGCCTGTTTATAAAACTTTTTAAATTTTCGCGAACTATACTCATGTTTTTAAAACAAAACGGGAATCTGGAATGAATCTGAACCAAACCACTGCATAGAACTTCACGACCCCAAAATTCTCTCGGACCGCCGAACGCCAATATTACCCAAGAATCGTTCGAGAAGCCGTCGAGATAAAGAAATATCGCAATTTTAATCGTGATCTCTTTAGATTACCTGCATCTTGGAATCCAGTTATAGTTAGGTGTTTACGTCGCGATTTAGATCCACGCGTAACTTCAGATACTGTTAGATAGTATTGTATGTCGAAACAGTGATACATGGGATTCAGAAAACCAAGTGCGGGTAGTTGGTGACAACATTCGCGCTTCCCGGCAATGGCACCCGCCCGCTTTCAGTCTCTTGTGACCACGGCCGATGTAACTTGGCTGAAACGTCGAGGTTAGTCAAAATTATAATTTTAATATAAATCTGTGCGCGAAAAGACCCGTTTTGTCTTAAAAACACCCTGTATATAAATTGAAGCACCCAGTATTTCTAACGAACTGATGCGGCAACTAAGCTGCCTACTGGGCGGAACCATTAAAACTGACAAGAACAGAATAACCTTGTAATTACAATAGTTAGGCAGATATTTTAGTTGAATGGGCACTTCGGCACTTTAGAACTTCAGAGAATCGGAAAACGACTTCACAAGTTGAGAACTTGGATATAAAACTGCAATTAACATCAGCTTTCCTTGTTTAGTAATTAAAGTAGTTTGTACGCGTTTAGTTTGGACTATGATTCTCTGGGAATTGTCTTTAGTGAGGTAGGAAATACACCAGCTTTAGAACAATAAGTTTTCATTAAAATATGTTCACTTCTTCTTTCGTGTCGATATCTCAAGACTATAGCCATTTTGATCAGTACGCCGCCACGTTCATGGCAGCGTCGGAGCAGGTCATCAGTTGCCCCATCGTGCAGCTTGTAGGGCAGGATGGGCATGCAAGGACGTGTGCCGTTGTTTGGAGCTGGGTACCACATTGGCATTGCGTCGCCGATTTGTCTATAATAACGCATTTACTAAGATTACACCTGCAGCGGCCGACTTGGGTACGCAGTCTGTTAAGAGTCCTTTACTTTGCCAAGGTAGGTGTTGACCACGGGGTAGTTCCTCTGCAGGTGTAACATAGCCAGGTGGGGGGGGGGGGCTTCATTTATTTTCCACAGTGTAACACGGGCATCACTTATATATATGTTCACTACATGGGCCTCATAAGAAGGCTCAAGATCAGAAATCACGAGATTCGTAGACAAACCAAATTCCAATGGGACGTAGCACAAAAGATAAGCGAGCTGAACGTGGCAGTGGGTAGGACGTATAGCTCAAAGAACGGACGGCAGAAGGGGGCAGAAAGGTTGTCGGTTGGAGACCACGCACTGGAAAGCGGCTCGCAAGATGACCCCTACTGGATAGAAAGACGACCTCGACTCGCGCACAAAAAACCGACAAAATATAAAGCAGTGGGCTTAACGAGTAGCATGACATAGGGCAGGACTTACTATCCAGTGGGGCGCACCCTCCTCCCTGGTAGGGGTAGGGGGGAGAGGACATATAATCTACCTACTCTGTAATATTACACACAGATTTAGTCGCGCCACAAACTACTATACCACTATTTGTTTGATCACACATTGTACTAAACAAGGAGTGCTCTCACTCCCTTTGCGCGTGCGCGGGGGGGGGGGCGGCATTAAAGGTTGGGAAACCTTGACGTAGAGCATGACTAGTAAAGCAGCCACACTCTGCCTCTGCTCGATTTTTGCTCAACGTTTAGAGTCAAGAATACGCTTAAGAAAAAGTAATTTATCCAGCCGGTAATTATAATGAAGACTTGATATTCAATACCCTGACAGATCATCAGTCAACGTCATCTAACAATATTAGCTGAGAGATTGATGCGGGGCTTTTGTCTGTCTCATTGTAACGGACTTCGGACGCTGATATTTAAAAAATTGGACGGACCCGTGCTTCACCTAGGTTCTCAACTTAGCACGGAGACTATATGGGTCCCGTGCACCAACTGATGATCAATACAGTCAAATTGCTTATGTTTTCATTCATTCATTTATTCCATTTTCAGATGTCAAAGATACATATTTGTTAGTAAAAAACTTAATTCAAACATTTCACATGGGTTAGTACAAAGTATAGGCATAATAAAACAAACAAAATTCAAATAGGAACAATAAAAGTTATAGTTAAACTCCCTCACTCAAGTCCTGAGCCAATAGTCTCTCACAAAGACTATTCGATCAGAACCCGATTGAAGGACCTCATAATCGGTGGGTCGTATTGGGCCAGCTATGATCTGCAGGTTTTCGATTTCTTGTAGATTATTCTACAGAATATTCTATTCGAAGCTGCCGTTCTATAACGAATGAAGTCCATCTAAAGGTTGTCTGGAAGAGATCGCTTTTAGCGTTAAGACCGCCACTTGTATTTCTGCGTGTATTGTTAAATGTTTTTATATTGTTTTATAATACAAGTGTGATTTACAATAAAGCGTTTTCTATCTACCTATGTATTCTGTCTTGTTCTTATAAGGTTAAGATAAAGAATACATTGATAGCGGGATTTTACAGCTGCGATCCTTGGAGAGTTCTTGCATACGATTTTTGAATTGGATACAGTGGCAGTGCCAAAGCTGATGAATACAAAGTTGCATAATAGTTATTATGCAGCCCAGGTTCTACTGATCAAGACTATTGACGAGCTCCGTGGCGAAGTGAGCAATTAGCTGGCTGAGACGCAGGAGGTTTCGGATTCTATTTCCGCCGCGGAACAAATGATACACAGATTTTTTTATGGGTCTGGGTTTCTTTTTATTGCCTATTATTGCCTATTTATTTAAAAAAATAAATTGTATTTTTAAAACTTTTGTGATCACTACGCTACTATATATATATATACATATATACCTATGCTATTTTTATTAGTCCTGTGCAATTTTTTCTTTAGTTTCCTTTCCTGTGCACTACCTACACATCTTTATCTACAATACACAAAGGTTATCTGGAAGAGAATGCTCTTTAGCATTAAGTTCGCCTTTGTACTAGTTTTATAAGTGCAATAAAGTATTTTCAATCAATCAATCAATCACTGTTTCAATGCGACTATGTTGAAATTTGCAACAGCCGTGGACATCAACGTCGGGATAACAAATAAAAAGGTAAATACGCGATCATATCTCGATTATTATAATGTATGTAAGTACTCGTACAACATCATAGGCGAAAAAAAATACGCTGGCTCGATCACGTCGAGCGAATGGGGGACGATCGTGCTGCCAAACGTGCCTACCTAGGAATGACCGTCGACCGACCCAGATATTGCTGGAAGAATGAGGTGGAGAAAGACCTACGAGTCAGACTGGCAAGAAGTGGGAACGCCGCAGAATAGGGACCCACCGGTCCCTATTCTGCGCCACTTAGCGTCTTTTAGTGTCGGAGGCCAAGACCCGCTTCGGGGTTGATGCGCCAGGATAGTAAGTAAGTGAGTGTATATTTATTTATTTCATATATGATATTTATTTATTTATAAATATTTATGTATCCATCTATTACGTGTGTATTTAAGGTTAAGTATTGTTTTTTCTATTATTAAGTTTATTCTTTTTACACCTCGGCCAATCTTTTATTAGCAATGATCCTCTCCATCCAAAGGTAGTCTGGAAGTGATTGGTTCGTTAAGCGATAAGACCGTCCATTATGCTTACAATTATTTGTTTTTTTTTAATTTCTTTACATCTGTTGTGTCTAGCTTATAAATAATTTTCATTTATTCATTCATTATTAAAAAATATATACGTATGTTACTTGTAAATAAATCATCATCATCATATCAGCCGTAGGACGTCCACTGCTGGACAAAGGCCTCATTGATCTCCAGAAACTGCGGTTGGAAGCGGCCTGCATCCAACGCCAACCTGCGGTTCTTACCAAGTCGTCTGCCAATCTTGTAGGTGGACGTCCTACGCTGCGCTTGCCGGTCCGTGGCCTCCACTCGAGAACCTTCCGGCCCCATCGACCATCGAAAATTGTGCTATTGAATAAAATAAATATTTAAGTGTGGCTACCATACAACAACATTATTTTTATACATTAGAAGCTTGCGTTTGACCACGATCTCGACTGATGCAGAGCGATGATGCAGTCTACGATGGATCACGCTTCCCTAGAAGAAACCTGTATTAGTATGGATTGATACCAGCTATTTTATTGAGAAACTAGACGTGCAAAGCTGCAGTCCAAGGCTTGTTATTCTATAAGAACTCTATCGTCCTACGCTGCGCTTGCCGATCCGTGACCTCCATTCCAGAACTTTCCGGCTTCATCGGCCATCTGTTCTGCGCGCTATATGGCCTGCCCATTGCCACTTCAACGTGCTAATCCGTCGGGCTATGTCGGTGACTTGAATTCTCTTACGTATCTCCTCTTTTCTGATTGGATCCCGTAGAGAAATACTAAATAAATAATAATGAATAAATATTGCTGGACATTTTCAAACAGCGCTATCTAGCCCCAAACTAAGCAGAGCTTGTATTAAGGGAACCAGTTAACTAATAGAATACTTATATACTATTTTTTGTAAATCTATACTTATAATATAAAGAAAAACATCCAGACCCGGAACAAATATCTGTAGATCATGCAAACATTTGTTCCGCGGCGGGAATCGAACCCGCTATTATATCAATTAACTATCCTCACAAGCTTTGCTTAGTTTGGGGCTGGATAGCGCTGTTATTTATTGCCCCGCCGAAAAGTGCCCCGCCACGTTGCAACCTCGTGTGCTAGAACCGGTAGATTCTCGTTTAAAAGATGTCGTCGATATTGGAGATCAGAACTGTTGATGCTGCTGTTTCGCGACAGCTCTGACATGAACACTCGGAAACTACCACGATATGCTATTTCATACTTACATATTGGATACTTAGATTTATAGATAGATAGATAGTTTTTTCTTAGATAGTTTTATTGGTTTAAAATAGTAGGTATTTAATTTTGTAATGCATGTATTTAAAATGGTTTGATTTGAACAATAGTTGTGTTTGTCTTATTATGGCTACCCTTGATCAAGAGGTACGTGAGGTAACATAAACTGGACTCAGCGGAAGACCAGCGCTGCGGCATATTAACATACCGTAGCATCATGCTGAGCTGAGTACCTATTCATCTCCACACAGAGCTTTTAAGTTTGTTAGTTTGTTAGTGCTTAGGTTAGATTTTATTGTTGTAGTGTTTTATTTTCCTTTATTACTGTGTGGTTGTTGAATAAAATGTTTTATTTCTTTCTTTCTTTCTTTCTATTTAGAAAAAAATAAATAATTTTTTTTAACAAAACAACACAGTAAAAGAAAAATGCAACAGCAAAAAATATCTCACTTATGCACTTACAAACTAACAAACTTTTAAAAACACTGGGGATAAATTGGTACTCAACTCAGCATGATGCTTCGGCATGTTGATATGCCGCAGCACTGGTCTGCCGCTGTGAAATTCCCAAGTAAATGTGCTTTATTTTAGACTAGCAGACCAATCCCCAGCTTCGCGCGCGTAGTTTTTCAATAAAAACATTACCCTCCTTCTGCGCAGTTGGGTAAAAAGTAGCCTATGCCACCTGGGGATAGTGTAGCTTCCCAACAGTGAAATAATTTTTTAAATCGGTCCATTAGCGCACGCGTTGTTTGTCAACCAAAAGTAGGCTATGTGTTAATCCAGGTTCTAATCTACGTATACATACCAAATTTCATCGAAATCGTTACGTAGTGGGTAACAAACAAACATCCAAACTTTCGCACTTATAACATTAGTGTGATGCGAAAACTACGTAGATGTCCCATACATGTTTGTATTGTACATTTGTATGGAACAGCTAATTTATTTTCGCACTCAGCATTAATTTTATGATAAAATGATATTTTTTTATTTATTAATCGTCAAAGATTACATTTAAATGTATAGAAATATAGCATTTCAAAACTACTAAGGTTTATGCTAGTGATATCGTTTTGATAAAATAATCAATAGGATGTTAAGCATTAAAATTACATTGACAGATGCATGTCAACCAAAATAGGTAATTTAGGTTAAAATTACATACTACCACCCATTTTTCCACCGCGTATTCGTTTTTAGGGTTCCGTACAGAAAGGGTAAAACGGGACCCTATTACTAAAACTTCGCTATCTTCTTGTCTGTCTGTCCGTCTGTCACAAGGCTGTATCTCATGATCCGTGATAGTTAGACAGTTGAAATTTTCACAGATGATGTATTTTTGTTGCCGCTATATGAACAAATATTAAACACAGAAAATAATAATAAAGAGGGGCTCCCATACAACAAACGTGATTATTTTGCTCGTTTTAGCTAGATATTGATAACGGCAACAGCTAGACGCTTGAAATATTCACAGAACATTTCGTTATATGTTCAATTTAAAAATAAATAATTAAATTATAAGAAAAAAATATTTAGGGGGGGGCTCCCATACAACAAACGTGATTTTTTTGCCGTTTTTATAGATAACTAGCTAACCAATTATCAGCTTCGCACGCGTAGTTTTTATACTAATATTATAAAGAGGAAGGATTTGTTTGTTTGTTTGTATTGAATAGGCTTCGAAACTACCGGACTGATTTAAAGAATTCTCTCACTGTTGGGAAGCTTCACTATCCCCGGGTGACATAGGCTACTGTTTATCCGAGTGCGCAAAAGGAGGGTCATGCTTTTATTGAAATACTACGCATGCGAAGCCGCGGGCGGTTCAGCTAGTTTATGAATAAAAACCATGAAAATTAAATAAGGATTCGATATAAGTCTATATCCTTATGTGTCTATAAATTGAGTGTACATTTTTGTTTGTGATAATCTACTTCCGCTGAAATAAGTTCTAAACAGTTTTCTAGTTAGAACTTAATATTCAGAGCCTGGGCTTAGAATCTACTAATATTTTATCGTAATTAACAGTGTGGCTGGTGTCATAGCGTCTAACTGATAATAAAATCTGCCTGACGTACATTATTGCCGGCTAGCCAAACCGCAGTAGCCCTCGAGCCCAGATTAACTCTGAATTAAATTAACACTGTTACACGAATTAAGTTTCAGTGAACGAGCGAATGAAAATTCTTTATTACACCTTACAAGCGAAATACAACAGAATGCTAAACAAGTAAAAATATAATGGGTTGTCTCATCGGTCAACAGAGATCTCTTACAGACAATCTTACGAGGGGAGTATTAGTGAATGGAAGATTATCCGAGGTATAATATAAAGGATATGTAGGGTGCGAATAGTTTGTTAGAGCAACAACAAATGAATTATTATAACAAATACGGGATTTATCACGTACCGTCTTATCGGTGTTTCGACCGACAATGTTTTGGTTCAATTCGTGAACTTCGCACTGCGCGCCACAGCCCTCTGCGCGCGAGTCGTCGGGCGCGGTGGTGGGGATTGCGTCAACGATGGTCCAGCGGGTTGACAGGCTGCGTCATCATTATTATCATCACTGCTGCTCTATTCGGTAGTTCTCGGTACAGGCAAACACACAACACTAACTATGTCTCTATCTACCAGATTCACTCACTCTTCTATCGCTTTCAGAAGACATGGCCTCCAGGCTCATTGTCAGTCGAAACATCGATAAGAGGGTACGTGATAAATCCCGTATTTCTAATAATTATTGACATCAATCAAGAAAGTTTTTTAAGAAAAACAAATTAATTAATGAGTTTTTAGAAATGAAATAATTTATAACCTAAAATAAATAATTGTTAGACAGTGAAATCGACAATAATGACTCATTTGTCATCGACATTACTAAACTAGTGGTTCACCCCGAACTGATATATCGCGAGTCTCCCATTTAAACAAAAAAACAATTTTTTTTTGTACCCATTGTTTGATTAACTAAATAGTTTCACGAAAAGCACAACCAACTTACTTGACCTACAGTTTCATTAAAATAACAGATAATCGTTTACTCTTTAAGATAATCGTTTCAGTAAATCGGTTACTCTTTTTTGTGTTAGAAATAACAGATATTCTAGATTTCAGACTTTTCCCTATATTTGTGTCACTAAAGCTACATGCATACCAAATTTCAACACTGTGGGGTACCTGGTGTGCTATTATTAAATAATAAAAGTTTAAATAAATAGTGTTAGTTGGTATGATTGGGTCAAATAAAGACTAGATTTACTTATATATATCTGTAGTAAAAAAACAGAGAATCGTGATTTATATTAAATATTAATAAATAAACACTTCTCGCTTAAGAGCTTGTCCAGAAAGGGCGAATACGCCGCGATTCTCACGCGCGACCGTTGCGTCCGGAAGGCGCGTACCAACGCGCGAGCATTTGGGGACGGAGAAACAATTCAGTATCAACATTTTGGCGCTCCATTTCTCCTGATACTATACTCGCTCGGAAGTTCGCGCGTAATCTGGACGCAACAAGGCGCCTCGACTCGCGCGCAACACGCGCGTATAACGCGCGAGTAGAGAGTCTGGCGAAGTGCACGCGATTTACGCGCGTATTTGGTGGACGTAGTGTATTGGCGCCAAGTATCTCGCCAACGCACGTATGAATTCGCGCGTATCGATTCGCGGCGAATTCGCTTCTTTTAGACAAGGTCTTAATAACATACGTACTAAAAATTAAACAAAGAAACGCGATTCAGTCACTTAGTGCGTAAAAAACTTATGTATCAAACAAAATTTAGATCGGATATTATTTAGGGGTATAGGCCTCATTTTGATTAGATAGGAAGTCAGTGACAATAACTTAAATTATCAATCAAAAAATATGTATGTATTTTTTATTATTTATTTGGGCAATAAACTATTCATATTTTATTGCATTATTTTTATTTGCAATGAAAATACTGGTTAGTTTTCTGCCAATATTATTCAGATGGCCAACACATAGTTTGTATTGATGCAACGTGAGGGATTTTTTTTTGTTTGTTCCGCCTGTTTCTCTCTGGCACAGATCGGAGACATTTTTAGGCTTAACATATTGCACAGGCGGTTTACTTTATTTTGTAACTAGCTGTTGCCAGCGGCGTCGTCCGGGTGCAAAAATACACATATAAACTTTGACTTCCCATTTTTCTCCCATGAGAACTGATTTATTGGATAATAAGTAGACTATGTTGAAATCCAGGTTATAATCTACATACATACTAAAATTTTATCGAAATCGGTTCAGTCGTTTCGAGATGATTGAGTTACAAACAAACAACATCCAAACTTTCGCATTTTTAATATGAGTGTGAAGTGTGATGGGTGATGGATGACAGAATAATTTGTACATCAGTTGGTCCATTATATACATATGTATATAGTAAATGTGTTTTATGTGTTGTGTTGTTTGGTTATTGTTTATCGAGTTGTGTCTTAAATATATGTTATTTTTTTTTGTTAATAAAAAGATTTTTTCAGATGTTTTTCATCCGATACAATAAAATGATCCTTACAAAGGACTGTATCGATTGGCATCAAAAAAAAATTTACCAACATGATTAATTTTAAGACGCTACTCACGTTTGACCAAAAAAAAAATTAATGCTTAAATGTTATTCTTCGAAAGCGAGCTGATGTTTTAAAAGAAACTGCATTTGTATCTCCTCTGGTTATGGGTGCTGCCGTACTGGACCGTACGGGACAGTATCCCAGTTAATAAAACACACTGTTATATGTACAGAACCTGGTTAGTCGTTAATATAAATGTTGTGCTTAATTTTTATTTAAGTTTATTAGTTATTGTATACATCTCTAAGTATATACTCATTGTGCAAATTTGAGAAGAGTAATTACTCGTATATAGTGGTGAGTGTAGTCTATTTATTTCTAATATTTCCCTCCTTTGTTACGAAGCTGACAAATTTTATGTAAAGAGATACCCGACCCCTTTTTTAGGGGGTCCCTTTTAGTAAAACTAGGTTTCAACAAAAACCTCGTCCGAATCAGTCCATCCTTTTGGGAACTACGATGTCACAGACTGACACACATTCAGGCAGACAGATAAAAGCGACACACGTATAACACCTTCCTTCTTTTTGCGTCGGAGGTTAAATTGCCATTTTTGTAAACGATAGTGTTTATTGCGTCATAACTTACCTCTGAAGCCTTAGCGAGGTACCTAGATTGTAAAAAAACCTTTATAGGTAGCTTATAAAATTTTATAATACCTGAAAATAATTACTTAGTTCGCGTTATGAATTTTGTTTTGTGAAAGGCTATTAGAAATAGTCTGAACACTCTAAGGGCGACTTACGCTGCTATGACTTAACGTATTTAGTGGCTAAATATGATTTAAGAAGTTGTCAAATCATACAAATACGTCAAATTTAAACTTGTTCAGTCGCTAAATACGTTTAGGGGTCGTCGTGCAAGCCGGTCTAAGACCTGTGCAAACTATGCGTGGCGTACGCGTTATTATTATTATTAACTAGCTGACCCGCCCGCACCTTCACACGATTGAAATTTCCCGTTCCCGTGGAAACTTCGGGATACTAGTGGTTCGCCCCAAACTGAGATCTCGCGAGTCTCTGATTAAAACAAAAAAATATCATTTGTAATCTTTGAATATCGAAATAGTGCCACGAAATATAAAAACCAATTAACTTGACCTGCAGTTTCATTCAAATTACGGTTAACGGGAGTTTTATGTAATGTGGTAAATTTTATAAGGGTACAAATGGCAGTTATTCTGTATTTCAGACTTTTGCCTATATTTTTGTCACTTAAGCTACACGCATACCAAATTACAGCACTGTGGGGTCACTGGTATAATCTGTGAATTTTATCAAAGTTCAGTTTTTATTATGGCTAAAAACTCAAAAACTAAAAGGACTTTACTAACAAGTAACTTTTTAACAAAAATATAACCGACTTCAGATAACAGAAAAAAACAAACAACTGAAACGATATCGATGAAATTTCTTTGCGACTAATCTGGAAATATATCCTTTCAAATAATGAAAAAAATTGACCAAATCGCTTGATAAATGACGGAGTTATGAGGTAACAAATATAAAAAAAAATACAGTCGAATTGAGAACCTCCTCCTATTGTTATGTCGGTTAGAAATAAATACGGAGTCTAAATGTTCTAATGAACCTTTCATTTGACATACCACTTGGCTTAATAGTCTCATTTTCATTATATTTACCCCACTTTAATATCTCAACAACTCCCTATAATTTTTAGCTCATTTCATCATCATCATCATCATATCAGCCATAGGACGTCCACTGCTGGACAAAGGCCTCCCTCATTGATCTCCAGGAACTGCGGTTGGAAGCGGCCTGCATCCAACGCCGACCTGCGGTTCTTACCAAGTCGTCTGCCCATCTTGTGGGTGGACGTCCTACGCTGCGCTTGCCGGTCCGTGGCCTCCACTCGAGAACCTTCGGCCCCATCGGCCATCTGTTCTGCGCGCTATATGGCCTACCCATTGCCACTTCAACGTGCTAATCCGTCGGGCTATGTCGGTGACTTGAGTTCTCCTACGTATCTCCTCATTTCTGATTCGATCCCGTAGAGAAACCCCGAGCATAGCCCTCTCCATAGCTCGTTGAGCGACTCTGAGCTTATTCATAAGGCCAATAGTGAAGGACCACGTCTCGGTTCCATATGTCATCACTGGTAACACACACTGATTGAAGACTTTCGTCTTAAGGCACTGAGGTATGTTGGACGAAACGACCATTAGTCCCACCTCATTAGCTCATTTAGTCACACCAAAATTGTGCTATCACTAGCTACCTATGTATCAAATTTCACGATGATCGGATGAATGCTTCAAAAGTTATCCACGGACAAGCATACATTACAACGCCGATTTGCCCAAGTTGATTTAGAGATCTCGCTTCGCTTTATCAATTAATAAGTTTATTAAAAGACAACAATGGGGTCCAAAAGTGTAGGTAAAAAAAACTTTTTTACCTATGTTATTACTTCATGATCATCAATTTTAAAATTAAAGTCAAAAGCTTCTGTAGATTATGCTGAGATAATCTGCTGTGATGTGACAGATGAACGGACAAAGTTGCACCAAGCAGGCTCGATTTTTACCTTTTTAGTCTGAACCCTATATTTTCCCACTGCTGTGCACAGGTCCATGTTTCTCCACATCTCACGATCACTCGCCACGTCCCCACCGGCCTCTGAAAAACAGAAAAAACTTCTTTTTTTTTAGTTATGTCGCATTAATTTTGATCTTGTCTTTTTGTGTACCTATGGATATACATATGGATCCCAGTCTGGTCTGAAAAAAACGTTATTATTATTATTATACCAACTAAAAACCACCGAAACTATAGAAAGTTGTTACATATTTTGCAATACTATATTCTTAGCTGGTGCTTTCTAGCATTGATTTTATTCTATTGTTGAAATAAATGGGCCTTCTGCTCAAGCGACTGGCAAACATTGAAAAATATTACTTAACTTCTGAAGGGGACAGATTTTATTTCTACGGAAGCCGGCTCGAATTTACAGACTGTCTCAGTAATATTCGCAGATCCTCTGATTTATTATTTCAACCCTTATAATATATTTCATAGAGATTTTATATCCATGGTGAGTTTTTAGAGTTCGACTTCGGAACCCTTAGTTTTAATAATATAACGTTTATTTCAGGCAACAATGTGCACATACGATGACCTCCATGGCGTAGTGGGCGAATAGTCGACTGGGACGCAGGAGGTAGCGGGTTCGATTCAAATATTTGCACGATCTACAGATAGGTTTTTCGGATCTATTTTTGGTTAGTTAACAAACGAATTAAGCTTAGGAATGATAAAATGGCCAAAATCTATTTTCTAATCAGATAACTAATTTTAAGAATTTTCCACCTCGCCGTCTTTGAAGGCCGATTTTAGCCAAAGTAGTCCATTAAGTACTACTTTTTTAAATGATTATGAAAGCTGAGAGTCTTGAAAATTCTTAATACTTATTTAAGAAACTTGAAATCGCTTGTTAAGATTTTAAATTTAATATTGAAAATTTAAGTCATAATTCATCGAATGTAATTTTTTGACTGATTATTTTATGCATAAAAGAACCACTCAAAAAAAATCAGTAGCAAAAAAACCTCAAGAAAGTTTTCTACTTTCAAGTCGAAAACTTTCAAAACTTCGGATAAAAATTCATAACTCGAAAACTATAAAAAATCGCGGAACATACATGGGGGTGATTCGGGTACCCCAATGGGTGTTCTATCTCTGGACTTTCGCTTGACACTATTTTTTGGGACATCCTGTATATTATAAGTATGTATTTACAAAAAAAGTATTTAAGTATTATATCAGTTATTTGGTTCCCATAGTACAAGCTTTGCTTAGTTGGGGCTAGATAGCGCTGTGTGAAATGTCCAGCATTATTTATTTGTTTATACAAAATATGATTACAAGCCCCACATCTATACAGTATGTCACCGCTTTCACGACATTAATTTTAACACATATGCAGAATCGTACTGATTTAATAAATTGGTTTAATACCGGTATCTTGATTATTTATCCAGTAATCGATACATTTCCAATAAAAACAATTTAACGTAAATCAGCGGCGCCTTTGCGACGATGCCGCTGAATCCTACATTATCAATGAATATGATTTGATCAGGCTGTTTCATTGTTATTTAAGGACTTGAAATTAAGTTATCAAGTTACTGTGGTCGGAGTTTCTTGTTATTTGTGTTTCTATTGTTCTTTTAAGTATCATTAAGTTAAGATTGTTATAAGGTAGTACTCGAACCTTTATTGTTACCACTGAGTTAGCAGGTAGAAATTGCTATTAGCATTAAGCCCACCATTTCTACATGTAATTTGTATTTTCGTGCAATAAAGTATTAAATATATAATTAAATAGGTTATTAAAAAAACTGCATAGTAGTGAATTAGCCCTATCCGTGATTTAAATTAAGACTTTTTAAAGTCATAAAATTCAAAACTTAAAAACTGACACATTTTTTATTTTGGGATATGTTTCTTCGTAGCCGCTTCCCTGTAGCGCCTGTAAACGATGCCGACTACACTTTTGCCGTGTCTGACTGTGTGTCTGTCCTCGAGTCTACGAGTTTACTCGTCGATTATTAGTGACTAGCTAACCAATCCGCAGCGTCGCACGCGTAGTTTTTCAATAAAAACATTTCCCTCCTTCTGCGCAGTTGGGTAAAAATTAGCCTATGTCACCCGGGGATTGTGTAGCTTCACAAGAGCTACACTAATTTTTAATTACGATAATTTTTAAATCGGTCTAGTAGTTTCGGAGCCTATTCAATACAAACAAACAAACAAATGTTTCCTCTTTATAATATTAGTATAGATAATCCAATATGTTATGGTAGACTTTTTTGTAAAGATTTTGATTAATTACGTTTTTAAAATTTTTAATTGTCATTTTTTGTACATCAATATAAATTATAAAATTCTTTAATGCACTTATATAATAATACATAAGCGAACTTAATACTAATAATTAGCAGCTTTCTAGCTAACCAACAAATCTTTCCTCTTTATAATATTAGTATAGATGTGGAACTTAATGACGTGATGATACGTTTTAGTGACGCCTAGTAAGTCATTATCATCATCATCAGCCCATATTAGTCCACTGCTGGACATAGGCCTCTCCCAATACGCGCCACTGAGCCCGGTCTTCGGCTTTTCTCATCCATTTTCCCGCCCGCCTTTCTTAAGAGGAAATCCGGGCAGTATGATATTTGACCAAGTAACTTTTTAACAAAAATATAACCGACTTCAGATAACAGAAAAAACAAACTAATACTATACGAGCTTTTCCTCCATTCCATGACGACCTCCGTGGTACAGTGGGCGAATAGCCGGTTGACACGCAGGAGTTAGCGGGTTCGATTCCCGCAGCGTAATATATGTTTGTATGATCTATAGATATTTATTCCGTGTCTATTCCAAGTTGCTTGGCCGTTAGCTTTCTCTATCCGATAGTCCCATCAATCTTTTTCGTTGTTTCGTCATTTCGTCAGCCCAGCAATTCAGCGGGCATCTTCTTGCTCTCTTTAACTAACGTTAATGATTTTTTTTTTAATATATTAAAATCACAAGTATTGAAACTTCAATTTTACTGACTGTTTGTTCGCGACCAAGCCATTAAAGAAAGGTAAGAAACAAGGCTGGTTGTTATTTATAATGATACTTTTAGAATACATAGAAGATAAAATTTTACGTCTAAATTTTAAAAATTTTGGACGAGTTGGAGCAAATTCAACACAAAAATTATCTATCATCTAAATAATCCGATGTGTTATAGTAGACTTTATTATAAAGATTTTGTTTAATTACATTTTTAAATTTGTTAACTGTAAATTTTTGTATACTTGGGAGTTTGTGTGTGTGAGTGAGTGTGTATAATAACGTACACCTTGCCCTTTAATCGATTTATTAACTTTATAGATTTTTGGTATTAAAATTATGATTATCGCTATTATTCTCAAACAAATTAATATTTTTGTGTACATACATCAGATTTTCATAGATGTGTTGACAAGGGAATGTTATAATATTTATTAATATAATAAGAGAATTGACGTTTTAGGCACTGGTCTATAACTATTGAGCTTACACTGTTACCAAATTCCAAATTAATCTCGGAAATTCTAAGTATATTTAGATATAATATGCTCAAAGGCACGATGAGGACTCGTACATTAGACATCTGGTAATAAAGCCGTAGTCGACTGAGCTACTGAGCACAAGTTACAGTAATCTTGTTACCTAACACCATAGTAAAGTAAACTTCAGTATTACAACATATATAAAGATTAAATAATTTCAGTTTCGGCGCGGTAATGAGGTTATAACATTAAACGCGATACCACTTGCGGGCAAATAAAATAACCAGTAAAGAGATAGAAGACGAAAATAGACTGACCTTCGTCTGTTTTAAACGCTGCACTAAACAAGCAACGATCACCACAAACTCACCCACACCCTTTCCCACACAAACACTCACCTCACATCCTCGCATGCACATGGACATACACACACCCACTCACACACGCACACACTCACACTCAAATCACGCAACCAACACACTTCTACACTCACACATACATTCACTGAACATTCTATTATGAACCATAGTCCGGAGGGAGGTATAGGTATGCCATCATACAGGTCCATCCTATGTTTTCCATCCTGAATTGTATTATACCTAGTAAACAATTGTAACTTATTGTTTGTGAAATATTGAAATTTGTTGCTGAATAAATGAATTAACTTAAAATTAATATGGACAAGTTGCCGTCCATCCAAGGGCTTGTTCGTTGATAGGCCTTCCGGACAGATCCTGAGCCTGGTAGCGCTTCTTCTCGGCTGTTCTTGTCTTCATGATTAATCCAGTAGCGGCCTTCGATATCGGTCAGCGACAGAAGTAGACGCGGCGCGGTAACGACGCGGATACGGCAAGGAGCCTGACGCGGGATTGCAGAAGTTGCTAACGGCACAAAATTGTTGTACAAATTAGATTTTAAGATTAGGACGAAGTTTATGCGGTTTTCTAAATAAGTTAAAACTCGAGCGGGCACAGCACGTCCACACTCGCCAGTGCAAACGTTGGAAGCAACGAATACAAGTAACTTTTTTACAAATATATAACCGACTTTAGAGAACAATAAAAACCAAACTACTGAACCGATTTCGATGAAATTTCATCACTAGACTAACCTGAAAGTATATCCTTTCAAATAATAGAAGAATTTACAAAATTGGTTGTTAGGTAAATGACGGATTTCTGAGTTAACATAACATAACATAAAAATTAAACAAATTTAAGACTCATATGTGTTTCTCATTGATGCCATTGTCCGAACTGGACCAAATGGAAATGGAACCACACGGAAAACACCAGCTATCAAATAAAAGAAGAATCATCAATATCGGTTTACCCAGTCGAAAGTTCTGAGGTAAAAACATAAAAAATAGTCGAATTGAGAACCTCCTCCTTATTTGAAGTCGGTTAAAAACCTGTGGGCGATCTACTAATAGTTGCGAGTAGGTAAATAAAAAGTGTCGAGCAACAGTGGCGCGAATAATTTCCTAATAATAAGATTATTGGCATTATAGGTCTATGATAGGTAATTGGGGTCTACGCGGTCATATAACCTAGTCTGCTTATAATGCGCGCAGCCAAAGATGAGACCTGTCATACCTGTCACCCACGTTAACTTAGGACCACAGCGGCGTATGCGCGGACTGCGGGGAACGACACACGACTGAATACGCATGCGTGACGCCATACCTCGCCGTTCCTCCCCTCTTGCCTCGCATACCGCCAAAACCGCCAAGAACTAACTACTGCGCAGGTATGACCACGTGACCCGCCAAGTCTCATCTTTGGCTGCGCGCATTGTGCGCTAAGTCTGCTTTTTGCTAGAAATACAATGGAATAAAAACGAGTGTACTTTAGATAACACGAATGAAGTAAAACTTCTTCAAAATATTAATTTATAAAATTGTTCAATTACAAAATTGTCCACATGTCTGTAGGTCGATCAGTCTCTGTTCATTCTGGACGCAACTCGCACTCGCACATTAACGTTTAAAAATATTCGAAACGTAACTCTCTTTTTTTCTACCATCACTAACTTATATCTCCCTCTCAACTTCCGTGCGCACTTTTCGTAACGCATTTACCCGCTTACTCCCCAAGTCAAGCGTGCGTAAAGAAGTTTTACTTAAAAAACTTCCGGTGCTAACAACTGCTGAGGCATCACAGAGACCAGCGTCAACGTTACTGTAGCACACCGCTATGTAGCGGCCTGTCTTTATCTAGATATACTAGATTACGTAGCGGTATTATACGATTCACTTCTGTCTTTCAATTTGGTCGAAGCAATCAAATTGATACCTGTTAACATAAAAGTGAATCTTTATTATAAATACGGGATTTATCACGTACCGTTTTATCGGTGTATCGACCGACAATGTTTCGGTTCAATTCGTGAACCTTCATCAGGGTGAGTGCGATCCGCTCCGAACAACGTCTAACACCGATAAAACGGTACGTGATAAATCCCGTATTTATAATAATGACTGTCACAATTGTCACAAAAGTTTTCTTAAATTTCTGCACGTTTCAACAAAAGTGAATTAATTTAGTTGAACCGTGTAATATCGCCCTTATTTAGGTAATTAGTTGTTTTCCATAAATGCAGCACTGTTCAATGTATACTAAGGTAAAGACGAGGACAATAATAACCGGGACGTGAGACCGCCAGAACAAATGGGCGGTATATCTCAACCGTCGTAACGAGCCAAGAAGGGAGTTTGGTTACTTTGTGTTTGCATTGCGCTCGGCATTTGCGAGGAATATTTTTTTTTTAAATATTGTATCATATTTTTTAGTCTGAAATTGATAAATTGGTAGTAAGAGCGATGACGAAAAAAAGGAGACCTTGTATAAAATATAAGATGTTAAAAGTAGATTATTAAACGAGGGGATAAAGCAGTGTCTTGCGTCACTGGTGCAATATAAAATCCCGAACGTAACGAAACGAACTCTCTCAGTCCGCTCATGAGATAACTCTAGAATCCTTTTCTAGAGTTATCTCATGAGCGGACTGAGAGAGTTACTAGAATCCTGTGTACAGAGAGAGATGATGCACACCCAAGATGCAGACAGCTTTATCCACGAGGAGAAAACTCTACTTTTCACACTTTCTGCGAGACAATAAAAACCAAATCTAGGTTAGTGCATTATGTGCAGAGGTTAGTCGATTTAAGAATAAATTCTTATTGTGTGTGTCTCTTTGGTTCAAATTTTAATACAGATGAGGTTCTAAATTTAAATCACGCCCTGGCGGGCATAATGAAATTCAGTATAGTTTTACTCCCGGCTCAGCCGTAGGAATTTAATGATCTGCTTTCGGTGAGGTTTACATGACATATAATTTGACATTTTCAAGCAGGTGGTGTGCTAAATAACTTTTCACAGAATTCTAGTAACGAGATAACTCTAGAACCCTTCGTTACGTTCGGGATTCTATATTGTGCCCATGACTAAAGACACCGCTTTATTCCCTCGTTTAATATTTCATCTAATCAAATTTTGGTATCGATAATGTTGCGGTAGATATGTCAATACAAGGTTGGACGTAACATGATATTATGTTGTATAATATTTCATTCAAATAGAAAAAAAATAAAACTTCTGTTCAGAATAGGAATTAAATGAGTATATTTTTATGCTTTCCCATTTACCAGAGATCTTTGTACGATATTATCAAAATATTTGTCGACACGCGATACGGGAGAGAGCTGACAAGGATATTTATTTGCGATCGGCGAAAACAAACGTGCGGGACTAATTTTCGATTTATTCGAGCAAAAAATCGTGTATATTATATTTTACTATCGACCCGCCCCGGCTTCGCACGAGTGCAACGCTGATACTAAATATACATCAGAATGTCTTTATATATAATTTTTATGTTTGTATATATATATTAAATGCAAAATGTATGGTACTTAATTGGATAAGGATTAATGCTGTATGTATTGCTTAAAATCGCTTTCTAAATAAGCCATTATTTTAAAGTAATGGATTAAAAATGTTTATTGTGTGTTATCCCTAAGAGATAGTCATATACCTTCGCAAATTTTTTTGTATACCTTTGTAAGGTGTACAATACTGTAGCACATTATTTTGATCTATCTCGTAGCGTTTGCAATGTAAACGCAAAAAATGTGTTTATTTACGACATCATATTAGAAACCCCTTAAAATTATCAGTGTTTCTCTACTATATTATGCATGGTCGGAGCTGGCAAGAGGTTCGCGTGCGTTCGGAAAACACCCTAAGAGTAGCTATGAGTTGGCTTCGGTCAAATCTCCTAACTCTAAATGTCTCTAAAACAAAGTTCATTACTTTTGCCTTCAACTTAGCCTCTCAAGCCCCCTCTTCTCTTTTCGTGTGTGCCCATGTTTTTCCTGCTGGTTCCGTTCCCGACACATGCACTTGTACATCCATTGAACGAACATACTCTTACAAGTATCTTGGAGTTTTGATCGACAGCTGTATGTCATGGGAACCCCAAATTGAATCGACTATCTCACGAGTCAGAAAACGTATATACGTGTTTAAAACAGTTCAGTTCAGTTCTGGATTTTAAAAGTTTAAAAACAGTATATTTTGCACTCACCCAGTCTGTTCTCTCCTACTGCATCTCGTCATGGGGCTGTGTGGTCAAAACCCGAATGATTAGACTTGAAAGAGCCCAAAGAGTGTGTAAGGTATTGTCTAAGAAACCCTTCCTTTTCCCTACCTCTGATTTTTTCTCGCTATGCCAAGTACCCTCGGTCCGACAACTTATTATTCTGCAGACTGTCCTTCGGAAACACTCAACTTTATTATGATCCTGAGTTGACTAATTCTAAACGAAGATCGGACAACGGTTGTGGGATCGAACGTCGCCGCACAGCTTTAGCTAGTCGCCACTTCCACTGCATAAGTCCATCACTGTACAACAGAATAAACCAATCGCTTCACATTTTTCCATTACCGTACTACAAATGCAAGTTGAAATGTTTAGAATGGCTGATATCCTTATCCTACGATGGCACTGAAAAACTTCTGCTTTTTGCTGAATAACACATATTCGCCATACACACCCTATACTACATTTTTCACACACTTACACATCCCTACATTCTTACACACTGCACACACGCATGTAATCTACTCTGTTATTACTTAAAATTCTAAATAAAATACAATTTACTTAGTTATAATTTAGTTAAAATGTATCATAGTTAGTATTTTGTTTTCATATATTTGTAATCGTATCGATACTCGATACTTTTAATTTGTCTGTTTAACATTAAATTAATTTTAGTCTTTCTTTAACTTAGCTTCTCTTTTAGTCTAAATATTGACCTCTTTATTTGTTAAGGTTTATGGAGGAGGGCGTTGATGCCTGCGACACAGTATTTTTTACTCCTGCAGGTATCACCGTTTTCATATTGTTTCTGTACGCGGTTTATGTACCATATAAAGACATTTTGATTTGATTTGATTTTGATGTATTATAAATAAAAACGTTCCTCTTGAATCATTCTATCTACTAAAAAAACCCGCATCAAAATCCGTTGCGTAGTTTTAAAGATCTAATCATACATAGAGACAGACAGCGGGAAGCGACTTTGTTTTATACTATGTAGTGATACTGATGATGATGATTACCTGTCTCCTGACTGAATACCAGCGCTGGTTTGCAAAATGTCATGCGAAGCAGCATAAAGCTGAGTGTGGACTCTATTGTTGGGTCCAACGCACCAACTTGTTACTTTTTTTCTATTGTTATTCTCATGTCCTCTGATTATTTAATTAAGTCCATTCTGTGTTTTTGTTAGTGACAAATAGATGAAATATACGTTTAATAATATATTCTAGCTAGTAGCTGATCCGCCCGCGGCTTCGCACGCGAGGTATGTCAACAAACATTAACTTCTTCTGCACAGTTGAGTTAAAAGTAACCTATGTCCATCCTCAATCCGCATTGTAATCTATATGTCGCAGCCAACTGGCCTAATTAGCCCGTTCAATCATGAGCCTAGCTTCTTTACCAAACAGCGCGGTTCAACTAGATTCCTCAAACAAGGTTTGAGGTACATAATACACAGACATACCGCATGGCAGTAGGCCCCCAACTAACAATTTAGCGTTAAGATAAGCTATAGCAGACCTGTATTTGGGGTCACCTTAGATCTTTAAGTGTTAGGACATGACTTATAAGAGAGTTACAGTGTGTTATAGCACCTTTTTATCTTCGATTCTGGCGCAGAATTTTGCAGGCAAAATCTGTATAAAGCTTAAAGAGAGGTTATATATATGATTTAGTAGAAGGTTTTTCTATTGTTGTATTGGTTGTATTATGTACCTTACTATGTATGATACAAGATATTTATTTGCTTAACATATGTGTACCTACATTATGTAGGTAAACATACATTTAACATAATATATTAATTAGTATGCTGGATCTTATTGTAGTGGCAGTAACGACCTGTTTTACTAAGAGTGGTATGCAAATAGTGAGATGCCGTGCCAGAACATATTTAACATATTTTTAATAGAATTAAATAACCAATGAAACATATATTATCTTAGCATATCATATCTATATGAAAGCAAAGAGTGCAGACTCAGACGGAACAACCCCCCCAACTATAATTTAAATGTTGTAACAAACGCTACGGCTGAATATCATTCAGGCCGCTAGTTGAACGGCGCTGTTTAGTAAAGAGGCTAGGCTGTTGATTGAACGGCTAATTAAGCAAGTTGGCTGCGACTTAGATATCTTATATTGAAATCTGTCAAAGCCGTGAAAGTATTCGCAGTAGTGTGTGTCACACCAGTCACACCAAAATTGTGCTATGCTTTTGTATCAAATTTCACAATGATCAGATCCACGCTACGAAAGTACAAACAAATATACATACAACGTCGATTTTCCCCCAGTTGATTTAGAGATCTCGCTTCGTTTGGTCTAAAATTTGTGAGGAAAAAGCTGAGTCAAAGCTCAAAACATTGGGACCCTCTGCTAGTTTTTATTCACACATTATCCATACCTACTCCAAAAATAGGAAAAGAATGTCTTCTAAAGTACGAGTCCCATATGGCGCAAGGGTCAGCTTTTTATTTTTTTTTCTCCCTACATTTGTAAACCGGAGAGCGTAATGTTAGATACTAGTTTTTTCCGACGACTTTGTCAGAGATTTCTTTAGCTCGTTAGTATTTTTAATCTTATGTTCTTAGGTTTACATACAATAAACAAATTATGAATTAATTTTCCACTCGATATTGATATGAAAAGATCGGAAAAAATCATTTACCTTTTAATTTATTTTTAACCGGCTTCAAAAAAGGAGGAGGTTCTATGTTCTACTGTACTTTTTTTTTATATATGTTCAACAATTTCTGCGTCAATTGTGGACCGAACTTCAATTTTTTTTTTGAAAGAGTCCACTTCCAAGATGGTCCCATAGAAATTTCCTATAATTGGTTCAGCAGTTTTTTTTCCTGTTATCTGAAGTCGGTTATACATATGTTTTTAAAAAGATACTTGTATAAATTATGTATACTAACTACTACTTTGCAAGCGCAGGTAGATATAGGCTGAAGGTGGAAAACCAGGGTCTGGATTCTAGACTGATTTTGTATTGGCTCATTTTAATCAGCTCGTTACGATTATTACTCGCATGTTCATAAAACAGATGTCACAAGAATTAAGAGCGTCACAAACGATCAAGATGTTCCAATATTTTATGTTAATATACATATCGCTCGCCATACAATCCGATGTAAGATGCAAAAATACTAGTGGTTCGCCCCGAACTGAGATCTCCGAGTCTCCGATTAAAAATATTATTGGTAATCTTTGACTTTCATAATAGTGCCACAAAAAAAACACCTTACTTGACCTACAGTTTCATTCAAATTACAGGTTTTATGGGGTACAAATTGCAGTTATTCTGTATTTCAGACTTTTGCCTATATTTGTGTCACTTAAGCTATACGCATACCAAATTACAGCACTGTGGGGTCACTGGTGTACCCTGTGAATTTTGTCAATGTTTAGTTTTTATTATGGCTAATAACTCAAATACTATAAAGAATTTACAAAAAATAAAAACGGGTCTAAATGTCGTAATGAATACCTTTCATTTGACGTTATATTTGACGTGATAGCCTTATTTTCATTTTTTTTTACCCCTCTTGACCACAATATCTCAACAACCCCCCAACATTTTTAACTCATTTAGTCAGACCAAAATTGTGCCATCACTACCTACCTATGTATTAAATTTCACGATGATCGGATCAACGTTACGAAAGTTATCCTCGGACAAACATACATACATACAACGCCGATTTGCCCATGTAGATTTAGAGATCTCGCTTCGCTCGATCAATTATCTTCGCCTTGTGTGGTGGTCTATTGGATTGTATGGCGAACGATATTTTATCGTAACATAAAATATTATAGCAACTTCATCGTGTATGTCGCGCTTTATAAGGGGTTGATTGATTCTCATTACGCGGAAATTCGGTTCGATAAACATAACGATCTATAGAGGCTCATTTCCATCAAACTAAAAGGTAAGTTATGATTGGTGGCCCCAAGGGAGCATCAGCTCGGCCGCGGGCTAACCAAAAGCCTGGTCGGTGGACGATATAGAGTCCATAGAGGGTAAGACCTGGATGCTAATAGCATAGGATCGGTTTGAGTGGCTTTTGAGAGAGGAGGCTTATACCCATCATTGAAGCTGTACATGATGATAATAATGATGACATCAAACGTTGCATTGACAGGCGTGGAGATGATGACAAAACTTGTATTGGACTAGAAAAGATGCCTAAACGTATTTATTGGCTAAATATGATTTTAGCAGTTGTCAAATCATATAAATACATAAAATTTATACATGTTTAGTCGCTAAACACCGTTAGAGTTCGTTATGCAAGCCGGGCTTAGTTACGGAACTGCCTTCAGAAGTTTGTTGTATCTATCGACTAAATATGTTTTCTAATTTCTGAACGTAAAGATAATAATTTTCAATCTTAGTCAAATCTAATTTCTAAGCTTTCCACTTCGTTTATCAAAGTTCATGTCTAACTTAATCTTTGTTTCCTTTTACTAGGTAACGTCCTGTTAAAGTTCGCTCGCTGCGGTTCACATACAGATGTAACATTATGATAAATTCTTCCATTTTATTATACATTTTCACTTAAGCGTAAACTCGTCGACATGTGTATTCTGCCCGTCCTTACCTATGGTGCCCAAACTTGGTCATTGACAAAATCTCAAGAGTCCAAACTCAAGGTTTGCCAAATAGCCATGGAACGCAGCGTCTTATGGGTAAAGAGAATTGACAGGATCCGCAATACCACACTGCACGCGAAGACGCAGATAATGGTGACCAGACTGCCAGGCTGAAGTGGAACTGGGCGGGTCACGTCAGTCGTATGATCACAGACAAATTGGCAACAGTCGTCATACAATGGGTGCCTGCCAAGGCGTCGAAGCCGGGGCAGGCCGAGGAAGCGTTGGCGTGACGACCTCGATGCATTCCAAGATGGCTGGTGGGACGTGGCGAGTGATCGTGAGATGTGGAGGAACAGGGAGGAGACCTTTGCCCAGCAGTGGGAAAATATAGGTTAAAAAAAATCTTCTTTTTCTTAGCATGTCAAGAGTTCTACGTTTTCATTTATAGTATATTGGACAGGCGTTTGGACAACAATAGCATTAGGTGAAGCGGTTTTTAGGTCCACCATCGTGCAGGTGTTCGGACAAAATGGGCACATTAGCAAGTGCTCCATTCACTGCGCGGGATCACTGCACTCGCACTGCGTCAAGTTAGTGTGTTTATTATTTAATAGAGACTTATAAACATTTGCTGAGACAGCGACGCGACGTGCGGAAACCATGGGAAATCAATCTGTCATCATTAATTATAGTAAAGGGTCAGCCACGTGGAAGGTCCGGGTAGCGATATCGAGATAAAGTACACTCTGATAAAAGGGCTTAGCCAAGTTAAATTTGATTAGCGATGACGTTAGTCCATAAGTCCGTAAATGTATGGGATTTGACACATGCTATGGAAATATCCCGTGATATATCGACAAATAACCTATGTAGAAATCGTTTCGATTCGAAGCAAATGTAACTTGGCTACGGGCCAAGGACTGGTCAATGATAGTAAAAAATAGGGACCTATGGAATAAAGGAAGATGCCTTTGTACTACAGTGGGAAACATCGGGCTTGGAAGTAAATAAATTTAATTTTCTTAAACATGCTTTGAAATATGAGAATTATTTTAACAACCTTCTTCGAGATAAAGCGAAATTCCTGAACTGGCCAAATACATGCGTGCAGCGGCCGGCAAAAGTTGTATGAAAATACCTGTGGAAAATCCATAACTGTCGTGGTTTAGCGGCAAAATAAATGACATAGTAAACTCTTAACGGTCGTGTCATTTAAAAATGGAACGATTTTTCACTCCGAAACATGGCAACCAAGGAGGTAACTTATTAAAGGTTTTATTTAAATTTCGAACGGACTTGTATATACAAGCAAACGAAGGATTCTAGATTCAAAAATTAAAATCCTGAGCGTTAGCGAGGGAATCAAAAGAGCACGAGGTGAAAAACTTTTCATCCCACCTCGAGGAAATGACTAAATGCAAAAAAAAGTAATACACCACGAAGGTTCCGAGTCTGAGTTTTTAACAAATTAAAAACGGTTGTATGTTAAATTCGGCACCATGGAGGTAGAAGTAAAAAATTTAATGATGTTTTGAATTCACAAACTTAGTACACACGATGTTCTAAATTCAATTTACTTTAATCTCTAGCGGATAAGAACGGCTTTTGCACTCAGATATCGAAGAGCAAAAATTCTCTTTCCGAGATCGAGGGGATGAAAAAAATATTGTTGTTCGTTTTTCGTCATTGATTTTGAAAAAAATTGTATATTTTATTTTATAATATCCGCGCATTATTTTAGAAAAGTACCTACTATACAAGCCTTGGTCGCAACCAGGCATTGATGGACTTACGTATGTGTGCCTCGGCTCACATTAACACGTTCGTCCATCAATGCCTCTTATGCTGGGCCGCTGCAGTAATGTACTATAATTAGCTATTATCGCCAAATATAATCTTAATATTTTTGGATTATATTTTATCAGATAAGCGTGCGGCGCGGTATTCAGCGAGCGCCTACACAATAAGGTGGGATATCGAAATTAACCACCCCATCTAATATCAAATGCAAATCCATCGGCTGATCAGAATCGGCTTACATCATGTCGCCTCGAATGAATGTGACTCGTAGCGGTTTTAGGTTTAAAATGACTTGAATTAAGATTAGGATTATGTAGATTTGCTGGAATATGGATTAGGCATCTACTTTGAATAAAACACGGGAAGGTGCTTAGGATCTGCAGATTGAGTTTGGAATATGGTACTGATTGGATTTAGTTACTAGGTACACGCAAACATACAACTCCTTTTTGACAGGTGCGCTCTAAGTTTAAAATAAAATAGTGCATTCCGAAACACAAAATAATCACTGCGTTCACGTAGCTATTTTGCGTACTAATTCAGTTATCGCGCTGATAACAGTTGACAGTCAGTGTTCCTATAATTTCATAACAACAATAAAACCAACCAACCACAGAACACTATTACTGACAATCAACCAACCAACCAGCTGTCACGTCACTTTTGACAGAGAGGCTCACGGTGATTTCGGTTTGGAGCATGGACGTTGTTAGCGCAAAATGTCGTGCTCACGGTGACTTAGAACGCTTGCTTAAGGGTAGGTTGATAGTTGAATCATTAAGTTTGATATGATTTGTATTTGTATTGTAAGAGTTTTGTAAAAAAATATGATGTAGATCCATGAGAACATTGGTGGGGCCGTTTTGCGTATCTTACGCCTTCGAAATGGCTTTTTACATAAGATAACTCCTGGAGAATCTGGATAACAAAATAGGGATTAGGGTTGCGCCCACTGACCTTCGAGATACTTTGAAGCAGCCTGGAATGTTCCCTTGTGCACTTCACAAATTCACCAGGAGTCACGGTTTTTTAGCTGCACCACATGAAATTAGAGGCTAAAGACAATGCCTTTTTGTAAACACAATTTAATTATATTTTTGTCAGCGGAATTCTGCGGTAATTTTCAGCGGGTTTTTTTCATTTCATTTATTTTCCACTATAGGTACATTTAAAAGCACTAAGTTGCGTCATATTTAGAATAGGTATATCAATAAAAGTATCATTACAATAACTCAAACAGACAGGTATCGGGACTAATTAAGTTATTTTAACATAGAATGTCAACTTAAAATAGTAAAAATAAAACATAAATCAATAAAATACAGAACAAAATAATGTCAAAAAAGTCAATTGTCAATGGTTAATCGTAAGTAATGTATTTCATGTCATGGGTCGCGTATGTAAGTCAAAATCTTAACTTTCTCGCGTAGAGGTGCGTTAGAAGAAGAAGAAGAAAATACATTTATTTGACACACACATAGGACAGACCATTCAGAACAGAACAAATACAAAAAACATACCTACTTACCTAAAGAATATAATAGTAAAAAGAAAAATTATTTAAGTACAGAATTAAAGAAAAAACACAAGATAAAAATTTTGTTCTTAAGTATACATAGGTAGGTGGTAGGTACAGATAATATGGTCTTCCGTACTGTGTGGGCCAAACAGGTTCCATCTCAGCGTATTGCTGCCTACCTGCCTACCGGAAGATAAGCGGCGCTGGTTTTCAGATGGGACCCATGGGTAGCCTCTCACGAGCGCAGAAAAATAAATGATTAAACATATATATAGACATACATGGATACACATACGTAAATAATAAAATAAACTTGAAAGAATAAAATAGTTATATATAGGCGCACGGAAAGCGAACAGGAGTGAACGTTCAAGAAAAATATACTGGAGGCAACAGCCAGGACCAAAAAACGATTGAGCAGAGAGCGTGGAGTAGTGTTTGTGGGCAGTGCAACAAGTAGGAGAAAAATATACTACCTACACTGTTTCCTGTTAACGGACGCGTTAGCTGTTAATGTCTTCTTAGTAGCGCCATCATGGCAGGTGGGAGCACGCAGGTAAGGTAAAAGAAATGGTTTTACAAATAGAATATGGGCCAAGAAAAGAGTTACCTTATATGGTCAAGAGATGGCGTTACCAAACATCTTATGTTTTTTTGAATCACCATCATTCTACATATAGAACAAACTGCCGTTGTTCGGACCCAATAGTTTCTACGAGTATGTCGCACAATATCGGCCCAGGAAGCCTATGTTTAAAAGTTGCCACGAGCCGTTGGGTGCAGGCCAGTCATCAGTCGCACTGGAAATTACCGAGGAAGTCTTATATTTAACAGTGGATACCTATGAAGGTTAGGATGAAAATGTTGATGGCAGTAGTGGACGCCCTAAAGTGGATAAAAAGTATCCTATGTGATAATCCAAGTTAGGAATAATCTACGTAAATACTAAATTTCATCGAAATCGGTTTAGCTGTTACGACGTGATTGAGCATTTATAATCTTAGTGTGATGATCATAAAATGAAAAAACCAGCCAAGTGCGAGTCGGACTTGCGCACGAAGGGTTCCGTACCATTATCTATAAAAACGGCAAAAAATCATGTCTGTTGTATGGGAGCACCACTATAATATTTATTTTGTTCAATAGCACAATTCTATTTATTTACCTTATTTGAGGTTGGTGCCGATTAAGCTAGTCCTCTAAATTGTATGAGCGCCAATACAACTCAGAGGACTATTTTTAAATGGCGTCAACTATGTATGTATGGAGACAGCCTTTAATTTTAAACCTTTTTATTTTTTTGGAATTTTTCCTTTATTTATTCTTTATCATACACAAATAGATTAACTGACAAAAATAGCTAACAAAATGAACATGTACAAAGGCGAGCTTAACCCTAATAAGAGTTTTCTTCCAGCAAACCTTTGAAGATAGAGATGTTTGATTATTGTGGTAGGTACGTGCACAGAAAAGGACAGTGGAGTAAAATACTGTTATATAATATATACCTATAAACTAAAGCTACATTCTTGATATAATACTTTGTACAAAATATACATAATATACATACTTATATCTAATAACCTAACAGTTTACAAGTAATGCTCTTTGACTCTAAGCTTAAAAGTGCTTAGTGATGGACTAGCGCGGATAGAGTGTGGTAGAGAATTCCACAGTTTGACTCCATGGACAGTGAAGGAACTGCCATAGCGACTGGAGGAATGAGGAGGGGTTTTGATAAGGAGGGACTTTCATGACCAGTCATCTCCGGTGGGACAAGAAAATCAAAGCGCTCACGGAGGTAAGAAGGAGCTAGAGGATTGAAAAGAGTGTTGAAGAGAAAAGTGACAACATGAAGATCACGTCGACGACTAATAGGAAGCCATTTTAGCTGGGATCTAACATGGAGACGTAATCAAACTTGCGCAACACGACAGTGAATCGGTTACACAAATTCTGAAGACGTTCTAGTTTTTTTAGAAGTTCCTCCGTGGCATAAAGAAACCAGACATCGACATACTCTAAAATGGGTAACATGAGGGCTTGAGCAAGAGTAATTTTAGTTTCAAAGGGTGAAAACTTTTGGAGACAATTAAGAGATTGAAAAGAGAAGTTAACCCTTTTACTAATCTCATTAACAAGCTGCACTCAAGACAGATGATTGTCAAAATAGATGCCCAGGTTCTTGGCATTGGCCGGCTAGCTAATCGGTAGCTATTTGTGCTGTAAGACCTGGCTTTTTTCAATATTCGTGATTCTAGGTCAACGGGAATTACCATATAGGTTTTTAGGTCGTGCTCGAGCCGTCGTACAGTGCGGACCTCTCTGGGGCGTCGTTACGCTGCCCGTTGAATATACGAAGATTCGATCGTCGTTAGTGGTCGAGGCAACATCGCCTATAAAAGGCTCCTCAGATCGCGCGGCACGCATTCGATCGTCGTTAGTGGTCGCCGCTATAGCATGCAGCGGCCACACCTTAGGAACCTAGGCTGGTAGAGGGGGGCTCGAGTGCCGAAACACTTTGTTGTAGCAACGGCGTGTTTCGGCCCTCGAGTCGGCACGGTCACTCCCCGTGCTAGTGCTCGTTGCTTCGGCGTCAACGCAATCCACCTCAAGTGGCGAGGCAACCAGGCAACTGTAGAAGGCCTGAAGGTAGCGATAGGAGTTTTTATCGTTGCCAGATACTGCGTCCTGTTCCCTTCCAGTCGTAGCGGTTCTCCGTTCCACTGGGTCAAGGGGAGTAAGGAGGAGAGGGTGCATCTGTGTACGGCGCGCACACTTATGCAACTTAATATATCCTGCGCATCTGACTTGGCTTTGTCATTCCGAGTTTAAAAAAGTCCTGGGCTTGGTCTAATACCTGGACACGGGTGGCCTAAGGAGAGGAGAGTGGTCGCTCTAGCACTGCATCGGGGTGACAGTGTGGTTCGGCAGCACTCTTTGAGACAAAGCAGCTTTATTTAGAGAGGCACTGCTTTCCTCGCTCAGCCGGGGAGGGGGCTAGAAAAGGTGCCCCAAACAAACGCTCATTCCTCGCAATAAGAATAAATCTAAAAACATGCAGATGAATATGACTTTTGGTGCGTGGAATGTACGTACTCTTTTAGACCGACCCAACAACCTCTGCCCAGAACGTAAAACCGCCATTGTGGCTCGAGAGCTCAAACGCTATGACGTCGACATAGCCGCTCTCAGCGAAACACATCTAGCTGACGAAGGTGAGCTTGTTGAACGTGGTGGTGGGTACACTTTCTTCTGGAAAGGCACACCAGCTTCTGAGCCTAGACGGTCAGGAGTAGGCTTTGCTATTAAAACTACTTTAGCCTCTAAGTTGGAAGAACATCCAGTTGCTATCTCTGATCGTGTCATGTCCTTACGTTTCCATCTTCGAAACAATAAGTACTTAAATGTTATCAGCGTATATTCGCCAACACTCGACAAAAGTGATGACGTCAAGGACAAATTTTATGAGGAAGTGTCAGAAGTGCTGACTAAAATCCGGCGCTGTGAGAATGTTTTGCTTCTTGGCGACTTTAATGCTCGCGTCGGACGTGATTTTGAAGCTTGGCCTCGGGTGATAGGGCGACATGGCATTGGTAACATGAACAGTAATGGGCAACTGTTACTAAGCCTCTGTTCCCAATTTCATCTGGGTATTACCAATACCATGTTTAGACTCCCAAATAAATACAAAACTACCTGGATGCACCCAAGGTCCAAGCATTGGCATCTTATTGATTATGCTATAGTCCGTCAACGGGATATAGCGGATGTCAAAGTAACGAGAGTAATGAGGGGCGCAAACTGTTGGTCGGATCACCGACTTGTTGTTACAAAACTATTTTTGCGTCTTAGCCCTTGCCGTAGACCTCGCAGGGCTAAGCCTAACTGTCTTCATCTGAAAAAGCTAGAGTCTGCTGAAATATTGGCAAATTACAGGGAAGCTGTCAATACCTTTACAGCAGGCATACACCCCGAAGATGAACAGTTAGACGAGGGCTGGAAACTGTTAACTACAAATACCATCAATGCGGCTACTGAGATCTTAGGCCAAAAACCTCGTGTCTGTGAAGACTGGTTTGACGAAAATGATAATACATTGACAGTCGCCCTAGAAAAACACCGCCAGCTCCTTCGAAAGGGAAATCAGACAACTGCTTCTGAAAAAATAAAGGAGAGTACGAGCCAAATAAGGAGACTAACTCGAAACGCAAAAGATGAGTGGTGGCTGAACAAGGTTCGCTATATTCAGTGGCTTGCTGATTCGAATAGACTCGGCGTTTTCTTTAACGAGATTAAAAAGTTAGTAGGAAGTCCACATCGAGTAAACGTACCACTGAAATCACTTTCAGGTACCCTCCTGGTAAGCAAAGGAGAAGTTCTTACTCGCTGGGCAGAACACTATAACAGCTTACTCAATGTGGATCGTTCTGCTGACATAAACTATTTAGCATCACTTCCTGCCTTACCACAAGCCGTAGATCTGGATCAGCCTCCTTCTCTTGAGGAAGTTATCATCGCCATCAAAGCGCAGAAAAACAATAAGGCTGTCGGCATCGATAACATACCAGGAGAACTATTAAAATATGGCGGAGATGAGTTGCACTACAAGATTTGGCAATTTTTCCAGCGCATGTGGGAAATGGAGTTCGTTCCTCCTAGTTTTGGCGTATCACTAATTTGCTCTTTGTATAAAAATAAAGGTGATCGATCTGTTTGCAACTCTTATAGGGGTATATCACTTCTGTCTACTCCAGGAAAAACTTTTGCCAGAGTACTCTTAAATCGTCTTATGGAGCTCTCTGAAAGTATATTGCCTGAAACGCAATTTGGGTTTAGACCCAATCGCGGCACATGCGAGGCCATATTCTCTCTTAGACAACTGCAAGAGAAAAGCAGGGAACAGTGTCAACCTCTGTTTCTCTGTTTTGTTGATCTGGAGAAAGCTTTTGACAGTGTACCTCGCGAAGCTTTGTGGATTGTGCTTTTGAAACTTGGTTGCACCGACAAATTTATACGCTTGATAAGACTTCTTCACGACAACATGACTTGTTGCGTAACCGTCAATGGTGAGCAGACAGAGCAATTCCCTGTCACTTGTGGTGTAAAACAAGGCTGTGTATTAGCACCCACTCTTTTTGCTCTGTACTTTTCCGTTGTCGTGAGGGAGACTTTACAAGCCAACACCGAAGGGATCCGCATACGTTTTCGCACAGATGGCAGTATCTTTAACCTGGCTAGGTTAAAAGCGCACACAAAGGTATCGTATGACCTCATTACCGAATTGATGTATGCTGATGACCTATGTTTCGTTGCGGAATCTTCTGAGGGACTCCAGGACTTGATGACTCGGCTTGACGCTGCGTGCTGTAGATTTGGCCTCAAAATTAATATTACAAAGACAGAGGTGATGGCCATGGACACTGTTAACCAAGCTCCACTGAATCTGCAAATCGATGGAAAGCCCATAAAACAGGTCGATACATTCAGATATCTGGGAAGCAGCATAACAACAAAATGCGACCTTGACTCGGAGATCAACAGCAGACTTGGCTCCGCTATGGCTGCTTTTGGTAAACTACGAGTCCAGGTATTTCGCTCCCATAACATCAAATTGAGTACCAAGATTAAGGTGTATATGGCTATTGTACTTCCTAACATCTTGTACTCGTCAGAGACATGGTGCCTGTATCGCAGACACATACGCACGTTAGACAGATTCCATCTGAAATGCCTCCGCGACATTCTTAACATCAAGTGGTCGGATCGGGTCCGTAATACCGATGTTCTACGACGGGCTAATGTCTGTGGCATAGAGGCATATTTGATGCGGCGTCAGCTGCGTTGGTGCGGGCACCTGTCTCGGATGTCTGATGAGCGAAGGGCGAAACGCATTTTCTTCTGTGAACTAGAACATGGTAAGCGGAAACGCGGAGGTCAGTTCCTACGTTTCAAAGACGTACAGAAGAGGCACATGAAGAGGTGTTGTATCGATCCGTCGCGCTGGGAGGCTCTCGCTGAAAAACGACCTGAATGGAGGCGTCATGTTCAGGACAAAGTGTACGAGTTTGAAGAAGAAAGGAGGCAAGAACTAGACTTAAAACGAGATCAGCTTAAAAGTCGACCGCCGGCTAATATCAATTACAACTACATTAATGGCGCCTTAACTTGTGTTCATTGTAACCGGACTTTTAGCGCAAAAATAGGGTACATCAGCCACATACAGGCTAAACACCTAGGCCAATAAGCACAAAGTCAAGTCTCTGTAGCCGAAATCGGCTAGGAGGATTATTATTATTATTATTATAGGTTTTCGACCCAAAACCTGCGGGGTACTTCCGGTTGACCTAGAATTGTCTTTTTTGGTTATAAGCAAGGTCTTACAGCATAAGTAAAGGGAAGATTCCGAAAAATAAGAAATGTAAAGGTCATGACAAGTTTTCGCGAAAATCTAAATTTGTCTATATCTTTTTATCGTGTGGACTCAGGACCTTGATTTTTATACAACTAATAGAGACTATAGACTTCAGTATTTGGTATAAATTTCAACTTGTTAGGTCTACCCGTTCCTGAGAAAATCGGTGGTGACACACAGACAGACAGACGGACAAGAGAGTGATGTAATAAGGGTTCCTGTTTTTACCTTTTGCGGTATGAAACCCTAAAAACATGAAAAATCGTATTCTGGAACATAAAAATTTACAAATTAAATTACGAAGTAACAATTTTCTAGGGTTTTATGTAACTTTTAGCGTTTAAAAAACCAATATGTCGGATATGGCAGGTGTCAAAGTACTACCAACGAATAGCATAACCAAATGAATAAATAGAACATCTTCCTGTTGAAACGTACATATATCCAGAATTAACTAGTGTTTCTGAGTGTAATTCCTCATTAAAAAGTGAAACTTGGTGCATAGCAACTTTTTGCTACAGTGTATAAACATAACAAGTATTTGGCATTAAGTTTGACGACCTCCGTGGGGCAGTGGGTGAATAGCCAGCTGAGAAGCAGGAGGTAGTGGGTTCGATTCCCGCCGCGAAACAAACGTTTGAATGATTTACAGATATTTGTTCTGGGTCTGGATGTTTTTCTATTTATTATAAGCATGCATTTACATTATTAAAATGTATATAAGTATTATATTAGTTTTCTGGTTCTCATAGTACAGGCTAAGCTTAATTTGGGGGTAGATAGCACTGTGTGGAATACTCAGCAATATTTATTTAATTAAGTGGTTGATTTATTGGTTTCTTGTGAGAATGTTCATCTGCTTTTTGGTTCTTTTTAATACTGTACCTGCTAAAAGCGACTTATTATCGGGATTCCATTGTAGATGCGGCTTAATTAGAATGTAAAATGAATTCTATAATCACTATTCAATTTCTGTCGCTAGGCCTTTCACGTAATGGAAAATGGTGAAAACACGTAGTGAAAAGCTAGGACTCGGTATTATTCCTTCAATACTTGATGACATGGTAAGCTTAAGAATCGATTGGCAGGAGTCTGAGGCTCAAGATGGCGTAATACCATTTCTGACAGCGTTGCTGTCTATATATTGTTTACAGAGGCGCACTTAAAAGCACCAACCTTTGGGTAAGCTTAAATTTATTTATTTTAATTGAATGAATGAATGAATGAAAATTCTTTATCATACCTTACAAGTTAGACACAACAGATATAAAGAAATATACAAATAAAAGTAAGAATAATGGGTGGTCTCATCGCTTAACAAAGCGATCTCTTCCAGACAACCTTTGGATGGAGAGGATCATTGCTTAATGGAAGATTGGCCGAGGTGTAAAAAGAATAAACTTAATAATAGAAAAAGAAACTTAACCTTATATAGTTATATGCATACATATTATTAGGTATTTCGTCCAACATACCTCAGTGCCTCAAGACAAAAGTCTTCAATCAGTGTGTGTTACCAGTGACATATGAAACCGAGACGTGGTCCTTCACTACTGGCCTTAAAATAAGCTCAGAGTCGCTCAACGAGCTATGGAGAGGGCTATGCTCGGGGTTTCTCTACGGGATCGAAACAGAAATGAGGAGATACGTAGGAAAATGCAAGTCACCGACATAGTCCGACGGATTAGCACGTTGAAATGGCAATGGGCAGGCCATATAGCGCGCAGAACAGATGGCCGATGGGGCCGGAAAGTTCTCGAATGGAGGCCACGGACCGGCAAGCGCAGCGTAGGACGTCCACCTACAAGATGGGCAGACGACTTGGTAAGAACCGCAGGTCGGCGTTGGACGCAGGCCGCTTCCAACCGCAGTTCCTGGAGATCAATGAGGGAGGCCTTTGTCCAGCAGTGGACGTCGTACGGCTGATATGATGATGAATTTTATGTACATAAATAATTTTAAATAAATAAATATCATATATCAAATAAATAAATATGTACTTTCATACTTATATATATATATATATATATATATATATATATATTATTAATATTAGAGATCAGATGAATCACGACTAGATTGATTAATTTTCTTTGGGGCAGAAAATGCGGTTGTAGCGGTCGCCCCGTTTATAGGCCTTTCAAGCTATGAACGTTATTGCCTAGATAACAAACAACTGGAGTCAAAAAATCACATTTATTGTATAGAAGCCCTTATTAAATAATTGTTTTATTTTAATTAAATTATTTATTTTTAAAGTGCATATATAACTAAATATTCTGTAAATATCTTAAGCGTCTACCTGTTGCCGTTATCAATATCGAGCAAAAACGAGCAAAAAAATCACGTTTCTTGTATGGGAGCCCCCCTTAAATATTTACTTTATTCTGTTTTTAGTATTTCTTGTTATAGCGGCAATAGAAATACATCATCTGTGAAAATGTCACTTGTCTAACTATCACGGTTCATGAGATACAGCCTGGTGACAGACGGACGGACAGAAAGACAGCGGAGTCTTAGTAATAGGGTCCCGTTTGACCCTTTGGGTCCAGAACCTTAATAAAAACGATCTCATTAAATAAACATGCATTATCTGAATAGCGTGAATAAGTGATTGATCACTAAAACCGATATGATTATCGTTTTAAATACTCGACTGTACATAAGGTGGAAATTACATTATGGCAAAGTCAAAGTCAAAATCTTTTATTCATTAAAATCGCAAGGATCACTTTAAAACGTCAATTTTACTGCCTGTTCCTTCGCGACCAAGCCAGGAAAGAAAGGCAATAAAACAAGGCTGGTTGTTCTTTTAACTGATCCTGTTAGAATATATACCAATAAAGAAAATAAATTACGTCTAAATTGTAACGTTTTTGAACGAGTCGGAGCAATTTCAATTCCAAGCTTTTCTAACATCTAAATAATCTGATATTTTATAGTAGGCATTTATGTAATTAACTTTTCATCACTCATCGCTCTGAAATTTGGTCATTCTAAACACGATATCAGGCTCCGTAAATGCGATTTACGGCCCAAAAACCATAAGTAAATTCGCAAATAAAATGTGGCTTTTTGAATTCATAAATAAGCATAATTTAAATACAACCTACGTGACAAACCCTTATTTATATTTAAAATTAAAGAGGCCACATTCGTAATCTATATCTATATTAATATTAAAACGAGGAACGATTTGTATATTTGTAACGAATAAACTCAAAAGCCACTGGTCCGATTACATAAATTATTTCACCACTAGAGTGCTACAGTATCCCTGAGTAACACTATATTTATTGCTAGAAAAACTTAGGGATCCTTACTAAAACTTCAAAAATGTAACCCAATGTGTAAAAAAATAGCTATAAATATGTTTAAAAAATAAATGTCCACCCGTGCGAAGCCGGGACAGGCCGCTAGTAATAAATAATTAATAACAACCTCCATGACAAATTCTTATTTCTATTAAATGAAAGAGGTCATAGACTATTAGTGAAAAAAATAATAATGGGTACCGAGAGAGCAAAGTTTCTTTGTAGCAACAAAAATACTTTTTAAGGTTCCGTAGCCAAAGGGTCAAACGGGGCCCTATTACTAAGACTCCGCTGTCTGTCTGTCTGTCTGTCCGTCTGTCACCAGGCTGTATCTCATTAACCATGATAGTTAGACAATTGAAATTTTCACAGTTGATGTATTTCTGTTGCCGCTATAACAAAAAATAGTAAAAACAGAATAAAATAAATATTTAAGGGGTGTTCCCATACAACAAACGTGACTTTTTTGCTCGTTTTAGCTCGATATTGATAACGGCAACGGGTAGACGCTTGAAATATTCACAGAATATTTAGTTATATATTCACTTTAAAAATAAATATTAAATTAAAATAAAACACATATTTGGGGGCTCCCATATACCAAACGTGATTTTTTTGCTGTTTTTATAGATAATGGTACGGAACCCTTCGTGCGCGAGTCCGACTCGCACTTGGCTGGTTTTAATTATTTAATTTCCTCGCATTCGCAATGAAAAGTAATGTGTTATATTCTGATATAACAGCGGGTATATAGCCCTTTTATAACAATGTACCTTTATTAATTACGATTAATTTTGACCACTCTGCGCGGTCTACTTAGTAGCAGTAAATATTTTAAATACTTACTTATCTTAGAATTATAAGCACTCTAAACCACCTACCTACCTACATCAATGTTAACGCGTCGGCGAACCCTGAGCGCAACTTCAATTCGGCCGCGTCAAAAACTTTGGCCTGAATATCGCTATCCCTGTTTAGTGACAAAGTTTAGCCACGCAGAGCGACAGTGATAGTAATAGAACGATTCAAAATTTGATTAGATTTTGACCGTGTTCCGTAATACCTAAAATGATGACTGAAAACTTGTTGTATTTTTCTGATTGTGTTGATATTCTGTAACTAGACAATATAATCTATGTTCCCATGACTAGGATACGTAAGATGTTGTTGTTTTTAATACGAAACAATTAAGTTGAAATCAGGTCTTTTATGACGCAAAACCATGCAGAATGCGATATGCTTCTATTTTATTTTAAGTAAGTATTTTGAGCTAATATATGGTTGGGAACCTAGATAAATACTATTCAAATTAAAATAATACCTTAATATGGTAGAAATATGCTCCAATTAGAAATGATCTTGGTAGTACGTGTTATATGAACGATTGTCCCACCGGTGTCCCCTTAAATAATGTGAACGTGGAATCAAAAGTTCTGAACTCACCTTAACGACCACTTAATAGGCTCAGTTTCACTCGTGATTCTAATATCTGATCCTGGTTGAAACTTTATTTTTATAGCGTAGTGCAATTATACATTTTTACCGTGGATAACCTTAGATTAGATAAGATAATTCTATATTGCTCACCAAAAAAACAATACAACTATAACACTGTAAAACTATGTGATACAATTGGCGGTCTTACCGCAACAATAATTCGATATTGGAGTAGTAATAACCTTACTCGAAACTTATTCTTTCCATTAAAAAACTTATAGACAATTACGGTATACAAACCGAATCTTGGCGCTAAACAGAAACATTCCTCGCAGTCTTCGTATTCGTATTTGGACCTCACCTCTGGGACGGATCAGCGAAGTAACAACTTGAAGCTCTGAAATCAATTGAGAGAAGAGCCAAAAAGCTCATAGGCAACGATGAGCTAGTTCGACGAAAGGTTGCTAGCCTCTCGGTTTTTTATCGAGTAGATTTTGGGGATTGTGCGGCGGAACTTTTCAACCTGATCCTACCATCTCCATTCTATCATCCAACCAGACGCTCTGCGGTGCGCCACCGCAATATGGTAGAAATACCTCCCATTCGCACAAAGCGGTTCTCTTCGACCTTTATTATGCGCACGGCCAAAGAGTGGAACGCCTTGCCAGAGGCTGTGTTTCCTAACCTGGGTATCTTTAAGTCGCGAGTGAATAGGTTTCTTCTAAGCAAGCGTGTACCATCGTAGACTGTATCATCGCTTACCATCAGGCGAGTTCGTGGTCAAACGCAAGCCTATAATATATTAAAAAAAAATATGTGGTAAAGCCCTAACTTGACACTGTCTGCTTAATAAGCACATGTTCAAGCTAGGGCTATGCGAGACACAAACCTGCAGATTCTGTAATGAGGCGGCAGAATCGCCCCTGCATCTGTTAGGCGAGTGGGCTCCATGCGCTAACGTAGCATTCATCTGGGCAAACACATTCTTAGCCCGGAGGAGCTAACAGTTATCATCCATGAGAATATTCTACAATTTTTAGGCCGGAGACCTTTACTTATGAAACACCCGACACTGATAGAATTGGAGTTCTACGGCTGACACTATAATAAAAATATTTATGCTATTTGCGGCAAAATTTACAATGCATTGCCTGCCAACCTCTAAAGCCTTCCGGGTCTTAAATTTGCCAAAGAATTAAATGTTTGGTTACTACGTGAAGGCTTTTAAACTGTAAATGAGTTGTTTGGCTAATATTTTAAATTTTATAATCATTCAACTCTTGACATAGATATGTAATATACGCTCAAACAAACTTGCAAGTGAAGTTCGATCGATATTATATGGGTAAGCTTCGATTGAAGATAATATAATTTTTATCTTTACACACTATAAAATTAAGTCGCTTCCGCTCTCTGTTCGCTTAGATCCTTTAAACTACTCAACAAATTTTGATTCAGTTATCAGCAGTAGATAGAGTAATTCAAAAGGAAGGTTCATACGTATAACACATACATAGTAACTGCGAAAGTAACTCTTTGTTTGTTAGTTTGATTGTTACCTTTTCATAACTAAACGGCTGAACAGATCGTAATGAAATTTGACAAGAACATAGATTATATCCTAGGGAAGGACATAGGCTACTTTTTATCCGAGTGCGCAAAAGAAGGTAATGTTTTATTGAAATACCGCGCATGCGAAGCCGCGGGCGGGTCAGCTAGTACTTTATATTCTTGACTTAATTAATTGTAATTTTCTGAAATTATAATTTTATTTCTTGACATGTGTTTTTTTATTAAGTGAGATATAATTTTATAGTTTTTAATGTTTGTATTTTCATCCCGAATAGGGAATGACAACCACTCATATTATTTTTTAAGATATATATACTTCTTTACATCCAGACACCTAGTTTATGTTCGAAAGTTACTCTGTCACTCTTTCTCTGTCTTTCTGTTGTGTCAGTCTGTTACGTTTTTACGACTAAACGGCTGTACTGATTTCGATGAAATTTGGTATTTAAAAAGAAATGATCAGGATTGAGACACAGGCTATTTTTTACCCGCGCAGCAGGAGTAATGTTTTTATAGACAAACCACGTGTGTAAAGCCGTGGGCTGAGGTTACATACCTAACCTACTTTAACTCATACACACGGCTGCACATCAAGCTATACATTTCCATTTCCAGTATAAGCTGACCTCTCATTCTACGAAAATCCTACACAAATCGAGGTCAGTTTATACTGGAAATAATAGCTTGATGTGTAGCCGTGTGTACATGGGATAGATTTAGTAATAAAAAGCGATACTACTTTCATTTAATTTATTTATTTGGTTGGAAATAGTTGGAATTTTATTCATAATCTAATTTTCAAGTACTTGCAGCATCTATCATTTCAAAGAAAGTCGAATAAAATATATGAGATTTTCATTTACGAAAATGTATAAGCTTCTCCCGACTGGGTATAACAGCCTGCATACATTTTAATATTCAGTTACAATTTCGTTTTGAAAATCATACTTTATGAGTTGCTTACGAAAGTACCGCGCACTCAGACAGTCATCATCATCACATCAGGCATCCAGTACTCTCCCATAGATTTTCTGAGTTCTTGTGTGTACTCCACCCAATGTCGCCCAGCAACTTTTAATATTTCGTCTTTCTATCTAGTGGGAGACTGTCCTACGCTGCACTTCACACTTTTATGAGTGACACACAACACTGTAAATAATAGGTCTTTACCTATGAAATTGCCGTTGTTCAGTACTGGTCATTTCAAATAGAAAAAAGTGTGGAATGGCTTTGTATTCTAAATTAAAATTAATATTGTTTTAAAAATATGACATTCTTTTTATAAACTCAGTCTTTTGTTTATTGATTAGCGTTGTATTTTCATTACGTTTGAAAATTTTTCATCAAAATGGATACATTAAAATTTTGTGTAATTATGGAATATGAGTTCCGTTGTGGCACCAACGCGACACAAACGGCACGTAACATCAAAAACGTTTACGGAGAGACCTGTACAAACAAACGCACAACCCGTTATTGGTTTTCCCGGTTCCGTTCTGGAAATTTTGACTTGAAAAATGAAGCTCGTGGTCATCCGGAGGCTATGGTCAACAATGATGAATTAAAGGCGATTGTGGAAGCTGACGAAACTCAATCTACAGCTGAGCTAGCAGCAGCTTTTGATGTTAGCATCAAAACAATTTTGATCTATTTGCGACAAATAGGCAAGGTAAAAAAACTTGATAGATGGGTCCCCACGAACTTAACGGTCGCCAGCGCAACGTATGCATCGAGACCTGCCTCGCGCTGCTCAATAGGCAAAGAAATAAAGGAACTTTGAACCGAATTGCTACGTGCAATTAATAATGGATTCTGTTAGACAATCGAAAGCGCTCAGCAAGTTGGTTAGATCCTGGTTCAGCACCAAAGCAATGCTCTAAACCAAAAATGACCCAAAAAAAGGTGATGGTCACTGTTAGGTGGTCTAGTGCGGGTGTGATTCACCACAGCTTTTTACAAAACGGCATGAGCATTACTTCAGATGTGTACTGTGAAGAACTGGAGACAATGATAGAGAAGCTTTCACATCGGCAACCAGCTTTGGTCAATCGGTCGTCCCCACTGCTCTTGCACGACAACGTGCGACCCCATACTGCACAACAGACAGTCTCCAAGCTGCAAGAGCTGGGGTTGGAAGCTCTTCCTCATCCGCCATACTCACCAGACCCTGCACCTACCGACTATTACTTTTCCCAAAATTTAGACAACTTTTTAGTGGGTAAATAATTCAATTCCCGAGAGGCAGTACAACATTCTTTTGAAGAGTTTGTTGCCTCCCGTCCAGCTGATTTTTACAAGAAGGGCATCAATAAACTGCCACTGCGTTGGCAAAGATGCGTAGATTGCATGGGTGATTACTTTGAATAACAGAAATAAAATAGTTAAAAAAAATGTACTATCACTTATTCCATACAAAACGGCAATTTCATAGGTAAAGACCTAATACAACACACAGTATCCAGGGAAGTGGGCATTACCGTTTGTATGTCCGAACTTAATCTAGGTATGTATGTATGTTTGTTTGACCGAGGATAACTATCGAAGCGTTGATCCGACCATCGTAAAATTTGGTATATATTTTTATTTTATTTTATTTATTTACCAATGATTCTAATAATATTTCATGTTTAACTAAAGAATAATTTAAGTAGGTACTAATTGCACAACCAATTATAGGTAAACACCACATGCACTAAAAATATGTAGATAGTAACAATAACAAAGTAACACTAGTAAATTTTGACAAACAATGGAATTAGTCATGAAAGGAAAGAAAACAAAATTATAAAAATACACACTACTGATATCAATAAATCTATTAGTTTGGCAAGTTTTTAGATAAGAACTGCCGGAATTAGATTGATATATTAAAAATATCAATCTGAGTACAGTAATTATTAAAGCCGTTACTAATCCTGGAAAATAGATAGCAGATAGATAACACTATCCCGGTGTGAGAACTAATTATGGAAAAAGGTCATAATATTTGAGGGAGTGCAGCTTTTTATTCATGTGGACTGAGTGACCACTTTGTTTTTTTGTAGGTTTTTTAACTAAAAGGTTTAGTAAAAGTTCTAAAACATTTGTAAAACGAATATTGGAGTTTGTAAAGAATTTAATAAAAAGATATACTGTACTACCAAAAACTAGAGAAAATTGAAATCCTAATTTTTTTTTAATTCTTCTATTTTTTTGTCATGCGTAGGGAAGAAAATCATGTGACTAAAAGAGTGATAAATATACTAATTATATTTGAGTACAAAACTTGCCTGTAAACGATATACTTACCTAGATTTGGAAGGGCAAGTGTGTGAACTGTGAGACCACACATTAGGTAGTATATCTTTTTATTAAATTATTTACAAACTCCAATATTCATTTTACAAATGTTTTAGAACTTTTACTAAATTGGATTTAATATTAGTTTCATCTTCATTTCATGTCGCCAAGCACGGTCAGTGTTCGGTGGATGATTTCTCTTATCTTGTATTCCTTTCATATAAAATCCGCCCTCTCAAACCCAAGCCAAAAATTCTTTTTCAGCGCAATTTTGGTGGCATGCATGTGGAGTCTTTGCGCAATGATGCCCAAAACGTAGATTGGTCTGAGGTTTTTAACGCTGATACTATCGACGAGAAAGTAGAATGTTTTAACAGCATCATATCGAAATTGTACGATGTGCATGCGCCAGTTCGAGCGGTCAAGATAAAACATCTCCCAGCACCTTGGTTAACTGACCAGATACGAGCTGAAATGCATAAGAAACTCGCTGCCAAGGTTAGATGTAAACGCAAGCCGTCTGATCAAAACAAGGAAAAATATGCTGAAGTTAGAAATCACTGCAATAGAGTGTGTAGGGATGCTCAACGCCGATACATCCATGAATCTGTAGAAAATAATGATCCATCCAAAGTATGGAAGTTCTTACGGTCATTGGGAGTTGGGAAGTCACGTCAAGATAACGCTCCAAAAGACTTAGATGTACATTCTTTGAATCTGCACTTCTCCTCTTCGTCCAATTTTAATGGACTTATTAAAACTCAAACATTAAATTATCTTTTCTCATTACCAACTCCCGACTTTTCACCTTTTTTGTTTCGTCAATTTACTGATTGTGATGTTAAGAGAAGCATATCATCCATATCTTCGAACGCCGTTGGCAGTGACTGTGTTAGTAAAAGGATGATTACACCTATTCTTAATGAAATTGTCCACACCATTACCCACTTATTTAACTTCTCCATCAACACGGGAACCTATCCAAGCACATGGAAGGAGGCTCAAATAACGCCCATTCCCAAAAAACCTAATTCTGCGTCCTTTTCTGAGTACCGTCCCGTTTCCATTCTCCCGTTCCTATCCAAAGTCCTAGAACGTCTTGTACACCAGCAACTTAGCCTTTTCCTTAATTCAAACAGCCTCCTTAACCCCTTTCAATCCGGTTTTCGCCCAGGCCATAGCAACGTCTCTGCTCTCATCAAAATCACTGATGATATCAGACTTAGTATGGAGAACGGACTGGTCACTGTTCTTTCTCTGCTAGATTTCAGCAATGCATTCAATAACGTTGATTTCGATATCCTATTAGCTTTTCTTCGCTCTCTTAACATATCTCCAGCAGTAATTGAATGGTTTCGTAGTTACCTGTGTGGACGCCGGCAACGTATCCGTATTGACGATAAATATTCTTCTTGGTGTCAATTGAGTGCCGGTGTACCCCAGGGCGGCGTTTTATCTCCTCTTCGTTTTGCTATTTTCATAAATTCTAACTCCGAACAACTCTCTTCGTCCTACCACCTTTATGCAGATGATTTGCAAATTTATACTCAAGCCCCTATTGGGTGGTTAGGTGAAGCAATTAATAGCATAAACAGTGATTTACAGAATATACTACAGTGGAGCAAATCATATAGGTTTAAAGTCAATCCATCAAAAACCCAAGTAATAGTAATGGGAAGCTCGCGGATGATTACTCAAATCGATTGGCTTGATCTTCCACAGGTAAAATTTGACGGTACTTCAATAGCAATCAGCAAGGTAGTAAAAAATCTGGGGGTACTCATGGATAGCCATCTATCTTGGGGACCTCAACTAGCAGCAGTAAGCCGAAAGACCTTTGCTGCAGCTTCCTCTCTTAAACGGCTGCGAAACTTCCTTCCGATATTCCACCAAAATTGCACTTGCACAATCATTTTTGCATCCCATTCTCGACTATGCTGACGCCAGCTATCTTGATTTAACTGAAGATCAACTCAACAAGCTTGAGCGTCTCCAGAATTTCTCTATTAGATTCATATTTGGCTTGCGTAAATACGATCACATTTCTGAGTATCGCCACAAGCTCAAGTGGTTACCCATCCGCCTTCGTCGGAATGCTCACATCCTGTCCCTCCTTTACAGCATCCTTTTCATTTCTTCTACTCCGCCCTACCTCAAAGAACGCTTTGAGTTTCTTCATGTTTCCAACTCCCGGTCCTTACGCTCCGCTGAAAACCTTAAATTGAAAACTCCTCATCATACCTCAGTATTTTATACTAACTCCTTTACTCTTCAGGCTACCAGACTCTGGAATGCACTACCTGTTTCAATTCGTAACGCCAAATCCCTTCCTGTTTTTAAAAACATGGTTAATAATCATTATCTGTCGTCCATCGCTCACTAAGACTTTGCAACTTAAAATTTTGTATATAATTTTTTATTGTTTTTACTAATTACCTAATGTATTTTGAAGTAGGTTATTTAATATTATAAAATTATTTATATTTATTTATATGTATATTTTATTTTAGTCATTTATGTACTAATTCTGTTAGTTATTATTTGATTAACGCCGCCGTTCTCATTTGTTCACACAGATCCTGTCCATCCAAAGGTTGCCTGGAAGAGATCGCTATTAGCGATAAGGCCGCCCATTGTACCTTTGATTTAATTTTGTATTCTCTTTTGTTTGTTTTATTTTTAATGGTGTGCAATAAAGAAATTATCTATCTATCTAAACCTTTTAGTTTAAAAAACTACAAAAATCATGTGGTCACTTAGTCCACACACACATTTTATTCAACTTCCTAATGTCATAAAATAATATAACACCTGCCGCTTATCTGGGTCAACGCATAAACATTGCAGTTTAGCGGGGCAATGCAGCCAGTGTCTTGGGGACATTTCCGCTTAGTACTGATCTGGAGATCTGATCTGATCTGGATCTGATTTTATTTTAAGTATTCCTGGTGTACAATAAATAATTATTCTATTCTATTCTATTCCATTCTTCTGGAGCAGTTGAGCTATCTATAGATCGTTTGCAACGGTCTTTACATAATTCAACTTTTTCTTATGTATTTCATAGTTATGCAAATAATTGTATATTATTTTTGTTAATAAATATAATGTATGTGATAAGTTGATAACATAAATCTATTCAAAGCTAAACTACAGAAGACAGACGTACAGAAGGTAATTTTAAAGGCAACGCTTTGGATGTAAATCAGGTTTTGAAGGACATATTTTCTTTAAACTGGTAAACCTTGTTATTTTTTTTCTAGTATTATATCAATTTAATAAAAAATATACAATTATTTACAATAAAATACAGAAAAAACAGTTAAACTATCTAAAAACCATTGCAAACGATATATAGATAGCTCAACTGCTCCAGATCACTACCAGGCGGAAGTGTCCCCAAGACACTGGCTGTATGTATTTACAAAAAAAAAAGTATATAAGTATTATATCAGTTATCTGGTGCCCATAGTGCAAGCTATGCTTATTAAATCTCCCTCTCAACTTCCGTTCGCAAACACACAACACACTTTTCGTAACGCTCTCGTCACGCATTCACCAGCTTACTCCCCAAATCAAGCGTGCGTAAAGAACTTTCACTTCAAAAGTCCTTATCAATTTTTGTATAGGATTTTTTTTAAAGACGCTCTAAATAAATTTTTGTGGTTCGACCCTTAGCACTTATAGTTGGACAAAAACATTAAGGTACCTCAAATCCGGTCGATACAAGGGTTGCAGCAAACTTACACAACTTGGCAAGTCCGTGCTCATTGTAACAAGCCCTTTGTGTGCTGATATATGGCTCCTAAATCACTTCAACAATAAGTATTGACAGTTCAGTATAATCCCAGTGCCAAGTGGATTTAACAACGTTAAACTTTCAGCCAATATAAGGCGGCGAGGCTTTAATAAAAAATGATTTAATAACAAATAATACTAGCTGATCCAACCGTGGATTTGCACGCGTTTTGTCATTAAAAACATTACCCACCTGCGCAGTCGTAATTGACGTAATTTAAATCTCAATTCATGTTAATTTTCTTACAAGGGTAAAGTACCTTTCGTAAAAAGAAAAAGCAGGACTTCAATTAACATTTATATCCTCACAATAAACTATAACTTGACAAGCATTAAATAAATAATGTAGGCCATTTCAAACAGTTGAAATACCTATGTCCTAATCCCTGTATAATCTATCTATATACCAAATTTCATCGAAATCTGTTTGAGCCGTTTAGTCGTGAACACGTCACAAACAGACAGAGCTACTTTAGAATTTATAATATTCATCATCATCTCAGCCTGTCTGCACCCACTATTGGGTATAGGCTTCCTCTTTATTAGGCCATTCTTTCCGATCCCTTGCGAATCTCATCCATTGACACCTAGCCCCTTTCTCCTGACCTTCTGCTAACTGTATCCATTTCCTATAAATGCGAACTCTGAATAAGATAAGTGAAACTTTACACACCCCCTTTATGCGTCGATGGTTAATAATATATACACAATATATTATTAACCATCGACGCATAAAGGGGGTGTGTAAAGTTTTTTTTTTTTTTTTTTTTTAATTTCAGTTGTATATTTTTTACATACACTTTTGCAATGAGGTAGGTCTACTTATTGAATAGTTATAGTATTTTATTTAATACAGTTTTTTTTTTTTTTTTTTTCAAAAAATTCAAAATTATTTATTTGGAACGTAAACAAAGTACAATAGACAAGTTTCACGCCTATAACACTTATCTTATTCAGTATCCATTTCGGACGTACAATATTTTTATGTTTACTAGTAAATAAAGAATGGCACTAGTTTAAATTCATTGTATTTGGATTAAATGCAAATATACTCTTATTTGGGCAGTTTTGTAAAAAGGCTGGCTTTATTTTACAGTCAATTTATAAAGCAGAAAGTTAAAACAATTTTCTGTAGCAACTTTTGCACATTCAATGTCGCAGAAACTCGTTGTTTGAATTACATACAAATTAGGCTCGATGGATAATAGCCGCCTTGAAGTCAGACTTTGGCATCGCAACTAAATTAAAGCTGGCTTCGCAAGTTAGTTAACAAAAACCTATACTTAGTGGGCTTTGAAGCGTACATACTTTTGAACCAGAACCATAAGTTAATTAGAAACCTGTAATTAATAGAATAATCTTTATTATTACAAAATTAAACTAACAAAGAAATACACAAAAATAAATATAAGTACAGGACAGTCTAATCGCTAAAAGCGATCTCCTCCAGATAACCTTTGGATGGACAGGTTAAAATAAAATCAAAACGACGGCGGTGTATGTATGTTCATAAACTTACGTCAACTACCTATACTTACTATAACTAGGGATCGGCGTAGGTAGTGATATTTTGGGTCAATGAACCTGAATGATAAGTTAATATGGATATGCCCCGGGATTTATTCCTCGATTCCCGGGAATATTTTTCTGAATGTCGCTGTAAATGAAGTTAAAATGTCGGTAAAATGTTAATGTCGATGTAAATGTGTGCGTATAGTGAAACAGAGTCCTCGCCTCACCCGCGATAAGCTACAAAAGCGTGAGGGAAAGGGATGACTGCAGTGACCAATACAACATATAGGTATTTTTGCATATAGCTGAATAGTTTATTTAACAAGTTTTTTACCCTGTTAAATAAAATAAAAATATATTTCCCGGGATTTAAAAGGCATATCCATGTTAAGTTAACGGTCACTAATTCCCGTGAATAGCACTACCTACGCCGATCAGTACTAATAACCTATACAAATATAATTATTTTTTATTGATGATAGCCAAGCGCTTGACCACTACCTCACCTGATGGTAAGTGATGGTGTGATCGAAGATGGAGCACGCTTGCCTAGAAAGAACTTATTCACTCTGGACTTGAAGATACTGGATTATACTGGTTTGGAAAAACATAAACTGGAAGTTAGTTCCACTCCTTACTTGTGAATATATATAACATATCAACTATATTAATGAAGATAAACATAATGATAAACTAACAGTACGTAGACAAAGAAAGAATATGGTCGCAAACCTTTTTAATTTCTATTTCATAGCTAAGATCTCTTTGTCAAAAAGGAAAAGAGCCGTTATTCTTAGGTAAATATTACGCCAGTACTGGCCTTAAAAAACCGTGGTCGAAACTGTGCATCGTTAGGGAACTAGGATGCCATAGACAGACAGTCTCTCAAGAGACAACTCAGGTGGAAGAGATAGAAGAGCACATGATACTTCACCTCTATCTGTTCCAAACATTACCACAGTTACGAGTACATCCTATACTCAGCAAATGCTATACTTTGCCGGCGCATTTTTAAATCCAAAAAACTTTACTTGTTACCACAAAATAGATAAATAAATAAATCTTTATTCATTTTTCATATTGCTAAGATTAATATTAGGGATTAATATCTACTTATAGATTAGATTTTATACATTGCCTGAACCAGGAAAACCTGTAACCCTTAAAACCTATAAACTATATCAGGCGAAAAAGGCTGGACTGGCGTAACTTATGAATACTCAAATTAACAAAACTTAGAATCTATTTAAATAATGAAAAAATTAAAAATAACTAAATAAACTAAGTGAAAACATGGAAGGTATGAGTTTACGTACTAAACAATCTTTAAAATCTTACTTTATTACGGTTAGTAGTTTCTTAGTTTCCTCGTAAGATAGATTGGATAGAGCAGTCTGTAAGGCTCTTTTACAGTTTGAGAAGTTAATTGAGTGGATGCTCAATTTACGATTTAGCCCTATAGCAATGGTCCTAGGAACATTATAAATCTGGATGCAAAAGCATGCTAAACTGGGGTGTTGTTAGTGCGGACGATATCTTTTCGTCTTTTGTTAGTACTTTCAGTGCTATAGGGAAGTGCTCTGTGTTGTCTTAGAACTATGTTTAGTATAAATAGCTGCCTAACTGTCAGAACTTTACACGACTTATATAATAAGTTGGTTCGATCGAGAAAGGGACGAAAAGTCGATACCTTAAGGATTGCTCTTTGTGCCCTTTCTGCGGCTAATAAAAAGGTTTTACACGCTCCTCCCTAAGACGTTATACAGTAGGTTATAATTGACTGACATAAAGCAAAGTATACTTGCATAACTAGCTTTGAATCTGCATTACAACGTAACTTCTTAAAAACAAATATTAATTTTCGTATTCTATTACTTAAAGTTTCTACATGTTTTTTGAACGAGAGATTTTCATCTATTATAACGCCAAGGTACTTAATATATTAGTAAATGAGATGACAGGGCATTTACATAAAATATCGTTAATAGGACAATTGCACCGATGTGCAAAAATATGTTTATCTGGGTTAGTCATTGGTGCTGACTTTGATTTCCGCATAGTAAATTTTATGCATTTTGTTTTATCAGTATTAAGGGTTAGTAGTTGAGCTTGGAGCCATTTGTTTATAATATTGAACAACTGATAAACAACTATTGACCGTATGTTTAAAAAATCCTAACCAATTATTGTATGGGAATTTTATAAACACGAGCTAAACAGCGTTTAATTTTTTTTGTGGTAAGATTATTTGATCGAGCGAAGCGAGATCTCTAAATCAACTTGGGAAAATCGGCGTTGTATGTATACATGTATGTATGTAAACATGTATGTATGTTTGTTTATCCGAGGATAACTTTCAAAGCGTATATCCGATCATCGTGAAATTTAGTGTATAGGTGAAGCAATGACACAATTCTGGTGTGACTAAATGAGTTAAAAATGTGGGGGGGGTTGTTGAGATATTGGGGTTCAAGAGGAGTGAAAAATTACCAAAATGGGACTATTCGGTCAAGTGGCAAGTATATTAAAAGGTCTTTGTGAGTACATTTTGACCCCGTTTTGTATTTTTAGTTTCAACCATGTAGTTAAGTTATTAGCCCTAATAAAAACTGAACTGTGACAAAATTCAGACAGTGACCCCAGAATGCTGAAATTTGGTATGAGTGTAGCTTTCATCATTATCATCATCATCAGCAGAAAGACGTCCACTGCTGAACATAGGCCTCCCCCTTAGATCGCCACAACGAGCGGTAGGTAGCCGTTTGCGCCCAACGACTCCCCGCGATTCTTACTAGATCGTCGGTCCACCTTGTGGGGGCCGGCCTACGCTGCGTCTTCCAGTCCGTGGTCTCCACTCGAGAACCTTGTCGAGTGTAGCTTTAGTGACACAAATATAGGAAAAAGTCTGAAATCCAGAATAACTGCAATTTCTACCCCAAAACAGTAACCAAATACATGATTTCTCGTTACCTATAATTTGAATGAAACTGTAGGTCAAGTTATTTGGTTAGTATTTCGTAGCACTATTTTATTAGTCAAAGATATTTATTAGCCGGCTTGCACAACGATCAATAAACGTATTTAGCGACTAAACATGTTTAAGTTTTACGTATTTGTATGAAAGGACAACTTCTTAAATCATATTTATTAGCATTATATTAGCCACTAAATACGTTTAGGTATCGTTGCGAGAGTCGCCCTAAGAACAAACTATAACATCCCGAAGGGTGATTTTCAAAAAATGTAACTATGCCATGTTTTATTATGTACCTTGCTTGCCATACAAAGTTCACCACCCTTTTTTACCCACCCAGGGAATGATTTTTGAAAAACAAAAATATCATTTCTCTTATTTTTATTGAAGAGTATACTTTGTTAAGTTTCAAGTTTATAAACCCAGGAACCACTGTTTTTCATGCAAACTTAAAACCCCCATTTTGATCCTCTTAAGGTACGAATTTCGAAAAATCCGTGCATAGTATGCACACCACAAAGAACATACCCTCCAAATTTCAACTCTCTACGAGCAGCGGTTTAGCCTGTGCGTTGATACATCAGTCAACCACTTTTTCCTTTTATACCTATAAAAAGATTTATTTTTTATGTAGAAACCGCCCCTTTAATAAAATTAGTTTAAATTGCAACAACTTATATAAAAATCTCGCTAAAACTCAAAAATCGCTCGACCGATATAGCTGCTTTCTTTTTTTAGGATAAGATTTTTAGGATAAGAAATTAATAAAAAAATCCCCGGGAAATATGAAAATTAAGGAAAACTGTATGAAATCAAAACCATTAGGCTATATTTATTTTGAAATACATAGACTTATACTTCTGCACAATATCTTTTATTTCTCCTTTATCTTACGTTTCTATAATATTTTCCTGGAACTTTCATCTGCATAGACAAAAGACACTTCGGAAAAATACGAGGAATAGAAAATTCATTTTGAAATATTGAAAAATGGGATCGAGTTACAATTTCTGTATTATACTGTAAGCTTCGGACTGGCACGTTCATCTTCATATTCATTAGAAGATAAGACGGAATGTTTTTAGGCCAATATTGAAACTTTGTGAGTTTGAAGTTTTGCAAAACTTCGCCATAACGTTTGCCTTCGGTCGTTTTGGCATTTCATTATGAAGTCAGAAAATATTTTGAGCAAAGTATTTAGATAATGATAAAATGTAAGAAAGTATTCTCTGTGTTATCGAGTTGACCTGGCTTAAATACTTATGTAGTTCTATACAATGTTCAACATACCATCAGTATCATTTAACAGTCACGACTATATAGTATTGTTTTATACAGAAAAAAGACCAGTCAAGTGCGAGTTGGACGCGCGCACGTAGGGTTCTGTACCTTTATCTATAAAAACGGCAAAAAAAAACCACGGTTGATATATGGGAGCCCCCTTAAATATTTCTTTTATTTAAATTCTTTTTTAAATTTAAAAGTAAGTATATAACTAAATATTCTGTGAATACTTCAAGCGTCTACCTATATCAAGAAAAAATCACGTTTGTTGTATGGCAGCCCCCTTAAATATTTATTTTATTCTGTTTTTAGTATTTGTTATAGCGGCAACAGAAATACATCATCTGTGAAATTTTCAACTGTCTAACTATCACGGTTCATGAGATAAAGCCTGGTTACAGACGGACTGACAGACAGCAGAGTCTTAGTAAAAGGGTCCCGTTTTACCCTTTGGGTACGGAACCCAAAACACGTGTGTTTGTACTGATGTACGCACGTAAGAAGTTACACTGTAAACATATAAAAAGAATACATACCGACGATTAACCTCAAATCTACAAATGCACTTAAAAATTTTTTTAAGATAAAACTCACTTTTAACACGAATTTTTACAATGGCCTATAATTCACCGCCATAATTAAATAATTTAAAATTATATACACACAATTATTATATTGAATTTATGAATAAACATATTTTATAATAAAACACGTGTTGTTAGACCCAGACCCTCCCCCCCATTCCACATGTCATCAAAAATAAGCAAAACAAAGACCCCCCTCCTCCCCCGCCCCCGCCTCCATGTAGTGCTTACGTAATACTTCAACGGCCCCTTATGGGTTTACAAGTAAACTTTAGAGACAGTTATCAGCTAACGTCATCATGTCTCTTTTTAGCTGTCGGTGTTCGCGCGCATCGTAAACATGTATGTGGTGAGTATTACTTACTTAAGTCGCAAGTAAAACTATCCAGTTTTAGCAATGTAGTAGGTAGGACTCTGCTAAATATGAGAGTAGACATAAAAAATACAATACATCAAAAACCTAACTTCCACTATGCACAAAGAGAAAATATCTTCAAACACGCCTACTTACCATCTTTATCAAAGGAATCTCAATAGAAACGTTAAGGGATCCCTAAGAAAATACAAACACAATTTGTATGGTTTGCTCCAAAGAAATAAATTGTTAGAAAAACCTTTTTTTTACTCTGTGTACAATAGATAAATAGGTAAGCTGCCTACGGTAGTTTCAGCAGGAAACCATCCGATTGCATGACTTAATGAGGCAATGCTTTGTTATAGACGATGGTTAGGTTTCACGTCATTATTGTTCCACGTTACTTGGACGACACACGTTTAAAAATAATAAGGGCGCCTTGTGTAACGATGCCAAACGATATGATTTAAGAAGTTGTCAAAAATTACAACTAAGTCAATTTTAAATATGTTTAGTTCTTTATTTTATTACACTTAGGGATCGTTGTCTAGACCGGGATAAGACATTGTTTTCAAAGGCCCACTGATCAGTTGGTTAGTTCATTCACTGTCCGTCCACTTTGAAACCGAACATAACCAAGTAGTTGTAGAATTGGAACTGAGTCATTGTTGTCACAAAACCTGTTAACCGTATCGGATACTCGTATAGTCTAACTTTTTATTAGCTGCAGTAAAATGACGTTTCTAAATGTCATTCCGTAAAATAATGTTGCCAGCCTAATCTCAATAGGGATGTGATTCAGTTCACAAAAATTAATTAAATAACATTATTATGACGTTTTTGTTTCATTTTGAATGTACCTCCCTATACTTCCACTAAAAAAGATCAATCCTCTAGTATAGTAATAATAATAGGTTAAAAAAATACATTACAACTTAATATTAAATCTCAAAAAAAAAAAAACCAAACTGATTATTCATTTATGATTCACTCATTTAGCTACATCCCTATTTATTTTTCTTCAAAAACCGGCAACCCACAAAACGTCATTTTACTGCAGCTAATAAAAAGTTAGACTATAGTAGCGCTCCTTCACTGACCGCTCTGTTACCAAGCTTTGAGAACAAGGTCTAGTCTAAGGTGTTGCATTTATAGTATAGTTATTCTATAGTATAATATTCTACAGTCTAACCTTATACCCTTATTGTGTTTTATTTTATAAAGCACACATTACAAGCAAAAAAATATAGCATAAACGCTTGGCTTGAAACGTAAGTTATGTGCGCACAGAAAAACAGTAAAACATCGAGGAAACAAAAGGAAAAGCATGATTAAAAACATAACTCCTACTAAATAATTAAAATAAATAGACACAAAACTGAGAATCAAAATAATAAACAATAATTAAAACAAAAAAAACAAACACGTAATATATATAACATACCTTAAAAAAAGAATTTTTGTATTATTTTTATTAATATCTTTATTGTAGGCTGCGTTTTACTACAATATATAAGATGGCGAGCATATATACTATTAGCCATCTTAGGTAGATAGGTTGGGCAGGCAACTTGCGCAATTCTTTTATAAATTATTATTTTTGTTATTTTTTTAACTGTAGTACTCTAACTGACGTCTGTGACGTCAATGCAGGTTTGATGGATGAAAACCAGCGCTAAGCAATAAGTTTATCCACTGTATGTAGTTTCTGTGTATTTGTTACTTGTATCGAAATAAATGTTTATATCTATCTATCATTTGTCACAGTGGATAATTATGTGGTACCAATACGCTCAATTAACAGTACTTACATGGAAACGTTTATGGTAGTGATGTTCAGGTACAAAAAATATCGATATTTTTTCCGATATAATATATCGAAATTTGTATCGATGTTTAACGATATATCAGTCAGAAACATCGATATTTTCGATATATCGTATCGTAGGAAGGAAAAGATTTTATTCGTAGTAAATAAGTAAATAGATTGATAATGATTTGTCCTGAATATTCTAAAGCGTTTTTTATATCACAACGAATACAAATGGAAATTGTGATAACAATTAAAATAAAGTAAGCCTAGTGAACATCGACATGAGACAAATGATTAAATAAATTATCAAATAAATTTAGTAAATCTATTTCTTATTATCTGTAGAGAATAATACATTCAACAACAACAGACGTAGTTTTAACTTATTACGATATTTCATATATCGGATAAAATATACCGATATTATATATCGACTTCAAATGATTAGATAATATCGAATTGATCCGATATATCAAATGAATGTATCGATATTTTATCACATATCGATTTATATCGAGCACCCCTAGTTTATGGTACACTAGCTGAACCGCCCGCGGCTTCACAGATTGTCAATAAAAACATCGCCCTCCTTCCGCACAGTTAGGTAAAAAGTAGGCTATGTCTTAATTACAGACATAATCTATATACAAAGCTCAAGTGGCTCCCCATCCGTCTTCGCCGGAATGCACACATACTGTCCCTTTTGTATAACATCCTTTTTAACTCTTCTTCTCCCTTCTATCTTAAGGAGCGTTTTGAGTTTCTACACCAGGCTAATCATCGCAATTTGCGTTCTTCAGATTCCCTCCAACTTAAAACTCCTGTCCATACGACAGAGTTTTATAGTCGATCCTTCACTGTAACAGCCGTACGATTGTGGAACGCTTTGCCCCTCTCTATAAGAACATCCAAGTCTATTAGTAATTTTAAAACAAAAGTGCACACCCATTATCTGTCCTTGTGTTGAAGTTGTAGCTGCTTGTTAATTCATCATAACCACTTTTAGAGTTGCTTATTTAAATTAAATTTGTGTTATTATTGGTAATTTAGGTTTATAGTATGTAGATATGTTTTTAAATTTATATAGATGCACCGCCGTCATGTGTTACATTTTGATCCTGTCCATACAAAGGTTGTCTAGAAGAGATCGCTTTTAGCGATAAGACCGCCCATTGTACTAAATCTATTTGTAAGAATTATGTTCTGTATTTTACTTTGGTGTACAATAAATAGTTATCTTATCTTACATACCAAATTTTATCGAAATCGGTTGAGCCGTTGTGTCGTGAAAACGTAACAAACATACAGAAAGTTACTTACGAATATATAATACTAACTTCCACTCGCGGCTTCGCACGCGTGGTTTATCAATAAAAAGTAGTCTATGTATTAATCCAGGTTATAATCTACGTCCATACCAAATTTCATCGAAATCTGTTTAGCTGTTACGAAGTGATTCAGTACCAAACAAACAAACAAACTTTCGTATTAATAAAATTAGTGTGATGTTGCATAAAGTTAAACTAAAGTCCATCATAACTTTAAACATCATCAACAGAGACAAATGATTCGGATTATAAGTGAATATCACTCATATAAGAAAAACTATTCCACAGGTAGTTTCTAACTGTATAGTTTAGTGGCCTTGTGTATTGAATTATGGGATCTTGTCAATGCTAATAAGCCTGTCTTTTGTCAATAACATAATTTCTCGTCCCGTTTTTCGCGCGCGTTATTTACTCAAGCTCCTGTTAGCTTGCTTATAATTTAATATTTGATTGCAATTTATTGATTTAGTAGTTTATAATTAATGAAATATTGACGGAAGTAAACAATAATTGTATTTATATTTTATTGTTCATTGTTTAAAATAATTGGTTATTTATTTAAAAGTTATTAAATAAATAATACAATTTTATAATCAATTTTTAAATGAATACCTCAACGGAAATCCGGTTGCTGTCGAAAAGTTGAAGTTTTACAAACTTGGAGAATGACGTGTCATTACAAGGGTTTTTTTTCTTGATCGTAAATTCGACAGCACCCGGCATTCGTTCTGGAACTGTGAAGCCTAACGGTCTTATCTGTAATTATTATTGTATCTCCCGGTCATAAAGATTATACGGAATTATTAAAACTGAAAGTGTTTTACATATTTATTGCAAACAATATCTAAATTGCTCACACTTACCGCGTTGGAAATGTGCATAATATTTTGTGTGTCAAACTGTGACCCCAATAATAAACAAGCCACGGAGGGAGGCCGGGATCTGACTAATGTTTTTTATTTCTAAAATGCCATCATTTTTCGTGAAGATGGACAAGATAACTTTTTATTGTTATACCAAACTGCAATTACTAAGTAAATCTAGGAAACTTAGACGTAGATTTAAAGAGAAGAATTATTATCAGTTTTAGCTGTAAGGCACATGCGTTTTTGATATCTTTTATCGAAAGTTTTCGAACATTAAATCAACGAATAGAAAGTTTTTTATTGACGTGATCTATAACTAAATAGCATTTTAATCGCCATTAACGCATTTGTAGGGCACATCCTACAGTCTGCTTTGGAACCTCATAGAAGAAACTCGAGAAGAGTCTACAGTTAGCTAGTTAGTGTACTCAATAATTGATCGAGCGAAGCGAGTCCTCTAAGTCAACTTGTTAAATCGGCGTTGTTTGTCCCAGGATAACTTTCGAAGCGTTGATCCGCTCATCGCGAAATTTGGTATCAAAGTAGTTAGTTATAGCACAATTTTGGTGTGACTAAATGAGTTACAAATGTTGATGGGTTGTTGAGATATTTTAGTTCAAGTGGGGTAAAAAAAAATGAAAATTAAGCTATTCTGTCAAGTAGGACGTCAAATGAAAAGTCTTTATTAGTTTATTTCAACTCTGTTTTTATTTTTAGTTTAGTCCTTATAGTTTGTGAGTTATTAGCTATAATAAATACAATTTTTTGTAAAATTCACAGTGTACAACAGTGACACCACAATGCTGAAACTTAGTATTCATGTAGTTTTAGTGACACAAATATAAGCAAAAGTCTGAAATCCTGAATAACTGCATTTTGTTCCCCAAAAAAAGAAAAACCAATTAACATTAACTCCCGTTACCTGTAATTTGAATGAAACTGTAGGTCAAGTATAATGGCTAGATATTTCTATATTTTGATAGTTAAAGATAACGGATAACAATATTTATGTTTTTATGGGAAACTCGCGAGATCTCAGTTCCTACACAAACCATGCACTGGTACCTTGTCCTCAACTGAGTACCTACACAATATGACGAGTCACGTTCAGACTACCCACTCTACTCAAAACGACCGTGCTCCTTATGACGTGACACTTAACTAGGTATATGAGTAGACATCCATTCATAATAAGTAGACTAGGTACTTGTTATGAATGAATTAATTTATGAATGAAATTTCTTTATAACAAAATGAGAAACTAGTAAATGTATACTAACTAAGGGACGGTCTTATCTCATTTAGACAACCTCGGTATTCACGGTCAGCGACTTTCGTCGGGTATTTTGGAAGTACTCCAACCGTATTAGCGTACACGTGGCTATGAAACATTTAAACTAGGGATTCCCAAAGTGGTCGATATCGTCCCCTTGGGGTCGATATCGATTTCCTAGGGGTCGACATAAACGACAGATTTTGGGGGTCGACGAGGTCTAAAAATCGACCTCTATTTAATTAACACAAGTTCTTATTTAAATCTTTCAAGGTAGGTAGGTAGGTACTGTATTGTTTATGTTGTGTTACGTGTACTAAGAATAATTAATATTTTTGTAGGAAATAGCATTGTTGTAGTAATGTAAAGTCTCAAGTTCGTACAAGATGAAAAACTCGGCAAGTCAGTGTGGACAAGTTTGTGCAAGATAATGAGTTCGAGCGTACGTCTTTCAGGCTCGTTTTGACTTGCTCTCTATTTGACGCTTACGCGATTAAATACGAACGAATTCATGATCAAGTTGCAAGTCCAAACATTTGTTTGGTTGCGTTGCGTTTTGAAATTCGTTGGAGCTTAAACGATAATAACTCATATAAGTACTCATTTATTTCAAGTGATTACAAAGTTATAACATAGCTAAATTAAGTGAAGTAAAGCGATTGAAAAAGAATTTACAAAATGCTGAGCTCCCTACGCGAGTTAATAGCGTAACCATACAATATCTGCAGTTTATGAAAAATTAACAGGGTAAGTACCAAACAGTTTTTATCCGGCACAGCGCATCAGCATTGCCATACAATGGGGCAATGCTGCCAGCGTCTTGGGAACGCTGTCTGCATTGCCCCACTGTGTGATAGTGATCAGTTGAGCTATGCGTAGATTGTTTGCAATAGTTTGCAGTTCCCTCAGTTGTTTCAATTGTAAACAATTACCAGTAAATTTAACAGTTTATTATTGTTTTTTATTTAGGTAGTTTCTTATTTTTTTATTTGCAGGATTACTGAGAGTTTTATGATGGAGGACACGAAAAAAAATGCAGACAATACAGTTTGGACTACTTGAAGTTCGGATTTATTGCATCTCCATCAAATCAACACTTGCCGATGTGTCTCATATGTGAAAAAGTATTCAGTAACGATGCCATGAAGTCTTCAAAAATGGATGACCACTTATCAAGAGTACATGCTGACAAAAAAAGTAAGCCCTTGTCATTTTTTCAAGCACTTAAAGAAAAACTAGATAAAAGACCATCCATAAGATCGATGTTTGCGTCATCATCTATTAAAGACGATGATGGTTTACGAGCGTTCTATAACATATCTTTACGCGGCGGTAATCGAACCCGCTACCTTCTGCGTCTCAGCCGGCTATACGCCCCGAAAACTACTCAAAGAAATACACAGTAAACCTCACACAGTTAAAATATTATGCTAATTTAAGACAAAACTGGCCTCATAAGAAGACCACAGAACAATAACAAGACCTAACAGCCGTATTCTAAAACCCTACTTAACTACATTAAAATCAACGCAGCACGACGTTGCATTCCAAGTTGGAGACGAGAACTAAGTATGCCAAGTGGAAGTACTTGATTCCCAATTCTAACAGCATCTGTTAAACCTAAACTTTGTAAAGGACTTGCTATTAGACTGAAAGCTAGAGTAGATCCAAATAGATTTATACTCTTGGGACAAAACAGTTTTAAACAGACTATTAGGTACCAGTTTTGATGAAAACTCATTAAAACCTCAATTCTGAAGGACGTAGACTAAATAATAATGATAATAAGTCTCTATCTCAATTCTCCTACAGCTCATAATCTATTTCATGAGCACTACTCTACCAATAGCCCGAACTTTAATCAATTTCATATAATCAATAACAAATAACATCTGATCAATTAAAATCTTGGAATTCTCCGCAAATGTTTGGATAACACTATAAAACTAAAAATACTATTTGAAATTGGTAAGCAACGCGACATCTCTTGTTAATGTACTAAACTACAACGTATGGCATTGAACAGGTCAAAAACTGTATAAGTTTTCCTGTAGATGGAGCTAACGGCGCTTTAGTCGTAATTTGAATCATCTCACTAATTTCAACCCTGACGTGACTGAGCCCGATAGCAGAATTGGTTAGTGCATCCTCGTATCAAGATGCGGGTTCAAGTCCCGTCTAGGCTTGAACATTTTTGAAACTTTAATATCTTGGAATTAACAATCGTGTTTGAAATCACAAATTACATACAATATTCAAAATTAGTAAATGTCATAAAACTCAAATTAATAATAATAAAATAAAACAAATATACCCTAAACATAAAGAAAAAGTGAAAAAAAAAAATATTACAAGTCAACGAAGAAAATAAAATAAATCACTTCAGTCATTTATTACAACAGTATTAGAGTCTATTTAGTGAATTTAGAGAATGAAAAAGCATTTAAAAATATCAGTATAGCAAATTCAGCCATGCTAATCCTTTTTTAAATTTACCACGCCTTTTTAGTCCCTATCTTCATTCAAATGATTCTAGTCTAGAGTATTGTTAGCCCCGAGGCAGTCACAGAATGAGAGTCACACAGTCGAGAGGTGTCGCCCTCTCGAAGTTTACACCTACCTATTGAGTCACTTAATAGGTGGCATATGCATACTATGTTTTTTACTTACAGTTTCACAGAATAAGAAATAGTAGTTATGTTGTAATACTTTGAGTACACTTCGAGTATAAGCCGGAACTATTGAGAACGTTCGAGAATGGTGTGATGTGCGTAAAGCGCGTAGAGCCACCCGAAGAGTCAGTCTGGATTTGGGTACTTATAGCCTAAACTTATATTGTGAATATTTCAAGTGACTTTTAGTGGTTTATTGTGCAACAGTGGTGTGATAGTTTCGTGTAAATTGGTGTACGTAGAGTAATTGGTTATATTATTGCTTTTCATCTAGATACGCGGTAGCGTGTGAAGCTATCAGCTATTAGCTATCAGAACTGGCCAGCAGCACAGTGTGTTACACGAACCATTTGGAGCCATTTTTGACCACCTCATAACTCAAAAACTATTTCACATAAACATGTCAAATTGCTCTATTATATTGAGACTTGCAAAATACATATATGCTTTAAATTTCATAAACACACCTCAAACGGTTATTTAGATATTAACGTTTAAATATGGTAATTTTTCCCAATCCAAGTCAGACTTTAGGCTTCAATATATAGGGTCTTAAATAATATACGCACAAAAATGAAAGGGATTATTTTGATGAGCATAATAAATAAATTTGTGAAATATTTACCACAGAAATGTGAAATTTATTTTGGCATGTAAAAACAAACACTATTAAACTTATGTTATTGCATAATGCTTGCCATCTAACCACAGATAATGTATTGGTGACGTCTCGAGTTATCTCTTGTCCCTTCCTAACCCAAAACCTGCAGCCATTTCCGAAAGAGATATCAAATCGGCGTTTATTTTTGGATGTCGATTGCAAGAGTAGGCAGTAAGTTTTATATAGAATTAATCACCTAAACTTTGTCAATTTCCTTTAAAATTTAATAATATAACTAGTAGTAACTTTTTACGAAGTCTTTTTTTATGTTTTTAGAAACCGTCACTTGAATATCGTCAGTATATTACCAAACAACCTGTATTATCCTAAGTTATAAGAAGAAGTAATATTTTAAGTTGTTAATAGATATTTTATGTTGTTATAAATAAATTTCAGGACTGACCATTGCACTTGGCACACATTTAGATCTCACTTCTTTTGTCTTTGAAGTCAACAACCGAGATGAACTTGGCTCTCATTTCACAATTATGTTTTTAATGGGATTACTTTATCACAAACCCTCAGCTCGTAACAGTATATATCATTAGTCCAGGCATTTCATTCTAATATTGGGATTGTCATGCTAATATAATTTAAAAATGAGTAGTCAGAGTAAGTAAGCCAGGAGTAAATAATGGGAGGCCTAAGCCAAGTAGACAAATATTAATTTACTTATTTTCATTTGATATTAGACTTTATCGTTACGTTAATAAATGCGATACCTCAATTCCGACAACGATTGTCGCATTAAGTATGCGCAAATACGTAGTACGTTTATAAGTTGAGTACTCTAGGTAAAGTTAGTGTACGAATGTATAAAGTTAATGAATTATTTACTGAAATGGTACTGAGTCGTCGAGATAAAGTTATTCGCGATTCAGTCACGAACGAAGTATTTTGGAACATGCCGAAATGCGATACAGATTCATCACGAACTTCGACATATAAAGTCTTTGGGGATGAATGAATTTTATTTAACTGTGTTATGATAATGAAAGTTCAATATACAGAGTGTGAGTCGTTTGCATTTTTTCTTTAGATTGATACTTTGAATTGATACTACACGTTTATAGTAAGTGAAGTATGAGGCATGATTACCAGTTAATTTCTCTGATAGACCAATGAGACTAAAAAGATTCATTATCATCATTATATCAGCCGTAAGACATCCAATGCCAAAGAAAGGCCTCCCTCGTGGATTACAAGGATGATCGATCCCAGCAATCTTTATCAGGTCATCTTTCCATCAAGTGGAGGTCGTCTTCGCTATGCTGTGCTTGCTCGCCACTCGAGAACTTTTCTGCCGTTGTTCCCTGCCAACTGCCAGTTCAGCTTGACAGCAGCTATCTCCTCACAACTCCACGAAACTGCTTGCTTTAGAACAAGTACGAGTAGGACTCGCGCACTAAGGGTTCTGAACCTAGATAGGATTATTTTATTATTATTTGAAGCCTATACCTACTGTCCCACCCACTACAGGGCAAAGGCCTCCCTTCCTTCCTTCCACTCCACTCTATCATGCGCGTGTATAGTCCAGTCTTCCATATACGAGTCGAGTTCGTCTTTCCATCGGCGTCGCGGTCTCCCACGTGGTTGTTTTCTGTCTTTTGGGATCCACTCGGTGGTGGATTTTGCCCATAACTCCTCCGACATGCCCAGTCCCACTTTAACTTGCCTACTTGGTGCCCAACGTCCGCGATTTGTGTTTGGGAGCGCAGTTCACTGTTTAATGCGGTCTGTTAATTTGACTCCTAGGATACTGCGCTCCATGACTCGCTGACAAGATGGGTTTATTTATATTAATTAAGCAGCGCCTATGTTACCGGTAAATCAAGAAAACTTTACTAGAAGCAGGAGGTAGCGGGTTCGATTCCCGCCGCGGAACAAATGTTTGCATGATCTACAGTAATTTGTTCCAGGTCTGAATGATTTTGCATATGTATATGATAAGTATGTATTTACAAAAAAAAAATATAAATGTTTTCTATCTGTTATCTGGTTCCCATAGTACAACCTCTGTTTAGTTTGGGGCTGGATAACGCTGTGTGGCATGTCCAGCGATATTTATTATATATATTTATTATTATTTATAGATATCTAAAAAACTGTTCTAGATAGAGAATTTGTTGTAATTTTCCTATAATCTTTGTAAACCTATCAATCATATTAATTTCAGATTTTTCACCTTGCAAACTTCAGAGATGGATTAAGGAGGAACGGTATTTTTTCAACATTTTTCATCATTTCTTCTGTTCTGTTCTGTTAACTGCTTCTGTTTTTAACATTTTGGTCTGGAACTTCACAAATAAAGTTCCTCTGTGATAAAGAATTTACAAAGTTTAAGCTCGAAACGAGCATTCCCTTACTTTTCAATCTGCAGTCCGTAACAACGCAGACAAAGTCAAAGTTGAACATTCTTTCCTTCGTCACTGATCCGAGTGTACACTAATTAAATAATAGTTTCTACTGCTCGCAATTACAGAATTTTGCATTACTATTTCAATACTAGCAAAAAGATTTTTAGAATCACTGACTAAATTAATTTTCTATAGTTTGCAAATGGAAAGAAGTGGGTACAGGGTACACTGTTTTAAATACAACTGTACGTAAATACCAGCAATCTTAATGTTTTTAGTTTTACGGCACAAATAGTTATAACAAGGTTTTTTCGACCGCGTCTTCGTAACGTATGTAGGATAGGATTGGTTGAATTTAACATGTTTAAATCAGATTTTTCTGCCCCACAAAAACCATTTAACTAGTGGTTCGCCCCGAACTCTCGCATAATCTTTGACTATCAAAATAGTGCCACGAAATACTAACCAAAATTCTTGACCTACAGTTTCATTCAAATTACAGGTAACGGAAATTCATGTAAAGTGGTTCTTTTTTTTTGTTACTCTCACAAATTGCAGTTATTCTGGATTTCAGACTTGCCTATATGTGTGTCACTAAAGCTACACGCATACCAAATTTCAGCACTGTGGGGTGACTGGTGTACCCTGTGAATATTATTCAAAGTTCAGTTTTTATTAAAGCTAGTAACTCAAAAACTGCAAAAACTAAACTAAAAATGAAAACGGGATCGCAATGTACTCACAAAGATCTTTTATTAGACGTACCACTTGACCGGATAGTCTCATTTTGTTTATTTTTACCCCTCTTGAACCCCAAAATCTTAACAACCCCCAAACATTTTTATCTCATTTATTTACACCAAAATTATGGCCTCGCTCTATCTAAATATATACTAAATATCACGATGATCGGATAAAAGCTTCGAAAGTTATCCACGGACAAACAAACATACATATATACATACAACGCCGATTTGCCCAAGTTGATTTGGAGATCTCGCTTCGCTCGATGAATTACATACAAATTGTATAATGTGAATGAATGAATGAAAATACTTTATTGTACACTTTAAAATAAACAGACATAAAAATAAAAATTCACAAAGCAACAAGTACAATGGGCGGTCTTATCGCTTAGAAGCGATTTCTATGAGACAACCTTTGGATGGAGAGGACTTTTATAACATAACAATAATGGAAGGGGGTTAATGTGAAGTACATAAAAGATGCAGCTCAACATTAGCTTTGGTTTTCTGGGCCTTCTCAGTAGTTGAAATAGAAAGTTATATCCATATTTAATAAACTATTTTTTTTTCATTATCATTCTTATTGATTAGAAAATAAGGCTAACTAGCCTGTGTGATTCCAATGCAGGGCAAAGGTAGGAGGCCTTTGCCCTGCAGTGGAATCACATTTCCCTTATACCATTATATGCTAAAAGGTGATACCGAAAATGTGCCAAGTTCGTCGCGTCATCATTGTCATTCTGCTTTTTATCATACATATTGTTACGAGCTGAGAGTTCGGGATAAAATAATTAAACTGAATCTTACCAAAATAACACGTTTATTTAACACTGAAATGATAAATACACTAACTTAATCACAACACACTAATTCACAACACTATCGCACAATAAACCACTAAAAGTCACTGAAATGTTCGCACGTATAGCCAAATCCAGACTGCCTATTTCGGGCCTCTCCACGCCCTATTTATACCACACACAGCTACTAGAAAGTTATTAGAACGTTTGAGAACGTTCCGATAGCAACTAGAAAGGCATTCCACCCGTCTACTATTTATTATTCTGTGCAACGGTAGGTAAAAACGTGATATGTAGGTATATTCCATACCAAGTATTACCTATTCTGTGACACAGTAGGTATAACTTCGAGGAAAAGCCGACTATTACTTATTCTGTAACAGCCTCGGTGTAACACTCCCCCCTCCTAAAACATGCCCTATCCCGAGCATTGTTAGCCCCGTAATATCGCGCCAGTCGATCAACATGAACAATTTTAGGCGCACCTCGCGTACCCTTCTGAATTCGGTATGTGACGTCATTAACCCTGGTCAACACACGGTATGGTCCATCTCACTTTGCTTGTAATTTGGGGTATTTTCCTTTTTTCCGTATCAGATTGTGCAACCCGACCTGCGAACCTTCATCAAATCCCAAGTTGTTCGAATTTCGGTCATAACGGGTCTTCACCCTCTCGGACATTTATTGACCAGTTAGTCGGACGTGATCATTTATGATAGGGAATGGTTCTGCAATATCTAGGGCTTTACGCTCTCATGGGGCTCCAACGTTATACATTTTTAATGCCTCTCTGTTGCGTGTATGGGGCCCTTTCACTGCCGCACAATTCGTGCATTTTTGGCACCAGTCTTTAACATCTTCTTTACAATGTATCCAGTAAAACCGCTCCCTTATTTTTAGCAGTGTCCTTTTTACTCCCATATGACCTCCCAAACATCCTTCATGGCAGAGTTGTAGCACGTTAAAGACCTTGGCTTTGGGAACCACCATTTGAAGATGGCAGTGATCTCTCCGGGCGTTTTCCCATTTACGACACAACACACCGTTGTGGATAACCAGACTGTCCCACTGTGCCCAATAACTCTTTGTTGCTGTACTCATAGCAGCAACGTCACTCCACAAAGGCTTAGTGGTACCCGCTGTGATCCTTTAATGATTGTTTTAAGGTCTTTGTCATCCTGTTGTGCCTGCCGCAAAGTTTACTTCCATTCGTCACTAAGGTCCGTTCTCAAACTTCTCAACAGTCTGATAGGCACCGCTTCCTTGGGCTCTCATGGCATCATTCGGAAGAAAACAACATCTCTGATGAGCAGGACGCGAGCCAGCCTCAACACCATCCTACAAACTGTAGCAGGGCGTTGTGTGTCCTCCATATGGACACACTTCATCCGGTGTGTTGCTCCAGCATGTGCATACACCGATACATAATTATAATTTTAATTTATAAATTGATTAATAATTACATAATATTGATTTGATTTTTTGATTGCACATAATTTAATTTAATTTATTTATATATACCTTATTGTGATTGTGATTATGGATTATGATTATTTGAAATAAATGAATACAATACAATATTTTAGTTTTATTTTTATTCAATAACGTTCTACCTTTTTACCATGCAGACGTAACGTAGCCGGCCTCTACTAAACAGTTTAATCGTTACGCTGCTTTTTCATTCCTTTGTATTTTGCAGTTGTAATAAATAAAGCCAGGTCGTCCCTGGGTCGTGTCCTAGTATTCATTAGGTGACCGTGTGTCGTTGACCTATAAGCATTAATGTAATTAAACATTGGACAATAGTCGCATTTCCACGTGTTATTTATCATTTTATTTCCGTATTCACATGGGCATAATTTGAATTCGTTAAGTAACACGTTTTTAGTGAATAATGTTACGTGACTTAAAGCCAAGTGTAATGAAAAAAACGAGTGTGCTTTAGACCACACGACTGAAGTAAAACTTATTTAGCTCCATCTAGGAGCATACAGTAAGTACATAAGTTATTTTCTGCTGCTGCCTATCTGTTGTGGAATAGCTGAACTTTTTCGTAAACCGAAGCTGGTAGATTCAAAATACGACACGTTATAATAATTTTTTTTATCTATAGCAAAATGAACTTATACAGCAGGCAAATTTGGGATGGGAGATATGCGACCAATCGACTGGCTATGAGAGAAGGAGAGAAATAAAATGTGTGCTCGCGCCTCTTTCTCTTGCCCCTACAGTAATATACGAAACGTAACTCTCTTTCTTTCTATCTTAACTTATATTTCTCTCTCAACTTCCAATCGCACTTTTCGTAACGCATTCACCAGCTTACTCGCGTGCGTAAAGAAGTTTTATTTCAAAAAAGCTACCCTTGACACAGTTAGTGACTCCAACTCTCCAACTCCGAATGTTCGGCCAACTCTACGCGAACTCAACCTAGCCACAAAACAGTTTGCGTAATTCTTCAAACTCTTTTGATTCATTGTTGAATTCTTGGGCCAACTCAATCGAACTTGGTTGAACGTGGACGGACCATCCTCCACAAATAGAAGGTTGGACGATTAGACGATCGTTTGGGGCCACCATCAAGTAGCCAACTGTGACAGTTGAATCGCTTTGAGACAAATTAAACAACTGGGTGTTTCGATATGTGCGCGCTCATTTGAGCCAGATAGGTACATAGTGCATACATACATACACATACATACAGTCTTTTTGGTAGTTGTGCGCGAAAAAACCCGCTGATATTTTAACTAAATCTTCTGCATATTTAGTGATTACTCCACTGAAAAACCGTATAGAGTCAACCTATACGGTTATGTTGATTCAATTTAAGTTGCGTTAACTTAATATTAAGTTTAAATAACTGTTATAGTACATTTATTTCTACAAAAATTTTTTTTTTTAATTAGTAGGTTACTCCAACCACTAAAAGAGGTTATAACAACACAACATTTTTGGTATGTTCGAATCTAAGTAAGTCTAACAGATAATTTAGTAAAGCTAACATGTTAACATGTTGGCTACGTACGCTATACTACGTATACTACGTTGGCTTTACTTCGTTAACGAAGTAGACTCAACAAAATAACGAAGTTAAATATATCATCATCATCATCAGCTGGAGGACGTCCACTGCTGAACATAGACCTCCCCCTTAGATCGCCACAGCGAGCGCCCAACGGCTCCTCGCGATTCTTACTAGATCGTCGGTTCACCTTAGCGTTAAATATATAATCAGGTCAAAATTACCTTGATAGTTTAACTATTTTTATTTTGTTAATTCAACAAATCATGTCGGTAGGTGCTATATTAACCTAAAATATAGGTTGAAAAAAGGTTAAACATTCGGTTATTCAGTCCCCTCTCCAGATTTTGTCGGAGGTAATCTTCTCTCTAGCTATGAAAATTATGCTCTTTCCACCTCTGTCGGAAAATTGAACAAAAAACTTCACCCAAATTCGATAAAAACATATTTGTACAAAAACCGATTGCTGATGATTAGACAAAAGTACCATTTGTTGCCGATTTGTGACCCATTCTGTCAAAAAAAAAAGAACGTCAAGTCGGTATCGTTACACTTATTAGTTTGCCTTTAAATCGGTTAGATCGTTTCACTCTTTTAAAATATCACTTAAGAAACTTCTATTGCTTTCAGAAATTACTCCATCAGTAGGGAGTCGTTCTAGACCTACATTTAGTTTGATTAAGTTGCAAAGGTTTACTTTTGTTCTGTCTGTTAAATTAATAATTCCTCAAATCAAAATCAAGACCCGCCGAACTTCGTACCGACTTGACACGCATATAACGCGGGCGGTCAATATACGTCACCCTGGTAGAATTGTCAATTGTTGTCCCCGGCCATCATTACTAACCCGATTTTTTTATATATATAAAACCATACTTAACCATAAACAAAATTACGTTTAGCTGTCATTTGCGTTTTGTTATTCCATGTCAGATGCGTTTTTGTTATACCACGTTTTATAGTGATCTTTTTGACGTTTTATGACACGTCACACGGGAACGCGGTCGAACGGGATAAAAAGTATCTTAAGTCCGTCTTCTGGTTCTAAGCTACCTTCCTACCAATTTCCAGCCTAAACGGTTCAGCCGTTCTTGAGTTACAAATAGTGTAACTAACACGACTTTCTTTTATATATATATAGATATTTTATTTATTTAATATTTTGCAGAAATTTGTTGTTTATTTTACTGTTATTTTTATTAATAGTTTTTGATCTCATAAATAGTTTTGCTTTAATAAGTTAGGTATGTGCAATGTTTAGAAGTTATTGTGAAATAATATTTTATATAAAAAAAATATTTTGTTTTTTTTGTGAATCTTGTACACTTTTATACGTTAAATAATAGTGTAAACGCTTTTTCTATTTTCTGCTGCTAACACGCAATAAAAGCGTCACATAATACCAGCGCTACAGTAGCTGAACGTTGCAGCGGCACACGCTGCGTGACGACCTATTTTGTTGTCTTGTATTTGGTATAAGTATAACTGTTGTATTCATAGAATGTAAAAATGGACACAAAATAAATATTTTTCTATTAGATATCTATAAATCAGCGGTTTTTGAAACTTGCGCTGTCCTAAGAACTTCATTATATCATCATCATCATAACAGGCACAGGACATCCAATGCTAAACTTACTCGTAGCCCTCCCCCATAGATTTCCAGAGCGACCGATCTTGTGCGGCCTGACGTAAAAAGCTCAGACCTTTATCGATATCAACTAATTTCTTCCAAGTTATTTTTCAGTGATATTTTACACAACATATTTTTTCATTTTTCATAATTTTTCGAAATTCGAGGTTTTCCTCCAAAAGACAGAACAAGCATTGTTCTCGTAAGTAATGTTGACGAGTCTCTAACAGGTTTACATCATATTTCGTTGCAACTTGAAGATAGAACTAGATACTCGTACGACTTCACAAAACTTTCTGGGCTCTTATGAGAGACGACTGCAAGTCTGCCGCCAAATTACAGTCATTTAGACTGAGTAGAGTTATTCTAAAATATTCTGCTAGATTAAACGTATGAATTTTCAGAAAAGAGTTATTAGTACTCAAGTTTTCATTGAAAATGCCAACTCTTAAGGCTATTAATTTTGTTGTGTTCCCATATTTTTAACTCAGAAAAATATATTTTTGATTACACAGTAAAATTCGTAATAAGTTTACAATATTGAAAAAGAAACTGTTAAAAAATATTCCTTGCCATTATTATTTCGCTCTCATTTTATGACACATTCAGACCATCCGTACCCCGATATTGGGTCAAGAACAACCCCTATAACAACCCAATTTTCGATCTTATTATCCTTATCATAGTGGCTATTTTCACACACGTTTCACAGGCTCTTTCAAGTGATCAAACACAGTGGGTTTACCCATCGTCCCAGTACATCTTCGAGAATTGAGGCCACTCTACCCTACTTTACGATACTCAAAGAAAACAACATCCCTTAATTTAATTTTTACTGGCTAACTCGACACGGTTCTTTCCCACCTCAGAAAGGGTGTAATTTATTAGGTTAAGACCCTGATTCAATACGCTGAAGATGTCTTACAAATAAATAGCGCCTTAAGATCATATCCTTGGGAAGTAGTGAGTTTTTGTTGTACCCCTTCAGTTTACCAAGGGTCTACTAAAACTATATACAGGATGCCCCGGAACTAGTATGGTGATAATTGTATATTTTTTCTATATATATAAATATTGTTATATATTATTTTGATAATTGTATTATGTTGTTTGTGGGGAAACAGGCTTACGGCCCACCTGATGGTAAGCGGTCACCGTCACTTATTGACACCGGCAACACCCGGGGTATTGTCGGTGTATTCCGTACCCTGTAGAAACCTCTTTACATTTCTCTTGAAGCTTGCCATGTCGTTGCCTACTGGGAAAACCTCAGATGGTAGCTAATTCCACATCTTGCAGATATGGGGCAGAAAAGATCGCGTGAAGCGTGTGGCGCGCGATACCCAATTGTCGACGATATGTGGATGAGCTTTATTACGTAAATAGCTCCGCAGAACATTTCCCGTTATACAGGCGGTAGAATACACTGAGCGATCCGATGTCGCGGCGTTGACTCAGCTGTTCCAGCCTGTGGGCGAGTTTTGGATCACCGATTATTATAATGGCTCTTCTCTGAAGGGAGTCAAAACGAAGAAATTTGTACTTTGGAGCTCCGTGCCAAAGATGGGAGCATTATTCTACGTGCGGCCGAACTTGCGCTTTGTACAGCAATAGCCATTGTTGTGCCGTAAAGTACTGTTTGGCACGGTTAAGGACTCCCTTCTGTTGATAAATGTATAATCATTTTATTTTTCAGGATAAAACTCTTGAATTTTTTAGTTTGTCGTTAATAATTTTACAGCGCCCTACGCGTACAGTATAATAACGCGTTCAGGGTGCTAGGGGGGGGGGGGGGGATGCCCCGGTTCTGCAGGCGCGATTGGACTGTTTCTACAGCAAGCGCAAGCCATGCACATCCCCGAGGAACAGAATTCGGGTCAGCGTCCAACGGTATCATCATCATCAACCTATAACAGTCCACTGCTAGACGTAGGTCTCTCCCAGGGTGTGCCATTGAGCCCGATCCTCAGCTCTCCTCATCCAATCCTTGCTAGCCACAGCGCGCAAATCGTCACTCCATCTAGTCTGAGGGCATCTTACACTTCGCTCGCCTAGACGCGTATACTGAATGCGTTTTTAATCAGGTTCAACTGTGAGTATCTAAACCATTGTTATTGATTAAAACGGGTGTTTATCGCGTATGTACCTTTTCTATTTGTTATCCCGACGTTTCGGCTGTGTTGCAACAGTCATGGTCTCGAGCTGACTCTTGAAAAATACTAAACCATTGTTGTATGTTACGTGCTCAGTACCTACACTAGATACTCACATACCTCATATTTTTTAACATATTGTTTTTTATTTAAATTTTGTTATGTGTAATTAAATCACATTTGTACTAACAATTTGACATGTTAAATTAAGTTTTTAATAACTAATCTTTGACATATGAAAATAAAATAATTGAATTGTTAAATCAGCATTTTTTTTAGAATTTGCGCATTCCCTAGAACTAACATTACATAAACGTACGGTCTTTGATCAAAAACAGTTGACTAACAGAATTTTTACCAAATAATTAATTAAATAAAATCTACAGTTTTGATGCGCAATTAAAGAGTTATCCAAATGATTTTAAATAAATATCTTATCGAATGATTTTGAATAGGTTTGCAAAATTTATCTACCTTACCCAATGTGGATTAGAATATGTCACATGTTCAAAGTTTTAGCCGCAACTGTGATTAGTTCCCATAATTAATTACCCTTTTGAGCAAGTTATAATGACTTCCAGACACGCTGTCAACTAAATCGATTTTGTCTGGGTTTCGACTGTTAGTTTGTATCTACCTAGTGGCCTTAGAAGCCGAAGATGATAGATATACCTAGTCAGGTCATAAATTCTCTCACATGTTTAATATAAAATAATTGAAACAAGTTTATTCATTATGTAACCATTTATATACCAAAATGAACTTAACCAAACATAGATTCTTATGACACTAAAGTTTATTCAAAATGACCTCCGTGATTTTGAATACAGGCCTTCAATCTGCGCGGCCAGTCGTCTATCGCAGCACGAACGAGGTCCATGGCAATATCGGCGGCTGCCATAATCAAGGATGTCTTGAGTGACTCCAAATTGGGATGAGGCTTTGAGCACGCCTTTTCCTCCAAGTGTTGCCATATCTTGTAATCTAACGGATTCAAATCTGGACTGGAGGAGGGCCAGTCTTCGTGCCGGATGAAGTCGATTTCACGCGCCGCCAGCCAGTCTTGTGTGCTCTTCGCTCTATGAGCTGGCGCCGAATCTTGTTGGAATACCCAGTGCCTATTATTAAACATGGTATGAGAAACAGGTTCCACAAGGTTCGTCGTGACTGTATTTTGATACACAACTGCATTCGTTTTTACACCTTTCTCACAAAAATGTACCTCTGTTAAGCCCCAATAAGAAACTCCCAACCATACCATGAGCGAGGATGGAAAATGACCTCGTTGGACACGCGGAATACGGTTGCTCGCTTCTTTACTACTGTGTGCGTACATCTTATCATTTTGTTTGTTGTAGCTCTCTTCTACGGTAAAAATTGTTTCATCCGAAAAAAGAATTTCCCGATATTTTTTTCCCGCGTACCGCTTCAACAAATCTCTTTAGTCTCAGGTCCATTAGACGAGCATTCAAACGATGTCCTGTTTTTTTTCGATATGCCCAAAGCCCTAAGTCTTCATTTAACACCCTTTTCACCGTGGTTCTGCTTAACCCCATCTGAAGGGCCAACAGTTTCTACTTACTTTTGGGATTTCTTTGAATTCGCGCCTTCACAGCATTTATCACTGCTGGAGTCCTAACAGACCGAGGGCGACCACTTCTTGACCTGTCATCTACTCTTGAGTCTTCATTGTATCGTTTGATAGTGCGATAAACAAATCTTTTGGTTATATTCAAATTTTTCAGTATGTCAAAAATTTGAATTGGCGCGTAACCGCAACGATGCAACGCAATAACTGCAACACGGTCTTCTTTAAGCGTCCACTCCATATTTAAAAATGAGTAAAATTCTAAAAAGTATACATTTTTATTTTCATGAAGAATTCGATTGGTAAGAACCGCAGGTCAGCGTTGGATGCAGGCCGCTTCAAACCGCAGTTCCTGGAGATCAATGAGGGAGGAATTTGTCCAGCAGTAGACATCCTACGGGTGATATGATGGTGATGACGATGATGAACAATTCGAAATTCGAATTCTATAAACTTTTTTGTGGCCAGCATTCCAAAAGAAAAGTTGTTACTGTGTGACAATACTTATGACCTGACTAGGTATATATAAAAAAAAAGTATATAAGTATTCTATCAGTTATCTGGTTCCCATAGTACAAGCTATGCTTAGTTTGGGGCTAGATAGCGCTGTGTGAAATGTCCAGCAATATTTATTTATTTATTATTTATTTATTTATATCAAGATGTATTTAATGAGGACAATATAAGCAATCAATTTTATAACTGCATGTTAGTTCAAATCTGACTTAAAATGTACACTGGTTTTTCACGGTCTAGTTGTCATTGGCCTTTTAAGGGCCACCATATCCCAACCTGGTCACCACCCTAATGCAGGGTGAAAGAAAGAGCCAGTGATACTACAAGAATAAGATGAAGAAGACATTTAATAATTAATAAATAAAAAAATATTGCTGCACATTTTACACAGCGCTATCTAGCCCCAAACTAAGCAGAGCTTGTAATACAGAACCAGCTAACTGATCTAACACTTTTTTTTGTAAATACATAACTTAAATTAAATAGAAAAAGAACCAGTCCCGGAACATATATTTGTAGATCATGCAAACATTTGTTCCGCGGTGGGAATTTAACCCACTACCTCCTGCGTCTCAGCCGGCTATTCACCCACTGCGCCACGGAAGTCGTCTATACAAAACACGTTGTTAAGTACGACATTAAATGAAAACACGGATAGGGCTAATGGGCTAATTTTGTTGTAAAAGAGGTTTTTTTTAAAATCATTATACATAAAAACAAAATTCAAATAACCTTTATTTCAAATCCTGTATAAAATAGGTAAACAAATCATATTAATTCATCATGTAAGTAGGTACCAGTTAAACTGACTAAGCGGCATCGTCGTAAAAATCGTTTATTGTAAACGTATCGATTACTAGATAAATATTCAAGCTACCGGTATTTAATCTACCTCTAAACTCCGTTAATACGATTCCGGATGTGTGTTTTAAGCATGGGTTTTATATTAATATCGTACATAAAAAAAAACGGCCAAGTGCGAGTCGGACTCGCGCACGAAGGGTTCCGTGCCATTATCTATAAAAACGGCAAAACATCATCGGTTGTTGTATGGGAGCCCCCTTAAGTATTTGTTTTATTTTAATTTAATTATTTATTTTTGAAGTGAATAAACATATATACATGTATAACTAAACATTCTGTGAATATTTCAAGCGTCTATCTGTTGCCGTTATCAATATAGAGCAAAAACGAGCTAAAAAATCACGTTTGTTGTATGGGAGCCCTCCTTAAAAATGTATTTTATTCTAATTTTAGTATTTGTTGTTATAGCGACAACAGAAATACATCATCTGTAAAAAAATTCAAGTATCTAGCTATCACGGTTCATGAGATACAGTATGGTGACAGACGGACAGAGACAGAGAGCGGAGCCTTAGTAATAGGGTGCCGTTTAACCCTTTGGGTTCGGAACCCTAAAAACTGGAAAGAAGGTAAGGAGGCCTTTGCCCTGCAATGCGACAATACTCGTACAAACAAAAATAAATAACAATAACCGCAAAACAGGTTGTTTAAGATTGTTACACTTTGCAACAGGGGGAGACTATAATTGTCACCTTATGTACAAAGTGCTTCGTACTTAAAAACTCCGATAGGACTTGAGAACCGTTATGCAGGAACCAATCTGTTTACTGAAAGCTGTCGTCCTAACTCACTCTGTTTTTGGCATTTAAAAATGTAAAGTTTTTAATAAAAGAAAATTGTGGTAAACTCATAATTGCAATATTAGAATTACAAATTGCAATATATCGTTTAAATTCACTACCTATATACTTTACGTGTTAAGCCTTTTGCCAGTATATATATATAAATGGTATAAGTAACCTCATCATCATCATCTCAGCCCACATCCACCCACTGTTGGGTATAGGACTCCTCGTTATTACGCTATTCTCTCCGGTCCTGAGCCAAGCACATCCATTGCCTTCCCGCAACTCTCGCGATGTCGTCCGACCATCTCGCTGGTGGTCTGCCAACTGGTCTGCGCCCTTCTTACGCCCACCACTCGGTTGCTGCCCTCGTTTATCTTCCGTCTTTTCTCCTTGCCAAGTGTCCAGCCCATCTCCACTTCATCTGGTTGATCCTTCTACCCACATCCACGACTTTGGTTCTGCGTCGTATTTTGATGTTTGGTATGAGGTCCAACAGCGAGATGCCTAACATGGCACACTCCATTGCTCTCTGAGCAACTCTCTCTGTGAAAAAGTTCGTTCGTGAGCGGCCATGTTTCAGCACCGTATGTGAGGATAGGCGGAACACATTGGTTGAAAACCTTTGTCATATGTAACTTAGTTAAAGAAAATTCAGAACAATTTTTAAAACACTGACAAAATCTAAAGGCATACAAGGCAACATAAGAACTGCAGAGATCTCGCGAGTCTCCGACTAAAACAAAAAAATATTATTTGTAATCTTTGACTATCAAAATAATGCCACGAAATAAATAACCATATATTTGACCTACAGTTTCATTCAAATTACAGGTAACGGGAGTTCATGTAATATGGTCAGTTTTGGGCTACAAATTGCAGTTATTCTGGATTTCACACTTTTTCCTATATTTGTGTCACTCACACATACTAAATTACAGCACTGTGGGGTCACTGGTGTACCCTGTGAATTTGGTCAAGTTCAGTTTTATTCTGACAAATAACTCAAAAACTATAAGGGCAATAATAAAAATAAAAACGGAGTCTAAATGTACTAATAAAGACCTTTCATTTGACGTCTCCGTTGACCTAATAGTCATTTTTTACCCTTCTTGAATCCCAATATCTCAACAACCCCCTAACATTTTTAGTTCAATTAGTCACACCAAAATTATGCCATCACTACCTATGTATCGAATTTCACGATTATCGGATCAACGCTTCGAAAGTTATCCTCGTACAAACAAATATACATACATACAAAGCCGACGACCTACGTGGCGCAGTGGGCGTATAGCCGGCTGAGACGCAGGAGGTAGCGGGTTCGATTCCCGCCGCGGAACAAATGTTTGCATGATCTTTAAACATGTGTTCCGGGTCTGGATGTTTTTCTATATATTATAAGTATTTATTTACAAAAAAAATGTATATAGAATAGAATAATTCTATATTGTACACCAGGAATACTTAAAATAAAACTAATTTATATTGAATATAGTACAATGGGCAACCTTATCTCTGAAAGTGATTTCTTCCAGGCAACCTTTGTATATAAGTATTCTATAGTTATCTGGTTCCCATAGTACAAGCTCTGCTTAGTTTAAGGCTAGATAGCGCAGTGTGAAATGTCCACCAATATTTATTTATTATTATTATTTGCCCAATAAATTTAAAATATTTATAGTAAGGGTCGCCGTCGTCGAAACCGATGAGATGAACTGAGTATACATATCAGTAAAACGAGAGATACATTTTAACCAAAATATTGATTGATAATTAAATGATATGATAATGAGACGCATGGTTTGATTTATGACCAAACGCCAGCTGAAGAACTATGATTTCGATGGCTGGCGTTCTGTGCAAGATGGCACAAATTAAGAATTAAGTGGGTCAGTGTACTTACTAAAATCTGACGCTTGTTTAAACAATACTTTAAAGATTTAATGGCCGATGAGTAAAATTGTATTGATTAAATAATTTTTGCATGTTAATAGTAATTACATAGATCGTAGGTTGGTCGCCGTTAGCAGTCGCAAGTCGGCCGCGTACTCAGCTGCACGTAAGCGTCGCTCGTAGCGCCGTATATTCCGCGTAGCAGTCAAGTTGCGAAGTGTTTCTTTCGTTGTTTTGTGTTGTGATCGTAAAGGGATTTTAGAGGGGGTAAGTTTTATAAAAAAATAAGTGGTGTATTTTTGCAAAGGTATGTTTCTGTAAGAGATGCGAGTCGTGATATTTTTTGTAGGGGTAAGTATATAATAAGAAAGTGATGTTTTTTTATATATTTAAGGATGTACCATAAAGAAGAGATGATATCCGTGGTGCAGTGCCGGCTGAGACGCAGGAGGTAGCGGGTTCGATTCCCACCGCGGAACAAATGTTTGCATGATCTACAGATTTGTTCCGGATCTGGATGTTTTTCTATATATTATAATCTATCTATAATATAAAAATGAATCGCAAAATGTGTTGGTAATCGCCTAACTCAACAACGCCTAGACCAATTTGGCCAAATCTTTTTTGTTGTATTTCTTATTGTCAGGAAAAGTTTCTGATAAAAGAAAAATTTAAGAAAATGGCGCGCAAAATTAGTAAATTTAAGAATACTTAACCACCATATAAAATTATTTATAATCTAACCTTAATGCTTTTATAATGTAACCTTATGACGTTTGACATAGAATTGACAGAATGTGTGCTGCAAATATCGTCAAAGAGGATGTAAAAAAATGAATATCGTTTGAAACAGATGCTACGGGCGGAGTTATCCCGAGATATTGTCTATATATATAAAAATGAATTGCTGTTCGTTAGTCTCGCTAAAACTCGAGAACGGGTGGAGCGATTTGGCTAATTTTGGTATTGAATTATTTGTGGAAGTCATTCATTTTCTCATACATAATGATGGCCAGGGAAAACAATTAACAATTCTACCAGGGTGACTTATATTGACAGCCCGCGTTATACCTATGCATGTCAAGCCGATACGAAGTTCGGGGGGTCCACTAGTTATGTATAAAAAGTATGTATTTACAAAAAAGTATTCTATCAGTTATCTGGTTCTCATAGCTCTGCTTAATTTGGGGCTAGATAGCACTGTGTGACATGTCCAGACATATTTATTTTATGTATTTGTTTATAACAATGAAATTTTCTTTTTTATTTGATACCAGTTTTTATGATTGATTCATACAAATTTAGTTTTTAAAAGCACGTTGAATTGTCATACAAACATATAGCATAAAAAATGTGGACTATCTATTAAGATTAGTAACCACCGAAAGTATAGTTTTATCTTAAAAATTAGGCAATTTTAAAACCTAAACATTTTTTAATGGTAATTTTTAATCCCGTATTTATAATAATGATTGAAATCAATCACGAAAGTTTTCTTAGTAAAATTTTAGTGGTGTTTTTAGTAGGTATAACAGTTATGTAAGTCTGTTCTAGTTATAATTTACTTACGTGGTTGGCTAGGCAAATGTCGTTACATTATCGCGGCCTTCATCTAAAACAGCCTCTCATCTATTCCTGTTCTGATTCAACGTATATACATATTAAAATAAGTTTTATGTTGAAAAATTACTTTTTCAAAACAAGCTTTTATAAAATTCATAATCAGAACCGCAGGCAGATTCAAATGAGCCCAAACACTAGTAGCCTACTATAATTCATTCTGAAGTTCCGCTGTCTAGCATCCGTCTCCATCATGAGACCACCTCCATGGTACTATATTATTGCATTGTCATCGAAGTTACATAATATACCAAATTTCAGCTCAATCGGTTGAGGGGACCGTGTTTAAAATTCAGTTGCAAGATTCCACCCGGACAAACATACACGCATTGCAAGGTATTCAAAAACTTGTAAAAAACGTGATAACGCGCTGAATAAGCACAAAGTCCAAATAAGCAACATAAATCCAAAATTTTCTTAATTCTCTCGCTAAATCTCTAGGGCAATCAGTCTGTATTTATACAAAAGGTCGGATCCAAACTCATGATTTGATTATTTCGAATTTTCGTTGCTATTGACCCGCCTTCAATATTTGCTAAGCATTTAACGATAAATTGTTAGGAGTTTTATCAAAAATACTTTTAGTGTCTACTTACATATATACAAAAACAAACTTACGTGATGTATTTCAATCATTATTATAAATACGGGATTTATCACGTACCGTTTTATCTGTATTTTTATTATTCGGAGCGGATCGCATCCACCCTGATGAAGGTTCACGAACTGAACAGAAATATTGTCGGTCGAAACATCAATAAAACGGTACGTAATACATCCCGTATTTAAAATAATAATATTTACAAAACATACATATTTATAAAGAAGATCGCAAGGAGACCTATTGTGCATTACGTGCTCTTTGCTCGGTTTTTTATTGTGTATCACTGTTTGTTAGTGTTAAAATAAATATTTCATCATTCATTCATTCACGTTAGGTTCGACTTTAGTACAATGTTAAGCTGTTGGTCAATCGATGCTAGGAAACCAATATTTTGAATAAATATTTAATATTCAGTTTTGAGCCGTGTTGCCCTAGTGGGATGTACACAGACTTCCGATTTTGTGGGTTGTTGGTTCGAATACCGGCCGTGCAAATGGATTATTTTGCACATTTTCACACTCAACATTATTTTAGGTTGCACTCCCCAGGGGAGCAACCTCAATCTCTTATAGCAATATTAAAATAATATTACACTGAGATTTCGTACCATGACTCTCAATTAGTACTTTATTTTTGTAAAGGCGAAGCAGTTTTGGTGACGTCACCATACATCGTTCATTCAAAACGTTTTACATTAGAGAGTAAAATTATCCTAAAAAGTAAGAAAATCGTGTTTAATTTCGCAATGTTATAAACTTTAATACTGAATGTGGTGTGATCACTAAAAAACTATATATACAACATTATAAGGATTATAACAGTAATGTTTAAAAGTTTAATGATTCAAATCGAAGTAATGTTGCTACAAGCTTTAATCAAAACGCTCCTGAAACATGATGGTTTTCTAAAAGATTGTGGTCAGTGCCCTGGTTTGAGCTTTATTACTTAAAAACCATTTGACCAAAATACAATCAGCTATGAGATCCGCAAGCGGACTAAACATTTAGACTAGTTCACAATCCCGTGCATTAACCTGCAATCACAAAAGCCATTTGGATTTGTGCACGATGCTCTACATAATTCGATTATGTTTGCTCTTCGTACATTTAGCCAGTGGACCATGTTTTGTCAATAGATTTCATGAATTTGCACTAACCTTTGTAATAAAGGTGCTTCTGTGAAATAACCTGACTAACTTTTCAGTTTAGGTATACTCAACAGATACGGAACTCTGTATGCGCAAGAAATAATTACACTTTATCCCTGAATAATTGTAACAAGTAACTTTTTAACAAAAATATAACCGACTTCAGATAACAGTAATAACCAAACTGCTCTACCAATTTTGATGAAATATCATCATCATCATCATCAGCCGGAAGACGTCCACTGCTGAACATAGGCCTCCCCCTTAGATCGCCACAACGACCGGTTGGTTGCCGTTTGCGCCCAACGGCTCCCCGCGATTCTTACTAGATCGTCGGTCCACCTTGTAGGGGGCCGGCCTACGCTGCGTCTTCCAGTCCGTTGTCTCCACTCGAGAACCTTTCTTCCCCAACGGTTATCGGTTCTACGAGCGATGTGGCCTGCCCATTTCCACTTCAACTTGCTAATTTTGAGAGCTATGTCGGCAACTTTAGTTCTTCTGCGGATTTCCTCATTGCGGATTTTGTCACGCAAAGAAACCGCGAGCATAGCCCTCTCCATAGCTCGTTGAGCGACCTTGAGCTTGGTCATGAGGCCATAAGTAAAGGACCACGTTTCAGTGCCATAGGTCATCACTGGCAACACACACTGGTTGAAGACTTTAGTCTTCAGGCTCTGGGGAATTTTGGACCAGAAGATATCGCGAAGTTTCCCGAACGCTGCCCATGATGAAATATACATGGAGTCAATCTAAAAGTATATCCTTTCAAATAAAAAGCTAATTTTCCAAATCAGTTGATATATAAATTTATATAGATGCACCGCCGTCATGTGTTACATTTTGATCCTGTCCATACAAAGGTTGCCTGGAAGAGATCGTTTTTAGCGATAAGACCGCCCATTGTATTAAATCTATTTATAAAAATTATGTTCTGTATTTTATTTTGGTGTACAATAAAGAGTTATCTTATATGATCTTATCTTATCTTATAACGAAGTTCTGAGCTGACAAACATAACATAACATAAAAACTAAACAAATATAAGACTTAAATGGTTTTCTCAAGGATGCCATTGTCAGAACTGGACCAAATGGAAATAGGACCACACGGGAAGCACCAGCTTTTTTAAAAAAAAGAATCGCTTCACCCATTTGAAAATTCTGTAACAACATAAACATAAAAAAAACCATAAAACAAACATAAAAAACACAGTTGAATTGGGAATCTTCTCCTTTTTTGAAGTCAAAGAAAAATGGACAGTTACAGACTTATTTGGGTTGCACATATACCTAGTCAGGTCATAAATTCTGTCACATGTTTAATATAAAATAATTGAAACAAGTTTATTCATTATGTAACCATTTATATACCAAAATGAACTTAACCAAACATAGATTCTTATGACACTAAAGTTTATTCAAAATGACCTCCGTGATTTTGAATACAGGCCTTCAATTTGCGCGGCCAGTCGTCTATCGCAGCACGAACGAGGTCCATGTCAATATCGGCGGCTGCCTTAATAAAGGATGTCTTGAGTGACTCAAAATTGGGATGAGGCTTTGAGCACGCCTTTTCCTCCAAGTGTTTTCATATCTTGTAATCTAACGGATTCAAATCTGGACTGGAGGAGGGCCAGTCTTCGTGCCGGATGAAGTCGATTTCACGCGCCGCCAGCCAGTCTTATGTGCTCTTCGCTCTATGAGCTGGCGCCGAATCTTGTTGGAATACCCAGTGCCTGTTATTGAACATGGTATGAGAAACAGGTTCCTCAAGGTTCGTCAGGACTGTATTTTGATACACAACTGCATTCGTTTTTACACCTTTCTCACAAAAATGGACCTCTGTTAAGCCCCAATAAGAAACTCCCAACCATACCATGACCGAGGATGGATAATAACCTCGTTGGACACGCGGAATACGGTTGCTCGCTTCTTCACTACTGTGTGCGTACACTTTATCATTTTGTTTGTTGTAGCTCTCTTCTACGGTAAAATTTTTTTTTTATCCGAAAAAAGAATTCCCCGATATTTTTTTCCCGCGTACCGCTTCAACAAAGCGCGGCATCTCTTCAGTCTCAGGTCCATTAGACAAGCATTCAAACGATTTCCTGTTTTTCTTTGATATGCCCGAAGCCCTAAGTCTTCATTTAACACCCTTTTCACCGTGGTTCTGCTTAACCCCATCTGAAGGGCCAACAGTTTCTGCTTACGTTTGGGATTTCTTTGAATTCGCGCCTTCACAGCTTTTATCACTGCTGGAGTCCTAACAGACCGAGGGCGACCACTTCTTGACCTGTCATCTACATTAGAGTCTTCATTGTATCGTTTGATGGTGCGATAAACGAATCTTTCGGTTATATTCAAATTTTTCAGTATGTCAAAAATTTTAATTGGCCCGTAACCGCAACGATGCAACGCAATAACTGCAACACGGTCTTCTTTAAGCGTCCACTCCATATTTTAAAATGAGTAAAATTCTAAAAAGTATACATTTTTATTTTTATAAACAATTCGAAATTCGAATTCTATAAACTTCTTTGTGGCCAGCATTCTAAAAGAAAAGTTTTTACTGTGTGACAATACTTATGACCTGACTAGATATAATATGTAACAAAAACCCTGACAGTTCTTTAAGGGTGTGATAAAGTATCAATATTTGGTCACAACCATGTTAGTTAATCAGAAAAAAATAAAAAAATACCCGACTAAATTAATTATTTGGCGCTCAAAACTTAAAATTTACCACTGGCAACACCGGTGGGGCTACGCGCCGCGCCGGGCGGTATGGAGGGGTACAAAATCCACGACATTGTACGACGTACAAAATTTGCCTATTTTTTGGGGTAAAATTCAGATCATTCTCGAAATTAAAAATGAAATAACTTTCAATTTATTTCATACAGATGTTTTTTAAACATCTGTCCAACTTTAACTTCTATGTCAGAATACGCTCTTCATAGATCTGACAAGGGATACGTTACATATTGTATTTTTTTCAATCCGCTTACTGTGTTTTTTTTTTAATTATAATATGTAGTATTTGACAAAAAGTTACATACTACAGTATTACATAAAGCGCTGTAAAACTCTAGAGGGTTGTCTCGGTGCTTCGACTCGAGCAAACATTATTTAAATACCTACTTATAGACACGTCACCTTTACCAAAACATAATTATACATAAAGCAAATACAACCGACCTACCCACCCCAAATTACCGTCTACGCCTGTTACCATGTACGCAAACAAGTATGTAGGTGAGCGCAATTACGAGTTTCATACCAATATTATAAAGAGGAAAGATTTGTTTGTATTGAATAGGCTCCGAAACTACTGGACCGATTTAAAAAAAATTTCTCTGTTGGGATTCTACACTATCCCCGGGTGACATAGGCTACTTATTACCCAACTGCGCAGAACGAGGGTAATGTTTTTATTGTAAAACTACGCGTGCGAAGCTGCGGATTGGTCAGCTAGTAAATTATAAACAATTGCGAGTTTACCTCAGTGGAAGCATTCAGATTGAGAATCTATAGGCACCTTCTCGGTCAAACCGACCAAAAATGAGCAACTTATCTTTCCATCACTTCTTCTATTGTTAAGTATGTATTTTTATTTAATATTGGTATATTTTAGTCTATCACATAAAGTATTTAATTAGGTTTATTTATGTATTATGTACCTATACTATTTTTATTAGTCCTGTGCAAATTTTCATTAGTTCCCTTTCCTGTGCACTACCTACACACCTTTATCTATAATACACAAAGGTTATCTGGAAGAGAATCGCTACCGCCTACCACTGTGTCCCAAGCCTTAGTTAACATTCTTTATTTCGCTCTCAACGATAAGCGACTGCAACGCTTACTGTGCAACTACCTCCTTAATAATTTATTGTGATTTTCGTAAGTTTTTGTTAATATTGTCTAAATTTAATATTATTTATTTTATATTATTTTATTAGTTTGTATCACTACGCTTTGAGGCATTAATAAATATATATTTAGTATAATTTTATCTCCGTAAGTGAATTGTAAATTCTTATGAGATATTAAAGCATTCTAAACTTAAAAAAGCATTAAGTTACGTATTAAGCATTAATCTCTTTAGCATTAAGTTCGCCTTTCTTCTAGTTCTTTAAGTGAAAAATAAAGTATTTTCAATCAATCAATAAATACAGAAGTTATATATATAGAAACATGTTATTTTATACCCTTAAATTCCATTATTGAGTGAAAAAACTATAAATAGTGATAGTCTCTGGCCTCTCGTGTTCGCGAGTGCGGTAACTAAGTGTTATTATACCTATAGCATCTGTAGTCAGTCATACCTACATTGTCATGCCCATCCTGTGGTTATCGAGCCGAAGCAGATATCCTAAACTTAGTTAGAGCAAGGTACCAAATTATAGATAGATAGATAATTTCTTTATTCCACACCATTAAAAATAAAACAAACAAAAGAGAATACAAAATTAAATCAAAGGTACAATGGGCGGCCTTATCGCTAAAAGCGATCTCTTCCAGGCAACCTTTGGATGGACAGGATCTGTGTGAACAAATGAGAACGGCGGCGTTAATCAAATAATAACTAACAGAATTAGTACATAAATGACTAAAATAAAATATACATATAAATAAATATAAATAATTTTATAATACTAAATAACCTACTTCAAAATACATTAGGTAATTAGAAAAAACAATTAAAAATTATATACAAAATTTTAAGTTGCAAAGTCTTAGTGAGCGATGGACGACAGATAATGATTATTAACCATGTTTTTAAAAACAGGAAGGGATTTGGCGTTACGAATTGAAACAGGTAGTGCATTCCAGAGTCTGGTAGCCTGAAGAGTGAAGGAGTTAGTATAAAATACTGAGGTATGATGAGGAGTTTTCAATTTAAGGTTTTCAGCGGAGCGTAAGGACTTGGAGTTGGAAACATGAAGAAACTTAAAGCGTTCTTTGAGGCAGGGCGGAGTAGAAGAAAAAAAAAATTATTTGTAGATAACAAGGTTGTAGTGCAGAATCACATGATAGAACACCCTAGGTATCCTAGAATTATAACTATTTATATGAGTGCACTATGTAAAACCCTTTTTTGAAATAAATACATATTCATTCATTCATTCATTGAGGTCCCGATGATGGTTTGAAATAAATATAATATGAACCATTTACCATCAAGTGGGCTGTATGCATTTTTGCAACGGCCACGTTATGGTTATAAATAAAACCGGCCAATTGCGAGTCGGACTCGCGCACGAAGGGTTCCGTATCATTATTTATAAAAACGGCAAAAACATCACGTTTGTTGTATGGGAGCCCCCCTTAAATATTGGTTTTATTTTAATTTAATTATTTATATTTAAAATAAATATTCTGTGAATATTTCAAGCGTCTACCTATTGTGGTTATCAATATCGAGCTAAAACGAGCAAAAAAATCACGTTTGTTGTATGGGAGCCCCTTACATTTTTATAGCGGCAATAGAAATACATCTTAAGTGAAAATTTCAACTGTCTAACTATCACGGTTCATGAGATACAGCCTGGGTGATAGACGGAAAAACAGACAGACAGCGGAGCCTTAGTAATAGGGTGCCGTTTTACCCTTTTGGTACGGAACCCTAAAAATTGGCATAGCAACAGTCGAAAACTATACTGTAATGTGGTAGACGTAGATAAACGTCATCCATACGCCCCCACTCGACAAGTTACTTTCGAATGAGTGGTTTCAAACGCAGTATCGATAAAATGTTTGCGAGTGACAAGCGATTGAAAATGCAGCGGTGCGTTTGAGTAGCATTTATATGGGCGCTGTTGCGGTTCGCCAGGCACGAGAAAGTGTTTTTTAGAGACCAAGGGATATCCTATCAAATAAAACCTTCGTTTTAATTGATCGAGCGAAGCGAGATCTCCAAATCAACTTACTCTTAACTTAACTCACACACAACTTAACTCAAACAACCCCCCACATTTTTGCTCATTTAGTCACACAAAAATTGTACCATCATTACCTACCTATATATCAAATTTCACGATAATCGAATCAACGCTTCGAAAGTTATCCTCGGACAAACAAACAAACATACATACAACTCCGATTTGCCCAAGTTGATTTGGAGATCTCGCTTCGCTCGATCAATTATGAGAATCGGCTTGATTGATTGCTGACGAGTAGTTTTATCCATGATAAATCAGTATCTTTTACAATAAACTATCTATTCAGAACTGTAGTTCAAAAATTGAGCTTCGATAAAACACACCCTGTGATCTTTTTGTCAATGGTCAGACAGCGAAACTCGCAGTTGAAATAGTGGTTTCAGAATATTCGTTTGAAAAGAAATAGTATTTCAATTTTTCGATGGAGTTTGGAAAAAGTTTTTACTGAGCCAGTCGAAATTATTGCGTTGATCTTTGAACTGTGAAAATATAGCCAGTTGTTTTATCTGTTCTGTTTTGTTTGCAAACCAACAATACGTTTTTCGTTATTAAAAAAATAAAAGGATGTTTACTTATGAGGAATGTTTACTAACGCCGGCTTCCATAACGATTCCTAAACGTATTTATTTGACAACTCCTTAACGTGTTTAGTGGCTAAATTATGGTATTTAGCCATAAAATACTGTTACGAGTTGAGGGTTCGTGATAAAATAATGATAATCAATCTAACTAAAATAACACTTTTATTCAACACTGAAATGATAAATACAACGATCTTAATCACAAGTAATCACAACACACTGTTGCACAATAAACCACTTTAAGTCACCGAAATATTGGCGCGTTAAATCCAGACTGACTCCTTCGGGCGTATCTATGCTCTATTTATACCGCACGCAGTTATTTATGCTTCGAGAACGTTCTCAGTGGTTCCACTGTTAACTAGAACTTTGTAGGTATTTCACCTGGCTACTGTTTCTTATGCTGTGTAACTGTAGGTAAAAGCGTTGTAGGTATATAGCTTACCTAGTATTACTTATTATGTGACACAGTAGGTATAACTTCGAGATGCCGACTATTCTGTAACAGCCTTGGACGTAACAAGGCGTTTAGGCATAGTTGCGGAAGTCGCCCTAAATATCTCGATACAAAAATGAATAGAGTTCACATGAATGAATTATATTAAACTCTTTTAAGCATGTTTTTATAATTTATATTATATTTCTCCCATGGCCAGTCTGGAAATCCTTAAACAGACTCCGCACCCAGGTTGGCCACTGCAGACTTGATATATGCAAATGGGGATTCAGGGACCCTAACTTAACGCAGTGCGACTGCGGTGATCCCGCGTAATCAATGCAGCACTTGCTAATGTGCCCTTTGTGTCCGAACACCTGCACGATGGAGGACCTAATAACCGCCTCACCTAATGCTATTGTTGTGGCCAAACACCTGTCCAACATAGTATAAATGATAACGTAGAACTCTTGAGAGGCTAAGTAGTATTTATAATTAAGAATCAAAAAAAAAAAAAGGACAAAATATATTATTGTTTGTTATACATTATTGTGAACGACAAACGAGGTACGACCGACTTGGTCGAGGAACTTAAGATGGGAGTAACGGCTGTAAACACTTACTCGTAACTTGCTATCGGTCGTTCCTCGAGCTGATTCTCAATCGTTTTATTATAAGATAGTTTTAATTTAATCTGTTTTATTGGTCGCACTCCTCCGAAACGTGTTTACCGATTTTAATATTTTTTTTATATTTGTGTTGTCACCTCGGTGTAACCTTGTGTATTTCGCGGTAGAATAGTTGTTATACAAACACAATTGTCCGGTAGAATGGCGGGGCAACACCAAGCTTATTTTAAAAAAGGAAAACGAAGGGAGTTTATTTCGAATCGGGACCACACTAGAAAAAAAACTAGAAAGCTAGACTTACGGTCGGTTTATACTTATTTATAGAGAAGTACAAAACTACAGTGTAAAGTATTCTACTTTCTTTATGTTTTAGAATAACTGCTGGCGAAGTGTGGTATATAATATCAGTTCACAAATTATATTGATTAAATGGAGTGCTTGTGTTAATATTTCTGTCTTATTTCAGTTTACTTTTACATTTGGTAGGTATGAAAATAGGCCATAAAGTATTTTTCACCCTCCTACCCCCACCCCTCATTTTTATATCGCCATTTTAGTATTTTTAAAGAATAATATCCGTACAATTGAACCATCGTTCTTTAACGTGAAGTCATTTACATGAAATGTCTCGTCACTTTGGCAAGAGTGTTCTCAATAGTTTTTATTCCGAAGTTCCCAGAAGAACGGGAAATTTCAAGGGTGCGAAGCCGCGGGCGGGTTGGCTCGTTAAATCGAAAATTAGGTATTAATAATAACATATTTTATCACAGCACAGTAGTTTTACAAATTTATATAGTTGAATTGCTTCATAGTCAATTTAATTTTACGAAGCCAACCAACTATCACCTATCATACTTGACTCTTTTGTCTCAAGAACGGCAAAGGCTATTGATAAAACTCTTATACCTTCATTGAAAAGGGTTCACGATCAAAGTCTATACTCAAGTCCCATTCAAACAGGTATTCGTTAGCAGGCTTTCAGTAGGTATCCCAGTTTCCTTGTACCAGAAAATATGAAGCAGAAGTAGAATGAAAGTGCCAGTCTAAATTTTCCCTTAATTAATTCAATAAAGGTTCCTCTTCTGTTTTATAAAACTTGAAACTGTAATGAATTGATGTGAGTTTTGTGTTTACGGAGCGTATAAAATAAGTGTATCCAAATATTGCCTGTAAGAGACCGCTTCAAGTGATAAGGATGCCCATTATACCATCGCGTATTTCAGTTTTCTAGATTTCTAGGTTATTGTAATTTGGTCTAACAATAAAAAGTTATTTTTGCATCCATATTTGTCCATACTAATTGATCGAACGAAGCGAGATCTCTAAATCGACTTGGGCAAATTGGTGTTGTACGTATGTATGTTTGTTCTAGTATAACTTTCGAACCGTTTATCCGATCATCGTGAAATTTGACATATAGGTAGGTAGTGATGGCACAATTTTAGTGTGACTAAATGAGCTAAAATTGTCGGGGAGTTGTTGAGATATTAGGGTTCAAGAGGGGTAAAAAAAAACAAACTAGAAAGAAAGAAAGAAAATACATTTATTTGCTCCCACAGACAGTGTTCAATAATACAATAACAATGGTGGTGTTGCGTGGGGACAAAATGGTCCCTGTCTCAGCATGGGCTGCTTCGAACCTTGTTGGGTACGTCTAATAAAAGTTCTTTGTTAGTACATTTTGACCCCGTTTTTGTTTTTAGTTTAATCCTTGTAGTTTTTAAGTTATTAGCCATAATAAAAACGGACAAAATTCACAGGGTACACCAGTGACCCCATAATGCTGAAATTTGGTATGCGTGTAGCTTTAGTGACAAAAATGTAGGGAAAAGTCAGAAATTCAGAATAACTCCAGTTTATACCCCAAAAACATCAACCAATTAACATGAAGTCCCGTTACCTGTAATTTGAATGAAACTGTAGGTGTAGTTAGTTGGTTGCGCATTTCGTAGCACTATTTTATTAGCCAAATATAAAAGCCGACTTACACAACGATCCCTAAACGTATTTAGCGACTAAACATGTTTAAATTTTACGTATTTTTATAATTTGACAACTCCTTAAATCATATTTAGCCACTAAATATGTTTAGACATCGATGCGCGAGTCGCCCTAATAATATTTGTTGTGTGTTTTGTGAGACTCGCGAGATCTCAGTTTGGGGCGAACCACTAGTATTATAGATTCGAAATTAACTCTGTATCTCTGTTTGTTAATAATATTAAGCAAACGCATGGCCATTTGTACAAGTTGACAGCGCGATGTGACGCACCACTCACCAGCTCTCCAGAAGCCCGTGGTTTTTTGAGTAACAAATTGCAAAAGGGGTGTGGCAAAATTTAAAAGATTTTAAAGTTAATCAAGAAGGCCAATCAAACCTCTGCAATAATAATCTCTACAGTGCATTACTAAAACTATGTACAGTATCAGAACTTTTTAAATTTTCGCGAACTCTGAATAATAACTATAATATATATAATAACTATACCCGTTTTGTAAGACAAAACGGGTCTTTTCGAGCACAAATTTTTATCAAAATCATAATTTTGACTAACCTCGACGTTTCAGCCAAATTACATCGGCCGTGGTCACGAGAAACTTGGCCGAAACGTCGAGGTTAGTCAAAATTATGACCTGTGCGCGAAAAGATCCGTTTTGTCTTAAAAACATTATGTACAGTATCGTCAGTTAGCAAATGGAAAATCGCTAGTCGTTAAAACTGGTGAGCGGACACAGTTTGTCAGTCCTTTGGGCTATGTCAAACTTTTGACGACCTCCGTGGTGCAGTGGGCGAATAGCCGGATGAGACGCAGGTGCTAGCTGATTCGATTTCCGCCGCGGAACAAATGTTTGCATGATCTACAGATATTTGTTCCGGGTCTGGTTGTCTCTCTTTATATTATAAGAATGTTTTTACAAAAAAATGTATATAAGTATTAGTTCTTTGGTTTCCATAGTACAAGCTCTGCTTAGTTTGGGGCTAGATAGCGTTGTATGGAATGTCCAACAATATTTATATTTATTTATAATCCCTCATTTATAATAAAAATTGGAGTGAAGCAAGGATACCCTCTATCCCCAAAACTGTTTACAAATACCCTCGAGGAGGTGTTCAGAAAGCTGGCGGCGGGCTGGGAAGGGAAGAGGATTGAAGTCGGCGGAGTGAGGTTAACAAACCTCCGCTTTGCTGACGACATTGTCCTTTTTTCTTTTTCGGCTTCGGAGCTACAAACGATGCTACAAAACCTTAGCATCGCAAGCCTTAAGATTGGATTAGGGATGAATAGGACAAAGACCAAGGTTATGACTAACAGCGTTGAGACCAGAGTAACGGTGGATGGAGAACAGCTAGCATACGTCCAAGAGTACATTTACCTGGGCCAAATAGTCTCCTTCAACTCCAGGCAGGATAAGGAAATCGCTCAGCGAACCGAGAATGCCTGGAGGAGCTATTGGTCTAAGGAGCTATTTGGAGATTTGATTAAGGGTAACCTTCCTCTTTCGCTCAAGCGAAAGTTGATGGATCGGAGGTATGCATCCTCCCCGTTCTAACTTATGGTCCGCAGACCTAGTCTTTGACTAACATCCAAAAGTATAAATTCAAGGTTTGCCAACGTGCGCAGCATTCTCGGATTCAAGCGTATTGACCGCATACGCAACACCGAGCTGCGCTCTCGAACACAAATGGTAGATGTAGCTAAAAAAGCGGCCAAACTCAAGTGGGACTGGGCTGGTCACTTATGCCGTACGTCGGGTGATCAGTGGGCTAAGCTCACCACCGATTGGAAACCCGACACAGCCCGAAGACGTCGTGGCAGACCAAAGAAGAGATGGAGGGATGAGCTCACTTATTTCCGAGCGAATTGGACCATCTTAGCGCTTGAAAGAAGTGTCTGGAAAGAATAGGGGGAGGCATTTGCCCAGCAGTGGGACACGGTGGGCTGATAATAATAATAATTTATAATCCAGCTGTTCTCTTTGAGTACAACACAAATTCCAGCAAAGACGTACAACACTTAGCCCAAAATCCTAATTGGTCCATTACCCAATCATCTCCAAATTAAAATTAATGGACTTTTTTGATTTCATTCACAGAATATCCGAACCGATCATTATTTTATTAATCTCGTTATTGTAAATTAAAGCAAATTGGACTTCCCTTTTCCTGTGGAGTGGAAAGATATTAAAGTGGAGAAACGATAACTTTAAATGCTTTTGTTTGATGCAATTCACGTCTAACCGTAATTATTCACTAATTAATATGGACGGAACTGAACAAACAATTATAATTTAACGTCAGCGTCTGTTCCCTTCAGGCGGTCTACCCCAATTTTCGTAGTTTTAACTTTAGACTAACTTTAGTTGACTCGTTTAACATGACAAGGTAGTATGTCGATTAGATAGGTATGGGTACTTTCCAGTACTTCTGCTTGTTTGGTGGTAGAATGAGGACAGGGATTGGGTCATAGAGATTTATTTAGAACTCTACCTATCAAAATGTATCGTGTTAAAACTGATGATTGCTTCCACTAATGAGTAATCGCCAATAAACATAAAAGCATGATGGATGACTGAGATGCAAAAAAAACGAGTGTGCTTTAGACCACACGACTGAAGTAAAACTTATTTTTAAAAATATTAATATTTATAAAATTGTTCAAGAACGAAATGAAATTACGAAAAATAATCAAACGCACTACTGACTGAGATATATACTTGTATATTTCATGCACTGGCTATAAGAGGAAAAGAGAAAGAAAATGTGCGCGCGCACCTCTCTCTCTTGCTCCTACAGTAATATACAAAACGTAACTCCCTCTCTTTCTAGCTTCAATAACTTATATTTCCCTCTCAACTTCCGTTCGCACTTTTCGTAACGCATTCACCAGCTTACTCCCCAAGTCAAGCGTGCGTAAAGAAGTTTTACTTCAAAAGTTAGGTGTTCAACACTATGGACTGCCCTTGGACTTTGAATGGCGCTGTTGGGTGATATTGACATAAAAACACAAGTGAAGATAACTAGTTACTATTATAACAAGTTCTATAAATAATATTCACAGAATGAGAACATACATGACACAATTGTGAAGTACAACGTAACTACAATGTACGTGAGACGATATTTCCTTTATTCGCGTTCTTGAGACATCGTTGACAAGTACGTCACGTTCGCCAATTTATGTATGACCTGCACCGAATATGAAAATAGGTAAAATATGGATTTGATGTACCTAACACATTCTTTCATTTGTTTAGGCATTCGGCCAATATATTTTTAGAACCCTGAGAACTAGAAAATGGCCCGCCTGAAACCATCGCTTATAACAACGAATTAACACATAGGTCACGCGCCTGAGAGACGTGCCCTACGGTGCACGGCACTGCCTCATGCCTCATGTGTCTGTAATTTCAATTTTAGATTAGATTATTTCTTTATTGCATACTATTAAAAAATCAAACAACAAAAAAGACTACCCAATTAAATCAAATGTAAAATGGGAGGCCTTATCGCTAAAAGCGATCTCTTCCAGCCAACCTTTGGTAACTCCGTTTAGTAACTTCCAATTTTAGTAATTCCGATCAATTCAAAGGTAATATTTACAAGGTGTTAACATAATAGTATGACATGTGTACGAAAATTCAATAAAGGCTGATGCGAAAGCGACTAACCTTGGATTGCACCGTCTTGCGTTCCGCGTGCCCTCAGGAACTCCGCAATTCCTCTATCTGTAGGCTGCTGTAGTTGATGGTAGATGTAGGTATGTCGTCTACTTTTGGGATGTAATACACGTGAAAACTACCACTTGACTACCGGACGGCGCTGTACACTAATATGTAAGTGTTTGCCCTGAGAGTGGCATGAGGACTGTCCGGCCCGCGGGGACGCGTTTACAGTCAGCTTGGTGGTTCACTTCGCTCAGCCAATGCGGGTAGGTATATCAAGAAAACATGAGGATTAATATACCCTCCAAATTGTGTGATCTATTTAATCAATTCCGTACGGAACAACACGTTTAAAATACTTACTTGCAAAGGTTATTTCGAAGTTAACTAAAGTGACACGTGTTAGCGCAGGTTCCCCGAGAAACCGCGATTTACAAGGAAATATTCAACGTAAATAGGTACAAATCTATGTCAATTATGATATTATTCCAAACGAGTATCTAATGTTACTTTTATTGATATTTTATTACTTATCAAATTATTTAGAAATAACGTTTTCTTTGTAATAATAGATAGTGCCGTGGGGCGCCGGCAATAGAATGTTGCCCCTCCGCTCTTGCCCGTGGATGCAGTAGGAGTCTGCTAAGGGATACCTCCGAAAGATGGGCAGCAGCGTCTTTTCGTGTTTTCAATACCTATACTGCGCTCGCCAACCCGTCTGCCAAGCGTGGCGAGTATGGCAACAACCCCCTCATGATAAATTTACAACATAAAACCAGGCCCCGAGTCCCCGGCGGCCCCGCTAATCCTGGCTACGGTAGCAGTCACGGTAACGGCGGGGCCAGGGGTGCTAAGAATCCCCGGGAGACGATCGACGACCACTGGCCCTGGTAACACACAACATCCGCACTTTGAGGACAGACGAAAAGATTGTTGAGCTGGAAGAAGAAATTAGTAGATTACACTGGGACATTTTGGGGTTATCAGAAGTCCATAGAGAGGGCGAGGACACGATATCCCTTAAGTCTGGTAACCTACTATACTACCGGGAGGGCGACCAACAGTCCCAAGGTGGTGTTGGGTTTCTCGTTCACAAGTCACTCATCAACAACATTATCACCATCGACAGTGTGTCGAGCAGGGTTGCGTACCTGACACTCAGAATATCTAAGCGATATTCGCTGAAGGTCGTTCAGGTATATGCGCCGACCTCTTCACACCCAGATGAAGAAGTAGAGTCTATGTATTAGAACATCAGTAGAGCCATACATACGAACAAAACTCACTTTATTGTTGTTATGGGGGACTTCAATGCAAAGCTAGGCATGAGAAGCGATGATGAGTTGAGAGTGGGGCAATTGGGATATGGGCAACGGAACCCCAGGGGACAGAGGCTGGCCGATTTTCTGGAGAAAGAAGGACTCTTTATGATGAATTCTTTTTTCCAGAAGCCGCCTCACAGGAAATGGACCTGGATGAGTCCCAACGGTTCCACGAGAAATGAGATTGATTTCATCTTGACCAACAAGAAACGGATATTCAATGATGTCTCTGTGATTCACAGGGTGAAAACCGGCAGTGATCACCGAATTGTTAGAGCCACATTGAATATGACCGTTAAACTTGAAAGGTCCCGTTTGATGAAATCTACGCTCCGACCCACCCGCGCACATATCCAAAACCTTGAGAGCTTTCAAATCGCTTTGTCTGTCTAGAAGTAGATGCATCAGTGGACGAGATCAATAACAGATTCGTAGAAACCGTCCATACGGTGGGGTCCCAGTTCTTTAAGACCCCCCGTACCAATAGACCTCAGAAACTCTCTGATGACACCCTTAACCTCATGGCTGAACAACGTTCTTTGCGACTGCAGTCTCCCGATGATGCTCAGTCACATAGGCAGCTTAATAGAAAGATTTGGAAATCCTTGCGGCACGATATTCGTACCTTTAATACATCTCGTATTAAAGATACGATAGAGCGGAATAAAGGCTCCAAAGTGTTCGCGAGAGATAATTCTATTGGGCAGAGCCGCATGACGAAGCTAATGAGGGAAGATGGCAGCATAACGTCAAGTAAAGCGGAAGTGTTAAGGGAAGTCGAAAGGTTCTATGGCTCTACGATTCGGTCACTAAACCTGTTTGCAGTGCGGCCAACGACCCAAGAGCCAAACTGACCTGACATTATACCGAAGATATTCCGGACATCAGCCTGTATGAGATCAGGATGGCCTTGAAGCAGCTTAAGAACGACAAGGCGCCGGGTGAGGATGGAATCACTTCATAGCTTCTGAAAGCGGGTGGATCACCGGTACTTAAATTCCTTCAGAAGCTCTTTAATTCCGGCTTGCTTGAAGGTACAACGCCAAAAGCATGGAACGGGGGCGTGGTGGTTCTGTTCTTCAAGAAAGGTGACAACACCTTGCTTAAGAATTACAGACCCATCTCGCTTTTGAGCCATGTGTATAAGCTGTTTACGAGGGTCATCGCGAACCGTCTCGAACGCAGGTTTGATGACTTCCAGCCTCCCGAAAAAGCCGGGTTCCGTAAAGGCTACAGTACCATAGACCACATACATACGCTGCGGCAAGTCATACAGAAGACCGAAGAGTATAACTTGCCGCTATGTCGCGCGTTTATGGACTATAAAAAAGGCTTCGATTCGATCGAAACATGGGCAGTGCTTGAGTCTCTCCAACGATGCCGTATTGACTATCGGTACATCGAAGTGTTGAAGTGTTTGTATAAAAACGCCACTATTTCAGTCCGAGTACACGAACAGAGCTCGAAGGCGATTCCCTTAAAAAGAGGCGTAAGACAGGGAGATGTAATCTCTCCGAAACTGTTTACGACCGCATTGGAAGATGCCTTCAAGCTTCTGGAATGGAAAGGACTGGGCATCAATATTAACGGCGAATACATCACTCACCTTCGGTTTGCCGACGATATTGTGGTCATGGCAAAGTCGATGGAAGAGCTCAGCACGATGCTCGAAGACCTCAATCGAGTCTCCCAACGGGTAGGACTTAAAATGAACATGGGCAAGACGAAAATCATGTCGAATGTCCATGTCGTCCCTGCCCCAGTTATGGTTGAGAACTCGGCTCTTGAAGTTGTCGACGCGTATGTATACCTAGGACAAACAGTCCAATTAGGTAGGTCCAACTTCGAGAAAGAGGTCAATCGTCGAAACTTCGCAACGTCTTTTCGTCCAACATACCTCAGTGCCTTAAGACGAAAGTCTTCAATCAGTGTGTGTTACCAGTGATGACATATGGAACCGAGACGTGGTCCTTCACTATTGGCCTTATGAATAAGCTCAGAGTCGCTCAACGAGCTATGGAGAGGGCTATTCTCGGGGATTCTCTACGGGATCGAATCAGAAATGAGGAGATACGTAGGAGAACTCAAGTCACCGACATAGCCCAACGGATTAGCACGTTGAAGTGGCAATGGGCAGGCCATATAGCGCGCAGAACAGATGGCCGATGGGGCCGAAAGGTTCTCGAGTGGAGGCCACGGACCGGCAAGCGCAGCGTAGGACGTCCACCCACAAGATGGGCAGACGACTTGGTAAGCACCGCAGGTCGGCGTTGGATGCAGGCCGCTTCCAACCGCAGTTCCTGGAGATCAATGAGGGAGCCCTTTGTCCAGCAGTGGACCTCCTACGGCTGATATGATGATGATGACGATGAATAGATAATTCTCCTTATAACCCTAGTTTTCTTATCAAAATATTACTGTACCGTTCCGCCTTATTATACGGCCATCAAAAATGGTTGCCACTTCTTACAAAACAGAGTAAACATGATGACATGGGAACTGAACTAGATCATAGCTAGAATTAACTTACATAGATGTGAGCTTTGACACTATCATTGTTATTAGAACTATTTGTACTATAAACGGGATATGTACCATGATTTGCGAGTTTTTGAGTATATCTGCCAATAACCATCCACTCGCAAAGACTTCAGTTTACTCGTGATCATCGCTCATGCAACTGCGTCGACATATCGGGATCAAATACTCACAAATCCCGTCTTATAGCGTTTTAGTACAAATAGTACCAAGACGTAACTTGTTATTTTTCTGTTCTTTTCCTGTTGTATTTACTAAACAAATAAAAAAAAAAACCAGCCAAGTGCGAGTCGGTCTCGCGCACAGAGGGTTCCGTACCATTATCTATAAAAAGGGTAAAAAAAATCAGTGCGAGGCTAGACGTTATTCGAAGCGGATCGCACTCACTCTGATGAAGGTTCACGAATTGAACCGAAACATTGTCGGTCGAAACACCGATAAGACGGTACGTGATAAATCCCGTATTTATATTAATGAAAAAAATCACGTTTGTTGTATGAGAGCCCCCCTTAAATATTTGTTTTATTTTAATTTAATTATTGTATTTTAAAGTGAATATATAACTAAATATTCTGTGAATACTTCAAGCGTCTACCTATAGCCGTTATCAATCGAGCAATAGCGAGAAAAAAAATCACGTTTGTTGTATGGGAAAAATATTAAATATTTATTTTATTTTGTTATTAGTAATTATTGTTATAGCGGCAACGAAAATACATCATCTGTGTACATTTCAACTGTCTATCTATCACGGTTCATGAGATACAGCCTGGTGACAGACGGACAGACAGACAGACAGACAGCGGAGCCTCAGTAATAGGGTGCTGTTTTACCCTTTGGGTACGGAACCCTAAAAATACTGCTGTAGTGACCTTGTTTTATTTTACGTGGTTTATTTGTATACGGGCAGGTCAGTCCTCTAACTACCCTAATCTCAGAGACCTACTTATCACTCGCTATCACTTGAAGACCGAAATATGAAGTTTCAAATATAAGAGGAAACATGCTCTTTTGCCATAAATATAACCTTGGAAGTAGAAACATAAAACATAGTATTTTTGAAACTTTCGCGACCACTGTACATAATTCCAAGCTTTAAAACGGTGTTTATCTCGTTTTAATCAGTAATTATAAAACATATTAGTTAAAGACGACCTTCGTGGTGCAGTATTCGATTCCCGCCGCGGAACAAATGTTTGCATGATCTACATATATTTGTTCCTGGTCTGGTTGTTTCTCTATATATTATAAATAAATAAATAAATAAATATCGCTGGACATTTCACACAGCGCTATCTAGCCCCAAACTAAGCAGAGCTTGTACTATGGGATCTAGATAACTGATACAATACTTATATAATTTTGTTTTGTAAATACATACTTATAATATATAAAGAAACAACCAGACCCGGACCAAATATCTGTAGATCATGCAAACATTTGTTCCGCTGCGGGAATCAAACCCGCTACCTCTTGCATCTCAGCCGGCTATTTGCCCACTGCACCACGGAGGTCGTCACCACGGATTATACGTATGTATTTACAAAAAAAATGTAAATAAGTATTCTATCGTTATCTGGTTCCCATAGTACAAGCTCTGTTAAGTTTGGGGCTAGATAGCGCTGTGTGAAATGTCCAGAAATAATTATTTACATTTTAAAGGAAAGTTTAAATATGAATAACATGTACTTAATAGCTAAATGTATCATTTTGCTAGGTGTACAAGTTAATTAAAAAAATGGTTTCTGATTTCTAGGAAATATCATAGCTAAAAAAGCTTCAGATTAAAAAAAACCGAGTCCGAATCGGTCTCACGTTTCTGAACTACGATGCCACAGACAAACACGCAGACACACACACAGACATAGGCGTTTAACGTATAAGACCCTTTATTTTGGGCCAGGTGTTAAACATAGATTTAAACCAATCCTAAACTGCGCACCCCTCAGCTTGAGGATAACTCGCAGTGAAATTCAAAATAATCTTTATGATGCTAAATAATAAATCTCCCTATGGGAAACTTCAAATCCAAACTCTTTTTATAGAAAAACATAGACAACTTTCGTGATTTATTTCAATCATTATTATAACAAGTAATTTTTTAATAAAAATATAACCGACTTCAGACAACAGAAAAAACAAACTACTTTTGGTGAATTTTCTATGGTACCAATCTGAAAGTATATCCTTTCAAACAAAAAAAGAATTTTGAAAATCGGTCCACAATTGACGGAGAAATCGGTAAACATACATAAAAAAAATATACAGTAGAACATAGAACCTCTTCCTTTTTTTGAAGTCTGATAAAACACTTTTGTTTCTATTCAAAATAGTTAACAAAATTGAACACATTATTTAGGTATATAGATATTTGTTTCGGGTCTGGTTATTTCTTTATATATGATAAGTATGTTTTTAGTTAATGTATGTGTATTAATATTATAATTAATTTTAATTAATGTTATAGTTACCTAAGTTAAATATAATATATCTCTTTTCTGGAACTACCACTTAATCTACACTACACACAGGTTAGCTGGAATAAAAGGCTAATTATATGTATATGTTCGCCTATATGTATTATTTTAGTAGTGCAATAAAGAAAGAACAGATGGCCGATGGGGCAGGAAAGTTATCGAATGGAGGCCACGGACCGGCAAGCGCAGCGTAGGACGTCCACCTACAAGATGGGCAGACGACTTGGTAAGAACCGCAGGTCGGCGTTGGATGCAGGCTGCTTCCAACCGCAGTTCCTGGAGACCAATGAGGGAGGCCTTTGTCCAGCAGTGGACGTCTACGGCTGATATGATGATGATGATGAATAAAGAATGTTCTAATATAATAAAGATTGTAACTTAATTAGGTAATGTGGTGCGTAATTGAAGGCTAGAAGATATCTTAGAAAGTCTCAAAGATAAGTTTCTCAACTGAAATCATAATCCGTACTGTTCAGTGGTGAACCAACCAAAATTTGTGACTCTTTCCGAACGAAAATTTTACTTTTCGAGGTTGGTACAATTGGTATGTCGAGGAAACGTCAAGGTACATCTGGCAATCAGCTGTTAGCCGACTTTAATCTTTAATTGCCGGTTGTTGTATTCGTAAACAAAGATACGGTTTGGAAAAACTCACGGTGTTGCAAATGTTGGAAATTCAAATTGATGACTCAGTGATTGTGTTCGTTGGTGTATCTATCTCCAAAAGATTGTACTCCTTTTTTAGCAATAAGCTCCTGTTGGATGTCACATGAGTTCGTTTTATGGATGTGTTTGAAGGTAATGTACCTGTTTCAGTCAAAATTTTTCGTATCTAAGCACTTTACACTGTAATTTTGATTATTTTGCTTGAGAGCTGTAACGCAGACGTGTTTATGTTTCGAATTCTTTCGTTCAAAATTCGTAAACTTGAGATCATAAGCTAGAGCTATATATATATTATCAAAATACTTATTTTACTAAATTAACTCGATTTATCAAAGATGTACTGTAGTAGTTTTAGTAGACCGAAAGCATACAACGGAAATGCGTTTTCTATGAAGTTGTTATCTTGGTTTAAACGCCGTTTTTATGGTTCCGTACCCAAAGGGTAAAACGGGACCCTATTACCTATTACTAAGACTACGCTGTCAGTCTGTCCGTCTGACACCAGGCGTTATCTCATGAACCGTGATACAGACAGTTAGACAGTTGAAGTTTTCACAGATGATGTATTTTATTTTAGACGACCTTCGTGGCGCAGTGGGCGAATAGCTGGCTGTGACGCAGGAGGTTGCGGGTTCATTCCCGCTGCGGAACAAATGTTTGCACGATCTACAGATATTTGTTTCGGGTCTGGTTATTTCTTTATATATGATAAGTATATATTTACAAAAAAAAAGTATATAAGTATTATATCAGTTATCTGGTTCCCATAGTACAAGCTTTGCTTAGTTTGGGGCTAGATGGCGCTGTGTGAAATGTCCAGCAATATTTATTTATTTATTTATTTCTGTTGCCGCTATAACAACAAAAAACAGAATAAAATAAATATTTAAGGGGGGCTTACGGCAAACGTGATATTGTTGCTCGTTTTTGCTCGATATTGATAACGACAACAGGTAGACGCTTGAATTAATAAATAAATAAATAAATATTGCTGGACATTTCACACAGCGCTATCTAGACCCAAACTAAGCAGAGCTTGTACTATGGGAACCAGATAACTGATAGAATACTTATATACATTTTTTTTGTCAATACAGACTTAAAATATATAGAGAAACCTTTTTATAGATAATGGTACCCTTCGTACGCGAGTCCGACTCGCACTTGGCCTGATTTTTTTAAATCTCTAAAGCGCGTCACAAACGATGAAGATGGTGTAATATTTTATGTTAACATAAAATATCGCTCGCAATACAATCCAATGAAAGATGAAAATCTTCTAATAGGTATATAAAAATCTCGTGTCACGGTTTTTGTGGTCGCACTCCTCTGATACGGATTTACGGATTTTAATGTTACATTCGATTTTTGAATGTTTTTGAATTTTTTAATATAAGAGAATAGGTCTTAAAGTATTTTTCAACCTGCTACCCCCACCCCCCATTTTTAAATCGCAATATTAGTATTTTTGTATGAACACTATCCACATAATTTAAGGGCGCACTATACCTGGGGAGCCGATAAATCGCTTATTTAGAAACAATATTTTGTTCAACAAATTATGTGCTTTCAATCTGTAATTCATAAATGTTATAGTTAAGGATACGTGCTAGAACGCCTGTTTTGTGAAAACACAATTCCGTAAAATTTTCTCGATAGAAAGAAAATCCAAAGATGACTCCAACCTAATCTTAAAACCGTTCTTATGCGATGAATACTTCAATTTAGATCTTGAAACTTTTTACAGTAATTCTATACAACATTAATAAGTGCACATGTGTTTTAAATTTTCAAAATACCGTTTGATTTTACCATAAAACGAAAATACCTTATTTTTGCACCAATGAAACCATTCGCTTCGGACGCCCGGTCCGCGATTCAGTCTGGCCTCGGCTATCAGACGGGGTACCCGTGACGCTTGTCCCTTCAAACGATCACGTAATTCATAAGTAGAATTTAATATTAAGTTGGTTTTAAGAAAATGAAGGGACTGAATGATAAAAAAACCGGCAAACATATGAACCACAGCGAGATAGGATGTGCAGCGGCACGCCGAGAAACGGTGGGGAAATTCGAGTTTAGGCTGAGGTATAGTCAACTCTTAACCGTTGTTCATTGACCTGAATTCATTTACATGAAGTGTCGCGTCACTTTGACAAGAGTTATATAGTTTTTATCTTGAAGTTCCCACGGGAACGAGAAATTTCAAGCGTGCGAAGCCGCAGGCGGGTCAGCTATTATATATGTATTATATTCGCCGTGTGTGATGGTCCATTTCATTGCATGGCAAGATATATAAAAAGTTATAGCACCTTCATCGTGTGTGACGCGCTTATACTTTTTTACTAAGAAAAATTTCTTGATTTACCTAAATCATTGGTACCTCTAACAGGATTCTTCACGTACCGTTTTATCGGTGCTACGACCGATAGTGTTTCGGTTCAATTTGTGAACCATTATTACTTTATATTTGGAAGAGCAGCGCTGCGACATAAGAACATGCCGTAGCATCATGCTGAGCTGAGTACCAATTCATCCCCACACAGGGCTTTTAAGTGTGTTAGTTTGTTAGTGCTTAGGTTAGATTTTGGTGTTGTGTTTTATTTTTCTTTTCTACTGTGTGGTTTTTGAATAAAATGTTTTCTTTCTAAACCATAATTCCAACTTCTTCAGTAACTCGTTTAATAATAATCCTCCTAGCCGATTTCGGCTACAGAGACTTGACTTTGTGATTATTGGCCTAGGTGTTTAGCCTGTATGTGGCTGATGTACCCTATTTTTGCGCTAAAAGTCCGGTTACAATGAACACAAGTTAAGGCGCCATTAATGTAGTTGTAATTGATATTAGCCGGCGGTCGACTTTTAAGCTGATCTCGTTTTAAGTCTAGTTCTTGCCTCCTTTCTTCTTCAAACTCGTACACTTTGTCCTGAACATGACGCCTCCATTCAGGTCGTTTTTCAGCGAGAGCCTCCCAGCGCGACGGATCGATACAACACCTCTTCATGTGCCTCTTCTGTACGTCTTTGAAACGTAGGAACTGACCTCCGCGTTTCCGCTTACCATGTTCTAGTTCACAGAAGAAAATGCGTTTCGCCCTTCGCTCATCAGACATCCGAGACAGGTGCCCGCACCAACGCAGCTGACGCCGCATCAAATATGCCTCTATGCCACAGACATTAGCCCGTCGTAGAACATCGGTATTACGGACCCGATCCGACCACTTGATGTTAAGAATGTCGCGGAGGCATTTCAGATGGAATCTGTCTAACGTGCGTATGTGTCTGCGATACAGGCACCATGTCTCTGACGAGTACAAGATGTTAGGAAGTACAATAGCCATATACACCTTAATCTTGGTACTCAATTTGATGTTATGGGAGCGAAATACCTGGACTCGTAGTTTACCAAAAGCAGCCATAGCGGAGCCAAGTCTGCTGTTGATCTCCGAGTCAAGGTCGCATTTTGTTGTTATGCTGCTTCCCAGATATCTGAATGTATCGACCTGTTTTATGGGCTTTCCATCGATTTGCAGATTCAGTGGAGCTTGGTTAACAGTGTCCATGGCCATCACCTCTGTCTTTGTAATATTAATTTTGAGGCCAAATCTACAGCACGCAGCGTCAAGCCGAGTCATCAAGTCCTGGAGTCCCTCAGAAGATTCCGCAACGAAACATAGGTCATCAGCATACATCAATTCGGTAATGAGGTCATACGATACCTTTGTGTGCGCTTTTAACCTAGCCAGGTTAAAGATACTGCCATCTGTGCGAAAACGTATGCGGATCCCTTCGGTGTTGGCTTGTAAAGTCTCCCTCACGACAACGGAAAAGTACAGAGCAAAAAGAGTGGGTGCTAATACACAGCCTTGTTTTACACCACAAGTGACAGGGAGTTGCTCTGTCTGCTCACCATTGACGGTTACGCAACAAGTCATGTTGTCGTGAAGAAGTCTTATCAAGCGTATAAATTTGTCGGTGCAACCAAGTTTCGAAAGCACAATCCACAAAGCTTCGCGAGGTACACTGTCAAAAGCTTTCTCCAGATCAACAAAACAGAGAAACAGAGGTTGACACTGTTCCCTGCTTTTCTCTTGCAGTTGTCTAAGAGAGAATATGGCCTCGCATGTGCCGCGATTGGGTCTAAACCCAAATTGCGTTTCAGGCAATATACTTTCAGAGAGCTCCATAAGACGATTTAAGAGTACTCTGGCAAAAGTTTTTCCTGGAGTAGACAGAAGTGATATACCCCTATAAGAGTTGCAAACAGATCGATCACCTTTATTTTTATACAAAGAGCAAATTAGTGATACGCCAAAACTAGGAGGAACGAACTCCATTTCCCACATGCGCTGGAAAAATTGCCAAATCTTGTAGTGCAACTCATCTCCGCCATATTTTAATAGTTCTCCTGGTATGTTATCGATGCCGACAGCCTTATTGTTTTTCTGCGCTTTGATGGCGATGATAACTTCCTCAAGAGAAGGAGGCTGATCTAGATCTACGGCTTGTGGTAAGGCAGGAAGTGATGCTAAATAGTTTATGTCAGCAGAACGATCCACATTGAGTAAGCTGTTATAGTGTTCTGCCCAGCGAGTAAGAACTTCTCCTTTGCTTACCAGGAGGGTACCTGAAAGTGATTTCAGTGGTACGTTTACTCGATGTGGACTTCCTACTAACTTTTTAATCTCGTTAAAGAAATCGCCGAGTCTATTCGAATCAGCAAGCCACTGAATATAGCGAACCTTGTTCAGCCACCACTCATCTTTTGCGTTTCGAGTTAGTCTCCTTATTTGGCTCGTACTCTCCTTTATTTTTTCAGAAGCAGTTGTCTGATTTCCCTTTCGAAGGAGCTGGCGGTGTTTTTCTAGGGCGACTGTCAATGTATTATCATTTTCGTCAAACCAGTCTTCACAGACACGAGGTTTTTGGCCTAAGATCTCAGTAGCCGCATTGATGGTATTTGTAGTTAACAGTTTCCAGCCCTCGTCTAACTGTTCATCTTCGGGGTGTATGCCTGCTGTAAAGGTATTGACAGCTTCCCTGTAATTTGCCAATATTTCAGCAGACTCTAGCTTTTTCAGATGAAGACAGTTAGGCTTAGCCCTGCGAGGTCTACGGCAAGGGCTAAGACGCAAAAATAGTTTTGTAACAACAAGTCGGTGATCCGACCAACAGTTTGCGCCCCTCATTACTCTCGTTACTTTGACATCCGCTATATCCCGTTGACGGACTATAGCATAATCAATAAGATGCCAATGCTTGGACCTTGGGTGCATCCAGGTAGTTTTGTATTTATTTGGGAGTCTAAACATGGTATTGGTAATACCCAGATGAAATTGGGAACAGAGGCTTAGTAACAGTTGCCCATTACTGTTCATGTTACCAATGCCATGTCGCCCTATCACCCGAGGCCAAGCTTCAAAATCACGTCCGACGCGAGCATTAAAGTCGCCAAGAAGCAAAACTTTCTCACAGCGCCGGATTTTAGTCAGCACTTCTGACACTTCCTCATAAAATTTGTCCTTGACGTCATCACTTTTGTCGAGTGTTGGCGAATATACGCTGATAACATTTAAGTATTTATTGTTTCGAAGATGGAAACGTAAGGACATGACACGATCAGAGATAGCAACTGGATGTTCTTCCAACTTAGAGGCTAAAGTAGTTTTAATAGCAAAGCCTACTCCTGACCGTCTAGGCTCAGAAGCTGGTGTGCCTTTCCAGAAGAAAGTGTACCCACCACCACGTTCAACAAGCTCACCTTCGTCAGCTAGATGTGTTTCGCTGAGAGCGGCTATGTCGACGTCATAGCGTTTGAGCTCGCGAGCCACAATGGCGGTTTTACGTTCTGGGCAGAGGTTGTTGGGTCGGTCTAAAAGAGTACGTACATTCCACGCACCAAAAGTCATATTCATCTGCATGTTTTTAGATTTATTCTTATTGCGAGGAATGAGCGTTTGTTTGGGGCACCTTTTCTAGCCCCCTCCCCGGCTGAGCGAGGAAAGCAGTGCCTCTCTAAATAAAGCTGCTTTGTCTCAAAGAGTGTTGCCGAACCACACTGTCACCCCGATGCAGTGCTAGAGCGACCACTCTCCTCTCCTTAGGCCACCCGTGTCCAGGTATTAGACCAAGCCCAGGACTTTTTTAAACTCGGAATGACAAAGCCAAGTCAGATGCGCAGGATATATTAAGTTGCATAAGTGTGCGCGCCGTACACAGATGCACCCTCTCCTCCTTACTCCCCTTGACCCAGTGGAACGGAGAACCGCTACGACTGGAAGGGAACAGGACGCAGTATCTGGCAACGATAAAAACTCCTATCGCTACCTTCAGGCCTTCTACAGTTGCCTGGTTGCCTCGCCACTTGAGGTGGATTGCGTTGACGCCGAAGCAACGAGCACTAGCACGGGGAGTGACCGTGCCGACTCGAGGGCCGAAACACGCCGTTGCTACAACAAAGTGTTTCGGCACTCGAGCCCCCCTCTACCAGCCTAGGTTCCTAAGGTGTGGCCGCTGCATGCTATAGCGGCGACCACTAACGACGATCGAATGCGTGCCGCGCGATCTGAGGAGCCTTTTATAGGCGATGTTGCCTCGACCACTAACGACGATCGAATCTTCGTATATTCAACGGGCAGCGTAACGACGCCCCAGAGACGTCCGCACTGTACGACGGCTCGAACACGACTGCCGAGCTGTCCGATTAAGGAATGACATGCCTGTTTCCATCAGACATACCTAATATTTACCTATTTTTAAAAATGAGGTCTTCAAACTATATTTAGCGGCTTCTTTGGAGTAAACATTGTATTTCCTTTCGATATTTATTGTAACAGTATATGTATATTTTATATTTATTTGTGTAAGTACCTAGTCAGGTCATAAATTCTGTCACATGTTTAATATAAAATAATTGAAACAAGTTTATTCATTATGTAACCATTTATATACCAAAATGAACTTAACAAAACATAGATTCTTATGACACTAAAGTTTATTCAAAATGACCTCCGTGATTTTGAATACAGGCCTTCAATCTGCGCGGCCAGTCGTCTATCGCAGCACGAACGAGGTCCATGTCAATATCGGCTGCTGCCTTAATCAAGGATGTCTTGAGTGACTCCAAATTGGGATGAGGCTTTGAGCACGCCTTTTCCTCCAAGTGTTGCCATATCTTGTAATCTAACGGATTCAAATCTGGACTGGAGGAGGGCCAGTCTTCGTGCCGGATGAAGTCGATTTCATGCGCCGCCAGCCAGTCTTGTGTGCTCTTCGCTCTATGAGCTGGCGCCGAATCTTGTTGGAATACCCAGTGCCTGTTATTAAACATGGTATGAGAAACAGGTTCCACAAGGTTCGTCGTGACTGTATTTTGATACACAACTGCATTCGTTTTTACACCTTTCTCACAAAAATGTACCTCTGTTAAGCCCCAATAAGAAACTCCCAACCATACCATGAGCGAGGATGGAAAATGACCTCGTTGGACACGCGGAATACGGTTGCTCGCTTCTTCACTACTGTGTGCGTACATCTTATCATTTTGTTTGTTGTAGCTCTCTTCTACGGTAAAAATTGTTTCATCCGAAAAAAGAATTTCCCGATATTTTTTTCCCGCGTACCGCTTCAACAAATCTCTTTAGTCTCAGGTCCATTAGACGAGCATTCAAACGATGTCCTGTTTTTTTTCGATATGCCCAAAGCCCTAAGTCTTCATTTAACACCCTTTTCACCGTGGTTCTGCTTAACCCCATCTGAAGGGCCAACAGTTTCTACTTACTTTTGGGATTTCTTTGAATTCGCGCCTTCACAGCTTTTATCACTGCTGGAGTCCTAACAGACCGAGGGCGACCACTTCTTGACCTGTCATCTACACTAGAGTCTTCATTGTATCGTTTAATGGTGCGATAAACGAATCTTTTGGTTATATTAAAATTTTTCAGTATGTCAAAAATTTGAATTGGCGCGTAACCGCAACGATGCAACGCAATAACTGCAACACGGTCTTCTTTAAGCGTCCACTCCATATTTTAAAATGAGTAAAATTCTAAAAAGTATACATTTATTTATTGTTTTATTTTCATGAACAATACGAAATTCGAATTCTATAAACTTTTTTGTGGCCAGCATTCTAAAAGAAAAGTTTTTACTGTGTGACAATACTTATGACTTGACTAGGTATATGTAGGTATATTTTAGGTTTAGGTATTTTTTTTTTATCCTACATAAATAGGTATTTATAGTAACACCGCCTCCTCACACGTCTTTTTAATCCAGTCCATTCAAAGGTTGCCTGGAAGAGGTCGCTTTGAGCGATAAGGCCGCCCATTGTACCACCATGTATTAGTCTTTAAGTTTTCTAGGTTAAGGTATTATAATTTGGTGTAACAATGAAGAATTATCCCTCTCTCTCTTTCTTTCTTTCTTTCTATATATCTCAGTAATCTAATCATCATCATCATCATATCAGCCGTAGGACGTCCACTGCTGGACAAAGGCCTCCCTCATTGATCTCCAGGAACTGCGGTTGGAAGCGGCCTGCATCCAACGCCGACCTGCGGTTCTTACCAAGCCGTCTGCCCATCTTGTGGGTGGACGTCCTACGCTGCGCTTGCCGGTCCGTGGCCTCCACTCGAGAACCTTTCGGCCCCAGTAATCTAATAATGTTGTTTAATTCCATTCGAGAGTTTTGTAAGTATTATTTATGCCTTTTATTCGTTGTCCATTTTTACCATATTATACCGAAATTGTGTTTTTGTATCTAGCTTTCATCTAATTCTGGTATATTTCAGGTAGATATTCCTTTGTGATTTCTCTGATTGAAGCACACCAAATTAATACCGTTGGCAACATGTCCAAGACTTTTTTTAGAGTAATCGAAAATTACACAAAAAGTGCCTAATCAGTTATCCTTATCACACTGGCGAGTTCCAAGGGTGTTTCCAGTGAGGGTGTTTGTGAAAAAAGAGTTATGTCTACTTTTGGAAAAAAGACGTAAAATTGCGAGGTCAAACCTGGTATAGCCTGGCCGCTCTATAATAGTCTCTCTTTACATAATAATAGAGTAGGTAAAATGGACCATTTCTGCATGTTCCTACTGGCTTCTACTACTGGTAGGAAGCACGAGGACATGTCCGTATGCTCTTATTGTGACGTCATAAGCAAACTTAAGTTACGTAAACATATTTTTATTAAAATATTCACCCAGGGTCCAAATATGAAGAAACTAGGCGAAGAAAGATTAAAAAAACTTAACGATCGACACTGTCATCCCGTGTGACAGGGGTCGTTTGGTTTTATTTGCAGTTCAGTTAGGGCACGTATACAAAACTGCGAAGCGACGCGATGCGAATTCGCAGCGCAGAAAATTGCGACACAAATTGCTGCGAGGCGATTTCGTGCGGCAAGGCGTCTCCCAAGGTGACCATTCCTTCGACGACCGTCAACCGTACTGAACGTAACATCGCAGGAATGCGCGATGCCAATCAATTCGCTAGTTCTTGCGATGCGTCCAGGGAGCTCGCAAATTTTTACGATGCGACGTCGCATCGCAGTTTTGTGTAAGAGCCTATAAAAGTCATATCTAATAGTGACAGCATCCCCACGTTCTCCGGGCACGTGTCGCGGCGGGATAAGTGTCAATTGAGCGCTTTGAGGTGCAGGGGAAGTTTGAGGGTACGCGACCACGCGGTAGATCGCCAATGAGATGGACAAACCAAATCAAAGAAGAACTTGACGGTCACCTACACGAGTGCACCAGAAAAGTGAGAGGAGTGGCGACGGGTTGTCAAGCGCGCCACTACCCCATAAGTGACGACCACGACCACTCTGCCAAGAGTGTAACGACTAAAAAGAAGAAAAATATTGACAGTCCATTAGTAGGAACAAAGGATCTATGGTCCTACCCGTAGGAGTATAAGAACAACGCATTAGCCGTCGTGCTTCTACCAGTAAGAAAAGCCAGTAAGAACATGCGGAATCGGCTATAAACTGACATTTTAGAATAGACATAAACATCGTTCTCGCGTTGAAATGTTTCCATACCAAAATGTAAATTTACTCGTTTCTTCCACAAGATATTTTTTTCTAGGGCGTTTCTAGCCAAGGGGGCAGTCTCACTTATTTTGAACGATATTACCAAAGTAACATCAAACCAAAAACGTTACTTTATATTCGTATCGCGCTGACACGCGTGACATCAGTCAAACCAACGTGAGTTCCGTTAGACATGTTCAAAATTAGCGGGATTGCCCCCCTAGCTGGTATATAGTAAGAAAATTATAAAGCCGTAACAACTTTCAATTTTACCGTAAAAACAGCATAGTCTCCAACATTTTTTATAACTAACCCAATTCTCATTTTACAAAATGATATCGAAACCGGATCGCCAACCGTCGTGGGAACAGACACCGGTTATTGAACTCAACTCGCATCTCATCTGAATATTTATAGCTTAACCCTTCCAGCGTTGTAATTTGAAGGAGACAGTGCCCATAAAATACCCAGAAACCAATTTTTCATAATTAAATCGATAGCGTTTGTAATTTACGTCCTTTAGGGACTGACGCCGTTGTCAGTCTGACAGTTAGGGCTCTGGGGTTCGGGGTAGGTAAAGTGTTAAATGTATAACAAACTTCCTGATTCTGTATTAGATGCTTCCGGTCTGAACGTATTAAAGACACAACTAAAAATTGATTTTAACAAAAGCTTAATTAAAGTTCTAAGTAATACTTGATGGCAAAAATCTTTTAACTAATAACTAGAGGTTCGCCTCGAAATGAGATCTCGCGAGTATCCCATAAAAAAATATTATTTATAATCTTTGACTATCAAACTAGGGCCAAGAAATACATAACCAATTCTCTTGACCTACAGTTTCATTTAAATTACAGGTTACGGGAGTTCTTAAAAATCAATTAACTGTTTTGTGGTAAAAATTGCAGTTATTATGTATTTCAGACCTTTGCATATATTTGGGTCACTAAAGCTGCACATATACCAAATATCAGCACTGTGGGGTCACTGGTAAATTTCGTCATTGTTCAGTTATGTTTATGGCTAAATAACTACGAAAATTAAACTAAAAATAAAAACGGGGTCAAAATGTACTCACACAGCCATTTCAGTAGACGTGCCACTTGGCCGGATAGTCCAGTCTCACTTTGTTTTTTTTTTTACCCCTCTTGAACCTCAATATCTCAACAACCTCCCAACATTTTATGCTCACTTAGTCACACCAGAATTGTGCCAACACCTACCTATATACCAATTTTTACGATTATCGCTTCAAAAGTTATCCTCGGACAAACAAACATACATACATACAACACCGATTTTCCCCAAGTTGATTTGGAGATCTCGCTTCGGTCGACCAATTATAACTAACTTAATAATTTTGAACTTGTTATTAGAATGTGTGTGTTACCAGTGATGACATGGAACCGAGACGTGATCCTTCACTATTGGCCTTATGAATAAGCTCAGAGTCGCTCAACGAGCTATGGAGAGGGCTATGCTCGGGGTTTCTCTACGGGATCGAATCAGAAATCAGGAGATACGTAGGAGCACTCAAGTCACCGACATAGCCCGACGGATTAGCACGTTGAAGTGGCAATGGGCAGGCCATATAGCGCGCAGAACAGATGGCCGTTGGGGCCGGAAGGTTCTCAAGTGGAGGCCACGGAACGGCAAGCGCAGCGTAGGACGTCCACCTACAAGATGGGCAGACGACTTGGTAAGAACCGCAGGTCGGCGTTGGATGCAGGCCGCTTCCAATCGCAGTTCCTGGAGATCAATGAGGGAGGCCTTTGTCCAGCAGTGGACGTCCTACGGCTGATATGATGATGATGATGTTATTAGAATTGAAATGGTACCTAACTAATTAAACTCGAAATTGCATGAGTAAACCGGTAAATCAAATCAAATCAAATCAAATCAAAAAAAACATTTATTTGTGAACAACAGAACAAACACACATAAGATATTACAAAAAGAACAAAGAAACAATAGCAAATTCAAATTAATATGGCTGCACTTATACTATGTAGCACTATGAAATATGTACTTACATTTTTTATATAACCTGCAGTTGTAACAAGCATATGGCCCACCTGATGTTAACTGGTAACCATCGCCTATAAGAAAGTATTGGGTTGTAAGTCACGCACCTTAGGAACGTGGCCTGCGTCCAACTTGAGGTATACAGGTGTAAAGCCTCATGTGCCAATAATTCCACCGGCAACCATACCCTTCAAACCCAAATACAGCAATTATGCTTAGCGGCAAAGATAGATATCTTCACCAAGCGAGGTCCCCTTTCACAAGGAACTCTACTAGCTTTATACAAAAAAATAGGTACATAATTCCCCTTAATTATGTACCTATTTTTCAATTTTTTACAATATTATTTGATCGTCAAAAATCTATTTGATCTACTGTAAATGTGTACTTTAAAAAAATATATGGTATTCAAAAATAATATTTGATCCCCGTTTTTAATTATGGGTCTAGATGAGTGGGAGAACCGACACTGAGCACCCCGACTCTAAGCAGTCTTGTGCATGACACCCCTAGAGTGTTTTAAATAAAAAGCGGACAAGTGCGAGTCGGACTCGCCCATGAAGGGTTCCGTAGCCTTGCTGCTACGCTAACTTAATTTATTTATTTAGAGAAACCAATGGCGATACAAACTGTTTAGATAAATAATTATGCTCAACACTCACTTGTCAGCTTCATAGGCTTCATATAAATTGAAATAAAAAATTACATTCAATTGATATTTTCTTCTGTAACAAGGAAGCTTTTAGGCGTAGCAGTTATCAATTGCTCGCTGAATCTGTTTAGATAGTAAGATGGATAGATACATATATGTGTAGATAGATATAGACTCAATGGTATATAAATAAAAAATGGCTGTTTTGATAAACTGTAATAGACGGGTGGACTTTTAGATAACTGGACAAATATTAATGTTACAAATGTGTATGTTTGTGTATTTAGATGTGGATAGATGAATACATTTAAAGATGGATAAACGTATGGATTGACAGATTCTAATATGAATAGATGGATGTATGTTTCTTTTTGGTGATTGTCGTCGTTATTTAATTTAAGATCTATAAATTTTAAATCCTTTTTTGGCTGTAAGATAGACACATAAGCATTGTAAACTTTTATTTTTAAGAGCTGTGGATTTCGTTGATAAATAAATAAAATAGCTTAGAACTAAACGTGGCTAATAACAGGTTTCTACGTTTGAATATTGTAAAGAAAGATGTCATGAATAAAAACAAAACAAAAACAGCCCAGTTAGCCTACTTTAGAGATAGATAGATAAATAAATAACAAATATTGCTGGACATTTCACACAGCGCTACCTAGCCCCAAATTAAGCAGAGCTTGTATTATGGGAACCAGATAACTGATAGAATACATAAATACATTTACTTATAATATACAAAGAAAAACAACCAGACCCGGAACAAATATCTGTATCATACAAACAATTTGTTCCGCGGCGGGAATCGAGCCCGTTACCTCCAGCGTCTCAGCCGGCTATTCGCACACTGCGCCACGGAGATAGACAGATAATTCTTTATTGTTACACCAAATTAAAATAACTTAACCAAGAAAACTTAAAGACTAATACATGGTGGTATAATGGGCGGCCTTATCGCTAAAAGCGATCTCTTCCAGGCAACCTTTAAAGTTACAATGACAATCAAAATAGTACAATTACAATCAAATTACAATCAAAATAGCATTAGTAGGTTGTACACTGCACTACATAAACGGAAACTAATGTGAAATTATTGTGTTTTATGTTGTATGAATCATGAAAATAACACGAAAAGGAAGAAAATAACTGAAATGTCAATACCTACTTGTTTATTCTTTCGAGTTTATACATAAATATGGCTATTTAATCATAACTACTAAGTGATAACCAGCCACACCTACTCGTATCACTCACAGTATGTATAAATTTAATAAATTATTATAGGTACATTTATATGGTCTAATGATCAAACTTTGCCGGTAGATTTGATTTGTAACATAATATAAAAGTTCTTGTAGTTCGTTGTAACTTTTTTTATATTTGAGTTGGTTGAATGAAAGGTAAATTGCGGTTTACGATTTATGACGTATTAAAAAAAACTACTTACAAGATCTCATTCAAACCAATTTTCGGTGGAAGTTTGCATGGTAATTCTTTATCAATAAAGAATTATATGTACATCATATATTTTTTTTAGTTTTATCATTCTCTTATTTTAGAAGTTACGGGGGAATGGGAGGGCATCTTTTACCACTTTGGAACGGTCTCTTGCGGAAATTATTCGGTTTAGAAAATAATGATATTAGAAACCTCAATATCAT